>CP088210.1:0-1200000 GCA_021117315.1 Immersiporthe knoxdaviesiana
TTTAAAACATGACAACGAACGCCTCGCCATGATGAGCCATTTGAACGAGTGATGAGAGCAAGGGGTAATTGCCCAGGTATTTCCAGCCCTTTGGCCCCCCTCTCCTTTTGCTCCAGCCTCTGAATTCTTGCCAGAGGAAGATACTGCAGTGGATCTTGTAAACATTCATTCTCCTCGCTCCCTCTCTCTCTCCTTCTTTTCTCTCTCTTTACATGTTGGCCAAGACAGCGGCACCACCAAACAGGGCGCCCATGCCCACAGCGGCCGTCCGGACGGGCGCAGGGGTTGCTCGTGGCGGTGGCGGTGGCGGCGGTGCCCGAGCCCCCAGACCCGGTAGCGGTGCCCGAGTTCCGCAGGGAGCTGACGCGGGCGCTGAGGGAGCTGGTGAGCCCGCCGAGCTCGGAGCTGAGGCTGCTGGCGACGCTGCCCGTGGCGGTGGCGAGCACGGAGCTGATGGAGCTGGCGCGGCTGCCGGCGTCGCTGGTGACGCTGGCGATGTTGGAGCTGAGCTCCGACTTGCGGCTGGAGATGTCGGCCTTGATGGACGAGGTTATGCTCAGGCTGTGGTCCGAGGTGAATTCGGAGGCGGCGGAGGCGGCGGCGGAGGTTGCCTCGCCCACGGCGGAGGAGATGCGGTTCTCGGCAGACGAGAAGAGGCTGTTGTCGTCTGTGGCTGTCTCCAGGGTGCCGCCTGCGTCGGCGGATTCGATCGCGGTCACGTCGGCAAAGTCTTGGGCCTGGGAAGTTTTTTTTATAAGGTCAGCTAAGGAGAGAGTGTGTGTGTGTGTGGGTGAGTGAGTGAGCGAGTGAGTGAGCGGAACTTACCGAGACCACGGCCACGAAGGCGAGGAGAATGGTGGATGGACGCATTTTGTATGAGGATTTTTTTGGATTATCTTAGATTGCTTCTATATTAGAAACTCAGAAACAAAAAGATAAAGAGAATGAGAAAGAGATAAGTCTTTTGAACGTCTTTATGAATTCTCTATTCAGAGAGCAAGTGCATTTAATTTATCAAGAAGTGACCAAAGTCCCGATAGGGGCTCGCATGCCCTTTGTAGCCCTCAAAAGGCCTTCGCCCCTCCTCCCTCCTCCCTCCTCAATGTCGATCCCATGGGACCGGCGAGAGGGACTCCACCTGGTCATGCAATATAGAGGAAGGTCATAAAAAAGAAGCAGAATAAAACAAAAAGAATTGCCGTGTAGGCGACATGTCGCAAGGGAGGGAAAGGGAGGAACGGGACCCCTTGTCAAGATGGGGTGTTTCAAGTGCTGCACGGTGGATTCTGCCGTTGGGAAGAAAGTACATAGTATACCGTACATCGTACATAGTGTGGTACACTTAGTACAAAACATAATCGCCGTCAGCAGGAAAAGTTGGTGGTATCAATCCCGTCCCGGGAAACATGTGAGATCTGGGGTTGCACTTTTAGAGCAAACAAGGCAGCCCAGAGACACACCAACACACACACGGCTGTGGCTCAAACAACCAGGCTACAGTAGTATGCTTCGCGGCCTCTCGCAGGAGGTCCCCGAATCCTTAATCCTGCACTGACCAAAAAAACAGGGGCGTGAGAGGGGGCTGCTTCTTGACATTGTATTGTGGCAATGCAAAGATGATCAGCACGAACGGGCGGAGGACTGGAAGGATTCACTGTTACTTGGTATGTCAGAATAATAACAACACCGGGACTATGACCACCAGAAACCTCCGACCTCTCCCCTCAGACAGTCAATCACACGACGCTTTTTGCCTCTCTCGGCATGGATACCGATACTTGTTTATTGGCACGATTGGCTATCCGATACTGACAGCCCTGTGGGTCTGTGGCTGTGTGCGATAGAGAGAGAAGGAGAAGGTTGCTCATCAACCTTTTTTTGAGAGTTTTTGAATGCCGCCCAGACCGTGCTTGGCCGCCCGGGCGCGCCGGACGGACACCGACTATCGTTATTTCCCCGAGCTGCCCAAAACGGATTCGCCCGCCGATCCAAGCTGACGAAGGCAGCCTGGCGGTATTGTGCGTACTGTGATACAGTACTATGTACGTCCGTACTCCTGTACTTTGCTCAATCCTGGCGCGGGTGACAAAGACCGAGAAGCTGTTTTTGAGCGGCAGCGTTCCCTGTTGAGACGAGTACATAGTAATACTGGACTGGACGCCACCGCTTGTTGTTGCCCGCGCAGGACGGAAAGTTACATCGAAACTGCCCCGTCGTGCGACCCCATCCACCCCATCTTTTCTGTCCTGTGCAGACAAGGAGAAGCTGGAAAAAAGTGATATGTAACAGGCCGCACAAGGCTGCATTGGGCCGTCGTATTGTGTGTATGTGTCTTGAATGCGATGATGTTCCAGACGAGGAATCTCTCCGCGGCGCCAAGATTTCGACAACGTGGTTTGACCAGAAAAGCTTATTCCTACAATATACGGAGGTCCAGACTTCCAGGTTGCTGCCAGAATGTCCGTATTGGGTCAATTCTTTTTCCCATTTTGTGTCCTTTTTATGGTTTTCTTTTCTTTTTCTTTCTTTCTTTTTTTATTATATTTTTTACATAGCTCCTCACTGGTTGGGAGGAATGCCCTTCTTGACTGTCGTCACAATATCAGCAGCCTCGTCAGAGTTCTTTGCTTCAAAGTCGTATCTCTTGGTCTCATTTTCGCGGTAAATGACAAACTAAAAATAAGTTGACTGTTAGAGAGATAAAAAAGAAATATTCAAGTCTTTTGAAGGGGTCATGAGAGCAGGAGAAAGGTACCTTGAACTGTGAAGGGTGCCGTCTCGACAGTTTGCACCCGATGACGTTGCTGAAGTGCACCGTCGTGGTCTTGCTGCTGCTGTCGGTCACGGCCTTGCCGTTGGACGACGGGATGATGTGGATGTACTCGCCGTCGATGACAAACAGGCGCTCGTTGAGCCCCGCAAACCGCATCGTCTGCTTGCGCCACACAATGTACCGCCTGTAGTTGCTGTTCCTGGTCAGCTCCTCCTGCGCCATCGCTTCCTTGGCCAGCGGGTGGATGCCCTTGGTCTTGGAGGCCTTCTTCCCGACCACGCCCATCTCGGAGAACAGCAGCCGCGTCGCAGGTGAGTGTCCCACCGGGGACTGGCTGAGCGTCGGGTCGCCAAAGCGCCTCTTGCGCAGCTCCAGGTCCTGCATGGCACCGATGGCCGACACGGGCCGGTCCAGCAGGGCCACCGCCCCCGAGTTGGGGATCTTGAGGATGTGGAAGTTCTTGTCGAGGTTGCGCTTGCGGCAGACAAGCTCCAGCACCTCCTCGATGTACATGTCCGTCGTCACGTCCACCGTCACCATCTGTCCCGGGGGCGCCTCTGGCGTCTGGATGTGGATGCGCAGGAACTTGTGCTGGCCCCTTGACGTGTTGTTGGTGGTGGCCTGTGGCCGTGGTGCGTCGAGCATGTTCGCACCAGGGCGGTACACCGTGTTGAGCACAGGGTTGTAGCGCCCTGTGCTTGACGCGAGCGGTGGCGGCGCCGTGGCGGCGTCCGGCACCGCCGTGTTGGGGTGGGGAGGGTCCTCCTCGCTGGGTGTCTCTGCAGCAGCCTCTTCTGAGAACTGTGGAGTCAGGAGCTTGTTGGCCTCAAATCCCGAGGCTGAGGCTGGGACGAGGGCAAAGTCATCGTAGATCTTGGTGTTGGCCCTGCCCCTGCCGATCCTGGGCATGGCGGCTGTCGGCCGCGCGCCCTCGTTCTTGTTGTTGGATGTGGTGACGAACTGCGAGAGCGGCTTGGTGCGCTCCAGGGGGAAGTCGTCGTCCACCTCGCCGCCCTCCTCGACCATCCTCAGCGTCCACCAGTTCAGGTTGAGCTTGTCGCTGGGGAGGGGCGGCTCACACTTCTCCTCGTTGTACCGCCAGAGGGCGAGACCGATGAGGTCGGCTACGTTGACGGGGCGGTCCGCGGCATTGTCGTTGCGCGTGATCCTGCGGATGAGCACCTCGAACGGCTTGTACGGCTGGCTGGAGAAGGGACTGTAGATGCGGATCATGAGCGGGCTGGACTCGCCCTTTCCGGAGAGCGCCGCGAAGCCCTCGAACGGCGTGGCCGGCTTGGTCTTCTTGGCGTTGAGGGCCTCAGATATCAAGCTCTTGGGCTGAATCATGCTGACGGGCCTGATGGTGCTCGTCGGCCTCCTCGGGGGAGGTCACCCCCGATGACCTGTGTAGGAGGTGGCATGTGGGATCTCCGTATGGTCGACTGCCGCCTGAACTCGCGCGGTGGCGTCCCGACGAGCTGGTGCGAGGGCGACATGTTTGCCAGCGGCGGTTTCTCCAGGTCGCCAGCCAGCATGGTCGTGGACTCGATGCTCTCGTTGAACGCCGACGACATGTCTGATGCATCCGAGTCTTCCTCCTCTTCCTCCTCGAGGAGATCGCTCTGCTGCCTGTTGACGCCCACGGCAGGCTCCGACTTGTTCAGGTTGGTCTGTATGCGCACAGCCTTTGCCGCAGCGCGGGCGGCATCCCTGTGCCTCTGATAGCCGCCACCAGCCTCCAGCTCATTCTCCGACGATATCTCGCTGCTGGTCACAGTGTCGCGCCTCGCACGCTCCTTGACCGTCTCCAGGGCAGACTGGGAGCCCCGCCGCGGCGGGGGCCGAGGGGAGCTGGCAGATGTTGCCTGTCGCAGCGTGGACGACTGCAGGGGTGAGGAGCCAGAGCGGTTTCGGACGGGCATCTTTGCAAACTTTATCTGCTGGGCGGCCCTCTCCGTCTCCTCGTCGCTCTCGTCGCTCAGGTCGCTGCTGTCCTCCTCTTCCATCTGCTCCCTGCGCCGCCTCCTCTTTGTTGCGATGCCGGGGCCAACAGTATCGTTTCCCCCTCCTGTGAGCATTCCACCTTCCTCTGGCTCATCCTCGAGGGTCAGGCCCAGCCGGCGGGGCGCTTGGAAGTATTCGGAGGGCACGGCGGCGGGGATCTCTGGAGAGTGTGTCCGCTTGATCAGGGAAGGATTGGCTCGCCATCCTGCGGCCTTGAAGGGAGCTGAGCTTAGGAAGTTCTCGTTGAGTGTGATCAGTCGCTCGCCCACACCGTCAGCAACCTCGGTGAGGTAGCTAGCCCTGAGCTGGTAGGATACCAGACTGGAGAGAGAGAGAGAGAGAAGGTTGTGTGGTTAGTTAGTGTGCGTTCACATGTCAGGTCAGTAACTTGGTGCATTGAGGAGGGTGTACATACTCCTCAACTTGTATGACAGACATTGCGATACCACTGTGTAGAAGGAGGGCTCTGAGAAGTCTCTCTGGTCATCATATTTCCCAGAAGAATAACAAGAGGTGGGAAGGGAGGATTGGACGTCTTGTTGCTGTCCAGCCAGAACTTCTTGGGAGGGCAGGGAGGCCCTTCTACAGACAATGGGAGACACTGTGACAGGGCTGACAGTCACTGAACAGAGCCCAACACAGTGGACATGCTAGTGGGTCTGGGATCCCTGTCCAACGCGGGGGTGGCCCAGGGGTACCTTAGTACAGGGTGGCCGGGAGCACAACCCCCTGCAGCAGCATTGGTTGTGTATTGCCAACCAGCCTGCCATTTTTGATATTGTCACCAACTCAGTCTTTAAAACACCACCACTCGACCATCCACTGCAGAGCAAACCTCAAGATGGGCTTGGTAGACTACTCGGACTCAGAGTCCGATAACGAAACCGCCAAACCCACCGATGTGCCTCCTCCCGCGAAGAAACCCTTCCAGAAGCTGGTCAACAAGACGAACCCGGGCAAGATCCTCGTCAACCTCCCCTCCGCCTCCTCGACGACAGACGATGCTGCACCGAGCGGCGAGCCCGCAGCGAAGCGAATCAAGACTGGCGGAAACAGTTTCAGTGGATTCAGCTCCTTTCTGCCCCCGCCAAAGGCGATATCGAAACCAGCAAACGGCGGCGGCAAGTCAGCGCCAAAGGTTGGGATCAACTTGAAAACGAGCTCGGAGGCCGCGTTTAGTAGGGAAGCCACAACTTCCACTGTGGATGACGGCAATGAGGGTGTTGATGGACCCAACACAAACCCTTCTGGGGGGTCCGGACTGAAGCTGCCGCCACCAAAGGCCGCAGACTCCACGCATGCGCAGCCGTCTATCCCAGACGGACAGAAACCGGCACACGAGGTCAAGTTGGTGGGGAAGCCGATGATGTTCAAGCCGCTCTCCGTAGCGAGGAAGCCTGGAAAGAAAAATGTGGTCAAGACTCCCGCCGTGCCCAAAACTTCGACGGCGCCAGCAGGCGCAACAGTTGGAAGGGCCGCCACTGCTGCTACGTCCGTAGCACCGTCAGCGGAACCCGAGGCTGCTGCGCCTGCCAGAAAGAAGAAGGTCTCTCTATTCTCCTTCCAGGATGACACACCGACCGTGGACGCCGCACCATCAGACAGCGGCTTGTACGAGCCGGACTCCATAAATCAGGACCACAGCACGTTCTCGTCGGGGGACCTGTCATCAATGTATTCGCAGCCGGCGCAATACGCAGATTACGCACCACAACCACAATTCTCAGCTTCAAACGCTGCCGCCACCGCTTCCGACTCACTCGACGCAATAGCCGACGATCTCAATCTGGATCCAGTCGCCCGGCGCGAACTATTCGGCCGTGGTGGAGGCAGCGGCAAGGCCACGGCCAAGTCTGTCATCAACTTCAACCTGGACCAGGAGTATCGCCAGAACGAGGAGCTCCGCACCTCTGGCGCGCTGGAGGGCCAGCGGCACAACCCGCTCCGGGCCATCAAGCCAGGCAAGCACAGCCTGCAGCAGCTGGTCAACCAGGTCCAGACGCAGCGGGATGCACTGGAAGAGAACTTTGCAAAGAACCGGGCCACGCAGAAGCAGGCTGGCTCGAAATATGGTTTCAGATAATGACAGCACGGCTTTTGCATAGGCCGAAGCGACAACAAGAGGTGTGGATGCCGTTCATCTTATCTCTGCTTAGCCTGGGGTGCGCAGTGTCGACGGCTATAGAAAATGATTTCCGGATGGCACCAAGGCTGGAGTTGGTCGGTGTATCAGCTTAGCCATGAATTTGAGGACCAGCAAGCCTCTTGCAATTATCTTTGCGCACATACAAGCCTCAAGGCTAGGTGTGGGATACAGGAGACGGATGGCCAGAAGGGAGTGGCCCTGCGAGCGCCAAGCCCATCTCATGTGTTCGTGGATCATCTTGTGTCCACGAGTGGCTATTACAATAACTACGTTGGGAAGTCAAGCAGCAGGCCGTGCTGCTGTATTTTTACTTTGGAAACGGCTGCTCGGGCTGAGGAATGATGGGTTCTTGGGGGGAAAGGGGGACATAGGGCAAGCCAAGAATAGGTCAACAAGGTGAAGACGTTCATCTCAGGTGGCTACAACATCAAAAGGTCGGCATCGCAATGGCATACATGGGAGAGAAGTCAAGAAAACAGGTCCCGCCATATGGGGATTGAAGATTTGCTAATTTAAGCAGTCGTACAGATCATGATCATGGCCGCTTTTTATGATACAGAATGAAGAAGAAGAAGAAGAAGAAGAAGACGTTCAAAAAGAAGCCAACCAGACTATCCATCACTACTAGTCCAGCATACCCTAAAATCGAACAACCGAAAACAAATTTCCTTCGCTGCCCCCTCCTCCCATGGAACCTCTGTCTCAGACACAGCTGACGGCAGCCGTCTTGGTCCGGAACTGATCACTGATCATCAGAAAGCCCCACTCGCCCCTGGTGATGGGCGAGATGTCATCATACCCGTTGGGCGTCGTAGGGCCAAGACGGTCCGCGGCGGCAGGCGCCTGTATATCGTACAACACAGAGGAGCTCTTTCGGCTGTGTTGTGGGTGGTGGTGGTGGTGACGGGGCCTCTCGGCAGCGGCAGCCTCCCAGGGCCTCTCGTAGCTGCTGAGGATGTCGTCGATGTTGAGCCACATGGAGCCCCCGGCGTCTTGACCGGCGACCTTGCCGTGAGGTCAGCGTCCTCGAAGTCTGTGAGGCTGGCCTCGTCCTCAATCTCATTCTCGCCCGCCTCTTCTTCCTCGTCGTCCGAGTCAGAGATGACAATCTCAATCCGGATGTCCTTGTCGGTCATCGGCGACACGGGCACCGCAGGCGGTAGGATGTCAAAGGATGTTCCCCCTGCGGGCAGGCCGTCGTCGAGTCTGTGCCACAGGCGTCTTCTTGCGCTGGGCTGTCGGCTTGAAGGGGGTCGGGAAGCTGGTCTGAAGCCTCAGGGCGGGAGGAGAGGCCTTGGGTGAGGTGCGTGGGGACAGAGTGTTGGGGGAGGAAGGTGAAGGAGGAGAAGGAGGAGAAGGAGAAGTAGCAGCTACCACAGGCGCGGGGGAGTTTGTGGCAAGGCCCTTGGTAGGTTTGTGGGCGTTTCTGGGACTGTTGCCTGTGACACTGCTGTTGCGGTGGGAACGTCCTCAGCTGAGCCTTCTTCCTTGGCCATGGAGTTGACAACAAGAAGGTGATTCTCAGCCGGTCTTGCGATGTCTTTTGGTTTTGTCTCAGCAAGGGTCTTGTTGGCTGGTGTCTCTTCAGGAGGAGTATCCGGCATGTTGGCCATGCCCTCATCAGCCCATGGCGAGTAGTCCTGGACGGTCCAGTTCTGCGCAGACATGGGCGAGAGGAGCTGCTTGCTCCGGGCCGACGCGGGCGAAGCCGCCACCGGCGTGGGAGAATACTCGCTCGGGCTCTGAAGGAGAAGGAACGAGGCTCGAGGCAATACCTCCGATGCTGTGGGTGTCTGATAAGCAACAGTCTTGATGGTCGCATTGCTTAACCTCGCAGCAGGTTGAGGCTGGGAATCAGACGAAGGAGGCTCCTCCACGGCCCCCTTCTTCCCCTTTGCTGTCTCGAAACTCTCGCTCACGATCCTTGCGAGGGCCATTGTCGCAGCCAGCGCTGGGATGTGGTGGTCCTTCTTGACAAGGTCGTCTTCCACGCCCGTCTCTGTTGCGCCGCCGTAGGCTCGTGAGTACATGCTCATGACCTCGGCCAGAGCCGCCTCGCTCACGGGACCCAGCCAGTCATACGCCGAGGCCAGCGTGCTCTTCAGCAGGCGGCGCCTCCCGCCCGCGGACACAACGTATCGCCTAAGCTCGTCCACGGCGTCCTCGAGCCTGAAGTGGCAGCCAAGCTCGGACCGGACGGCGGCGTACCGGGCCAGCGCGGCCTTGAAGGTGTAGAGGTGGTCCAGCGACAGGATGGTCAGCCCCTCGGATGAGTGAAGGCTCTCGTTCTGGAGGATGGAGCTGTGGAGCACGAGGGGGGGATGCCGTAGGCGGACGGCTCGTGCGCCGTGAGCGGCGTGGTCAGGTTGAACTTTCTGCTCGCGCGGGCCAGCGTATCGGCGACTAGCCTGTAGGCTCGAGAGTTCAGAGGCGTGGTGTGGAGTAGACGGATCTCGGGCTCAGGGGGTTCTGTAGATGCTGCTGCTGGGGCCGCCGAGCCAGCGTGAGAAAAAGAAGAAGAGGAAGAGGTTGTGGTGATGACAGAAGTGGCCGGCGTGGCCGGTGTTCTTGGAGGGACAACATGTGAGGCAGTAGTGGTCGACGCTGCTGCGGCTCGTCTCAGCCTGGGGCCCTCGAGCAGGGAGGCCAGCGATGGCTTCCTGGACAACCGCTGTGGCTGTCTGAAGTCGGCCCTGTCTCGCTGTGACCTGGAACGCCCGACCAGTGACTTGATGGTGCTGAACCTGGGCCCACAGGCCACAACATCTTGGGGAGATGCAGGGCTGTCAGGTGGCGACGGCAGGGTGAGGAGGTTGGTGACGGGAACATAAGTGGGCATGATGGGATCACTCCTGGCAGCGAGACCTGGAAGCTGGTAGTCTCTTCGGGCCACAACGAGGGTGACGTGCAGGCCCTTCATGGCAAGACGGCGCGATGTGAACTCGAGAGCGGGAGCCAGATACGAGGGCAGCTTGTGGGCGTCCAGCAGAGAGGGACCAGCCTCGAGAGGCGTCGAGATTTGTGCCCTTCGATCCATGGTCGTCTTGTGTGTGTGTGTGTGTGTGTGTGTGTGTGTGTGTGCGTTCGGGTGTAAGCCAGAGTAAAGTTAGAAGCTAAGAAGAGATGATATGGTGTAGAAGCGAAGTACAAGTAAATTGGGAAATGGATCTTGGCCGGCAAGTTTTTGAATATACTAGTCTCTCGAAGACATGTGCGGTGATGATGATATGAACAAACAAAGCACAAGACAAGGAGACGTCAAGACCAGGAAGACAAGAAAGACTCAAGGAAATTCGTTAGTCGCGTTTGCAAAATCACTGCATCCTGCACACGAGACGAAAAGCTGAAGAGGGGACAGGCGTATTTGTATGGACACTATACTAAAGTAGAAGAATGTGGATGAGTGGCAGGGAGGAAGAAGCAGTCCCCCCTTCTCCTCCCCACTACCTTGCAGTGCGGATTAACATCACCTTGGCGGATGAAACGAAATGTTTTCAAAACAACAGACAGAACAACAGCCGTGGCTCCACAACCTTGAGAGAAACCCTTTTTAGGGTTGAACCCCCCATGAGCGATGTGACTAGATACGAAGGGGAGGGGGATCTCAGGGGGATGAATGGAGGGTGAATTTTTCTATAGGGTAAGCAAAAATAAAGGGGAGGAGGAACAAGAGGGTGTAAGACGGTATGCTTCAAGATGGCGACCCCTTGCGAGAGAATGGGAGTAGGAATGGGGCGAGAGGTGGCAAGTGCCAGCCACTCGTGTGATGACGATGCCAAGGTCAGACGGGGAAGGATTCAAGAGGAGAGAGAGAGAGAGAGGTGGTGTTGTCGACATGGTCGCATCCAATGTGTGTGTGTGTGTGTGTGTGTGTGTGTGACTCCGAAAGTACCCTGGCATGCATACAGCAATCTATCGACTGATGGATGCATCTCCCCAGTGGTGAGAAGCCCTTTTGCCTCGCCGCCGTCGTTGTCGTCGTCGACATGGGCCGCTGCACAAGGTGGTTCCCACAGCTTCGAGCCTTCGTTCGCTGAGAGGTCGTCGTCAAGGTGGGATTGGGAAAGCAACCAGGTGCCACCTCGTTGCGGTGTCACACACCCAACAGCGCTTAGCCGTCCATATTTAGCATCATTACTATGTAATACTCGAGTAGTGGGTGCGGGGCCCGCGTAAGGGGATTTTCCTCTGCCCAACCACCTTGTAGGATTGGCTGACGCCTGCCCTGCAGCGGGGGATCTACAGTGCACAACCAAACAAACACCCTTGCCTGCATGTGCCGTGCAGGAGGGCAGGTATGCAGGGGAGGAGGAGGAGGAGGAGGAGAGCAGTGGGAGGTGCCGTGGGTCTATTTTTAAGTTGTCCATGTCCCAATTCCTTACTGTGTACGCACTTAGTGCTCTTCCACCCTCACAACATCCATCGACCACAAGCCCTTTTTTCTTCTTCTTTTTCTTGAGTGGATGTGGTCACTCACTACGCATCACCACTAATCCTATGCCCAGCTAGTATTGGAACAAGACAGTTCCCATCAGCAGTGGGGTGATATAACCGCCCATGTTCGAGACTGACTCGATGACTGTTCCACCTGGGCAAGTCATCTTCCCTCGTCCTCCTCCTCCTCCAGTGACTCTTTATTTGTGCTGTAGTCCTCGTGGAGATCGACGAGAATAGGTTATTTTGTCCCTTAATATATGACCAAACAAATGTTTGTTACCATTATTCATAAGGGGTGGTGGGATTGGCATCCGTGCTGTGCGAATTCCCAGTCCTGTCTCTCTGGGATGGGACATCTCGATTACCACATCATGATGCCACATTACAGTACTACTAAAAATGACCTTGGCCCCTTTTTTTTCCCTCTTGACTCCCTTGAACGGCCCCCAGTGGGAGTTGGATGAGTAGCCCTCGAGATTTTTCATGTGTGTGTACGTCAGAACCCAATTGGAATCCACCTCGCCAGAACATGTAGTCAGTCCCCTTCCCTCCTCTCTCACGCACACACGACCTCTCTCTCCATCCCCCTTTTTTCTGTTCGAGACTGAGAGAGCCCTGTTTACCCTCGAGCCATTCTCAAACATCACATTCAGTGAGATCCCCCTTTTGGTCAGCATCATCCCAAACGCCTCTGACAGAGCGCAATGTCTTGTTCTTCGCCCACCCTTGTCAGAGTGGGCTTCTTGTGAGCCCCGTCGTTGTGTCCCTGTAACTAGAAAGCCGACAGGTGATCCACCCGAGAGCCAGCGGCTAGATGCTTTACAGGCTCATTACGCACGTCGACGAGGATAGATACTAGGAACCTGAGCTACAGCATCATCCGGACTGGCCAGGAAGAGTCCACGTCGTGATATCAACACATTGTGCATCTGCCAAGTCGCCCTCCAAAAATAGCATCACGTAAACTTGCTCGGGCGCCTACCGTGTACACCTACCAATGTTGATCATTGGGGATCAACCAAGTACTGTGCTGATATAAAATCTTTTTCGCCAAGTGAACGTCTCTGCCAGATCAGATTTGGCATTATTATGAATAATCAATTCCATTTTGTATCATGAAATATGTGTGTGTGTGTGTCTTCCGTCCCGGCATCTTCCATACCTGACGCCGGTTTGCCCTACTACCAATGCTCTCTTTCCATGCTGGTCCAAATCCCTGTTGCGCATGTGCTGATAGGTACGCCGTTTCGTGATTCATGATTCCGCTTTCAGAAAGAAATTCATGCATGGCCGAGACCATTGTGGCAGCCGGTATGAAAAAAAAAAATGAAAAAAAGACTCCTTGCAGGTTTCGTTGGGGAAGAAAACAAAAAGCAAAGAGAAATGCCATGCCATTGCCCCCCTGCCCTAAAAATTCGCCGGTCCTGCCTGGTCTTCATCAAACAGCGATTGATCCTTCTCCAACCCTTTCTTTGAGACCTTACATGTCCAAATCTTTCATATCTTCATCGCCCTGGCTCTCGACCTGGTCACTCGAGGCAAACGAGTTCTCCCAATCTTCTTCAACGGGGGATGTACGTCAGCTCTTGATCATCCGACGTGAGGCAGCTCACTGGGGATAGAAGCATTGTCGGACAACATACCAGACCCCTCATCGTCCAGGTCATCTACGCTTAGTCGGCGTAAATGGTCCAGAATGACTGTTGCCCCAAAACGATGAATAGTCAGTTTGACAAGTCCATGTAGGGTATATATATATATATATATATAGCATAAAAAAAAAAGAGAGAGAAAGAGAGAGAGAGAGAGGGAGGGAGGGAGAGACTTACCACCACAAGTTCTTCGGTATCTTTGTATTTCCTCAGCCTGCGTTTCTTGCTTGGAATCGAAGTAAGGGGCGCACCGCGAGAGGACACGCGAGACTAGCGAGACGGTCTGACTAGAGACGGTCTGGCCGCCCTTTATGCAGGCTTCGCTGATGTATTCGCAGAGCTGAATGCCGAACTGTCTAGCACACACTGCGATGGCCTCAGCAGTCTCTTTGCCCCCTTCCGCATCTGGAATCTTTGGGTTCGCGCCGAACTGGAAGATCTTGTCCTGCAGCAGTGCCTCGACCTGGAGGCTGAGGGCAGGGTCGTACTGTGCAAGCAGGGCCGGTGCCCACGATGGCAGGTATTTGAGGTACTGCAGGTAGACCTGGACCCTGGACTCGCCCGAGTGATAACGAGTCTCTGTGAGAGTGTCCGTGAAAAACTTCCACACCGCCTTGGGCTCGGTCCTGGCCAAGATGATGCTCTGCTCAGCAACATGGCCGATCAGCTTGTCAATATGTTCCGCATGGTACGTGACCCCGCAAAACACCACCGCTGCTCGAAGGTACGGGCCGTAGGTGATGTAATGGTCCTGTGGCGTGGTGTTGAAGATCAAAGTGTCGAGGAGATCCTCCTCGATTGGCCACCTCTGGCTCACAACATGGGCTACGATGGCATCGGTAGCCTCCACGTTCTGATTGAGCAGGATGACCTTGTCCAGCAGAGCATTGCCACCAACCTCGAGTGTCTGGTCCAAAAGCTTGCGCTCGCTCACGGTAAGCCGCAGTGGCTCCTCAGGGCGTTCCATGTACAGCTCTTCGCGCACGACCTCGCCATGCACAGGGTTGAGAGGAGTGATTCGGGTCAGGACGCTCCGGAGGAGTTCGATGACGGATGCATAGCAGGGCGAACGGTTCGGTCTGCGAGCCAAGAAGTTGCACATCTTGGTGAACTGCACGTCTCGCTTGCTGTCTTCCAGGTACTCTGCCATGAAGATGAGCAGTGTCTTGGACAGAAAACCGCGGGTCAGGAAGGCCAACAACTCGTCCTTGCCAGCGTACACAAATGAGGCCATCAAGTCGAAGACCTCCGGCCACGACCGGTGGAAGCTGGGGAAGTGGAAATATTCCCAGAGATGCTCGAACATGGCACAGACGCCGTTGACGGTGTCCTCAGGATACTCTTCAGTTGGCGGGGCCCCAATGCAGTAAGTCTCTGGCAGTTTGCGCTTGATGCAGTTCAATGCCAGCATCAGAATCTCTGCCGTAGTCCTGCGGACAATCACTTCGGGATTGCGTTGAACGAGGTTACGAAATACCTCAGAGTGGGTGCCGAGATATCCAACCAATGCGACAGCACAATATCCACACCTGTTGACCATCCCCTGATCCGCTCGGCCAGTTTTTGGACTTCAGGGACGTGGCTCACCCGAGCAGCAACTTGGTCCAAGTGCGCAACAGCCACATGCATCGCTAATGCCTCGACATCATGTCGCCGGGAGCATGTGCCGTCATTCAGATCCTGCATCCGCTCGATAGCAGAGTCCACGAGTCGGATGTGGTCGGGATCAAACAGGCAGTGCCTCTGCAGTATCCGCAGGTTATCATCCCGGATGAGAGAATGAATAGGTGCAGAGATCTTGGCTTGGACGGGGCTTGTCCATCCGAATTGCTGTAGTTCATGTTGCTTCCTCTCGATTGTCGATGACCGCTCGTAGAAGAGCATGTAGGCACAGTAGTTCTTCTCGTACGCCACTCCACCGGCATCCCAAGATGACTCTGGGCCGCCAAAGCAGCAGGCCTCCATCCTCGACGGGTGCCAGGGAGAAACGATGTCGTCATTGAACTCGAACCAGCTGTCGTCCTTGCGGGACGTTGGTCGCTCTCGAATGAAGCTGTAGTAGTGCCCTGATTCCGCCGTCCCAGCATGGACGAGGACACCGACGAGCTCGAACCAGTCTTCTGAAAGCTCTCCAGACGGGTTGCTCAGATACTGGACGGTGTAGGGTCGCATGTTGATGCGGTCTGGAAACGCAAAGTAGTCGTTTATTTTGCTGCGCGACTGCGTCCGGAGGTTGAAGTCAAAGCGCTTCAGGTGAAAGATCAGAGAGTTAGGTATCTCCTTCAGGCACGACCTCCTGACAGCGTCGACGTGTCGATCACAGTTTGAGCACTTGTACTTGTTGTCGCCCTCCATGTGCTCGCCATCCACGTAGGCTTCCAAGCTTTCAAAGAGGTTCTTCTTGCCCTTGATGTCGCACTGAATGGCCGAGAACGGCTCCATGACCTCCGAGATGTGGTCACACTCCTTGGACTTGGTCTGTGTCACCAATTGTCCGCCGTAGAAGGAGCGAAAGGTTCGCACTGCTTCCGAGGAGCTCAGCTGGCCCTCCAGCCGATCATTCAAGAGGTTGAAGAATTCTTCCACGTCCATCTGATTGTGGACGTTGATCAAATCATCGTCGTACGTCTTGATGTTGGCCACGAAAGACTCCGGGTCTACAAAGCGCTGGTGGCTGCTTTGTAGCTGTCCAAACAAGCTCTGGGTCTCCCAAAGCAGAGACCGGGAGTAGTCTCGCCTGTCGACCTGCACACTGAGTATGAACTTTCGAAAGTCAAAGTTCATAAAAAGCTGTGTGCAGAGAGAATTGAGATAGCAGGTGTTTGACAAATTTCTCAGTCCTGCATAACCACATGCGGCGCGGATCTCCTTCGACCTGTCAAAGCCGAACGGCAACTCGTAGCGGTAGGTTTCTGCTAGATAGGGTAAGCCTTCGCAATCATCCCAGAGTGATTGATAAGGGGCTCGCGCACTTTCATCAGCCCGAGCGTCAGTGCTGCATGACACCAATTGCCTCAGTTCCGCGAAGAATTGTGTCAACTGCGATCGGTTCCTTCCGACAAGTTTGAGGACGATATCGTTCAGGCGGAACCTGGTGGTCTCGTGGTAGATCAAGCCATGGTGCCAGAGTAAATCTGGCATTGGCCGGCGGCGTGGAAACAAGTGACACCAGAAGAGGCTCACCCCGGCGCTTGAGCAAGAGTTAGCTCGCACTGTGCCAAAACAACCAAAAGTTTGCGATTGGAACTTACCCATCATCGAGGCTTGAAGAGAGACCCTTGTCATCATTGTCACACAGAAGCCTGTGTAACAGGTTGACAAGGCCGAAAGCGCCAAAGTCGACAGCGCCAGGAGGGATGTCCTGGGCGGGGATTGATTCTTCAACAGACTGCCTCGGGAAAGTAAGAGCCATGCCTGCGCTCTCGGAAGGACTGTACTCGAGCAACAGTTCATGCAAGCGTTGCACTGTCTTGTGCATATCAATGCCCGGTGGTGCCAATTTCTTCTCGGAACGGAATATGATTACCAGGAGGTTGAAAACCTCAAGTGATCTTGTCGGCTGCGCCAGTGCACACGGAACCAAGTCTATCAACAAGGGCCGGAAGACATCCCCGAAAGTCGTCGCAGGCACCACAAATGTCCTGATACAGGAATGGTTAGTATTTCCTTGTCTTAAACCAAAGAAGACGACAGAAGGCTTTTTTTTCTTTCTTTTTCTTCCGTACCTGAGATCGTTGACGACCTTATCGCCAATGATAGCCGCTGTCGACTTCCTCACAATGTCCCTTGTGTCATCGATGAGTAGTCTCTGAATAGTTCGCTGAAGGTCCATCTTCGACTGCAGCAAGTCCCAGAGCTCCCATTTCAGAGAACATGTATCCATGATTGCTCTGAAGACAACGGTGATCAAGGCGTCGACGGATGAGGCGGGCTCCATTTCCAGGGAGGAAGACAGTATTTGAGCAAGCCTCTCAATGAGGACTTCGTCGAGAAGCTCAGTGGTCGATAGCGGTCGCATGGGATCTGCCAAAAGTCAGCTTTCTGAAGGCCTCCCAGAAAGGAAGAAAAAATCGGGGCCGGTGGTACCTCTCAAGATTGTAAGGAACTGCTCTATGAGTCGTGACGCGAGGGCAGCCCGCAGGTTCTCGCCAGAAACCTTGTCGATGACCTCGTAGTCCGAAAGCGCAGGAATCACCAGTGCCAAGGCTCGCCAGAGAGCGCTCTCATACTCTTCATTTTCCTGAGATGGTTTTGCGAGAGAACGCCGAGCGCTCAGATGCTCTCGCATCACATGCAGTGCGTAGAGCGATTTCAGCGGGTGGCCTATAGGGAAGACGTCGCTGTATGGTGTTTGCTCATCCGTCACCATGTTCAGGATCCTGTCGCCCACCGGCAATGTGGTCAGGAAAGAATACAGCTGTGATACAGGTCAGAAAGTCTGTCTGAACGGTCGGACGAGGGCGCTCTGCCTTACCTCGCTAGCCAGCTTCTCTTTCAATGCCAGATACTGCCATAGCTCTTCAAAGTGCCTCATGATCTCGATTTCCACCGCAGGCGCCCCAGGCCTGACATGGACGGGGTACTCATCTGCATCCGTCTCGCGTTTGACCAGAATCAGCCCGTTGTGGATCTGGAGGTCTTCCAAAGACCTGCAGATGTCCCCCTCTGACGGGGTGAAGGGTCGGCCCCTATAGTACAGGCGATAATTGTCAAACCCAGTCGCGTCACGAATGCTGGCCAACAAAGACCCTGCGGTGTTTTGGCGGCCAATAGACAAAGGCCTCACATCCGTCTGAGTGTCCCCGTCAAACGACTGGAATTTGAGCTCAGCCGAGTCTCCCTCGACGTCGCTGTTCTGAGGGAGGACGAGTGACCTCAGGTCAGGGGACGAGAAGCGTGGCGTAAGCTGGTGAACATTGTGGAACTCGCGAACGATTGTCAGTGAGCGCGTGAAGAGCATTTCCTGCTCTAATGCTGACTGGTCGTCGCGGCTGGCGACCATCGCGTCGTCATCACTGCCGCCCTCGCCGCCCTTGTCCTTCTCGGGTTCAGCCATTAAATGCTTCGCGGCTGAGCACAACTGCTGCATGCATCGATCGACAAGCGCAAGATGAAGCTTTCGCACACGATGCACGGGCATCTGTTGGATCGCTCGATTCTCCATGTAGACATCTTTCACGAGGGCTGCTATGGCTCGACGCTCGATTGTGTCGGTCGGGGCCGTGAGAGCAATTCTCCACAGCTGCTCAATGCCCAGGCGGTTCCTAGACTCCTCGTCTTCAAGGACGAAGCTGCTGTCGCTGTTGACCAGGGGGATGATCCTCTGCAGGATGAAGTCCAGAGTCCCAGGGCGAAAAAGATCGGGCGGCAGTGTTGGAAAGTAGTCGTTGAAACAAGTTTCCACAAAGGATTTACCCGAGGACTTCTTCATCGCAGCGCTCAGACTCTGCCAGGCACAATCGCGATCCTCTTGTGATGCAGCAAGTGGACCAACGAGGAGGTCCCAGAGCTTGCGGCCAAGTTCCTCCGAGACAGCATCACTGTCACGCCCATGAAGGATCACGCTCGTCAGCAGGTCCAGGCGAGCGGCGTTCTCCTGCCCGCTGATCAGGTGAGCTACCCCGACGTCTGCCCGAGATTTGACAGCGTGCTCAAGCTCGTCGACCAGGAGCTGTGGCAGGTTGTACTGTGCTGTGAGCTGCTGCAGATCCCGCTCCCGACTGCCTGGTCGGCACAGGAGCAAGAGCCCGTGCAGACTGCCGAGGGTGTAGCGCGACTTCTCGGTGATATCCTTTAGGCATTCTTGGATCAGCAGCTGCCGGTCTTCCGGGGAGGGACCACGCCTCAGGAGCTGCAGGACGAGAGTTGACGCCCATCTCTGGATCACGCGGTAGAACGGTGGTCCCGGGGCGGACGATTCTCTCAGCAGCCTAAACATGAGGGAATAAGGCAGCAGGTCCTGAATGCCCTCATTGCCGTCTATGAGGTGTGACATCATCTTGTCGCAAAAGTCCTTCATCGTTGCGTTGAAGTTCTCGATCCGAACCGTCTGCAGTTTTTGGAACACGCGGAGAAAGTCGTTCATTGTGAAGAGGTTGCCGATGTTAGCCATCATCGACAAGAGACTCTCTGAGACGCCCGAGATCTGGCATGTGGTTACCGTGCGCCACATCTCGTCCATCCGGTCCTCCGTAAAGGTATGCGATGCGAACAGGAAGCCGATGATATTGTAGCTCTGGGTCGTGACCTCTGGGTGACAGGTGGGACCCAGGACGTACGAGACGACCTGAGACCGCTGCAGCTGGTTGGAGAAATGGCGCAGGACTGGATGCTGGGCAGGATCGATGGCCTGATCGTGATAGTCCTTCCAGATGCGCACCATGTCCGCACACATAGACTGGGCTGCCATGATCCTGAGCTGCATCTGGCTCGACATGACAAGCTTCGTGAGCATCGCCAGACGCCATTCGCTCACGATGACTTTGACCGTCTCTGTCGGAGGTATCTCGGGGTGCTCGAGCATGTGTTTCTTGATCACGTCTTGGGCCTGCTCGAACTCTCCGTGCAGGCATAGCCGCAACATCTCCGCAAGGCCAGCCAGCAGCTCAGTCGCAGTATTGGGTGCGATCTGGTTGACACTCTTGTCAATGCAAGCCGCCAGAGCACCCGAGATGGCATCAAAGAGCTTGTAACCCTGCCCAAGGCAGGGCTTGGAAGAATCAGACTCGGGGGTCAGCGCGGATCTCGGCGCGCTGGCCAGTTCACCCCGTGCGAGAAAAGAGGAGAGCTGCGCGATGCCGCCCAAGGACTCAAGCGCTCTGGGAAATCGAGGCACCAGATTTGCCAGGGCGAAGCCGATGCAGTACAGGGAGTCGACCGGCGATGGCGAGCCGAGTTTAGGATGAGACAACTGGAAACCCTCGACCATCCGGAGCAGGGCGTCAGGCCAAGGGGCGTCCACATCCAGGCCGTACATGTTTGGCATCAACACCTGTGCGTATTCGAGAAGGAGGGCGTGCAGATACGCGACGTATGGCGTGGAGGCAGGTTCTTGCCAGCCGTCGTCCAGCTTGGCGGCGGAGACCAGTGCTTGGTCAAGATCGACGAACAGACCCGTGAGCTTTGCAAAGGACGTGTGCAGCTCATAGAACAGCTGGTGGAACTGGGGGCTGCGCACCATAGGATTCCTGTTGGTGCATCTATCAGCATCATGCATATATGTGCAAGGACGCAGTCAGGAGAGGCCTTACCTGCTTGGCGATGAGTACTGCCAGACCAAGTGAGGCAGCATCTGCCAAAACTCGCGGTACTCGTCCCAAAGCTGTCGCAACGCCGGCATTTGCTTTCCGCGAGACCAAGAAAGATACACCTCCATCCAGTCACGCAGGCCCAGCACCGCATTGTGGTCTGCAGCATGGGCTTGTTAGGCTTCGGGACTGTCACAGGGCACGAGGGGAAGGGGACTTACTGGTTGGAAGGAGCGCACAGAGCTTTGGCAGGGAGTCCGACAGAGGATCTGTGGGCAGGTAGGGAAACTCGAGCATGGGGTTGTCATCCTGGAGTATGATAACCCCAGGCACCTCATCCTGATCTTCATCGTCGTCGGTGTCGATGATGACTTCCACTGGAGGGTTGTCTGGGTCCATCGTCGAGGAGGCGCCATCGACGCAACCGGGTGGTGGACGCGAAACATCGGCGTCGCCGTCCTCCACACTGTCCCTGATTCCGTCCTCTTGAGGTCCGACGAGATCCTCGTCGACCTCATTTGGCGTCGCAGGCGAGGAGGGCTCGGATGTGGCGGCCTGTCTCGTAGCTTTCAGGTTCAGCGTGATCTTGGTCGGTCTTGTCTCCGAGCTAGAGTGCTGGTGGTCGGGCTCCGGCTCCGGCTCCGGCAGTCGAGGCTCTGAGGAAGAAGCAGAATCCATCGCCATGGCGGTGTCTTTGTCCCCCGAATTTCCTTGTGTACTGGCGCGTGGTGACCCCGTGGGCGTCTCGACAGAGTGGCTCGGCGAGGCACCGTTGAGGGAAGTTCGGCGTCGCTTGCGGGCGGAGGAGCCGTCGTCGTCGAAAGGGTTCGGTCGGGTGGAGCAAGGCTCAGAGGAGACCGCACGTTCTCTCGACTCTGATGTAGAGGCCGCAGGCTGGTCCATCTGGAAAGAGCCCATGGGGATGCGAGATCGGGGCGGGCGGGAGCTCCTAGGGGGACGCAGCTAGGCCCTCTCGAGAGCCCTGCACTGGGGGCTGCAGTGATCTGATGTGGCCGGCTTTAGCATTAAGGCTTGCAAGTGTCGACAGCTGTCAGGAAAGGCAGAATAAGTGGAGGGGTAAAGCAAGGCCAGGCGACAGGGTGTGATGGGATCAGGAACAAGACAGTCAGTCTGCAGCCAAGATGAAGTATAATGTTGGATATTGTTGTAGGCTGCTGAGCTGATGCCAAAGCCTGCCAAAAGGCAGGGCGAGGCAGGGCGAGGCAGGGCGAGGCAGGGCGAGGCAGGGCGAGGCAAGACAAGGCTGAAGTGGAGCTCGGGAGTCTGCTGGAGTTGGGACGGGGATGGATATGTGTCTAGGATGACGATGGTTGTGTGATATCTCTCTGGTGGGGTCCAGTGTTCGTCACTGTTTTTGGAGTTGGTAGGATGTTGTTGTCTGGGACAGGCCAAGAGGCAAAGATGGGTATGAATGGAGTAAAGGCGTGTGTGTGTGTGTAGGTGTGTAGGTATGTGGGTGTAGGGGGTGTGGGTGTGGGTGTGTGTTGCTGTGGGCAAAAGAGTTGACCAGGCTGTGCAAAAGTCCAAGAAACCTTAGAGCAAGCTGTTGACCTAGGGATGTTTGGAGAGGTGATGTGCCGTCCTACTGTGCTTAGTATCCACAGCATGTGAGGGAAGGGTGCTGGGGGCTCCACTGGGCGCCTGTGTGAAGGTTGCTTGGGGGTGGCCCGTCTTTACAGATGGCGGGGGTAAGGGGAGGGGCGTACCTAGCAAATCAACCTACTATGGTGCACTTTTGGGTGGGGTGATGTGCTGCTGAAGTGCTGCCAGCCCGATTACCTAAGGCTGTAGGGAGAGGGTTCAGGGCTGAGCTGAGGGTTGCTTGAGCAGGGCCTGTGCCCTCTGCAGAGAAGTCTGGTGTGCCAGGTGTATCACATCGATGAGAGGTGTCGAGATGCTGTCGTGGAAAGGTCGACTGTCTTTTCAAGGCAAGAAAGTAAGGGAGTGCTGAGCAACAGCTGCGATCCCTGGGGAGTGGGTAGGTCAAGTTGGGAGTTGGGGGTTCAGGGAAGAGAATAAGAGAATCCGCAGGCAAGCACTGCCGCCGTTTCAAGAGTGGAGGTGGGTTTTACATACTAAGTACTGCACTGTAGGACAGGCTGCCAGGGTTCGGGGCAGCGGGCAGTTGGCAGCTGAACTTATGACAAGCTCCCGAGCTAGCGGGAGGAGGAGTTATTTGCTTGGCAGGCACCTGCTATGTACTGTAAGTATTCCACATGAAGTCATTTCCATGTTTTATTTCCAGTCAATATGTCCATCTTCCCATCCTGCCATCCGCCGGAACCCTCCAATCTGTCCCAGGTCTTGTATCGAACACCCTGAGGCCACACAGAGCCATTCGATGCTGACGACGCAGCAGGCGGTCATGGGCCTTTTCAGGTCCACTACCGGGCTCGAGATGATGACGTATTATGTACAGTGCCGTCCTCTGCCCAGTTCCTCGGGAAACACACTCTACGTATCTTGTTGCGTCCTCTCTCGTCTCAGCGCACCCAGTTCTCGTTGCACTGAGTCCGAGTATCCTCATAGAGACCACCTTCTTCCAGATGGCTCGTCCATGGTCTTCGCCGTGGAATCTGTCGCGGCCTTCAGACTTCTACTCAGTACTGCAGACCTGGTCTATCGGGCCTGCCTCCAGCCGAGATGCTGCTACTGCTCCAAGGGCTGTAGCTGTGGTGGGACGGTGCCCATGTGATAACGACCTACCTGGTTCCGGGGGGCTGGGTACAAGGGCGCTTCTGGCCTGATGACCAGTTCGCGCCAGCAAGGTCGGACAATGACTTGTGTGCCCTGCTGTTGATGCGTTGCTGTCATACATGCTGCCTGGAAAACCTTGCCCAACGAGCTGCTAGACAGAGCAAGGAGCTAGCTGGTTTGCTGTGGCGGCGAGGCAGCGCTTGAGCCGAGTGGTGGGAAAAGACAATCTCTTGCGAGGGAATCACCCGTCAGACCTACTTGCCTGGAACACAAGGAAGACGGTGAGAGCATTGACCCCCCTCCTCCCTTCTAATACCTCGGCACCGGACAGGGAACAGATGCGCCGTCGCCACACAGAGAAAATACTCCTGCAACTTCGACATCACGGCGTGCCTGAAGGCGAACTCCACCAAGCAGCCCGTTTATGCCGAACCGCGGGCCTAGTGACAAGGTGCTCCCAGTCTGACACGGAACACAGAGTTAGACCAAGCTCTTTCCAACATTCGAAGATAGTTTACACAATCCCTCTTGATAGGTCTGGCTAGGCTTGCTGTTTCGGTCAAGGCCTGGGAAGAAGAGATCATATTGGGTAAAATCAAGACTTCCAAGACGCCTTAAGCTTGGGTTTCTACATACAAAGCCTTCCAGACCAATGACAGGGGCGAAAAGGCTTCTGGCAGCAGTCCTCTATTACTCCCATTGCACTAGATGCAGCCCTTGTAGAGGCTATGCTGAGGGGCGGCTTGGGCGGCTAGCAGCTCCGGCTTCAGCGGGCAAGGGTACTATGTACATCCGTACTGCTAGACTACAACCCCAGCCCGAAAGCCCCTAACCCTAGTGACGTTTTTTTTTTTTTTTTTTTTTTTTTTTTTGAGATGCTGTTGAGCAGGGCCTGGTCCGTAGAACACCACGTCTATTCCGAGAGTCGTCTTCCGGCTATTTTCTTTTGTAAAAATCGAGTTTTAGAGAAATCTCTTGCACATGACGAGAGGGCTTGCAGACTTCGGCATGGAGAAGACAAAGACGGTGTATCAACTGGAAACTCCGTTTTCCAAGGCTGAGTGGTGAGATGCCTCAAACAAAACACGACCATGACTGCTCATCACAGTGATTCTAATCTACTATACCAGGCCAAAGATCTCACAAGAAGACCAAGACTCCATCTTAGACCTTTTATGCGAGTGCGTTTCGCCCATCCCATTGCAAGGCATGCATGTTGTTGACCATCACTTGGTAGCGTCCTGTCCCCCATCTCTCATCATCGTCAAGCCTACAAGGTGGCATCCAAAGGCAAGCGTAACAAGCGGAAGAGGAAGCGCGATCAGGAGTCTGAGCCGCCAGCAGAGCGAGCTGTGCCGCCGCCGCCAGCTGTTGCTGCCTCCGTGGAGGTCGGCCTGAGCACCATTACGCGGAATCTCCAGGTTCTCAACTGCTCCACCACAGGGTCAGAGGCACAGGTCCAAGGCCCATACGCCGTCATCTTCGTAGCCCGATCAGGCCCTCCCTCGGCGTTCTTCAGCCACCTGCCCCAGATGGTCGCCGCGGCGTCCAAGTCTCACCAGCTTGGCGAGCCCGTGAGGCTGGTAGGCTTCTCAAAGGCCTGCGAGGAGAGGCTCAGTGCCTGTATGGGTATACCGAGGGTTACGAGTGTGGCTCTCCGTGCTGGTGACACAGCCCAGGCGAGGGCACTGGTGGATTTCGTACGGAAGACGGTACCACCTGTCGAGGCACCTTGGCTGGATGAGGCCGGAAGGGGGAAATTTCTCGAGACCAAGATCAATGCCCTAGAGGCTCCTGTAGGGCAGAAGCGTTTGAAGAAGGGATAACATCCGAAAGGGTTTCGACTGCGTATGGTGACGGAGATCACGTTCGATTCCAAGGTGAAGTGGCGGGCCCAGCCTTGTCCGCCATGTCAACTACGCGATAGACGACCTGGTGGGTATGCGGCTTACTCTTTCCTCGTGCTTCTTGTCTGTTGCGTCTCGATACTGATATTGCTCAGGAACTGGCGACCGGAGGCTGACCGGATGCCCACGATCATGGGAGGGCTCATGCTGGACCACCGCCTTGTCACCGGCTTCTTCATCACAGAACCGGCCCAAATAGTCTTCAAAAGGGGAAGGAATGCATTAGCCACACTTACTGGGGGGCACCTGCCTCTAGATATCTTCTCTCTTGGCATGCTCGGTCCTGCTCTTTTGAGATCCTGCTTTTTCGTTTGATTGCTCCTTCCGGATGCCCATATCTTGTCTTTGTGCCCCATCTTTCCTCCCTCATCGCTTGTCCTGGTATCCAAACCTCGCGATCAGCTCTTTGAATCGTGACATATCGTGAGGAGTGAAAAAAATTATCGCGATGCCCAACCACCCCCACATATATAAGTCTGCATTCCCACTGCCTGCTCAGCAACCTGGCAGACTTTCCTTCCTTCCTACCACCACAGACACCGCCACCATCAGAGAGGTCCATCCATATCTGCTGGTAGGCCCCCAAGGCAAGTCATCAGCCTGCCCTTTCTTCTGACCTTGTCTTGCATCATTAAACATCCTCTAGACAGGATCATCTAACCTACCTCTTTCTCAAGGTCTTTGGAAGTTTGGTCACAGTCAAAGCCTGCTGCCTGTCCAACCTGCTTGGCCCTCTTGGTCTCCCACACCCTCACATCTGTCTTTGTCCCTAACAAAGTACAACAACATCATCGTTGTTGTGCCACTGAGTAAGCTTGCATTCCTTCTTTTCTTCCTCCCAGTTCGTACCCATCAGCCTGCCTGCCTTTTGAGCCACCAATCTCTACCATCCCTGCGAGAGAGGCAGGTGCTCCCTTGATTCCCATCTTCTTCCTTGGGTACCACAACAGCCGCCAAGCTAACATCAGCCTTCAGAGTTCTTCTCAAGCCGACCTTACTCCGACCGACCGACTCAAGGATGGCTTACGGTGGACGGGGTGACCTCGAGGCTGCCCGCCAGTTTCATCTGGAGGTCCAGCGTGGCGGATCTCGCGACGACCGCTACCGCAGTGGCGGTGGTGGCGGCGGTGGCCGTGGTGGCAGCCGTGGCCCTCTCAACACTCCTGCTTACCCCTCATACACTGCTCCGGTTCCTATGCGTGGCGATCGTGGTGGTCGTGGTCGACCAGGTGAACTGTCTGGCAACTGGGGCAACCGCCTCGCAACGGCCCTGCCTGATCACTACTTCCAGAAGTTCAACACGCCTGCTGCTCAGGCCCCTACTGGTGACGCTGATGTTGGTGATCCGATGATCGTGGACGACGTCCCGGCCAGCCCCAAGCGCGGCCTCAGCGCGTCTCCCTGGGCTACAGCGCCTGATCGTAAGGATGATCCTCCCAAGGCCCGAGCCCCCATGGCTCGCAATGATACTCCTGCTACCACCAGCCACCAAGGCATTGTTGGTCCTGGCTCCACCGCTGCCCAAAACCAGCAGAGTACCGCCAGTGTCTCTCAGATCTCTGCCGGCACCGCTTCTTCGGGCAATGGAAACGGACTCGGAGGCTCACGCTGGGCCAACAAGCCTTTCAATCCAACCTTCGGTGTCGATACTGGTCCTTATGTCGACAACGACTGGATGTACACGTACACCATCGAGGATGGCGGCCGTCTTTTCAACCTGGCCGCAGACAAGGCTCGTGCAGCTGGTAATTACGAGTCTGAGGCCAAGCTCCGCCAGGTAGCCAAGCTTTGTGCAGGCGTGGTTCATGCTCGCGTCATTCTCAAGGACCAGAACGCAGAGCTTCAAGCCCGTAACGCTGCCAACAACGCCGCCAAGCAAGCCTCCAAGGATTTTGACAAGTACAAACCCGATTCTCGCAACAACAATCCTAAGATGGCTGAGGCCTCTGGTTCTGTGCGCAACGCTCCTCAGTCTGCTGCCCAGGCTGGCCGCCAGGTCGTCAACTCGACCGTCCCAGCGACTGCTCCTGTCAATGTGGCTGGCCAAGGTGTGCAGGCTCAATTCGGCCAACAGCAGCACCGGCCTGTCCAGCAGTCTGCACAGGCTACCCAAGGCATGCGCAACAACACCACTGGACCTGTACCAGGTCCTGCTGCCCAGGACGCCAACGCCGGACTGTCACACATCACCGCCGAGCAATGGGTCCGCGAGACCTTCTTCAACAAGCGCAAGTGAGCCGACGGGTCAGTCTCGACAAGATGTCACACATTCATGAGGCACAAAGGCACAAGAACCCATGGTGGGATCTGATTTCTGTTGACAAGAACAAAGGCGAAACTCGGACGGAAAAGCGATCAGCGTGGGCCAACTCTTCTCATGAATATTGACAATATGGACGCCGGCGGGGGAAGGTTAAGTATGGTGATGTTTTTTTTGGGAGTGGGGGCCGATTGTCGCCCCAGTACTCGGAAAGCTCGTGGAAAGTAATGACAGACGCGCGAACACTTGAGGATTGGTTGCTGGTGGCTAATTGACCATATGGGTTAACATCAGAATGTCAATATACCGACCGACCTAGGGTGTAGCAACGGAATGGAGATTGATTCTTTAGTAGACATGGCTACTATTCTTGTGTGTGTGAACACGTGAGGTTTTCTCTTCACCCTATGTGAGCTCTGTGACCGGCAAGACAGTTATTTCTTACCCATTACCTATTGCTAAAATTTGCGGCATTTCTTACACAAAGCCACAGCCATAGTCATACTTGCAGCTCATCAGTGCTGTTGACATGCTTGATTCTCCCTCTGAGCTACTTCACGGTATGGGAGCAGCATCATTGCATGCCTTCTTCATGTCCTTGCCCTGGGAGCCCCCAGATTCTAGGTCTGCTTCTGGCGCCGATTCCACTCGACACACTCGTCCAACCTTACGCCCGACCCACCGAAGCAGTCCAACGCACTCCCGATGGTGAGATCGACCTTGCCGCCGCTCAGCGTGCTGACCCGGTCCAGGTCGTCGAGGTTCCGGCCACCGCCGGCATACGTGACGGGTATGCTGCACCACTGCGACAGCTTTGTGACGAGCTCCTCGTCGACGCCCCGCTGGAGGCCCTCGTTGTCGGCGGCGTGGATGAGGAACTCGGAGCAGTAGGGCTCGAGCTGATTTATAGAAGCTGCGGGAGGAAAGCAAATTTGTGTGGGAGGAGTAAGCTCATCTGGGTTGGTTTTATGATCGTGGGGCTGCTGCTGCAGAGAGACGGGAATAGGGGGCAAGAAAAATAAATAAATACCTTGGTTGACCTCCATATCTGTGAGGGTCTGCCACTTGTTCATGGCCACGAACCACCTTGGCTCCTCGCCGTCCGCATGCTGTCGGCGGCAGCTCAGGTCAATGACCAACCTGCTCCGGCCGCCCTGCAGCGCCGCGACGACCGAGTCCAGGCGTGTCTGGCTGAAGTGTGCCTCTGGGAAGAGGAAAGACGTTATGATGACCTACTGATTCCCCAACCACCCCACCAACTCACAGCGTCAGCCCTCCTTTTCTTCATGACCCTCCTTCTCCAAATCAGGCCTCTCTTTTTCTGTTACCCTCCCTTCCTCCCCCACAGCAAATAGCATTGCCACACACAGGTAAAATCGACCCAAACACAGGCAATCCCACAAGCATTTTCGTCATCATACCTTCTCGGCCCCAGCGTCCACCCACTCGCTCGCATTCTGATCCGTGATCCCGCCGCCAACTTGCAGCGCACCAGGCCACGCAGCCAGTGCCTCACGCGCCGCCTCCGCATTGCCGGGCCCGAGCATGATGACATGAGCGCCCCTGAGGCCGTTGTCCCGGTACAGACGGGCAAAGTGCGCCGGCGGGTGCGGTGAGACGAAGTTGGTCTGGAGGGTCGAGGGCTTCTTCTCGTCCAGCGTACCGCCCACGATCTGTTTTACCTGCCCCGCGTGGAGGTCTATACAGGGACGAAAGAGCGTCATCCTGAGTGGAGTTGTTTTGTGTGTGTGTTGTATGAATGAATAGACGGCGGGATGACAGTTTTTGAGGGGTATCTCTGGGTAAATTAAACAGGATGTATATATTAAAAAAAATAGTGAAAGTGTTTTCCGCATCCGGTTTGCCTCGAGGAGCAATTGGCGCTGTAGCGGCAGGTAGTGGGGCAAAATACAGAGCTATGTTCTAGGGCGACGGCCCCTTGATTGAGGCTCTGGGAGCCCTGAAAGTTGTAGTGGCGCTAGCGAGCCGAGGACGGCCCGGGGCGCAAAGAAAGTAAAGGACCAGAGGAAAAAAAAGAAAGAAAAACTTGGGCTGCGCGAGTTTGAAGACGGCAGTATACCTTGTTCCCTCCTTAAATCTTGTTCCTCACGCACACCACGCCATATTCTTCGAACGGGTCGACCACCTCAGCCGTCATGACTTCAGCAGCCGTCCTCGGGAAGAGGAAACGCAGGCAGATGCAGAAAGCCGACGACGAGACAGAGGCGGCCGCGCTGGAGGATGCGCAGGCCATCTTCAGGAAGCACTTCGAGGCGCAATTCGCGCCGCTAGACGATGACGACGACGAGGAGGTCGAGGAGGGGGCGCGGTGGGCAAGAAGTCAGCTTCTAAAGTTAAGAAGGCCAGAAGAAACACAGATGCAGAGGATGAGGACGGCATAGAAGATATGCGGTCGGATTCTTCAGAGTCTGGCGAGGATGACGAGGAGGAGTGGACAGGTCTGTCTGGAGAGGACGACAGCCAAGGTGCGTCTCGCGGGTGGACCGCTAATACCCCTCCCCCACCATATTCTTATATGCGGCCCTGGATCTGACAACGGCGACGTGCGATATAGACCACGAGGGCGACAGCGCCGACGAGGAAGGTCCAGACGAAGGAGAAGACTCGGAGGCAGATACAAACAAGGTTGAGGTGATCGACCACTCCAGACCGCTGGCGGTCTCGGCCCTCCACCCGTCCAACGCCATCATGTCGAAGCGGGAGATGCGCGCATTCCTCTCCTCCCGCCCACCTACCGACGACCTCACATCCAAGCCCAGGACAAAGACAGGGGCCGAAGACGCCGATAACGACGACCCGCAGAACGAAGACTCCAAGACCCTCCTCGCCAACGACCTCGCCCTGCAACGGCTCATCTCCGAGTCGCACATCCTCTCCGCCTCCAACCCCTTCAACTCGGTCGGCTCTTCCGGCCCAGGCGGCGGCGCAGGGGGCAAGACCTTCACCCAGGGCCGCACCCGCGCCCTCACGACCGACCTGCGGCTGCAGAAGCTCGGCTCCAAGGAGAGCATCTTCACGCAGCACAAGATGCCGATGGGCATGCGCAAGGGGATCAACGCGGCCAAGGACTCGAGGGAGGCCAAGAGGCGGCGCGAGGCCAAGGAGAACGGCATCATCCTGGAGAAGCCGGCGGACAACAAGGGCGGCAAGAAGAAGGCGAGGTCGAAGGGCAGAGGGGGCCTGGCGGTGGATATGCCGGGCATGGGCAGGTTCAGCGGCGGAGAGCTGAAGCTGAGCAAGAGGGAGGTGAGGGCGGTGGAAATGGAGGGCATGAAGCCCGACTCTGGCAGGAGGAGGAGGAGGAGGCGGAGGTGATTCAAGACCACGGCTGCATCATTTCTCCCCCTCAAGCAGAGAACATTGCGGCTCGTCTACACCCAGCCATACTTTTGTTTACTAGACTACTTGTCCGTTGGGCGAGTCCGGGCCTCAACGCACAGCGCACAGCGCACCTCCTCACCTTCGGCCTCCACATCAACCCGGCTGTGCAGCCACGCAAAAGGACTCTCTCTCCTGGACTACTTCACCATGACTTGGACCGTCTCCTTCAAAATTCGGCTTCGGCTTCTGCTTCAGCCGCAGAAAGGAATTAGTCCAGCAGAGCAAGATGATCAAGGACAAAGGCAGTTCTTCTTCTTTCCTTCGAAATTTCCTTCCTAACTACAAAGGGAGGTAATTTGAGATGTATCCCGAAATAGATCAGAGCACAGCATTCAACCTACACTTCCTCAAGACGATAGGAAAACAACGCGCGAAGGATTCCCCCCTCTCCCATCCTCTCAGCCCACTCAACTCAGTCAGTGTGCTTATTCCATCCACCTCTACACAGGCACGCACACCATCATCGCCATCGCCAGTAGTAGGAAAGTAGGCCGGCATTGCTCAGCATGTGCACCTTCTAATCATAGTCTTGCCCATCCTCTCAGGACACGGGGCACAAGGGGGGAAGGGGGCAGCTAATCTAATGGCCTACCTCGCCGCCTCTCTAGATGACAAGAAAAGGAGGGTTTCAGTACTTGATTTGAGAATTGTGTGATTTGAGATTCTACTTCATCGCCCTGGACCACATTGGGCATGCAAATGCGTGGGATCCACGCGGTTCTCTCTCTGTCCACCGCCTGCGTAGCTATTTTAGATTTGGAAGAAAAAAAAAAAAAAAAAAAAAAAAAAAGGGAAAAAAAGAAGAATAGAAGGAAATGCAAAATTGTCTGCCTAGGTACAGCCTCGAATCCATCTCCGCATGATTATTATCAATTATGAAAGTTAGACGAGGCCCTTCCCTGCCAACTGCTTGCCTGGACCTGCGTAGGCTTTGTTTGTATTCCAAGTGGCGCGCGAAAACACCAGACGGACCGTCGTCTTGTGTGTTCATTGGCGGTGGTGACGCTTTGCTTATGTGCTCGATATGACTCCTACTACAGTACAACGGTGGATGATGTATAGCCACGTTACTGGCGTAATATACCTAAGAATACAAAAATAAATACACATACAAATAAACCACTGATGATATTAAATTATTACATTCATCTAGGCCAGAATGGCCCACGCCCAAATGACCCTAGCTCTTGGGCTCTTCTCTTTGCCCGGTGGGGAATTCAACATCATCCCTCCTCAATCCTTCCCATCAGAGCTGACTGTACTTTTTTTTGTCACTTTTTTTTTCAGAAGAGCCGCCGTGCGTTGGGAGGAACATCGATCGTCATATTATATCATCCATCCATCCACCATGTGGTGGTAAGAAGCCGTCCCGGCCAGCCCGAGAGTATAGGCCGGCCGAGACCGATGGGTCGGGGAGGTCTTTTACACTGGCCTGAGAGGCTGAACCAAAGTCCTTCGTCAACTCTATTTTGGATTTAGATTTTCCCTGGAAAGGAGAGGAGAGAGGGGGGAGAGGCAGGCCAGCAACTCATGTGCGTCGCTGAACCGATGATTGGGAGGAATGGCGACGAATCATTCTGGGGAAGAAGGGAGGACGGGAGTTGTGTATGATTCTGGAAGGCTAGCAAGCAGCAAGCACACTGTTCTCAGTCAAGTCAAGCAGAAAAAGAGAAGACGATTATGGCCAAGAACCATTTGAAACAGTTACTTGATGAAGGATAGTATGAATTTATTCTTGTTTTTCAATGAGTCAACAGTTGCCACGTCCTCCCGAGTAGAAACGACGCAGGCTGTTGTGGTTGTTTGTAATACACGGGGCATGTCATACAGGACGCCGCCCTCAACTTCTCTCTCCCGTCACACTTCCGACTTCGGCGTCTGCTGCTTTGCTTCTATCGCGAGCCACAGAGGGAGTTGATGAAAAAGTCAACAGGTATCTTCTTTGCTCACAACAGAGTCTGTGATGACCGCCTTTTTCGTCTCTTCCCTCCTAATCAAAACAGCAAGGATATATACAGCAACGCAACCCGTCTCCGTGCCGACGCTGACCCTTTATGTTCCGATATGCAAAGTTGTTGCGGCCAGGCTCTCCTCAATCGAGTATTCTGAACGCTTCCTCGACCGGATTCGCGTTTCCCGTCTAATGTGCTTTTCTCTCACACTCTCTTTCTCCAAGTACCACGAGGTGCCTTGAAGTGTCCACCGTTCCCATCGCTCTCCCACCTGGAATGAAAAAAAAATAAAACAAAAAGTAAAAACACCAAACGATCATGAGGGATATGAACCGAATGAGCGGGAGGAAGAAGTCCGCATCAAAGAAAAAAAGGAAAATAAAGAAAAACGCCCCCGCCAGGCATCCCATGTGATATTTGTCCAGGGAATAAACCTGTCCTCCATCCAGATTGGGATTATATATCAAGCAGCTCCCCCCAAAAAAAGAAACCCATTTCCACACTCACATGAGAATCGTGAAGAAACAATAAACAGATACCCAAAATAAATGTACAATGCCGTGAAAGAATTTCTTGTCCGCAAACGTTGCGCTTTTTTTTTTTTTTCTCGCGATCCGTTATTACATCATGACGGCGGTGTTCATGTTTTGAGGGGCGCTGATGGTCATGGGCAGGCTCAGCGTCTGCAGGCTGTTAAAGTTGGACTGCGAGTTCATGGAGTTGCCGGAGCCCATGCTGCCGGTAGAGGTCGGGGGCGTGCTGTGGTGGGCAACCGAGTTCAGAGAGGTCGTGACATAACCGCCCTCGGAGTTGGGGGAGGCATCTCCCAGGGAACCAACGTGGTCCTCGCCGGAGTAGTCCTCCTCGTCCTCTCCGGACAGGTTCAGTCCGTCGACACCATCACCGCGGTCGTGGGTCCGCTTGTGCCTAAATCAAATCTTGTTAGCATCTGTTATCGGCCTGTGTGGCTCTGCGCTGGACATTGTCTTGGGCGTTTGTAGCTGTGCTGTGACTCTGTGGTGTGTGGGTGTGTATGACGACGGCCGGCGGGTTGTTTTCTTCTTTTGCTCTTTCATCTCTCTTTTCTCTTGATCGAGTTTTACATGCCACACACACAACAGGAGCTTTTGCTGATTTGCTATAACCCGCACCAAGACAAAAAGAAAACAAAAAGAAAGTGCAAGATTTAGGAAAGATGGGGCATACTGTGCTAGGTTGTCTGATCTGGAGAATGCCTTGCTACAATAAGGGCAGATGTAGGGTCTTTCTTGTGTATGTGTTCTCACGTGTCTGGAAAGTTTAAAGTCAGATACCCTGTTAAGGTATAATCTCCCGTGTTGTTATAAAAATAAATGAAAATTTCCGGTCTTACCGCTTGAGGTGCTCGAGGCGCTTGAAGAGGCGGCCGCACGTTGGGATGGGGCAGGAGTGGGATTTTTGAGGGTAGGGACCAAGCTCCATGACGGTGGCCGAGCGGGCCCGGCGCATCACGCCGTTGGGCCCCTGCTGCATCATCCTCCTCTCCTCCATGTGGGGGTTGATCATGTCCTCGTGGGGCATCTGGGGGTAGTCCTGCTGCAGCGACATGGGGTTCAGGGCGGGGCTGCCCTCGACGGTGGACAGGGGAGTGCCGTGGCGCGAGAGGTCGTGCATCTGCTGCTGCTGCTGCTGCTGCTGCTGCTGCTGCTGCTGCTGCTGGCCCGACAGGGGCATGCCCGAGCTGCTGTAGGTCAGTCCCGGCGGGGAGTTGCCCAGCGACTCGTCACCCTCGGCCACAGGGCCGACCGAGGCGGACACGGACCGCCGGAGATCGGACGGCCTGTGGGGAGCCTGGGTGGCGGCGGCGGCGGCAGCGATGGCCGACATCCCAGGGGGATGGACGAGCGACGCCTCCTCTGCTTGTACGTGGGCGAGCCCTCGATGACAGAGTAGACGTTGTTGGCCCCGTATGCGCGGGAGAACTGGGGCCCGGCGAGGTTGGAGGGAGGCAGCTGGATCATGCCGTTGAGGCCGCTGACGCCGTTCATGTGGTCGGGGATGGCGGTGTACAGGCCCGTCTCCTCGTTGGCGATGTAGGCCGGCTCGGCAGCGATGCCCAGGGCCTGCTGCGGCGGGGTGATGGGCTCGAACGAGATGCCCCGGTTGCTGTAGTCCTCGTACTGCGAAGAGACAAAGGACGGCGCAGGCGAGTACTCGAGGCCGTAGGCGGGCATGGAGGCGTGCCTCTGGTGGCCCTGCTGTATGGGCACGCCGTTCTGGTTGTACTGGACCCGGCTGTAGTCAGGCTCCCGCTTGACCATGTTCTGGGACATCTGGGGGGCCATGGCCATGGCGCCGTAGGGAACCATGGCGTCCATGCCGTCGGCCAGGGGGCCATCGTCTGAGACATCATCTGAGGGGGTGGCATCGAGTCGACGGCGCGCATGACGGGCGACGTGGACTGCGAGGCCGGGAAGGACTGCTGGGCGGAGAAGGACGAGGAGTTGGCCTGCTGGGCCTTGGTGAGCTGCTCGTACAGCGACTGCGACGAGTCGTACTGGAACGACAGGGCAGGCTCGCTGACGGCGACGGTGGTGGCCTCCTGGCCCATCTTCTCCCGCTTCAGGTCCCTCTCGAGGGCGTCGAGGAACAGGCGGTCGTGTGGCACGCTGTACCAGTAGAAGACCTTCTGCTTCTTCTGGGTGCGGATGCAGTTGTTCTTGTACAGGAAGTCCAGGAAGGGGCTCTTGGGCTCCTCGAGCGAGGCGTCAGTGCCCGACTTGAGGTTCCGCAGGTCCGAGAAGATGCCCTCCTCAAACTTCTTGGAGTTCTTGACGGGGCGGCCAAAGGCCTGGAAGCGGAAGGACAGGCATCGTACGATGTCGGTTCCCGAGACGTGGAAGAGGTTGTTCCACAGGACACAAGAGACGTATTCGCCGGTGGGGAGCAGGAACCTTCGGATGTACTGGTCTGGCTGCCAATCGACGGGAGCGGAGATGAGGAAGTATTTCACTTTTTAGGCGCGCGCGCACACATCCAGTGTTAGTCAGTCGGTCGCACACTCGCACTGGCCCGAGGCAAGAAAGGGGGAAGAGTAGACGACGTACGATTATCAACTTGTTGCAGAGCAACCTGTGCATCATGTGGTAGCGCCTGCTGAGCCTCTGTGCTCAGCATGAAGGTCTCTGGTTTTTGTGGTGCAGCCATGGCGCCGCCTGGTTGTTGATACATAATAGAGTGGGCAGACACTGTTGTTGAAGAAAAAGGGGAGAGCGGGAGCTTGTTCGTGCTCGGTCACTCCAGCGTCCCGTCCGCGACAAGAGAGAAGTGGTAGTATTAATCCGGTGGTCGCAATCCAGCCAAGAACCGCGCTGTGTTTGGATCAGGAGTGAAAAGGTGCGGCGCAATTGACAGTCGAGGTCGAGACGGCACCAAAAGCGCTGTTGGGAGTGTTGGCCAGTTGAAGCAAGCTCGGATACAAGATGAAAAAAGAAGAATGAAAAAAAGGAAACGGGCGACGTGAGGATCGTCGTATGCTGGTAGGGGCTGCTGCAAGATGCTGCAATGGAGTTTTGACGATCGTCAAGAGCGTCAAATCTTGTGTCTGTCGCAGCCAGGCGGACGGAGGAGGAGATCTGAATGATGGGAGAGGAGGGATGATGATTGGCGATGCGATCGATAGTCGAGTCCAGCCCGGAAGGGGAAGGGGGGAGAAAAGAGGGGGGATTGAGGAGGAATAAATTGCAGAAACAGTGCACAGCAAAGGCCCAGCGTAATTGCGTCTAGCGAATTAGCGGAATGGGCGTGCACTGGCCGACACCGTCAAGGCACGGTCAATAGCGCGGGAAGGGAAAAAGATAGGGGGTTGGGATCGGAGAATGTGTGGAGACCACTCTCCGAGTCTTGAAGCCACCCAGCGCTCAGGTGCGGATGACAGTGAGAAGAGCTGCTGATGGTCTGATCCTCGCTGTGTGGTCGTCGTCGTCGTCGACCTGGTCCTCTCTGGTGCAAGCCGAAGAGGAGGAGAAGAAGATTTTGTTGAGACGAGATCGGCACAGCCTGACAAGCGACAGAACCCCGAAAATAGGTTGCAGAAAACGTAGAAAAAGAATAAATAAAAAAAGTAGGTTTTGAATCAATCAAGTAGTCGGACGAATAGTACCGACTGTGGTGGCGTTGAGCAGAGGAAAAGATGATGTGTCCCTGGGATTCGCACGCAACACACAACGATGGGATGTGCTGTTGCTTTCTTGAGAGAAGAGTTGTCGGAAAGTCAAAAATAAGAGGACGGGGCCTATGCTGGGGTCGTGGAGATGATATCGAGGCTCCTCGTTTCTTCTTCTCTTTCACAGGACACACACACACACACACCAAAGAAAAAAAGATGGGACTGATGCCACTGGTCCGGGATTGACGACGGGCCTCCTGAGACACGAAGGAAGGGATAAAGAGAGAGAGAGAGAGAGAGAGAGGGAGAGGGAGGGGGAGAGAGGAAAGTCTTGAAGATCAAGAAATTTCCAAAGAGGTCTTGGAAAGCGCAGGAGGGGGAGGGGGTGAGCAGGAAGGGAATAAAAGAGGGATGTCCTGGGGGTTTAAGGAAATTCGAGCCTGTGGTGCTCCAAATGGTCTAGCACAGTCCGACCTGGATGTACCGGTCCATGTACCTGGTCACTCAGAACAAGAAGAAGAATGGGGAGGACGAGAAGGAATAAGCACGCACGACAAGAATGTGTGTGGACCGGGGCCGGCAGGGGTGTCCACAGCGGACGAGCCAGGGCTCAGCTGTACATGACTGGCTCCGAGAGGCCAGGGCACGCCAAAGAAGGGGAGGGGGGGGGATGTTGGACGGGCGGGACCACAGCGTACAGGACAGGTCCAGGAGGGTGGGTGGGTAGACATGGGGGGGGCAAAGGGACATGGGCAGAGCCAGCGGCAGCACAGGAGGCCAGGGTACAAGCGTGGATGGGCGCCGTTGGTCAAGAACGAGGGTACTACCAGGAAGAGAAGGAGGAGGAGGAGGAAGACGAGGGAGGAGGAGCAGCAAGCACCCACCACTACCATTGGCAGGAAGATGGAAGAAACACCCCCAAAAAAAAAAGAAGAAGAAGAAGAAGAAAAGAAGGAAGAGTTGGGAAGGGGTGAGATCGAGGACACACTCTGATCCTTCGCTGCTGCTCGTCAGCATGGCCAGGCCCGGTTTAGCTAAGCCGGCTTGCTCTTCTGGTCTGGCTGTGTGGTGGTGGTCCTTCTGTTCCCCCCCTTTCTTTTTCCATCTTTCATTTTCCTTTTTTTGGTCTTGACGGGGACCTCTGACTTGCTACTAGAGTAATACCATGTTTTTTTTTTTTCTGCGGGTCGGTTGACATGACGACGAGCACACGAGGTTGCGCAATTCCCGCTGACCACGGATGTGAGCACAGGGCAAGACAGATGGAAGGGGGAAGGGTGGTACGAGAAGAGAGACCGCTGCTGTGGCTTGCGCACTGTTCCATTTGTGTAAAGTACATATTATTACCATAGTCACAGTACGGGGGCTCCACAGGATGTGCGAGCACCGCACAGGGAGAGAGAGAGAGAGAGAGAGACAGAGACAGAGAGGGAAAGAGAAACACGAGCACTACTGGGCCAACGCGTATCCCATCATGGCATCTGGGGCCGGTCCTCTGGGTCCTCTCTGGGGTCAAAGCCAAGATGTCAAGTCATCTCGTAACCCACACAACAGGCCCTTGGGGCGAGTGATGTTCCGGAGAATTGACCTCGTGGCTGCCTTCCGGCCGTCGGTAATGAGGATTTTCGGCCGGTATGGAGAGTAGGAAAAGGGCTTGTTGAGAACTGACAGCAGACACCTGATGGATCTGATGGAGAAGGCCTCGTCCATACGGGAAGTCCACACATGTGTACCATAGTACGTCTCTACTTGCTGGGGTACTATTACTTGCCCCAAGAGCTCTCTACTCCCCTGTGCTCGCTCGGAAACACAGCAACAGGAGACGTAAGCAACGGCGGAATTATCTGCGCTTGTTTGCCGCATCATACTCGTCTTCTCAAATCCGCAACCTCACAACAGAGAGGATTTGACCTGCCAGAAACCCCCTGTTCAGCAGAGATTTGGGTCTGTCACTCGGCGCAAAAGTCAGGGGTGGGGCTTGAAGAGAGAGAGAGAGAGAGAGAGAGAGGCACTGGGCAACACAAGCATACGACCCCCGTATCTGATCCTCCCCTCCACACACCCCTCACCCCCGGCGGGAAGAATGCGAAGCAAGGTGGACGGGAGATGGAGCATAGTACGTAGTGTTCCTCTTCAATCCCTCTCTCTCTGTCTCTCAACAACCGAAAGCCACACAAAGTGGAAACCGGTCAGGAAGGGGGGCGGCGGCGTCGCTCCGCAAGGGAAATCTCCTCGTTCCAAAACATCGACAGGCTAGTCGTATTTGGTTCTGAAGGAGAGAGAGAGAGAGAGAGAGAGAATATTGTGCAATATTTAGTGCATGGTCTGTGGTAGAGCCGCCAGGGGACTGGTGGCGAAGATCCCTTCCCCCGGCAACTGCGCTTTGACAATGCCAATATCTGGTATAGTAATGGCTGATTACAACCCAGCCAGTTACTTGCAGCCCGTGGAGACATCGAATCAAACCCCGTCCCTAGCACCACACAACACCAAACATGCACACACGCGAGGAGGCAGCAGGAAGCTAGTAGGGCGACCTGGACATGGCAGTGTCACCGTGTGTGGCCAATATCCAAAGTTCTCTGGGGTCACACTGCGCTAGATGACGTTCCGGGGGGTCGTGATTGTGAAAAAGAAGCTTAGATAAAAGAATTGAGGGCGGCCAGAGTCTTGGAGCTCTCTGGCTGCGGGGAGGCAAGAAGCGCAGGGACATCACCTGGACTAAAATTTCATCAACACACACCCATGCAGTCCAGAACGGGCGGCTGTTTTGCGCATGATGATACTACTTGCTAAGTACTCCGTACTCTCTGCCCTGGTTACCAGTCAAAGTTCCGCCCAGAGAGACCCATGCGCCGGAGAGGCGTAGTGGATCTGGCATCGTTTTTGTCTTTTTTTCACCAGATCCGTGTCCTCGCTGCTTTTTTCAGCTGATGTCTTGGTAGTATGGACGTAGAGAGAGCCTCTTGCGGCCAGCCCGGTCGCGGTACAAGCCAAGACGTTCATCACAGAGAGAAAGAGAGAGAGAGGGGGGGAAGGGCGCAGAAACACTGTCTACTAGCCTGGCGAGGAAAGGATGGCGTCCTGGTCGAAGCCGTCTTCATTCCATGTCCCTCTCGCTCTGCCCGGTTCGGTGAGACTAGTCTGATTGGGTGTGTTTCTTGCCCCTTCATGCCGTGCAGCTCGGCATGCTGTGAGTGGATGCTGCTTGACAAAGCGTTGGCCAACAGCATCTCACAGCGCCGGCCGCGGTCTGGGGCCGGCCTCGATAAGCGTCAGAACGTTGCTTTAAAAAATAAAATAAAAAAGGTTGACCTCTCGTGGCCCAGAAAAGTGACCTGCGGATGCTGATGCGGGCCTGGGAGCATGGTCTCCTCACGTTGGCATGGATGGGTAAGGCAGCACCGCAGGCGCAGGGCGCAGTGGCTTGTGTGGTACCTGTAGTACTGTAGTCACTTTTGGCAGATCCAGAGGTGACAGCCTCGCCGTGTATAGACACAATGAGATCATCCTCGTCTGCCTGCATAGGTCTCATAAGGCTCTTTGCCGTAATAATGAAGCCCTGGCTCTGTTTGTCTCCGCTCGACCCTAACCGACTTGCTTTGGATTTGTGGTGTTTTTTTCCCCCCTTCTCTCTTACTTTTTCCACCCCCACTCTCCGGCCAAGTCGTCTGTCCCTCGCTGCTTGTTCATGCAGCTGTCCGTAGCCGCCAGGCGATCCTGGGGATTGATTTGAAAGGCTGTAGTGGCTCGTTGTAGCGCGCTTCGCTGTGCAGCTTGTGCCAAGGACCCTGTCCGGGCCAACAACCGCTTTGATGGGGGACAAGGGCTCTACTCCCCCCTTCCCCTCTCTTCCTCCCCTCTTCCTCCTATCCATTCATTGACAGGTTAATCTGATGCCAAGGCGGGCATGATGGGCACGGAAGAGGAGAGCCAAGGGAGGCCCAGAGGTGGGCACGGTGTAGTGGAAGATAATTGAACATTGTCACCATAGTAAAAGGTTATAAGCTTCATTCTAGGTTGGAGAGAGATCATCACAGGTGGACAGAGCCTCATCGATCAGCGGCAGACCTGTCCGCCGCCACTGCCTACTGCTGCAGTCGCCGTGAGCGAAGCACAACGTCATGTCTCGCTACCTCCTCCCCTCTCTTTCTTCTCCATTTCTCTTGCAAGGGAGATGCGGGTCGTTTCTTTCTTTTCCACTGGCTGCCTAAGTACAGAACTGGTTCAGGTGAGGAGCACCTGCCAGACACCCGCTCGGGGCTCTCGCTCGTGGCGGTCTATCAACTACGTCAAATCTCCGGCTGTGATTCGTCTACCATGGTACAGACCATGGACCCTTTGTGCTTCAATGCTCATTCTGAGTGGAGTGGAGTGGAGTGAGTAGTGATCAATCATGCCCCGATCGCCGACTCAGATTGGAGGGCAATCAGGTACAAGAGAGATACATCGGATCTGGGCCCGGATGCTGAAGGGAGGAGGACCAAATCGGAGCGTGCCTGGCCTGTCCCGCGAGGCCCAGCCCTCTCTGTTTCCTTTTTTTCTTTCTTTTTTTTTTTTCCCCTCCCCTCTTCCTTGTCATCGTGCCCTCTTCTCCAGTCACGCACACCACAGCGCAGGCCCTTGGCCCCACCCTTCGTGGGTGACTTATCCCGAGAAAGGATTCGTGGGTGTGATATCTTGAGGCCGAGCTTGAAGCGACCCCACCGGGCGCTCTTTTTTGTTGCATTGCGGCAGACGCGTTTCAGAATCAACAGGGGAGACGAGCCTGAACCTGCTTCTTCCTTTACCCTCTCTCTCTCTCTCTCTCGCTCGCTGGGCGGTAGGATCCACTCGCCTCTTCCAGAACGATTTGATACGAGCTCTCGGGCCATCTCCCGCAGGTTTGTTCTGGTTTCCCTCCTCTCGCCTAGCCCACCATCCCTGGCAGCGACCCTGTCGACTGTGCGTCTGCTTGTCCTTGTTCACGCCCCCCTCCAATCCCCTCTTTGGGAAGAAGGACTTGGCGAAGAGCAGAGGGCAGAGTGACGTTAAGATGGCCTGACGTTAGTGGCCGCTGTGTGATTCAGCAAACCCAGACTGCAGATCTCTGCATGTCGTCGCTCCAGGGGCGGAACTCTTGGCGGACACTCGGAGCGAATACCAAGCCAGTGTTGTCTGGACCTCTCACTCCACCCACAGACAGAGAGCGAGAGAGAAAGAGAATGTGTGTGTGTGTGTGTGTGTGAGGGTCTGGATCATAACCACAAGGACCCAAGTGGGACCCCGCTACCATGCTTTGAGCCCATAATGTATACTAAGTACTTACTACTGGACTACGGCATTGAACATTTTCCCACAAGCCGAGGACGAGGACCCAGCAACCACTGGGCAGCACTCGTCCGTACTATGTACGTCCGTACTATGTAGGTAGTGTTGTCCTGCATTATTCATCCGCGGAGAAAAGGAGCGGCTCCGGTCAGCCCATCCCTTGCTGAAGACACTGAGCTGCACTGTACTACAAAGACAAGACTTATTTATTTTGGAGTTCGCGTGGCTGGTGATGCTGTGACGGGCGGATAGACCCATACAGGCGGCACGTCATGCGTTGCCTCCTCCTGCGATGGAGTACTAATGTAGAGCGGCACAGCGGTACCACCAAGCTTCCCGAGTGAGGCTTCAGAATGCGGTCGGCAACTGGGATCAACATCAAAGATACGAACTTACAATCCTCCATCCCCCATGATGGCCAGAACCTTCAGCGGCATCCCTGACCGTAGAGTCGCATCTCAGGCTGAAAACAGTATTACGTCCGAACGACTTGCGCAGATTTCTCTCTCGGTTTGGTTTTTTTTTTTTTTTTTTTTTTTTTTGGGAGAGAGAGAGAGAGAGATCAGGCGGCAGACTTGCCTGTGGTACTTGTACATAGTAATCGCTGGCGCTGCCCAGGTTGTATGTATACTACGCCCAAGTATGTCACCTTGGGCCGAAGGAGACTGCAGAACAGGGGTCAAACATATGCGGGTTGGATGCCAGGGGCGTGATGGCGTGTGGGGCGTGAGGGACTGAAAAGAGAAGGTCTGCTGTTTGATCGACGGCGTGCCGAGCATAAAGCCGATCTCTGGTGACTTGAAACTTGACGCGCTATGCAAGGGCAGCTCGCCAAAAAGTTGGGGATGGCGACGGTGACGGGCAGATCTACCAGAAGCAGGGCCATGACGATGACATCTCCTGCCCGCATGGGAGCCTCCTGGCAAACACAACCCTCCATGTACTACTTATGTATGTACGTCTAGGGAGAGGCTGCATGATGACCCTGCTGGCCCTTGGGTCACGAGGATGAGATGGCGTGGATTCGTTTTACTGTACTGGCACGCTAGCTAACAAACCAAACTGCATCCATCTCGTGATGGCTACATGAATTCTTTTCCGCAGCTAGATACCACACCCCCAGTCTCTTCTTCATGCCCGTTGATATCTCCTCCTAGGTGCATCTAGCCCCTATAGTTGTACTATGTATGATGGCATGCAAGTATCCCACGGACTAATTTGCCCCCCCCCCCTCTTGTGGCTCATCACCGCCGTCACAAGCACGCGGTATGCCTGGCTACCACTCACACTCTCACACCCGCGCGCGTGTGCTACAGTTGCAGAAGCTACACAAGCAACATGTTTCACACGATCTTCCGTCTGAATGAACAAGCCCGTCTGGTTGGAGTTTGCTATTTTGGGGAAAGACGGAGAGAGAAAGAGAGGGGGGGGGGGGGTGATGAGAAGGGAGGGAAGCGCCAATCCAGACCGGTGGACTGAAGAAGGGGGGGGAGGACACTTGACTGGGACAAGAGTCCACCACGCCGGCGAATAGTCGACTTGAACAACAGCACAGCCAGGGGAAGCCCTTCCTAAACCCAGTGAAGCTATTTTCCTCCTTCTCCTCCTCCTCTTCCTGCAAGGAGGAGGAGGACGTCGGTGCAACCCACTCACACACTCACACACACACACACACACACACAAAAAAGAGAGAGAGAGAGCTACGGCTCAGGGAGTCAAGGCGAGGCACACCAAAATCTGAAGCACTAGCTCCCGTGCCTGACTGAGCATAAACGACGGCCTTCGAAACAAGACACCGGCCGAATCATAGCGCGTGGGCGTGGGCTAGAGAATGAGAGCGAGAGAAGAGAGATGGGGGGCCCTGGCTGGCTTGATTCCCCCCAACTATTTGCCGGCGAGACGCTCACCAATCTCGACATCGTCCTTCGTTCGTGGCCCTTGCAGGCTTTAATTTCCCTTGCCCGCCAGCCCCCAAGGGATCCATTCTCAAAGTCACGCTGCGAAGGGGGGAGGAGAGAAAGAAAAAGGCCTAACGCTCACTAGCAGTAGTAGCAGCAAGCAGAGGTCGTTTCTCCAGCGGTGCTTGTTTCGTCTTTTTTTTTTTTCCACTTGCACATTCTCGTCCTTCTCGTCCTCCTACCCACTTACCGACCAACCAACCAACCACCCTCCTCCCTCTTCTTCCCCTTCCCCTTCTGCTTTTGAATCCCGCAGCGGCGCCAGGCTCCCTGCTGTCCGGCTCCGTCATGGTTATGAAACTTGACGGGCTGGCGAATCCAGTCCCTTGCTGTCGACGGTTGAGCCAGCAACGGTTGCTCCCACTGCAACCACGGACGACCACCCCAGCCTCAGGATATTTCACCCGCGGGGCGGCCCACTCCCTGCCATTCTTTATTCTACCATAGGACAGCACAGGTGGGCGACCTTGACTAATGCTGCCCAGCAGGCGGTTTCAACAGGCAAAGTTTAATCTTTCCGACTTAGCCTTGCCCCATATTGGAGTGGGGGTGGGAGGTCAAGTCCATGAACACTCACTTGCTTAAGTATGCTACTGCTAAAACAGTGCATAGAATGTACCAAGAATAATGGCGGTATTTGGCGCTGAGGAGCATGTACCGTACAGACCGTATGCCGAGGTGCATAGTATTTCCCTCTCTCTCTCTCTCTCTCTCTCTCTCTCTCTCTCTCTCTCTCGGCGTCTCAAGCGACAAGGAGTCCCACAGGCTTTGGCCAGGCAAAGGAGCCACCACCATAGTACAGACGTACTGTGTGCACTGTATCGGTGTGTGTGCAGCCCACCAGGCCTCTGATTCGATCCCTCCTCACCCGGTGTACGGAGTACTCAGTCCCCCTCTGCTTTCTTCTCCGCCTAGGTGTCCCCACGTTCCGACATCAAAGCGCTTGCAGCTGCATCTTGCATCTGCAATGCTGCTGGGTCATGGACAAGAATAGCATCATGACTTGCCTTCTGCCTGGACTTTGTTCGCTGGCAGCACACCGTCACTCGCTTGCCGCGGGATTTCTCTGAGCACGTCAAGATCAAGCACTGCAAGATCTCCGATAGGGTTGTCGATAGGACCATCCAAGTCCCCTTTTTTTTTTCTTCTTCTTCTCTCTCTCACTCACTCAGCGGCAAGCCACACACACCTATCTGAGCAGCCCTCCTGCCCTTCAGGCTTATGTCAGCCTCGGACTCCTGCCATACCTGGCTATTGTGGCTTCGCTTGTGCCCCTTTTTGGTCAGCGGCGCCGGTCAGCAGCCGCGCCAGCTCTTGGAACAGGCACACCTGGCAAGGTCCAAAGGGGGTTGGTTATCCCAAATCACGGGGAGGCCTTGACGACAAGACGTCGAAACAATATGCCAATGACACTGCTGACTGTGGCGCCCCCTCGTCTACGAGTCGCGAAACATGACACTAGAACGGAAGGGCTTGCTGATAAGTAGAAAAGAAAAGAGGGAGGGGGTACAGGGGCAAAGAGAGCGAGAGCGAGAGCGAGAGGGAGAAACATCGACGCGTATTCTTACCCTCACGTTTGAGATGGATCCAGGACCCCCAGCCGGGTTACCGGGAAACGCCTCGCCTGTGGACACCTCTGCTGGGTGATACGAGGAAAAAGAAAAAAAAAAAAAAAAAGAAAAGAAAAGAAAGGAACATCATCATCAATCACATTCTGCTGCCATCCTCACAGAGTTTGGGCTGCTTCCCATGCGGGTTCTTCCCACCGAGTCCTGAAACGCAAGGGCCAGGTACGTCGATCTGGTATCAAGTCTCTTGAAACAATGACATCCACCTCTCCCAGACTTTTGGGCAAGCCACAGAAAAGGTTCTGCCCCTGGGGTCCCGGCGAATTACGGACGCCATGGTCGCCATGGGGGAGTACCTTTTTTTTTTTTTTTTTTTTTTTTTCTTTTCTTTCTTTCTTTTTTTTTTTTTACCACCCGCTTGAGCATCCGAGCGCATGCAGCCTCCTATTGGTGTACCTGGATCTTGCATGAACTGGAGACGGCGGGGGGGAGGAGACAGAGGGAATCCTCTTCAGTCCAAGCTCGCGTTATGCTACACCATCTGCCTACTACCACTACTGCTGCCACTTAGTACTACTGCTAGTACTATTACTTAGTACATGGTCTGAGTAGTTCTTGTTCGTATGCAACAAGTCGGGCTCGTGGATTGCTCCACACAAGGGACCTTATCAAAAGTCTCAGTCACCGGTACTTGCCGCCAAGAGAAGAATCCCTCCCCCCTCCCCCTCCCCTCTTCTCTCCCTCTCCTAGTACCCGCCACTGTGGGTATACATGACTGACCTGAATATTCAGGTGATATCCACCAGGCGAGAAGGGGAAGGGAGGATCTCTTCCAGAGTCGGAAGACCTCCTGCAGCAGTACACACTATGGTACCTGCAAAACAAAGTATGATGCGGCTTCAAGATAAAAGCACCGCTGGGGGGGGGCAAAGGGTGTGGTAGCGGACAAAGACTCCCCCACCATGTCAGGTATATGAAACACCAGGAGGCACCTCGCAGCCTTGTTCGCGCAACTTCCCGCTACGACGCCGCCTTTGCGAGTGGTCTCTTGCTCCTGCTCCAGCAAGCCCTTCCAGGTCACCTGCCGAGACCCCTGCGGAGGAGCAACCCCCTTCGTCGGTGCCACGTCCTCGCGTGGACGGGGCGTCAGAGCGTGCGTGAAAGCGTTTCCAGGCCGGGCCAACTGGCATCATCCTGCCATCCCCTTCTTTCCACCCCCCTCCCTCCCCGAAGAAGAAGAATATCCCGAATGATCACCATGGCAAGCACGTTGCTGTTTTGAGGCTCTCTCCACACGACGCCCAATTGCTCGACCTGGCCGGGAGCCGCCGCCGTTGACGAACGCGGCCAAGGGGATCGACAGCTGTCCGATCTTTGCGCTGCTGATCAGCTTTCCTGTCCCTCGCTGTTTTGAGGCTGCAGAGCTCCGCCCCCTTGATGGTGGTGTCTCGAGCCTGTTCACCAGTTTCCTCGAATGTCACGGCCGTTGATACCTGTTGGTGGGCTAGCTATCGCATCGCGGAGTCGTCCCCTCTCCGGCAGCGACTACTGCTATGGTGTGCCACGGTCGACGTTGTTGTCTTGGGTTGCATTGAAACATATATTGCTAAATATAACAATGTGTACTGACTACGTAGTAGGAGCCAAGAGACGGGGACTGCGAGTCATTGTGGCCAATACCTAATATCAGGTGCCGAAACTCAACTTGGGAGCCCCGAAGATCCGTTTGGAGGCGTTCAAGGGATTTTGCCAGATAGACTCTGCAAGCGCAGGATATCTCGGGGACACCTGGGTTGTCTATGACTACCAAGGTGGTCTCGGCGGTGGTGCGAGCTGCAGTTCCAATTCCATCCGTCTGATCATGCCTGTGCGCGGATTTCCCTCTGGGTTCTTTGCAAGCCTGGCTAAGCCCACAGGGCTTGGAAGTCTTGTCAAGTTGCAGGATGAGCCTTCTGTTCTTCTTTTCTCCTCTAGACAAGAGAGCAGGTAGCCAAGGCAGATAGTTGCAAGATTGCCTTCGAGGCAACCATGGTCCTTTTTTTTTTTTTTTTTTTCAAGTGAGCGTCTCGCTCCTGTCTTGCTCTCGCTCTCGCTCTCGCTCTCTCTCTCTCTCTCTCTCTCTCTCTCTCTCTCTCTCTCTCTCTCTCTCTCTATCTCTCTCTCTCCAGCCTAAGGAGGTAGCCCCCATCAGCACAACTGTGCACTCCCTCTCATCAGTCACAGGACAACCTCCAGTAAAGGTTCCCGTGACATCAACAGCAGAAACCCCCGGGACACATCGGAAGACAACCGGCACACAGGCACGGGGAAGCGCTGCCGGATGGATCCCTCCTCCTCGCGCAGGGTCCTAGGGAACTCCATTCCGCAAGTGGGCGGGCGGACGTCCAAGATCGACTTTTTCTGAAACTCACTTGGGCCGAAGCTGGTGGAGACTCGTAGCCCGTTCCTTTACTACCCTCACGCGCTCAATCGGATCCGCACCAAGGCATAGTGCTCGCCTCAAATCTTTTTAGCTAGCAGATGAGGGGCTTGAGGAGAAAAGGAAGAGTAAGAATAAATAAATAAAAATACTGGAAAAGGATGAAGGGTAAAACAACCCGCACACCCTCAAGTCGTGGTCTGGGATGTGGGGATGGGTGGAAAGGGGGCATGGGAAGTTCCAAGCCGCATGTTTTTCTTTTTTTTTTTTTTTTTTTTTTTTTTCGCTAAAGCTTCCTTCCTTGCTGCTGGTCCTTGACGTCGCCAGGGTACAGGGTAGAAGCAGCTTTGGGAGAGGAGGGTTGGCATTGACAAAATGTCACTTGGCAGTTCTGTCTTGCTTGCGCACTGCCGAGTGCGAATGGGCTGGTGGTGGCCAACCTGGTGTGTGGATCGTCACCAGCATTGTACCATGACAGCTAGACCTGTCTACGGGTTGGGGGCAACTGTCGATCTCTGATGGCGTCAGAAGAGGCAGGATACTTTTCCAGGAGAATGAAGTGCCACGAGTGGTGGCGGGTGGCGGTGGTGGGGGCGCCCAGCGCGAGAGTACTGTCCATGCTGTATAAGCTCGCTGCAAGGAAAAGCCTCGCATGCCGGCTGGAGGCACCGGCCTCAGCCTTGTCACTGCTGTTACTATCCGCCAGACGACCTTGGATGCCAACATGGAATCAGTCAGTTGCTTGGGAGGGGTCAGTAAAGGCTGCTCCGATTGGACACCATTGGCCCTCCCTCAATATCAGACGATCGGAAGAGCCCATTGCTATTGCATCGCATCTTCCAACCTCCGGGTGGCTTGGCCATGCTTGGGCGACAGGCACTTGGCAAGTAGCCCTCTCCTGAGGGTGAAATGGTCTCTCTTGTGGTTGATGCGTAGGTAGCAGTCTGGTCTGTTCCCTTACTCACTTACATGCATAAGTACATAATATACATGTACCAGTCAAGCCTACGAATCAACGAAACTGAGGGCTAGCAGTTGTAGCGATGCAGTAATACATTGATCGTATCCAATATTACTGTCGTACACCTTCTCATAGACGGACAAGGTCTCTCAGGCTCCCTGTTGTTCATGATGATCGAGTCGGCAGTTGAGGAGCGGATGACTTACGAGCATGCAATGGCTTGAGAACATCTCGATATCATACGAGGTCGAGAGATAAAGTACTTAAAGGATCTATCTATTCACTGCCTTCTCAATCTCGCGTTGTTCATCTTGTCACCAAGACAACGTTGTGACTTTTTTTTTTTCTTCCTAGAAAATATAAAAACATGGTGATTACAACCGGCAACACTTTCTGAATTGCTGGCTTGTGAAAATTGTACATTGGTATACGCACATCTCGCCTCCTCCCTCGCCAAGGGGACTACTTAAGTGGCCATCCAACCTCTGTAACAAGCCAGTCTGTTCTCGCGCGATGTCCAAGCGCACCTGCGCACCATCGAACCACCAGCGGGACGAAGCGCAACTCAAATCTCTTTCTTCTCCCTTCCTTGCCCGCCACTGGAGCTTAACCAAGATTGGCATCGTGCTTTAGAAGAAGAAAAAGAAGAAGAAGAAGAGCACACCGCATTGTTCGTTCATGGGTGCGTGCGCTCGCTGGGCTCGGACCCTTATTTCCTGAACAGCTTACAACTGTATTCTATGTAGGGTCCTCCCTTGACCACATGTCGTCGCTCTAGGTGACGGCGCCGTATGCAGGGACGGAAAAGATGTTATGCATAGGCACGGCGACCAACATAGGTCGTCGATTAGCCTCAATGGCATTTGCCGCTTGTGATGCAGACCGAAGGCTGTATCTGGGCAAGGCTGTTGTTGCCCACGAGGAGCTACTGACTTATGGCGTGGGCGGTGAATACCGCCAGACTGTATATAAGACGGACTCGTCAGGAGGTCATCGAGCAGGATAGAACTGAGCACAGACCCCCAGCATGGCATTTCCGCGGTTATGTTCACGATGTGGCAAACGTGATGGTCGTCTGCGACCAGAGAACATTGGTAGATTAGGGCGTCGATGGGGCAGACATGGCGCCCAGGTGGGATGGTCTCTCTCGGTTTGGTGAGGCTGGTGAACAGGTATCGAATCTAGAACAAGAAATCACGTATGGAAACGTTGTGAGAATATTGAAATGTTATCAGCGCCCTGACTTGTGTGGAACCACTCGACCTAGCTCTAGAATCCCTAGGAGATTGTAATTAAAGGTCATTGGTGAATACTGAAATCTCGTTGACAACAAGAGGTCGCTCCCTAGAGGGTGGTGACTTGTAACTCTGGGGTATCTCACAGCGACCGGAGGCTCTTGTCCAGAAGCTTTTGGCCCTCGCGGACCTTGGGGCTGTAGTGTCTGCGCAGCAGCTCACCTTCCCAGATGGTCGTGGCAAAGGGATTGCTCCCCTCAACAGACTCACTGAGCGGGTTGAAAGTCCCGTCGTCCTTCCTCTCCTCCGAGTTCCAAAGCGCCGCGATCTTCTTGCCGTGTGTGTGGCTCACGTCGTTGACCAGGGCCAGCATGGCCTGGCACGACTTTTCTGGCATCTGCAGCGCAATGGTCATGAGCTGCTTTGCGAACGCTGCCAGCCGCAGGGGAGGAACCGAGCGGATGTTCCAGGGCGGCAGCAGGACCGCAGTCAAGCACCTGACCAGGAGCACCGTCATGGTCTGGATGTTGACCTTGTTCGCCTTATTCACTGCGGACTGCGGACTGTCCGGGTCCGGAAGATGCAGGGACTTGGCTCCGAGCTCCAGATCCGCGTTGATGGACAAGGGGAGAAGGCTCTGGAAGAGATGTGTGGTGAAGTATGACAGGTCCAGGTGCAGGTCTGCGCGTGCGTTGTGGGCGTCTTGCCCGGCCAGGAGGGCGAAGGCAGTGACTGTGCACAGCAGTGCCTCTCTGGTTGTATTGCGGACCGTCGAGTCGTCTTCCGAGTCGTCGTCGTTGTCCCCGGCGTCTTCCGTCTCCTCCTCTGCAGCAGCGTCCTCCTCGCTGTGGCGGATGAGATCCTTGAGGGCTTCGAGCAGGTCTCCAAAGAAGTCCTGGTTGATGAGATGAGCGTACTTGGCCAGCCCCTCCAAAACAGCGCCCATGAGATGCGGCAACCTCTCCTTGAGCGCACGGAAGTATGTGGCGAACACCAGCTTTAGGGTCTCTGACTGCATGCGGTCCCGTTCCTCGTGGCTGACTAGGGCATCCGCTTGTGCCATCTCCTTGGCCAGAGCCTTGTCCTCGCGCATGGCCTTCCGCTCACGCTTTGTACGGAACTCCTTCTTCTTCTGCTTGAGCGATCTGCCGTCCGTTCCATCCGGGCCGTCTACTCCGTCCTTGGAGGCTTTGCCTGAGTACTCAGACAGCAGCCTGAGACAGAGGAACAGGTTGAGCACGGTCTCGTGGACTTGATACTTCTTTGCCTTCATCATCTTGCTGAGGAGAGACACAGCTTCCATAGACGGCCGGCCCTCTTCGTCCTCCTTGAACAGCGTCTCGAGAGACCTCAGACACTTGTTGAAAGACTCGTCTACCCTCCGCGAGCTCAGCTTGCCCACCAGGATCTTCAGGAGATCGGTGCGGAAGTTGAAGTGCGGAACTGCCTTGACCAGAGTACAGGAACAGGTGATGGCAACCTTGGAGAGACCGTGGCTGTCCTCGGAGCCCTTCAGCTTCGCATACCTCGTCAGGTCCTTCAGATAGACTTGGTAGCCCGTCACGAGCGCGTGCTCGTACGTCCGCAGCTTCTTGACCTCCTTGGAGAGCTTCTGGCCGGCGGGATCTTCTGCGCTCGGTCGTATCCTGTAACCGGGGATGACGTCCTTGTAGACTGCCAGCTGCGTCGCCAGACAGAGCTTCTGCACTGCAGGAACGCGCGACTGCCCTATCTTTGCCAGGTTCTTGAATGCGCCGGGGTGTTCTTCGGGGTCCTCGCTCAGCTGCGAGCCGATCTTGGCCAGCTCTTCCTTGGCTATCAGGATCTGCTCGCGCTCCGACAGCGCTGGCGCAGCCTCGACCTGTTCCGGCTCGGGCTCTGAGCCTGCGGCATCGTCCTCGTCTCCGTCCAGCCAGTCCCCGTCGCTCTCGATGGAGGCAGTGTCGTTGAGGGTGGGCTGAGCCTGCTGCAGCCGGCCGTCTGCAGTCTTGATGGGCAGCTTGTTGCTCTCCTTGTCCTTCTTTCTCCCTTTCCTCGGTCGCGACTCGTAGTCTTGTTCCAGGTTCCAGCTCGCAGCGCTCTTGAAAAAGGCCTTTTGTACTCTGGCATCCGAAACACCGTTCTCGGACTGGGGTGGGCTCAGTCGCCTCTTTTTCGAAGGCCGTGTCGCCATGCTCTATGACGGGAAATAAATGTTGGGGTTGCAAAGGGTAGTGGTCGATTGGCAGGTATTTCGATTGAGGTGTCGAGAGAGGCAGCTGGGAATTGTCTGAGAAGAGGAAAAAGAAAAGAAAAAAAGTTGAAGTCGTCGTCTGGCTTAAGATATTTCGCAAATGTTTAGTAGAGCTTTGCACATGCGCCCAGGAACTTTTTTTCCCACTGAAGACAAGTGGGACAGGCTTATCAGAAGGCTTATCCATTGGGTCGCGGGGCACGCGTGGGCGAAATATTCCCTGCCCGCAGTGCAGAAAAATTCAGGGGATTTTTGGAGAGATCGCGTCGCCAACCCACCACCACGACCACCACCACTGACCAGGCTGGGCGATGATCTGATCGTTTGTTGATGACAACATTGCACACCGTGCGCCCGGTCGCCTTCCTTCTTTTTCTTGCTTCTTTTCTACCCCACAACATCCCATCTCGCCCTGCGACCGCTTGGTGACAAGGGCGCCCTAAAGAGCCATGGCGCCGTCGTCTCTTGCTGCGCAGCTGGCGCAGATTGCTGCCAATTCCAAGAGTACCCTCAACGTCAAGGCGCAAAAGGCAGCGCACGCCAAGTCGTTGATCTTTGAGCCCAAAGTCGCCGCAGGCCAGAGTTTTCAGACCGTCTACACAATATGTCGCGAGGGTTTCGATGATCTGTGCCATCTGGACGCGCGCTTTGCGCCGTACGGCGAGACACTCTTCAGCGGACAGAGTCAAGAGGAAGACCGCACCCAGATGACCGCCGCCGAGAATGCCGAGCTGGACAAGCGGGTCAACGCATTTTTGCGGTTGGTAGGGGCAAAACTGAGACTTATGCCGGCCATCAAGGCTGTGGAGTGGCTCATAAGAAGATTCAGGTCCGTACAATCCAGAAACTGTTGTTGTGTGTGTAAAAGCTCAAGAGTGCTGGTCTGACTGACCCCTCTTCTTCTTCTTCTTCATCATTAGAATCCACGAGTACAGCACAGCGTCTCTGATCACGGCTTTCCTCCCATATCATGCCGCGCCCGCTTTCGCAACGCTCATGTCCATCCTGCCGACCAAGATCCCACACCAGTACAAATTCCTCGACCCATACATACGGTCCTTGACTTGTCCGCCGCGGGCAACCATCGTCCAACAAGCGATACACCACTTTGACCTGTTGTCCACCATATCAACATGGACGCTCGAATCATGCCAGGCGCAGCAACACTATCCCGGGCTCGTCTCGTTCTGGGGCGGCGTCATGACAGAGGCGGTCAACGGCATGCTGGATCACATGAGGTCTGGCCGCAAGACTATCCAGAGGGACAATGATCAGGACCTTCTGCAGAAGCTGCTGCCTATACTGGGAGAGGCCCTGATGATGAAGAAGGTCCCAGGGCTCCAGGTCGCCACATACATGGTCATCTCGGTCTATGCTGCCAAGGGAGATCTGGACGACGCTGTACTGCTCGAGTTCATGCATCAGCTGGTTCTCGGCTGGACCGGCGAGACCGTTCGGCCTGGCCTGGTCTGCCTCTCCATCCTGTCCCAGTACAGATCCGCCAAACAGCTGTCCTGGAAAGTGGCCAAGTCGCTCATCAAGGTCCAGGACCTGGAGCACCTGCTGCTTGATGTACACAAAGACCACCGGGTTGACAAGCTGGCCAACGGTCTGGCACTGGCGCTGATCGAGCGCCTCACCAAGAGGGGCGATGCGCGCGGTCTTGCCCTGATCAAGACAGTCCTGGCCACGAGAATGCTCAGCGAGAAGCAGGCGTCTGTTATCTTCAGATCGCTGTTGATTGCTGGCGTCAAGATCACCGATGATGTCGATGAAGATGGCCAGGCCCGGCGACAGCTGGGACTGGCCATCGTGGCACTCTCGCAGGCTCCAGACGAGTCAGGCGAATTCTTCCGAAGAGTAGTCGAGGAGGCCGATTTCGATATCGAGGACCTGGAGCTGAGGCTGGGGGCTTCTATCCGGCCCAAGAAGGCAATCAAGCAGGCAGAGGGGGACGACAAGCCCGCGGACGACGAAGCCGCAGCTGCCCTAGCTGAGGAGCTCGATCTGGATGCTGGGCTCAGCCGATTGTCGAAGCATAAGAAGCCGCCAGCTCGGACCTGTCTCGCAAGCGACTCTGACCCTATATTCGACGAGCTCTGCCAGCTCTTCATCACCGCCGCGTCCGACAAAGCAGATCTCATGAAGCTGGATGAAGTGTCGATATTAGAACGCGACACGGCGCCCGCCGACTGTTTCTACTTCTCCTTCTATATGCGCATCTGGCTTGGGCCCTATCCGATTCTCGCTCGAGCACGAGCTCTCGAGATGGCCAAGAACCGACTTCAGGAGCCTGACTGTGCGAAGCTTGACTTCCAAGCACTCCAGCCTTACTGCATTGCTGCCTTGGCTGACCCAGCCAAGAAGGTCCGCCGTGCGGCAAGTGAGCTGCTTGCGGTGCTACAATCGAACACGAGCGACTCGGGTTCGCGCAAGAAGAGCGGAACACCTTGGGGCTCCCAAGGCCTATACAAGAAAGCACAGGGCCTGAAATGGCTGACACCCGAGGCGGATCGGACGTTGCTCGAGGTCGTCATAGTGCCTGCGCTGGAGGAGGCAGTCATGCACGACGACCACATTGTTGCGGTGCTCAGGGACGCCCTTGAGAGCTCGAGCAAATTATCGACGGAGAAGGAGACATCAAAGAAGAGCCACATCTCATCCAGCACCAGAGCGTCTATTCTTGCTTTTCTGGCATCGCACGTTGTCGACTCGCCCCTGCTGAACCTCAAGCTGAGGCTCTTGAAAGCCCTGAACCAGGTGCACAAGGTCTCGAGCACCTCGAGGACGCAGCTGCTGCTGCCCTTGCTACGATGGTGGTCAGCGCTTGCCCACGCTGACGCCAGCAGTCTCGCCGCCAAGGAGGGGTTAGAAGAGGCCAAGATCGATTCTGCTTTCGTGCAAGCCGTGGTGGCCAACGACGCTGCCGGGCTCGAGTGCCTCTTCGACATCATCCAGAGCAAGACGGCACAGGACCGTCCTGGTCTGGTGAGCGCCGCCTTTGCCAGGATACGGACGATGTGGGCGTCTATGAAGGACCGGACCAGACACGACGTTGCTCAGAAGATGCTTGATCTGTCTCAGGCGCAGGGCACTGTCTCAGAGGAGGCGACAGAGCTCTTGCGGAACGTACCTCTGACGACAGACATCCTGCTCACCTTCCTCGCGGCCCTTCAAGACGTTGCTCAGCTGGCCACAGACCCGCCTGCCAACAAGCGCAGGCGGACCAGCTCGTCGGACCACCACCGTGTCGCCGAGGCTCAAAACTCCCCAGAGCTTGCTGCAGCGCTGCGCAAGATCACACTGGTCCTGCAGCTTGTGGAGTCTTCCCACCCGGCCGAGCATCCTGAGCTCCTGCAGAGCTTGTTCATGGTCTTGTCTGAACTTCAGACGTTTAGGACACTCGTGGGTTCCGAACTTGGCTATCTCCAGAATCTGGTCCTTGGCAGCCTGCTCGCTATGATGCCGACGTACCGAAGCGACAGGAACCTCAAGATCGACACGTCTGTCGGCCACGGCGACGTCTTGGTCTCGTGCATACAAAAGTCTTCGAGCCCTGCTGTGCAAAACTCGGCACTGCTCCTGGTTGCCAGTCTGGCAAAGACAGCCCCAGACGTTGTGCTGCACAGCGTGATGCCGATCTTCACCTTCATGGGAAGCTCCGTCCTGCGGCAGAGCGATGACTACTCTGCGCATGTCATCAACCAGACCATCCGAGAGGTGATACCGCCCCTGATCGAGGCCTTCCGCAAGGGCCGGAGACACATCGTCGCCAGCGCGTCAGAGCTGCTGGCAAGCTTTGTCATCGCCTACGAGCACATCCCGTCCCACAGGAGGCAGGGCCTCTTCATCTCGCTGGTGGAGAACCTTGGCCCGCAGGATTTTTGTTCGCGCTGGTGGCCATGTTTGTCGACAAGTACGGGACGTCGGATAACGTCCTGACTTTCACTGCCGACCTCATCAATCACTTCAGCGTGGAGACTCAACTTCAGACCCTGGTCAGGTTCCTGGAGCTTGTGGCAGATATGTTCAAGCCCAAGCCGAACCTGTCTGCAACGCTCTTCGGCAAGAAGGAGGGCGAGGAGGAGGTCAACAAGACCGCCCTCAAGCAGCTCACCCTGCTGCCGCACATTCTTGCCAACCGATCCCTCAAGAGGGAGATCAGAAGGCTGGCTGAGCGCGACGACTCGGAAACGGCCAAGATTCGAGAACTCTATGCCCAGTTGCTGGAAGACATCCTCGCGGTAGCAGACACCGTCAAGTCGCGCAAGACGCTCCATGCACGCTGCGGAGAGGCTCTGTCTAACCTGCTGAACCTCCTGTCAGTCAGCGAGTTCATCAAGTCGGTGGAGACACTGTTGGACCGACCCGACATTGTCCTCCGGCAGAAGGTCCTCCGTGCACTTGAATCCCGTGTGGACAGCGAGGGCCAGTCTGATGTGCAGTCGAGGACTGCGCTCTTGGCGTTCCTGCCACAACTCACTGCTGTCATTCGTGACTCTGACGATATGCACTACAAGCACACCGCCGTCACCTGTGTCGATAAGATCTCTGAGAAGTACGGCAAGAAAGACGTCGAGGCCGTTGCCGCGGCTGCCGCCACTATTGCTGGCAAGCAGTGTCTCGGACAGGGAGATCGGCGCCTGCGCATCATGGCTTTGCTCTGCCTCGCCTCTCTGGTTGATGTGCTGCAGGACGGCATCACCCCGGTCTTGCCCACTGCCATCCCACAGACATTGGCGTACCTGCAAGACTCGCTCGACGGCGTGGACTCTGATACCGAGCTACACAATGCCTGCTACTCTCTGATGACCGCACTGGCCCAGCATCTGCCCTACATGATCTCTGGATCCTATCTGGACCAGCTTTTGGCCATCTCAAACAAGTCGGCTGAAGCTCCGCTGGGCGATGAGGATCACGAGAACAGGACGCAGTGTCTGCACTTCCTTGCCAGGCAGGTGGATGCCAAGGTCATGTTCACAGCATTGCAGAAGAACTGGGCTTCTGCAATGGATGCTGGCTATGCCGTGAGTGCTCACACCTGGTCCCCCCTCCCTTTCCCGATCTCCTTTGGATGACAAACATAACTAACAGAATAACCTGCAGGCTATCCAGGAGTTTGTCTCTGTGCTCGGCCTGACCATCGACAAGCACTCCAAGGCATCCATCGGAAAGAATGTCTCGTCGCTCGCAGCCATCTTGTTTGGCACCTTTGACCTCCGGCGGCAGGAGCACGCCCTGGAGCGTGCCAACATGACCAGGGTGGCCGAGCTGGAGGAGGCCGTCTTTGAGGTGGCCCTGAAGATGGTCTACAAGCTCAACGACGCGGCCTTTAGGCCCGTCTTCTCCCAGCTCATCGAGTGGGCCTGCTCTGGGCTGCCCAAGGCAGACGCCCTAGGCGCCACCCTGCGACAGCAGAGCGTCTTCGGCTTCCTCTATAGGTTTTTCGACAACCTCAAGTCCGTCGTGACGGGCTACGCCTCTTATGTCCTCGAGCCGGTAGCCAAGATCCTCAGGGACACGAAGCCCAGGGACGCAGAGCAGCGCGAGCTGTGGAGGCGCGTGCTCAAGACGCTCACCAAGTGTTTCGAACACGACCAGGACGACTTTTGGCAGGCGCCGTCCCACTTCAGCGCAGTTGGGCCTGTGCTCGTCGAGCAGTTCCTGCACGCACCACACATGGACCTGGGCGAGGAGCTGGTGCCGGCCGTGGTCGAGCTCGCGGCGGCGGCAGACTCGCAGGAGCACCAGAAGGAGCTGAACACGGCCCTCCTGAAACACCTGCGGTCCGAGACGGCGGCCGTGCGGCTGGCGGTGGTCAGGTGCGAGCAGGCGCTCGTGGACAAGGTGGGCGAGGAGTGGCTGTCTATGCTGCCCGAGATGCTGCCGTACATCAGCGAGCTGCAGGATGATGACGACGAGGTCGTGGACAGGGAGACGCACCGGTGGATCGTCAAGATCGAAGCCGTGCTTGGTGAGAGCCTGGACTCTATGCTCCAGTAAGAGGAACAGCCGTCTAGGAGGTCCCTTGGCAGTAATCTTGGGTAGGGAGTGCCAATAGGGCGAGTGCATCCACCAAGACAACTGGCTGTGCTTTTCGAGAATAAACATACACGTTGAACTCCGAAGGAAGGCAACCTATACATCAAGAAAAAAATAAGTCTTACATGATAAAAACACAACACGTGCCTCCAAAAGGTCAAGATCTTGTGACCCCCTCCGAAATTGCCAGGCTGCTGGTGGTGGTGGTGATGGTGATGGTTGCCTTCTGGCACCCTGAAATTTGCCCGACTGCCAAACAGATGTGAGCCACACCCGTGTGGTTCGTGACCTGAGCGTTGCCAAGCATTGCGGCTGCAAGCTTTCGGATCAGCTTTTTCAGTTTCAGCAACAGCCGTTGAGACGGGACAGTGAAAGACGGAGGAACTCTGGGGTAAAAGGTGAGCACACCACCTCATCTTGGTACCTTCAGCTGAAGACGTAACAATTTAACAAATCCAATCCTTCGGAGGTCAGAAAGGTTGAGGCCTAGTATTCTGTTTTGATTGCTAAAGTTTTCTTTCCCCCCAGGCATACGAATATTGATGATAATATATATGATATGTACCAAGATCATCAAAGAAAAATGGATATAAATAGGACCCGGCATAACACTGTGCGCTCTCTCTTTCACCAGCAATATCTTCTTTATTTCGACGACAGCATCATTATTATCCCCTGCACTTAGGATTCCCTTAAAAAAAAAAAAAACAATCATGGCAAAGACATCTCCTTTCCTCGTCCTCCACCTAGGCCTCCTCGCCATTTCCCCCATCCGCGCAGCCACAACAACATGCACCGTCTCTACAGGCCACGACGGCATCTGCATCGCCACAGCCACGTGCGCCTCGGGCGGCGGCACATCCACACCGGGGTTCTGTCCCGGCCGAGTACCAGGGTGACGGCAGCACATGTTCCAGCGGGTATCCTCTGCTGAACACGGCCAGCCTGGCTCTCATGCGCGAGTTTGAGGGGCTGTATGCCAGTCCATGTGAGTTTCCCACGGGCTGAATGCATCTAGAAGAAGAAGACAACAGAGGGAGGAGGGGGAAATCCTTACCATACTCGGATCGCTGACACAACATGCTTGTGCAGATGGTGATCCGGACGGCCACCCCTACTATCGGAATCGGGCATCTCTGCAGCGGCGCCAGCTGCTCTGATGTAGACTACCCGATCCCCTTGTCTGTCGACGACGCCTGGGCGCTCTTGATAGACGACCTCTTGGTGAGAATGACCCGTTTCCTATCTCTGCTAATTGTGCAAGGCTAGTACATATGTACATGAGTCCCGTCTCTCGAGTCTCTTCCCAGACACTCCTCTCCTACCAACACCCGAAACAACAAAAAGGAATACCGCAAATGCATCTCGGACGACCTGGCCTCCTCCGCCCCCTCAACGCCAACCAGGTCGGCGCCCTCGTCAGCTGGGCCTACAACGAGGGCTGCAGCGCCGCGGGCTCGTCCACGCTCATCAGGAAGGCTGAACGCAGGCGAGGACCCGGACACGGTGGCCGAGGAAGAGCTGCCCAAGTGGGTGTACGGGGACAAGGGGGTGCTCCCTGGGTCTTGTGCGGCGGACGATGTTGTTGTGAATCCGAATCCGTGCTGAAAAGGTTTCTCTCGTCTCTGGTTTTCCGTCACTTATGTCTTTGTTTTGTCTCTTGTCTCTTTACTGTGGTCTTGACGTGGTGGAAAGTGTCTGGTTATTATTGGCATTATTGTCTTGGGAGACTTGATATCGGTTCCTGCTTTTGGAATAGTAGTCATCACAGGTGGCAGAGAAATAAACATATGTACTCGATGTTGTGTGATGATGGATCAAGAGCCTCGTCGAAGTTAGTTCCGATGTACGCCAACAGACCTTGTACCTAGTACCGAGGATTGCTGATTTGAGGCTCCATTTTTTCATATCATTTTTCTTTAAATAATAAGACTGGTAATAAGAAATAATAAAAGGGGTCAAGTCCCGTAGACCGACGTCATTCCAGCCTCGGCGGGATCAATAGCCTACTGAGCACAGGCCCATGCCCCTGTAAGTTCAGCCTTGTTTAAAATCCAGGGGGAGAAAGCAGCTCGACGACGCCTTGCAGCCGACATCCTAGCCAGTCTCACCGATGACTTAAGAGACGGAGACAAAAGAGCAAAGAAGAAAAAAAGAAAAGAAAGAAAAAGAGCGGTTTCGGTGTCGTGCTGGACCTAGAATTCATTGAGTAGGGTAATCAGTAATCATAGCCCCCGAGCGATCCCGGCGAGGATTCTCACCCGCTCCCTCATTCACTCATTTAGAGGCAGTGCCCGTCCTCAGCTCCAATGACAGCCTTCCGACAACACCCGGCTCCAGCAAAGCCAAAAAAAAAAAAAAAAAAAATTAAAAAGAGGAACAAAAGTAAAAAAAGACCCCACGGACCCAGGTGCTCGGTATTCGCGGTCAAGTGCCGATTCGGAGTTGTAGATCACACAGTCATCTCGGGTTGTTGTCGTCTCCGTAGATTTAGAGTAGAGTGTATATAAATATTAAGTCAGTTCGGCGGATTTCTTGTCAGTAGCAGCAGCAGTAGTAGTAGTAGTAGTTGCTGTTCGAGGTTGTGACATGTAAAAGAATGGCACCAGCTCTTGTGCCTCCCAACACGCTTGCACGAACGGCCCTGTCAGTGTCCAGAACAAGGTGTTTCTCGAGTTTTCGGGCTGAGAAAAATGGTAGGTGCTTCTTTTTCTCCCTTCCTTTTGCCTTTCTAGGGCGCTGCTGGATGAATAAGTACTCTGGAGTGGGGGTAGAGGGCCGAGGCCGGTGGCAAGGACTATTGGATCTCTCCCATTCGAGACATGAACATTACCAGGTGATCTCATGATAGAGTATGGGAGAGGGAGTCAAGGAGAGAGAGAGAGAGAGAGACAGAGAGAGAAAAGGAAATATTCAGCTCCTCAAGAAGATGACCATGAGTGAGCGGTGCGAAGTCGCGCCTCAAGACGAGACGATGGACGATAGGGCCGGGCTGGATGGATGCAGTTGAGAAGGCAAAGAGACGTGTGCACGAGTACGGACGTACATCTTGTACCTCCCAAGGCTCAAGCCATGATGATCCACGACACGAGCTGACAGCAGGGGAAAAAAACCAAAACCAACCCATAAACACAGACAAGGAAAGAGTCGTGATCCTAGGATCCGGTAAGTTCAACAAACCTCCCGGGCCAAAACACAACCCGCCCCCCCGCTTACACTCTCTCCCTCCCCTTCTTTTTTCCTTTCCACCCAGGCTGGGCAGGTTACGCCTTCGCCCGAAACCTCGACCCGTCCAGATACGAAAGAATCATAGTCTCCCCCGCTCCTACTTCGTCTTCACCCCGCTCCTCGCCTCCACCGCCGTCGGCACCCTCGAGTTCCGCACCACCCTCGAGTCCGTCCGCCGCCTCGGCAAGAACGTCCGCTTCTACCAGGGCTGGGCTGACGACGTCGACTTTGAGCGCAAGATTGTGCGCGTCGAGGAGAATGTCTCGGACGACCCGTCCACCGCCAGCCGGACCGCCCTGCCGTCGCTGGTCCCCGAGGGCCCCGTCGCGGACCTGAGCTATGACAAGCTGGTCATCGCCGTGGGGGCGTACAGCCAGACCTTTGGCATCGAGGGCGTCAGGCAGCATGCGCACTTCCTGAGGGACATTGGCGACGCCAGGAGGATCCGGTCGCGGGTCCTCTCGCTGTTTGAGCAGTGCACCAGCCACGCCATGAGTAAAGTCCCCCCTCGTCCACTCATCGTCGCTCCCTCTCTTCAACTGTTCCTCTCCGAGAGAAATGAACCTAACCCCAAAAAAACTGTCCTCCCCAAACTTTAGCCGACGAGGCCCGCCGCAAACTCCTCCACTTCGCCATCGTAGGAGGCGGCCCCACAGGCATCGAGTACGCCGCCGAGCTGCACGACCTCATCCGCGACGACCTGTCCAAGATCTATCCCGGCCTCATGCCCCACGTCCAGATCACCGTCTACGACATCTCCCCAAAGATCCTGCCCATGTTCGACCAGGCCCTCGCCTCGTACGCCATGCGCCTGTTCAACCGCCAGGGCATCTCCGTCCGCACCAACCACACCATCCAGCGCGTCGCCCCGGACCCGGAGACGGGCGGCCTCCGCCTGCGCATCAAGGAGGCCGGCGAGGACGAGATCGGCGCCGGCATCGTTGTCTGGAGCACGGGGCTCATGCAGAACCCCCTCGTGGACAAGCTTGTGCGCAAGACCCTCGCCCGTGACGGGGTGGCTACCACCAACATCACCCACCAGTCTCACCCGTCCGAGTACCGCCTCGAGAAGGACCCCAAGACGGGCGGTATCATCGTGGACGAGCAGTTCCGCGCCCGCCTGGCCAACAGCTCCTCCTCAGTAGCCCCCCAGCAGCATCAGCACCACCAGCAGCAGCTTCTCCCCTCCGTCTTTGTCATCGGCGACTGCGCCGTCATAGCATCCCAGCCCGACCTCCCCAAGACCGCCCAGGTAGCCTCCCAGGAGGCAGCCCACCTCGCCAGGTTCCTGAACAAGAAGAACGCAGCCGGCGAGGCCCCGAGCGAGACGGCTGCCAGGCCCTTTCGTTTCAAGAACCTGGGCACCATGACCTACCTGGGCAACTGGAAGGCCATCCACCAGGGCTCCGCGGACCGCCTGACGGGGTGGGTCGCCTGGGTGCTGTGGAGGACGGCCTACCTGACCAGGAGCATGAGCCTGAGGAATAAGGTCCTCGTACCAGTATATGTAAGTTGAGGAAAGGGCTTTCTTTTTTTCTTCTTTTTTTTCTTCGTGTTGATTGCATATATATATATATATACACGATCAGTCTGAGCGGTTGCTGACGAGGTAGTAGTGGTTCGTATCGTGGATGTTTGGAAGAGATATCGGGAGATTCTGATGCGAGGTCGGTTGTAGAAAATCAACCAGCACAAATCAACATGACAAAACGGAGATTAGAATATAGCCAAACAGGTATCAATCAATCAGGGAGTGTATTCCAGCCCTTGACTGGGTTCATCGCTATCTGCCTGTCTCGCTCTGGTGGGGAACTCCCGCTCCGAGTAGTCTTGAGAGAAGAAACAAAACAAACTACCCTGGAAAGGCTCTGACACACCAGAGGACCAGTCAAGGCAGGAGATCAAAACATGTGCTCACCCCCTTTCCATTCAGACAGCAAGAAGAAACAGCAGACCAGAACACAATTCCGGTTCTCTCAAGTAACAGAGAGAAAAGTCGGGCGAGGAATTCGCCGCCGATTCCTCCACAATTGGCCTAAACACCACCGCAATGGCCATGAACGTGTGAAAACTCCTTCCAAGGGCTTGACTTGCCACACAACCACCTTCCATTCCCCGTCATCCAACACCGCACTCCATGATTTTGGTCTGCTTTGGTTTGACAGAACACCAGCTTTACTCCAAAGAGGGGAACGGCGAATTAAAGCCACAAGGATCCGTCAGACCAAATTAAGAAAAAAAAGACAGACAAATAAGTGCCACGAAACGAATAGGGAAGCAGGCTGGGCCCCCGAGGTTGTGGTGCCATAAGACCAAATAATAGACCATGCAGATGAGGAGTCGCAGTACTCTCCATGGGAAAAATAGAAAAGAATAAAAGGGGAAGAGAGAGAGGGGAAAAAAAAAAAAGCAGAAAGACCGGGCCGTAGCAGCGACGGTGTGCTTCATCATCCCACCCCTCAGACAAGGCTGCTCTTGGTGCGGTTATGATGGCTGGGCCGCCGTCCCTCAGCACGCCTGCGCAGGGTGTCCTCCCGCTTGAGAACGAGCTCGCACCACTTGCCCTTGTTGCGAGAACCGCCAAAGGTGTCATCATCGTGTCCGAGGCTGTCACGACCGATAACATCCGAGAGGGCCTTCATCCAGCCCTCCTTGTCTGATGCGTTGTCGGCGTAGAAGTCGATAATTTCGCCATTGTTGAAGCGGATGCGGAAACCTTCTTCGACAAACATGTACCCCTCCTCTTCCTCACCAAAGGCTGACTTGCGGCGCTTCCCGTTCTTACCGGTCGTCTCCTTCTCGGTGAGGGCCCGGCGGTCATCGATGAGCCGCTTCGCATTGGCCAGGTTGATGGTGGCACGCGGCTGGCGCGTGGCTTCGTGGTAGGCCGTCAGCTTGGTGCCGGCTAGCTTGAAGTAGCGGCGGCGCCAGAACTATTATCATGTTAGCAAAGAGAGAAACTTCAGCTGCACGGGAGACTGATAAGCACGCACGGGACAATCGCCACCCCTGCTGGCTGAGGTGACCCTCCCAGTTGCGGGATCGTCGCTCCTCAGCAGACTTCATCTCGCGGATGCACGAGTTCATGCTCTTGGGCATGTCCTCATCCGTGGAGCCCTTGGGCCTCGGGACGAACAGGAGCTGCAGCTCGAGCTTGCCGATCTTGTACGGGGCCTTCCGGACGACCGAGTTGCTGCCCCGCTTGCTCTTGACGCTCGATGCGAAACCGGCCTCCTCGGTCGCCCACTCGTTGAAGCAGGCCACGTCAACCACGTACGGACGGCCAAAGCACCGCGTCTCGTGCTCCTTGAGACAGACGTAGGCGCGAGCAAAGCTGCCGTCGGCGGCGGCGAGGGGCGACAGGAGATCCCAGGCGGTAGGGTTGGCCGCGATCTGTCTGGCCTGCGCCTCGCGCTGCTGCCGGGCGAGCCGCTCTTCCTCTTCCTTCTGGCGCAGCTCCATCTCCTTGCGCTTCTTTGGAGACGCGAACACCCTGCTGAAGGTCGACGTCTTGGCCTTGCGCGGGGAGCTCTGGGACTGGACGATCCTCTGCGGGGGAGGCTGCTCCAGCTTGACGTTCAGGGTCAGCTGGAACTCGAGGTCGTTCGGGACGACCAGCTCAAACTCTTGGCCGATGGGCGCGTTTCTCGCCAGCTCGAGCCACGCGGTGGTGACACAGTGAACGCCGTTGTCGAGGGTCAGGCTGAACCAGGTGCGCTCGTCTATATTTCACACACAAGTCAGGGTCAGCTTACGCACGAGTTACAACAGACACAGGGTGCCCGAGAAAAGTTGTCATGCATCTTGGTCCTTCTTACTCTTGGGGATGGGCAGGTCGAGGTCCTTGACACCCAGGACCTTGACGAACAGTCTCCCTCGCTCGCCACTGTCATCAGCCACAGCGTCCTCGGCGACCTCCTCCTCGGCCACAGTGGTCATCGTTGCAGCGTTGCTCTCGCGGCCAGGCATGGGCGGGACAGGGCCAGTCGTGACGGGTCTCTTCTTGAGGCTCTTCTTCCTAGTCTGGCCATTCCAGGGCTCGACCGTCCACGACTGAGGGCGGTGCTGCTTGACGGGCGAGCTGCCGGCAGAGCGCGACACAGGGCGCAGGTCATCGGTGTCCTTGTCGCTGGCTGTCACGACCTTTGTGTTCTGGCGCATCAGATAGCCTCGCTGTTTGGGTGGGGCCATGTTAGCATCAGCTGTGCTGGGGACTGCCCGCCTGGCGAGCCTGACCCTAGACGCTTGTCTAGAGAGTGTCTGGCCTGCAGCTGCAGCAGGTGTACAAGAGGTTGGGTGAAAAGAAACTTGTTGGAACGCCACCTTTTGCGCCTCGATGACCCGCTCGAAGTCGTCGTCCAGGCTGAGGCCGAGATCAAAGTCCAGCGTGAGGCTCCTGGCCTTGAAGCTGGGGTGCCGCAGCATGTAGTCCTCCGAGGAGGGGTTGGGAGACAGGAGCTGCTTGCCCTCGAGGGTGCCGGGGAGCCGGCTCTGGTGACGATCGGCCATGTTCTGCATACCAGGCACCTCGCGGCTAACGATGCGCCTCTGCTCTCGCATTGTCTCGATGTCAGCAGGCGTAGCAGAAGGTCGCGTCTTCAGCTTGGAGCCGGCAGCGGACTTGATGGTGGCTGCCGTCTCTGGAATGGTAGGTGAGACACGCGCTTCCTCTTCCTCGGGCTCCGGCAGGGGGCGGTGGATAACAGAATCTGGCGTCCTAGGCTCGTCATCATACTCATCTGGCTCGCCCCAGCCCGATCCGTCGTACTCGGGCTTCGAGATAGGGCGGTGCTCTGGGGTGGAGGGCCGCTGCGATACTTGTTCCTCCTCGTGAGCATCGTCGACCTCGAGGTCGTCGTCTCCCTCGGCGTCTGCTGCCGCGGCCTCGATCTCGGTGGGCTTGGGGAGCATGAACGGCTGCAGATCGTCAGTGAAGGGGTTGTGCTTCTGGGTGGTGCCGAGCACCTCTGGGAGCATGCGCTCCGTGATGGCGTCAAGAGAGCCCGCGTTCTGTGCGGGAGAGGCGGCCCGCGGGGTGGTGATCTCGTCCTCGTCGACCTTCTCCTCGCTGGGGCTCGGCAGCTCCTGGCCAGGGCCAGAATAGTTGCTGTCGGAGTCATAGTTCCTGTCGGTGACGTCCGAGTCCGAGTCGTCGAAATCGTCTACTTCAGATTCGGATCGCTGGTACTGGTCAATGATGGAATCATCTTCGCCAAAGTCTTGTTCCGGGTGCCCGCTGGACTCGACGTCGTCGACGTCGTCGTCGTTGTCGTCCATGCCGGCATCTTCGGTGCTGGGGATGGGGACGTCAGGGTCCAGAGGGGGATTGCGCTCCGGAGAGCTGGGCAGGGAGGAGAAGTTGTAGTCGGACTCCCTCTCCAGGCCCTTGTTACCGTCCACCCTCCGCAGGATCGACTCGCGCGAGATGTGCGGCGGCAGCTGGTAGTCACCCAGGTCGCCAAGAGTGTCGTCCTCTTCGCCAGCAGGGGCAGCAGCGGCAGCAGCGGCAGCAGCGGCGCCCTCGTGGTGCATCTCGGGCGCCGGCTCCAGCTCAGCCGGCTTGTGCTCGGGCTCAGGCCCGGTGTGATCATCATGCTCACGCTCGGCAGCATGCTCGGGGTCGGGCAGGTGCTCGTGCTCGTGCTCGGGCTCTGTGAGCTGGCTGTCGGCACGATCACGGGCCCCAGCGCGCCTCAGTCGGCGCTCGCGCTGCTGCTCGGCGGCTGACTTGCCATCGTCCGACAGCATCATCAGCTTGAGCCGCTCCTCGAGCGTCATCTTACCGTCTCCAATGTTCTGGAGGTCGGCCTTGGACAGCGTGGAGGCGGGAGGCGGGGAGGGCAGGGTCCGCTGGGAGCCCATCATGCGCTCAGCAGTCGCAGACAGGCCCGCCGAGGAGTTTGAGTTCCGGCGCTCATTGTTGAAGCCTGGAGGAGGCGGCAGAGGGGGCAGGGGCCTGTGGTCGCCGTTGGAGTTGCGAGAGTCCGAGCGGTCCTGCTGGGGGAACCCGCCGGGCGCAAAGCTGGGGAAGCCCTCGGGCGTGAGGCTGTGGGCAAAGTCATCGTCGGCAGCATTGTTGTCCAGATCATGGCGCCAGTCATCAGGCAGGACGACGGGGGTCTTGGCGACGTCCTCGAGGGAGGCGTCGAAGCTGTCCTCATGGGCGTCACTGCCAATGATGTAGTGATCGTCGTCGTCGTCCTCTCCCGAGTCATAGCTGCCCTCCCGAGAGCTGTCGCCGCCGATGGAAGAGATGTCAGGGGTGACCATCTCGTACTCGTTCACCTGCGGAGGCGCGACATCAAAAGTGACGCTCTTGGCGTGGCGGTGGAGGGCCCGCCCAGAAGGCAGCTCACGGCCGTCGTGGGACCCATCATCCGAGTCGTGGCCGTTGTCCCTGTCGAGACTGTTCCTGAAGCGGCTCGGTGCGAGGGATGACTTGGTGGGCGATGCCTGGTCCCTGCTCGCCGGGCGCGGGCCATTGGGCGGAGGACTGCGGGTCGTCAGGGGCGGCGTCTTGGTCAGAGGAGGGGGCGACTTGAGGCTGTACTGGGGGATTCTGGTCTGGCTGTCGGATCTCCCGTGGGCAAAGGCCTTGTTGTCGCGGTAGCCGCTGATACCAGTTGCGCCAAACGCGTTGCCCTGGACTTTTGACAGCGGCCGCTCGACCTGTGGTATCTTGGTAGGATCGTACTCCTGCTTCTGCTCGAGGGCGAGGATGTTGCTGTTCTTGACGCGCGAGGCCTTCTGGAGGCGCTCGATGGACCCGCGGCGGGTTGGGGACGGTGAGCCCCGGCCAAAGGGGTTGTTCTCGCTGTTCTTATTCTGCCAGAAGAGGCGGGGCGATGTGGTCCCGTCCAACGGCGAGCTCTGAAACGGGGAGGAGTCGGTATTCATCTTCTGTGGCGGAGAAAAGAGACAAAAGGAACGTCAATGGAGATTGCACAAGACGTGGCGGAAGGAGGAGGGCGATTTCCTTACCTGGACAGCCTGTTTCCAGCTGGGAGAGTTCCGGCGCTTCTCAGCTGGAGAGATCTCGGACAAGGGGCGCGGGGAGGCACCCGACATCTTCCCAGGAGACGGAGGGCTGTTCTTCGCTAGTCGCAAAGGCTGTACCTGAGGAGGGAAGTTAGACCTCTGTATACCAGAACCGCCAGAAGAGGCAGTCTCGACAGACATGTTGCTGGTGAGGTGGAGAGGGTGGGGGTGGAAGGGTTGTGCATGTGTAGAACCTACAGGATCGGACGAGTCCATGAATTTGGGATCTTTTGACTCTCAATCCAACATGCACACCTTTCTAGCAACCTCTAGGGAGATAAAATGGAGGTTGGGTTCGTAAATCGGGTGTGTGTGTTGTGTGTGTGTGTGTGGCAGCCTCGGTGATAACCGGTCTGTAGTATGCAGCAAGGGTGTTCGTAGCACAGAGTAGGAAAAGGTGGCTGGTGTCTGAGACCGGACGCGTTGTCGACCTGGGGGTGGTGGGCAAACAGGCAGGTGAGGAGATTGGAGAGAGGAAAAAAAAAAAGATGCACTTCCAAAGGAGTAAACAAAAAAAAAAAAAAACAAAAACAGTTGCAGTGTGTTGAAAGCTGTTGGAGTTCTTAGGAAAATAGAGGACTAAGGCGAAGTCCTAGTTGTCTGCAAAACACAAGTTGGGCCCTGGTATTTGTCGTAGGATGGATGCTATGAGACCAATGTTGACTGTTGGTCATGGATGGTCTTGAGAGAGAGATTGAGGTTGTGTTGTGCTGCCAAACCAGCGACAAGGTAATGAAGGTCAAGACAGACACGCATGAAAACAGCAAAAAAAGGAAAAGAGAGATGGGAAAGGTTGTGTGTGTGTGTGTGAAGGAGGGGGGAGGGAGAGAGAGGGGAGGGAGCAGAGAGGTGAAAGAAAGGTCGGACAGAGTAGTGATGAGAGTGACGACTGACAACAAAACGGGAAGGATGGGTCCTTGTGTGGAGGAGGCCAGATCAAGGTCAAGGAAGTCTTGGCCAGGGAAGATGCAGTTTGCAATGCACACACCCCTTGTTCTCCCAGATCACACTCGATCGGAGTATTTCCTCTGTCAAGGGAAGAGGGAGAAGGGGGGAGAAGGGGAGAAGGAAGAAAGGAAAAAAAAAAAAAAAAAAAAGAAGAGGTCCTGGGTCCTCTCACACACACTCAGTTCTGGACGACAGAAAGGCGCGACGACGAGGATCGAATCGAGCGGTGGGTGGGGGAAACGGTGGTGGTGGTGGCCGTGGTCGTGGTGAAGCAGGGGTCGTGATTGGTGGCTGGGGGGTCCTGGCAGCGTGTACTAGGTACTATGTACTGCTAAGTACGCGGTAGTAAGTCCCATAAGCTGGGCCGGACAGCGGTAAACAACAAGGCGGGCGTTACCCCAGCGACCCCACTTTGATTTTTGGATTCTTTTTTGGGCTCTGAAAACCCGCGGGGCAGAACAGAAAGTTGGGCTGGCAGCCTGGCACCGCAGCACTGTAGCACCCGCAGCAGCAGCAGCAGCAGCGCCCAGAGCAGCGCCAAGGTTCAGCTCAAGCTTAGCGACAACCTACTTACTGTACTGGACAGTATCAAGGGCCCCTAACTGTGGTACATTCATGAAGTGCCTGGTCTACTCTGTCTTCTTTTTACTATTTTCCTGGACACTCTAATTTTCTTTTCTTCTTTTTAAGGCTTCAATCCAATCCGGAATAGATGACTTTAAACTCGGTCTCTGGGATGGCCGGCCCAATAGGACGATCAAGAGCACGGGACATCCCAACCTTATCAATTAAAGCTGGTGGCTGGTAATGAGGAGAATTCTAGAAACCATGGCCGTGGTCATGCCCCCCTTCTCCTCTCTTCCCCCTTGCGCAAGGAAGAGAAAAAAAAGAAAGAAAGAAAGAAAATCCCATGCAACATCCATGTACGTCCGTACTACTCTTACTATGTAGTATGTAATGTACAGATTACAGACGTACATAGTATCTGGGCAGGTTCCCTATCCCACACACACACCCGGTGGGGACTCTGATGGAGTTGCCGAGCTGCAAGCACTTGCTGTTGTCCTCCCTCCAGCCAATCCTGAAGGAAGGATGGCCCGCTTCCTGCAGGTCACCTGCAACACCAGCCTTCGAATTTCTCAATGGTGTGACGGAGGGAGGATGGAGGGGGACTGACAGCTGCGCAGCACCGCACAGGCATACTATGTGATTGTCTTATTATCCCTGACCGTCAGTGCCACAGCACGTAGGTGAACCACATCTCGCCATAATCTACTCGGTGCATTTTTGATTTCTTGGTACCGTCGTGGCAATCTTTTGTCTCAGCGGTATCCCTTAGGACGTGCATTGCATCTTTTCTGGACTCGTCTCCACCTGGTTCGACCCCATCAAGGACGCAACGCAACGCTGCTGCTGGAGCTGCTGCAGACGCAGACGGGACTGATGATGGCTTGTTTCCACAACAAACAACACATCAACTTTACTACCTGGTAATAGTATGTCATCTATACTCAACAGTTACTATGAAACATCCCTACCTGCTTCATTTGTAAGAGATTGAAACTCTCTCAATCCCCTTCTCATCTACTTCCTCGCAGCAACTTCTCCCCATGGCAGTGGCCCGTTCAGCCCGCAAGCTCACGTCTCCCAGCCAGACCAGCCACAAATTGCCTCCCCAAGCCCATATCTCCCAATAGTCTCGAGCTGAATGCGCCTCATCATCCGTTGTGGCTGGTGATCAACAAGGGCGTCACTACGGCCTGCCACAAACACTGGTTGCCATCGCGAGAATGTTCAGACTTGACACAACACAACACAACGCGAGAAGGATGATTCTTTGGAACTTGTTATGAATTTCTATTTGATGCCATCTATCCAAGGAAATATCATGCCCTGCCAGATCCCCTCTCTCTAGAAGTCACAGTAGTCTTCGCGTCAAGCGCTGGCCACCAAACTCCCACCAGTACCGAGATAATAACATTACTCGGTCAGTATTGTACTAAAATACAACACGAGGGGTAAATACAAAAATTAGTAGCCAAGGGCACAATTATACAACTTCCTTTCTGGTAGAGTAACACCTTTCTGTATCTTTTTTTTTTCTCTCTCTCTTTTGTCTGTTATTTTTTCTTTCTTTTCTTTGTTGGGTATCACCATTTATTGGCTGTTGTTATTACACACAACCAACAAATTAGTCCTCCTCCTCGGTGATGATCTTCTGGGCCAGGTGAAACCTGTTTACGCCCTGGTCGTTCTTCTCGTGCTCGATCGACACCTTGCTGAGCTGGGTGATGATGTTCTCCATCATGGTGTCGGTCTTGGACCTCTTCTTGCGGCCGAGGTTGTCGAGCGTGGTCCAGCCCGTCATGACATAGTAGACGATGGCGATGACGATGACCACGGCGATGGAGTAGCACCACACAACGACGACGGTGACGATGTCGGTGCGGCCGTTGTGCGACAGGGCGGACGACAGCGTGGCCGGGATGGTGGAGGAGTCGTCGCCGCCGGTGAACCAGCCAAACACGCAGAACAGGGTGGCCAGGACGTCGACGCCGAAGATGGCGGCCACGAGCTGGAAGGACGGGTACGTCTCGAAGCCGCGGGTGACAAAGATGAGCCAGTTCTCGGTGAGCGACACCTCGAGGAACAGGATGCCCTGCACGCTGCCGTAGTTCTGGATGACGCCGCCGTTGCTGAGCCACAGGGTGCCGCGCAGGATCCAGGTGCCCATGGCGAGCATGGTGCCCAGCACGACGGAGATGATCCAGATCTTGGGCAGCTGCCACTCGACGGGGCGGCGCTCAAAGTGGGCGTTGTCGTAGGCGACGGCGATGGTGGCAAGATCAGCAAACAGGGCCAGGAAGACGATCAGGTCGACGCGGATGGTCTCGTTGATGGCGATCATGGAGGTGACCAGGTAGAGCTCCAGGTGCAGGCAGAGCGCGATACGGTACTGGATGTACGCCTTCATGCGCTGGAAGATCTGGCGGGAGATCTTGATGGCAGAGACAATGGTGGAGAGACCGGGAGCGAGGAAGACGATGTCGGCAGCAGCCTGGGCAGCCTCGGTGGCACCCTCGACGGCGATACCGCAGTCCGACTTCTTCAGGGAGGGGGCATCGTTGACACCGTCACCAGTCATAGCACTAGAAAGAGTCGGAATGTTAGCAAATGTTTTCAAGGTTCAGTGTGAAGTACCATCCAAAAAGGTTCAAGGTATCACTCACGTCAGGTGGCCACGCTGCTGGAGCATCTCGACGACCTTGTACTTGTGCTCAGGGAACACCTCGGCGAAACCATCAGCCCGCTCGCACAGGTCGTAGATGGAGTTGCCAGCCATGTCGCTGTGCAGCAGCTTGTCCGAGTTGTACACCTTGGTGCCGAGGGCCAGCATGCGGCAGGTCTCCTTGGCGATGGCGATGGCGTCACCAGTCAGCATCTTGACCTGCAGGCCGAGGGTCTGGGCGTCGGCGATGGTCTGGGCGGTATCAGAGCGAGGGGGTCGAAGAGGGACAGCATGCCGAGCATCTGCCAGGCACCATCGCCCTCGCGGACGGCAACAGCCAGGGGAGCGGAAACCACGGCGGGCAAACTCGGTCGCCTTCTCCTTGAAGAGGGCAGACTGCTCGGCCGACACGTTGCAGGTCTTGAGGACGGCGTTGGGGGCGCCCTTGCAGCACTCGTAGCGGACGCCGTTGTAGGTGCAGATGGAGGTGATACGCTTGGAGACGGGGTCGAAGGGCATAAACTTCTCAGTGGTCCAGCCCTCGGAGATCATTTCCTTGGCCTTGGGGTAGCGCTTCAGGGTCAGGATGGTGATCTTGTCGATGGGGTCGAGGGCCTTGGTGTTGTGGCTGGAGGCGAGGGCGGCGACGGCCATCATCCAGTTGACATCGACACCGTCCATCAGGAAGGGCTCGCGGACCGAGAGCTGGTTGGCGGTCAGGGTACCGGTCTTGTCGGAGCAGAGGATGTCGACACCGGCGAGGGACTCGATGGCTGTGAGCTTCTGCACGATGGCCTTCTCCTGGGCAAGGTAGGCAGCACCGACGGCGAGGGTCGTGGTCGTGACGACGGGCAGACCGACGGGGACACCAATGATCAGGAGGATGAGGAGGTAGTGCAGCAGGTTGTTGGAGTCGTCGGGAGAGCCGACAATGTTCAGGTTGCGGTAGAAACCTCCGATCCAGGCGGCGAGGGTGAAGAGGACGACGAGGACCAGGAGCGCAGTTCCGATCGAGTTCATGATGGCCTTGAAGTGACCCTGGTCCTGGGCACCCTGGACCAGAGATGCAGTCTTGCCGACGAAGGACGCCTGGGCGCCAGAGGTGACGACGCCGTAGGCCTTGCCGCGCTTGCAACCGGTGGTGTAGTAGACGACGTCGGTCATGTACTTGTCGACAGCCAGGGACTCGCCGGTGATGGCAGACTGGTCAATGGCGACGATGGGGTGTCCGATGTGAGGAGAGCCCTCCTCGTCGTCTTCCTCCATCTTCTCGCGGGGGAGGTCATGTCCTGGGCGTGGAGCTCAGCCTTGTACTGGTTGAAGCCCTCGACGCCCTCGTCGTAGTCACAGATCAGTCTCGCATCAGCAGGCACAACGGTACCCTCCTCAATCACGACCTAATATAGAAATTCTCGTCAGCGCTAGGTCATCAAAAATTTATAGAAAACAAGCATGTGTTACTACTCACAATATCGCCAGGGACGAGTTCACGGGCACGGATTTCCTCTTCCCGACCATTACGAACAACACGGGCCTTCATGGAGATGTCACCCTTCAGGCTGGCGACGACATCGGCAGCCTGCTTCTCCTGGTACCAACCGACGATGGCGTTGAGAAGCAGGATACCGATAATCACACCGGCGTCGATCCAGTCACGGAGACCAAAAGCGATGATGGCGGCCGCCTCCATCACGTACAGGATGGGGCCCTGGAAGAAGCCAATGAACTTGAGAAGCTGCGATGATTCATTTTGTCAGTATTAATAACTTCTCGAGAGGCACAGCCAAATGGGAAAAGGAACTCACCATGTTCTCCTTCTCTGCCGTCAGCTCGTTCCACCCGCTCTGTTTCCGTCTCCTCTCCACCTCGACAGGGTCGAGACCCTTTGTGATATCGGTGTTGAGCCAGTCGTGAGGCGTGACAAAGTCACTGGCCTTCTTGCCTCCCGTCGAGCCGCCACCCTTCCACCACGGCTTCCGCTTCGTTTCTATCTCCTCTTCCTCATCCATCTCGGCGTGTGGATCTCTGTAGGTGTCGATATACTGAACCAGACTATATTATCATACCTGTGTTAGTTTCGAGGCGGCAGAAATCAAGGTAGAAACAAGTAAACACTTACGAGCGATACTCGTCCGAGGTCGCACCACTGCCGCCTGCCTTGGTAGACACAGAAGCATCTGCAGTGGAATACACATTTTGGGTCTCCTGGACATAAGTCCCGGATTCCAAGTCCTCCTGGTCGTACTGGGGTACTGCCTGAGGGGACGACGACGACGATGCCGACGCCGTCGACCCTTTCCTGCCAAAGGCCTTCATCTTCCTGAAGTTGGGCGCCATGAAGGACCCAAGGGGTTACACAGGCCAGCTGTAGTAGCAGGAGCAGAGCAGTGAGGAGAGAAGGAACCGCCCGGCGGAGGGGAGGGGAGAAAGGAGGAGGGGGATTAGGAGGAGGGAGAGAGAGATATCAGAAGAGATGTTGGGGGCACAATCCGAGCAGAAGGGGGGAGCAAGGACTGAGGCAAGATGAACGGATGGGAGATGGGGAGATTCCGGCGGGCGAGCAAGTTCTTTATATGTGCCTCGTGGGTTGTCGACCTTGGACGAGGTGTTTTCTGTCCCTCCCCTTCCTCCCCCCTCCAACCACGATCCATAACCTCAAACGCAGCTTGTAGCTAAGGTCCTAGGTCGTGGGAGTGATCTCCGCCGAAATTCTAGCCCACGGGCCCCGACAAGGGGGCACACATTTTCCCTCGACGACCCATCCATACTAGCCTCTTCGTGGAGTACGTACAAGCAAACGGACCTTTGCTGGTGGCGGCAAGCCCTATCTCTCTCTCTCTCTCTCTCTCTCTCGTCCCAGTCCAACCCACCCACACATACTATTGGGAACAAGGCCAAGACCTCGATAAAAATAACTCACAACAGAGTTTCTCTTGGTTAACTTTTCCAAGACATTTGCCGTGTGTGAAAAAAAAAAACAGTGCTGGAATACGACTGTGCACCAAGCTGCTGATCTTTCTGGGCGTGTATGGGACTGATGTCTATCACGGCTTGGAAGTTCAGAAGGACGAGGCGGAGGACGGACAAGCTCCTCCCCCTCCCCCTTCGGATGGGGACCCACCTCCACCTTTCCCCAGCCGAAAAATGGCTCTCTTGGTGGGTAGCACAAGCAGCAAAAAAGACAGGAAAAAAAAAAAATCCACAATCGGACCTCTGCTCCTGGGTGTAGCCGATCCGTTTCAACCAGTTAGGGCCGTACGTATCCTTGGAGCTGCGGAAGGCAGACAGGGGGGTGTGGGGGGAGGCTCGCAATGACCGTGGACAGGGCTCTGGGACACGCAGCAGGCCGAGGAGGTGAAGTAAAAAAAATGCCTCAACGGCGAGGATGGTAGCGATGTGAGGAAAGCCAGGGGACCACTGCCGACGAGTACAGGAGAAGGTGACAAGTTTCGACTTCAGAGATAGGTGATCCAGGTGAGTGGAGCCATATCTGATCCTCCCTGGGTGAATGGGAATGCACAGTTTCAGCCCAGGGTCTGTTCCTGGCGGACAACGGCCGGAGCAGCTGGTCTCTCTCGGCGCGCACTATGCGGAGAGTTTACTTCAATAAATTAAGTATGTCCTTTTGAGAGTCTTGTCCAAAACTTTGACGGGTAAACGGCGAGGACTTCTTTTGCTGAGAGCAGGCCCTTTGCTCGACGAGCCCCGGAGCCTCCTCCTCCTCCTTCCCCTTCTGCTACTCCTCCTTGACCCCACGTGGCGCCAAGTGTACATGTGGACTAAGTACATAGTAGTGGGAAGCAAAAGTTCCCCTTCTAGCTGATCTCAATGCTCAGCAGTACTTAGTAGTAGTAGTAGTAGTAGTAGTAGTAGTAACAAGGCGAGTTCTCGGCGGTCTGGTGATAGGCATGCGAGAGCGAATCATGGCCAACGGTTTACGGTTGATGAATTTCTTATTTTCGATAGATTGGGGTACGTGCAGACTTGGTTGGCACCTGATCGGTAAGAGCCAAGAGGGAACAGACAGAACAGAGATAGAGAGAGACACAGACAGAGAGAGAGCCCTGCGCGATGACGAAATGGCTCCCTTCAGACACGCGATGTCACCAACATGCTGTTCAGGGAAATGCTTTCGGTAGTCTGAAAAGGCATGCTGTGGTACTATCAGATTTTGAGGTTTCAATCTCCGCGACTTCGCGACCGCCTCAGGGGCAACTGGATACACCAGTGAGTGAGAAGCGATGGGACCAAGGAAAACACAGCGGCTAAAAGAGCTTGAGAGAGTATCAGCAAGCCCCAGCCAGCCTCTTTTTTTCTTTTCTTTTTTTTTCCCCTCCTCCTCCTCCTTCTTTTTCTCTCTAGCATCTTTATCATCCGGAAACATTCTAGAAGAAGAAACGATGCGCCGTCAGGTACTTAGTAAAAGGGACGAGACAGAAAAATAGGGGTCTCGAGGCGTGTGAGAGCTGACTCGGGAAAGCCTGCCTTGAGCGACGGAGGGTCCGCGGTCTTCATCCGATCCAAGGCACAATCACTGCTGCATGGGTCCAACAAGGGAGGCATTGATAATTCCTGGTCGGTGACGGGCGGGCGTAAAACGAGCAGAACTCTCTTGTTTTCTTCTTCTTTATTCCCGATGCCGACAGGGGGACAACAGGAGCTGTTCTTTGGCGGTAAATACTAAGTAGCGGAGGCAATTTTTGAGGCCACTTTTTTCTTCTTCTTCTCCCCTTCCAGGTCCACCGGTTTGGCCTCCCGAGTCATCCAAGGGGGAAAATCTCGACCATGACGAGACTACTCCGTCGTCTCGACCGGGTCTGGGGGCTTGCCGAGATGAGACGCTTCCTATCCCGCCTCTGTGTGGGAAATTTGCGACGCAGTTGTTGTGTGCGCCTGTCTAAAAGTCCAAGCGTAATACGAAGGGTGGGTTCGAGAAGCGCCCTGAGTCTAGACACAAAAGACGGTGATTGGACACTGGAGGCGTTCCGTCAGGGGGCTGCAGACTGATATTACCCCGTGAGTTATATACCTCAGCAAGTGATAAAGAGAGAGAGAGGGAGGAAGGGACAGAGAGAGAGCAGGGAGGAGCTCCAGGCGCCCCAGAAACGTCGGCGCCTTGCTGCCGGGCGCGACGAGACCTGTCCCGAGGTCTGTCGCCGTTGTGAGGGTATGGTAGCATCTGGATTTGAATTGGCCAATTTCGTGATCATAATTTCAAATTGCTCGCTCTCGCCAAGCGGTTGTATATTCTTCCGCGGGGAGGGCGGGGGCCACACCTGCAGGCGGCGACTGAAATACCGCAAGCCTTGAGCGTCCCAAGTGGGCTGCCGAGGTCAGGGTGATGATAATTACCTCGTAATGTCTTTACACAATAGAGAGAGCCTCGGAGCCGCCTGGAAAATGCCTCAGCTTAACCAGTATCAGTGAAGGCTAACCCATCGATTGATTGCTGTACGTAGTACAGATCTTCCTTTGCCAATTAATCCATCAATGATGGGGCTCATCGAACCTCGAACAAGTAAGAAGAGCCGTCGAGTTCCATATTACACGGACATAGTGGATAATAATTTGACGTCCTTGGCCAGAAGAGAGTCGTCCTGGGGGGGGCGCCACTCCAGCGCAAGGCTTGACGTCGACAGGGAGAAAACAAGAAAAACCACCAAGTGAGGAGGGAAAAGAAAGAGGACAGGTCAAGGATGAACGTCCCAAGCTCGAGTTGAGGCTCTTCGGGTCGACCAGGCACTAAGATGGGGTGCATGTTCTCGTGGATCTGGGGAGTTTACGCGCAGGGATCGATCATCTGTTCTCTGGCACACATTGGAAAAGTCATAGTACTACAGAGCGAAGAGCGGCGGCGGTAAGGTGGCAGGGTGCTAAGGTACCAAAGTTCTGCTGTAGCCTTCGTCCGTAGTAGGCAAAGGCGGTGGGTGTCATGGCAATTGGCAGGTGCCGTTGACCCCTGTTATCGATAAGACGCAAGCTCCACCACCGTGGCGGGCAGGCAAGAAAAATTACTTGCCGCTTCAGTTGTTGCTCTTGGCGTGAACTGCGTGTGATAGTCTTTGACGACCCTCATTCTCAGATATCAAGGTCAGCAAGCACTGGTGAAGCCCAGCATATTACACGACAAGATGAAGCGCAAGCTGAACGAGAAGAACGAGCCTGCAGACCCAGCCCAGTCTGGTGCGTCTGGAGCAGACACCACGGCGGGGGAACCCAGGATTTTCCGAACTTGGGCTCGACCCGCGACTGCTACAAGCCATTGCCAACCAGAAGTACCAGACGCCTACTCTTGTTCAGTCCAAAGTCGTCCCCCTTGCCCTCAATGGCCAAGATGTACTGGCCAAGGCAAAGACTGGTTCTGGCAAGACCGCAGCTTACCTCTTACCCGTCCTGCACAGCATCCTGAAGCGAAAACAGGTACGTCTTGCCCTCTCACGTCTCATGTGGTCTTTTAGAATCCCGTTGCAGGTTATCTAACTCTCGATGCAGAGCGGCTCAACAGCATTCACCGCGGCGCTGATCCTTGTCCCGACTCGCGAACTTGCCGATCAGGTTTTGAGGAACGTCGAACAGTTCTCCGCATTCTGCGCCAAGGACCTGCAGGCCGTGAAGCTCACCGACCAGGTGACCGAGGCTGTCCAGCGATCCATCCTCTCGAGCGGCCCCGACATTGTTATATCCACACCGGCAAGGGCGTGGCAGAATATCAGCAACGGGGCGCTCTCCGTGGACGACCTGACTCACCTGGTCCTCGACGAGGCCGACCTGGTTCTCTCGTACGGCTATGACGAAGATCTTCAGAATGTTGCCAGATCAATCCCGAAAGGTCTCCAGACTATCCTCATGTCTGCGACCCTCACAACAGATGTGAACACGGTACAAGGCTTGTTCTGTCGAGACCCGACGGTTCTGGACCTTGAGGAGCCGGATGCTGAAGGGGAAGGTGTCTCTCAATACTTTGTCAAGTACGTCCATCTTTGCCTCGCCTCTTTGGAAATTTGCGAACGCTGACCGGATTCACAGGTGCGGCGAAGATGAGAAATTCCTGCTGGCCTACGTGATCTTCAAGCTTCAGTTGATAAAGGGCAAATGTGCGTTGGACAAGAGCCCGCTACCCCCCCGGGCAAGGGCAATGTGTGCTGATGTGAATCCTGAATAGGCATTATATTTGTGGCAGATGTGGACCGTTGCTACCGATTGCGGCTCTACTTTGAGCAATTTGGCATCCGGGCTGCCATCTTGAACTCGGAATTGCCAGTCAACTCGAGGTTGCACGTGGTCGAACAGTTCAACAAAAACGTAGGTCACTTCTGGTTCTCCCCTAAGCCCGCCACCCGGTCTGCACTTGTTGAAGTCGCTAACTAGGGGTTCCTCAGGTCTACGACATCATAATATGCTCAGACGAAAGCGAAGTGATCGGGGATGAAGACCAGCCATCAGAGGATGTACAGAAGAACGAGAAGACAGGGAGTGACGAGGATGCGTCTGGTCGGCCGAAGAAGAAGCAGCGCAAGACGTCCAAGCGAGACAGGCTCGAGTTTGGGGTGTCGCGAGGGATCGACTTCCAGCACGTGTCGGCCGTCATCAACTTCGATTTCCCCACTTCCTCCAAATCATACACACATCGGATTGGTCGCACAGCACGAGCCGGCCAGAGGGGCATGGCCCTCTCGTTTGTGGTGCCCAAGGACCAGTTCCGGAAGCACGTGCCAACTTCGGTCGAGACGGCCGAACATGACGAGAAGACCCTCGCCAAGGTGATACGTCAGCAGCAAAAGCGAGGGAAGGAGGTGAAGCCGTACGTCTTCGATATGAAGCAGGTCGAGAACTTCAGGTACAGGATGAACGACGCCCTGCGCGCGGTGACCAAGAGCAGCATCAGGGAGGCGAGGACGAGGGAGCTGAGGCAGGAGCTCCTCAAGAGCGAGCGCCTCAAGCGCCACTTTGAGGAGAACCCGGCGGATATGAACCACCTGCGGCACGACGGCGAGCTCCGGGCGGCACGGACCCAGCCTCACCTCCGGGCCAAGCACGTTCCCGATTACCTCCTGCCCAAGGAGGGTCGGAAGGCTCTCACCGCAGACCAGGTCGGCTTTGTTCCGCTCAGGAAGACGGGAGATCACAAGAACCGCCGGTCCAAGTTCTTCAAGAGCAAGGGCAAGAAGACGGGCGGCCGCAAGTCAGACCCCCTGCGGACGTTCAAAGCCCGGAAGAAGACGAGGTAAACGTTGTTTTCCCGGGAGAAAATTAGTGATGCGATATAGCATTGAGATACAGCACTCATTGATACCCATAGTGAATAATTCTGGTGCCATATAGTGACGCCTCTAGCCAACGATTCCTCACCGCGGACTGCCCCCTTTTTTCTTCTTTTTCTTTTTTCCGAGGCTCGAGACTCGTCTCAATTGTAAATACAAATTGGGCTGTACTTCGAAGTAGACCGAGGGCCTCCGGCGCAGCTTCGCCTCTCGGGACTGGCCATGACCAACCCACCTCCCGGCGATGAGATCTGATGTCTAGCAGGGCCCCCTGGTTTGTCTTCCTCGACAGAACTTTATGTACGCCATATAACGACGACGATGACAGGTGCCTTTTCTTTTCAGGGTCCGAAGCTTATAGAACACGAATCTTACAACAAGAGGGCTCCCGAGCAGAAAGAAGCCATGGGTCCAATTAAAAAAAAAAAAAAAAAAAAAAACTTTACGAAGCGCCTTTTTACTCTTTAAGCTTCGCAGAAAGTGGCAGCATTGTGTCTTGAAGAAGTTCGGTCTCGTTGCCAAAAATAAAGTCCGCCACGACAGGGCTGGCCTGTACGGACGTACTGTACGAATAAAGTCCCAAGAATGTCCTGACCTGCCTGACCCTATAATGTCATGATCCATGCATATACAGTCTCACCCGATTATGCATACTGTATGAACTCTCCGCTCGTCCGCGCCGGAAAGGCACAGTGTGCACATTATTGGGTGAGGGGGGCTTACGCACCAGAGCCGCGTGGCCATGTTCAGCCACTCCTGTTCCAGCGACGTCCAAAGGCCGCCAGCGATCGCCAGACGTGTTCGTCACACACAACAACACACAACACACCACTTTTTTTTTTTTTTTTTTTTTTTTCACCAGCCTCAACAATTGTCACCAACCACTCATATTGGATGGCTGGAGGAGTGAGATGTCACTACTCAGGATATCCCCCTCTCTCCTCTCGCCACGTCTCTTGTGGGCTGGCGGACTGAGGAAGGGAAAATAGCGGACAGCCCGGGCTGTGCCTGGTTATGACTGACGGCAATCGTGTGTTGTATTCCCACTTAAAATCGCCCCGTCTAGCTTGCCATTGGGGAAGAAAGAAAGGAAAAAATCTCTCTTCCACTTGACAACAAATAAAGCACACGCACACCAGGAGAGGAAAAAAAAGAGGCTAAGATGGTTGGGGCTCGTTTCAAAAGAGAGGAAAGGCATGACGCTGCCCTGCACTGCGCCTCCCGCCGTGTCAACCCAGGACTATCCACTCTTGCGCCGGACCCTTCTGTGCTGCGGCTCGGTTGCCCCTGCTGTCGTTGACGATGGCAAAGATAGCATATACAAGTGTACATATGTAAAAGGAAAGCGTATGCCTTCGTCTTTTTTTCTTTCTTTCTTCTCTTCGTGGCCTTGTTGCGAGTTCTCATTCTCTTCTTGTCAGTTCGTTCTGACTAGGTTTCAAGTGATATCACAAGAGGGCTCTCTTAGTACCCCCATCACCTCACACTCGCTCTATTACTCACAATCAACACACACACACACACACACATCCATCAACAATGCTTTCTCTGGCATCAGTATTAACCACCGTCTTGTCCCTGACAGCGGTGGTTCAGGCAATACCACAAGGCTCAGGAGGACAGGGAGTGTCTGGAGGATCATCAGGAGGCAGCTCAGGCATGGGAGAAGGGAGCGGCAGCGAGGGCTCGGGCTCGGGGGCTACGGTGGCGTGTCGACGACGACGACGACGACGGCAGACACTTGGGCGACGACCTCGTCCGCAGCAGCCAGCTACTGGGTCTCTTCGTCCACGACCGCGACCGGCTCAGCAGCTACCTCGACGTCGACGTCGACGAACTCGAGCGTGGCCTGCAACAACTCGCCAGACCTGTGCTCCCGAAAATACAACAACGTCACACACATGGGCGCGCACGACAGCGCCTTTGTGCGAGATGCGAGCACGGACAACTCGGTGGCGGGCAACCAGTACTACAATGCGACGGTGGCGCTGTCGGCGGGCATCAGGCTGCTGTCGGCGCAGGTGCACAACTCGAGCGGGACCCTGGAGCTCTGCCACACGACGTGCTCGCTCCTGGACGCGGGCTCCCTCGAGAGCTGGCTCAAGAAGATCAAGTACTGGATGGACAACAACCCCAACGAGGTCGTGACCCTGCTGCTCGTCAACTCGGACGACCTGGACGTGTCGGCCTTTGGCGAGGCCTTCACCTCGTCCAACATCTCCACCTACGGGTACACGCCCTCGGCCTCGTCGGCGACGACGGACTGGCCCACCCTGCAGACCATGATCGACGACGGCACGCGCCTCGTCACCTTCGTCGCCGCCATCAACGCCTCCGACACGTACCCGTACCTGCTGAACGAGTGGGACTACGTCTTCGAGACCGCCTACGAGAACACCCAGTACACCCAGTTCAACTGCAGCCTCGACCGGCCCACCTCCCTCTCCTCGGCCAGCTCCGCCGTCTCCGCCGGCTACCTGCCCCTGATGAACCACTTCCTGTACATCTCCATCACCTCCAGCACCATGCTGCCCAACGTCGACCTCATCGGCGTCACCAACAGCGACAACACCACCCTGGTCGGCAGCCTGGCCTACGAGGCCTACAGCTGCGACGACGAGTGGGGCACCCCGCCCGTCTTTGCCCTGGTCGACTTCTACAGCAAGGGGCCCGCCATCGACACCGCGGATATGATCAACGGCATCACGCCCACGGGCAGGACGAGCAGTGCCGACAGCGTGAGCAGCAGCGGCGCCGCGGCCGCGCGGGGCCCGGGCCGGATGAGCGGGGCCGGGTCGGCAGCGTTGCTGACTTTTCTTACGGCGGCCATGGTGACGGATGGTGTGGCGTCGAAACTGGGCCTGGCGGCCACTGCTATAGGCTGTGCGTACGTGCTGTGAGGGGGATCTTGTTTCTGTTCTTTTTATGATTTTTTTTTTTTTTTTTGGATTGATTTGGTATGATTTACGAAGCCGGGAAAGCATTTTCTTTACATAGCGATGGCGTTGGGCAGGGGAAACTTAAGGAACGGAGTGGCTTTATAAAAGGAAAAGAAGATATTTTTGAGATGTCCTGCAACACAGTACTCCTCCATGCATTCCACAAAATATATATTACCTTTTTGAAAAGAACAGTAGTTCGCTTGTGCATTTCTTGTTCTGCTCTCTAGCCCTGCATGACCTATCTCGACCGGTATTTGGCATAGTCCTCCACTCCTGCTTTTTGTCTTTCTTAGATGAGAGGAGAAGTGATGCCCAGTGACACCCAGAGCTACCTCGGCACCGAGCTCGGCTGGATTTAGCCCCCTGTCGATGTTCACACAACAGTGGCAGAGCTTGGCCTTGGCTCCACTCCACAGCACTTTGTGCACACCAAATCCTTGACTAAGGCTCTGGAAACAAATTTCTCCTTAAAACAACCAAAAAAACAACTTCATGTTCATCCATCATCCCCCCCTCCTTCCCACAAACCTTGATCAGTCAGTGACCATCTCACAGCACCAGACATGGCACCTGAGGACCCCACCTCCCCATTGAGAGGTGGTACAGATGTACTGGATGTCTCCAAAAAAAAAAAATCATCTGCTGTGGGCATGAGAAAAGGCCTGTCGACTTACCTCTTGGTGACATCTACAATCTGGCTATCTCAGGACGAAGCACACCCTCTGTCTCCCCTATGGCCCTTGCTTGCTTCCACCAGCCATGCAAAAGGGGAAACTCGGCGACGATGGACTATTTTGTCAGGCGCGCAAATAGGTAGGCGAAATAAGGCCAAAACCCTTCTTCCCTCTTTCCACCCTAAACAACGTCTTCTGCCGGACTCGGTCAGCAGCCTCCTCTTCCTCTGCCGATCTTGAGTAGGATATCCTACGGCGTTTCCCCTTCACGGGGATCCTTCGTGGTGTATACGAGACAAGAGTAAGAGACATTTTCTTTCTCTCTGTTTCCGCAACGTTATTTGAGTACGAGACTTCCTCTGCCTGAATCCCAGGCCTTGTGGGAGATCTCGTAATTATTCTGTTGCGACATTACTGCTGCTTTTGTTTCTCTTGCCCGAATGAACCCTCAAACCTTCGGACCTCGAAAAAAAAAAAAAAACATAAAAAGAAGGAGCCCCGAATGGCTTTATCTGGCCCAACACAGTCTACACAGATCCTTTCCTCCCTGGCCCTTTCGAGTTCATGCTTCCTAGATATGCACGACTTTCCCAATGTGTGGTGGATAAAATCCTGTCACAGCTGTGAAGGGGTAGCCGTGGTCTTTCTTGCCCTCCAAAATTTAGGTATTAAGCCCTCAGATGATTGAAGGCCGTTCCTGGTATCTGTCAGTGCTTGCGTTAAAGAAAAGAAAAAGGAAAGCAAATAAAGCCTGAAGCCAAGATGGACTTACGTGTTATCTTTGCTGGTGGTCATTTATGCAACACTCCTTCTTCCTCCTTGCCTTGTCCAAGGTAGATCTTTCGCGGTCGTCTCCGCCCCCTCTTTGGTTTTTGGTTCTTGGTTTTCTTGTTTCTTTTTCCCTTTCTTTCTTTCCCATGACAAGATGACAACATCTCCTGAGAGTTCAGTCGACTTCTTGTCGCTCACGTGCCTTTCTCACGGCTCGCTTCGAATCTTGTCTTGGAGGTAAGCCTCCAGGCTGGACCGCTCTTCGTTCGTACGCCGGTAAGCCTGGGCTTTGTCGATGTGGACGACCTTGATCTCGGCCAGGCCACGCAGGGCGGCCAGCTCCTCGAAGCCGAGGGCGTCGGTCAGCCGCGGCTGGAACCTGTGGCTGAAGTACCTCCGCAGGTCGTCCTCACGCGCAGACAGGAAGTTGGTCGTGCTCTTGGAGATGACGATGACGAGGCTCTGGAGCCTGGGCACGTCTGCCAGGAGCTTGAAGGCCGCGGCGGACTGCGGGCCCGTCCAGTGGAGCTTGAGGGATCTGATGTTGCCGTACAGGATCGCGTTCTTGGTGAGAAGGTCCTCTGTTATACTATGCGTCAGCCTCTGCGTGTCGTCAGAGGGGTGTGGATGGAATGCCCAGCTTACTCAGTTCGCAGCAACAGTTGATATAGAACATCTGGGTCTCGTACCAGCAGGCCAGAACCTCGTCTCTGAGTGCCTTGGAGACAAGGGCTAGCTGCAGGTCGACGGGGATGGACAAGCTCTTGTCGTGCCGCGGACAGCGGCAGCTCGAGACATCGTGTCGGAAGATGACGGCGTGTTTGCCTCCAGGAAGGCGGAAAAAGTTGGAAAAGTACTGCAGGTAGATCCGGCGACGGACCTCGGGCGGGAGCTTCATCAGAGGGAACTGAGCGCCGGTAACGACCACGTCTGCCATGAAAGCCATTGTCAGTGGTAGTGGCGGATTGGAAACAGAAAGGAGAGGCTGGGCCTAGTGATGCTGCTGCTGCTGCGAAGAACTGGCACTTTGAGCTGCTTGGTTTGGGGCCAGAGGAATCAATGCAGCAGAAAAGCTGGGCAAGGACGAAACAAGGTCAACTTACTTGCCAAGGACAGCATCTCTGTGCAGCCCTGGATCAGCTCGGTGCACTCAGAGATGGTGCTCTGGTCACACTTCTTGTGCATCGCCTTGGCAAGCTGAGAGATGGTGTCTGTACAGGCCTTCCTCGCGTCGAGGGACATCCTCATCAGCCTGCCAAGGGCCTCTGGATCGTCGTATCCATGGTGATGGTCACCCAGCTTCCCATAGAGTGCCATGATCTCAGGGGACAGGTTGTATCTCTTGTGCAGGTTCCTCAGCTGGATGGTGAAGTTGTCAAGAGGGGGCGCCATGGTGTCGGTCTTTGGTTGAAAGGTTGGGAACGCGTCTGGTGATGAATGAGAGTGGTGGCCTGTCCTGATCTGGTCCTTGCCCTCGTCTCTGCAGAGATGTGGCAGATGGGACAGAGGAGGTTGGGTACTTTGATTGGTCTCGAAGAATTAATCAAGGCTGCTGAGCTTGGGAATCTGGTTTGAAGATGATGGGAGATGCTTCATAAGGAGGGGGGAAAGTTGTCGCGACCCCTCAACGCGTCTAGCTCGTACCTCCAAGGAGAGGGCGGAGTGGGGTTCTGGGCACCCTGGCTTGTTGAGATTGTGCCGATAGAGTGTCAAGAGTACAAGCAGGCTGAAGCGTGGTCTCGCTGAGGGACTGGTCAGTGACACATCTGAAAAGGAATACACCCCCACCCCCCTTTCCCCCCTTTGGGAGCTTCATGGGTCCATAGCAGCCTTTCTCAGCCATGTAGTCTTCATACCACCAGAGAGTTGCAGAGATTATAAAATATAGAGGAACGTGGAAAGGCTGGTAAGTCTGTTACAGTGAAACGAGGAGGTAGACAAAACAAGAGACCCAGCATACCTCTTAACAGCAGCACCTTGCTCTTGGTCAGGTGCAGCTTCCTCAGCAGTTTCCCGATGTTGAAATTGGCCTGGCCTGGCTGTGGATGGTTTAAAAAAGGCTATAAGTTCAAAAGACCAAAAAGACCTCCAGGGACCAGGAAGAAGGGCATGGTTTCAAATCTAACACTGACTCCAATTCTTGAGTGAAAGGATATCCAGTCACAGACTGTAGAGAATAAGGCTGGGAAGTGAGTGAGCTGGTTCGCTGGCTAACACACCTTGGGGTGGCTTTGACAGATGTGGAAGGCCCACTCTTCTGACAGGCAGCCCTTGTGGGGCTCCTTCTAGAATATAGAAGCATGCCGAATCAGGCAGGCTCTATATGCTTTTGGAGTTTTTCTCAAGAGAAGCCTCATTCATGACGGAACACAGCCCTCTCCAACAGCCACATGCAACCATGTTTGATGCTGCAAGTGTTCCCTGAGATAATTACTCGGTGATGGAATCATAGACTTGGTAGAAGGAGCCAGAAGTAAAGACTTTTCGGCGCGTTTGCGGATAGGTGGCAGCGAGACATTTCAAGCAGAGTTATGTCCGAGGTGACAGAAGAGCGCATGACTCCAGCTCTGCATATTGACGCTGTCATTAAAATAAAAGGATGAGGAAACTTCCATGAAATGCTTCGCAAACCTAGAATTTCGTCTCAGCCATGACATGTTCAACCATCTTCTAGCTAGGGAAGCGTTTTTCGGAGCAGATCTGGAGGTGACTTACACTGGGAATCACGTGGAACTCCTCACCTTGCTCCAGGCGTGATGTTCTGATCGTGAGCCGCCAGTAGTCCAGTGGCTTCCATGGGCAGAATGTCTTCTTGCTTACCAAACTGACGGAATCTGCAGGTGAAAGTGATCCGGGCGTTTACTGAGTATATCTATGTCGTTCGATACCAACCAAAGCAATGCATTTTCTTTTGCGCTTAGTGCTGAATATATGAGCATCATCTGCGCTTAGTCTATAGCTGGGACGCCCTCCGATTTCTCTCAGGGACGACGTCCTAATCCTCCTCATCGCCTTCGGCATCCTGCTCGCTCTCGACCCGTCTGTCCTCGCTCGAGCCCCGGCCGTTGGCGGCAGGCGTATAGCTGCGCTCGCGCCGCGGGGAGCCGTCGTCAAGCTGTGAGGCATCCCCCTCATCCTGCCTCTCGTTCTCCTCCTCCTCCTCCTCCTCCTCCTTGTCCGGGTTCCACTGAGGCATCTGCTGGAACTTATCCATCCTAGACCTAAACTCCTCGTTGGGATCCTCCGGGGTGAGCTCGTATGCGTCGACGGGCTTCTTCTCCTGGTATCGATCGGCGTTGTAGATGCGCCGCGGCGGCTCCATCCTGTTGCGCTGCATAGTAGGGTAGTACCACGCCGTCTTGGCGTTGGGGTCCACTGCGAAGGCGATTTCCTCGTTGTACTTGGTGTCATGGCTGCCCTCGCTCTCGACGGTTGCTAGGTAGGACCGGGCCCAGCGGAAGCTGTAGGACGGCTTGCCGCTTGCGCTGACCGCTTTCGGCACATTGAGGCTCTCGTCATCGCGGTCAGGGTTCCGCAGGTCGAATTTGCCGCGGAACTTCTCGGAGATCTCCATATTCTCAGGCAGGTACATCTCGTAGTGGTTTTGGTTCGGCGGCTTCGGGTTGTTGGCTGGGTCCTCCATATGCGCCTCCATGCGCTGCTTGAAATCGGCATCCTCCTCATCATTGCGGCCGATGAACTTCAAGATGCTGTTCAGCAGACGCTTGTCATAGCCAGCCTTGCTGTGGGAGATGGGCGGGTGCGCAAACTTGTAGGTGACATAGGTGCCAGAGTCTGGGAAGGCCTCGAGGTCCGGCAGGACGGGGAAGGCATCGACTACCCTCAGGCCCTTGTTCCTGGCGTTGGGCGGCTTGGTCGGGTGCCTGACGCGGCTCTGGTCCTTCAGGCTGGCCTGCGCCGCGTCAAAGCCCTTCTCGATCTTGCGCTTGATGGCGGCCGGCGTGCCAGCCTCAGGTTCGGGCGACTTTCTCTTGGGCGGCCGCTGGACGTTGTTCCTTGGCACCTGGCGGAGAGGATTGGCTTTGTTCGTGTTCGCATTGGAGATGTACTCGGTTCGGCGCAGGAAAGAGACGGAAGTGCCAGAGACTTGAGGCTTGCCGAGGGTTGCCAGCGGGCGCAAGAGGATACGGTCGTGGGGGTGGACTGGAGGTGGGACCTCAGGCGCTTGGATTGCTATACGCTCCATCACGTCAACAAGAAGCTCACCTGTGTCTCGAAGCCTTGACAAGTAGTTCTAAGAGGATGCGCGCAGGGTAGGTTTGTTACGTACAGCTCTCATCGCCGTCGAAGACACCTGGCATGCCCACTAGGTCGATGGGCATCCCGAGTTCTGCATCTGCTTCGATGTTCAGCGGCTGCTCTCTCGCAAGCCGAGAAGCGAAGCCGGGTGTTGTGTACTGTCCGCTCGCGAGGCCGGTATTTGGTATGTCGAGGAGCTTGGGAGGGTTAGGCGGTGGCGGCAGAGCATTTGAGTATCGAATCCTTGCGATGAACTCTTGGTGGTAGCCGCGCTCGCCATTGCGCGACGGTTGAGAGGACATCTTGACGATGCGTGTGAAGATCACCAGAGTCCAGATGAAGCGCTCGCGACAAAGATTGTTGTTGAGAAGTAGGGAGGAATTGAGGAGGCTAGCTTTGAAAGGTGGTGGATGTTTTGGAAGGCTGCCTTTTGCGGCGAGCTTTGTAGTCGGAAAGTTGAGGTTCGCGCCGGCTGGCCAAGACAAGCAAGGTTGGTCGCCCACGCCCGTGCGCCTCATAAGTGCGCGCCTACTCAGGTTTCGGCTCCGCAACAACGCTTTTTCGTCGTCTTCCCAGGCTTTCTTTCAGCGCGCATCTTTCCTACGACTTACTTTGATTTGGAGTACTGCCTGATTGAAATCCATAGCAGGTTATTTGACACCGCCTTTTGATGAATGTGAAGAAAAAAGACTGAAGCCCCCCCAAAAAAACCCCCAAAAAACCCCCAAAAAAACGGAAACGTGTTCAGTACATGCAGCGCATGTTGCAGTTGCGCAGAGGCCTTTGGAGGTCTCCATCTTCGTCTGATTGACATAAAACTTTCTCTCTATATAACACATGCGTCGAACGAAACCTCAGTTCGGGTTCTCCGTGGACTCATCTCAATTGCCATAACCAAGGAGACTCGGGAACGCCATGACATATAGCCCTCCCCCGCGGAATGCGCCAATAGCAATAGCAACACAGGTGAACACTGCCCAGCTCCCATCCTTGATGCAGATGCAGATTAAAATAAAAATTGTAGTTTTGCAAGTCGTGAGCTCGCCACAAGAATCGGAGCGCCTCCGGCCGGTCATACCACCTCCATCGTGTTCTCCTGGCCGCCACTAAAGATAACAACTTGATGCCTGATGTGCCTCGCCCTTAATCGCTGTTCCTGGTATATCGGGTCTTGCCGATAGAGAAGGGGACGTAACGGTACTTGATCATGTGTTGGATTTGCTTGCGCACTGCACGATTCATAAAAAGGTCAGCTTCTCGTCATCACCACGGCTGAGCGTCCGCATCCACACTCACTGGTCAAGAAGAAGAGGATGAACCAGTACATGACCAGGACAGGCCAGAACACTGGAACGTTGAAGATCTCGAACCAGCTACAGAAGAAGGCGATCAGGATGGTCCTTGTCGCCGACTCCCAGAACTTGAACTCGGGGAGGCGCCGGATGAACGGCCGGAACTCCTCGTCCTGCTTGGTCGGGAGCGAACCAGCCGACCCGTCCTCCATCTCGTTATCAATGGCCTCGTTGGAGGGGTCGAACTTGGGTTGCAGGAAGGCGAGGAAAAGGTTCAACAGGTAGATGCCCAGAGCATAGGCGACTGGCAGATAACAGGTCAGCTTCGCTTGTTCGAAAAGCTTTGGGAGGGAAATGCGCGAGCGAGGTCCCCGCGCCGAGATGAATGTGCATACCGATGTACCAGCCTTGCGCAACAAAGATGCGGGTGAAGAAGAGCATGAGCGCAACGCCGGTCCCGACCCATCTGTACGCCACATATGGTGTTGACTGGTCTAGGAGGGCCTGGTACCGTCTCTGCAGCCGTGAGGTCTGCGCCGTGACGGCGGCGAAGGGGGTCTGGTCTGGCTCGGGGGCGTCCATTGCGATGAGCGCGGGCAGATGCGCAGTTGTCGAGAAGGGGCTGTGGCTTGGCCTCGGAGAAGCTGCTTTCTAACGCCTCGATGGACTCGGCGTGGCAGGTGCGCAGAGGATGAGAAACAGGTGACAGTTGCTCAAGTACAATCAGAACAATGGGGCCTGCTTTTGGTAATGGTGGTGGAGAACGAGTGATCGCACGGATGGGGAGCAGTGTGACAAGGCGATGGGTAACCACTGGTTGGGTGGGTTGCAGAATGTCTGATTGCGACACGGACGCGAAATCTGTCTTGACCTTTCGAGCTTCGCCAGCTAAAATTAGCGGGCATGGCTGATCCTAGCCTCCTGGTCCCGGCGCCGCCCCCTGAGAGGGAATTTTGGCGGGAGGAAACAAGTGTGGCTGGTTGGATTTGTGGCTTGGCTGCTTGCCTGCGGGTGGCAGGCCTGACGACAACCACCACCGGCGGGCCGCAGCGGGTACGTACTCGCATATCCTCGGTACTATGTAAGCAAGTACCCGGCCAAGCCAGCAAGCACCCAGGCCTTACTTACCCTGCGTACATACAACAGGTATCCTCCCTCACCTATCAATTACCGCATTGTGTTCCCCAACTGGTGTGTATTATTCATCTCTTGTCCTAATTTGGAGCCCAAAAAGTCGGCCGGGGAGAAATTTGTGTGTGTATGTGTGTGTGTGTGCGTGCGTGCTTGTGCATACTTGGTGCCAGCCCACGTGCGTCATTCTATCCTTCCTCCCACGATCATCGCGAACTTTCGAAGCATTTTCCCTCCCAGAATGCAGTCGCTCAGGAGCCTGAGGCCTGTTGCTTCCAAGCTTCAGCCCTCAACGCTTCCTCGAATCTCGCGGGCTTTTTCTGCATCTGCCCGGATGAACTATGAGTTCATCCAGGTCTCCGAGCCCAAGCCGGGCGTCGGGCAAGGTAAGCCAGCCCTCACGCCCAAGCGCCACATTATATACATTCACTACATGCATGGAGGGAGCACTAGCTAAGCAGCCTCCCTCTGTCTTCCTCTCTCTCACCGACTATAGTGACGCTGAACCGGCCCAAGGCTCTCAACGCCTTGTGCACACCGCTGATTGATGAGCTGAACGAGGCTCTGCTGAAGTTCAACGCCTCCGAGAGCGTCTCAGCCATCATCCTGACGGGCTCGGAGAAGGCCTTCGCTGCCGGCGCTGACATCAAGGAGATGGCGCCCCTGACCTTCTCGCAGGCTTACCTCAACTCGTTCATCGAGTCCTGGTCGAAGCTGGCCACCCAGGTCAAGAAGCCGATCATTGCCGCCGTGTCAGGACACGCGCTAGGCGGAGGCTGCGAGCTGGCCATGATGTGTGACATCATCTACTGCACAGACAAGGCCAACTTTGGACAGCCCGAGATCAAGCTGGGCACGGTGCCTGGCGCCGGAGGGAGCCAACGCCTCACCAGGGCGATTGGCAAGTCGAGGGCGATGGAGCTCATCCTCACGGGCAAGTCCTTCTCGGGGCGCCAGGCGTACGAGTGGAACCTGGCTGCGAGGTCGTTCCCGACCTACGAGGAGCTCATGGAAAACACCCTGAAGACGGCGGAGACGATCGCAGGGTACTCCAAGGTGGCCGTCCAGGCCGGGAAGGAGGTTGTGAACAAGAGCCAGGACCTGCCCCTGCGGGATGGAATCGAGTACGAGAGGCGTGTTTTCCACAGCCTGTTTGGCAGCGAGGATCAGAAGATCGGTATGAAGGCCTTTGCTGAGAAGGGCAAGGCGGAGTGGAAGCACAACTAGGTTTTTCTCTTGCTGTCTCGTTTTGTCGATCACGTTCGAGAGAGATATGGAGCCGACCATGCATGTTGCAGCAGTTCAGGTGATGTTCAGACTCCAACGTATCATGTCTAGCGGTCGGATGATGAACCACAACGCACACCTGATGCCTATACCATACGACATAGTACGTACTGTACTTAATTATGTAGTACAAAGTTACAACGTACGGATACAAGTGCTGCGGTGTGAGTGCCCAACGCAGCAGAAGTGGATCTCACGGAATCAAGGATCTTTGCAGCCGGGCCAAGCAGGTTGCAGTAGTAAGCGCCCGCACCGCGGTTTTAATCAAGGGAGTCGATGATTACAGGCCGTAGTGGCCAGACACCTCGTGTTCATGCCGTTTCGAGTATTTGCAGAGACTGTCTCGTTTCTGGCCACGAGGGCATCGCCGCTCTGGACAAGGGAGCCCAGGCCTACAGTGTATAGTGGCTACAACGCTGAACCCCCTAACAAACCAGCCCTGTCAGCCCTACTGTAGTAATTCCACCACGGCACTCACAGCGCATCCCAGTCCACTGACCACCCACCGCCTCCACCGGCCGGAACCCTGGCTCGCCACGAACCCTTGTCCTGACCCCAGGTACCTCGACCATCTCAAATCCAGACGACAGCCAGACAGACAAGTCATTCTTACACCTTACAAATTCTCTCCCTTCTAGAAGAACAAAAGAAGGAGAAAAAGTTTGCCATCCTCCCTCCTGGGACGGAGTAAGAGGTCCTCTCCCATGTCACGATGGAATCTTCCAAACCAGGCATGGACCTAGAGAAGGAGCTGGCATGCTCGGTCAGTCTTCCCCCTCCCTCCCTCCATCGCCTGAACCTCGACCTTGGGGCGAGTCCCGAGTCAGTCCTGCTAACCCTCCCACTCCACGAGAACCTACAGATCTGCACCGAACTCCTATACAACCCTTTGACCCTTTTAGACTGCCTACACACCTTCTGCGGCGCCTGTCTCAAAGAATGGTTCGAATGGCAGGCCAGCGCGGCACGCAGCGCCCCTGAACCCCCAGCCTCCGGTGCGCCCGTCTTCACATGCCCATCATGTCGGGCTTCGGTCCGCGACACGAGGCACAACTCGACAGTGCAGTCGCTGCTGGATATGATCCTGGTTGCACACCCCGAGAAGGCCAAGCCGCAGGCCGAGAAGGAGGAGATGAATGCGCGCTACAAGCCTGGGGATAAGGTGCTGCCGGAGCTTAAGTTCCCGAGGCGCACCGCCGAGCAGCTGCGGCTGGAGGAGCGGGACAGGCAGCTGATCGATGAGGTGCGGCAGATGAGCCTGCGCGAGGCGGTAAATGGCGGCCCGTCGAGCTCAAGAACGAGAAGGCACGGTGAGGATAGCGACTCGAGGAGCCGCACCGCACGTAGGAGGGCACCGAGGGCGACGAGCGTCACTCGGGATCACAACAGCTCAGCCGAAGATCGGCCTCAGGAGCGGACAGGCTCGAGACGAGAACCAGCATCAGACCTGCGGCGACGGGCCGAGCAGGCGGCAAGGCTGTCGAGCGAGAATGTCGACTCTCGATCTGGGTACAGCCGGACCAGCAGCAGCGGGTCCAGGCGGACAAGCGACGACTCCCTGGAGAGGCAGAGGCGTCAGATCGAGCACCAGTCATCGCTCCGGTCGCTGATCAGCTCGTCTGACGCGGCGGACATCGACATTGAGCGGGAGGTCGAGGAGTTTGCCCGGCAGATCCAGGAGGAAGGCCTGCTGGATGGGCTGGATCTCGACAATATCGACCTCACGAACAACGACGAGTTAAGTCGCAGGATCACCGAGGCCTACCGGCGCCGACAGCGGGACAGGGAGAGGCAGCGGCGCGAGGCGCGGGAGAGGAGCCGTGCCGTTTCGCGACATTCCTACAGTGGGGCGGCCGAACCCACAGCCTTCGAAAGAGGCACCTCGGACCCTGTCAGACCGACGGCGCGTCACTCAAGAACGCCGAGCGCAACAAGCCAGTCTGACGAACGCAGCAGACCGCCGCCGTCCTCGAGGTCTAATTTTCTCGAGGTTCACGACCAACAAAGGAGGCGCCGGCGGCCGGGCAGTCATAGCCGAGACAGGAGTGCGACCGTGCCAGCCGCACCCACGCAAACGGAACTGCGTGTCGGATCCCGGTCGCAAACGGACCTCGAGATCAGGTCAAATAGCCTCTCCTCCTCCTCTCGAAGACCTGTGCTCCCAGAGGAAGCACGCAGCGTCAGCACTTCAGACGTCCAGAGCAGCAGCATCAGTCACCTTGTCGGGTCTCCGCCGACGACATCCCTTCCCTTTAGTGCGCGGATGAGCGGTCTGAACATTCCACCACAGCAGGAACGCACCAGCACCCCTCCAGAGCCAGACACAACAAAGATTCCTCGAACGAGGCCCAAAGAAATTGTTGTGCAGGCGCCTGAGACCCAGGCGAGCACTTCAGTTCGAGCCATGGGGAGCCTTATGGAATCGCCCACCATCACCGTGGCCCCCTACAAACCGCGGTCACCTTTATTTGAGGAACCGCGTATCACGTGCGACAGATGCGCAAAGGAGGATATACAGTATGAACTCCATTACAACTGCGCCGAATGCAACGACGGCCACTGGAACATCTGCCTCACCTGCTACAGGATAGGCAAGGGCTGCCTCCATTGGTACGGGTTCGGTTATGGAGGATTTAGCAAGTGGGAGAGACTACGCATCTCTCAGCCCTCACTGCCGGAGCCGCACAAGCTGTTGGCCAGCCGCTTCGTCCCAGCGGCAGCTATGATCAGGTCTCCTGATAACCATAAGCAAGCTTGGTCGAGCGAAGATCCATACGAGAGGCTACAGAGCGGGACGTTCTGCGCGTTGTGTCTCTCGTGGGCCAACGACTGCTATTGGCGGTGCGATATGTGCAACGAAGGCGACTGGGGGTTCTGCAACGACTGCGTGAACCAGGGTCGATCGTGCACACACGCCCTCCTACCCCTCGTCCACCAGCAGGTGGCCCAACAGACCGTGTCTCCGCCTCCTAGCCCTCATTCGCCCTCCCACCCGTCTTCAGCAACCATGATGGTCGGCCTCAACGCGACAAGCATCGGCCCTTTCAAAGTCCTCACCTTCATCACGACCTGCGATGTCTGCCGCAGCCCCATCGCACCAACCCAGAGCCGCTTCCACTGCTTTGAGTGCGTGAGCTCGCTTGTGTCCAACTCTCGGCCCGGAGACTACGATATATGTGAGGGGCTGCTACGACGGCCTCGCCACCGACGGAGCCATCAGCCCCGAGAACGACTCTGCTGGCTGGCGGCGCTGTCCTCGGGGCCATCGCATGGTCATTGTCGGCTTTCAGGACGGCAAGAGCGGACAGAAACGCTACGTCGTGCGAGATCTTGTTGGTGGGCGGAGGCTGAGTGTCGAAGACGTGCCGAACGACATGGCAATGCAGCGTTGGGTATGGTACGAAGGCGATGCCAGGTGCGAGCGCCTCGTCGCCAGGGACGTTTCCCAGACGGCAGCGCAGGGCTCGGCCTCGAGCAAGTCGTTCCCGCCCGACGGTGGCTTCGGCTGGAGGGCTCTTGCGCGGTGGGCGTGGTACCCCGCCAGCACGGCTGACGACGAGCTGATGTTTCCCAAGGGCGCCGAGGTCACAGAGATCGAGGACGCGAATGGGGAGTGGTACCATGGCGTGTACATGGGGAACAAGGGACTCTTCCCGGCCCCGTATGTGGCGGTCCTCGAGGAGGGCGGCAATATCTGAGGAGTGCCTGCTGGCATCCCAGACTTAATGAGCATGAGCGATATTTTCACACGAAGCATATTTGGGGGGTTATTGGTGAAAGGGATCAATCATAGAGACTGTTCAATGGGTTCCGACCGGAGTTTCAGGATGGGATAATGTGGATATAGCAAGCGTCTTTTATGAATGGAAATGTTGGTTTCATGTCAGGCACTTGAGCCAACCATTTCAAGTACTGTTTTTGTGCCACATCAAATCCAGAGACTAGCTGCAGGCATCGTTTCCCCCTGCGCATCTTACGCATTCGTACATGTGTTGTGTCACTGGAACGGAACGCAACGGTTGTTTCCCTTCGCCCTTGCTTTTTCCTCATGAACACTGTTTGGCAGGGGTGATAGTGTATGCAAAAATCATTCAAATTCAAACTAAACTGAATTGAATTCTATGAGTTTGTGATACTCGACAGGACCAAGTAGAGAAGATGCCACGGACAAGTAAGTGGCTGAGTCTTGACCTAAAGGGCCAGCCTTTCAGAGTAAACTGTGGATCAATCTGACCGATGTGGGAGTCAAGTCTAATATTCCTAGACCTTGTCACTGATACTATGGATACTAATGCAGTTGATGCCCCTTAAATCCAGAGTAAATTGACATTTTCCGAGGTTTGTGTGTTTCTCAAGGTGCTTGTCCTGGCATCGTCCTAAGGCTGAGTGAGGAATGGGAACAAGCGTGGGAATCTAGCAGGGGTGCAGGGGTATCAGGGTTGTTTATCGATAAGAACTTTTTAGTGGGTCTTCTCTAAATTCTAGGGTCTTGCATCTCTACTCTCTCTCAGCAGTCTCGCCAGCACCAAACTTCGTCTTTCCAGCATCGAATCCTCACACATCAATCTGGTGCCAGCTAGCTACCTTATTCTCCTCTCCTCCCTTGTGATGGTCATCTTGCACGGCAGTATTATCAGCTATCATTGCCACGCGCACGCACAAGTTCTTCTGCATGCTGATCTTCCTTCCTTGTGATCTTGTCGATCAAAGAATTTGAATTGCAGCTGCCATTTTCCCCCAAGCCATCTTCTGCCCTATCAAATCACATCTCACTTACGTCGTCCTCACCACTCCATTGCAGCCAGATGATGATAAGCACGACGCGCTCTACTCATCCTCATTGAACCATCCTCCCTTCTGCCACATACCATTCATCATGGCGAGCCCAACACCCAATTCCATGAATCCCAACCAGCCGGCCAACTTCATGGCCTCTGTTCGCGCTGCTTCTGAGAAGAAACTGGGCATGCTCCACTACACATCCCCTGCAAGTCATGGCTGGCATGGTGATGTGAGAAAGAGGTACCTCATTCTGCTCTGTCCCCCTGGCAAAGGTGTGAAGACTTCCACTAACAGCCTTCAGGTACACAGACTTTCTGGTCAATGAGATTCGCAAGGATGGCAAGGTTCTCCATCTTGAGAGCTATGATGTGGCAGAGCGACCTGCCGACGCGGTATGTAAATCTGTGGCCTGCCTACCCATCCTTCCCATGTAGGGTGTATCGCTGACATCCTGGTGCAGAGTCTTGCCCTCCCTGGACAACAGGGCAGTCAAAACAACCCCACCTCTGCCTCAGCAGACATTGCTCCTGCTCGGACTGTCACTGAAGATGATGGGAAGACCCTGCGCGCTCTCCTAGGAGAGGACCCCACCACCAAAGTCCTGGATCTGTACCAACAGATCGTAGCTGCTGGCACCACCCATCTTGACCCCCAGACCAACCTCGTCAAATTTCCGTCTATGGAACGCGAGGTTCGAGGCCGGATCCATCAAGTAAGTGAGAGACGCGCCGGGTGTGTGAGTCGGGCTCTTTGCTAACTCCCAATGTAGGAGATCCGCCGCATCTTCGAGTCCCGGATTGCAACAGAGACCGACGGTGATGGCATTATCACTGCCGTTCCTGCCAAAATTCGACCTTCACGGAAGCCTCGAGCTGGTGGTGCTGGTAGTGGTCGGAATCACCGGTCGAACCAGCCCTCGTTTAAGAAACTGGGTGGTGACTATCTTCATTTCACCCTCTACAAAGAGAACAAGGACACCATGGATGCTATCAACCAGATCGGCCGCATAGTCAGGGTCAAGTCCAATAACTTTGGATTTGCCGGCACCAAAGACCGACGTGCGGCCACAGTCCAGCGTGTCAGCGTCTACCGTGTGCGACACGAGGTCCTCGACTTCCTGAATACGCAGCTCCCTCACATGAAAATGGGCGACTACAAGTACAGCCCTTACCCCATCCAGCTCGGCGACCACGGCGGCAACGAGTTCAACATTGTCGTCAAGGATGTCGCCGTCAAACGCGGCGAAGACTGCTCCCTCGAACGGCGCGTCCAGCTGACGAAACAAGCCGTCGAGACCGCGGTGAACGAGATGGTCAAGTACGGGTTCATCAACTACTATGGCCTGCAGCGTTTCGGAACGCACATAGTCGGGACACATGAGCTCGGAAAGCTGATGCTGATGGAAAAGTTCGAAGACGTCGTCGATGGAATTCTGCACGTCGACAAGGAGTTCATGACGCAGGTGATTGCTGGTACAGTCCAGGAGACACCGAGCAACCGAGACGAGATCAACCGAGTGCGTGCTATTGTGCAGTTCAAGACGTCCAAGAACGCGAAGGCTGCACTGCAGCTCATGCCGAAGCGCTTCGCCTCCGAGACCAATGTCATGCAGCATCTCGAGAAGAGTCCCCGCGACTTTCACGGCGCCATCCTGACTATTACTCGAGGCATGCGCAACCTGTACCTCCATGCTTACCAGTCGTACGTCTGGAACCATGTTGCTTCTCACCGCTGGGCCAAGTATGGCTCCAAGGTCATCCCTGGCGACCTCGTCCTGGTCGCGCCAGAGGACACCGCCGTGAACGACGGCTTCGGCAGATCCGAGGAGTCACCGTACCAAAAGGCCCGCGCTCTTTCTGAGGAGGAGGCCAACAGTGGCAAGTACACCATCTACGATGTCATCCTGCCAGGCCCTGGATTCGACGTCACTTACCCGGCCAACGACATTGGCGAGTTCTATGTGGAATTCATGTCGAGGCCTGAGAACGGAGGACTGGACCCTCACCGCATGAGGCGATCTTCCGAGGACTTCAGCGTCAGCGGCAGCTACCGCCACGTCCTTGGCAGGATGAAGGGTCAGCCAAAGTGGGAGGTCCGCACCTACGTGGACGAGAACGACCAGATGGTGCCGACGGATCTCGACCTGGTCGAGCTGCGAAAGGCAGAAGAGGCTGCTGCTACTGCTGCTGCTGCTGCTGCTGCTGAGCCCAGTCAGCTCGCAGACGACGGCGCAGCCAAGAATGAGCGACGTCGCCAGCGGGAGGAGGACCCCGCCGCCGAGACTCGTGTCAGCGAGGCTTGGACACAGGTATCTCAGAACGGCGGTTCTAAGAGGATCAAGCTGGTTCAGGACGAGTCTCGCCCAGACACTCCAGACTCTGTAGATACCAGAGGCCCTCACGGTGGCGGTGCGCCTCTGTGGGAAGAGGAGGGTGAGGATCGACCTGCACGACCGGTCCGTTGTCAACCGATTACTACTACTTCTAGTGATGGTGCCCCAGCTGGTCCTGCGACGACGACTTCTTCAGCCACGATCAAGACGGACAACAACGACGACGATCCCGCCCCCGCCGCCGCCCAGACCACCACCCACCTCCGCCCCGCTCGAGATGCCTACCACGCTTTCACCCAGCCCGACTTGTCCCAATACAAGGACGACCAGGTCAAGATCGCCGTCGTGCTCCAATTCAGCCTGGGCACGAGCGCCTACGCCACCATTGTCCTCCGCGAGCTCATGGCTGAGATCGAGCCCGAGCAGCCCGGCAGCCCGCTATATCCTCCGGGCCTCTCCTAGGAAGGAGTGGCTGGTTGAGTAAAGCTGAGTCTCTTGAAGAGTGGAAGGCAAGCAGTCCTTTGCATTTACGCGTTCTGCACGTCTAGACTTGGTTTTGATCGGGTTTGAGGCTTCCCACAGGTTCAGGTCCTCGATGGACGGGATGTCAAACAGCCTTCTTTGTTCCTCTCTTTTCAGGATTAGGTTCGATCGGCTTTTGTGTTTTCTCTCGTGTGACAAGAGGAGGCGGGATTTTTCGTTGGACTAAGGATACGATACCCCTTTTGTACACACAACCAAAAAGGTGCATGCATGCGTGGCGTAGGATAGGACAGGACTTGCTCCGGCACCAGAGATTACGGACAGCATTTGACCAACAAGTGTGCGGTCTTCGGACACACACACACACACACACACACACAAACACCTAGGATTCTCCAGTAGTATCTAGGATAGGTCCTTTCTACAAGAGCTCTAGGAGACTGACTACTTGTCCAAAGGTCATACACAGTATCAAGTGTTCCGAAAACAAAATTCAGAGCTTGTTTTTCTTTCCAAAATTTCTTTCTTTTTCATTTCGGTCCCTTAAAAACTCCCTAGGCCCCATGAGTCCCGTCCCTCTCACTCAAATATGGCGCAAGATAGCAATCAAGAAATGTCCCAAGTTCCCAAGCGCTTGCTTGTGATGCTAATGTTGTTGAAGGCAGTTAGTTTATCTGAGCATGCCCAATGCTGCTATGTCGGGCTCAGCCATGCGTGATGCTTATCCAATTTTCCCAACCCCTTCTACTTGTGTGCGAGAAGAATTCAGTCCCTCCTGTCTGCCGATCATAGGGCAGTTGGGTGTGAGTGATGTCAGATCCTTCCACGCTCTCATCAGCTCTAAAACGGCTCTACCCTGATTCGTTCCGTCGGATAATGTGCAACGGGGTTGCTTTGATGGTGAGTAGCCTCGGCCTTTCCTAGGCCTTGCCTCTGTGGTGGTGTGTGTGTGCCTTGAAATCGATCGTCGGGAGCGTCTCCCTCTTTTCTTCCCTGGATGTAGGGTAATCATCCAGCCTGAGAAAGCTCAATCCCTAGTTCCCTCACTTTGAGCTCTTCGGATCATCCCAGCCCCAGACTTGTGACAGATATTTGCCCATATTGACCCTCTTTGTCTTGAGCTCTGTCATCCAGGGATGCTCGAGCATCTTCCAAGGCATGCCTCTACGTTTCGGATTCTTCTCCAGGCTACACACACACAAGCGTCAGTCAGCTTGGACAGTCAAAAGATGCTTTTTGAGAGAAAGAAAAAAAAATCTTACCAGCTCTCAATAAAGTGCTTAAAGTTATCACTCCAGAAGATACCAGCGTCGGGCTCATCCTTGAGCTTGGGGATGGGCTGCTGCACGATATACGTCAGGAGGTCGATCAAGCCGGCCCTTGGCTGCATCTCTGTGCCGTCGGCCGGGAAGGGGAACCGGTGCTGCGCCACCTCGAGCAGTGTGACACCTGTGGACCACACGTCCGAGGTGATGGTGTAGGTCTGGCCTGTGATGCGCTCGGGGGCCATGTAGTAGCTGGTGCCGATGAAGGTGTTGGCCTCGCCCTTGGTCCCGAAGTCGCCCGACACACCAAAGTCGCACAGCTTGACCTCCCCGTTGCGGCACAGCAGGATGTTGGATGGCTTGATATCGCGGTGCAGGATACGCTGGACCTCGAGATAGGTGAGACCCTGCAGGACACCCTCGGCGATCTTGCCGAGGACCTTCTCGCCTGTCCGCCCGCCGAGCCGCTTGACCTCCTTGTAGATACTATCCAGGGACCCGCCCTCACAGAACTCCATGGCGATGGAGATGGTTGCTGTCGAGGGCTCTAGGAAACCGCCGTAGTATCTGCAGATGTGATCTGAGGCGCAGCCCTTGTTGAAGTTGATCTCTCGCAGGATCTGCTTCTTGACGTCCGGATCTGGGTTGGTCGTTATAACCTGATTTTCGATCCAAAGTTAGCACACGCATTGCCACCGCTGTGAGCGAGTATTGTCTTGGGGGCAGTAATCAATCACCTTGAGGGCAAATATCGTCTTGCCTCCCTTGAGCTGACACCTGGTGACGGCACCACCTGCGCCTTCGCCCAGGCCTCCGAGCTCAACGATGCGGTTCTCCTGGCTCGCGATCCGCCAGCCCTCGTCGTCGAGATCCTCCACGTCCAGGTTCCTCACCCTCTCCAGCGTCACCTCGTCCATTGCCCTCTCCAGGCCGTGCATGCTGTCCTGGCGTGACATGTCCAGGCCGCCCTCGCTCGCGTTCGAGTACATCGACCCAGCGGCGCTCTGAGGGTCGGGCGTGCCGTGCGGCTTGCCCCCGAGACCATATTGTGACACAAAGGACAGGTTCGAGTACTGTGATCCGGCTGAGGTGGGGTTGCTGCCGCGGCCGCCGAAGCTGTCGGTCCGGCTGTGTGCGCCGCTGATCTCGCTGCCACTGCTCGCGCTGTGGCCTGGCTGCGCGACCGACCTGCCGGGCTGTTGTTCCTGAGGCGGTCCGACGCTGCCCATCGGCGTGGCAATGCTAAGTGTGGGCGGGGCGGGTCGTGAGGCCTTCTGTTGCTGGGGAGGGCCGCCGGCCGGGTTGTTCACGGGCTTCGCATTGGGAGATGGTGGTATGGCGAGCCCGAGCCTCGGCGTGCGTGCGCCTCCTCGGGCACCAGGTATGGCGGGACGGAGGAGGGGCGCCGGGGCGTTCATGATGGGGACTGGGTTTGGGGACGACATTGGGGCTGGAGTTTCTTGCGTCTTGATCTGCTTGCATAGAGAAGTGGTCAGCGGCTTTGGTCATCTCAAATAGCCATGCCGGGAAGGGGACCAAGAGGGGGTGGTGGCTCACAGGTGCAGCTTGTTCGCCGCTGTTGTTTGCCTGATCGTGCATCATACAGCGGACAACACGATCGGGGCCCTCTCAGCGAGTGTGTGTGTATAAGTACCTCGTCTCCAAGGCAGTGTAGCGGCGTCAGGGAATAAAGCAGGCCCGCCGCAAGAGGGGCCCTTTGAACTCAAGTGTCTCTCGGCTTGGTGGGTTCTTAGCGGCCGTCGGCTAGACAGAAAGGGGTTGAAGAGCTTAATATGACGACGACCTGCCAGCCCGCCGGGGTTTGAGAGAGAGCGAAGGCGGGATGACAGTTTGACTGATATCGAAGAGAGAGAGGAGGGGGGGAAGAGAGGCCGCCGGATAGGTAGTTGGGGAACGGAGGACACGCGTCTGATTTCAAAGACGGGGACCGTGGCCCTCGTGACCCTGGGTGCGCTGACCAGAGTGGTTAATTGACCTTTTGGGCGAGGGGGTTGGTCGATGTGGGAAAGCAAGCGTCGTGTGCGGTTGGATGCAGTGTTGAGCGAAGGTGAGAGGGGCAGTACGGAGTACTTGGTAGCCAGAGCAGGCGTCTCCTGGTCTTCAGTCTGCCGCAGCAGCGGTGCTCAGTACCGCAGCAGAAACGCACGAGCAGATAAAAATGATAAGGTTTGGCTTGGCTGTGGGTGCTGGTGCTGGTGCTTGTGCTTGTGCTGTTCCCTTTTGGCAGGTTCGGGAATGTTGGGAGAGTAAATCGGAGCCACCAGATAATAAAACGAGGGAGGGAGATGGACGGTGAAGTAGTATGATTGAGAGCTCTCTATCGGAAGCTCCTTTATGTTTCGAGTCGAAAGGAGGAGGAGGAGCAGGAGAAGGAGGAGGGAGGAGGGGGAGGGGTCGAGTTGGTCGTGGTTGTTGTTAGTTGTTGAGGTCGCTCAGGCAGGCGAGCGCGGGAAGTTGGGCCGAGTAGTGAGGGGTGGTGGGTGGTAGTGGGTGGCGGCGCTGGGCTGGGCTGTAATAATACGTACACCTACTGCACAGTACAGCACAGGCATGACGGCGGGCGGGGGGGCCTGGCTGGGCTGTGCTGGGACGGTGACTGTGACGGGGGAAACTGGGGACCCTCCCACGCCTCCTACCCTACAGCCAACGACGCCCTGTGTGTGGCCTCGTCAGTGGATCAGTGGGGGAACAGCCCAACGTGACGAGGATTTGCAAGGGGCCAACAGCCGGGGAAGAAAAACCGGGGACAGGCTCTGCTTCAGGCTGGTCCTGCTGCTCTTGTGCCCGCTCTGTCGACTGGTCCAGCGGCTGCTGAGACAGGGGGCGGGACGCTGAACTCTACTATGCGTCCATTGCTACAGGGTTGGCTGCCTACCTTCTATGTATGTTGCAGTCCAGCTGGCTCTCTTGCCAAATTGACCACGTACTATGGCAACAGGATCAACAAGATCTCTCTCTCTCTCTCCGTCTTCATTTCTGCTCCATGGATTGATTGTCTGACGCACGGTCTGCTTGCTGATGGTTGATGGCTGATGGCTGATGGTTCTGCCAAGCAACAACTCTGCGCATCATCCGAAGAATGACATCTTTTTTTTTTTCTCTGACAGATTGGCTGGTGTGTGCCAGACGGATCGGCCGAGATGCTGTGCTGACCACCTGCAGTAGCTGAGGATCTGATATATTTGGGGGCGCAGCTCAGCGCCGGCCCTCCCTCCGCATGTGTCTTTCTGACCTTGGAAGGGGGGATCTGGTATTCTTTTCTCCTGATTCCTTCTGACCGAGGTGCGGTGTTTTTTTTCAATGCCTTCTCTTCTCGGTTCGTCTGCAGGACCTGCATATCTGCCCATCCTGAGGGAAGACGAGGCCGTGCCGTCGTTCCGATCAGTCGAGTCTGTTGGTGGCTTGTGCGGGCATGAGAGTGGACTGTTGGGTGCGTGTGTGTGTGTGTGACAATGTGTGATGGCTGATGTGCGACCTGCATGAACGGGCCTATCGAGCCCTCATTTCCGCTTCTCTTCAATCAATCAATGCAAACCTCGTTTTTGCTGGATGGCCAAAAAGCTTGACTGTCACAGCCGCTGATTGGGGGTCTCTGCAGTACTGGAGCGAGCAGGGGAGAACTGATGATCTCATCAGATGTCACAGCTGATAGCTTGTTACATAGTAGAGCAGAAGGATCCAAGCCACTGTGCGTAGTAGCCAGTCCGTGCATTGCAAGCCATCCACAGCAGGTGCCGGCCAAGCTGCCAGGGGATTCAGAGCAGGGTTCACGGCTTCCGTTAGGCGCGCGTCTGCTACCGTATGCACCTGGAGAAGGCAGATCCCAGATAGCTGCTACTTAGTAGTCCGTACTTAGTACTCAGTATCAGGCACAGGCACCCAAGCAGGTCGGCACGGTGGGGTTCTCTTCTAGCGGGGCGGTTACTGCCCACGGCCATGGGCCAAAACCAGACACCCCTGCTCCAACCAAACCAAGCCTTTCCACATTCTCTCTCACCAGAACCTTGAAGACCAATTTTTTTTTTTTGACCACACCCCCATCTTACCGCAGAAGCGCACATACACACAGGAGGAGTAATCGCGCGATCGATTACCCTGGACCTGGCTTTGTCCTTTTCTATTCGAGAACGCCATTCGTGTCCTGGCTCTCAAACTCTTAGTCGCTCAGCAAGTGTGGTGGATTTTGTTGCGGGGATGCCAGCCAGGACGAAAGTGACGGCCCCAAAGGCTGTACAAGGTGCATCGTCGTCATCTGCCTCTGAGCCCGAGGTGGAGGCCATCGATGGTGAAGATAGTGGAGGTGAGGCACCCAGCGATGACGAGAATGATGATCAGGGCCAGGGGAGCGAACCTGAGAGCGACTCGGACTCTCTCGACAGTTCTGCACCGAGGAAGAGACGGAGGATCTCGCCAGAACCCGACGAGGAGAGTGATGAAGAAGAGGAAGAAGGAGACGAGGAGCAGCCCCCAAAGCAGTCTGTCTCCTTCATCAGTGCACCTTCGAGGATAAAGCGGAGAGATGTGTCCAGTGGAGGGACTGCAGCGCAGAAGCTCGCCGAGCAGGTTGCAGCCCCACCAGCCGATGATGCGCTTAGGGGTGCAACCACTGCGCCTACAGATCCAAACACAACGTTCGAGTCGCTAGGCGTGCACCCATGGCTGGTGCGCTCCCTTACGAACATGGCCATCCGAAGGCCGACTGGGATTCAGAAGGGTTGTATCCCAGAGATCCTGAAGGGCAGAGACTGCATCGGTGGCAGCAGGACGGGTTCCGGAAAAACAGTCGCCTTTGCGGTGCCCATCCTCCAGAGATGGGCCCAGGACCCGTCTGCCATCTTCGCGGTGGTCCTGACACCTACTCGGTAAGCTGTTGTCGTTGTTGTTGGGTGTTCTGGCAAAAGGAGAGAGAGAGAGAGAGAGAGAGAGAGATGCAGGATAATGCTGACTGGCATTGGTGACGAAGTGAGCTGGCGCTTCAGATGTACGAGCAGTTCAAGGCCATCTCCTCTCCGCAGACCCTCAAGGCTGTGCTTGTCACCGGCGGCGCCGACATGCGTGCGCAGGCCATCGCCCTCGCGGAGCGCCCCCACGTCGTGATCGCCACCCCGGGCCGCCTGGCCGACCACATCCGCACGTCGGGCGAGGACACCATCTGCGGGCTGCGGCGCGTCAGGTTCGTCGTCCTGGACGAGGCCGACCGTCTCCTGGCCGCCGGGCCGGGGAGCATGCTGCCGGACATCTCAGAGTGCCTCGACGTGCTCCCTCCCCGTCGCAGCGGCAGACGCTCCTGTTCACGGCGACGGTCACGCCCGAGGTGCGCCTCGCAAAGGACAAGCCGCGCGAGCCGGGCAGACCCCCGTGTTCGTGTGCGAGGTGGACACGCAGGTCATGGCCATCCCCGCCGGCCTGCGCCAGATGTACCTGCAGGTGCCCGTCACGCACCGCGAGCACTACCTGCACGTCTTCCTCCTGACCGAGGCCAGCAGGGAAAAGAGCGTCATCGTCTTCTGCAACCGCACCGCCACCGCCAACTACCTGCACCACCTGTTGCACCTGCTCGAGCACAAGGTCACCGCCCTGCACTCGCAGCTGCCCCAGCGCCAGCGCGTCGACAACCTCTCCCGCTTCCGCGCCGCCGCCGCCCGCATCCTGGTCGCCACCGACGTCGCCGCCCGCGGCCTCGACATCCCCGAGGTCAGCACCGTCATCAACTATGACATCCCCCGCGACCCAGACGTCTACATCCACCGCGTCGGCCGTACCGCCCGTGCCGGCCGCACTGGCGACGCCGTCACCTTTGTCGGCCAGAGGGATGTCGAGCTCGTCCAGGCCATCGAGGCCCGCGTCGGCCGCGACATGGTCAGGTGGGAGGAGGAGGGCGTCAACCTCGAGACCCGCGTCGTGCGCGACGCCCTCAGGCTCGTCGGCGAGAAGAGCCGCGAGGCCCTGCTGGACATCGAGGAGAGGCGCGAGGTCGGGAGCAAGAGGAAGCGCGGCAAGGTCAAGCTCAGGGCCGCTGTGTGAGGAGAGGGTGAGGGTTGGAAAAGTTTAGTGGACTTGAAGATCAACCAATCAAATGTTGCTTAATGTCTCTTCTGTGACAAAGTCTGCGTTGGTGATGCCAGTGCGGCCTTTTTCTCACAACTTAGTCTCCAAACCAGGAGGAGTATCTGAAGGATTCTTCTGCGGTAATCCCATACAATCTCGAGAGCAGATGATACCGCTTGTTCAGATATTGGCCCCTCGCCGTCCACAGTTTCTATTCCGTACTCTTCATGTTTGGCAGATCTCGGCGAAGCCGTTCTTGTTCGGCTTGGCCCTTGATCATACACTCAAGTTTGGCTGCTCATCACGCCCTCAGATATAACCTAGGCTTTGCTGGAACAACATGCCTGAAGATCTTCCTTCTGAAAACTGGTACTTCTACCACCCTCCCTCACCTTCCCCCCCCCCTCTCCCTTGTTTAAGAAACAACAGCTTGTATGCTCCAAGCCGCTCTGGTATATAGACTAGTAGCACTCAGAAGTAAGCAACTTGTCTCCTTCTAATGCCCTGACTAGTTTCAAGATGGTCTCACAGGCTTGAGTGTCACAGCTTTGTTTGGAAGACGTTTTCCGGCTTACACTGTACAAGTATAAGTTCGGCTCTGTCTTGAACCTGAGTTTCTGCTTAGAGGAATTTGGGTTCTGAAACCCATCGATCATCACACACAGGGGGCTCACCCACGGGCCCTTGAGCGTCTTTGAAGTCATCGTGATATTCGATGAGGCTGCAGACCAAAGCCATTCTGGAAAATATCAGCTGTATCAACAGCCAAAATGAAGTTGACACAATAGTGTGCTTCATAAAGTGAAATAGCAGATCAAAAGTGATCACACCCATCAAGAGACACTAAGGGAATAAATAGAACAGCCCCCCCACTTCCATATGAATGCATCTGGTTTCTGCAATTTGTGGCATCTATTTAGGTACCGAGAAAGCATCTTGCTAGACTTGTTGGCCGCATAGAGATATCGTGGCTTGTAATACGAAATCCACTTCACAAGTAATTAAAATAATGTTAAGCCCTTTTTCTTTGGCCATACATCGTTCAACCCTCGCCGCTTTGTCGAATTACAAGGCTGCTGATTGCCTGACAGCTCAGCCCTAGCTGTATAGCATTTTACTGACATGGCACGTCAAATTACCTATTATCATCTCCCTTTTGTAATAGCAATTTTTGGCTATCGACCTCTGCATTAGCCCGAAGCCACTTTTGTCATCTCAGGTTCAGCTGACGGCCCAAATGTGCAATTTTCGAGAGCCAAGAGAGCACCAGGTGAGTATTAAAGCTAACTGCAGCCTGCACATCTTCCGAGTAAGCTCTGAACATTGTTCAGCTTCTAGACCGAGCCCATGTTCTGATGCTTTCGGGAGTTGTGTGCCACCGTTCATATTTGTAGGCTGGGCACTTTGGTGATTCCCCGTCGTCTTCCAGGCTATTATTAATTAAGTGTTTGGTGTATAACGGAGCCTCGCCGCTTGTAGCGCTACAAATCCGGTACGCCAGGGTGACAGCCAACAAGCAGTTCACAAATACTTGAGGGGCTCTGAACGGAATATCAGGTCACATCGATGATGGCCCGAGGTCGAGAGTCAAGACCTCCGAGCGGTAACAGTCCGGCAGTACCCGATAGAGGTGTGAACCAAGACATGCTTCAAAGAGGAGAGAGAGAGGTGACGTTCTGATATCAACAGTGGCTAACCACACTGAGAAAATAATTAGTAGACCGGTTTACGCCAATCGATGGCAGAGACGAGAAGGAGTTTGAGCTTCCGAACTTCAAACCTCTTACCCTACACCCTGCATTCCTCTGTGTCTTTGCGGTCTTGCTGGCCCTGTGGCTCGGAGCCGTCATCGGAATCACTGTCCAGGGATATCGACAACCAAGGCTGGCTGCACTTTCAGTCCCAGACCAGTTACAACGCCTGGAGTTACGTGCCACTTGTCATTACGGCCACTTTCACTACCCTGCACAGGTCCATTGTTCAACAGTATTTCCGAATTATGCCCTACGTCAGATGGGCCAACGTTGAGTCATCTCGAGAGACGCACGGCCGGATAAGCCATACATACGCCTCGGCGGATTTCAACTCGGATGCAGGCTTCACGCCCTCTCTCTGGAAACTCTATACACTGCTCCGTCGAAGCCAATACCTGGCTTTTGCGCTGTCGTTTTCTCTCCTGGCCAATTCCCTGCTGACCTTTTTCAAAGCTGGATTCCTTCAGCCCGTCCAGGACAGTCAGGGATTTCATGTGACTGTCTCACCCGCCACCGGTGCAGCAGTATCTGTCATCTATGCCATCCTGTTGTCCTCCATCACCGGCCTCATCTCCTACTTGGCTTCCCACAGAACTGGTCTGCGGTGGAGTCCATGTTCAATTGCTTCTCAACTGGCTCTGGTACAAGGCTCAAATGTCTTTCCGGCTTTCTCCGGCTTCGAGCTGAGCATAACAAGGCTCGACAATAATATCGAGGCAGTCAATACCTGGTACGACAAGCACGGCGTGCTGCGCGTAGGATACTGGCGAGACAACAACATTCGCCTCACCTTCCATGGCATCAGGTTCATGCCCCACAGAACGGCTGCGGCGATGTCTGGTGCTCAAGGGCATCAGGGAGATGGTGAAGCAGCCCGAGGCCAGAGCAGTGCCTTATCAGAACCACCCAATGCCGCGGACGAAGCTGACCAGAACACCGAGGGCATGACAACGACACGAGATCAACGACAGTCCTCCCAGGACTGCATTCCAGATCGTGGCTTATCCGAGAGCGAAGCTGAGGCAGGCGCTTGTATAGCTTCCACTGCCAGCCTACGGGACGATGTCGAGCCGGTTTGTGAACAGTCCGCTCCGCTCCGACAAGAAGCTTCGGTCGCCAGCACCAGTCACTCAAAGATCCCGCCTCAGCATGCCGATGGCTTGGTGCAAGACGTGCCACAAAGTCAAACCGAGGCAGTGCACGCCAGAGCATCACAACAAGGAGCAGACCAAGATGACTTACAACGTAACCAACCAGAAGTCCTCCATGATACCTCCGCCAGTAACTCAGAGGATGGTGAGTAGTCACCTTGTCCAACGACCCGAAAAGGAAAGGATTCCCCAGAACTTAAACCCTCCCAATTACATGTTTCTAGCTCTAGAGGATCCCGACGCAGTCTTACGAGAATTCGACCTCAAGTACAAGCGTATCCGACTAGGCAAATTATTCTTAACCGACGGGTACATCTGCTTCTGCTTTGTCGTCGGTCTCACAGTAATCATCTATTCCATCACAAGATGGGCCAGAGGCAGCGTCTTCCACACTTTCACTTACAGGCCTACTGTAGCCAACTTCACCAACGCCACCGCCCAGACCGGAATTTTGCGCGCAAATAAAATCGCTCTCTTTGAGAGAGGCCTCGGGTTCAAATTCCTCCCTAGCATGCTCTACAATGCATTCCAGCTTTCGTTTATCATCTCCGACACTTATCATCGCACTATGCTTCCGATCCAGAACATGGCCAGGTCCGCCCAAGGAGCCGCCGCCGCAGAGAGCGTGCTCCTTGACTATCTCTCTCGATCCCATCTCCCGGCCTCTTCAAGGCCTTGGGTGCCAACGACTTCTGGATTGCCTGGGGCATGTTCCTGGCTCTGACGTCGAGCTTCACCCACGTCGTAGTCGGCCGAGTATTCGTCTTCGGCGCGACCCAAGATACCGCGTTCACTGTGAACGTGGTGTCTGCCAACTTTACGCCGCCTTCGCCATCCTGGCCGTCTACTGCCTGGCCATCTGGGGCGCCCGGCCGTACGGCAGGATGCAGACGTGCTGGCCCATCTTCACCTTTGCCGACTTCGTCGCGCTGTGCTACCAGAGCCCCGTGCTCCGCTGCCCAGAGTTCTGGGTCCCCCGGCCGTCGGACACGGAAGAACACCTCAGGGCGCAGGTGATCCTGGCGGAGCGAAGATACTTCCTGGCCGCCTATCGTGGCCTCGACGAGAAGTCCCATCTCGGCATCACCACGGAGCACCTACGAGCCTGGCGGTGCAAGTTCCAGCCGGGGGAAGAGATCTCGATCGTGAGCGACACCGTCAGCATGGCCCAAAAGGCCCTGAATGCTGGGTTCTACGACCAAGACGCGCGGGAGGGGTTGAATCAGCTCTACGCGCTGACAGAACGTGCCTGGGACTGGCAGCCACCCGGAGACCCTACGGGATACAACTCGTGGAGAACTACCTTCCGTCTTGTCGTGCTCCAGGCATGCGGCTGGATGGAAAAGGGTCTGCACTGGAGGGTTCGGAGGATGGACACAGAGACGGGCCAGAGAGGAGAAAAATACCATGGGAATGAGGTTGACCAGGCTCCTCGACCTGTGGCGACAGGAACCGCGCTCCGGCCAGTTGCTGGTGTGGACCGCGCGGGACTTCAGAGGGAGTATGATCAATACGCAGAAAGGCAGCTTCCATAAGATGAAGACAGTACCATTACTCCTAGGTATGATTGCAAGCAGAGATGTAGTCCTGCCAGTAAGAGGACAGCACATTAACACATTTACAGGGGCAAAGCCAACCAGGACAATGGATTTATACAACCAATAATATACCAGCTTGAGTTACAATTCCTAACAGTGCTACAAACTAGGATAGCACATGTATCTATTATGTATATATATATATATATGGATTCCCTGAGTATACACTAGCTATTTAATATATTCTCTGCATACATATATCAATTAAGACTAAATATAAGATTACTTGACACCCAGATGGACATTTTAGATGCGAATACTGTTTCAAATGAAAATAGACCGGCCCACGGCGAGGCTCATCTCCGCTTACTGATGACGGTGTAATTAATGCTTAAGGAGGAACAAACATAAGTCAGCCGTTTTTGACCTTGGATGAGGCTCAACTGGTGGATCAGAGCAGTCAATAGCGGAGACTTGTTTCAACATATGATATATATATGTGTATTTATTTATATTTATTATCAAAGCGGAGCCAGTCCTTTACTCAAGTTGAGGCACCAGTAGTGCTTGGCCCGCCCCATCGAGCTGAGACAGTCAAGTCTGTCGACGACACAATCGTTCAATACTCGTAAGAACAAAACCCCAAATTAATTCACGAGGGTATTGAACGGCGGAGAGACGAGGGCTCACGAGGGGAGTGAAGGGGGAAAAAGAGGAGGGAGCAATCACTTTCGTCTTGGGCATCGAACGAGTGTGGTCTGTCGAGTGAGTTTCGTCATCCAAATCTGGCCATGACATGTCAGGAGAAGGGTTTCGTTTCAGTCTGGCGTCATCAGCCACAAAACAGCCAAGCGTAAAATATCCCATATTTTTTCTAACAGGTCTCAACAGTCAAAGAGCTCCCGATCTGTCGGGTCAGACAAACCAACGCGCGGATCGAGACAACAACAAAAAGGCCTAAATTCAGACGCAAGCGGAAACTTGCCACTGTAAGTCCGTACTAGCATTAGAGAGAGAGACAGGGCCACTTATCGGGGCCGGAGAGGAGTTTTTGCATCAAAGTCCGCTCCAACCCCGGCAGCCGAGGACAGGGCCGTTCAACAAGGCCAAAGAAAAAAGCAGAAGAGAAAAGAACCAGTGCCAAGGGTCTCCGGGATTGCGTCACATGTAGGCGAGGGCGCGAGTGAAGGCCGTCGGTCAGGGTTCACCGTTCCTGGCTGGGACCACCTGGGCATAACTTTCCCTGGCCAGGACCCGGAGACTCGGACAGGTGGGGCTTACCGAGATCCCAATGCCATGGGATGTGGTGTTTGTCCCTGGTAGGTGTGTGTGTGTGTGTGTGTGTCTACAATCCGTACATCTAGATAAATATTGTTGTTTTGGGTGGTGATGTAAGCTCTGACCAGGGGTTCGTAGGGCTGTCGGCGCGGAGGTAGGAGGTAGGAGTTGTATGTTGAAAGGGAGATGGGAGGATAAGACCACCATTTATCGCTGAAATACCGGTCCAATGTACTTCGTACGCGTATGGAGGGAGGACTTCACCAGCCCACATTCCCTGATGTCTGAGGGGACATCTCGTCCGCTTAACCGATGCGAGACCGAACACACCTTGGTGGCGTGACCTGGGCTGTTTCCTTCTTTCTTCTCCAGACAAGCGAGCAGCAGCACCACCACCACGGCCACACGAATGGCTCGCACTCCGGACCACTCACAGCAGCGGAGCCGTCGGTAACATATCGGCGGAGCAAGCCAAGACGAGTCGGACGGCGGTCACCCTCCCGCTCCCCTCCTTCTCATCCTTCCATCCTTTTCCCTCCGCGGCACTTACGGCACTTAATACAGCCCACGATAATTTAACGCGACCAACAGTGACAGATACGGAATCTCGGCCGGCTGGCATATTCTTAACGAGCGAGGAAAGGGGGGCCCTGTCGAGGTAAAATCTCCAACCTTAATTTCACGCAGCTAAGACTGTGGGGTCCTCCTCTTGCAGCAGCCAGGGAAATAAATGCAGGGGTGGGCACGCAAGTACTTGTAGCTGTATGTGAGGGAAAATGTAAGACGGCCGATCTCAAACGATTTGAATCCTCACCTGACATACGACAGCGGATTTGTCCGCCGAGACGTCCCGCGCGCAGGAAGAAAAGAGGAGCAGGAAGATAATCTCCCGTCGGGGGCTTCGTCATGAATACGACGCTCGATTGCATATTCTTTGGTGGCTGGTCTAATCGGCTGCCTAAAGACTGGATGTCGGAGGAAACAGAGAGGGGGGGAGGAAGAAGAAAAAGGGTCGATGGTAGCTATAGTAACCCAAAAGGACCATCGAGGACCTGGTCCAAAAGATGGACGTCATCATTCATCTGGGGTTGGTTGAGAAAATCGGCGGCCCGTGGCTGGTTCAGGTCGTACCGCTCGCTCGTCTGACGAACCCTGTGAAACGTATCAACCAGTTCCCCCTCAATCCCTGTCTCTCTCTCTGCGTATACCAGGTAGGGAGTTGGATATATTCAATGCCAGATGAAGAATATACTTGACCAGTGTCCGCCAAGAGTCAGTCACTGTCACACGGCGTCGCACAGCCAACAAGCCACAACGTGTCGAGTCTCTCCTGTAGCAAGTGTCATGTTGCTTTTTCTGACGAGCGGGCAGGGAGGCGGGAGGAGGGCGGCGAGCGGTCGGGCTGAGTGGCTTGCTGGGCAAGAGTTGGCGAGTGAAGATGCAGACGAAGGCGGTAGTTGCCAAGGTGCGATTCACTTAGCAGTGGCCGATGACAACCCCAACCCTAAGTACGTCCGTACCACCTCAGATGTCCATCAAAGTCCTGCATAACGCTGAGATTATTCTCAGGAAATCCATTCAAATTAAACAGACGTCATCTTATTTGTGACCGCCTGGAGCTATGGCAATCCAACAGCAAGAGCAAGAGCACGAGCCCTCACCACGGGCCTCATACTATGCAATCGAGGTACTGCAATACTGTAGAAGGCATCAGCCCTATGGGTGGGTCCTCCCCCTCCTTCCCAAACCCTCCGATATCTCATCGACGCACACACGCACACACAAAAAAGGCCCGCGGTAGGAAAGCCCGGGCGCCCTGGTGCGCAATGCGCGATCGCATCGCTTGCTGATATGCTTAATTGCTACTGACAGGCAAAAAGGGGCCCTCACAAATCCAAGCCACTGCCTGGAAAAGGGCGCAGTACTGTACATACAGATTACATACATGCCCGTGGTACCTTTTGTTGGTTGATTTGTTCCAAATGCCCAGTCGATTTAATCTAACCACCTAGCTCCTCTGGACCAGGTCACACGATCGTCGTCGTCGTCGGCGAGGTCGTCAATGGCATCGTTTGGCCGTCCACAAACTCCGACACATCCGTCCGACTAGAGCCGATATTCCGCAGTACCCGTAGCATTGCATCCGCAGAGGAGAAAAAAAAATTCAAAAGATCCACGCCTGAGTTTTCCTTCAATAGCTCGCTTTATCGGCATTGTGGGTATTGAGTTGTCTTTTGCGAGTCTTCTTCGACCGAGACCTCGCCCCCGGCGAGCTTGTCGGGAAGGGATTCGGCACACTGCGCTTAGCCCGAAGCCGATATTACACCTTGATGGACGGATTTGAGGGCAGGGGACCCAAGGGTGGCTGTGTGCTTGGTGTAAGGGAATAATGGGCTTATGGCGCCAAACAAGGTACGTAACGGTCATGAGTAGCACTACGAAGTAAATCTGCAGTAAGATTTTCCCCTTCTTGCTGCCTTGTCCGAGCCCTTTTGTCGGCCTCGGACGGGACGTTCTGGAGAGCCCGCCCGGGAGTGGCTTGTTGGTAGGTTATCCCACGGAGGGATTATATGCCCATTTTTCCTTATGCCTACGGATTGCATGTGATAAGCCTCACCTGCTTTGGGAGAATGAGAGGAATGAGAGGAGGAGGGGGGAGGGACAAAAAAGAGCTCTAGTGGGCCATGCATTATTGTCCAGGTGGGCGGAGCCGGAATGTAAGGCTGCGCTTGTAATTTGACTTGCGATTTGAAATTATGCCCCCGACATGTTTTCGTGATGCGATGCACGGGACCATATTATGCTTGACACCTGACAGAGGGGTCGCTAATAGCTCTGTCGACATTGTGCGCGCAGGCCAGAGCGAAGCCTTGGTTGCCGGGTCATTCCTTTTTTTTTTTTTTTTTCTCCCCACTAGAAACATCGTTGGTTCTTCCGATTAGGTAGTGGAGAAGGAGGACGGGAGGTTCTCGACCAGGCGCTGAACGCGTAGTTTTGCGAAAATTTCGTTGTGATTGAGGCAGACTCGGGCGGCATCCGTGGCTGGGCATCAATCAGCCACCCGTCCACCCCAATGTAACGAGGTACTACATAGTACTACTGTATAGCTGTATAATGGTAATAGCGTGTGAACAACAGCAGTGGCGTGGTGGTGACTGGCCAGCAAGGACACAAGATGCCACGCCTGCAAAGGAGGCAGGGAGGGAGGGAGGACCCAGTAGGATCTGATCTGTTTCGTTTTGTGTTACATCTTGGCATGGGAAGCATGGGCAACACAAGAGAGAGAGACGGTCAGGAGTCAGCCTCCAGACGTGACCCCTCCACCCCTCCTGTTGGCCAACCAAGTCGGTGTCTGGGGTTATGAAATCTGCAATGCGCTGCCACGTCTGCAGTATAATGCAAGCTCGAGGGTTTAGCATGGCCGGGCGGTAAAGGCTTGTGGGGCAGCGAGATGCAGGAAAGAAAACACCCCAGACCCTGTTGCGGTGAGTTGTGCATGTGAGTGGGGAGAAAACCCTGGTCAGAGCTTTTTCTTCTTTTCTTAATTGTACTATGTAGCATTGTAGCATCGTGAAAGGATCCCCTGCTCAAAAATTGGTTTTTGAGAAACAAGAACAAGAAAAAAACAAGAAGAGAAAAGAAAGCTGCAGTAGTATGGTGTATGGTTCCGCCTGTCGGGTCCGTGTGTGGTGCATCGGGCACGAACGGGTCGAGCAGTGTTGTTTCCTTTGGGGGAGGATCGTGAGGGATGGGAAGGCCGAGCGAGGAGGATGCGGCCCATATGCAGAGCAGAGCTGTCTTGCTTACTACTTCACATAGTAAGGTAAGTATCTGCAGCGGCAGTGCAGTGCAGTGCCAGTCACAGGAATGGGTAGGACCCCGCACTACTGATGTACAGCAGTACCATAGTACGTACAGTACGTACTTTTTTTTTGCTTGCTGCAGCTGACTGCATGAGCTGCGCTGTGTGTGTGTGCCCAGGGGCTTTGGCCGGCTTTTGGTCTTGGCTTTTTGGTGTTTCGAGGATCTGTCGGTGAAAGGGCGGAGATTGGAGATTTGGTACTTATGCCTGCTGCCTGAGACCTTACAGGGCTCAGTCATAGGCGGGCGTACGCAAGACCTGCTGCGCTGCTGTTACTAACGCCTGCTGCAGCTAACATGCAGCCTCAGAAAGAATGAGACGAAAAATTTATGATGGCTCCCACCGTACTATGATAGATCAAATCAGTACGTACTACGGTTCATGACCATGACTACTATGGTTATGGTGTGTGGAGAGTCAATCACAAAAAGGGACGATAGATCGTGAAGGTTATGCGATGCCCTGTGGATGATTATGAATCACAGGGCATGTGTAGTGTAGCAGCCCGTTGCGGGTTAATGATGGGGCTTTATGGGAGGTTGCTTGGCTGCTTGGAAATTGATCCTAATAGAATAAGTACTTGAATAAAATTTCCAAATTGGTAATCAGTCCAGATCCAGGAGTGGGCGCGCGGGAAATGGCATGACAATGGATTGCATCAGCCACACCAAATCAGAAAGGAAAATCTACATGGAACATTTTCTTATATCCGGGACGATTAGGAAACATGTGTCCAATTGACGAGGGATGGATGACTGAACGCCTGACCTGCTAAGGTATTACCACCAAACGCCGAAGCCTGAACCATAGACATAACGCATCATCATGAATGCCCAGCCTGTGCACGCTGCTGCCAAGACCTAGATTTCTTGGGCCTGGATCTCTTGGGGTCAATGAGTGGTTGTGTCGTATCGCGGCGCCGTAGCCTGTAACCGTGTCCACGTCGCCGTCGACTCATCGTGAGCAAGCATATTACTACCATACGCGTATGACATGACGACTTGCCTAAGATCCCAAAGAAACACACACACACACACACACACACACACACATTTACATGTACTAGTTAGTAGGGCGCGGTGGTTGGGCGGGCTGTGCTATGCGAGAGCGACGTCCCGGGCTGTCGGAGACATCTCGCGGGTCCTTTCTTGTTGGTGTCGAGTATGAATCATCGGCAAGATGTCGCGCCAAGGAGTCGATCGTTTAGATTGATGAACCATCCATGATGAGCCCATCAGATCTCTGCCCCAGGACATGGCGCCCTGCTGCTTACCGAGAGGGCCTTCGGATTGGTAAGAAATCCGAGCCTTTTGCTTTCAGACCTGGACGGCTAGCTGCTAGTGCTACAATGTTAGTGAGTCGTAGGACCATGAGTGCTTGGTGCTGGTTCTGGGCTTACGGACGGAATTCGAATAACAGGAGGCCGGGAGCGGGTGTGCCGTAAACACCGGACTTTGTGATTGTTTGGGCGCCCACACACAAAACAAGGCAAGGCATTGAATGAGACAATGCTGTATGCGTACAGCCATTGCATGCAAGGCAAGGCACGTTACTCTTATTGTAATACGACGACCACCAAGCAACTGGCAGACACGATCTCGGAGAGAGACAGTTACCGCCCTGTCTGCAGGGGGCCTAAGCCTCAGGCGAGGGATTCGAGGATTCGTGGCAGCCTGTCTGTCTGTCTGTCTGTCTTTTTTTTTTCTTTCTTTCTCTCCGTCTCGTTTCGCTCTCTCTTCCAACCCGACGACGGTGAAGCAGGTTTGAAGGCTGGGCTGAAGCAAGGCCCTAAGGGGGGTAGACACGCTGTACAACACACACACACAGGCCCTGTAGTTAGGCGTTAGCGAGGATCGCAGCCCAGGCATGAGGACAGAGAGAGACAGGGAGATAAAACCGTAGACAAAGTACCCCTGCCATAGTAAACGAGTGGCCGTGGTACGCCCCTTACGACCGGCCGGGGCCAACCCAAAACCCCGAGGGGACAGCTCAGTCATCCCGAGTCACAGCTTTTCAGAACCGCTGCCCCCGCTAACTTCGGTTTGTAAGCCCCTCCCGAGCCCCCTGCCCACCCCCCAATCGCGCCCTGACCGCAAGATGTGGCCCCCCCCCCCAGCACACACGGCCTGGGCAGTGAGGGATCCCTGCCCCGTAAAACCCACTACTGCTGTGCCTTGTACCTCTGCACCGCTGGGCTGCTGCGCTGTACACAGGCCTTCCCTGGCCCCGTGGACATCCATGGGCGCCCATGGATCTGCCAGTTTGCAACCACCCCTGCAAGGATGTAAATGCTCCGCTGACTGCGAATTTCCAACAACGAAGGCCGAGTTGGACCCCGTGGACCGCTGGACCCGACCCACGGCTCCGAGGAGCGTAAAAAGAAAAACAGACGGAGAGACATGAGAAAACTTACATGGGCCCTGCCACGACCCTACTTACTAGTACTGCTCTTGCATGCGAGCGAGAAAAAGACGGTCAGCCGCGATCGTTGATAAAAGAATCGTGTCTCCCCTCCGGTCCCGAGGCTTCAGACCGCTCAGCCTGACCTGATCTCATCTTCATTCTTCCACCACCTTACTTCTACCAACCACCACTGCTGCTACTACTACTACTACTACTACTACTACTACTACTACCACCACTACTACAACAACAACAACACACAGTCCTCTTCCACTTTGACTACTCCATCTGAATAGTCGATCCAACACTATATGCTGCAGAACCAACCTCATCTCCCGCCATAAAGAGAAGCCTAACCCACGGTGACTCTTCACACCTACTACTACTACTACTACTACTACTACTACTACCACCACCAAAAACAACCCCTGCAGCCCGCCCACTTATCGGCTCCGCAAACGCACCCAAGTCAAAGCGTCTCTGCCTTGAGTCACCAAACAACGAGATTACTACGACCACTCCGCATAAAAAGAAAACACTTCTTCTCCTCTAGTTTTTTCTTCTCTCCTCTCTCAAGATGTCGAATACTTTTACCACCACACCATCACCAACGGCCTCACCGGTCTACGCCTCCCCCTTCTCTCCCTTCAAGAAGCAGAAGATGTCCATCACCCAGACATACTACCTGGCCCACAAGGCCAGGGCCAAGCTCTCCCACGAGGCTGCCATGCCTGACCACAACCTGCGCCTGCTCGTCGGCCACGCCAACCTCCTCGACAGCCTGATGCTCGAGCTCGCCGACGCCGAGAGGGAGCAGGAGTCCTGGTTCAACAGCTCCGTCCGCAGCGCCTCCCAGACCGAGAAGAAGACCACCTCCTCCCCCTCTCCTCCGCCACCGAGAACAGACACATCCAGTGGGCCGACTCCATCCCAGAAGAGGAGGAGGAGGACGACGACGAGGACGACTACGACAACTCCTCTTCAGATGACGACAGCGACATCTCAGAGGACGAGGACGAGGACGTCGAGATGGCCGACGTCGTCTCCCTGCGCCGTGTGCCCTCCCACCACCAGATCAACAAACAGCCTGCACCCTTCAGCCCCAAGATGGAGGTGGTCGAGATCGACATGGAGGACTTTGAGGACGACAACCAGTACGAGGAAGACGAGGACTACGCCGACCTCGCCCTCGTCCGCTCACCCTCGCATCACTCCTCCTCAGCCACCTCACCACCTGAGCTGGAGCACGACATGGACGAGTCCTCAGAGGACGAGTCGATGCCACCCTCACCGCCCACCGCGCTGCTGCCCACATTCAACGAGAAGCAGCAGCGGCAGCAGCAACACCAACACCAACCCCAACAACAGCAACAGCAGAAGGCTTCACAAGAAGACCGAGAAGTCGACGACTCAGCAGATCTCTATGACGACTCAATACACTACATGCCCGCAGCCCGCAACACGGCGAGGCTGGTGAGCGCGATCTCGGTTTACTAGACTGGGCAACACAATCACCAGCCTACTGCATCTTTCATTACTCAAATAATTCGGCATCATCACGTGTGAATTACGGTTTAGCGATTTGACGACTTCTCTCTTCTCTCGATACCTCTTCTGCATAGCATTGGCGCTGGGGTTCAACATTTTTTTTTCTTATCAATGATCATGGAAACAAGGGGAAGGGAAGCAGACAAAGGTCACCACTCAAGGGGAGGGAGGGGGAGGACATGGGAGCAGGCGACCCCACGGAGGGGTTGGGCTGGATTGGCAGATGATCGGCTATCTTGCACACACACCCCACAGTCTCATCTGGGCTGCAGGTCATGGAGCGATGATAGGAATCCAGGTCGATAGGACCAACCAACAAATAACATAAAATCAAATCTATATAATCTGTCTCAACAAAAACCACTCCGTCTTTGCGTGCATTTTCCTTTGTTGAGTATTCAATCCTGCGTGACATGCTCATCGATAAAAAAAAAAAACATCTACTTCGTTGCCTTACGACAGCGACCACGACAACAAACGTCGATCACAAGCAAAAGACCTGGGGGAGGAAGGGTGGGAGACACCGCAGCGATTGCGTCAACACTCATGTGGGGGCCGAGCTCGGAAGGGCAGGCTGATTACTCGAACAACGCACAACATGCGCACTCATCATGCATAGTACATTCTTAGGTAGTACTCGCTCATACACATGCGCCTTGTGGCTTGTCGCCCAGCGCTCGAACCGGCACAACCTTGTCTCGGCCTCTCGCGCTCTTCCCTTACCCCAGATTTAACTTATCTTTTTTTTCTTCTTCTTCTTCCCTGTCTTAAACCGTTCCCGTCGAATCTAGGTCTTGGAAGTCGGGATCTACCTCGGTCTGGCTCTTTTTCTTCTTGTCTTGTGCTACCATAGTAGAGTTTCCCCTCGGGATCTCTCTTGCCACATGATTCATTTTAATCTCCCATCCGTCCCGTCAGAAAAGGGCCGTCGGGTGCATGCGCGAATGCGAGACGAACGGGTCATCAAATCAATCAGTCAATCAGTCAGTCATTTTTTAAGCCAGGATCGCATCCGCCTTTGGCCCCCGCCAACTAACCAACCCATCCTTCCAACGGCCTCTCTTATAATGTGTGCATTGCGTGTTCCAATGGCCGAATACATCCGTCCGAGTCCGACGGCATGAGCCCAACGGATTTCAGACCCTGCCTGCGACTTTGTAATAATAATAGAAAAAGAGAGGCTACCACAGTATTACTACTACCACCAATTAATGAAACATGGGTTCTTTTGCTTTTTAATCAGCCACCACTGTTAAAGTGATGGACAGCGGATGATTCATCAGCCGTCACCCACACACAGAGACGAAAGCTTTCAGTCATCATTCAGGGCCCCTTGCTGAGAAATTGGAAATAGGATTGTCTCTTCCCCTACCCTATCACACAATACACTGACGTGCTTGAGCACGCGAGCAAACCATCGAGGATCGTCCATTTCTCCTTGGTGGCCGTTCCTGTATGTGTGTGTTGTTCAAGTGCTTCTGTGCCTAAGAGCGGAGTAAGACACCCTGGCGTTGGGGTGTTTCGTTTCACAATCATCCAATTTTTTTTTTTGTTGGGCGTTGGGAGGGAGAAAGTTGCTTTTTTTTTTTTTTTTTTTTTTTTTTTAACTCGTGGTACGTTGTGGTAGGAAACCTACCTACGTACAGCTCTCGCCGCCTCAGCCGCGACAAGCGACCATTTAATTAGTCCGTTGGCCTTTTTAACAAGGGAGAAGCAGAAAAAAAGTAAATGAACATGGTTTGAAAGACGGACCTGTTGACGGCCCAGGCAGGCCTGCCCCCCAAAAGGTCAGTCGGCAGAGTGGTGGTCATGCCCACAGACCACCAGTGCGGCCCGCCCGATCTGAGAGAGACGCTGCTACCGGCCGTGAATCAAACACGACACGAGACAAGAGGCACATAGGACTAATTTGTGGTCACCACTGCCACACCGTCCTAGGACGTGGCCTACCCAATACTACCTTTCTTTTTCTGCTCTCTCTCTCTCTCTCTGCCTCTCTCTTTTCTCTCTTTCTGGTCGAGTCATCATGCACACAACACCACAAAATTCGACTCATTCATTCTTGCGCACGGAGAACCGGAAGGAAGTAGTACTGTGTAGTGATGATGATCGCCGCCCTAGTTCGAGACCGCCACCATCAAATAGGCGGCTGCCGTGCGACTCGGGCAGCACCTGAAAAAAAAGAGAAGAAAAACCTGTTCATCCCAACCTCCAAGGACGTCACCGCTGGTTTACTGTCCGCTTTTTTTTTTTTCCGTTTCTTTTTCCTTCCCCTGCCTGCCCATGCATTCATACTTAGTAGCATGGGGGAAGGGGGGAGAGGAGGGGGCGGGCGTGATGGGCAGGCAGGCTGGCTGGCTCTTGTGATTGGATCGTTAGTATTTGTTCGGCTGTTTCATGGGGGAAAAAAGAATGTGCTGGCCTGCAGCTTGCAGCTGCAGCTCGACGAGCTTATCTGGCAGATGGGTAGATGGCGGCGCAGGTGGCCCTGCAGTGATCGGTCGCCTGGCTCGGAAGAGGGGTTGGGCTTGTCGCAGGGTACACTAAGTATCATCTCTTCTTTTCTCTCTCTGTGTGCGTGTCTTGTTGGGCGTCGAAGGAATGGACCACGTCTCGGATGTGTGATGTGCGTCTTGAGAGAATACTCTGGCCCCCTTCCCAATCATCCTGCTCATCCCTTGAGGGGAAAAAAGAAGAGCTGCAGGCGACAGACAAAGCCTTGTCAGGCGATCGCAGGGCACGATAGCCGCTATGCATGTACTCCTGTACCTTTATCATGTATGCACGGCTTATGCAGTCCAACCCGACCCGATCCAACCTCCGTCAACAAAAATTGCATGGCAGGCTGAGCCCAAGCCCAGCTATGTGGGGGATGACTCGTCTACGAGGGTTGAAGCGCAAAAAAAAGAGAGAGAGAAAACAAGAGGCAGATCCTTACCCGTTTTTGAAATACTGACCATCTCTCAGAGTAATCTTATCTACAAGTGAGCGTCAAAGGCAGATCACGCGCCCGTCGTCACCGGAGCACTCGTCCGAGACAGCAGATTCCGGAGCCGACGCCGCTTGCTGCCGTCTGATCGCCCAAGTGGGTGTGGTGGGGGTTTACTAAGTAAAAGTGTGTGTGTGTGTGTGTGTGTGGCAGAGCTCCTGGACAGCTGACTGTCGCAGCCTGGGATGGGCGACCACCTATCGAGTGAGAACGAGCACAAGGCAGCCAAGCGCCTATCGCTCTGTTGCCGTGGGCATCAACGCTCTAGTACTAGCCCATATCTCTGCATCTATTCATTCATCCGTCCATGCGTGTGCATCCATCCCACAGCCACGACAGACCCTGTTTTTCTCCACGTTTCGTATCGTCTGTGGCGGCGACGCGGTGAACATTTCTTATGGTACAGTATAGAACCGTAGTAGTAGCGGCCATCTGCCCGTCCGCAGTTTCCCCCTCCAGATGGGTCGTTGATGGCACCAGCCTGAGGGTGACTTGGGATGCGGTGAAGAGGCTGCAACTAAGTGGGAGCCTCCTACTCGTAAGTTGTAACTGCTAATGCACGCAAGAAGGCGGTCGGCTCCTCTTGCATGGCCACCGCTGTCGGATCTGGCTTGGGGTGGCGGGCGCACCCCACACACACCCTGCAGACCACAGACTGGAGGGCACGAGCCATTGCGTGTCCCTTCTATTGTCAGAATGTAGTAAGTGGTGGTCAATCTAGAATTCACCGTCGGAAGAGCACCCAGGAGACAGGGTCGGGAGGAATGCTTCCGAGGTCGGCTGCCAAGGTGTTGCTGCTGCTGCTGCTGCTGCTGCTGTCGTTGTCGTTGTCGTCGTCGCCATGTTTCGTGACGAGGGTGTTCACCCCTCTTCGCTGTCGTGTCGTCGTGGTGTCCTGTCATGTCGTCGTCGCCGTGGCCGAGTTACGACGGGAGGCCTCCTCCTTCGCCCCCGTTCTTTCCCCCTTGCCAGCGAATAGATTCAGCGAGAATGGGGGGAGAGAGAGAGAGAGAGTGCGTGAAGGACAGAGCTAGCCAGCCATCGACTGATGTGACTTGTCAACAAACTGATGTATGAACAACAACAACAGACTGCGGGCGGGAAATCTCCACAATCGTATCTCATCGGCCGCTTCGAAGAGGGAGGGGATCTCGTCAAGATGGCGATTTGCGGGGACAGATGTGCGAACGGGGGGCACACGGCGGTCCGTCCGTTGGCTCTCTCCCTTGTGCTTGCATGTTGGGATGCAGATGTGGATAGCAGCTGTGGGTTCTGCATGTGGAGGGGAGGAGGTAGAGGGAGGCTGGGGCCTGGGGTGTTTGTGTGTGAGCATGGTGGCACGAGAGAAGACCACAACCACTCACAGCAGAGGTGGATCTCATCGCCCCCCAGGATAACAACTCACTTCTCCGCCTTGCCGCATGTGAGAGGAGATGCGGCTCCCTCGGCGAAGACCGAATGGCATTTGCTCGCGTGATGCGGCTGGGCTGGCCGGCGCAGCGAGATGGAGACGACGTGCTCCTCCTCCTCGTCGTCGTCCTCCTCCCTTCCCCATCAGCCCACCCTCGATACGATGAGGGGGAGGACGGGGAGCAGAGAGGTCCAAGCTCCTTCACAGCATCTCAGATCCAAATCCTCCGGTCCAGGGTTGTACCATGCGACAACGTGTTGGGGGTGATTGGAGGTCTTGCATCTGCATGGTGTCCAGCATTTGTCTGTGCGGGAATCGGTGAAGGGGGTTGGACGGATCGGAGGGTCTTTCGGAGGGATCCACCCTTTCTTCGGAAGCTGTCGATCGGCGACGGTGGTCATGGGGAGCCGGCTTTGTCTGTGGCACGGATACGGGACACAGGACACGGACTCGGCTCGGGTGGGTGTCAGCTTGTTGTGCAATACTTTAACGCCTCATATCGAGGTGAAGCCCTGCGCTCACGGGCACCGGCTCGTCTTCTCTCGGAAATCATCTGGAGGTCCCTTGAGAGCGAAGATGATCAGATTACTAGTGAGAAACCACAGTCAAGACATGATCACGGTACAGTGTGTCCCAAGGTATACGTCAAATTGCATCCTTCACACCGTGGGTCGACTTACAATTGCTGATCGTGTTGCTTGATAGTCACTGGGCGAGGCTGTAGTTGAGAAATCACAGGAGGCAGCGATCCGGTGTAGGAATGGCAGCCCGCCTGAGTGACTCTGTCGCTTTTGTTGAGCCCGCTGCGGATGGATGTTCGGACGGATGCTCGTGGTCCGCTCGGGACTTACTCTGGGCTGTACTCTCTGCTCAGAAGTCGCACTACACAAGCAAAGAAGGAAAGAAAGGTCAGCCATTCAGGCTAGGCCGGTTGAATATATCTGCTTGGGAAGGGCAGGTGCGTGCCAGGCCCTCGCATACTTGCTGTAAGTACTTACGTAGCCATCTCGTCCGAACACAGCACGCCGTAACCACCAAGACTGAAGCGAACTCAAATGACAGACCTACTTCTTTATTTGTCGGGTTTCTCGAACATGGATTCCTCATTTTCTACAACTTTATTTTATTATGTTCTCAACTCCTGACGCGTCTGGGAAAAGTGGAGCCCCGGCACAGGAGGCAGGCCTCTCGCGTTGACAAGGTTTACCTAGAGATGCTGCTGCCCTCCTCATCCCAACCAGTGCCCTCAACTCCATTTTCTACTGGCAACAACTCGACCGTCTAGAGCCATCGCTCTCTCCTAGCCCTGGACACCGCGCCGACGACACCATGGCGAGCGGTTGGATGTGGTTGTCGCCTGATTCGGACGATGATGAGAACTACACGCCCGTCCACCTTCCCGGTGGTGTCGTGGCCTGCTATCGCCATCTTCGGATCACCTGCTATGAATGCGACGTTGACTACAGCCTGACACGCCACGACGAGAAGGATGAGGACGACGACGACTGGGAAGACGAAGAAGACGACGATGGTGTCCTGAGCGATGGCCAAGAAGAACCGCCCAGGCTGCCCAAGGCTTCGGCTGCCGCCCGCGCTGCTGAGACGAGGGATGCCACCACCTTGGACCTCTTGTCAGCTCAAGCCAGCGCAAACCACGCCCGACCCTTCGTCAGCTCAAGCTCAGCCGATAAGGCCCCTTGATGCTCGCCACGCCGCCGGTCCGTCCTCCCCAGGCGAGATGCCCGCCATTTCCTGCCACCGTGGCACAGGCCGCGTGATCCCCAAGAGGTTCGTGGCCGGCGACGACGCCTCGTCTGGTCCCCTGAAGCTCTTTCCCGAGCGCAAGGCGGACACCGACGCCGGGGTCCGCTTCGTCCACCGCAGCGACCCGCATCGCATGCTCATCTTCACCGACGGCGCATGCCTCAACAATGGGCAGGCGAACCCCCGCGCGGGCTGGGCGTTCGTGTACGGGCCCCACATCCGCAACGAGGAGTCGCACTGGCATGCGCGCTTCGCGATGGGCCGGCTCGAACTCCGCGGGCCCTGGGGAGGCCCGGACGAGGCGCCGCAGACCAGCAACAGGGCCGAGCTGCGCGCCGTCATTGCCGCGCTCAGGTACCGCGACTGGACCGCGGGAGGCGAGTTCACCACCCTGGTCATCGCGACGGACAGCGAGTATGTCACCCAGGGCGCCACGTCGTGGGCGAAAGGCTGGGTGCGCAAAGGGTGGCGGACGAGGACCTGGGAGGATGTCAAGAATAAGGATCTGTGGGAGTGCCTGCTCGGGGAGATCGAGAGGGCCGACAGGCGCGGTATGAAGGTCGAGTTCTGGAGAATCCCCAGGGACTGGAACGGAACGGCGGACAAGGCGGCCAAGGAAGGTGCAAAAAGCCGGCCTTGCGAGTGTTCCAGGACGTCCTGCCTCCACGTGTGCGTGCATGATCGGTTTGGTTTAACGTTCGCTGGTCTTGTTGAAGAGATGGAAATCCCTTGGAACATCAGGACCGTGGTTCCTGTGCAGAATGGAGGGAAAAGGTGTGTTATTATCATTATCATTTTACTATGATCCGCACTAGTGTTTACCAGCGCGCCCGTGCCTCTCGGGCAGTTCCTCATCGACGGCATAATCATAAGGGTTCTCCTCTATACTCTCTCGATCGCCCTTGTGCACACCGCCCGCGCCGACCTCAGCCTCGTCGTCGTCGCCGCTCCCGCTGGAGACTGCCTTCTGGCTGTCACTCCCATCCCTGAACCCCTCGATCGCACCATCACCCTCACTACTGCCACGGCCCTTCTCCGCCTCGTCCGCAGCGTCCTTGTCCTTCTTGGGGCCTGTCGGGGCGAAGCGGCTGCGGATGCGGATGCGCTCGCCATACCGATAGAACATAAAAGGAATGAGGGCGAGCAGGGCGCCCACGCCGCCGATGAGCGAGCCGCCGGGTCCGATGCCGAGGGCGGAGAACATCTGGTTCGTGAAGAGAGGTGCTGCGGACCCGGCGGCTGACCTCACCACTGTGTTTGCGGCGATGGCGCTGGCAGCGTATAGGAGATACGAATCGACAAGGTCTGGGCGTGAGGAGGAGGACCGGGTTAGCATCTATGATTTTTCCTCGATGATGGGAATATGCAACAGCAGTCAAGGACTTCCGCCGCAGGTAGGAACTCACAGTTCAGGAACGACACAAAGATGGTCAGCATGGCCGCGGCCAGCAAGACGCCAGCGAGGGTGGGGACGATCCAGTGGACGTAGTCGTAGTTGGCAGACCAGGCGAACCAGAACATGGCCAGGGCGAGGGCCGGCCCGCCGAACATGGCGGTGCGCAGCCGGTCCTCGGGCCTCATGTCGACGCCTTGAGCGGCTTTCTTGTTCTGGTAGTGCGAGTCCCAGAGGACGACTAGGGCCCCCAGCGCGGCGCCGACGATGAGCCCCAGAAGGGGAAGCTCGCCCACGCCTGCGTTCCAGCCACGGTGTTCCTCGAAGACGATGGCTGTAAGGTGGGAGGTCAGTATGATCTTGGGAAGAAGAAGAAGAGGGCACAGAAAAAAAACCAAAGAGAGGGAACTCACGGTAGATGGCAAAGAGCATGTACAGGAGCAGGTACACGACACACATGTAGATGGCACACAGCAGCGAGATGGTGTCGAGCAGGATGATCCAGGGCCTCGTCAGGGCGACCTTGTAGATGCTCAGCAGGGAGCGGTCGGTGGTCTCGATGGGGGCCCTGACGTCCTCGTAGCCCGGCACCCGCGCCGCCCTGATCCTCTTGGCCTTGTAGTACAAGATGACGGGCCCGTACGTCTCGGGGATGGTGAGCAGGAAGACTGCCGTGAACCCGCCCAGCATGAGCAGCACGTAGAAGCTCCACCGCCAGCCCTCGACGCCCTTGGTCAGCTGCAGGAAGCCAGAGGTGATGGGCCCCAGCGCGGGGCCGGCCCAGACCATCAGCGAGAACCCGGCCATGGCGACACCACGCTGCAGAGGGGGCCACAGGTCGGCCAGCACGCCTGGCGCATTGCTGAGCGGGGCCGAGACAAAGGTGCCCGTCAGGAAACGGCCGACGAGCAGGCTGCCAAAGTTGGGCGCAAAGGCGCACAGGAAGTTGAAGGCGAGGTAGAGCAGGAAGGTGATGTAGAAGATGGGCCGCCTGCCGTAGAACTCGCTGAGGGGCGCGAACAGGAGGGCCCTGCGCAGTAGCCCAGCAGGAAGAGGGTGATGGTAAGGCCTGCGGCCTCGGAGGAGACGCCAAAGTACTCCTCGATGCTCTCGAGGCAGCCGGACGGGCTGGCGGAGGCGAAGGTGGCGTTGACGACGAGGAGCACGGCGCAGATGGTGATGTAGGCGCGCCGGGCCGAGGTCCAGTTGAGGGGGTTCTCGACGTCGTCGTCGCCGTCAAAGGCCAGGTGGCCGTCGTCGTTGAGGGTTGGGGGGTGGTCGGCGGTGTGGGTTACATCTCTGCTGCGGTAGGGCTTGGCTGTTGGCCGGGACAGGATTCTTGCTATCCCGACCATTGTTGATGGTGTTTTGACAACAAGTGCCTTTCTTTTGCCCACAGGGGACAACTTCAGTCTGGGGGAAAGACGAGGAGACAAGTATGCTTGGGCGAGGAGAAGATCAACAGCCAACCCCTCCCTTCTTGGTTTGTGTAGGCGTATGTAGGTATACACTGTAAATGAAGGGCTAGGGAATATTAATTCTTAATCAGGGGATACATACATATTTATTATGTATTATCGACAAGCCGTGACTATTTCCAATGTCTACCAGTTTGGTTTTCATGACGAGCTGCTGGGCCCTCCACCCGCGGAACGCAAACGCAACACACCATTAGAAATACACATTCAAAAACGTCAGTGTGCCGAAGAGGAAAAATAACTGGTCCTCTAGGCGATAGGCTCTGTATATTAATTACGTCAATACGTCGGTTCGCGTCTTTGGGGGTTGCGTCCACCTCCGTCCGGACTTCAGACGCAGACGATATTAATACCGCGAAAGCCCATACACCCAAAAAAAAAAAAGTAATACAACTAAACCCAACCGTTCCATCGGCCGTCGCACCCCGGGAGCTTGTTCTGGTTGCCTGGCTAGTGGAGGTATGGGATCAAAGAGGATCTGAAGATCAACAGGAGAAAGAATATAGAATCTAGAGATTGGCCCCGACTACACAGTAATGAATTAGCTGGGCGCAAGGGTGGTTTCTCGCTCCACTGCTCATCATGTATTGTGGTGTAAGTATGTGTCTTGTAATACGAGACGGACTTAAAGAATATCAACGGGCCACAGCCGTGTTGCGAAATACCATTATTTCCGAGGGGCACGGCTTCAGGATTTATGTCCGATCTTTCTTATGGAAGGCCTTTATATAGGCTCATAGACAAGATATTCAGACAAGAAGCTGGCAATATGTAAATAATGAGGACCTGGTTCTCGCGAACATACTCAGTTCTCAGTAGTCTGTGGCGTTCTTGTTCCTGCAGGCCAAGGCGCTCAACGGTCAAGGTTAATAATTAAGGAATGATGATCACCACTCGTCAATGACACACTGGACACGGCCTGGTTCAACATGTTTGCAGGCAAGACGGAACAAAAGGCGCCGGCGAGCATAGAAGTAGCATAAACAGTGTTGATATTGAATCTGAGTAATATATAATGTAGTCGACCTCGAACCTGCTTGCATTTCCGATTCAAAGGTCTCACTGTCTTCCGAGGATTTTCGACGAAGCCCTTACCAAGCAATCTCTGGTAGCAGTCCTCTTGAGAGACTGCGTCCGAGGCCTGGCTCAATGCTTACAGAACTTGAAGGTCTAATAATCAGTTCGCCATTTCCTTTACTTAAGTATTGAAAAAACGGCAGAGTGGAAGCATACATCAAACTTTTGCAAAGCTCCAGAGCTTTGCATAAAGCTGGCTATACTCAAATCATGGCCACCAGCGCGGAAAAGTTAAACTCTAGTATTTGCCTATTTGATCTATATTAAATCCAAAACTACTGCTACTCATCCGGACCTGGTGCAGGTCCTTGGATCGATGTAATCTTTTTACAACCAACCACGCTACCTCTTTATTCCCACTTTGCGCAGCCAGGTGCAGTAAATCCTGACCACGCGAGTCCTTGACATCCAGCTGAGTGTGAGGATGGTTCAGAAGAGCCTCCACTACGACCTTGTCACCATTTGCGACCGCGAGGAGAAGGGGGTTCCTCCCATCCGAGTCCTTGTGTTCCTGGTCAACTCCGTGTTCCTCCTTGAGCAGCAGATCGACGACGTCCTTGTTACCACTCTCAGCTGCAAAAGGAGCGCTGTGCGGCCCAGATGGTCTGCACAATTTGCGTCCGCTCCTTTATCTAGCAGCGTCCCAACCATCTCCTTGTCTCCTCGCTCGGCAGCCACCAGTAAAGCCGTTCGACCCTGCGAGTCCGACAAGTCTATGAGATCTACCGAGTCGTCCTTGAGGAGAAGTTCGACCACAGTGTTCTTTCCTTGTTCTGCGGCTAGGAGCAGCGCTGTGCGGTCCAGATTGTCTTGAACTTCCCGGACAGCTCCCCTTCCAATAAGAGCTGGACCAGGTTTCTACTGCCTCTCTCTGCAGCCAGATGCAGTGCCGTCCTGCCCGTCATGTCTAGTAGGTTGATGTCGATTTCCGGGGAGCCCTTGTCGAGTAAGAGTCTCACGACATGGTCGTGTTCTTGTTCGAGGGCTATCAGCAGTGCCGTTCGGCCTTCGTAGTCGACGTGGTTCACCATCTTGGTCTTGCAGTTGGTCTTCTCTCTGGGGGTCGTTGTGACCCCATTGGGTACAGCAGTCCCATCGTTGTCGTTATCACAGGAGCTGCTGGCAGCACTGTCGAGAAGCGAGCTGATGGTCTTGGTGATCCCGGTTCTTGCGGCCCACATTATCGGTGTCTGACCTCTCAAATCCGGAATACATGGGTTTGCACCCCTCGAGAGCAGCAGTGCGAGGACCTCGTGATTCTGGTACTCGGCGGCTATCCCAACTGCTGCCCTTCCGAGTCGGTCTCTCGCGTCTTTGTTCACCCCCTTCTCGAGCAGCAGTTGCACCATTGGCACCAGACCTCTCTGGGCCATCTGTAGGAGAAGCTCTTCCATCTTGCGGCTGCGGGGCCTGGGGTCGTGCTCTTTGTTCAGCAACAAGCCGGATATCTTGTGGTCGCCCTCTTCTGCCGCAAGCTCCCAGGCCTTCCTCCTCTGGGCGTCACGGGCATGCGGGTCGGCATGGTGTTCGAGCAGGATCTGCACAATTTCCCAGTTGCAATTCTTGGCGGCGTGGTGCAGTACCGTTCGTCTCTCACCGTCGGGAATGTTGACATCGGCGGTGTTCTGAAGAAGCGCTTCCACCACAGCGGCGCGGCCTTGCAGAACACCATGGCAAAGAGGCGTCCGCCCCTCTTGGTCCAGCGCATTGATCGTTGCCTTTCCCTCCTTCACAAGCAGGCCCACCAGTGCTTTATCGCCTCGCTTCATCGCCCAGTGTAGTGGTGTGAGACCGTTCTCATCCTTCATGTCTGCATCCGCCCCCTCTTGAGCAGCGAGCCAGCAATGCCTGCATATCCCATCTCGGCGGCGAAAATGAGGCCCCTTTTCGTCGAGATGCGCTCATCACGAAGACTCTTCTCTTCTCCCAACAACACCTCGACTATCGACTCATGCCCCTTCTCTGCCGCAACCTGCCACGGCCTGTTTTTCAGATCGTCACGGATGAAAGGATCAGCACCGTTCCTGCGCAGCAACGTGACCACCTCGTAGGAACCCCCAAGCCGCGCGGTGTAGCGCTGTCTGGCCGTCCATGGACTTTGCGTTGGCATTGGCTCTTCCATCGAGTAGTCGTTTGACGACCTTTTCTGAAGCCCGTTCCGCCGCCAGGTGTAGAGCCGACTGTCTGCGCTTGTCCAGAGCGCCGAGCTCTACTCCGTGCTCCAGCAGAACCTCTACCACATCATCATAACCTCCCCAGGCCGCATGGTGCAGAGCCGTCCTGTCGTGATCATCGTTGATGGCCGCGTCTGCCTTTTTATCCAGCAGCAGCTTGACTATCACCCTGTTTCCATTGGCTGCGGCCAGCGCCATCGCTGTCTTGCCCGTCGAGTTGACAACGTTGAGGTCTACTCTGTTGTCGAGGAGCCGCCGAACGATCTTGGCGTAGCCTTTCTCGGCCGCAAGCAGCAGCGCCTCTGGTCCCTTCCAGCCGTTGATATCGGTCTTGACCTCCTCCCTCCCAAGCAAGAGACTCACCACCGACCCAAATCCATGTTCGGTAGCCTGCAGGAGAGCTGTGCGGCCTTTTCCATCCCTGATGATGAAGATACCTCCCTCGTCATCCAGCAGCTTCTGCACCACCTCTTGATGCCCATTCATGGCAGCCATGTGCAGCGCTGTCCACCCCTCGCCGCTCTGGAAAGCTGTATCTGCTTTTTTCTTCAGCAGAACCTCGACCAGCTCAGTCCAACCTCTTCTGGAGGCCAACAGCAGTGCTTCATTGATGTCCTTCCTGTCCTCAACGGGCTGGCTGGCCTCAGAAAGCAGGATGTCGACGATGGATGCATGACCTTTGTCCATAGCCTTCTGCCATGCCTTCTTTCCGTCAGAGTCCACCATGGCCGAGTTGGCTTTGTGAGACTGGAGTTTCTTCACAATGCCAAAATGGCCGTTAGCAGCCGCAAGCAGCAGCGCCGTCCGCCCCATAGAATCTCGGGCATCCAAGTTTGGTTTTGGTCCCTTGGTAGCAAGGAGTGTTTCCACAATGTCAAGATGGCCGTTGGCAGCCGCAAGCAGCAGGGCTGTCCGGCCCATGGCATCTCGAGCATCCAGATTTGGCTTTGGATTCTTGGTCGCAACGAGGATTCTCACAACTTCCTCATGCCCATTCTGTGCTGCTTGTAATAACGGCGTGCGCCCTCGGACATCTGCAAGATTTGGATCTGCTTCTTTTTCTAGAAGCGCCTCCACCGGTGAGCAGTGCCCTCTCTCGGCTGCCAGCAGCAGCGGTGTCTGTCCTTTCTTGTCCTGCGTATTCGGCTTGAAATGTGATGCCAGCATCTGCTTTACTAGACGGGAGTCTCCTACCTCGACTGCAAGCAGCAGTGGACTTCGCCCTTCAGAATCTTTGATGTCCAAGTCTGGTCTCTTGAAATCCGAGGAGCCCAGTAGCCACAACGCAACACGCTGATCCTTGTGAACGGCCCAGTGCAGTGGAGTCCGGCCTTTGTGGTCCTGGGTGTCTAGTTTTGCTCCGAACCTCAACAGCGTCTCCAAAACGACGGTTCTTGACTGTCTCCTGGTCGAGTATAAGTAATAGAAACGGTGCCTGGGCCGTAGGCTCTCCATTGCTAGCTGTAGCGCAGTGCGGCTGAGGGCATCTGGAATGTTGGGGTTGGCATCGCTTTCGAGAAGTATCAATAGACTCTGGAGGGAGGTCTGCTCAACAGCATGGTGCAGTGCTGTGTATCCTCGATGGTCTTGGAGGTCTGGATTAGCACCCGCCAGTCGCAGCTCTTGGACAGCGCCGGGGCTGTCATACATCGCTGCTGTCATCAATGCTGTTCTGCCGTCTGTGTCTTGCAAGTTGGAGTCTGCACTGAGGTTGAGGAGCATTTGCGTAAGCCGGTGGTTTCTGTTGCGTACAGATAACATTAATGAGGTCCGGCCCTGACTGTCTCTGCGATTGAGATCTGTGATATCTTTGATGAGTTTGTCGATTGCTGGTGGATATTCGGTAGTGGCGGATACCGAAAATAGGATCGCAGTCATTGTCGCATCTCGAATACTGGGGTCTTTGATGCTCTCGTGGATTTTGATGGCCACGGACAGGTAGCCTCTCTCTGCTGCCAGCTCCAAAGCCTTCTTCATCGCCTCGTCCTCTTCAGTCTCAGCAAGCAGTCCTTCAACAACATCCTCGTGTCCATTAGCCGCAGCCCGGTCGAGGGCGGTCATGCCGTCCTTGTCGACCATCATGGAGGAGCTTCTTTTGAGCAGCTGCTTGACAACTGCGAGGTTTCCCCTGTCCGCTGCCAACATCAAAGCTGTGCGACCATCCTTGTCTCTGCTGTCATATTGTGCCTGCGCACCAAGGATCGGCTCCATTGCATCGGTTGATCCCCAGTAGGCAGCACAGTGCAGCGCTGTTCTCCGGTCCGAATCCCTCAGGTTGACTTGGGCTCCCTTGTCAAGCAGCGCAGCCACAGCATCTTTCATCCCCTTGACAGCTGCCAGTAGAAGGGCTGATTGCTTCTTCTTGTGATCTCTCTTGTCCACCTCGGCCAAGTTCTTGTCAGCCAAGTTTCCGATGAGCAGTGTGGTGCTAACTTCGTCGAGGGCCTCAATGGTCCAATGCAAGGCTGTCATGCCTTGGTTATCTTGATGGCCTGACTTGGCCCCGACCTCGTGAAGTTTTCTGATGGTCTCTTTGTGCTTCTCTCTGGCCGCCAAGAGCAGGGCGTCATCAAGTTCCTCCTGGGTGAAACTCTTTGGGAATTCCTCGAGCAGTGCACCCACGATTCCAGCATGCCCGCCTTTGGCTGCTAGCATCAAGGCCGTCCGGCCCTCTTCATCCACAGCAGAGACACTTGCACCGTGTCTAATGAGGACGTTCACGACGGACTCGTGGCCCTTCTGTGCTGCTATATGTAGCGCAGCCGTCTTGTCACTCTCCCAATCACTTTCTGCGTCGCTTTCCTTGTCGCTCACGTCCGAGCCTTCGTCGGTCTGCCCGTCGGGGTCATTGTCGGCATTACTACCATCGCCGTCATTATTGTCGGTCTCTGCGGCGCCCTTCAGAAGAGCGGTCACAATGCTGGCGTGGCCTTCGCCGGCGGCGTAATACAGCGGCATGTGTCCGTCGAGATCCTGAATGTGTAAACGCGCGCCCCGGTCGATGAGAAGTTCTGCCAGATGGCAGTTTCCATTCTTGGCGGCTAAATGCAGCGCAGTCTGTCTCATGAAGCGCTCCTTTGCGTCCAGGTCTACTTTCTCCTCCTCTACCAAGAGCTCGGCAATCCGGTGGTCCAGGTCAGCTTTCTTGGCAGCTAGGTGAAGTGCGGTCTGCAGCTCTGCATCCGTCGCGTCCAGACGTGCTGGGTTCGTTTTGTTTGTCAAGAGCTTCTCGACAATCCCAACACTTCCGCGCACCAGGGCTAAATGCAGTGGGGTTTGTTCGGAGGGATCGAGGCTGATATGATCGGCATGGTTATCTAGCAGTAATGTGACTATAGGCTCGACCTTGCTGCTGCTGATATGTTCCTGCTGGGCAAGTAGAAGAAGTGCGTTACCCGCAAGTGAGTTCCTTGCTGAGTCTTCCGGGTTGACTCTGATTTTGTTGTTTTCGTCGAGCTCCAGGAGCATGAACTGTCCCGTACTGGCGGGTTCCTGATCCTGTTTGAGCCAATGTTCGATGTATGGAATGATTTCTTTATGCCCGTAGAAGAATGCTTGGGATAATGATGCAGAGGGGTCAGAGCTGTCCCGGCCGCTCTTGAAAGACAGCACCATGGTCTCGGGTGGCTCAGAGTCCGGGTCCTTGGAAGCGTGAAGCTTGCAGTTCTCTTGAAACAGCGACTTGTAAGCCTCCTCGTCGTCTGAGTACAATATCGCTTCCGTGAGAATTGTACCAGCATCATCAGCCTGGTGCTCATGACCTGGCGTTTCGCGGCCTGCCTCTTCTGCATCGTCCGCGGGACAGCTTCTCCCCCGCTGCCTCGTTCGCCTCGTCTGTCAATGGCAGTTTATCCCACGCTTTCCCCTCGAGCTCCTTTATTCTTTCTGTGCTGCCTATCCTGAGTTTTGTTTTCCGATAGCTCTTGTTGCTGTTGTCTCCGCCGAGAGCTGAGCGGAAGTAGACTGGCCCGACGAAACGGCAACAAGCCGTGCGCTCCTGATTGATCATGAGCCTGACAAGGAGGGCTCTGCTCCTAGAAGTCCCGTTTTCCACCAAGAGGACGTGCTTGTCCTTACTTTCGCCCTCCAGGGCTGATTTCAAGGACACCTTGGTGAGAGGGTGGGTATCTTTCCATATGAAGTCTCCCGGCTCGACACTGTCAGTCGCGTACACTTTCCAGACTCCCTCGAGGTCGCCATTCTCTTGAAGCTCCAGGAGCTCGGCATCGCTCTCCGCAAGTGGCATGTCCAGTATGTTGGTTGGACACCAGCTGAATCCTGGTGATGACATGGTTGCTGAGTTGTGGAAGAGGTGTCCCTGGGAGACCTTTCCCAGCTTGCGCAGGATCCGTTGGTAGATCTCTTGTTGTGACAGCCCCCGTAAACATCCACCCCGGCCAGAAGGCCCGAGATGATGGGCACGTCTCGCGGCTTCGAGGTGTCGCGGGGACCCAGAATGGCTAGGAGATCACCAAGGTTCTGTATACTGGCATTTCTCAGCTTACGAATAGATTCGGCAGCGTGATGACGGCTGGAGGGTGAGATCTCGGCCAGTATGTCGACGTCGAGATCCTTGATCACGAATCTGTCGTTCTTGGCCTTGAACAAGATCTTGACCTTGTGTGACTTGGCCAGCTCCAGAGCCGTCCAGCCTCTGCTGTACCAGGGCGACATGACGATGGCGAAGCAAGCAGTCTCAGCGTCGACCCATTCCCACTCGCGAAGGTACAGATCATGGACCAATGTGATCCTCGCATCGGCATAGTTGTTGTGCATGTTGTTGAGCGCCTTGGCGCGGGCCTCGTCGTCGCTGGGGATGCTGATCGTGTCCCACCAGCATCCCTCACACTGAAAGTGCTGGGCAATGTCGCAGAAGAACTCGTAAAGACACCTGTTCACCCGTCCCGGGCCCCATGTTCCCGTGCCCGTGCCGTCGGCCCATACGTGTGATATTGCCATGTATGGATGCGAGGCATCGAGCAGAGACTGGTCGTGCACCTTCCAAACCGCGGCTTTCCCTTCCTCCGCTCCTGTGTCTAGGTGGAACCTGAGACGGGTGCAGCTCCCGTTGCAGTTTGTCCTGCCGTGATTCTTCTCGTGACGCTGGCACACCGAGGTGAAGTCGACCCTTGAGTGCTCACAGAAGTCAAAAGTGCATTGCTCGTGCTCGTGATGCCGCAGGTTATGACTGGGAACGGAGAACGTGTCGGTGTCCGGGATGAGAGTCGCCAGATTCTTTGCTTTGCCCGGAAGGCTCGCCGCAACAGCCCAGATGCGCCGTAGGCAGAGCCCAAAGGCTTTGGCCCTTTCAACCGCATCCAATATCTCAATATTCATGTCCAATTCGTAGTCTATTTCATTATCTCGAGTCATAATTATTGACAAACTCGTGTTTGGTCCCAGTGGCTCGTTAGAGGAAATTCAGCGTCATAATTATGTTGTCGGAGAAACAGCAGTAGCATCTGGACTCGGTGAAGTTTGAGAATCCGCGTTGATATGGGCGAACTATCTGGCAGATAGATATCGAATAGCTACAGGCCCTGGGATGGATCAAATACTCCCCACCGAGTTGTCAACAAAAAGGGCTAGCTGAGAAGCTGAAAATCCTGATATTTAGAAACCCCGTTCGTCGATCTGCGACTATTGCTTATGCTGACCAAATACGATCAGACCGAGAGCAGATTCCTGCCCTTTACGGCCTACCTGCTTACTGGCATGTATCATGCATGTCAGCTGACGCTGTTCCGGAAAGGCTCCACGCACAGCTCTGCCCCAAGCTACAGCGTCATTTTCAGCATTATTATGCAAGGAGACTGGTGATGAGATCCTAAACTCCCTTTTAATCGTAGTACGCCACGCCCTTTTCATTGGGAAGATGGCTGTATATTGTCAAGCCTTGCGTACACACACTTTGGCCTGGGAGTGTGGCCCCAAGGCTCCACGAGGGCTCTACTATCGTGGCGAGTGGCTGAAAGATGCATAGACCCGACACAAAACAATGGCACAGGGTAAACAAAGAAAAAAAAAAAAAGAGCGAAAAGCTGGCAGGTTGGTCCGAAATTCCTAAAGTATCTACAGTCCCTGAACACGGAAACGTGTTGAAAGCCTGCGAATATTCAGATATAAGACTTATTTAATTCACGATTGAAAAGCTATATACAGTATTCATCTTCTCTTAGTACTTCAACCTAAGGATTGCATTATTAGTCTACTTAATTAGTACTTTCTGTATTCAACCCATCGATCCGTAACCTTAACCTTATCTATCATGTGAGCCCGAGTGCAGGGCACTGGGTTCCGGACCTACTTCCCAACCTCATATTGCTGAAGTTACGGCACCAATAGCAGCATTATAGTCAGTCTCAAATATGGCACCAACATGGTTGTCCTGGTTAGTAGCGTCTCCGCGCACGACGCAGCTCTCTAACCGACAGGGCGACATTCCTGCTGCGAGTGCCACCGCAACCGCAGCGACTTATCTGGCCGCGCAGTGGCGGAATCCTAGCGATATCCTCTCTATCCTACTACTCGTCGGGCCCGATGTCATCAAGAGCGCCATTGCACAGCTCGCCGGGCGCGCCATCACGCCGGCCGCCTTTTCTTTTGGCTGGGTGGCCTATGCCCCGGCCGCCCTGCTCTCTAGTTTTGGAGGTGCGCTTCTTCTTTCCTTTTTGGCTCGCTTCGGCATTTACTCTGTTACTACCATATCAGTGTCTTATAACCCTGCGTGCACGTGTGTACAGATGGGCGGCTTATGCCAAACTCTGAGTCGACCCTCCTGGTGATTGAACCCAACAGCGGCCACAGCCGGCAGACGAGGAACTGGATCCTGGGCCGCTTATGGCGTGACTTTAATGATCGCCTCGACGAGCAGATGAAGGATGAACAGGCGCACATTTCCCTCGAAGACGCCCATGGCGAGCAGCAGCAGCAGCAACCAGCAGCAGCTGCTGGCGCAGAGACAGGGAAAGAACATGGACAGAGACAGAAACTGAAACCGCCCTTCGAAGCTCTTCGTGTCACGGTGTTCAAGCTCGCAGATGAGGTCGACCCCAAGGATCAAGGTGTCCCAGTACCGGACCTGGTTTGGTTCATGGGCATCCTCGTTATTGCTCTTCAGCTAGGCATTGCAGCCATCCCTTGGGGCGTCAACGGCCAGTGGGACATATTTCTCATCACCGCTGCGGGCAATCTATTCGCCATGCTCAGCGGTTCCCTCCCACAGTGGCGGGCGGAGAAGTGGGCCTGCCCCAAGAAAGGTGGCCAGACAGTCGCCATCACCGAGGGCAACGGCTCGCGGAGTGTCATTGTCATTCTGAAGAAGCCAGGCGTGGGGCTCGACCTGGAGATCCTGGCACGGGGCACGCGTACCGCACCGGCCTCGCCATTCACGAGGCTCGCGAATTCTGTCCTGGCTGTGCTCTGGATCCTGCTTCTGATCACTGTAGAAGCCATAGACAAGAACACGTGGTGTAGGTCTTCGTTCTACTTAAGGGTGGCACATCGCATCACCTTTCCTTTCCTGTCTCCATATTGGAAAATGTTAGGCAAGTAACCCCTCGCTGACACGATATGATGGGAATTTGCAGACCTGCTTGGCATTGGTCTCCTCGGTAGCATTCAGAACCTCGTCGCCGCCAGCATCCCACGCTCGCCAGCCGCCCTCGGAATTCATATCAAGGAGCACGAAACGATCAAAGGCAGGGGCGTGTCTGAAGTACTGAAGCAGGTCGAAGAAAAATACCCCCTCCTTGGCACGGCTCTGCTCAATGTCTTTTTCCTGGATCGTTGCGCGTCAACAAGGAAAATGTGGAAGTGATCGCCTTTTGGAGGGCTGCGCTAGAATTGAGGTATAAAGAAAATCGACATGGCATCAGGTTGGATCGTCTGCCAGCTGAAGAAAACCGAGAAGACAATCGAGGTGGTGATTTAGGCGTGACACCAATCTACTAAACGTTCTCCTATCTCTCTGAATAGGACCTCAATCACACGAACAGCTAACCTTCTTGAGGGTTCACTCGCTTCCTTTTGCTATCCTCTATCCCTTTTTGTTTTTTATACATATTCCTAGTCATTCTCTCTTGCATATTACACGAGACAAGAGACACCGTGACTTGTTACTGGCCAACTTCAATATGCATCCTTTGCAGAGTGCCCGTGATCACTAATCTCATAGAGAAACCTCCTCAACGTATCGTTCAAGACTCTTATGCGCGTACATCACAGACTGGAGGACTGGCAAGGATCAGGTACAAAGATCCTAACCCATACCGCAGCCGGAGCACACCAGAGATAGGGCCACGAAGCAGGAAATGGGCGAGGTCTGTCAATACCATACATTTCGGACAAGCTATCATTATAGGTAACCCACCGTGACAGTGATAGCCCACCCAACTATCAAAACTCATGAGTATTAAGTAGTACATAGGATACGAGAGGGTTCAGTATGTTTTCTAGCAGACTCGAACAATCTTGGAAGTCAGCAGCCAAACATTCTGATCCTCAGGCAACTTGAGACATTGCTGGTTATAGGGCCTACTCATCAAAGTATATGATGACTGTCCTCTGTCAAAGAAGGTCATCAGTTTCTTTCAGGAAGTTTCTATCATGGCTGGGCACCCACAGCAGTAGCATATATCCAACAAAATCTGTCAACCAAGGACATATAATGTACTATACAAATAACTCCAACACACTCAGAACCTCAGCCCTATAATGCAGATTTATTTTCCATAAAGCCAACAGGCATTGTTGCAATCATTTTTGCTGCATTTTCTCCCTATTGTTGACCCTTTGGGGCTAAGCGGCGAGGCTAGCCAATCATTGATTTTAGCTGAATTTATCGTTATTTTCCAGCCAATGACGAGATTTCACGCCTGCCCCGCACCCGTCACCCCTGTCATACAAGGACTTTGTACCTTTGTACCTCAGTAGCGCACCCTTATTTAACTCTTCAGGCCTTCAGTGCCGATTCCCTCCCCCTTCCACCAATTGCGGCCCGAAACTCCTTCTGCCCACCTACACACCAGCGAATCGGCAGATCGACCGAAGATGACGTCCCAAGAGTCCACTGCTGCTACTATTCCCCCTTCCACTTTCCTCGCCGCTCCCCTGCCTCTTTCCACCATGTCGTCCATCAACCCGACGCCCTCCAAATGGGCTCACATCCCCGGCTTCGACCTGCTGCCGCTCGACCAGCACGAAGCCCACCTCTACAGCCGAATCAAGGAGTTCAACCGCATCAAGCTCTCCCACTACGACGGCGGGTACTGCCCCGACCCTCAGTACCCTTCCAACATTGACTACCTCTGCCGCCAGTTCTTCGGGGCCAGGGAGGTGCCGGTGATGGACGAGGCCTACGTCCGCGCGCAGGAGGACCGCGAGAGAGCTCGCAGGCTGCGCTTCAGGGCGCGCATACAACGCCCAGCCAACGCCGCTGACAGCCGGCCCCGCCCCTCCGACCAGCATGACCACCTGAATGACCACCTGAACGTCCCCGAGAACCACCCCTCCTCCCACACCGCCCGTCGTTTCAACCACGGCAACAGTAGCAACAACATCAACAACAACGAGAACAAGAACAAGAAACGCGCCCGCGATGATGATGGCGACAGTGAGGCGCCGGCGGGCCCTCAGGCGCCTAAGCGTCACCGTGTCGACAGACCTCCTCCCAGCTACGGCGACGCAGTGCCCGTCTGGTATAACCCAGCCGCCGCCTCTTCCTCCTCTTCCACTCCCCAGAACCCCTGGGACATCCCGCCCCCATGCACCCGGACACGGCCTTCCGCGAGTCTCTGTACGATGCTCTGGCCGACGCCCAGGGTGCTGCGTACTGGGAGCGCATATACGGGCAGCCGATCCACATCTACCCCCGCGAAAGGGTCAACATACAGACGGGCGAGACCGAGACCATGAACGACGAGCAGTACGTCGCCTACATCAAGGCGGAGATGTTCAAGAGGACCCAGGCCGGCTTCATCGAGGAGCAGAGGCGGCGCCGCGAGAGGGCACAGCAGGCTGCGCAGCGCGCCTTCCAGGCCCAGAAAGAGGCCAGTGACCGGAAGCGGCGGGCCGAGGAGGAGAGGAAGCTCCAGCGGGACATCGAGCGCAGCCTGCGCCGCGCCGAGGCCCGCAGGAAGAGACAGGCCATGGAGCAGAGGTTCGACGTGTACACCAAGCAGTGGAAGGACTGGGACGGCGAGCAGGCCAGCATCCCCTGGCCTACCGAGTCGGGCCTCCGCAAGGAGCTCAGCGAGAGGGGCATTCGGTCCTTCTTTGTGCGCGGCCTCGACCTCAAGACCCTCGGCGGCAGGGCCTTTGCGGCCAAGCTCAAGGAGCAGCGGGTGCGGTGGCACCCCGACAAGATGCAGCAGCGGCTCGGTGGGAAGGACAAGGTGGACAAGGGCGTTATGGCGGACATTACCATGATTTTCCAGGTTATTGATACCCTCTGGGATGATACCCGCAAGGCTAAGTAGAAACTACGGCCTTTGCACATGCATACACAGCAACAACAACACCATTGCGATGGATGATGGTATGAGGATCCTCGATAGAATTGAGGAATGAAATGATGAAGATTTTACCATTGTCTTGATTGCCTAGTCTCTCTGATGCTTGAACGGGTCTACTCTTCTTTCCGCCCTGATCATACCCCCAACCACATACTCCCTCTTGAATATTCGAAAGGAGAGACATCTCCTCAAGGCAGACTTCTGCGCCACCACCTTGGGCAACATCCCTTCCAGCTCGTAATATAATGTCACCATGGTTCCTCCCGCCTCCTCTTGCCCCTCCATGGGAGAACATCTGGGCAGGAGAGGAGAGGAGGAAGGACAGGTTGCGATGAAGCAACACGTTCGGGTGCTGCTAGAACGATGAGAAGAGTGAGTAATACTGATGAAGAGAGGAAATCCTGTAGTGCTAGCTTGCCCAAAAGAAAAAATCTCATGTAGAGTACTGCAACCCCTGTCCAACTAGTTCGTGACAAGCCATATGGCATGATATGTGTATAGGTAAGCCCAGTTGGTGGTAGCTCGGCCAGTCTGGTTCATCGATGCTGCAAGGTGACACGATGAAATGTGTTTCAAAACACACAAAGACCCCCTTTTTTTTTTTTTCAAGTAAGTCCTTTTGTAATCTTAAGATGTAACGCCATGCTCAATGCTGATTACTCTTTCCCATCCCGAGCGGCAGGTTTGTATCGACAACAATCTTTTACATAGGAGAATGTGTGTATATATAATCAAGGGGACGAATGATTTTAATGCTGTCAGACCAGACCTCCGCCGCCGCCGCCGCCGCCATTCTCAAACAGAAGTGGTGAAAACAGAGAATCCAATATTCTCCCGGTCATCATCGATGACTCGCGCGTATCTGTTGACAGTTTTTGTTAGGATCCTTGTTGAGGAGGTAATAGTAAGGTGAAGAGGAGAGAAGGCAGGGGGAACTCACTCTAACAATAGCCTGAAAAACCACACCTCCATATCCTCCTTTCTCAACACCTTGTTTGCCCAGTCCCTCCCCTGCAGTGCCACGCGCTCTGCCTCCTTCTTGCCCAGATCCCCATCGCCAAAGAAGCGCACGGCCTCGAGCCACTCGTCCCCGTGCAGGCTGAGGGGGATGTAGTGCGCCCAGGCCTTGACCCACTCGTAGTGCCACTCCCTGAAGACGGCAAACTTGTAGATCAGGCTCCTGCTCTTGAGGAAGGCATAGAACCGGCCCGAGAAGGCGTTGCCGTCCATGTCCAGGAGGTACTTGTACTGCCACGCGTCCTGCTGCTCCACCCGGCTCGTCACCTGGAAGAACTCGGTCTGCGCGTCGCAGTCGCCGGGGTCGCACTGTCCCACGTGGGAGAAGCGCACGTTGATGAGGTCTTTGTAGTCGCCGCGGGGCACTTCTTTCGCCGCCCACTCCGGGTGTGTCTCGTCGCCCTGGTTGCCCAGGATCCTGGCCTGGTCGGCCGCGTTGAGCTTCTGCACCAGCCGCTGCCGGTGCTGGCGCCGCCACCCGCCGTTCCGCGAGAACCCGCCCGTGGTCGAGCCCCGCCAGTACAGCTCGTCCTTCTTCAGGGCCCAGGCCATGTCCTTCTTCTCCTCGTAGGGGACCTTGTCGTACCAGTACCACGGGGAGGGGTACAGGATGTCGTTGTACGACGAGATCTTGCTCTGCGAGAAGATGGGGAACAGGTCGTGCACGATGTTGTAGGCGTTGGGCCTGTCAAAGAAGCCATACGTCGAGCTGAGGCTCGGGCTGTAGCAGATGTCCGCCATGGCCGTCTCGTTGTAGACGAACCCCAGCTCGCTCATGCCGTACCTCTCGACGTCGTCCACGCGGTCGACCTCCTCCAGCGCGCGCGCGGGCTCTCGGGCGGGCACGACATGCGCGAGTGCGTCCACACGGGCTGGTGCGCAAAGACGTTGAAGCGCGTGAGCTTGGTCTCGGTGAAGTACGTGCCGTCGTTGAGGTCCCGCGGCTTCTTGGTGAAGTAGTTGCGCGGGTTGGTCACCGCGTTCGCCGCCCTCATGTTCTTGTTCTTGGCCGTCGCCACCAGCCGCTCCATGTCGTCGTGCGGCACCACCACGCGCGGCTCGTCGTGGATGTTGAACGCCAGGTCCATGTTGGGCAGGTGCGCCAGGAACGGCTTCATCATGCCCTCTGTCGCCTCCCGCTGCCAGTCGCCGCCGCCCTGTATGTGCGTGATCCTGCCGTCGCGGATCTGTACGCCCAGCAGCGCATTGTCCCAGCCCAGCGCCTCGGCCGCGCGGGCGCGGATCGTGGACGGCTTGAGGCCCCAGAAGGGCGTGATGAGCTCGTGGATCAGGTCGTACTCGTCGACCAGCTGCACGCCCTTGCTCGTGGCGTACTCGAACCACTTGTCGAAGTTGGGCGGCGGCGGGATCCCATAGCGGCGGCGGTACTCGGCTACTGCCTCATCGAGCGTCTTGGACTGGCGCGCCTTCGTCTCCTCCAGCTTTTTCTCGGCCTCCTTGATGAGGTGCCACACGGGATGGGAGCCGCCGGGCGCGGGCTTGAACTTGGTCCGCGGCGCGTCATGGTCGATATCGGCGGGTGGGCGGTTGGCATTCGGCTCGTCCTGCACGGGCTTGACGTCGGAGGGCGGTGGTCTCGGCAGGTTCAGGTTGGGTATGAGTGTGGTAGGTCGCGGGGGCGTTCCCAGCTGCAGCACGCTGTAGGCGAGGAAGCACAAGAGCACGATAGCTCCGAGTGTGAGGGTCTGTCGTGGTCGCATCTTCCATCACAGGATCTAATCTCCGCTTCGAGCCTGCAGGGCGTTGGATCTGAGCCCCTCGAGCAGGGCTCGAGTCCGGATTAGATGAGTCCCAAGACTAAAAAGGACGTTAGGCGAGGACGAGGACGAGGACGAAGGGGGGCCGACAATCGAGAAGGGCAGCGAGCGAGGAGGCGGCTACCTCCTAGCTTGTCCGTCAATTAGGCGTGGAATGTAAGCCTCTCTTGTGACATGAGGACCAAGACTCGGGGACATTGGGGCGTCTAGCAGAACCTGGCAGCTTTTTGAATGCAAATCGACAATGCCAGGAGGGTTGGAAGAGACCGAGGATTCACATGAAATTAATTCGTGGAAGTGCCTTGACGACGAAAACGGAGTGCCAGGAGGAGCCGATAGACATCTACTTGTCAGTACCCGCTATCTGAGGAGGGGCCCACGCGTATCTCTCAAACATCCCACACTACAAATGCGATCACTTTCCATGGCGAATACAAGAATATTACATGACGGAGCATTTAGGAAATAACTTGCGCAAGAACACAGAAAAGTCATGGAGAATCTTCAGCAAGAGTTGACATCACTGCACGTTTATCTACTAAATCTGAAACACTTTCTGTATGCTATCTCGCTGTCTTTTTGCCGACCCGAGAATCAGTTATAACAACGGCACAAGATTTAATCAGAGACAATCCCTCCAGTGTGGAATGTGTCTGTCTCCCTTTCCACAGACCTGCCATTTGTGAAAAGTCTGGATTGGTATCATCCGAGTCACAATGCGAGCAGCTCACTTGTCATACAAAAGTTGTGGTTGTCACATGGATGCGTTGGGACACTGCATGAAACTGAGGCATGATCTCTCGAAGCGACGCCTTCTATTTTGGATCATCGAGAAGGTATCTCTGGACGTCAAGGGTGGCCTATCACCATACATCCTGTGGACTTTTTTAAGACATTTTTGCCATTTTTTGTGCCATCCACCAACGCCGTCTATGCAACAGCGAGATCCTCCTCGCCCCAGCTCATTCCATCATGGCCTTTGCTAGTCTAGTAGAAGAAACCAATGATCTTGCCGGAGACGTGCTTGCGGCGAGCCTCCTCGTGGTCCATGATACCAGCAGAGGTGGTCAGGATGACGTAGCCGAATTGACGCGAGGGCAGCAGGCGGACAGTCCACTTCTCGAGGTCGGCAAGCTTGACGTTGTAGCGGGGAGAGATGACACCGGTCTTGTTGAGGCTGGGGGAGGAAAAAAGCATGTTAGCTGGGTCTGCGTGGTGGCATTCTAGGGGGTGACCTAAGAGTCTTTGTACGTACCGGCCAATCAGCTGGACAACGATCTTGCCGGAGCGGTGGTCGTCAACCTCCTCGAACTCGCCAATGTAGCCTGGAAACATAGAGATGTCAGCAGATTGTTGCGTAAGACTAAACGTTAGACCACATGGGGGAATTCAGAGAAACGTGTAAGATCTCCGCAGGTTGATCTATCGGCAACTTAAAAGACTGGAGTCGTTGGAGATTTTGAGACCGTCGTCTAGTTATCATGCCGAATTGGGAAGGGGGAAATTCCTGCGGTTGGTGTGGTGGGGTGTGTGTATAGGAGGACGCGAGCAGAAGGAGGGAGAAAAGGCGACATACCGTGCTTCTGCATGACCTGCAGGAACTTGACGATGACCTTGGAGGAAGGTCGGATCAGGACCTGGCGCTTGCCGGCCTTCTCGGCGTTGTTGATGTTCTTCAGAGCATCGTTGAGGACGGAGGTGCGGACCATCTTGACGGCTTTTTGGAGGGTTAAGTCGTGTGAGGAAGGAGATTCTCAAATCTTGTGCGAGATGAGGTATCTGCCACCAGAAGATTGCCATGTTAGCCTTCGGAGGCTCTAAGAGCGTGGAGAGTGCCCCAAGAGGAGGGGTTCTGCCCGCTCAGCGTCGATGGAGAGAAGCGTATCGAGGAGGATTCTGTCCGTCATGACCGCATCATCAAGGTCGCGTGCGGCGTGTCTGCTGCGTGGTTCCTCGTGGCGGGCTGGGTCGTCGTCATCCATCCTCGATTGCTCTCCCCGGCCTTCGCGAAGGGGGCGTCCCCTCCTCCCTAGAAAGAGAACTTTTCTCAAGTCATGATGAGACACACTGCAGAATTGACATACCTCGTGGTAGATGGTCGTTTGGAAGGTGGGTGGGGGGAAGGAGTGAGGAAGATTTGTGATGGTGAGGTTCAGAGGTTGAACTTTTTTCTCTAAGTCCCTGAGCGTGAGGTGGAGTCGTCGCAGCAAAGTTCGTTTTGTGGGAACTAGCCCTAGCAAGCTGCACTGCGCACCAAAAGGTCCGTGCACACCAAACCGTGGCTGATTTTTGCTCTTACGGCGCACGCTTTTTTTGCTGTCTTCGTCACTTTTCAATTTACCACACTTTCTAAAATCCCAAGACAGTCGGATTTTCATTCCTTTTTTCTCAACTCTCAACCACCCAAGTCTCTTCGAGGATCGCTTCGACAGCAACTTGACAAAGTCACCATCAAGATGGTAAGAACCACCCCAATGGCTGTCTCTTGCAGGTCTGGGTCAGCAGAGGATGCAGTTGGGCGAATGCGACAACCCCCAGCAGAGAAAGATCCGTGGCGGAAGAGAGAAGTGGAGGGGGAGAGGGCCAGTGCCGCAATTGCCTGCTGCGCACGCGAATGACCAGATCGCCAGAGAGAATCATCCATTGAACTCTGACCGCTGACTTTTTTTTTTTTTTCTGCAAACACAGTCGGACGTAGAAGAGAACAACGCCCCCGAAGTCGCCGAGGAGGTCGAGGTTTCGGCCGATGCCGCCTCCAAGGGCCAGATGTCCGTCCTGGACGCCCTCAAGGGAGTCCTGAAGCTCGCCCTCATGCACGACGGCCTCGCCCGCGGTCTGCGTGAGGCCTCCAAGGCCCTCGACCGTCGCCAGGCCCACATGTGCGTCCTCAACGAGTCCTGCGAGGAGGAGGCCTACAAGAAGCTCGTCATTGCCCTCTGCAACGAGCACAAGATCCCCCTGATCAAGGTGCCCGACGGAAAGCAGCTCGGCGAGTGGGCTGGTCTTTGTGAGTATACTCCACATTCGAAAGAGCGTCTTCTAATAGAAACGGGGTGGCTGACTGCTTTGTGCTATCTGACAGGCGTCCTCGACCGTGAGGGTAATGCCCGTAAGGTGGTAAACTGCTCCTGCGTCGTCGTCAAGGACTGGGGTGAGGAGTCCCAGGAGCGCTCTATCCTCCTGAACTACTTCCAGACCGAGCAGTAAACAGGACGGATCGCCATACACACGATTCGTCACATCGATCGAGGGGGCGGCGGGGCGTTTACGGGGGAAATCATAGGTGGGAACATATGATGGGCTATCTTGTCGGTCGGTCACATCAATGATGACCATTTCGGATGACTCGAGCTTCTTCGGTTGGCAATGGTTCGGACAGGGAAAAGTAGAGGCATATAGCTACCTCACATTTGGGACTTTCAATACAAGAAAAAAACACCACCAGAAATACCGTGGAAGGTCATACAGTCCTTCGTCAGACTTGGGATGCTTCTCATAATGCCTCAGTTGCTCTGTGCTAGTGGAGAAAAAGAAAACGACACCATGATGCCCTCCATAAACCGAGAAGTCGCTGCTTACTTCTCTACCATAATGATATGGTAACCAAAATCCGTCTTGACCCAGTTGTACTTGGGCTTGTCAACCGTGCTTGGCTCCAGGTCCCAGGCGCAGTCCTTGAACCTTTGGTCAAACGGTGCGTCCTTGGTCACCTCACCCAATGACCCTCCTGAGGATCTCACAGTCAGTCGATTGCCCACAGACCAGCTGCAGTCCATCCTTCTCCCTGCTGAGGGAACAACTCACCCTGCTTTGCCTTGTCCTCCGAGTAATTCCTAGCCACCTCGGCAAAGCTGACCCCCTCCTCAAGCTTCGCCAAGGCCTCGTCCATCCTCGACTTCTTCTCGCTGCACAGATCTCATCAGCCACGATCGCAACTCTCGTTGTGGTGTGATCTCAGCGTGTCTCAAGAGAGTGAGAGAGCGGCAACCTACCACAGAACATGCCTGATTTTGATCTTCAGCCCGTTCTTCTTGCCGGAGCCCGCCTCCTTGTCGCCGCCCTTGCCCTTGGCCCCCTTGCCCCCTCCGCCGGCTGCAGCCTTATCAGTCCCTTTGTTCTTGCCCATTTCGGAGTCGTTGGGCCTCTCTCATCAGTGGCGTCTTGCGCAGAGAGGAATGAGCAGGGTGTGGGATATGGCGGCGGGAAGACGCTCCTGAAGGCGCGCCTACTATGTAAGCACATCAACCCCACCACACACCCACCCTGGACCCTTGTTTCTCCTGGCAGCTGGCGCTTGTCTGTAATGCCGGGGCGACCAGCTGGCAGCAACATTGCGGAAAACACGCCCCCCTCGCGCCACCTTTCCTCCTTTCCGAGGTCCCCTTTCTTTCCTTTTTTTAATTCGCAATAACACCATAAGAATAATACCATAGAAAGAAAAGAAAAGAAAATAAGGCCATCGTGTTCAGAGATCGATCGACATGTTCTCTTCAACACGGTGCTTGATCCTCAGTGCTGCGAGACTAGGAAGCTAGCGTTTTGAAGCCGGAGCCAAGGCGACAACTCGTGCCTTGACGTCTTCACAGTCAGACGGGAACAGCCATTGGTGCAAATGGGTGTCATGGCCCTAACCCTGTCTCTTCACCTTGCCTATACAATGCTTGATAGGAGGAGGTCATCAAGACCTAACGCGCCTGGGTTGAGAGTCTTGACTATGGATTGAGCGGGAGTCAGTAGACAATCCATTCCAGAACTTCTTCTATCACTTGGTGAATCAATTGCTGTGGGCGACGTAGTGCAGTGGTAGAGTCGTGTGCCGATTCATTCTGCATGAAAAGCCCCCTGTATGTTCAATGCCGTCTGCTGGTGTGGGAGTCAAGATTCTTTTTTTTTTTTTTTTTTTCTCCCTTCCCACTCAGCAGCTGGTAGGCGTGGCAGCAAGCTGTACTCCCATCTCAGCCATCATTAGACTCTAGAGTTGTACTAGAAGGAGACGGTCGAAGGTGCTGTCGACCCTACCGTGCGGTGATGGCTACAATCGATCTCTGTTTCACGCAACTGCGCAAAAACATCTTCTGCTGTTACCGCGAAATTGCGCGAGGAGCCCTTCCAGTCGTAGAGCACTGGGAGCAAAAATGCTTGATGAGGAAGCCCCTCGACTACCACTTCACTGCCATTGATTGCTCAAAATGAAGATCGACTCGTATCCGCTGCATATGGGCTAACAATACAACTTGGCACAGAGTTCCATGTTTCGCATATATCTCCTGCTCCCCAAAACACTGGATCTGCAGAGAAGAAGAGTGGGTTTCTTGATTGCACAGCCAGCTCGACGATATCAATTTGCCGTCAGCCCACAACACATCTCTGTTCTTCGTAATCTCGAGATCCTTGCCTTCTCTATTTTTGAAATGATTTGGTGACTGCCAGGGCACAAGATTGTGCCAGTTCGACTTTTGCTGCTCAGCATCCTGCCATAACAGCATTCTCTTCAATGGATTTCTTCTGCATCTCATTCCATCCCCGAATATCCTTGCATTGGATTCCTACTGTGCTGGGGGGTGGTAAGAACGAGAGTGGGGAACCATGGCATGACATAAGCACGTCACGTCATTACGGATCTGGGGTATCAGATGAAGCTGATAATTTGGCACGAGTTCCATTTTTCATTATAAAGAAAGAACGTCACCCGCCTGTATTGTATATTTGTGATGGCCCAGGTTCGCCATCATCTCCTCGACAGTGTCGCGGGCACCAGGGCAGTGCTAAATTCCTTGCCCAGACACCTCCTTCGGTCATCTGGACATTCAGCTCAACTGAGGGTCTTAAAAGGTGATGGATGAGTGTGTGTGTGTATTCGCGATTGCTTCGTGAGCCTGCTGTCCAGTACAGATAATGCTATACATCCATGGCTGTGTGCGCCTGTGGAACCGACACGAGTGAGCGTGCACGTGTCAAGGAGAGAAAGGCTGACGCTTTCCGAATTCAGCAGGTGGGTCATCCTTAGACCCAACACTAACACAGCCTTGCCTTCACAGTATCAGCTTTCCGGCCGGAATGATTGGTTTGGGCCAGAAGAAATTCTTGAAACCTCGCAGTGGGCATCAGGAGAGAACATGGTCTGGCCCTTCTACTATCAAGTATTAGGACCTCATTGTGTGTATAGCTACTACCGCCCACGGCGAGGTCCCTGCGGCAACCTCTAGAATAACGCTCTTCGGGCGGTAGTCGGACGCACGTTTCACAACGCTTCCAATTGTTTGTAGTCATGGGTGACAGCCGCCACGTCGGGAACGATCCCACTATTTGTACACGCACACTCGTGCCGAGACTTGGGGCTTGTGGACACACCAAGCTGGAGCACAGGAGGGCATTCTCTTTGTAATTATTACTGATTCAATGAGTCGAGCATACCCACATCTGGGTCCGTTCACAGAGTTCGTAAGCGAGAAGGGGCCTTCAGCTGCGCTGTCTTGAAGTTCATCCGATGCGGTGTATTTTTGCCACGTAATATCACGGCAGAAGCGATGCGTGTTGGTTTCATTGTTGGTTTCCTTGTGTGCGTGTGTGCGTGTGTGTGTGTGTGCGTGTGTGTGTGTGTGTGCGCGCGCGCGCGTGTCCACGGGTGTGTACGGCTTTCCCGAGGTCTGAGTTTCGTTCTCGAGCACTCTGATCAACGATCTCACCGCTGCCTCGTGCACACCATCATATCTCCAGATCAGATTTGATGATCGAGGCAGATCGAAGAGGCGCAAGGTGGGGTTGAACAACGTTACATTTGGAGAACACTACTATGTAAGTACATGGTCGTTTTGTGTCCTAGGAGCTTCACTTCTGTGCTTGAGTCTCCCTAGGAACTTCACTTCTGTGCTTGAGTCTCCCTAGGAGCTTCACTTCTGTGCTTGAGTCTCCCTCTGATATATTACCTTGGATGAAGTTCGGCATCTGCAAGTTGGCCTAAAGGAGGAAGGAGGAAGGAACCCAATCTGGGACCCAGCACTTTTAACGCCCAGGTAGTTCGGCACACGGCAACCAGCCGATAGGCGCGGGTATCTGCCGAGATACTCTCGGAGAGATTTAGCACGTACATTGTGTAAAGCTCCACTGTTTTCGTCCTCGAGCATAGCAGAAGCACGGTGTGATGTGGTGTGGTCCGTGATGCGGTCTGAGCTGCAGGTGCCAGTTGACAGCGAGGCTTGAAGCGGGGGTGAGCCCCTCCGTTGTGAAAATGATTCCGAGGATAGAGTTTTGTCTGCGAGAAGGAATATTCCACAAACGTGTTACGGGGACCAAGGACCCTCTCAGAGTTTCCCAACTCGTTTATCGTCGATACTGAAGCTGGGCAACAAATTACCTGAGAAGATGGTGGCAAGGCATACTTAGTAGTTGGGGAGAATCATGTGAGACGAACAAACTCAAAGAGGACCATCTAGGAATAGAAACGTTACGAGGATGGCTAGCCCCTTGGAAGAAGGTGAGGATCAACAACTGGCTGGCATTGCCACACGGAATGTACTAGTGGTCCGAGTTACCCGCAGAGTGCCGTCTATGAGCCTCGAGGTCGTGAAAGGTTACGATCGACAGTTGTGTCCACCAGAAAGCAAAGCTGAACTACCATGACCCAGCAACGCTCGTTTACGTAGGTGCCGAGACTTTCTTTTTCTTCCAACGAGGCAGACTCAATTCTATGGAGCTCATCCTCCCCCACTGCATAGGAGCCACTCGTCCATTACTAGCTGAGTCTCGTAGTAAATACGCACAGGCTCTGCTCCAACATTCATATATTTATGTAGATTCTATTGGCTCATTGCCCAATCGTAGATCTAGGGGTGTCAGCATTAAAGGGCGTCATCATCATGCAATTGACTTGAATCTAGAGGCCCGAGAAACCCTGTTTTAGTCATGACATAGCAGACGCAAGAATTACTTGTAGATGAGCAGCACATCATAAAAGTACCATAGTAGTACTACTGTATGTACAGTAGCAGTAGGGCTTAGGACAGGACAAGGGGGGTGGCAGTGCACACGAGGCGAGGCGCCCTTCTCCAGGCCAAGTCATGATGCATGTCAGGGGACAACGTATGGAGCCGACCGGGGATTGACATCAGCCAAGACCACTTTTCCCAAAAGCTTGGCGCAAATTAAGGTTACTGTGAAGCATCGACGACCAAATGCTCCCTGACCTGGGCAACGGCTCCAGCTCGTATTCTATGTTTTCGAGAGGTAACGTTTCGGAGCTACCGGGTCCATCCGCCCACTTTGGCCAGTCCCCATGATGTAGCCGACCCTCTTCTCTGTGCCTCTCTCTCCTTGGCTGGCGACCAATTGCCTTGGCCGTTGCATCACATCGTTGCAAACTCCCTGGAGAAAAGGCAGAGAGATGCACGGCTCTATAGTGCTCCCAACAGGATATAAATACTGAGACACTCACCCTCTCTGGAATGCAGTTTACTCTCGATATCATCATCAGCAACATCTTCAAGACATCTCATCCAACCAACAACAACACTTCCAATCTACAAAATCGTATCCTCGATACCTTTTTTCAAACCCACCATCAAAATGCAGTTCTCTACCGCTATCATCGCCCTGGCTTCTGCCATGTCCGTCTCTGCCGACACCATCTTCCAGGTCTCTGACTTTACTGCTGCCTGCACTCCTCACAGCTCCCAGTGCTCGTAAGTTTTTCTTTCTCTCTCTCCCCCGGTGTGCCGTTTCCAGCTCTTTTCTCAACTCTGACATGATATCTCTTCCGCAGCTACAACTTCACCGTTCTCAAGACCGGCACCATGGAGACCACCGGCGTCACCTGCTCCGCCACCCTGACCAGCGACGGCACCCTGCCCGTTGTCACCGACGGCACCTGCCAGGACTCTAGCCGCACCTGGACCGTCACCAAGTCCTCCAAGGATGGCCTCGTCCTGACCGTCTCCCAGCAGCTCACCACCACCTCCAGCCAGTCCGGCAGCTACACCATCCCCGCCTCCAACCTGGTCACGGCCCAGACCGGCGCCAGCACCCAGCAGAGCTACGACGGCCCCACCGCCTTCGACCTCACCTCCTAAATGGGCGGTGTTTTTTTAAATTTTTTTTTCTTTTCGAGTTTTTACCTTACTAGTGGGGAAAAAGCAAGAAAAAGCAAAGCTTAGGAGGAAGTTGTCGCGTCTTGGGGGGATGATTCTGGAGGAGTGTAAATAGTTGTTGTTGGAAACCGACCACAGTACATATCATAGATCTCTTAGGCTCCTTTTTGCCATGTCAATAATACTCAAGGTTGTCTCGAATTTTTACTACTTCCTAATGATGGCTTTGTGAACAAGGAATCAAGATTGGACTCTGAGGCTGCTATATCAGCACACAACCCAGTAAAATGAAAGCATCCTCGAGTAATAAATCTGAAGCTCTTCATAGCCTATGTGTATCAATAGACCCAAGTAAGTATATCTGCTTTGCACCTTACACAATGTATCTGGTGACTACTTATTAACAGACACTTGCTGTCTGCCACAAAGCCAGTAGTGAGGATAGCCATATGTGAGGAGACAAAAATAGAACCTTTGCAAACTATAAGTATCCCCAGTGTGTTTCAACTGGAAGACCCTTGCCAGTACAGAGAATAGGGTCCACAGCACCGAGCTCAGCTTATCACTGCCAAAGCTTCCGAGAACTATTGGTTAATGCTGAGACTCTCTTTCTCCTTGCTCTTTCCAGAGAACTCTCTAGTGAAAAACATTGTGTCCAATCAAAAGTGATCAGGTCAGTCTAGCCCGGCAATGCTTCTTACCGGGTTAGTTGCCAAGTGGCGCGCGTGGAGCCACCCGGTGACAGGCAGGCAAGATTAAGCTTTCTTTGCCCTCTATCATTGGCTATGTATCTCTAGATTGATGCAGGACATTCTTGAGACCTTGCTGTTGAGCAGTCACTGTGGAGGGAGAAAAAGCAACTGGCAAGCATTGACAGCGATGTTGATTACACCTTGATGCAGGTCCAAGATGGAATTCTTGTGGTATTAGGTCTGGACTCGGGTGTCTTTACCAGGGTAGACTGAGAAGGCAAGTGTTCCAACACCTGGGCAGTTCGTCAACCCAAGGGGCCCTCGCCATTGACTTGTGTGTGTGTGTGTGTGCCTGCAGTGATCGATATTATGAAGGAAGGTAGCGGTTTTTAGGTTGGTTGCCTTGGCTATGTTGGCGGGCATATTGAACGATGATGGCTGTTGTGGGTATAATCGCATTTTGAGGGAAAGTAGACCTTTTTCCGCCTTATTTCAAGCAGAAGAAAACATCCGAGCAAGAGTGTCCAATCTGCCTATTCGCGAACGGCAGTCTTGAGAAACCGTGTTCATCACAACCAACCTCTCGACGACAGCATGAAACAACAGGGGTTTCGCTTTAAGCCCTGCTGACACCATTGGCCTCCTCCTCCTCCCCCTCCTCGTCGTCTTGATCCTCTGGTGCACTCTGCGGCAGGTTGTACTCCGTCTTGAGCTCAGCGACGACACCCAGCACGCGCTTCTTGTAGTCTGCGTCCAGGGCCTTGCTGTCCCGGCCGGCAGCCTCGAGGTCGACCCGTGCAACCCTCAGCACGGCACTTGCGAGCGCCTCCAGCTCGTCGGCGCTCACCAGCTCCTTCTCGACCTCCTCCTTGTGCGCCTCGACCCGCTGCCTTGTGTACCCCCGCAGGAACTCTGCGACCGTGTCATTGTTGTTGTTGCTGTCGGCGGCGGCAGCAGCAGCAGCAGCAGGTATCCTCAACCAGGGGTCAGCGTCCTCCCGCCACGCCCCGGCGTCGCCGTCCCAGGCCCCGTCGATGTTGTACCCGTAGAAGGCGTCGAAGGTCTTCTTGGCCTTGAGGAAGCGCGCCGTGAGCATGCTGTTGACGGCCTTCTCGCGCGCGTACTTGGGCGCGTTTCGCTTGGCGTCGGCCTCGCGCTGCTCGGCGGTGCGCGGCTCGAACTTGATGTTGGACAGGAGGGATCGGGAGAAGTTGCGCTGGTGGCTGGTCGTCCTCGTCTCCAGCGGCTCGGCGAGGTCGAAATTGAAGTCCATCTTTTTCTTTTTTTTTTTCTTTTCTTCTTGGCTGGCTCGTGTGGTGTGGAAACTAGGTTTTGGTTCTTTGCTCGTGACGGATGGGAAAAAGGGGGGGAGGAGGAGGAGGAGGGGCTGATTGAGGAGGGTCTTCTGGGAAGATCAGACGAGCAAAGAGAGAGGACCTACAAGATTGACGTCGCTGGGCGCGCGGAGCATTTTCTAAGGGTCCAGGTTCAAGTCTGCCAGCTCAGTAGGACCCCACACAGAGCACCACCTGTAATTCGAGTGCTGGCAAGGGGGGTTTGAAGATAGCAATCTCCAATTGACCCATGAGGCGTCCGTCTCTTTTTTTTTCTCAAATCGAGTTCCACCCTTTTTTTCTGCGTAGCTCTGTAGATCTTTTGGCCGGAACACTGAACAACGATGTCTCTCCTTGACCCGTACCTGAACTGTCGCAGCAGTCGTCACAGGCAAGTTGGACTACTTACTGGAGGCAAGATGGTTCTAGAAGAGTCCTGAGGAGAAGATGTCGTTGACATCTCGTGGCAACCGTTTCGTCGTCAGGTGTGGCAGAAGAAACCCAAGAAGCCTGAAGCTTCAGTACTGAGCTTGGTGGCCCCGCCTTGTATAAGTACTATGCCTGCTAACAACGCCCCGTTCCCTACTTAGCCAATGTCTTGGCCAGCAGGCCTGAACCCCTTTTTCACTGGGCAGGTACGGGTACATGGACGCTCGCTGTATTGCGCGGTAGTCTCTGGCTGCTTCCGGAATCTTGCCACGCTTTGAGCCTCTTGTCCAGTATCCTTTGCACAATCGTGTTCACAAGCACCGTTTCCTCCACGGCCAGAAGTGGCAGCGGGATGATGGGCCTGCCGCAGTAGTTCTGGTCGCGTCGCAAAGCAGAGCATGAATTGCTTAAGGAAGGGGACGCAGGGAGCCAACTCTTTCTGTGCGGCAGAAACATCCCGTTCGGCAGGAGAGGTGGGAATGGGGCGGCTGACTTGGTAGGTGGCGTTGCTGCTGTTGGAAGGGACATTCCCATTAGCACCGTTAGCACGCTGGTCCGTGCGTCTGTTTGTTTATCAGCTCGGCCACCAGGCCACTAGCTTTAGATTCCTTTCTTCAACAACCATCAATTTCATCGTGTTTTCCGTAATAGCTGCTGCAGAACAGCAGGACGTCCCCCCACATCTCCCACTGTTTATGGAAGTGTAAGACAGGAAATTTCCAAGCCCGGGGATCCTCCTCCTCCAGCGTGGTACCACAGAGCGTGATGAGCGCCAAAAGCATGATCAAACAATAGGTGGCCTTGGTCCGTCTCCCTCGCCTTGGAAGAAATTCTTGCATGCGTTTGAAGCATCACCCGCAAACTCCATCTCAGGTGAAGTCAACCGCCTGAAACCTCGAAGCTTTAACAACCAATGTTACTTAGATATTAAATTTTTGCAGAGCTGGTTTTGGCCTATGAGCGCAGAATGACTGTTGCGGAAACACAGAAATGTTGTAGAGTCCAGCTGTCTGAAAACGGGCCTGGACGGCCCGGTAAGCTGACGAGATTGATGTTCAATAATCATCGCAATGGCGAACAACCAAAGAATATCACAGATAGTAAGTAAGCATTGTGTGCGGCGCAAATCATGACATTTCGTCGGTCTCGGCTCCCGGTCATCTCTCCCCTTAGACATCCGCTATCAAAATCAAACCTACCTACAATCCATTAGACCTGAAAGTACTGATCGCATCTTCATCTGGGGGCTCAATCGGGAAGTTATCCTTTCTGTTCAGGCGAAAGCCTGCGTGTGATTTTCTCCTTCTGTCTCCTTCTTTTTCTTCTTCTTCTTTTTTTTTTTTTTTTTTGGCGGTGCAGGTGGTGGTCTTCAATCAGTCTCAGAAGAACACCGGGCTTTAGATATCTCTCTGGTGGTGTAGTAAATGTTGAGGCAAACACGATGATTTAATGGTGTTGTGATGAACTGAATTGATGGTTGAAGAGGAAAGAAAAGAATCGACCAGCGTGCTAGTGGGAATGCCCCTTCCAACAGTAGACACACCAAACCCCCCCCCCCCCCCCCGCTTATACCCACTGCTGGCGCCACTGCGCTTGCACAACATTGCAGCAGCACTTCCACCAGTATTAACCGACCTGCTCAACAGTATTCATATACATCTTGGCTAATTTTCAATACTACTGAAGCCTGAAGAAGTCATCAATCTCATAACAGCGTATCAATTCAGACTCGGAAACGACTGGCGGTAGACAGACAGCCTAACTGCCGGCCTTGGTAGATCGATACCAGACTCCTGAGTGCAAGGCGAGCGAGTGTCTCAAGTGAGCCCACGAACCAGTTGCAGCAATCTCAACCCAAATGCCATACAAAAATGCTCCAGTACCAAGACGACAGAGCCTTTCTGCTCCTCACTGTGGTCTTGTCCCTCCTGCAGCCTACCTCGCAGGCCACCGAGCAGTGACCGCCCCTTATTCTCCCACTTCGTACGTGGTGCTTCTGAGCTCCCTACTGCGCCGCCACTGGTCGCGCTCGATGCGCTCCACGTTGCGCGCCATCGCCCAGTCGTCAAACTTGATCTGGCCCTCCGTCTGACTTATGCGGTCGCGCTCTAGCTGTTCGTAGAGGAGCCATTCGTCGAGCTGCGAGGGTCTCGGGATGGCGGCGATCTCCTCCAAGGGAGTCTGACCTGGGAGGCGCTCGAGGGTGAGCCGGAGGGTGTAGACCTCGTTGGCCACGTTGAGCTTGATGCTCCAGCTGTTGATCACGTACCTGCGAGGGGTTATCAGATCTGCTCTGTCCTTTCTTCTGGCATGGCATGGGAAGAGTGCATGGGAAGAGTGGAGAGTGTGCCACTTACAGGCCATCGTATCTCACGCCAGCCAAAGGCGCGAGTACGCTCTTGAGGCGGAACCCCCGTAGGATGCGGATTTTCTGTCCAACCTGAGACATCAGGTTATTGTGCATTTCTCGGGCCCGGCCTTCACGGATGTAAACAGGTTTGCCATCCGCCGTGTCTTCCTCGCGGCCAGTGAGAAGGGCAAGGGCTAAATTCCCACAGCGGCCTTTGGTGGCCCTCTCAAAGGCTGCGCCAACAATGCCGTCTCGGTGAGCACAGCCGATGTTTAGCCACCAGCTAGCCATCGGATCAGTAAGTAATTCGAGAACATCTTTCTGCGATATCTCCTGTCTCAGGAGTTACTCACTGGCCCGGATTGAAACTAGCATCACCCTCCACTTCTGAGGCTCCGATTACCTCCTTTGGCATCCACACGCCTAACCCTTCACTCGCGGTCGCCGACCAGATCACATCCCGCAGGCTGCCCGACATAAGATTGTCATACCTATACTTGTCAATTGCAACATACTCGGACTTGAACCTGGACTGCCTTAATCCGCTTGTATGTTAGCAGATATCTGCTGCAGGGTCGTCATCGCGAGCAAACCTCAGAAACAAAAAGTGAAGGGAACATACCAATATTTCTGTAGGCTGGAGGCAGTCTCTATTTCGCTTCTCGAGCCCGCCTCTTTTATCGCACTACCGCTGAGCAGCACCGCCGTCGCCTCCTTGTCGTGGGCCCTCAAGATGTCGGCTAATAGCTTGTCCAGCCTCGCTCGCTGGATCGCAGAGAACGTAATCTTTTCTTGCACCAGGCTTGAGTCGCCGCCACCTCCGCCGCCGGCGCCCGACGCCGTAGACGCCGTGCGCTGGTGTGGCACCTCGTCGTCGACCTCATCGGCGATGAGCATATCCAGCACGAAGTTGAGATCCTCAAGCTTCTGGGGGGTGAGGCTGGCACCCCTTGACAGCGCCGACCGCACGAGGTCCGACAGCTCCAGGAGCTTCGGCACGTTCCACCTGCCGTCAGTGATCCACAGGCTGGCGTCGCTGCTGCGGGACCGGACGGAGGAGCTGTTGGGGAGCCTGAAGAATGCGCCTGGGCGGGAAAGCTGACGGTTAGTAACACATTGTGAGCCGGGTTTTAACAGAAAACGCGAGGTGGGCAGACAAGACAGCCCGCACTCACTGGCCGTTTCCTCTGCGCTTCCATCGTAGGAGTCGGAGCTGGGCAGTTCGACTCTGCGAAACTCGACGATCTTGACACCGGGCCGATCGTGTCAGTAGGACAACCAACAGCTTTTTCAGCAGCTCGAGGAGGCCATAATACCTCTGAAGTATCCGATATGCGAACACGCCCTGGCGGCACTGTGAGTTCTGGTGACGAAGACTGACGGCGGCGGATGCCAACGGCCCGGAAGAGGCCATGCTCCAGATGATGAAGACAGAACGGGCCATGGCTCTTCGTTTCCTGCTCGACATTGGACACAGAGCCCTGGCGGCGGCTTCCCGTGTCGGACAATGACTCTTCGTGCAACAGCGCCATGGCCCTTCATACCTACTAGTCGTGTGAGTCTGGAGAGGATACAAGGTAAGTGACAGGTCTAATGATAGCTTCGGCGAAAATGGTCTGTAGGGTGCAAAGGCGCGAGGATGTCTCTGTTGCGTCGTTACGACAAGAGCCAGCCGTTGCTTCTAGAACAACTCTTGTCTACGAAGGACCTTGGGAGGGAATGCAGGGCCTCTAACGCATCGTACCTGCCTCACCAAACGAATCAAGAAATGAAGCACCGAAGTCAGCTTGACGTATGATGACACGGATTTACATTTGATATCGTAGTAAGGATACGAGCCACAATTAAAGTCATCTCATGATCTGTTCTGTATGAAAATCATCTTTCGTCTTCTGGCTTCCCCCTTTCGACCTGTCAGAGGCAGATAGAGAAAGATAGAAAGAAGAAGTCAGACGAAGGAGCGAGAAACAAACCCGAAGATACGTCCAGAGACGAGACGTGCCAGACTGCTTTGATTAGTAGATGACCGTGTCCTCCTCCGCCTCGAACATCTCATCATGGTCCTTTTCCTCGTGACTGGTGCGCTGTGGTGGTGCTCGCGCAGTCGCTGTGGAGTGTCTTGGATCATTAGTAGCAGAGGCAGCGGACTCATCTTGTGCAGCGGTTCTAGAGCGATCACCTTCGACTGCTGGCTCACCGGCTGTAGCGTCGACTTCTGACGGGGAGGCGGTACTCCCAGATCTTTCAGTCTCTGCTCCTTCTGGGCCATGAATCGCTGCAGCTCGTCCTCGATCTGCGCCTTGGTGTCACGGATCTGATCCTTGATGGTATCTTCCTGCTCCTGCGTGGCCTCCCAGGGACGGTAGTACTGGACAGCACGTTGGGTCAGTATCGACACCCTGTTTTCTCTCGTGCACCCGCGCACGTGTGGATAAAGGCAAGGACATACTAGCTTCGGCTCGCTCCTAGTATGCAGGCTATGCGCCATAGCGAGCATATTGGAATGACGGGTGTTCATCTTTTTGGAAACCTTTTGTATCAGCATGACAGCTCGTCGTCTCGACCACAAGGGCCCCAACCCCCTCCTCTAGTGAGGCGAAAAGTCAAGCATACCATTTGTTCATCGAATCGGACCTGCTCGATCTTCCTGACCCTGTCGAGCTTCTCCAGATCCTCGGAGCGGCGCTTATCGTCCTCGATCTTCTTCTTGGCGGCTTTTTCCTGCTGTCTCTTCTCAATCTCCTGACGCCTCTTCTGCTGCGAGTTGCTCGTGGTTTGACTTAGTGTGCTTAGCAGACCACCGAACAGGCGCTTGCCGCGCTTCTTCTCCTCCTCCCTGCTGAGGCCCTCCCGTCGGTTGCGGTCCTTGTCGCCGAGTGATGTCGCCTCGGGCCTTGTCCGCGAAGGCGACGTCGTCAATGACTCCGACTCGCGGCGGGTCTGCCGTGACGGCGGCGAGCGACCGTGTCTCCTGGAATCGTATGGGCGTCTCTCCTGGTCTGTTGATCGCGTGCTCGGCGGGGGCTGCGCCTCCTGGAGTCGTGAGCCCATCGGTCCCTGTCTGGCGATTGCGCGTGGGGGGATGAGTCACGGCGCCTTCTCGAGCCAGAGAGTCGTCTCTCCCTCTGCGGTGAAGTTGTCACCGCGACGTCACTAGGCCGCCGACCCGCTGGGGATAGGGTCCCTTGGTTGAGGGTGGTGTCCTGCGCGGGGAGCCTTCGCGCAGATCACTGTGACCCTTATTCGCAACTGCTCCCTCCACATGCCTTGTCTCATCTGCCTTGGTGCTTGCTGCTGGTGGGTGGTCCTCGACCTTGGCGCGCTTGCTCGGCCCATCGCCATCCCCGATGTCGTCTGGGCTTGGCTCTGACCCACCCACCACCGACTTGCGCTTCAGTGCGTTCATCTTGGATGATGCACTTCTGAGATGTTGCAAATTTATCTTCTCTCTTTGTTTCCCTGTTGCATAAATCAATCCGCCCAAATTTCAGAACAGTCGGAGCCCAGGCTTGACTTCCTTCTTCTCAGGTGGCGCACTGCCTTGAACTTGTGACAGGCGACGAGGGGCCGCGGGAATGGAAGGCTGGAGATGGTGGGTGAGGCCATGCAAAAAAGTATGGAGGATGCTCAGGAAAGAACAGACCAGCAGGTCAATAGCAAGTTTATGGATCTGATCCCATGGTGATATCGGATGGGTGATGAAGAGTAGTGGATTGAGCTTGTGGAGGGTGCACAGAGAACCGACGTCAGAAGCTCAGGCAGCTACTGTAGCTTGCCTAAAGTACTACTGCTGGTAGTGCTGTGGTAGTGCTATGGTAGGTCTTCTTGTAGGGCCTGTAGGCCTGTTTCCCCCTACCCCATGTCCCACTGTCATAGTACACAGTAGTGGGCTCCAGAGCATGCAGGGTTCCTTCTGGTCACTTGCAGGGAAGGGAGCTCTAGGGGCAGGCTGGCCGGGTGCTAGCTTTGGCTGATGGAAATTTCTGGAGACCGGCAGGCAACCGCTGATCAATCCACTGTAGAAGGCTCACCTCGGCTGCAAAACATCTCTACAATTTGTTACGGAGTGCATATCCTCTTCTCTTGTTCAGTCTCTCCGCCACCAGTCCCTCACCCCCTCACCACCGGTAGTTCTTCCTTGTCTTCCGACTCCCAGTATTCTTTCCTCACACATATCGCGACACCCCTCTCTCGGAGTCTAACCTCCTGCCAAGAAGATGTCCCGTCACCACCCCGATCTGGTGATGTGCCGCAAGCAGTCCGGCATCGCCATCGGCCGCCTCTGCGACAAATGCGACGGCAAGTGTCCCGTGTGCGACTCGTACGTGCGCCCCACGACCCTCGTCCGCATCTGCGACGAGTGCAGCTTCGGCAACTACCAGAACAAGTGCGTCGTGTGCGGCGGCGAGGGCATCTCGGACGCCTTCTACTGCTTCGAGTGCACCCGCCTCGAGAAGGACAGGGACGGTTGCCCCAAGATTATAAACCTGGGCAGCTCGCGGACAGATGTAAGTCTTTTCTGTTCCCCTCCCTGCGGTTCCTTGATGTCGTTCCCTGGCGTGTTGATTGCAGCTGCTAACGTGTCGTGTCCTTCTTCTTTCCTCTCTTGCGCAGTTGTTCTACCAAAAGAAAACGAACCGGACGTATTAGCCCTTGTGAAGCCCGGGTCTGGGCAACTTCCGCCTCATCTCTGCATAGTTCGGTACTGGCGTTTTGGGTTCTGTTTAGGTTATACTCGGGAGAGTTGGTCCTGACTCTGGGTTCGGGGTCATTTTTATGGTCAACATATTCGACATTTGAAGAAGGGTACTATGATGGTACGAGAAACGACAGGACGTAGGCGACGCCGGTCTAGAGCAAGGAAACCAAGACGATGTGAGGGAGATGAAAACTTAGAATCTGCATGTGCAGTAGTAGCTCAGGCAAAATTACCTCTGTTTGGATTGGATTGGACTCATGATTGACATATCTCATACTCTTTGAAAAGAAACAAGCAAAGCTCTGTCCCTGGGCAATGCGCCCCCACACCTTGCGTAGCATATCGGCAAGATTAAATGTAGCTGACCTTGACCCCCATACCCGCCGTGGCCTTGACTTTGTTCCAGCTGGTCGCCATTATGCGAGCTATGCGCTCGCGCATGTTTTTCCTCCCAAACATCAGAACCAGCCCCATGATGAAGGCGAGAAAGCGCATCAGCAGCATCGGATTGGTGTGGAGGGTCACGCTCATGCGCTCGAGCATGGCACGGACGTTGGCGAACATGACTGCCGCTCGTGCCCCGAAAGAAGTCGTCGGGATGACAGCCTTGCTCTTGTTAGGAGAGCCTCCTCCGCCACCGCTAGCCGTTGACCGCGCAGGCCTTGCTCTAGGCGTCCTCGGGCGGTCTCCTCCTGTCTGGTGGGCGCGGTTCCGCCGTGCTGCCCTTCCACCGGCCGATCCGGCCGTGCTCGTCGCGTCGATGCCATAATCGACCTCGCTCCCGTCTCTCCTCGCGCGCTCCTCCTCGAGCCGCCGTTTCTCCCTCTGCTCGTTCTCGGCGCGCAGCCTCCGCGCCTCCTCGGCGTCCCGGCGCAGCTGCTCCTCCTGTCGCTGCCTCTCCTCGCGCTCCTTCCGCTCGGCGGCCTGCTGGTCCTCCTGCAAGCTCTGCAGGGCCTGCAGGAACGCCTCCCGCCTCTCGTCGTCGAGCACCGAGCTCGCGCCGATGAACTCGCGCGCATAGTCCCACTCGTTGTTGCGGATGAGGACGTGTAGCGTGTACAGCTCCAGGATCTTGACCCGTGCGTTCAGGTCGCGAGGCGTGTCGGCTCCGCTGCGGAGTTTGGAGGGTGACCTATGCCTGGACTGGGCGCGGGGGACGTTGGCGAGAAGTGGTTCGACAGGTCCAGGTTCGGGCTCGACGAGGCGGCGAGGAAGTTCTCTAGCCGTTTCTGGTTGAGGGTTTGTGTTCTTGCGTGGGTCAAGAGCAGAGTGGCCCTGTGGTCATTGTATCAGCAAGCAAGGCTCGAGACAAGTAGTAGTACTAGGTACACACAGGTTGATGACAACATCCGAGTCCACGTCCCCTTCTACACCGTGATAGCCGTTCACTACCACCTCTTCCCAGACATCACCGTCCCGCACCTTGGCACATATCGACTTCCACTCCTGCAGCCCGAAGGCCTCCTTGCCCTCGTCCGGCTCGAGGGCGACTATGGCGTTCAGGATGGCCACATAGAGCGTCCAGACCTTGATCCTCGTGTTCCGAGAGGCCCTGGCCACGGGCGCCGGCTCAATGGTGCCGTGGGCCGCCTCAGAGCTTGGCTGTGGCGTCGTTATCAGGGGCAGGATTGTGGTCAGCGCCTCAGGTAGCCGGCGCGTCAGGAACAGCGTGGAGGATTGGCGGTAAGTCTTGGAGACGTAGGATGCCGAGTGTCGTGCCGGGGGAAGGCGACGCGAGGGAGGATATGGATGACGAGAGTGCCTCGTGAGCTGAAGAGAAGCCCTCGGTACTAGCTGGGCTCAGAGTCGTGGTGAGCGACCCATTTGTAGGAGGGGCGGTCATGATTTGTTTCTGTTTAATAGCTGCTGTGAGCGTTCACGATGTGGACCTCAAAAGGTTCGCCAAGTGCTAGAGCACTCTCCTCTCAGGAAAGCATCTGAGGTGTGAGAAACCAGAAAGAGGAATCAACTGTCGTCATTCAGGAAGGAAGAAGGATAGGCGGATATCATGCGGAGGGCGTTGTTGGCAAGGCTTGGGCGAGCATGGCTTGTGGTGATTTTAAAATTCTCTAAAATTCTCGGGCTGTTGAGAAGGAGAAAACATGTGCCATTTTCCAGCGCCTCTTCCGGCTGCAGGCGTTCAACATTCAACCTCGGCTCCACGCCAATCATAAGTGGATCGTCGTCCGTTCAGGCCCGCCAAACGCGGCTGGGATCCCCTGTGCCGGTCCACCACCCCTGGTCAGTACTCAATTAATCCTTGTCTGACAGAGCATTTCCCCAGACTACAAGCCTACTTCAACCTGCACCTGCTCATCAATCCCTCATCAAACATCTCGGATATTGCCCTGCTAATTCTGACCGAGCAGTCCAAGGTCTCTTTCTCTTGTCAGATGATCATCTAGCCTGACATCTCAAGGGATAACCACAGTCTCTAGACAAAAGATACTTCATCAGCTTGTCTTTTATGACATTACTCTCCTCCCATTTTGTCAATGTCATCTTTAGTCTCTTCTTTCGACAGGTACCTGTGTGCTATAATTCGCACTGAACAAGCACAGTCTCGACAAGCACAGTTGTGCTGGATGGATTCAGCTTGAGATTGAATATGTCAGCATTATTGATTGTTGTTTGTTAGGAGATTTGTTCAGCTGTGATGTTGCATGCTGGCAGCCAAATGGTTCTCCTGCCTGTGCGTGGCTCAGGCAGCCCCAGAAGCTTAAAAGTGGCTCTTTTTGAGATGTTGACAGAGGGCCTTGAGGGAGTATGAGAGGTTTTCCATCTGTGATGATGGCACTTTCTGAGAGCAAGCAAGGCATGGCAGCCAGACCTCCAGACTCCCACCTGAAGATCTCTGGCACACCCGCCTTTACTCTCGTGAACAACACCAGCCCTGAGGATATTTTATTATTCCCTTACTGACTATGTTTTGGGAAACAAACCCAAGACGACTTGTGTACCCCAAAAGAAATGCATCTGGCTGCTATCATGCTGTTAGCCACATGGTGATCTCCCTTGTGACCTCCACAATAATTCATATCTTTTCAACCATTCCATAGCCCCATTGCCAACCAATTTTTCCAAACCAATTCCAACTGGTATGTTATTGCAGCATCCAAGGAAATCCCTTTCCTTGCATCATTCACAAGGAGTCCATCTAGAAGTTTCACATCTTGCCAACAACAACAGCAGCAAAGATGGATGTTGACAGGATCAGCTTCTGGCCTAGATTTCCATCCATCATAAGAGCCCTCAGCAACTCCAGCTTCATCTCTGTCGACCTGGAGATGTCTGGCATCAGCACCAAGAACACAGAGAAGACAGCCAACCCAACTGTCCAACACATGTATGAGAATGCCAGGCAGGCTGCTGAGACCTTCACTATCTTGCAGGTTGGCCTGACCTGCATCTCCTGGGATGATGAGGATGGCTCCTACACCACGAGGACATTCAACTTCCCAATTGCTCTCGGTATGGTGGGAGGCAGTCCAGCGTCGGAGCAGCTGGCAAGCGGGGTGGACAGAGAGGCTGTCTTCTCCACCAAGACCATCAGCTTCCTCCAGGCAAACAGCTTCAAGTTCAGCAATGTCTTCGACAGAGGCATCCCCTATCTCTCAGCCACAGAGGCTACACAAGACAGCATCAAGGACTTTGTGGAGAAGAAGAAGAGCATGGATCAAGCTCACATTGATATCAGCAACAGCCCCCGCGAGACCCAAAAATTCTACCAGGCCATGCGAGCCAGAGTTCAGAGCTGGCTCAGTTCGCCAGGCCCCGAGGAGCATGGTTCGAGAGTCCTCACCCTACAAAACCCCTATGACGGCAGATTTCACCGTCTTCAGAAGCGCCTGGTCCATCAGCTCGTGGAGACGGAGTTCGATGGCTACCAGGCCCAGAACAGAAACGGCGGTATGCAGATCAGGATCGTCAAGAAGCAGAATACCAACTCGAACACAAGTGACGCTCGCGACATGGCCCTGCGCCAACAGGCTGTGGTCAGGCAGACAGGCTTCCGCTTCGTCTGGGATGCCATCTGCGGCGCCGAATTCACCGCCAAGATCGACCTCGAGCTCATTGCTGGCCAGCAGGCCCTCGTCAAGCTGCGCCAGGACCTACTCGAGTGTGAGGCACGCCTCAGGAAGAACAGGCCCGTCATTGTCGGCCACAATATGCTCTGGGATCTGTGCTTCCTGTTCAAGACCTTTGTCGGCCCGCTGCCGCCGACTGTGGAGGGCTTCCAGGAGCTGGTGAGGAACATGATGCCGCGCATAGTGGACACCAAGTACCTGTTCACCCGCGGTGGACACGAGATGATGCCTGACCAGAATCTCGAGGAGTGCTTTGGCGCTGTCAAGAGGGATGGCACCGTGCGAGTGAAGGCGGCGCCTGGCTTCGACTACGAGAAGCCTGCTCCGCACGAGGCTGGCTATGACAGTAAGTAATATAATAAGTACTTGATGCGCCCTACAGAGAGACTGTTGTTCGTTTACTGACACAAACGTCGGGACAGGCTATATGACCGCCATAATCTTCCTGAAGAAATCCCACAAGCTCTACAGAGACAAGCAAGGTCTCGCCCTCATCACGGGCGAGGACCTGAGCGACGCTGTCCTGAAGACCCACACATCAGCAGCTGAAGACACCTCCAGCCTCTTGTCGACGTTCTCTGCCCTCCACAGCGCCCGTATACCTGGTACAGCACCGAAGCCCGCCCACAAACGAGTGGTGCGCCTCAGCAAGTCCCTTCTCGACGACGACGACAGCGACCACGAGAGACTGGCGGATCTGGATGCCAGATACCAGCCCCTGATCCCCGCCTCTTCCTTCTCCCCTGCGCGCCTACAGGAGAAGAGGGCTGGTATCAGCGAGGCGGCTGTGGGCGAGAGCGTTAGTAAGGCAGGCAAGGACAAGAGCCCACTGGCGGGTAAGATACCGGAGTGGGAGGATGGGGTGTTCTGGAAGAGATATGGAAACAAGATCCGTATCGGACAATACGGGTTGATGCTCTACACTGGACCTGAGAATGTGTAGAGAGAGAGAGAGAGGTGCGACAGGAGAGGAGGGGGGAGTGCAGCTGTGATGGAACCAGGGCATCTATCTCCAGGCTAGCACCCGACGCCAACCAGTGTGTACAAAATCTGGTTCATTTTGGAGACATGGCTGAATGTCGACCAGAATTGAGTTGTCATTGACTCTTGGTAGACTGTGTGACACCTGTGGGGCCCGACGTGCTCCGAAAGACACAGTCGTTTTAGTTGTTGGGAAGACATGAGGGTTTGTAATATTGGTTAGTGCAAGAAGATAGAGAGATTATAGGGCTGGCAGGGCTGTGGGAGGCTAGATCCCGAGATGCAGTCTTCACAGTGGACACCCTTTCAAGCTTTGCCCTTGATGTCCTTACATGCAATCCATCTCTTTGATTTCACTTAGCCTCATCCTGCAGCTTACTTGGGAGAGGATGGACTAAAAGAGACAGGCTTAGGTTTATATATATAATTGGCCAGAAGATTGCACAGAATATTGCCCATAAGAGAAATTTGTTTTCTTTGACAACATACTGTGAGCAGAAGATGTCTTTGCAGTCTCTTCTGGACATTGCCATGCACAGTGGTTATTTGGTTTTCTTTTTTTCTTTTTGTTTTACATGTGTATACATATGTTGCCATGGATGCTTCTTATTGCGATGGCATGGACTTCTCCACACTACTGTACAGGCCCGGCTGCAGCTGTGCCTTGAGCTCCTCCTTGGTGAGCCACTTGAAATCCGTGACGCCGTATTCATTGTCCGTCAGATCCACCTGCCCGGCCATGATCCTTCCTTTTAGGTAGAAGACGTTCGTACCGCGGACCTTCGGCGCCGACCCCTTTTCGCCCTCCTTGCCATCCCCTCCGAATATCGGCTCCCGGTGCTCATGAGCAATGGGATGCCGTCCGACCATCCACGTATTCATGTTGACACCTGCTGTATCTTCCAAGGCTCGAGCAGCGGTCTAGAGATCGTCGTTAGCATTTCCGTCAAAAAGCCCCTTTCCTCCCCTTTCAACACGCTTGGCCTGGGAACATTACATACCTCGTGCAGCCCCTCATCTGGCCTGACCTCGTCGTGCGGGAAGACCCATCTCTCCTTGCGGTCCTTGACAACAAGATAGAGCGTCCTGTCGAGCTTGCGGTCCAGCCTCCTCACGTCCCCGGTCCGGTCCGCCTCCGTCTCCCGGGGCAGCGGCCGCTCGATGCGCAGCCGGTCCTCGAAGCTCAGCGCCTCGCCGTCCTCGCTGACCCGGCTCTCGGCCTCGGTGTACAGCTTCTCCCTGATGTAGTCCGGGTCCGAGAGCTGGCGCCCCTGCTCGACCAGCACCTCGTCGTCCCACGCGTCGCGGCCCTTGCGCGTGAGCCGGCCGATCTCGCGCGCCATGACGTGGCTCCGCTCGCCAAACTTGATGGCGAAGTCGACACTGGCGGGCTGGCCCTTGCGGAAGTAGAACTGGCGCGCGAACGGCGTGCTGAGCCGCTCGTTCAGGCGCTTCTGGTAGAGGTAGAAGGCCGCCTCAAAGGGGGTCTGCGTCCGGGTCAGGATCGGCGGCCGGCTGAGGATGATGCCGGCGCGGAGGCGGTAGAGGGATCTTGGGTGGAGGAGAGCGGTGGTGGTCGGCTGGTGACTAATGCTGCCGGCCAGGTCGGCGGCGGCGGCGGCGACGGCAGATGCAGAGCCGCTGGTGACTGGCATGATGTTTGGTGAGGGCGAGGAGGGGTTGGTGGTCGCACTGGTCGGGGTATCTGAGGAGTAGGGCCGTCTGGAGGACGGCGACGTGTGCTGAGGGAGGCTTATTGCGCAGCGGGTGCACAGCTGAGGTGCTCCTGGCGTTGGTTGGTCCCTCGTGTTAGCTATGAAATGAACGTGTGATGAATCGGGGAATTGACCGACAGCAAGGGAAAAGTGTGGACTTACTCCTTAGGAGGGGCACAACAGCCCGCGGCCCTCTGCTTGAGGCCGTCATGATCTGTTTCGGATCTCTTGTGCTGGACCCTTCCGAGATCCAACCAACCCGTGGAGAAAGCTTCTTCAACGCATCCGAGTTTTGGCGCGTGCTGTGCTGCATCGCAACTTTTTCTGCGGAACGTTAGAAAAGAGTACCTAGGTACAAGCTGCAGTGCCAAGCCTTACCTAATCAAGCTGATCTGGCCTGCTGATTGGTTGAAATCGGCACCCGCCCGGCTAGTGAGAGGACCCCCCGCCGCCCCTACAAATTTTCTCTGCACAGCGCCGATGCGTTTTCCCTCTCTCCTCTTCTCTTTCCTTTCTGAATCCACAGGCATGAAATCCTTATCCCAAGACTTTGTCCCCATCTCCTCCAGGACGTCTTGTCATTTACGAGTGCCCAGAGTGAAGTTTCAGATCAGCCTGATTCGCTAGCGGCGCCTGCTGCCTGCTCGAGTTCTTCGACGGGCCAATCCTCCCACCGGGCTCACGTTAGATAGATGGCTGTCACAGAGAGTTTCCACACGTGGGCGCGGCTGCTGCTTTAGGTCTGTGGACGCCGACGCCGCGCTTACGAGACCAACGATCTTGCCAACGATCTTGGATCTCGCCGCCGGGACCCTTCATCATCGAATTTTGGACCTGCGCGCATCGTTTTTCAGCGCCACTGCATTGATTTCCATCGCGAGATTGACTTTTCTGCTAAAAATGAACTGACTCTGTTCAATCAAGCTAGGGCGCGCAATTGTGCTGTGCTCTGTTCGTTGAGCTCTGAAGCACGAGTTTTTGCAGGCTCAAGTCGAAGTTCCCCATTTCGCTCGAGCGTTTTCATCAAGAAAATCGAAACCCGTCGCGATTCCTCGTCAGGACTGCATCGAGAACGGCGTCTTGAGAGATCTTAGAGACCATGTTTCCATTTCAGTTAGGCAAAGCTACCAATGCTACCTGTCGCTATCCCACGAGCCTCCCAAATACGTGCAAGCTCTCGAAATGTCAGGTCCGGACCCTCCACGGCCCCCGCCAAAAATGCTGAAGAAAAACAAGAAGAAATAAAAAGAAAAGGAAGAAAAACAAAGAAACCGTTCCATACTATGTCCTTCGACGCCCACGGGTGCCGTGGCTCCGTCATAGAAAAATCATCCCGATAAGACAAACACCGGTACCTTTTGGATTTGCCCAGAGGGGGGTATCTTTCCAGCTTGCGCGACTCCATGAAACATAAACGCCGTCCGTTCGCTCGCTCCTCGCCGAAGCATATTCCATGCGTCTCAGAATCGATCGTGATCATCAGGACTTCAGCTCTGCAACAGCGTGCGCAACCTCGGTCGTCGCGATCTTTTCCCACTGTCGTTTTGCTTCGTCGTTGACCGCGGACGGGTCGGAAACTTCTTCGTAAATCTTGTGGGAGACGGCACGGTTGATCTTCTCATACTGGTCGCGGGAGAGCTGGCTGGACTTCCAATGTGGCTTCAGCGCAGCGCGCACAACCTGGCTGATATCCTCTTTGATCTCAAGTGGGAGTACCTTCCGAGTCGGCGACAGATCTTGGGAGCGGGACAGTCGAACCTCAAGCTGCCGTCGAGGACGAGGCTGCCTCAGCTCGGGCGACCCGTTCCGCTTCCGTGGACGACTCTCTGAGTCGCTGGACTCTCCGTTCGACCGTGTTGGTGAGTAGTTTGCAGGTGGGTACTTGGGCTCGATGTGTGAGCTCAGCGACAGCACGGGTGACCGCGAAGCGGACCGGGCTGTCGCATTTGCAGGAGGTGATGCCGGTGGTGGTGTCAAGGACAAAGCCCGCGGACTATTTCGTGCAGATGCAGACGGCGAGACAACAGGCGATGAGGCATCAACAGTCGGTGGAAGCCCAAAGAGACCGCGGACAGTCTCGTCATCAGAGGGGCCGCTCTGCTCGACCTCTTTGAGCAGCGATGTCAGAAACGATGGTGCCTCCTCCGGAGCGACCGGAGACTGCGCCAGTGGAGAACGAGCATTCGACGACCCTCCAGCCATCGCGCCTGGATGTTGATTCGACGCCGTAGGGGCGGCTTTGGATGATGATGATGATGATGATGCAGCTTCTCCTCCCTGGTTGGGTATACGACGGGTGCGAGGGCGCTTCAGCGGCCGTGAGGGCTCAGGTGCTGGCTCCACCGGGGACGCAGTGATGGACCGAGATTTTCTCTTTCGGCTGTTGGGCGTCGATGCCCGAGCTCTCTCGAAGGCGCGCCAGGCCTGTCGCTCCTCACGAGTCTCGGGTGCCCCTGGGGTCGCTTGTCCCGAAGGCGGCGCCGTAACCTGCTGCTCAACTACACCTTGGATGTTCCGGGCAAAGATATCCCGAGCACCCAGCCTGCTTGCGATGCTGAGGCGCTGCTGCCAGCGCTGCCAGTCGCGGCGCTCTCTCTCGCGGACTTCTTGAGCCCGCCGATATGCGCGCAGGTGGTCGTCGTCGTCGTCGTGGGAGTCGAGGTCGATGCCTGTGGCGCCGTGCACGTGGTTCGAGAACTGGCCCCAAGCCCCAAGCCACTGGTCGGTACGAGCTCTGGTCCTCTCGTTGCGCATGCTGGCCTGGGTACGGGGGAAGAAGTTGCGGCGGCGCCGGACCCGACCTGCCGTGCGGGCAGCCACGGCCTGGAACTGCTGGACTGTGATCTCGTTCTGGTCTGCACACTCCATGCAGAACCAGGCACCGTCAGGCATATCGTCCAGGCCGATGCAATGTGTGTGGTACGGTGTATTGCACCCATCGCACAACAGCAGAACATCTTCGTGGTCTGCGGTGTTGCAGACGGGGCACGGCCTGCTTTCCTCCTCCTCTTCCTCGGGGTTCTCGTCCAGCCACGCCAGCGGGTCGAACTCGGCAACTTGTTTCTTATCTTCGACCGTATATGTGTTGAGGAGGGTGCCTGGTGGGAACGGGGGAGGGGAATAAGTCAGCTTTCTTTGCACATTCTAGCTTCGAGTCTTGCCCGGGGAAACACTCACCTCCGACCTTGTTGTAGACCTCGACAAGGTGAAATGCCTGGCGGCAGATGGGGCAGCTGTTCGCCTTTCCGGTCCATGCTTTCAAGCAGCTGTCATGCAGAATATGACCACAAACTTGGATAACAGCGACGTTGTCGTCGTGACCTGAGCTGGACTCCTCCGTCTCGCTCGGATCCTGTAGTATCACTGTCGTGGCTGTGGCGTTTGTAGTGGTGGTTGAAGGGGCCGATGGTGATGCGGCGGCGGCAGCAAAGGGAGCGGCTCGAGATCGCCAGTGGGTGTTGTGGGTGCGGGCGCTGCAGCAGTGTGCAGCAGTGCACCAGCAGCGCCATCGCCCTGCAATTGCTGCAAGGGTATCGCACTGTCCAGATTCTCTAGACAAACGATGCACTGGTCTGCCATCACAGGATGCCAAATTGAACGAGGAGAGGAATTCCAAGATGATCAAAGGCCGGAGAAGGCATGAATATGATGGTGTTGATGGTGGGATCTGGAGGGGCCCTTGGGAATTCCTACTGTCAGCTTTCTTGGGTGATTGTCGTGGGCTGGCGATAGGCGGGCGTAGGTGCTGGATGCTGGGTGCGATAGTGCCTGGGCGCTGGAGGGGAGGAAGTTTGGGGGGCGCCTGTAGGCTTGTTGTGTGTGCTGTGGTGAGGCCGGTTTCTTGTTTAGCGGGTCAGTCAGTCCCAAAAAGGCTCTGCGCTGGGCTTGGAAGAAGAAGAATGGGGGGTGGGAAAGAGGCGAAAGTGCAGGCAGCTTGGAGAATTTGAGGGAGCATGGGCTACCCTTACTTACCTAATAGACAGTGCGTCCTGCCACTATGGTTTCCCGCACAGGTTTAGAATGCAGTAGGTACCTCCGAATCCAGATTGAGCGGCCACGGGACTGACTTGGTGAGTCTTAGCACAGTGCCGTGCTGTGCTGTGACCTACTGACCCCCGACCGACCCGTTTCGTGGCTCACACGCCTGCAAAAAGAGGGACGTTTGCCGCGGTGCTTTTTGGAGACAGGACCAGGGTTCTTTTCTGGGGCCTACTGAAGTACTACGTACGGAGTAGTACTTAAGTACCCTTCCTAACAGATGCAATGCTACTGTGCCTCTCTCCCTGCCTCTTGCAGACGCGTGGCATGGATAGCCTCTACGTATTGTCTTTTTTTTTTCCTGTCTTTCCACGTCAGATGGACAAGAGACAAGAGTGAAAATGAATCACACAGCTCATACGGCACCGGGCTGATTACTACTACAGATCACCTGTGTGCGAGCTGAAGATGAAGAGAGCATACTGACTGGCTGATGAAGGAGCCATGACGCTTCAACTTTCGATGACCTGTGGGGCCCCAACCGAGACTTACTATTAGATACGGGTTCCTCAAGACCCAAGGGCCACTTAACCCACCGCCCAGACCATACAAAGTTGATCGTGGTTCTGGTAGCTCCATCCATATTCATGCTGATCCCACCAAGAGAAACACACAACATGGGAGAATATTCACTCAAATATTGTTGTAACCTTGTTATCTTTTTGCTATCCGTTTTGAAGTTGAAAACAAAATAGAGAGAGAGAAAGCCTTGCCTTCAACCGTAGAGAGCAAGTTGGCTTTTCTGAGCACCCCCTTTCCGGTGGCTCGTCGCCTGTCGAGGTACTGAGTAAATGCCCACTTCAGACTGTCGGCTCGGGTTCCGTCGTCCATTCACCAGCCACCTGACCCGCATCCTTCCAATCACTAGAATGGATGAAGCCACTGGCGTGACTTAATGTGGCATTAGCTGCAAACACACACAAGTAAGGAACAAGAGAGAAAGAGGAGGGGAAAAAAAACACGTACTATGTAAGACAAAGCCGCGAAAGGGGGACCAGTGTACTTCGTATAGAGTATGTATGTGTAGTGGTGGTGTGTGTGCGTGTGCGTGTGTGCGTGTGGCTCCAGGGCCTCGCGGTGTCAGGCATGACATAAAGTATCAGCCGCTTAGGCTTGAAAAGTGAATCACACCTTGTCGTAGAGAGGAGGCACAGAAGTGAGCGCATCCCCCTCATGACCTCACAGTCCCTACACCATCACCAGTGCGGATGACGTGCCCTGCCTACGTTGCGTTCCCTGCCAGGCACCGGTGACTGCAGATTGGGCGGATAGAGCCAGGTAGCCGAAGCAAGGCAACTATTTTTTCTTCTTCTTTTTGATTATTGCAAATTCCGCTGCTGGGGGCGGTAAGATGGTCGTTGTCAGCATCTGGAGCAGGGGAGCTCGTCGTCTCAAGGCCATGTTCAATAATTGACATCCCAGGACGAGATCGCCATGTTTGCATGTCCGTCACAAGTCATCACTTTCGCCAGACAACGCTGACATCCCAAGTGTTCTTCATGGAATCGATTCCTAGCTGATTCCTAGCCTCGTCAAGGATCCGTACCTCCAGTCGGAGGCCATCATCCCTTCCCTGGTCGATTTGCGTAGCATGCCCTGCTGAGAAAACCATTTTATTCCCTGACACCACGAAATGTTGTGAAAAGCAAGCAAGACCATGATAACACCGCCCAGGCTTCAACCGTTCCGTCCTTCCCCCATCTGTTTTCGTCCACCTTACACCTCGGCGATCTCGCGCAATCTTCGGAGGGTCGAGCGCATGGCGGCGGCAGCGGGCGTGGCAACGGTGTAGGCACCACCACTAATTGGTCTGTCGTCAGCAGGTCTGAACTATATATCCAATGCTGGGGATCCAGCTCCTCGTTGTGTGGCTAATGGAGAGTGAACTTACGCAACAGTGCGCTTGCAGGACTTGCAGTCCCAGATGCCGACGGAGTGACGCTTGACGCTGGTCTTGCCGCAGAAGGTGCAGACGTACTTGGCGTGCTGGGTGATTTCCATCTTCTTGACGGACTTACGGAGAGAGGCACCGTATCTTTATACAATCTCCAAGTCAGCGCTCCTGTCCATGGATCATTTCGGTTTCCTTGTCGCCCATCGTCGCAGCACTGTCCCATGAACAAACAGCCACAGAGCTGCCGTCGGCTCGATAAACGACATCTCTAGGACTCTAGCGTAATTTCGGATGGGCAGTACAGGGCGATGTGGGCGGTGGTTAGGGTCATCGAGGGGGTTCGTTTGGTTCGTACCTAGTACCGTACTTGCCGGTCACTGCGAATTTAATGGTCAGCTCTGCATCCTCTGTTCACGAGAACAAGGCCCCCGTCCCCTAGCAGGTTGTCGCGGATATTCCGGACGAGCACTGGAGCATTTTGAGCACCACAGCAGTCAAGATGCAGCCACAGGTTGTTCATGTTCCCCCAAGTTCTTGCCCCGCCCAGCGATGGCTCTCGCTTGGCTAAATTGGTATTTGCACGTAGCTCTTCCCAATACTGTTGTCATCTTTTCCGTCTGACGCTTGCTTCGTGGTGTGCTTCGTGCTCGTCCATCGCTCGATCTGCTCGGAGAGGGGAGGGGGTGCGGTGTCCAATGTGGGGGTCTCGTCAACGTACCTCCGACCTTCTTGGTTCGCTACAGTGAAACAAAAGTCAGCATTTATCTCAAAGCATATTCACAGCGTCAGAAGTTCCGTACCTTGGCCATTGTAATGGGTTGTGGGTGTCGACTTTACTGGGTGCGAAAAGTTGACTTGTCGAAGGACGAAAATTCGTGGTGGAGTGCAACTCACTGCGTTGGAATTTCGCTGGGTCGGGTCAGATTGTGCGGGTTGCGGATTTTTGGCTTAGGTTGGCCTGAGGCAGGAAAGCGACCCATTCGGATCGATTGTGGAGTTCGCTGACTAAGTAAATCCCACCAGCTGGCTCCAGCTGTCCGGCAACTGCGTTATTCTTCCACCTGAGGCTATGTGTCGATGCAGGGAAGCCTGCCTGAGGTCTTCATCATTCAGATGTGATTTGTTTTGAATTGCTTTTCAGGCATGCTGCTCCAATTTTCCTCGTATTGGCACTCGGTCTCGGAGCACTCGCAATCTGCAGCCCAATGGCTGTTGCTCATTCAATCCGCTGATGTGTTGATGGGCAGTTGAGCCTTGGCAATCGCCTGACATTACTGCGTAGCAATTGGCCCCCTGCCCTGTGCACAGGATATATTCCCTTCTCTCCCTTCCTTCATCCATAGCTCCAGAGATTCCGACCACGATACTAGATTGTTTCCTCACCGAGCCTCTCTGTAGCGGTGTGTTCAACCTCCTTGCGCGCGTATGCCCTCTACCACTTCTATTACTCGAGCCAAAAAGGGAGACACTGGCCGCTGAAGGTTTCGCCTCAACATGCCGTTCAAAAATCATGGCCGCCAGTATGACCTGGTAGTATTTGGAGCTACTGGTTAGGATGCCTTCGCTACAAATGTCTAAACTTTTCTGACAGGCACTCAGGGTACACGGGAAAATACACGGCAGAGCACATCACCACGAACTTGCCTACGGACCTGAAGTGGGCTATCGCTGGCCGTTCCCACGGAAAGCTTGAGAAGCTCGCTGCCGACCTCAAGCCACTACACCCAGACCGGCGTCAACCTGGTCAGTGTCTCTGCCCTGAGGCGTCCTCACGTGAAGACTCGCCTGTCTGACTGACGGACTTCTTCAGACATCGAGGTGTGTGACCTGAACGACGAGGACTTGAGCTCATTGGCCAAGAAAACCTTCATCTTGATTACCACTGTTGGCCCATATGGACAGTATGGAGAACACGTAAGCGTAATTTCCTAAGAACACAATATCGTGACTGCGATGCTGACCCTTTCCAGGCCTTCAAGGCATGTGCCCAGAGTGGCACGCACTACTTCGACGTCACGGGCGAGGTGCCCTACGTAGCGAGAATGATCAAGAAATATGAGGACGTAGCCAAGCAGTCAGGCAGCCTGATGTTTCCACAGATGGGTATTGAGTCTACCCCTGCGGACCTCGTTGCATGGTCCCTGGCCAAGCACATCCGGGTGAATTTTGGCGGGGCCAAGACAGGCGAGACTATCATGTCCGTCTATAAGCTCAAGTAGGTATTGTCGAGCCCCAGCCGGAGAGCGAGAGTCGTCTGCTCACACCACAGCAGCTCTGCTCCCTCTGGAGGTACTCTGGCCACCCTCCTTGACTTCTTCGACTCGTTCAGCCTGAAGGAGATTGCTGCATCAATGGCACCTTTCGCCCTGTCGCCCGTCCCTAATACCCAGTCTAAGCAGCCGGCACCGTCGCTGTGGTCCAGGCTCACAGGACTGCGGACCGTTCCAGAATTGGGCCTGCAGACGACGTTTATGGGCGCTGACACCGACCGAGCCACCGTACACCGCACGTGGGGTATCCTCTCGCAGACTGCCTCCAAGGAGGACGAGTTTTACGGCCCAAAGTTTAGTTTCTCCGAGCACATGAAGGTGCGCAACTGGCTGTGGGGCATGCTGATGCACTGGGGCATCACCACCTCTGCCCTCCTCTTTGTCACCGTGCCGCCGGTGCGGAGACTGGTCAAGAAGTTCGTCTACGCACAGGGCCAGGGACCAGAGGCCGAGCAAGCAAAGAAGAACGAGATCGAGTATCGAGCGATTGCGACACCAGACGGTGGAGACAGTGCTGGAAAGTTGGCGTATGGCCGAGTCTGGTTCCGTGGCAGCATGTATGCCTGTAAGCAGCTTCTCTCTCCCCAGCCACCCATGCAACCACGCCGGGCTCTCTCTAACATGCATCATTAGTGAGCGGTATCTTCTTGGCCGAGGCAGCTCTCACGGTCCTCGAAGACGACCTCGAGCTGGGCGGCGGCGTTCTCACACCTGCTTGTCTGGGCCAGGGCTTCGTCGACAGGCTTGGTGCGTCGGGATTCCGGATCGAGTCCACAGCGCTGTCTACGTGATTGGCATAGTCAGCTTCATCTTCAAACAGTGAGGCTCAGCACGTCGAGGTGGTACTTGATGAACATTTGCGTAGAATGTTCTCTTCGTTCTCTGATCAGATACTCGTTGTCCTGGATGGATACGAACGGTCCTTCACAAAGATGATAGAAGTCACCAACAAGACAGTGAATTTGATGGAATATCTTCACTCCGACAAGATATTGATCTTCCGAGACCCACGGAGCAGTGCTCTCTCAGACTTGTCAGTGAGGTCGTGGTGAGTTCTCGTCGATTGCCATATATTTAAGTCCACCACATCCCGCTTAACGCTGACCTCTCAGTCTCATCACCAACTCTGTTTCCGTCCTACAATCGATATAACACAAATTCTTCTCGACCCCATCACGGTACCAGACCATCAAGATGAAGCTCTCTGGTCTCATTGTTGGCCTTTGGGGCAGTATTTACTCTCGCTGGTCCCATCATGCCCAAGGAAAAGCGTGGCGGGGGGGGTTGGGTCTCAACGACGTTGAGAAAGCTGCCTCCAATTCTTATTCTTCTGGTCATATAAATTATACCACTGTCACCATGATCCCTCAACAAATGCGTGGTCGACGAAATGGAATCTGCCTTAGAGATTAAAGCCCACGAAAAGGTGATACGTACGGCAGAGAGCACTTCAATAAATGTGTGGTCCTCGCTGAAGGGGTGGATCCGTCGTGCTGCGTGGCCACCTATCAGGGGAGGCAGGTTTGTACTTACGCAAGTCAGCAGATACGACGTCGAATGGGAACGTCTATACTGTACCAGGTCACAGGGAGCAGGCAACAAACATCCTCGAGCACGCCGCAAGGTACAAGTATCAATTGCGTACCAACCCCCTATGGCGATGCGCTAATCTCCGTTGAGAGATCGCCAGAACCAACGGTCGCATCTGCAGACACAAAGTACCTGTGTGCGAGGACCAGTCCATAGCCTCAGCACTCTGGCTGCTTTTTTCCCTGTCTTTCTTCCTTTTCTTTTCTTCTGTAGCGTACTTCTCTTCATTGCCTATTTTCCACAGCGACTTATCCGGAATATGGCTGACGATTCGGGGTTCGGGCCTCAGCTCGCGGACGCCTTCGACTTTACGATCCTTTTCGAGCAGACGATCCTCTCCATGCTTCCATCCGCAATCTTCCTCGCATCAGCCCTCGTGCGGCTTCCTGTCGTGTATCGGCGGTCTGTCCAGGTCCAATGTGGGAGACTGCTGTGGTTCAAACTCGTATGAACCTTTCAGGCCATCTACTTCCTATACAATGATGTTTATGCTCATCTTTCTTCTACAGGGGACCGTCTTCGGCCTACTATGTGTCCAGATTGCAACCCTCGTCCTGTGGGCAACAAGCTCAGCATCGTATCGTTCAGTCTCGATCATCGCCAGTGGGCTGGGCGTCGCGGTCGTCCTCGTCGCTGCCGTTCTTGTATATACCGAACACAGATGCGCGTCCAGACCCTCATGGCTATTGTCCACATACCTTTTCCTCACTATACTGCTGGACCTCGCACAAGCTCGTAGTCTCTGGCTACGAAACGGCATGCAGGCTATTGCAGGGATCTTCGTCGTGTCTATGGCTCTCAAGTTCATCCTGCTGACGCTGGAGGAAACGTCCAAGAGGTCACTCTTGCTCCCCCCACGAGGAGGAGGCCAAGGTTGTAGCCCCAGAGGCTGTGGGTGGTCTTCTTGACCGCACCGTCTTCTGGTGGCTCAATCCTCTTTTGAGTAGAGCATATCACGTTCTGATCAGCACGGCGGACCTGCCGCCTCTGGATCGAGATCTGGACTGGAAGAGACTTTGTGATCAGGTGTCTGTGGTGTGGGAAAAAGGTCAGGTTCCTTTAATTACCTACAGTTTTATCAGCACATGTAACTTGACCACATTGACTTTCTGCCTCGACTGACCGTTTTTTACAGGCCATCGGACCAAAGAGCACGCCCTCCTCTGGACGATACTCTGGGCGTTTCGCTACCAGCTTGCAGCAGCGCTCGTTCCGCGCCTGGCCTTGGCGGCTTTCACCTTCGCCCAGCCTTTTCTCGTGAACCGCATAGTTAGCCTAACCGACGAGCCAGCCGAGGTATTCCAACATGAAGTTACAGGCGGTCTTGTTGGAGCGACGGCACTTGTCTATGTCGGAATCGCTGTACGTAGGAACGGCTGGCATTCCCGCGGGGCCTCGCTGGAAGAGTCCGAACGTGCAAACGATGGCTAATTAGTATACGTTGATGTTCAGTTTACGCAGGCTACATATAAGCACTTGACCTTCCGGCTCATCGCTATGACGCGAGGGGCTCTTATCTCTATGATCTACCGGAAGACGCTGGATCTTGAGATAGAATCTATCGCCGACTCCGCGCCGGTAACTCTCATGAGCACTGATATTGACGGAATCCAACGAGGGGCGCAGTATCTCCACGACATCTGGGCAAGTCCTGTTGCCGTGGCAGTAGGCCTGTACATCCTCCAGCGGGACCTTGGCTACTCGGCCTTCCTCGTAGTGGCTCCCAGCTTCATCTGCACCGCGGCCATCCACGTCCACAGCAAGACTCTGGCGCCGGCCATGATGGACTGGAACCGTGCTGTCCAGAAGCGGGTCAGCATCACATCGTCTTCGCTGGCCCAGATTAAGGCCCTCAAGATGATGGGCTTGTCAGATTTCATGCTCAGCTCCCTTCATGCCCTCCGGGTGTACGAGCTGGACCTATCGAAGAGATTTAGATGGATTCAGGTGGCTTTGGGTACAGTGGGTAAGCAGAATTGCCACCCCATTGATACCCCATATTGTTTTTGTAAGATGAATGAATGCTCATTGACCCGATCCCAACAATGCTCCCGTTACAGCCGCGTCCATTGGGCTTGCTTCGCCCATCGCTGTCATCATTAGTGCGGTGTTCCTCACACATGGACTCGGGATCGCCCAAGCCTTCACGGCACTCTCCATCATGTCACTTGTAACCACGCCGCTGACGACGTTGTTGGGCTCTTGGCCGATGGTGAACGCCTCTGTGGCGTGTTTTGACCGGATACAAGCGTTTCTCCTGCTAGAGGAACGAAAGGACTATCGTGCATTCGCAGAAACCTACAGCCCAGACAACGCTCGGCCCAGTGGCCAAGAGGATGATGATCCCCGACAAGATAAATCGGCGGCCTCGATCCAGATGACGACCATAGGCCACCCCCAAAGACCCGGCAGTAGCGCCAGTGCAGCAGAGATCAGCCCGGTTGAGATACGGAATGCGAGCTTCCAGACCAGGGGCGGGACCAACATCCTGCGCGATATCAACCTGCGGATCCCAGCCGGCCAGCTTACCATCGTCATCGGCCGCGTGGGCTGTGGCAAGTCCTCGCTTCTGAGAGCCATACTCGGCGAGCTGCACTTGCCATCCGGAGAGGTGCACGTGCGGACCTCGTCGTTTGCCTTTTGCAATCAGACTCCCTGGACAAGAAACGGGACGATAAGAGAAAACATTGTTGGGGAGTCTCCTGAGGACGACTGTTGGTACTCGAAGGTAATTCGAGCCTGTGCCCTAAGTAGAGACTTTGACAGTCTTGCTGAGGGCGACCAAACTCTGGTGGGCAGCGGGGGTATTTCGCTTAGTGGTGGCCAAAGGCAGAGAGTGGTGAGTCCAATCGGAGATGACTTTCCATTATTTCATTACAGCAACCTGCTCATACAAAAATCTGTCATCCAGGCTCTGGCGAGAGCGGTATTCACAAGAAGAAAAGTGGTCCTTCTAGACGACCCTTTTGCTGGCCTGGACGTTCGTACTGCCAGCACTGTATTCGACGGTCTCCTCGGCCCATCAGGCCTTCTTCGCAGCACATCTACCACGGTTGTATTGGCTACACATTCAGGTAATTAAGCTCCCGAGATGCCCAAACTCGGTCTGTTGGCCCTGCCCGCGATCTAACCCCAGGCAACAGTGAGATTTGTACGAAACGCAGACGTCGTCACCGTCTTGGACAACGGAAGGGTGAGACTGAATCAGGTCAGACCAGCCACCGTCGATCCCTCTGTGTGGGGCGGGCTTCAAGAAGAAAAAGAAGAAGATGTGGAAACAAGTAATAAAGAGTCTGAGGCCGCATCCCCACCAGCTGCTCGAAGCGATGATGAAAGAACGATAAAAGAGCGATACCTCCACAGACCACCACCAGCAGGAGGGCTGAAGAGCTAGACAAAGAGCGACAGACAGGAGACGCGACTCTTTATATCTTCTACGCCAAGTCTATCGGGCTCTGGTATTGTGTCATCTGGATCGCGCAGAGTATTCTATACATCTGCTGCACGAACGCACCTCAGATCTGGCTGTGGTTATGGATCGAGCGCAACAACACGACGACGAGCACCGACAAGAGTTTCTATGCCGGCATTTACGCCCTCTTCGCCATCTGTGGTGTGATCTCAGCTGCCGGCGCGATCTGGCTCTTTATGGTCATCATCGTGCCCGAGACAGCACGGAGTCTTCACCTCCTCCTCCTCAGGCACGTTGTCGCAGCGCCCTTGTACTTCTTTACAGCTACCGATGCCGGCAGCATTCTCAACCGCTTCAGCCAGGACATGACCCAGGTCGACCAGGTCCTCCCGTCCTCTGCCACGCTGGCCGTCTTCGGGACCCTCGGCGTCCTAGCACAGCTGGCCCTGATCGCCTCTGGCGCGTCATATGTTGCTGTGTGCTACCCCCTCCTCGCAGGAGCTCCCTGGCTCCTCCAGAGATACTACCTGCACACCTCGCGCCAGGTGCGGTTCCTCGACCTCGAGGCCAAGGCGCCCCTCTACACACTATTCACCGAGACGCTTGCCGGCCTTAGTACGGTGCGTGCTCTTGCGTGGCAGGATGCTATGATGTCCAGACAGTACCGCCTTCTAGATACCAGCCAGAGGGCCTACTACCTCATGTTCTGCCTCCAGCGCTGGCTCAACGTGGTGCTGGACCTGTTCTCGGCGGGCGCGGCGGTGGTTCTGGTGGGCATCGCGCTGAACCTGCCCGGGAGCACGAGCAAAGGGGCGATGGGCCTGGCGATGGTCAACCTGATCGACCTGAACACGAACCTGAACAATCTCGTCACCTACTGGACCAACCTGGAGATCAGCTTTGGGGCGCTCGCGAGACTGAGGTCGTTCGTCGCACAGACCCCCAGTGAGAGTCGACATGGTGCGGTCATGCAGACGCCACCGCCGGGCTGGCCCACGGGCGGGGAGTTGAGGTTTGAGAACGTGACCGCAGCGTATAGTCCCGGTTCGGAGCCCGTCCTCCGCAACGTGTCGCTGCATATCCAGCCTGGCCAAAAAGATAGCCGTATGTGGACGCACTGGAAGGTATGTACGCTCCAATTACAGAACGTAAAATTGCTTGTGTGAATTGTATCAAGCTCGCTGCTGACGCATGTGGCCCGGGGAAAAAAAAAAAAAAAAAAAAAGTGGGAAATCCTCCCTTGCTCTCTCTTTGCTCCAGATGCTCGAGATTCAGGAGGGACGAGTTCTTGTCGACGGCATCGATCTATCTAGACTGCCTCAAAATGCTATCCGCTCATCCTTCACTACACTGCCACAGGAACCAGTCAGGCTCCCAGGCACGGTGCTGCAGAATATAGACCCAGAGGGCAAGTTCGCTGCTGATGATAATCCTGATGTTCAGGCCGTGCTCGCAAGAGCAGGCATCTGGGATATCATTGCAGCACGGGGGCGGACTCGGGGCAGACTATGAGAGCTTAGGCCTGTCTGCAGGGCAGCAGCAGCAGCTGTTCCGTCTAGCCGGTGCTATGCTGGGCAGGAATAAGGTGGTCCTGCTTGATGAGGTGGACAGCGCTACTGATCAGGCCACAGGAGACGGGATTCGAGGGATGATAGCGGAGTGCTTCGGCGGGTGTACTGTTGTAAAGGTCGCCCACAGGCTGGAAGCAGTTCTGGACCATGACATGGTGGTGGTCTTGGGGGAGGGGAGGATCGCAGAATGTGGGAAGCCCAAGCGAGCTGTTGGCAAGGGAAGGGGGCGCTTTTCAGAAGCTCTGGGAGGGCAAGGCTGCGTAAGAGGTGCAGCGTGTCTCAGCAAAGCAGGATAGAAATAGGAGACCAGTAAGAACTTTGCAGATTCTTGTACTGTAGATCCTGGTCAGACATCTTGGCGAACTGCAGTGCAACCAGTTCGTACCGTGGAATCAGAAAGTAAGGCACACACACACACTACACACGTTGGGTTGATCATTGTCTGGAGTGTGGAGTATGTACACAGTACTTTGAAGATTACTAGAATCAGGAGACATCTGGGGTCCGCTGCATGTACTGTGTACATATTCAAGCTGTAAGCATTGGGAGACCAAGACATGACCAGGGCTGAGCCAGCTCCACGTTGCCGTACTTGTAGCTGCATTTAGAAACTGTCTTCTATTCTCCTCTGGACCGACCCAGTGCGAATATGCAGTATGGTTAGCGCAGCTTCGGTATCACGTCTGGGACCGCGCAATGGCTCATACCTGGGCGGATCTCGTGGAAAACCCAGATGGGAAAGCAGATGAGTAACAGTCTCAGTAGTCTGAATACTAAGCAGTGTTCATGCAGTGCTGGGAGGGGGCAAACAATCTCTATGGGAAATAAAATAGTTCATTATGTGGTCCCTGGGACAAGATCGGAACAGAAAAGGGGCCAAGGTGGAAACTGCCACCAAGGAGAGCATTGGATTTTGAGAATGGATGGGAAATGGTACTTGATGCAGATTACTCTGCTGCTTGATACATACTGTAAGACTAACTATGTAGTGTCCTGTTGTTTGAATATTTCCAGGAGGGTTTCCTTTGCTGCATTGAGAGAGAGAGTCCCAGGTGAGTTCTGTGGTGCACAGTGCTGACACAGTCCAAACACGGAGTAGGGCAGAACCCCTCACCCATGCTGTTGTGCTCTGGGCCGGTTTGGCAGTTGTTTCGATCTTTCTAACGTCATTAAGCGCTGGCGAGCTTCCTTCAGACCTCACCCTGCGGCCACCACCACCACCGCCACCACCACCTCCTCCTCCTCCTCCTTGCTCTCTCAGCCTCGAACCAGAGGCCGCGTGCTCTTGGTGCTCTTTCCAAAGTCTACAGAGATGGCCCCAGAATTGACAGCAGTACTATCTCGGTAGCCTTTCCTTCTCCCCTTTCCCCCTTCAGCGATCCACCAGCGGCAAGTGGGCATAGAGTGGCCCCCTTTCCAACCTCTGCCCAACCCACTCTTATGACAGCCCTAGGATATTATTGCAGTCACAACAACCCTCATACTACCTGGCAGCAGCACGGACCCGGGACTGCAGTCGTCCGTGGCTGTCCCCTCAGACCTGCTGTGCCCAGTCCTCTCCTGGTCACCGGGCCACTTACAGTACACCTCTCAGACCCGTTCTCTCGGCAAGAGCTCCCCTCGACAGGAGACGCCTTTCTCTTTTAACACCACCCTTTTACCTCTCCTCCTCTTCCTTCTTTTTCTCCCTTCTCGAAAATGTCTACAGCAGAAACATCCCCGCTCCTCCCGACCGCAGAGAGTAGCCGTCTCAAGCCCTCGAGGACGGTCACCTTCAACGCCAACCCGGTCACCAAGACGATCGAGCCCGACGGCGACAACTCCCCTCCCGCGGCCCCGGCCGGTGCCTCGAGCTCCGCATCCACCTCGGCGGCGCTGTCCAAGATGCGGCGGAGACACAGCGCCGGCAGCGGCGGCGCCATCGTGAGCGCCCTCCCGGCAAACCCCGCGGCCAAGATCGGCCCGCAGCGGTCGACCAAGAACGCGCAGAAGCTGAAGCTGCTGCCCAACCCGGAGCTAGAGGAGGACGGGCCCGACGAGGAGAGCGGGCGGGATGTGTACTCGCAGTACACACGCATCAAGGACCCCACGGCGCGGAGGGACGCGGCGCGCCTGGGCAAGGCAGACCGCACGCGGCTGCCGAGGGTGACTGCCTACAGCACGGCCAACAAGTACGAGATGGACGGCCTGATGAGGTTCCTCAAGGGGTCCCGCGGCAAGACCAGGGGGACCAACCCCAAATTGATCGACGAGTGCATATACACTCCGTACAACTACAACAGCAAGCAGGTGGAGATGGGACACGCGCAGCGCCAGGCGGGGATCCACTCCAGCCCAGTACACCCGTACGAGCGGAGGCACTCGACGGGCGAGTTCTCGACGGCCATGGCTGCGGACGCGGGTTACCCCCAGCAGGACCTCATCGACCTGAGGCACGAGAACCAGATCCGCGAGGAAGGGGGTATGACAGCCAGGCGGACACCTTTGGCTCCGAGAGGGGCGAGGACGGCACGATGGTGGAGGCGGCCGACTTCGACATCGAGGTCCACACACCCGAGGTCTTTCTCTTCGAGTACGGCGTCGTGGTGATATGGGGCATGACGCTCCAGCAGGAGACCCGCTTCCTGAAGGAGATTGCCAAGTTCGAGGTGGAGAAGCTGGGGCCGGACGACGTCGAGGTGGAATACTTCAACTTCTACTACACCCGCGAGTACCAGGCGCGCATCTACAACGACTTTATCGCCCTGCGGGACAAGAACAACTACCGCGTCAAGCTGGCCATCTCGCACGCCCTGGCCCAGAGCACCAAGACGTCCCTGTTTGAGGACCTGATGGACACGACCATCGACGCCTGCAAGGACATCCCCACCGAGATCTCGCTGACGGGCAAGATCGCCCTGAGCCGCAAGCAGATACACATGCAGATCGGCGAGCTGTTCATCCTGAAGCTGAACATCCACCTCGGCGGGTCGATCCTCGACACCCCCGAGCTGTTCTGGGTCGAGCCGCAGCTGGAGCCCGTCTACCAGGCCGTGCGCAAGTACCTCGAGATGGACTCGAGGGTCAAGGTGCTGACAGACAGGATGGATGTGATTGGTGACCTCCTGGCCATGCTGAAGAGCGAGCTGAGCCATGGCCATGGGGAGAAGCTGGAGTGGATTGGTAAGTGCTTCCTCCTCTCATATAAAAGAACCTTGGGGAAATACTGACTTGTGTGTATCTAGTCATTGTCCTCATCGCTGCCGAGATCATCGTGGCTGCGATAAATATCTTTGTTGACATGTACTGGGTGGATTAATCTGGTGATGGGACTTTGAATCTTGGGTGGTCTAATGGGTTCCTGTCGAGACCGACAGACCCCGGCAAGGATGGAATGACACACACACACACACACACACACACACACACACACACACACACACACACACACATACACGTACGCACATATACATACTATCACGCGCATTGCACAACAACAACAACAACCACAAACCCTCCTCAGAATGTGTTTTAGGAGCTTAGGAGCTTAGGATTAGGTGGGATCACATTCAGCATCGCTCGACCGGGTTGTTTTCGAGCAGGGAAATGCATCGCTTTGAAAATGTTGGGCATAGGCTACTACTTACTTGTAGATAGGAGGAGGAGAAGGAGGAAGTGCTCTGCGGGAAACAACAGGACAAGCAGGTTGCAGAGCAGAAACATATACAGTATAGGAGGATCAGTTTGGGCCTTGACAAAGAAGAGGAGGATATGGACGCTTCTGCATATATGCTTAGGGATACCCGTGTGTCAATTTACAACTTTTGTTTGGTGGTCGTTGCTTATACGTACACTCTTGCCCTCGAGTGTGCCCGTATCTTTGCTCTGCGTGGTCCCTTTTAAGCCATGGCATACAACTGGGCTGAGTGTTACTGCTCTATATAATAGACACATAGTCAAATGCATTGGGACAATATATCACCTTCAGTATGCCCGGTAAATCATTATGTTTATTGAACGCAAGAGGTATACTTTTTCTCTCAAGACCCTAACCCGTCCGACCCAAACGCCCAAGACACCACCTTGTCAATCAGAAGCCACAGAAGAGAGATGTTCAGGTCATGACTAGTCCTCAGTTTCCATCTCGACGTCGTCGTCGTCTCCAGCAGGTGTGTCCTCAGCTGGCGACTCAGTGGCTGCTGAAGGCCTCGCGGCCTTGGGCTTTTCCTCTGTCTTGTCCTTGTCCTTCTCCTTGTCCTTGACTTTCTCCTTTTCCTTTTCCTTTTCCTTTTCCTTTTCCTTGTCCTTATCCTTGTCCTTGTCCTTGTCCTTCTCCTTCTCCTTTTCTTTCTCCTTCTCCTTCTCCTTCTCTTTTTCTTTCTCCTTGTCCTTGTCCGCAGCAGCCTCCTTCTCCTTGGCCATGTACTCGTCCTTCTGGCTCTGGGGAAGCTCCTCCCAGCCGCGGGCCAGCTCCTCATCCACGGTCACGTCCTCCTCTTTAGACTCGAGGGCGGCGGCGCGGTGGTCAGCGCTGTAGAGCTCGAAAGCGCTGGCGGGCAGCAGCTTCTTGGCGGCCCTGCCACTGACGCCATTAGCGCGCTGGGAGGCCGGCTCCTTGGCCTGCTGACTGCTGGAGCCGGGCTCGCCGGCGGTGACGGAGTGGGAGAACGCGTCGGAAGAAGGCGACAGGTTGTGCACGTTCTGGTTGATGAAGGTGGGCGGGGGTCCGTTGGTGCTGCCGGACTCCAGGGCGGCGACGACAGAGGGCTTGCGGTGGCCGCGCTTGCTGCGCAGCGGCTTGTCCTGGGGCTGTTGGCGGAGGGGCAGAGCATGGTTAGTACCGGAAGCAGAACCAGCAATAGCAAATCCAGATTTGCGAGGTCGTGGCCGGCGTCCGGCAGAGGTGGCAGACGATGATGCGCGCAGGGGTGGAGGGGCAGGAGCAGGTGAGGGTGAATGAGCATGAGCATGGGCAGGAGGGCCATTGTGTTCGATTGCTTCATCACGTACTGTCGGTGGCGGGCTCGGGCTGCCGTCGGAGTCCTCGACGTTGGTGCTGGTGCGCTTGGCCAGCTGGTCCAGCAGGAAGGCGCGTTCGAGACGGAGCTTCTCGACGCCGCGGCGCAGACGGAGCAGGCGGAGGCGCGCCGCCTCGTTGTCCTCCTCGACCTCGTTCGTGCGCCGCTTGAGCTGCAGACACTTCCGGCGGTAGGCCTCCTCGACCGATGGAGGAAGCGCGGGCGGTACTGTTACCGAGGATTCGCCATTGTTAGCCCTGCGGCCTAGTTTGAGGACCATTGTAGTAGAAAAAGAAGAAGAGACGCGAAGCAGGGGTGGCCTCTGGTAGTAAGATGAGGTCGATGAGAAGACGAAGAAGAAGAAGGTGATGATGATGATGTTGATGTTGGTGTTGATGTCGTCGTGGTTCAGAGAATGGGAGGGCGGGAGAGGGAGAGAGATACACAGAGATGGGGGTGTAGTCAGGTCACAAAGGGCAAAGGGCTGGTGGGAGGTGGGACCCGCGGTCGACAGTGATGGGAAGAAATGTGGAGTTGCTGTGAACTGCTGTACTCACATGGAGAGGGAGCCATCTTGGATTGGGCTGATCACTCGTCAATTTCAGGGTGCTGGACGGTGTGGGACGGTGTTGAGGAACCGAAGAAGCGGAGGGTTCAATGGGGTAAAGAGATGGTTGAGGTTGCCGTGTGCGCAAGACGAGGAAAGCAAAAATCAACCAGAGTTTCGTAGTTGGAGCTGAGCAAGATTGATCAACATGATTGAAGCGTCCTGATGACGGGCGGCCAGAACGCCAGAACCCCTGGCGACCGACCGACCGACCGACCTCCTCAGGCAAGGATGAGGCTGAAGGGGAGCCCCCGTCCCCTAAGCTCCACGCCCGGACCACCTGGACCACCTTTCAGAGCCCCCCAATAGCAGGACCAGGGCTGGTTGGCAGGGGCTGAACATTTTTGAAAGCTACCCCACGTAAAACACGTCCACGTCCAAGTCCCACCAAAGCCTGCCGCCCACCGCCGCCACCACCACCACCACTACCACCACCGCTTCCCATCTCCTATCACGAGGATCAGAACAAGGACCTGGCATTTCTGCACACGCGAGCTCGTAAGATCCACGCTGCGAGATGTCGCTCAATATCCCCAACGCGCCAAATGCTGGCCTGTTCAAGCAGGGCTACAACAAGTATGTTTTCCCACCCCTCCTCTTCCTCCTCTTTCTGATCTTGTTCCACATCGGATGCTCCGTCGAGCTGCACATATGCTCACCCGCACCGCCTGGCTCCTAGCTACGACTCCGAAGATGGAGCTGTCCTGCGCAACATCGACGCGTGTCGTGCCATATCCTCGACTGTCCAGACCTCTCTCGGCCCCTATGGACGCAACAAAATCGTCATCAACCACCTCCAGAAGATGATTCTGACCTCGGACGCCGCCACCATCCTCCGCGAGCTCGACGTTGTCCACCCCGCCGCCAAGCTCCTGGTCATGGCCAGCCAGCAGCAGGACTCGGAGATGGGTGATGCCACGAACCTGGTGATCGTCCTGGCCGGTGAGCTGCTGAAGAAGGCCGAGGATCTGCTCCGCATGGGCCTCAAGACCTCCGACATCGTGACGGGCTACGAGCGTGCGCAGAAGGTTGCGCTGGAGGCGTTGGAGGAGCTGGAGTGCGACAAGATTGAGGACCTGAGGTCACAGGCGGAGATGAGCAAGGCCCTGCGCACCGTCATAGCAGCCAAGCAGAACGGCAACGAGGACTTCCTGGCCGACCTGGTCGCCGAGGCCATCCTGGCCGTGCTGCCCAAGAACCCCGCTGCCTTCAACGTCGACAACATCAGGGTGGTCAAGATCATGGGCGGGAGCCTGGAGCAGAGCCGTGTCGTCAAGGGCATGGTCTTCCCCAAGGAGCCCAACGGCACCGTCAAGAAGGCGAACAAGGCCAAGGTCGGCGTCTTCTCGTGCGCCATCGACATCAGCCAGACCGAGACCAAGGGCACCGTCCTGCTGCACAACGCCAAGGAGATGCTCGACTTCACCAAGGGCGAGGAGGCACAGCTCGAAGCCGCCATCAAGGAGCTGCACGACGTCGGCCTGCGCGTCGTGATCGCCGGCTCGACCGTGGGGGAGCTGGCCATGCACTACCTCAACCGCTACGGCATCCTGGTCATCAAGATTCTCAGCAAGTTTGACCTGCGAAGAGTATGCAGGGTGGTCGGTGCTACACCTCTGGCAAGGCTCGGCGCCCCGATGCCGGACGAGATGGGCAGCGTGGATGTTGTCGAGACGCTCGAGATCGGCGGAGACCGTGTCACGGTGTTCAGACAGGAGGACGAGGTCACGCGGACAGCGACCCTGGTCCTCAGGGGAGCTACGCAGAACCACCTCGACGACATCGAGCGGGCTGTCGACGACGGTGTAAACGTCGTCAAGGCCATCACCAAGGACGCCAGGCTGGTGCCCGGAGCCGGCGCCGCCGAGATGCAGCTGGTGGAGAAGGTGTCAGCGCAGGGCGAGAAGACACCTGGCCTTGCCCAGTACGCTATCAAGAAGTACGGCGAGGCTTTCGAGGTCGTCCCAAGGACGATCGCCGAGAGCGCCGGTCTTGATGCGACGGCGGTGCTAGCCGATCTGTATCGCGCCCATCACAAGGACGACTGGACCACTGGTGTGGATATCGAGAATGAGAACGGCAGCGGCATCTTGGATGCCCAGGATGCTGGTATCCTCGACCTCATGGCCACCAAGGCCTGGGCGATCAAGCTGGCAACCGAGGCTGCCAGGACTGTTCTCGCCGTCGACCAGATCATTGTCGCAAGACAGGCTGGTGGTCCCAAGCCCCCAGGGCCGAACCCGGTAAGTAATCTACGGTGACCCCTCGCTCACATGAGATTTGCTCGTATCTCTCCTATAACGGCTGGTATCCATGGGAAGACATCTCGGGAACTAACAATCTGCTCTAGAACTGGGACGAGGACTGAGGGCTGTTTGTATGAGACACATCTACGTTGATGGTCGACTAGACATCACTTGTACGTGCACAAAGAGAGGGAGAAAAAAAAAATATAGACAGACTTCCAGCAAGAAGAGCCGCTCCGTGCGGAGCTTTAATGATATCCGACTGCGTTTCTTCTTCTGAGGCAACTCTGGCGTTGTTGATCGGCAGGGATTATCATGGGAGAAGCTTTTATTGTAGGAGAGAATGAGATGCAGATGACAAGACAAGAGCCAAATCCGTGACATAACTGCGGCATAGGTGGGCTTGAGGCCTTAAAGGCGATATCACACCGTCCGAGCCTACATTTTCGACCAGGCACCTCACATTCAGATTTCATACATCCAGCTTACGACATACTTAAGAGCCCAGCTACACGCAGTCCTCGCCACATCGTCAGACTACATCATAGTGCTAAGAGTGCAGGGCCAAGGCGCACACTTACTTCGGGGAGAGAGAGAGAGAGAGGGCAGGCGTGGGAAAGGGGCAGCCCTTCATAAGTCGGAGAGGGATTGGCATGTATTTCACATTTACTGATGTCTCAGACGAGACCGAACGTCTTGAGCCGCGGATATCTGCCTTGGCCCATCATTTTCGCCTGCTCAAAGAAGGAGGGGAGTGAAAGAAAAGAAGAAAAGGCTGTCGGGCCAGTGGATGAGAAGGGGCAATTCCGATGCACGACATTGCGCATCACGTGTCTCGCCCCTGGGGCCGTCAGACGGTACAAGCTGCAGGTCAAAGACACCCTTGAAAGACGATTGACTCCCCCTGTGAGATGAGGATCCAAAAGTCTAGCGAGGGATGAGGCTCTTGAGCCCGTCAGGCAGGCCGTTGGCACAAGGCTGCCGCAGAGGGCAAAACAAAAAACCTGCAGTTTTGTTTCGAGTGGCTTTGTTGGCTGACTACGCGCCCTGAAGTCATCTTCCTTTGGGATTGGTGGGACATGTCTTGCTATTTTTCTTTTCTGGCCTTGCTAAGTAGTCTCTCACTGTCTTCTCCTCCTCCTTCTTCACCACCTCCAACCTGCCGCATGAACAACATCAGGAGTGAGATAAAAGGCCCAGACCATTCCCTTCCCCCGGCCTCCCCTTCAGCGCGTGTGTGCGGTGGGCCTCGTAAATAGACCGGAGCGGCAAACCAAGACAATCTAGGCGCTGATCCTTTCGATCCCACCACGAGCACCACCACCCCCACGACGCGGCCGAGTAAGCTCCTCGCTCTGGAGGCCGTTCGGCAACGGGGGCTGCTTTTCTCTCTCTTCTCTCTCTTCCTTTCTTCGCAGAATGGGATCGCGGAGGATTTGTGCACGAGTGTGGGGCCTCGCTCTTTTACTTTCGCCGCTGCGATGTAACATATCACGACGACTATGGAGGAAGGCGAGGGGACGGTTGCGCAGGTGCTCAGTATCTGCGTAAGAGCTGCTGTATATGTTCAGCTCAGAATCACTGTCGTCGTTTTTACTACTACTACTACTACTACCACTACAGGAAATTGGTATATCATGCATGAGGGTCGTGGATATTTACAGCACGGTTACAGCCAGCCACGACCAAGTCATCTTGGGGCTGCAGGTGAAGGGAAAGGAGGGCGCCGTGTAAGACGATTGGTCCGGCTCGCCATTGGGCCTCCAAATGGAAGGGATAACTCAGCCTGATATAGATCTCAAACACAAAACGACAAGAGAAGAGTGTGTGGTCAGGGAGCCTTGCAGCAGCAGGAGGAGGGTTTTCCTGGCCAAGTGGGGGGGGGGTCCATCATGCACAGAAGCAGTCGGAGAACTTTTTTTTTTTTTTTTTTTGTTTCGAGGTCTCCAACCGGGGTGGGCAGGTTTTCGATTGTTTCGTGACGTCGATCAAGCTGAGGTTTAAGCCCTGGAGGGGGGACCAAGGAGGATCTGGCGCTTGACAGCGGCAGCCTGATGATATGTGTGGGTGTGAAGTTAGCTGGAGGTGGGAACAGGTGGTGGTGGCTGTTGTCAGATCCCTCGCGCTCACACACACATTCTATGATAAACATACTGTATCTTTTTTGCCACAAGCCCGTACCATAGTATGAACAACGGCCCTCCCGTCTATTCAACATGACCTAGGGCCGAAAAGAAAAAAAAGGAAGGCAAAAAGAACGGGTTACTTTGTACGACAACAGTACGATCTAGGAGCCAACCGTCTCGGTCAGTGATGTTGGAGAGCCAGCGCCACCAGGATCACGCCAATAAATACGAACACAAAAACAAAAAAACGTGATGACGGGAGTGTGGCCTGGTTGCTCCTGATCAGGAATTCGGGGGCCTAAAGGATGCCCCGTTGATGACGTTCCGATGGAGTGACATTGCTGCTGCTGCTGCTGCTGCTGCTGCTACTGCTACCACCACTCAAGGCCTTTGCATGATGAACCATGAAAACTCATGAGAAGACTCTCTACCCCCTGGTCACACTTGTGTGTGCCTGAGACGCATTCGAGGATCGAAAAAAAGTTACACAATAAACCGTGGTGTCAAGTAAACCGAGCGTACCTTAGCACCAATGGGAAAGCCTGGAGATAAATAATGATGCAGCGTGAAGCACTTGGGCATGATGGTTCGGACACAGAAAGAAAGCTGTATGTATAGAATCTAGGGGGTCTGACACTCTGGCTTGTCCCGTGGGGACTCCTGGGGAGATACTGTAGATAAGCACCTTGTCCCTTTTCTGTCTTTCTTTCTTTCTTTCTTTGTTTTTTCCTCTTTTTCAAACCTTGTCTGTGGACTTAGGGGGCCTCTCGAACTGGCCTCAGCCTTGTCGCCCCTGGCACAGTAACGTTACCAAGCGGCATATATGCCTACAGCAGGGCCCTAACGACGATGGCTGCTCGTTCAATTGGGATGCTAGGAGGCTGATAAATCGCCGGCAGGGAACACAACCCACGAGGTGCTAAAAGCAAGCTGGGTTTGGGAGGGTAAGTAGGTGGCCGAGCAGCTAGCCTGGAAAGAAAGGGGGCGGGGGTCGGTCATCATTATCATCATCCCGCTCTCTCTCGTTCGTTTTCCTCGTCCTGTTCGTGACAGAAATGCTTTTGCCGTTTTCTTCTTCGTCTTCTGGCCCAGGATGCCTGTGCTCAGCAATGACTGGTTTGGGTTTGGTCAAGAGATAAATGATATCTGGCGCTGGGATTATTGGTGCGTTTCCTCCCTCCCCCTGGTTCCCAGAGGAAGGAACCTTGGAAATGGGAAGAGGTTTTTCCATGGCGTTCCTCGTTTGGGGGCCAAGGAATGTGGGAAGTGTCACACGCAGCATCCACTTTCATAGAAAATTCTACACCATGCTTGCATCTCTGGAGGACCAATTTTCTTTTAAAAGCAGTAGCAGGAGAATGAAGAGTCTTCAATGGGTCTCACGGGGTGCGATTTGTTTACAGCATGAACCTATAGTGGTGGTCGTTGTCGTTGTAAAGTAAAATGAGGAGAAATATTGGGGGGAAAAAAAAACATGGTGACCAGAATTGGGGGCGGGATCAGACTGCGGACCGCCCCTCGGATCATAGTGCTCTCTGTCAAGCTGACGATCCAAGAAAATCCTCATGGTCGGACGAGATTTCAAAAAGGAGAACAAGAGGGCAGTGGCCCCTAATAATCCGGGGGAAAACATCCACCTGGGGTCCTCCTGTCCTGCATAATGGGACCGAGAAGGAAGATGTCCCTCTTTCCGGTTTAGGGAGGTAGATACGCATGGGAGGAGGGGCTGCACCTGTGGTTGGTCCGTCACCCGCAGGAATCCTGCACAAGGGGGAGCGTACTACCGCACAGCAGTACCAACAGAAAGATAGAGGAGATGGGGTCATGTGTTCTTCTGGTTTGGCGACAAGACGGGGAAGAAAAGTAGAGGGAAAAGAAAAAAGAAAAAAAAAAAAGAAAAAAAAAAGGGCCGCATTCCCTGGTGAATAGATTCATCAGAAGTCCTGAGAGCACTCGCCAAGTAATTTTTAAGATAAATAATTGATGGCGACATCAATATATACTACATGGTAATGAAAGTCATAGTAAATAGCCGCGAGGAGAGGAGATGATGAGAAAGGGGTCCATCAAGGGCAAGGAGAAGGAGGGGTGCTCTCTCGGTGGGACGGGGGACTGAGCGCTCGTATACCAACCAGACTGTGGGTACGATAGTTCAGTTGTATGGTAGTACTCCTCCGTACAGTCCGTACAGGTACAGTAGTGTCGACACACTCCGGGGGGCTGCTGGAATTCAACCCGACGAGTGCTGGATTGTGGGGATGCTACCCTCACGTACCATAGTACGGATGTACCATGGTACAGAGCACATGGTCTGAAGTAAACATGACAAGAAGTACTAAGTAATTAGTGAGAGGTTGTCTGTCCTCAAGAAAATAATGACTTACAGAATCCCTGAGAGCCCTGGATGATGGGGGATGGAAAAGACAAGAGTACATACGGTCTGTTCTCCGTACTTACATACTGAAAAGACTGGTTCTGGTGGAGTGGTTCCACTGTATTTTCGTCAGGTAAGGTTTCATGGCCTAGAACAACGACAAAAGGCCTCTTCAGTGTATCCTGGAACCCTTCTCCCGAGGTGATCAGATGGATGTGTGCTGAGCAAGGAGAAGGGGAAGAGGTGAGAAGATAAAAAGACTCATCTTGCTCCAAAGGGAGAACACTGCAAATTTCCCTTCTCATCATTACAATCATCATCGTAATTCCATTGGAGCAATCAATAGTCTGTCTGACAGGTCCCAAGGACGGAGTCAGTCACGGACCACCAACATACACATACACATACACACACACACACACGCGCGCGCGCATTTATCAGTAATGATGGGAATTGCCACGTGCTGGGGTCAAGCCACTACTGGCCACATGGCCGATGCACTGCGCCATTCTGGACTCTTCTCTTCCACGATCCCAGGGATCTGCGGGGTGGGTATCGAGGCTGCAAGTTGAGCCCACGCGAGGATGATGCTATGTAGGATGTGTCCACTTGGGGGTGTACTAAGTGGTTTTTGTCCTACTACTACTACTACTACTACTACTACTACTACTACTACTCATACTTATGTATATGCTGTACAATACTAAGTATTCACCAGGTCGCCACGCAGTCTGTCCCTCGTGGCGAGCAGGAGGAAGAGGAGGAGGAGGAAGAAGAAGGGGCCAGGTACTATTACTCCGATAGGCATGGGGCCGCGCGCGCCTGTGTCGGCATCCTTCGTAAGCCCAGAAGCGCCCCAGGGTGAGATGGATGAGCTGATCAGGGCCCCCTCGTGATGCTTGGGCATGATTGTGATTCGTATGATTTCAGTAAATTAGTACTAAACTAACACTTTTGAACAGACCTGAAGCTGGCCAGTCTGGAACAGGAAATCAGAAAAGAACAAGAAGAAGATGTGATACTTACCAGGGAGGGGTGGTGCTCAATTCCATCTGAAGCAGAGCCATTGAGCACAACAGAGACGCGACTGGGCGACTGGGCCAGACAAGAGACGGCTATCGTCTCTTCAAGGTTGCAGGAAAACCAGGGACCCTGATGATAACCCGGCACCGACCCTGATGCAGAGTTAAGTATATACTAATAGTCAAGATTGTCAGCAGTATGCACCATGTCAGTAGGGTGCATGAAGGGAACCCAACGAGTGGGCACGGTGACGAGTTCCACTAGGGCGAAAGAAGGAACACGCTGTACATAGTAAAGCAGCTCTGTAAAGCAGCTCTGTAATGCATTGCTATGCTGACTATGTCACAAGAACCCTGACCTGGAAAAAGGGAAATCTAGACAGAAGAGCCCCCAGCTATGGTGTGGGTGCGTCCTGAGCCTACTGAGTACGTCCGTACGTACTTACTAGTCAAGATCCTCTTCCAACGGAAATTTACCGGTCTTTAGAGCCTTGAGCCCCCAGGAGAAAAGGGTGGTCAAAAGTCGATCCGTGCGGGTTGGGGACCAAAAAAAAAAAATAAGTTATTCTAGAAATTAATAGTACTGTACTTTGTACTTATAGTAGTGCACGGGGACAGCGAGGCCTGTCAATTACCACGATATTATTATACCATTATGGTTTAGAAAAAAAAAAAAAAAAAAAAAAAAAGGAATCGGCACTCTTCCGGCCTCACTAAAAAGACATGAACATACTTGATGTAATGCACGTGTACTATGACCAGGGAACCCAGAAGAGGGACCCCCTGCTGCCCTGTTGGGTCTACGTAGTACATACTATGTAGTAGCACGAGTTGCTCCTCCACTTCATCTGTGTACTCTTTTAGTCATCGTCTTCTGAGCCTTGACCTCACTCATTCTCGTCCCTCCCTTTTCCTTCTTCTCTTCCTCCTTCTTCTTCATCATTTCCCTCTTGTGGTTCTGTGGATTTATGTACTGTAGACACTACATAATACATACTTTACTATAGCTCACAGGTAACTTAATCCACTACACAGTCAGGGGCATGGCTGTCGTTTGAAGTTGGTAGGTACTGTAGTAGTACACCCGTGCGCAGTAGTGGCTGCAGGGGAGGGACCGACACATTCTTGTGGCCCCCAGACCAATAGGCTGTCGACCTCGTCCTGCTCCTCCCCTCTGTAGGAAAAGTGCCTGTCACACTATCTCCCGCAGCAGACCGATCCTGCCACATCCCCACACACCACACAAGCCGTATCCTGCCGGTGGTGGGGAGAGAACTTCCAAGGTCTCACGAGCTGGCGGTTTCGTCACTCTCACTGCCAACTGCTACGGACACACACACAAAACCAACCGCCCGCTGCCGCTGCCGCCCCGTCTGACGCCTCTCTTCTCCCAGCTCCCTCCATTTCAGCTCGCCAACCCACTCGGCTGCTGTTGTCTTGTTTCCCAACTGGCACGGACGAGAACCTCACACTTCGTCTGTTATCTCAAAGCCTTTTTTCTGACCCAATCCATCATCAATCGCGTGTTGTGCATTTCCGATCGACCTGCAGTTGCCGCCACGGCTCCTTTTACCGAGCACCGCGCATCCGGATCATCCCACCAGAAGCCTTCCTTGCCTTGGGGCTGCTCGTGTGTGTGCCCTCTCCCCTCCCTGACGATCCACTCCAGACGAGACGGAACGAGCCCGGGGCAGGCCTGACTATCGCGTGCTGTCTGTGGAGAAGAGACAACACAAGAGACAGGTCCGACCTTGGAGGGAGAAGCGACGCGACGACCCGGACCTGCTCGACAGCCTCGACTCGGGGCGCCAACAGGGCGCGACAGCTCGTCTTTGCTCGCAGAACAGCAGTCTGCAAATCTGCAATCTGCGCGAGGTCATTGCGACGGTCATCTGTCATATAACAAGCCAGCCCGCCCGCCCCTACAAATAGTAACTCGGCCGGTCCAAGACGGGCTGTGGAGCGAGACCCAACTTGATCCACAATCATTTCGAGCCCGTCCTTGACGTTTACGTGGGACTACTGCCCCCCTCTCGGCCATTTTGCAGCTCCATCACGCGGCGTCCGGGACATCAGCCACAGGAATAGAGTTATCCACAGAAAGCAGGGCCTGTACTTGTACGTGCACATCTGCTACTGCCACCACAAGCATTAGAAACCTCCGCACGAGGGGAGAGGAAGATACCACCGGGGGGAAAAGAAAAGGGAAAAAAAAAGAGCAAGGGAAAAAAAAAAGGAACAAGAAAGGAAAAAGAGCCACCAAAAAGAATCCAGGCCCAGGCGTGAACCCTTACCAAGGCCCCCCTCCTGTGCCCACCACCGCCAACCTCCTTCTTCTTCGCCTGGGTTCGGCACAAGGCAGCATAGTTGATACCATCCCTCCTGAAACAGCCTCTCTCTCTCCCTCCCTCCAACCACCCCCCTGGACCTTGGGAGGAGTTCACTGTGCGATAGCCCACGCGCCTTTATTTCTCTCTCCCCCTCCCTCTCTCTCCCTCCCTCTTTTCTCTTACTCGCCAAGGTCCATCGCGTTACCTACTTCAGTACACACACTTACTCAACTTACCCACGTGCGAGGGTTGCCAACTCTGCCTCAGCCGTGCCCCCCCGGGGCCCTCGAGGAATCCCCGGCCAGGACCAGAGTCACTTGGTACCACTCCCACTCCCACTCCCTTCCCCCTCCCCTCTTCCCGTGCAGCGACGCAGGTACCACAGTCGCTAGCCGCCGTCGTGTGGGCTCTCCAGTCTGCCAGGATCCGGTCGTGCCCCTGTCATTTCCCCTGTCGGTGCCTCGTCCTCCTGGAAAGCTTCGAGCATCCTCGGGCCCTTGCGCCGGACGCCCAGGCCTCATCGTGGCCCAATCTCGGTCAGAGGCCCCAGTGGCTGTACACGGATCTACGCCACCTGCTGCCTCTCCCTCGCGCGACTCATTTCCACCACCTCCCGCCGCCAGGGCCTGAACACAGAAGACAAGAACATCCATCCTGCACACGCCCGCGCTTAGTACAGCACCCCCAGGGCTCGATCAGGGCCTCCGCACTCCTACGTCTCTTTCCCAACCTCGCCCGCTCCGACTCCAGTTCGCCCCGTCCGCTCGTTCCCTCATCAACCCCGGGCCCATATGTTCCATCGATCACACGAGAAACAAGAAGGGTTTGCTAAGGAGCAGCGGGTTGCCGAAGCACAGCTCGACGGCCTGAGACAGCTTGGTCTCGTCGGCCTGGAGACCAAGGGGTTCGCTTCCGCCTGGGGAGGGACCGACCCGATCACATCCAGTCGACCTCCTTCGAGACCAGGACCAAAGTCGAAGCACCAGAACCACCACCACCACAAGGCCCTTCCCCTTCCCATTGGTGGCGGCGGCCCGGACGAGCCCACGTTCCCTGAAAAGGGTGAGTTTTTCCGATCTGACATGTTTTCTTTTTTTCCTTTTTTTTTTTCCTTCTTCTTCTCCATCCTCCTGCTCCGCCTCCCCCACAGGGCTGTTCAGCCTCGCTGTCTCCCCCTTTTGGCCGCCCTGAATTGTGTCGCGAGCTGCCCTTCTCGTCCTCCCAATCGTGTGTGTGTCACCAGACTGGAGTTGCACAATCCCAATCCACACACGTATCATCGTCCTCGGTCGCCATCGCTCGCTCGTGTCAGCGCAGAAAAAAAAAAAAAAAAAAAGAAGCGTGACACGAGGCCCGTCGTGACTGTGGCGACCTCCCTCCCGCCCTGTTACCCAGCCGGGACTAACCAAGCCTTCTTCTCTCTCGCACAAAAGGCCATTCTATCGTCGCCGGTACCTTACGGCCCCCCTCGTCGCAGCGATCATCCGTCTCCGCAAGCTCGAATCGATCCCGCGAGGGCGCCCGACGCGGAAATACAACTTCGAATTTTGGCATGATGAACGCCGACAGGAGTCGCACCCGGAGGGAGCGCACCTTTGTGGGGAGCGAGTGCGCTGTCTGCGAGGAGCCGCTGGAACACACGCTCCGTGGCGAGAGGATACTGCAGTTCTCATGTTCCCATGTGTCACATGAGGCATGTTTCTACGAGTTTATTCGCGAGTTCGAGTCGCAGTACTGTCCGACATGCAACGCCCCGCTTCATCTCGACACAAGCCGGGGCGGAAATGTCCTCGACATTGGTACGTCCCTCACAACAACAAACAACTCGACGCTGGTGTCGCGCGCGCGATTCTAAACACACACACACACACACACAAGCTAACCCCATTTCCCCATCCATTACAGAGAAGATCAGCAGCATGGTACGATCGGTATCCGTCAACGACGCCAGGGCAGCGGCCACGCCGACGCCGACACCAGGAGCAGCAGTAACGACGGCAGCAGCAGCATGGGACGAACACGCCGGCCGCCCGCCGAGCAGAGGCTCTGCTGGAAGAAATGGCCCGCCGCAGCAGGCTGTCTCGCACTCCAGCCTTCGGGATCAGACATCCGACAGATTCATGGGGCGCAACGGCCATGCGCGAAACGACAGCGACGCGACCGGAATGACGGGAGTTGCCTCCTCGGGCGGCTACCCTGAGACAACACAGAGCGGCCCGGCGAGGCGTCACGAGTATGATCTGCAGGCCATGGAAGCCTCTCTGGCCAGCCCAAAAGCCGTCGCGAGAAATCCCATCCCGGCACCGACCGTCACCGTGCGCTCCGAGTTCCCTACCATCAACAGGTCGCGGCAGCAGCAGACCCTCACATGCCTCATCACCGTCGAGGTTCCCGACAGCAAGTGGCGGCCCGATCCTGATGACCTCCAGTCTGCGCCCCCGATCCCACAGCAGAGGATAGAAGACCAGTTCCCCCAGAGGCCGCCGTCTCCAGCACGGAGCGCCCCCGTTTCTACCCCTACGAGGCGCCAGAGGTCCTGGAGGAGATGACCGAGACCCTCCGCAGCCGGGTCGACAACTGGCATGGTCTGGATTTTAGTCGGTGCGTAAAGGAAACAAAAAGAAAAAAAAACATGAAATTCCTATGCCCCCCTTTGCCTCTTTTTTTTTCTTCTTTTCCCTCTGGTCTTTTTGGCGTTGACGACTGACACCCTTGATTCAGATTTGGCAAGCTGCGGCTGTACGGAACCCTGCGGGTCGGAAAGGACAAGGTCTCGTGGCAAGAGCTTGAGTGTTTCCTCTTCGCCGAGATGCTCATCTGCGTGAAAGAGAAGAAGAGCTCAAACCAGTCTTCACAGTGGGACGACGGCGCGCCTCGCAAGACCACGAGATGCACCCTCAAGGGGTCGATCCTGATCAAGAAGCACCTCAACGAGGTGACAGAGACGGGCCACATGGACGAGAACGTCCTGACCCTCAGCCTCTCCGTCGCCGAGCTGCCGCAGTTCCACCTGCGCTTCGAGAACCGCAACCAGCTGAAGCTCTGGCAGCAGGCCCTGCTGGACCTGAACGCCGTCGAGACGCCACCTGTCCGCAGCCCCGACTATGATCGCGGCGAGTTCTCGGGAGAGGATGAGGAGGAATGGCGGAGAGACTCGGCGAAGCCTCAACGCGTCTCGTCAGTAGCATCTTCCTGGGGGGAGCGAGGTCCGCCACGACGGCACCGACTGAGTATACGAACTTTGCCAGGAGCCCCCTCATGCCCTCCGTCCACGTCCCCATCGACGTCGTCGTGGTCGTGCCCATCTCCTCGTCCATGCAGGGCGTCAAGATCAACCTGGTCCGGGATGCGCTGAGGTTCATGGTGTACACCCTAGGCGAGAGGGACCGCATGGGCCTGGTGACATTCGGCTCGGGCGGCGGCGGCGTGCCCATCGTGGGCATGACCACCAAGGCGTGGGCTGGCTGGAGCAATGTTCTGTCCTCGATCAAGCCCGTCGGCCAGAAGAGCCACCGCGCAGACGTCGTCGAGGGCGCCAACGTCGCCATGGACCTGCTGATGCAGCGCAAGTACAACAACCCCGTGGCGACCATCATGCTCATCAGCGATGCGTCCACGTCAGACGCCGACAGTGTGGACTTTGTCGTCTCGCGAGCTGAGGCTGCCAAGTAAGTGAAATCCGACATGAATACCACACGAGAATAATTCTCGAAAGCTGACCCCAAAAACCTTCCCCCAGGATTACCATCCACTCTTTTGGCCTCGGCATGACTCACAAGCCAGACACGATGATCGAGCTCTCCACCCGGACCAAGGCATCTTATACCTACGTCAAGGACTGGATGATGCTCCGCGAATGTCTGGCCGGGTGTCTGGGCTCGATGCAGACGCTCTCGCACCAGAACGTCAAGCTGAAGCTGAAGCTGCCCGAGGGCTCGCCGGCAAAATTCCACAAGATCAGCGGCGCGCTTCAGATCACAAAGCGCGCGACCGGGCGCGACGCAGAGGCTTCCCTGGGCGACCTGCGCTTTGGCGACAAGCGGGATATCCTTGTCCAGCTCGTCATCCTCCCTGACACCTCGACGCAGGAGCAGCTGCCACAGGATGCCTGGGAGACCGTCGTGGCGGGGCTCGAGGCCCTCGGCGGCCCGGTCGAACAGGAAGACCAGCGCGCAGTGTCTGTGGAGGAGGTCCCGCTTATACAGGCAGACCTCACATGGGGCGATATCCTGAGGGACGGAGCTGGCATGCACCTGCCGAGGCCGTCGCTTCTGGCCATCACGATGCTGCCGGCGTCGTCCAACAAGAAGTCCTGGAACGGCTCGCCGCCCATCCCCCGCACCCGCACATTGTGCAGCGGCGCATGGAGCTGCTCACCTCGGACATGCTCACCCGTGCGCTGACCCTCGTCAGCAGGGGCCAGCACGACAGGGCACACACGCTCCTGAACGAGACGCGCTCGATTCTCAAGGGCCTCGGCAAGGGCGGCCTGCCGCCTGTGCCCGCGATGCCGCCCAAGTCCAACCCCTCGACCCCCTCAACGTCCAGAACGACTCCTCCCCCACCGCCGCCCTCACCCCCGACAGGAAACATACCCCCTCCCCACCGCAGCCGGCCCTGCGGCCTCTGGCAACTCGGCCGTGCCCAATGGCTTCCAGCCTTCGGCGATCCCGCGCAGCCGGTCCAACGACGCCATCGGCCTCGGCGGTATGGGTCCCGCGGCGGGCATCGACGCGACGACCGTGTCAGCGCTTGATGCCGAGCTGGATTCTGCCCTCGAGTGGATCAACCACCCGGCCGTGTTTGGCCGGGACAGCAGGAAGGCCGTGCTGCAGGCCATCGGCGTCATCAGCAGCCAGAGGGCGTTCACCTTCAGGACACCCATCGAGGGCCTGTGGGCGGCGCGGGTGGGCGGCGTCAAGAGGCTGACAGAGAAGAGCCGGGAGTGGAGAGACGAGGGCGGTGGTGCCGAGGGAATCACAGAGGAGGCATGATCATCATCATGATGATTGTCTTCTTTGGCCTGGTCTTCTCGCTGCTGACAATGTCGACCCCCCAACCACCACCGTGCGCAAAGACACTACGGCGGCATTTGGATTTTTTTGGTGTTCATGTCTCTTATTCTTTTTGTTTGGCCGATGTTGCCCGTGATGACGATATTGTTGGCATATATGCTGTTACTCCCTGCCTCTTTCCACAGCGAACGGCATCTAGCGCGATGTTTATGCTATGCGGCGGGGCTCGGACTGGATGGGACACTTGGGAGATTCCTTTTTTTTTTTTTTTTTTTGGGTCTCCTCCCCCCACCATATTATTTCTTCTTCCTTTCTTTTGTCGCCCCGAACAAAAAAGATACCACTTGGATATTCTCGCTGAGATCATGTCAGCAAGCTGTGTTATGATATATACATATTTTGCCTCTTTTTTCCCTTCTATTTTGTCATTTAAAGATGATCTGCTCAACAAGAGTTCTCTCTATTCATGTTTGTTCGGCTCTGACGAAGGTGATGCACATGAATCCATTTTTGCTGTGATGAATTAGGTGCTGCTTGAGAGGGATACAATGCTGTATAAGTACTTGTAGATGAAATAAGGGCCATTGCTTGTCTATGTACTGTTTCGGACGGGGGTTCAAGTGGAGGTGGTATAAAGGGCGGGTCCGTGTCCGATGCACCGATCACGTCCACACAAAGGAACTACTCAAGTACTCTCCTACAGCGTTGAAGGAGATGTCTGACCAGCGCGGTAGTATTGAGGTCACTTGAGTATCTAGCAGGTATGCCACGAGGAGGCCTTCTGGTAGAACCGTGACATGGGGGTCTATTTACACCTCTGTAGCTTTGGAGTCCATATTCCTTTTCCTTGGGGAATTACTATCTTGGCCTTTTTGATGATGATGGATCGCTTCCTCCTATGTTGGTGAAAGGGGAGGGGATTTCAGGGCTGTCTCCTTGGCAGCAATAATAATTATAAAAATAATAAGAATTGGCCCGCATTCTCGCAGGAAGGCTGAAAGGGGAGGGGGGTCATGGGGCCGGAGAGAGGCACTCACTCGTTCAATGAATGATTGGCCTAGACGATTGGTTATTGTCTAGATAATCAATTGATTGTACACTGGCAGAGAGGGTTGAAGGGTTTTGGGTGTTGGGTCTCTTGTCAGGTTTCGCTACTGTGGCCCTCCTTCACTGTACCTCCGTACCTGGGCCCAACTGTGCTGAATCGAACCAGCCCCACAGAACTGTACTACAAGTATAGTAGTATACCAGGACCCTGCCAAGCTGCTCAGCAGTGATGCATTGAAGCTAAGCAAAGCTAGTATGTGTGTGTGTACGTGTGTGAACAACATTGGAACAGAGTAAGTAGTCAGCAGCACCTTGTAGTGGCCACAGGCTACATTGGGCTGTCAGTCATCTTTGGCCTCTAGTTCTGGACAGCAAAGGAACCATGTGCTAAATAAAGCACAAGTGCAGGCCGGAAGGTGTGGCTGGTGAGGCCTTTAACTTTGTGGTCGCCCCCAATTGCCACCACCCCTTCCACCACGAGATGGTTTCGAAGGCGCTAGTTACCTATACGCCTTCGAAACTGCTGCGCCTCTGACATGGGGAAATGTGTCTGTTTGTACTCTGGATCAAGGAAATGAATAGGACCAAAGGAAAAATAAATAAATAGAGCATCTGGGAATGTTCTGGCAGAAGAGAGAGACGGGGTCTATGAGGTTCTGACATAGTTGATTACTGTAGATAGTACGTCCGTAGATAGTAGAGAACCCACTGTACTGTGTACCAAGTACTTATATACTATGTTATTTGCACCACACCCACTGTTTCCATAGTAGCTTCTAGGCTGTCAGCACAGTTTGCAGGGACAGTACCGCTGCAGTACTTCAGTGCTCCTCTGCCCGCTGTTAGATTTGGGCACGGGATGATCAGCGCCCGCCAAGCCTGAGGCAGTGCCGCGCCATCTCATGGCTTGGATGGAACAAACCTCTCTCTCTCTCTCTCTCTCTCTCTCTTAACCCCAAACTCGTGTCTCTGGTTTTGGTCTGCCCAATGTTCCATTATCCTCCTACACATGGCTGCTACCTGCCTGGTGCTCACCAACGCTCCCTCATGCCGCAACCCCCAAAAGCTGACACACCTGAATCCTACAACGAGCAATCTTGGACAACGACCACCTCCACCACCACCAGAAGAGGCCAGCGGATCTTCTTGTCTCGAGCACTCTGCAATTATTGACAACTGACCAAGACGCTGTCTCCACCCACGACCCAAACGCGATACCATCTCCGACGACAAAAAAAGATATCGACACTGACTGACACACTGACACGTCCAATGCCGCGTAACGTCATTTCCTAACCACCAAACCCCCTACCCCCTTTTTTCCAACCCCTCAGGAGAAAGAGAAGAAAAAAAGAAGGCCAATCACACACCGGCACCTCGATGGCTGGCAGACCTCCGTATGGAGGATCCTCCCGCCAAGATGATCTCCTCCTCGACCTCGACGACCAGCCCGTCTACGGCGGAGGGCAGCGCTCAGCCCTGACCGACGACGACCTCCTCCGCTCCAGCGCCTACGATCACGATGGCTCCCAGCAGCAGCAGCAGCAACAACAGCAACAAGCACCACCCCGCCCCTCCGTCTCCTACGATGACTTCCTCGGCGCAGGCCACCAGCCACCACCCCAGACGACCGCTCACTCTTCCAATCTAACGTCCCCACACGCGGCGACACCGGGCATGGGCGGCGCAGGTGCAGCCCTGCCATCATCAGGGGGCCCCTACTATGCCGACAACACGGGTGGAGCCAGGCAGTACTCGCAGGCCTCAGACCTCGACAACTACCAGCGGTATGCCGACGACTACTCGGACGACTACCCCGAAGACGGACACTCGTACTACCAGCATGGAGGAGGACCATCCGGCACGATGCAGCAGGGCGGCGGCTACGGAGCAGCAGCAGACGGCCGACACAACGCCAGGAACAGGAACAGCATATTAAGCATGGGAGGCGGCCTCCTGGGCAGGGCCAAGAACATGTTGGGCATGGGCCAGGGCTACTCGGAGATGGACCTGCCGCTGACGGAGCCCGGGTCGTCGTCGTCGCACCACCACCCAGATGCGCACCAGCAGGGCGCAGCCGGCGGCGATGGTGGTGGGAAGAAGTTGGGCGGGGGCACGTTCAGGTTTGGCTTCGGCCGCGGCAAGCCTGACCCGTCGACGCTGGGACCGCGCATCATCCACCTGAATAACCCGCCCGCCAACCAGGCCAACAAGTACGTCGACAACCAGGTCTCGACGGCCAAGTATAACGTCGCGACCTTCCTCCCCAAGTTCCTCTTCGAGCAGTTCTCCAAATACGCAAACATCTTCTTCCTCTTCACCTCGGCCCTGCAGCAGATACCGAACCTCTCCCCCACGAACCAGTACACCACCATCGGGCCCCTCGCCGTGGTGCTGTTGATCTCGGCGGGCAAGGAGCTGGTGGAGGACTACCGCCGGAAACAGGCCGACAAGGCGCTCAACATGTCCAAGGCGCGCGTGCTCAGGGGCTCCAACTTTGACGAGGCGAAATGGGTCAACGTGGCCGTGGGCGACATCGTGCGCGTCGAGTCGGAGGAGTCCTTCCCGGCGGACCTGGTCCTGCTCGCGAGCTCCGAGCCTGAGGGCCTCTGCTACATCGAGACCGCCAACCTGGACGGCGAGACCAACCTCAAGATCAAGCAGGCGCTCCCCGAGACCGCAGCCCTGGTCAGCTCGAGCGACCTGGGCCGCCTGGGCGGCAGGCTCAAGTCCGAGCAGCCCAACAGCAGCCTGTACACGTACGAGGCGGTCCTGACGGCGCAGGCCGGCGCCGGCGAGAAAGAGCTGGCCCTGAACCCTGAGCAGCTCCTGCTGCGCGGCGCAACCCTCCGGAACACCCCCTGGATCCACGGCGTCGTGGTCTTCACCGGCCATGAGACGAAGCTCATGCGCAACGCCACCGCGGCGCCCATCAAGCGCACCAAGGTCGAGAAGCAGATGAACCTGCTCGTCCTGCTGCTCGTCGGCACCCTGCTAGTCCTCAGCGTCGTCTGCACCGTCGGCGACCTGGTCATGCGCAGCGTGCAGTCGAGCTCCCTCGCCTACCTGGACCTGACCGAGCTGAACACGGTGGGCCTGGTCGCAAAGCAGTTCGCCTCCGACATGGTCACGTACTGGGTCCTGTTCTCCGCCCTGGTGCCCATCTCGCTGTTCGTCACCGTGGAGCTGGTCAAGTACTGGCACGGCATCCTCATCAACGACGACCTGGACATCTACTACGACAAGACCGACACGCCTGCCAACTGCCGGACGTCGAGCCTGGTGGAGGAGCTCGGCATGGTGGAGTACGTCTTCTCGGACAAGACGGGCACCCTGACGTGCAACATCATGGAGTTCAAGCAGTGCAGCATCGGCGGCATCATGTATGCGGACGACGTGTCCGAGGACCGGAGGGCCACCATCGAGGACGGCGTCGAGGTCGGCATCCACGACTTCAACAGGCTCCGCGAGAACATGACATCGCACGAGACGGCGCCGACCATCGAGCACTTCCTCGCGCTGCTCTCGACCTGCCACACCGTCATCCCGGAGCGCGACAGCTCGGGCAAGATCAAGTACCAGGCCGCCTCGCCCGACGAGGGCGCCCTCGTCGAGGGTGCCGCGATGCTCGGCTACAAGTTCGTCGCGCGCAAGCCCCACGCCGTCATCATCGAGGTGGGGGCAAGGAGTTCGAGTACCAGCTCCTCGCCGTGTGCGAGTTCAACTCGACGAGGAAGAGGATGTCCGCCATCTACCGCTGCCCAGACGGCAAAGTACGGTGCTACTGCAAGGGCGCCGACACGGTCATCCTGGAGCGGCTCAACGACCAGAACCCCCACGTCGAGGCGACGCTGAGACACCTCGAGGACTATGCGTCGGAGGGCCTGCGGACCCTCTGTCTGGCCATGCGGGAGATCCCCGAGCAGGAGTTCCAGGAGTGGTACGCCATCTTCGACAGGGCGTCCACGACCGTCGGCGGCAACCGCGCAGACGAGCTGGACAAGGCGTCTGGGCTGATCGAGAGGGACTTCTACCTCCTGGGGGCCACGGCCATCGAGGACCGCCTCCAGGACGGCGTCCCCGAGACGATCCACACGCTGCAGCAGGCCGGCATCAAGGTCTGGGTCCTGACGGGCGACCGGCAGGAGACGGCCATCAACATCGGCATGAGCTGCAAGCTGCTCAGCGAGGACATGATGCTGCTGATCGTCAACGAGGAGACGGCGGCCGCCACCAGGGACAACATACAAAAGAAGATGGACGCGATCCGGACGCAGGGCGACGGGACCATCGAGACCGAGACGCTGGCGCTGATCATCGACGGCAAGTCGCTGACCTACGCGCTCGAGAAGGACATGGAGAAGATGTTCCTCGAGCTGGCCGTCATGTGCAAGGCCGTCATCTGCTGCCGCGTCTCGCCGCTGCAGAAGGCGCTCGTCGTGAAGCTGGTCAAGAAGCACCGCAAGCAGTCGATCCTCCTCGCCATCGGCGACGGCGCCAACGACGTCTCCATGATCCAGGCCGCGCACATCGGCGTGGGCATCAGCGGCCTGGAGGGTCTCCAGGCTGCCCGCAGCGCAGATGTCTCCATCGGGCAGTTCAGGTACCTGCGCAAGCTGCTGCTCGTCCACGGCGCGTGGAGCTACCACAGGGTCAGCAAGACCATCTTGTATTCCTTCTACAAGAACATCACCCTGTACCTGACGCAGTTCTGGGTAGGTTTCCGTTCACTGACATCCCCATGTTGTGATATATTTTGATTTTGTCAATTTTATTCTGTTCACTGTGCTGACACAAAAGGTCACACACAGTACACCTTCCAAAACGTCTTCTCGGGCCAGATCATCTACGAATCCTGGACACTGTCCCTGTACAATGTCATCTTCACCTTCCTGCCGCCCCTGGCGATGGGTATCCTCGACCAGTTCGTCTCCGCGCGGCTCCTGGACCGCTATCCTCAGCTGTACGCCCTAGGCCAGACGAACCAGTTCTTCCGGGTGCGCGTCTTCGTGGCCTGGATCGCCAACGCCGTCTACCACTCGCTCATAATCTACGTGTGGGGCGAGCTGCTGTGGCCGTGGGACCTGGTCCAGGGCGACGGCAAGACCGCAGGCCACTGGGTCTGGGGCACGGCCATGTACGGCGCGGTCCTGCTCACGGTCCTCGGCAAGGCAGGGCTCATCACAAACAACTGGACAAAGTACCACGTGATTGCCATCCCGGGCTCCATGGGCCTGTTCCTCGGGTTCATCGCCGCCTACGGTACCGTCGGGCCCCTCATCGGCGTCTCAGAGGAGTACCACGGCCTGGTCCCGCGCCTGTTCTCTTCGCCCATCTTCTGGCTGCAGATGCTGTCGCTGCCGGTGCTGTGCCTGATCAGGGACGTTGCGTGGAAGTACGTCAAGAGGATGTATCGGCCGCAGACGTATCATCACATTCAGGAGATTCAAAAGTACAACATTCAGGATTATAGACCTCGGTATGTCTTCTTTCTTTGTTACTACTTTGCCCTTTTTTTTTTTTTTTTGCTTCTTCTTCTTCTTCTTGAGCTAACCAGGCGTGTGTGTCTTTCCAGCATGGAACAATTCCAGAAAGCAATCCGCAAGGTCCGACAGGTGCAGCGCATGCGCAAGCAGAGGGGCTACGCCTTCTCGCAGGCAGATGAGTCACAGACGCGCGTTCTCCAGGCGTACGACACGACACAGAATAGAGGAAGGTATGGAGAGATGGCGTCCTCGAGGCCGCAGGGCCAAGCTGGAGGACAGGTGTGGTGATAGAGAGAAGAGAGAGAGAGAAAGATCAAGGAACACAATAACACAAAAAAAAAAAAAAAAAAAAAGCTTCTTATAGCATGTCGTGTCGACTTTTTCCCTTTTTTTTTCTTTTTAATGTACGCCAAATATGATGGATGAACCAACAACGGCTGGCTTGGTTTTTGCGTCTGGTGTCTTTTCTTTTTATCACACAACACCAGGGCCAAAGGGTGGAAGGGTTTTCCAACGGTCGGAACAAGGAGTTTCAACGCTGACTTTTTGAGAAAGTGTGTGTATGTGTGTGTTTGGGCAAAGTGACTTGTCCCTCATTCGGTTGGTTTTCTTTATCGCGTCGACGACGACTGGAATGATGAGAAAACTTGATGGATTCTTTGTGAAGAGAGAGGGAGAGAAAGAGATGCGCCTCCGTCAATAAATTCGTGGTGTCATTGTGAGACGGGGGAAAGATTGATAGCATACCACCAACCTTGGAAGCTCTCACACACCTTACATGCTTTTTGTTTGCTCCATTCAGAGACCATCGTCAACACCATCACGCGCGAGCTGCTCGTCAATCTTTGCCCAGAGACCCTTACTCATAGACCCGCTCAGCCAATAATTGCCGTCCCTGTCCTTGCCGATGATGGGGAAAGCATCAGGCGCAGCCATGCCAAAGGTGCAGATTTGTACATACGACGGCACGCATTTGTCCTCCTCCTCCTCCTTCTTCTCCGCCTTCTTCTCCCTCCTAGGCCGATGCACACCTGCGCCATCACTGCCACCACCGCCGTCGCCCTCCATCTTCTTCGCCGCGGCCGCCGCCGAGAAGTCCACATAAAAAACCGCGCCTTGGTCCAGTTGAAGTGAGCATGTGCATACCCGAGTGCCCACCCCCCAAAAAGGGCGGCAGCTTGCCGGCGGGACCTCCTCCCTGGCGCCACATGCTCATAAACGCCTCGACCTGGGCGCGCGTGCCCAGCGTGCGGATGGCGTTGCGGAAGCGGGCTGCCACCTGGGCCAGGGGCTTGTCGACGACGTTGCCGACGGTCAGGAGGACGGGGGAGAAGGATGTTGTTGTTGTTGTTGTCGTCGTCCTCATGATCATCATCACCGTTACTATTATGACCAAGGACAAGACACCATGCATCGAGGATGGCACGCATGCCCAGTGCGTCCATGAGGGTGTCCGGGCAGTGCAGGGTGACGACTGTCCTGTCGACAAAGGACTCGACGTGCAGGCCCAGCTGGGGGATGTCCCGGGTCAGGTAGTCACTCAGCCTCATCGGGCCATTCTCTGGGCGGGACAAGGGCTGCAGCTCATCCGGGTTCTCCCACCGTCCTGGGCCGTGTCGTCGTCGTCGTCGTCGTCGTCGGGGCTCTTGGATTTCCTCTTGCCGCGGGGTGGTCGGCGGTGCGCAGGTTGTGCGACTTGTGCGTGTATGCCAGGACTGGGCGTGCTTTTGTTAAATCGGCTGGGATGTGGTACTCCAGTCCTCGTCCATCTTTATTTGTATGTTTATAAAATTTGTCAGAAATAGATAGATCCTTTTATTACTTATACATATAGATATATTACTGCATCTATGGCATTCCCCCGGTTCTTCAAACATAAACTCACACAATGTCGCAGGCGGACGCCGAGCTTTGGCCATCCCTCACGCTGGATCAGGGACTCGAGGCTATGCTGGAGTTTCTCGGCATCGAGCACGGCATCAAAGGCGAACATGCAGTATATGATGAAAGACCGGCACAGTGGGGTGTCATCAAAGAACGGGAGGGGCACGATGGTGTCTGTGGGCACCTTTGCTGGTGTGGTTGTTGTTGTTGTCCAGAACATGTTGCTTGGCGAGTTCCAATGTGCTGGGGAAAGGTGGGATATTACTATTACTTTGATTTCAGAGGTGACAAGTGTTTTGGCAATCTTGCCAATGATCCTCTGCAATGCACACATACAGATACAATCAATGGCTTGCTAGATGAGTAAGTGCGGTACAGGAGAAGAGAGAGCATTTGCAGGTTACAAGGGCGTGTCACTTCATCTCAGGCCTTACTACATGCAGGCCACACTCATTGGGTATGGCCTCCGGCAACTGAGGTGAGTCTTGGTGAGGCACATCACATGCAGTCAGACCTGTTGCTGCAGTATAAGTGGTTGGCAGCCCATGTATAAGTGGACCACATAATCGAGTCCAGGGGGGTGGTACAACCTCGGGTTTTGGGCCAAGTAGGACATAAGCAATCAATTAGAAGTAGTAGATGTATGAAACAGAAGCAGTGTGGTTGATACAGGAAAGAATATATCTGTTCTAATTTTGAAGATAGAGAGGACAAGGGACAACAAAGCGTAATCCCCTCTGATGATAGATATGGAATGAAACAGGTAAAATGGACTGCTGAGTCCCTACCATGACTAGACATGGCATATCTAAATTTCCATCATCCTGTGGCATCAATAATTAGTTGTGTGCTGCACTTTAGTAGAACCATCAATATTGAGGCTTCTGCCAATGATTGGTACACGATATCCAAGTAAACTATTGCAGACTCGGGAGGCATAGCTGGGCCAACCAACTGTAGTCCACGCACAGAAGACGAGTCAGGCAAACCCAACCACCACACCCGCTAGGCATGCACAGCAATCTGGGCTGGTCACCAGAGCATCATGCCGACAAGAGGTTCACCAGACTTCAGGTGACCCCTCCTTCACACTCAGTTGTTGGAATCTAGTGTGTGTGGTTCAAGTCCCTGTGAATCAGTTGGTCCTCTTTCACTGATCATACTGGAAGGTCCTTTGGTAACCACTGTTTCTCAGCTTTTTTCTTTTTCTTGTCTTTTTCTCCCTCACATGCTCATACTTTGCTTGACTCTTTATTATTTCTATCCTGTCCTGGTTGTAAACTCACAACAATTATCCAACATCACAACCAGTCATTTCAGTATCAATAAACTACCTGAGTCGTGTCTCCCCTCTTCATCTTCCACCCTCCTCCTCCTCCTCCTCCCCACCAGCAACTCTCTCCTGTAAAAATTTTTCTTGGCATGGGTGCACGGACCACTCTGTTAAGGGCTTTGCAGGGCCTCCGCTGTTCACCCTAACAACGCCCCCTTTCCGACAGCATTTTCGAGCATCGTCGTCCATCTACACCACCATTCCACCATCTCCTCCCCTCTCATTTCATCGAAAAACGACGTCAAACCCCCTCGAATAGGCTCCGACGATCTTGCTGAGGTGAGAGTTCAATCGTCGGCGAATCTTCTGTCACCGCGCGGCTGCACCACCGCCGCCTGACATCGACGAGCAGCCGGTTCCCTCGTCGCCGAAACTACCCACGCGCAAGACTCTCGGTTCAATTGCTTACGAAGAGAGATCTGATCGAGGAACCCTTCATCGATTCGAAACGAGCGCACCTAGCTATATCAGGTTTCTGCCCTCTCGAGGTTTCCTGGTATCAATAACCGGACGTATACAAGGAGGCATTGCTCTGGACGAACTGCAAGACCGCGGGATCAGGGACCCGGGATACAGAAGGAGAGGGAAGCCGCTGGCTCTCGAAGCACTGACGGCCGGCGTGGCTCCTCTGATTGCGAGAATTCGAGCTAGAAGGGAGGCTTCTATTCTGTGGTGGGAATGGGCGGCCTGATATATAATACCAACAATCTCCTTTGTCCGGCGAAAAGGTGGTACTTAATCACTCCACCGGTCCTCATGCCCTTCGGGAGGCGGAAGACGCGGGGTAGGCGTGGTGCCTGTACTTACCGTAGACTTCACTTCGGACCTTAATACAATCATCATCATCATCCTCCCCACCAGCCCTCGCCTTCAACACCACAGTAGACTTTCGGGAATCCCCACCGAGATCGGGACGGGAAAAAAACTACCTGGCGGGTCCCAAAACTTAATCTAGAAGCTTATGTTTCGGCGCATGTGCAACTACTTATTTTTCCTCTTCCTTTTTTTTTCTTTTTCTTTTTCTGGTGAAAACATAAACAAATCCCCGTAACAGAGACCGCCAAGCCTTTTCTCCCTTTCTTTCTTTTTTGTTTTTCCCCTTCAGGGAAAGGTTTTGATGACGATCTTTGGCGGTGATGAGCCGTGTTTTTGTTTCGGATCTCTGCAGTAGCGGGATCGTCGATCTTGGGCTAGACAACTAAGTAGTCTGGCGTGCGTGGTAGTTCAGAGGAGAAAAAAAAAAAAAAGGCTGGTGGCTCGGAAGCGGCGGCGAGGGAAGGACGACGACAACGCAAGTCGAGTTGGGGGTGTCGTGTGGTGGTAACGGTGTGCTGGTGGCTGGTTTAATGGCGGCTGGGGTTGATAATGCATCTAGGACGACACGGCGGCCGCTACTAAATTCCATCTTTGGACCATCACATCCTCTAAAATGTGATGTGATGTGATGACCTTTTTCCGAGGGCCCTTATCATGGATGAAAATGATGGTTGGTGCGTGAAATGATCAACAACCGCCAGAAGCAACGTCTAAGTTGCCTATCCGGGAAGTCCCACCAATACCCCAAACCCAACCCAAGCCAACCAGCCTCTCTCTCTCTCTCTCTCTCTTTCTTTGTGTCTTTCCACACCCGACTGACCTGGTGCGTCATCATTGCTTTCTCTTCTTCTTCTTCTTCTTCTCTTCCTCCCATGCAGGACCCTGACACGAGCACAACACATGATCATAATCTATTTTTTTTTTGATGCCCAAGCGGGGTTTATTACCTGCCTCGAAGATAGAGATAGGATAGACCTACCGACAACGAATAGGAAGAAAGCATTACTGGCAATCAGGTCGGGAAACTGAGTTCTCCACGCACACACACACGCGTCTTCTTGATCTGACTACGTATTAAAGATAAAAAAAAAAAAGTCAGCAACCAAGTAGCAGCATCAGCCAGAAAAAGAAAAAATGAAGATTAACGAGAAGCACTAGAACTACTACTACTATTACTACAGCTTATTCCACACACACACACACACACACACATCCACCCCCGCGGGAACAGCGGCACCAAAAAGTAAAGTCCAGACCGAGGCCCCCCTCCTTCGCCTGACGATAAGGCACGCACACTTACACACGCACACACTTACACTTACTTTGCCGATTACCCTTCGTCATCGTCCCCCGTTTTTGCCTGGGATCGGTCGAGCTGTGTGAGGAGGGGTGGCGCTACTCTGCATCGCGGGCAGGCACCGCGACCTGACAAGAACCTTGATTTTGTTTTTTCTTCCCTTCTTTTTCTCTGATCGCCTGTATCTAATTACTTACTTCTCGACTTGTCTGCTCCCCGTCCCTCCCTCTCGTCCCCAACTAACACAGCTCCCGCCAAGGGCCTATCGATGATGGATAGGGTAGAGTCGGTAGTCGGGCCAAACCATTCTTTTTTTTTTTTTTTCCTTTCTGCTCAGCCCTGCCTCACTAAATCCTCCCCTCCGTCGTGACATCACATCACATAGCCCTCCAACTAATTTAAAAAGGGAAGAAGACACACAACCCACAACCTCAGCTCAGCCGGAGACGACCGAGGCATGTGAGGCACGAGGTCATCGGATAAGGTTGAGCCGCTATGGGTATGGGCCCCGAGGAGGGGGGAAGAAAAGCAAAAGAAATGTGTGCCTGCATTTTGTGAGTCTTGTAATTGTAGCGACGTCAGACGGCCCTTCGTCATGCCTTATTGGGAATGAATCCGGATCGTGTGTATCAGTAACATGTCAAACAGCAGATGTCTGGGCGTGTCTTTACAGCGCACGCGCACACACACACACACACGTGCTCATAATATATGGGAACAAAATTAGATGGGGCGGGCCCAACTGGTGCTTTTGACTCCATTCACTTACTCAATCGCTACCCTTTTTTTGAGGATCAAGCACGACGAGGAAAAGTTACTACCCAAATCCAAGAATGATGTTCACCATTCCTCTCAGCACGCATTATTTTCCGCCCGTAGAAAGAAACACAAGAATGTGTCCATACAATGTTATACCCCTCCTTTCCCAAAACTGCCATGGAAATGCTCGGAAATAGAAAATAAGAAATCATGAAAAAAAAGCTTTCAGGGTCGCCACCCCAGCGACCCAGCTAGTGAAATTCCGATAATGCGTGATGAGCCCCCTTCCCTCCGCCTTCCACCCCTCTCACATGCAGACCCTGTGTGCCATGACACACACACACACACACTCCGTCCTCAAGCCTGTTGATCTTGGGAACAACTTGATGCGCCATTTGTTCGCCTGGCAAGCAAAATCTGGTGCGCAGGCCATGCAGTCAGGATAAAAAAAAAAAAAAAAGAAAGAAAGGAAAAAGAGATAACGAAGGGAAAGATGCAATAAAGTTAGAACAGAAATGATTGCTGTCAAAGAGCCAGAAAGGTCCAGCTTAGGCAAAACAATGCCTTCTGGCGCTTGTGTCATGACTCGATCCCAAGGCCGATCGACGCTCTGTCGGGTGACACAACTTTGGGCGTGCCCGTGCCCGCGGCGGTGGATCCACTCGTTCCCACCGCCCCGCTGTGTGAGAGCCCCGACGGAATCCTCCTTGGGCCGAATCTGATACACCCAACAACGGGAGTGGCTGAATTACGGCCAGATGAGATTTCTGATGTGTCGCTCGTATACATTATCTCCACAATCTCAAAAAGCACACACGTGTCCTCAAGTCTCGCTGTTGTTGGCTTGGTATCGAGAAAAGGACGGTGGCAAGGCAAGGAAGGGAAATGACCAAAAGGCACAGAGCATGCTGCAACAAGTTGACGCTATTATGTGTGTGTCGCGTCCCGTCTCTCTGCTTGCTCACGGGACTAGGGAGGGAGGATCCCCATAAGCCGAGAGAGGTGGTGCCGTAAGATTTGGATCCTAGCCTGCATGGACGAGGGGAGGGGGTTGATTCCGCTGCCTGCGGGGTCCCCACGCATGTCGATCTCACCCCGTCTGCGTGCTGTGTTGATCACCGGCTGTTCATGCCCGTCACCGGCTGTATGGGCGTAACAAGTTCGATCGACTTGGGCCGCGAGTAGGCCGCCGGTCGCCGCGACGGTAGCGGTCGGTCAGACCCCTGTGTGGCCATTGTGTAGCCGTAGTTGTCATACGTTGACGAGTACACCGTCGACGAGGGGCGGCTCCCGTATGATGTGCCCGGGCTGTTGGCACTGCGTGACGAGAACGGCCACATTGCCGTGGGATAGGAACCGCCAGAGGGCGTCGGCGGGCTTGGTTCTCGGACATTTAGCGACCGCAGCGCCGAGACGGCTGAGGTGTGGTGGTGGCTGGCAGACTGAGGCGAGGTCGGAGGCGAGATGAGCATGGAGTGGGGCCGGGACGGCGAGGCCCGAGGGATGATGTCCCTGGGCTCTGGGTCACCCGCTGCGTAAAATGGGTAGTTGGGGCTTGTTCGTGTCCGGAAGGTGAGGGCCCTCGGTGTTGAGCTTGATGATGGAGACGGATCAGGGTGGTCTCCGGCGCGGCAGCTGGCTTGTCGTCAGCGAGGCTGTATTGTGTGCAGTTGGCCACTCATAGAGAGACACGGGAGAGAGAGAGAGAGAGAGAGTAGACTTACGCCTCGGAACAGTATATCGCCTTCTCATCCTGAGGCACAAATTGCTTTTCGCACGTCATACTAAAGGAAAAAAAGAAGTACCCGTCAGTCGACAAGTTCCACGACGGAAGGTTGTGTGTGTGTGTGTGTTTGTGTGCGCACGCAGAAACGGTACAGCGGCGAGAATGATTTTCCCCGCATCGGCCGGGATCTCGCGTGAGCACATCGGACTGCGGCCGAAGGCACAAGGTGACATGGTGGAGACGTGCACCGTCTCACCGTTGTCGAGAAGAAACATCACACGAGAGGGCCAAGGCGGTGGAGCTGAGCGGGTGACACCTACCAGAACAGGGGAAAGCTCTCCCTCTCGTCCGACAGCCAGTACTCGTCCTCCATCTCGCGTTCCCTCTCCCGTGGGTTCTTGCCCAGCTTGGATCCAAACTGAGAGGTTCCCCTGCGGGTCATTGCTGGGCGCGAGGCCGCCTTATGCCTGGAGGATGGGTCGGTGACGGTGACGGCCTTCCTCACATCCGTATAAGAGGTGTTGGCAGAGCTGTGGCCAGACTTCCTCCGGTGGTGGTACATTGGATCTGGATGGTGGTGGGAGACGGGGGAGGAAGATTCTCTCTGGCGGGCTGGGTTCTCCCCTCTCTAGGTATATGTGAACGGCGACGAGCCACAGTGCTCGCTGGTTGGCCGTTCCTCGCAAGGGGAGCGGGGTCCTATTACCGGACGTGGGGGAAGACAGCGGGGTTCCGATATGCGGGACCAATCCAGGACGGTCCGGTTGAGAGAAGATTGGGCCCGGATTATGATCTCTTCTCAAGGCGGCAGCAGGTTGATGCCCAGCGCGCAAGGAAAACCGCAAGAAGGGGGGAGGAATGAAAGAAGAAAAGTAGGGCGGAAGGGTAGTGTGGGTGCCTGTCCAGAAAGAGGGCTGCGCGGATGCGGCCCTTTATGCAGCGAACTAACAAGAGAAGAGGGTGTGTGGGGTTGTGATGCAAGGAGACGAGACGGGACGGAGAGATCTCGTATGCAGGTCGAGGGGTGTGTGTGTGCAGGTTGTATGCCCGTCCGTCTGGGCTTATCAACTCCTCCCAAGTGGCGAATAAAGGTGCAAGATCCGGCAGATCGTCGTCAATAGCGAACGGAGTGGTGGCATAAATGATGGGAGGGAGAGAGATATATAATAAACAAAACTTTTGTGTCGGTGGTGTGGCCCCGATGACTCCTGCGCCAGTGCTGAAGAGAATGTCGCGCGTCGCGGTTGCGCAGGGTAGTGCCCTTTTATTTTTATTTTTTCTCTCTCTCTTTTTCGCTTCCGTTCTGGCGTGATCGTCCTTGTCCTGGTTTAAAAAATGGTCCCCCAGCAAAGGAAAAAACAGGATCCAGGGTCCTCCCGTTCAGGATGATCGATGTGTCAGAGAAGACAGCAGCGTTTGCCTTGCAAGCGTTGACAAGAGGAGCCCAGCACGGTGGAACACTCTTATTTTTGTTAAACCAGGATGGTTATAGTACGAGGAACCAATCCGACTCCCTGTGTGATGAGGTACCGCTAGCGCCAGGCCGGGCGGCCGTTAGGGTCCTCTCTGGTGGTCCTTCGGGGTGGTTTTCTGGGAAGGTTGGACGGACGGACGGTGAATGGGACTTTTGTCGCTATTTGTGTACTCGAGCCACCGGGAAAAAGACGGTGTTAAGATGAGGCCGAGTGTCGTTGTATAGCGGTAGGACTTGACAAGATATGCGCGCTGTGGGGATCCCGCGGCCGAGGCAGTGCTGCGTGCTGCAGTGCTGCTGCTGCTGCTATGATATGACGGGCAAAAAGAGACACGGAAATGCAGAGGCGTGCCTTGTCCTCCTGACAGGAATTCCGGGGCCGGAGGGGTCACGCAACAGCGGGGTTGGTGACCGGCTTGTCAAGTTATTATTGCCTTGGAGCTTATGGTGGTCAACGACACGACGATCGCTGTGCACTTTGTCATCCGAGATGTGGCAGTGAGGGGTCCAATTGGTGAGGGGTGGCCAAGTCCGGTGGGGGGAGAGAGAGACAGACAGAGGGAAGACAGAGAGAGATGGGGTTACCACTGGTGTAGCCTATAGGGAGAAAAGAGGAGGCGGAGGCAGAGGCAGAGGCAGAGAGGCTGCTGTGTGTCGTTGCTCGGTGTGCTGTGTGGTGCTGTGCTCTGGTCCAGTCTGGTCTGCGTGACGTTGGGCAGATGACGATGAGGGGGGAGAGACTGAGGGTTCCGGGTTCGATGTTGGCCTCTATCGTGCTGGAGGAGAGGGTGTGTGTGTATGTGTGTGGCCTGAGAGGAGACACAGGCACAGGGAGAACAGTCCTCTGGTATATATATGTGTGTGTGTGTGTGTGTGTAGGTGTGTGTGTTGTGCTGTGTGTTGTGTGGAGAGAAGAGAAGAGGAGCGAAGAGAGGCTGAGGAAGAGAGAGACAAGAGGTACAGATTGAAGGTTTGGCAGGAGCGATTGAGAAGAGTAGCAAGTTTGTTCTGCAAGAACGAAGTAGCCAGAACAGGAATGGCGGGCCTGGGGGATTTATTTGTATGATGGCTGAAAGTGTTTGGAGAAGCAAAAAAAAGTTGGAATTGCAGGAATGCAGTGAGCGAGGGAGGAGGGTGAGAATGACTGACGAGAGTTCCAGGTTGTTATGTGATCCTTGAAGCGAGAGGGACGGGATCTGGGGAGATGGCGAGAGAGAGAGAGAGAGAGACGAGAAGAAGAGAGACACACTCACAGTTATGGTACAGAGAGCGTGAGAGGGTACAGGGTGGTGACAAGGTTAGAGGGCGCTTCGTGGCCCAGGCCCCTTGTGACTCTTTTTTTTCTTGTCTGCCGCGAACGGTATGGTTCAGGATGGTACCATAGTACATGCCAGGTTCACACACACACACTCTCTCTCTCTCTCTCTCTCCACAGTGTTCAAAAGCGCTGTCGACAGAGACGGCGGGCAGACGGTGAACCGTGAGGGCCCTGGCTCACAGTGACGGATACGGTGGAGAGGAGGGCCTGTGCTGCGCGCCTATGGGCAGTACCAGAGCACCCGCACAGGAGGTCGCTGTCCACTGAAAGGCCAGACAGAGAGGGAGGTCCACTGCACCTGTACATAGTAGCACCCTGCACCTACTACAGCACAGTACCTTCACCTTGACCTGGTTGGTCCCCTGCGCCGACGGTGACCTGACCCCGCTGAAACGGACCCAGCCGTGTGTTGACGTAGCAGCTCCGTCTCGTCACAGCCCTGCTGACGATGCCAATTGAGCCACCTCTACGGAGTAGTACATAGCAGGCCTGGGCACCGTTTCTGAAGGATCAGAGTCTAGACGCTTCTCGCTCCCACGTCGAGTTTTTTTCTTCTTTCCCCCTTCGGCCTCTCTTCTCATCTTCCCTTGCTGTCATGCTCAGCTACTGGGTCACAAGCCCTGATAAGAGCTTCGCAATGTCACAACGCGTCCGAGAAGGTGGGGGTGGGTCAGGATTTTCCCTTTAAAAAATCCAATCTGAAAAAAAGTTTTGCTAGTTCAGGACATCGACCAAAAAAACGTGTCTGAAGCTGACGATGTCAATGATCAGCACAGACGATGGACAACCTGGAGAGTTACTGTGGCTCCGCTGCATAGATAGTAGTAGGTCCCCTGTGGCCGGGGCAGGTTCTGAGAGACACCCGCACCCAGTAGCAGCAACACCTGCGCCTTTGTGCTGCAGCTGTTTCAGCACACAGGCCATGTCACAGTGGCTATAGTGGTTCCTATTTGTCAAGCTTTGGCAGCCTACCGCGCACGTTTCCTCTCTCTTGCATCGTGCATTGTCAAGTACTTCAGTAAGTACCCCGCCAAGACACACACACACACAACACCCGCACGGCTTGACAGCACAACAACACGCTTGCAACGGCACGGCAGATCACAGCAAATCACAGCACAGCAACAGCAGAGCACGACACAGCGTACCACGCTATACGTGTGTCGGAATTCTGGGGCCCCCTCGTAAGATAGAAAGATGGGAAAAACAAAAACGAAAGAACCCATTACGTTATCTTATTCCAATCATGATGTCCTGAAGCGTGTGTTGTTGCATAAATGAGGCGACACAAATTACTTTAGTACAGTAGTAGTAGTAGTAGTTGTGACGATGTACAAACAGTATCAATGCGCCAGACAACGAATGACAAGCCCCAGTTAGTACACGGGATACACAGTCCTACAGGGTACTACCAAGATCTACTCTCCAGCAGTAACAGACACCATCGCACCAAGTATTGCACGATGGAACCAAGAGGTATTCCTCTCCCTCCCCACACAAAGCGAGCACGTTGAGTTCGAAAGTCATGGTGACGATGATGCCACGCCACGCCATCGTCCAGCTTTCTTCTTCCCCCCCCCCCTTCTCTGCCGTGGCAGAAGGACTGGAGACAATCCACCCGACTGCTGCTCCGGAACAACGGGGCTACTACGGTTGAACCTTTGTAGTGTGCTGCGTTGGACGAGTGGGAAGAAGGCAAGAAGGGTAGACGCGGGCGGGCGGTGCGGTCGAGACCTCGCTGATCCTATGCACTGTGGGTAGTTCTCCACGGTGCTAAGGGGAAGGGGCGGGCCAGTTTCCTTGGGGTTGACCAGCACAGCACACACAGCAACTGCAATCAATGCACACTCCACTGCACTGCACTGCACAACACGGGAAAGTGCACACAACACAGCAGTCACCTGTCGGTGAAGGGGAAGGCGCGCCAGCGTATCATCAGCAGTAGTGGCTTGCCTCGTGCACTTTTCTCTTACTAAGTAGGTCCGTACACTGTATTACTTAAGTAACTCAGTCATCCGCTCCTTCCCTGCCGCCTCTGACCAGCCTGCACCGCCCCAGCTCGTGACGTACCTTTGATGGCGAACCATGCTGTAATAGTAGCTTATCCTGCTGACACGCACCCACCTGCTCAACCACAACAGCCTTGTCGCCACAGACTGGACTGGTCCTCCAAAAGTGCGTGCTCGCAGACCATATCGACGTTACCAAGACACCTGTATAGACAGAGCCGTTCCGAGAAAAGCGTCGATGATGTCCTCCAGCGTTAAGATTAAGCCATCGATCTCATGAGCCACAAAAGGGAATTCCTACTACCCAACAGCCATGTTCCCTTTTGTTCTTTTTTTCCCCCTTCTTGGTCTTCTACAAGAGGAATTGCATCATCTTTGACTAGAATTTGGGCAGCTGTGAACTGCCCGCACACGCAGACCGCAGCAGACACACCATCCGGCCGATCCGATCGCAATGAACGGACCGAAACTCTAATAGTAAACTCGTCACCCAAGAACCTGCCGGCTCTCTCGAAACTTTGTTCCTGATCTTCCCCTTACCTCCGACACTGACAGCTCCCAGAAAATCTGGGGCAGACCCCCTCCAGAAAGACAGCCATCCTCAGTGTTGCAAGGTGTCTCCTTGCAGTTGAGCCGTGGAGCCGCCGCCAAAAACCTCTTTCTTCTCTTCTCTTTACTAATGTGGTCTATGCAGAGTACGATCGACGCCTTTCTCTTCTGATCTTGTCAAGAATTGTTCCCAAGATAGAAGCAGAACACGGGCGCCAAACGGAGAGTGGGTGAGTCACCAAGACGAGATTCGCTTGCTGCTTGCATCAGCATAAATGAAAGAAAACCCCCAAAAAGGAAGAACCCACTCTTCAAGTCTTCCGCCAGGTGACAGAGCCTGGAACGCCATGCGGCTTTTTTTTAAAAAAAATCTTCTAGAAGAATGACGACTGACGCCATCAAGCTTGCGAACATCCAAGGAAGACTGATGGCGTGTCTTGCGGGCGGAGGGGCAAGCCACAGGGCACACGCCGCCGACTTAACCGAGCGGGCTTCCCACTATGGTACATACAAGTACGTAGTACTATGGAATGTCTTTTTTTTCTTTCTTTTTTTTTTGAGGGGAGGTTTCAGATGTGTGGCTTGCTGGATGGATCTCACCACCAGAGACTGTGCGTCTTGCGTCTGCGTCAGTGGTCATGGGTTCTTCCTTGATTCGCAATCCCGGCAGCGCAAGGTCTCGTACATGTGTCCAACCCGTTTCGAGGCAATGTTCACGCAGGTAGGTCCCTTGATGTCAGGGCAAAAGCACTAGAAGAAGGCTTTGACTTTTGGTGTTCCCAGTAGCTTGGGACCTTGATGGGTGGCTTCATCATCCGTGTTTTTTGTCCTTTTTTTTTTTTTTTCCTTCCTGAGCCGGTACTGCCCGCCTCATACTTGTCTCTCCCTTAAGAGAGGGAGAGACAGAGAGCACCCGGCCGCCGTTTGGCGAGAGGAAACGGAACGTTACTGCCCAGATCCGGTAGTTCCAGTCCGCAGGGGAGGGTGGAAGGGGGCGTTGGCTCAAGTCAAGTCTTCTTCTTACACCGACGAGACGTGGGGGTTCACGATCCTCCCGGCTGAGTCATGGCTATCATTTCCACCTCACGGGCGGCTTTTTTTTTTTTTTTTTTTTTTTTTCGCATTTTGGCTTGCCCAGGCCCGAGCAGCCTCGAAAGGGGAACGATCCCCTGCGCCACACACGCTCACACCTGTCCTGTCGGCCGCAGCACTGACGGCCACAAGGGAGAGACGGGTGGCATGGGTGGGTGTGTGATGCCGAAGCAAGCAAGCAAGCAAGCTCGGCTGGAAAGAGGTGAGAGGTGAAAGGGAGCAAAAAAAAAAGACCATTGGCATCCATCCTGTCCCTCACGGTACTGATTAAAAACTCCACCAGGCGTGATTAAGTTTCACGAGTCCCTAGTATGTTGCGGCCCGTCCAGCATGCGAAAGGACTCCTTTCTACTTGTAACTAACTCGCTATTCGGCGTGGCATTTTAGTTTTGCCATAGTTATCCCATCAAGCCACGCCTGCAAGCAGAACTCGCTACCAGCTTTTCCCCGTTTCGCCCCCTTCTTGGGCATCCCCTTTTCGGCATCCCGTCCAGGGGATCTACGGGTAGGAGGGACGACAGCACTGTACGCGGCCGCGGGGGTGGGAATGGGAATGGGAGAGGGGAAGACATTTTTGTGCCACCCATTCATCCCACGCACTTCCCAAGAACAAACCAAAAAATTGAGACTCAGGAGAGGCCGAACGAAAATATTCCCACCGTCGTTCGATGCCCCTCCTCCCGCCCCCCGTCCCCTGATCAACCCCCTCTCCACCAGGCTGCGAATCCTCAACCAGCACCACAAACGCTGCCAGGGCACAAAAGGCGGCCCCTGTGTGCGTTGCATTCCGAACGGAGCCCTGTGTTTGGTCCAGTCCTGACACTCGCGGCTCCCGGATGTGGGCGGGGACCAGAGGCTTCACCGTCCGTAAGAGTATCCACCTCGCAAAGACCACAAGCATCCACAAGCTTTGGAAAAGTTTCAAAGAGAGCCTTGAACGGAAAGAACATTTTCAGAGCTTTTTCACAAAAATATTTTTCTGGCACGGTGCGGCCCATCTGCGTCGAAACAGATGGCATCTTCCCTCACCCCCCTTCCCTTTTTCAGAGAGCTATCGGTGAGGGGACCTTGGAAGGAGAGGAGGGGGGGAAGGGGGGGCCAACATGTTGACCGCTCGCAAGCCGGCTCAGATGGATTTTGTGAATTGTCACATCTGCGCGGCCCCCTGCACTGGCAACTGGGCTTAATATGGGCCGAAAATACGTGCCCCCTGGGATCGCAGGTGCCCATAATCTCAACCCAATAAGGTGTTTGAAAGGACACCAACCATCACACCACACTGCACTTTCATGCGCATTCACGCACACGCACACACACGCGGCATTACTAACTGTTACAGAGAACGGAACAATGGGGATCAGCCAGGCAGGCATCTGAATATGTGGGGAGGGGGAGAGGCGAGAAACGCGTGTAGAGGTGATTATTCACCAGATCACGATGGGGAACCGGGTGACTGTAAGTACAGTATTGTGACCTTTTGTGTGTGTGTGTGATGAGGGGACCGGTTCAGAAGAAGGGCATCTGGTGGACATTTGCCAAGATCGTGATCGACCGGGTCATCTTGATTCTCGAAATTTCTCTGCGAAACCCCCTTGCTTTGCTTTCTGGACCAAAATGTGTATGACTCTTACCGACACCGACAATGAGTACGCAAATTATTTGTCTTTCTTTTTTCTCTCTTTTTTTTTTTTTTTTTTTTAGAAAAAATATTCTTGTGCGAGATGGGAACAAACAAGACATGGCCCAGCCGAGTTCAACAGCCACGAAGGAGAGGTGAGGGCAGGGACCAAGAGAGAGAATAAAAAAAAAAAAAAAAAAAACAAGAGCTCAATCCAGAAAATTCCTTCGCCCTCCCCCTGCTGTGTGAATCTCACGAAATTTTTTCTTGCTCGAGCTTTTTAAGCGAACCAACATGCGAGCCCAGGAGGTCCGGCCACAGTCGGTTGGGACAGGTTGTTTGTGGGGAATCCCTGAGCCTGCAGGGACCCTTGAGAGGAAGGCCAGGATGCAGAAGAGCAAGCAAAGGGGGGAAAGGATGTGTACGGAATGAAAAAATACTACCAGGTATGTAGGTCCTTTGACGGGTTGTGACTTGGGGGCCAGAGGAATCCCCAGGAGCGAACAACGAAACGGTGCGAATACGGCATTGTCCTCTTATCTCTTCTTCAAGGTTCTCTGCCCCTCGGCGCGCTGGATATGGAAACACAAGCGAATCGCTCTACTGGCAGGCTAGAGAATTGAGAGAAGCCCGCGGAGAAACACACACACGAGTGTTACCCAAGGCCGAGGGAGGGATGATTCTTTATCGAGACCCAATGAGAACCTCGATGGCATGCAGTGGTCAGTACTACAGGGAGGGAAAGAAGAAGCAAAAAAAAAAAAAGAAAAGAAAAATTGGTGTGTCTAGACCTCCATTGGAAGAGTGCCAGCCTGTTCATGTCCGATCCACAGCAATGGTCCATGGAACAAGTCGAACCCGAGTCAGGGCTTCACGGGGGCCTTGCGCTGTGGTTATTTCAAAAAAGTGTTCCAGCCCATCAGGGGCCCTTGCGCGAAACCCTCCTCTCTCCCTCACACACTATATCGCCTCCCCTTCACGATGAAAATTTTCTTTTCCAAGGAGAACCGACGCCCTCTCCTGGCCATCAAAGCCCTCCTCTTGTCAGACAACCCTGCCTGGCTGCAGGTACGCCAAGTGGGCTGCCGGGGAACACAACCACCTTTTAATGACTCGACACCCAATAATATCACATACAGCAGTACTATGATGATATGGTACCAGTCATTATGAAAGGTTCAAGGCTCTAGGCAGGCAGGCACACACATACACACACCCACAAACCCATACACTATCAGCGGATTTTTTTTCTTTCTTTCTTTCTTTCCTGTTCTTATCTCACAAAAAAAAAAAAAAAAAAACAGGGGCTACAGGTGGGTTGCATGACCGTAGTACTAATTACGGACGTACATACAAGTAGTAATACCTCTACTAAGTAAAGGGGGTTACCCAATCAGACCCTGGCCGGGGGCGGGGTCCAAGGCCTCGACGTCCAACGCATGCGCGTCGGGAAGTTATGGCTGGCTGCCCGACATTCCTTCACGGCGCCATTCGTGCATGAAACAATGAGGGGGGAGAGCGCCTCTGATAGTCGTCGGGGAACCTACCCTGAAGACTACCCTTTTGATAATAGTATGAGCGTTGCGGCGGGCAACCACAGTTCGCCGTACCTGGTAGTGGTGGTGACGGTGGCGAGGGGTGAGTTACATTGCCCCTCCCTCGTCCCTCTCTCCCTCTCTTTGTCAAGCTGCAGAGGGGACAAGGGGAGCGCCCAGTCCACTTGTGTGCTGTACCAAATATGTAGACGGGCACAGCCCATGGCTTTTGCGTGATGCGCTATGTAATTAGCCTACAGGAACCCACTCGAGAATGATCTGCATTTTTACGTGTTGGTGGTGCATGCATTGCATTGCATGCATGGATGCATGTGTGTGTGTGTGCGCGCGCGCGGGAAGACGCAGGTCGCCGTTTTTGGCAAACCTGATGGATGTGTGTCGTTGCGCGACTCGCTCCTTCGTCTTCGTTGCCCACCATCCCATCCCAACCGGAGATGATATTTCACAACTGGGCACATTGTGGTCAGCAATGGCCCCGGCGTTAGACCCTGGGTGGTGGCCCTGTCGCTCGAATTCTCGCGACCAGGCGCAGCGCGCTCTGTGCTGGCTGTTGTGTCCTGCTCTTGTCCCAGTTGGCTGTGCGTGGAGACGTGTGTGTTCCTGAATGATGAAGAGATCACTGGTTTTCCGTGGACTTGAGTGGGAGGGGGGGGGGGGAAAGGTGGTTTCCATACATGACTGACTGACACAGAGCGCGCATGTGTTAGAGACAGGTCAGACAGGCACTTCTTGTAAGAAGCATAATCATGCTAGGTTATTATTGAAACTTAAGTGATGAAAGCACTTGGCACACATATTACTGTGCTCATTGGGCAGTGTTACAACAATCTAACTGCTTCATCCTTTCCGAGCTCCAGGATGTTTTTATCAATGTGTGTAGAGTTGGAGTGTTTCTATATCAAACTGGTGTGGAGCAGGTAGTATAATAATTTCAAGAGCCCAGGTCTACATATTGACTGAAGTTACTATTTTTCAACGCTCATTCAATAGAATCTAAGCACCTTCTTTCCATAGACAAGGTAGAGGAATGTAGCCCTTGAGCAATCACCAAGATCGTCCGGTCTTATCATCTCAACGGCGAGTTCGTAAGAAAAGCACAGTTTAATACTAAATACCACAAATTCGAATGTCGCAGAAGTAAAAGAAAAAGGGAAAAACAAAAGAAGGAGAAAGAAGAAATATCAATACGCAAAGCCTCTCCTCTCCTCTCGTTGATGGTCCCGAATCATGATCGAGAGAGACAGAGGCACCAACTCCAAGGCCGACCTGTGTAGTACTTAGATGACGCACACACCCATAAAAATCAAATGACAATGACGCTACCGCAGGTTTAAGTCAGGTACACTGCACACAAGATCTACAGGAGATGGTGTAATTTTGGAGGGACAGGGAAGAGGGGTTGGGGGGTTAGAATTATTGACCAAGTTTGAATGGGCATCCAAAGTATGGTCGATACCCGATGCCGTCGCCATCTAGAGACACTACACATTATTTTGAAGTCAGGGCAGTCACAGGGGACTAATCAGAGCACGTCTCAGGAAGTTGCAACAGACTCCTTGCTTGTTTGGCAGTCTCTACTCCAAATTAGTACAGATCATGACGCTTTGGAGGTTGAGACAAGGGCGGCGATATGGCCAGCCCGGTCTCCTGCCCCGTGGTGTTGAAGCTAACAATCAAGATAGACATCAGACTTGTTAAGAAACTCGAGGTTGGAGCAAGAAGAGGGAAAGAGAGGAATAAGAGGAAGTAAGTAAAACTGCTTATATACATTTCTTTGAAGTCAATTGAATAGTATAATAGAGGGTATATTTTTTCTTCTACGTATGATGGCATAAATTGCAAACCAGAGGCCAGCAACAATTGCTGCTAACATCTTGTTATGATTCTAGGATACAAGTCTAAATGTTTTCTTGATATGGTAGTTGATGCTGATTGTACCTCAGCTCTGTTCAAAAAGATGTTCTGCAGTGTCAATATAACTACAGTCATGTCAAGGCTAGCCATGCCAGCATGATCTGTATCCAGCTTTGCTGGCTCAGCTAGGCTGACCAAGTGATTGCACAGAAAGTTTCTGAAGAGATCTTGTTGCATTGCCTGTTGTGATTTCTACTGACATGCAAGCATTGTAAGAGAGAAACATGTTGCAAGTAACCTCCCTGAGGAAACAACTCAGTCATAGGCCGGTGCTTGTATTCCAGGGGTGATATCTCAGACATGAATTTTGATTTCTGAACTTACTGGGAAGTATCAATACCCTTATCTTGCCATGTAATTCAAGGAGAAAAAGTCTTCTTACTGGATTGAAAGAAATACAATCAAGATCCCACAAATCATTCACCTGTCCATTGGGATTGGCACTCCATGTTCAGAGGCCCAAGTCTCTGCCTCTCAGCTCTTCAAGCAGGCAGGCAATTTTTATTAAGAAAAAAAAAAAAAAAAAAAAGAAGTCCTCAGTGTAGCCTTGAATACAATATGGAAATAAACATTGTTTAAACCCTAACAACTGTTTCCTTTTTATCTGAGCCTGATCTCTGTGCACTGTACAATCTGAGATTGAGTGCTCCCTCAGCAAAACAGTTACACTGTTCTCTCACTCGACCATTGTTCATCGCAAGTGAACCTTCCATACACTCTCTACACTGACGCTGATAGAATCCCACATGGTGTATTGTACAGGATCAAGACTATATGGCAGACCAGAGCAATATATATATATATATATATATATAAGCAGCATGGAGACCACATGTTCAACTTCGATCTTGTGGCATCTATCTGCACCACACATCCAAAATCCTCCCTCATCCTACCTCTCCGGACAACTGCGTAGAGACAACTTCTTCCCCTCGATCATCATGGACACTCCCACCGACACTCCCCCGGAACTGCCATGGGCACTCCCAACAACACTCCCATCGGCACTGCCATGGGCACTCCTACCGACACTCCTACCGACACTCCCACCGACACTGCCTCCACCAGTATGGAGGACATGTTGTTCGAGGCTGGCAACGAATCGGCGCTCCTGGATCGCTACATTACCCAGGACGTCGAAGAAGACATGCTGGCCGCCGTCTGGGACCCTGCCATCACTCTCACGCAAACCGCCCCCTTTTGGACACCAACCATCCGCACGCCCCGGCGCGAGATTCGAGCATTGCAAGTCGAGGGACCTGATGACCCACTGTGGTCCACCGACACCGACGACCTGCTGCACCGTGTCCATGATGCCGTCCATGAGATGTTGCAGCGTGGCCGTGATGGCGCGGTCACCAACAACCTCACCATCATGACGCACATAGCTGACCTCAACTTCATCTCGGGCCAGGAGAACATCCTCAGCCGCCAGACTACTGTTATTGTAAGCGTACGCGCGGCTGAGGGCGGCACTGGCGGCGACTCCGGCTTCACCCCTCCACAGGCTGTTGAGCTCTCCCGTCGGGTCTCGGCCATCCTGGGCCAGGCCTTGTGCCGTCGTGTCGGGATCGAGATCATCCTGATTGCCCCATCCTCCCTATTTTAATCACCCGGAGGATGCGATCGGCACCCCGCCAAACGACTGCGAGTCTGCCTTCCAGACCGCCCGCCGGTATCCAGGCCGAGATCGCCTAGATGTGTGAGGGCGCGAGGGCCGGTGACTTACTGACCCTGCTCTGTGCGCTGCTGCCAGGCACTTGCCCAGCACCCTGGGAAGCCCCAGCCACCTAGCTGGCCTTGTCTACTTTTCTTTTCATTTCTTGCTTGCTTGCAGCGCACCGGAATGGCATTCCTATCCCCATAGGTCATGCCCATAATAGCAGGTGTTGCATCGACAGTCTTGTTTATGCCAATAGGGCTTGTATCGGGTCTAGCCTACTGTAGGCCGACTGAATGAGACAACTTCATAGAGTTATTGCACTGAACAAGTAATATGCAGAGTGTGAGAATGTGAGAGTGAGTGAGTGAGTGAGTGAGTGAGAGAAAAAGTTTGTGAACTGTAGAATACATTGAGAGAACCTTTTTCGTGATGTTTACTTGCTCTTAAGTAAATTAGTCATTTTCAGGGTTCGGGTTCGAGCACGCCAAGAGACCCAGACGCGAATTCGGACGACGCATGCAACGTCATCGTGCCTCAACCTCAACCTTAGATCCCGCCTCCACCTCGATCTAACATCCCCAACTCTCGTCCACACTTCCCCCGAGATGCCGCCCGACCCCATACTCGACGACGAAGGAGACTACGCATCGTCTGAAGACTCAGACTTTGCGCCAGACGACGACGACGCGCCCGAGGGCGAGGGCGAGGCCGAGTCGTCCCAAGACGAAGAAGAGGCTGCAGAAGATGGCGGCGCCGCTACCAGCACCAGCAATACCCAAGCACCACCATCTGCAGGGCGCAAGAGGAGACAGCAGGGGGCCGGCAGCGGTGGCCACACTGAGGATGCAGAGGATGCGGGGTTCGAGAACTCTGGGGACGAGGCGATCATAGAGAAGGGCAGGAAGAGGCGGAAGAAGGGCCAGCAGGCGCAGAGAGACCACGATGACGAGGGCGGGGAAGGGGGATTGATCAAGACGCGTAGTATGCGTGCTGTCGAGTAAGTCATTTGCAGGTGTCTTTTTCTCTTTTTTTCTTCTTTCCCATCTCATCTCTCTGCTGAACAATCCCCCGGCCCCACTGGATTTTTTTTTTGTTGCTGACGAGACCTGTAGAAAAGCAGAGCGCAAGGCACAAGTAGCCGCAGGGCCCGTGACGGTCGATGTTGATGCTCTATGGGCCTCCATGACGGCCGCACCGGTGCTACAAACGACACAGGAGCCGCGGCCGGCGGCAGGGGATGATGCACAGGACGATGACATGAACGACGACAACACCAGCAGCAACAACAAGACGGAACAGCGCCGAGGAGCCGTCGATGCCGAGGTGGAGCCCGGCGACATGATCAAGATCAAGAGGACGTACAACTTCGCGGGCAAGGTACACACAGAGGAAAGGCTGGTGGCGCGCGGGTCCGCAGAGGCCAGGCTGTATCTCGCTTCCAGGGGCTCCTCCGGCGCGGGCGACCCAGCTGCTGCGGACGGAGGCGGCGGCGGCGGCGGCGACGAGAGCGGCGGGCCCGAGAGGCGCATGCCGCGCAAGGCCTTCCGGTCGGTGTTTGAGCCCGTCGTGGTGGCTTCGGACGGCCAGCGGACGGACCTAAACCTGGGGATCGCGGTGCGCCTGCAGGCGCGGGAGAAGGCCAAGAAGCTGAACACGGTGGAAAAGTCGCGCATGGACTGGGCCGGGTTCGTCGACAAGGAGGGCATCAAGGACGAGCTGGCCCTGGCGGGGTGGGCCAAGGGGTCGTATGCGGACAGGCAGGACTTTTGGCCCGCACCGAGGCGAGGCGGGAGGACGATGCGAGACGGGTCAGGCTGGCAGGCAAGGCCTGAGGTGTCTGCTGTCTGACTTGGTCTGCAGGAGAAGAGGGAGGGGGGAAGGCTCCGACGAAATGCATGAATGGGGGATTGTTTTTTTTTCTTCTTTTTTTTTCTCTGTCTTCTTATTTCGAGGTTACTATGGAACTGGAGTCGGCTAGAGATACCCTTGCTACAAAATAAGACAATTTTTGGGTGATTTTTTCCTTCCTTCCTTTTTTCACCCTCTTCTCTTCCCTGCCCACAGCAGAGTATTTTACAGCTTCGGCTCTGCTCCGGGAGGCAGCAGCTGCACATCTTGACACGGCAGCCCTAGAAACTTGTACACATAGTTGAACCTGGTACCCGCAAGGTCAGCTCAGCAAGTCTCTGCCCATCCATGTGAAGGCCACCAATTTCCAGGGCATTTTCTTACCGGTCACTCCCAAAGAACGGCTCACTCTTCCCCTGCGCGTTCGTCACCCACAGCCACGGCGCCCCAAAGGCACCTTTCTCCAGCGCCTCCTGCGTGGTACTGGTGAGCATGTCCTTGACCTCCTGGTCCTTGGCCGCCGCCAGGATCGCCTCGCACTCCTCGGGCGGGAACCTGCCTGAGTCGGCGAGCACCTTGGCGAGCACGTCGGCCTGCGTCAGGTTCAGGTTGGGAGGCGTCCAGAAAGCGCGGAAGAGGTCCTCCAGCACGGCGTGGTACGTGTCGGTAGGGTATCGACGCTTGATGTAGTGGAGACACCGGAGGGGCTGTCGTTGTTTTGCATGATTGTTCAGTACAGCAGAAAGGGAAGTAAACACACAGACAAGAAAGAAAGAAAAAGAAAGGAAGAGAGAGAGAGAGAGAGAGAGAGAGAAGAGAACATCAGGTTGAGTAACACAAGTACTGACAAGAATAGTATGTGCCATGGACATGAGATCCTTGGGAAAACGGATCTGTGGCCGCCCGAAATGATTTATTGCCCGGCCTGCCTCGTGGTTGGACCCGTAGATTGCTTTGGCCGGGACGGTCCATGGTGGTTTATTGCCTTTTTATCCGTTGTTGTACGTGTGAGAACGGGCCAAGTAACATGAAAGGTTAGCTGAATGAATATTCTCGCTTACCAGTCTTTGCGTTCACCGCGCCGAGCAGCATCGGATGGAATCTGGACCGCCGCCGTCTCTGTGAGCTTGAGCCATCCTGCTGGGATCGGATCCAAGCCCAAATGAGCACCACTCACTCTACGTCGACGCCATGAGCTTGCAGCGTGCTCAGGTTGTCGATGAGGTACACGAAGCCAAGATAGCTGTACAGAGACGCTGGGCCGGGGGATGGGACCAACAACACTTTGTCAGCGGCAGTGGCTACAGCACGCAAGAGGGCCAAGATGCATAATTCTCACCAAGATCAAAATAACAATCGATCCGACCACCCATGTTTACAAACAAATGCCGGAACGTGTAGAAGGGTGTTGCGTGGGGGGGGGAGAAAGGGAAAACAGGTGTATGCGAGCCGGGAAGTTCGTCAAGGCTGCGGTACAGCGGACTCAGTATTTACTATTAGTGTACGGAGTACATTGAAGTACTTACATACATAGCAATCACCCCCGGCGATGTAGGTGAACAGCATACTCGCTGTACGGAATACAGTACCTCGGCTCAGCGCAAGACCCCCTGCCGCTCAGCGACCACAGCACTGTGCCTGATCAGTAATCAGCCTAGACGACCAGCACTGAGTACTTACATAGTAGACCCTGCATACAACGCTGCCTGACGAACATGAACAACAGTACATATATACTTCACAACTAGGCAACGAGCATCTCGCGGGCAGGTGATTTGCCATGTTGGATCAACAGCACCGCCGCCACTACCGTCAGCAGTCATCATGTCCCAGGACAAGCCCGTAGCTCTGGTCATAGGCGCCTCGAGGGGGATAGGAAGACAGATAGCCATTGATCTGGCCAGGAACGGTTATAGAGGTAAGTTTTGGGGAGGGAGAAAGAGAAATAAGAAGTCCGTGGAGACTGTATATACGTGATATTCTTCTGTTTACTGAGTATTAGTTATATTGACTTCTTCTTTACAAGTGGTTGTTGCGGCCAAGTCCACTAGCGATGCTTATTCCTCGACGACGCCTTTCCCACCCAACCCAAACTCGTCCCAGTCCACCATCAGCACCGTCCGGCGGGAAATTCAGGAGGATGGTGGGGAAGCCATCGCCATTGCCGTCGATGTCAGGGACTTTGGAAGTATCGAGAGGCTGGCCGAGCAGACCATCCAAGTATGGACCTCCCCTCCCACCACGTAGCTTTCCCCAAAGATACATCCAATCTTCCTGCTAACAATGCCCTCCCCCTCTTATTTTAAAAGAGGTTCCACCGCCTAGATGTCCTCATCTACAACCCCGGCGCCATCTGGTGGGCATCTGTAAAGGATACACCCATGAAGCGCTTCCAGCTCATGCAGCGCGTCAACATAGAGGGTCTCTACGGCGCCGTGCAGGCCTGCCTCCCGCATCTGACCCGAGACCAGCGGCGGAGGCCCCAGAAAGGGCGCATCGTCATCGTCAGCCCGCCCATCTACAGCCGCTTCTTTCGAGGCAAGACGGCGTACGCGATGGGCAAGGTGGGCATGAGCGTGCTGACCAAGGGGCTGGGGATGGACTTTGAGCGGCAGGGCCTGGTCGGGGACGGGGAGGAGGAAGGGGGTTGTGCGGTGACGAGCATCTGGCCTGCTGTGGTGAGTCTTTATTTGTCCTTCACCCATTTCCCACCGTCTCTTTTCTCCCCTTCTCGAAGATCTCTCTTTTGTTCCATATCTGAAGTTCAAACCATGATCCAATGGGGAAAAAAAAAAAAAAAAAAGGCCATACAATCTGCAGCAACCGAACAATTCACTCGCACCAACCCCGCCGAAACCAACGACCTGCGCAAGCCCGCCATCTTCTCCGACGCTATCCTCGCCATCCTGCGCGCCCCGGCCCCCGCCGTCAATGGCCAGCTGCTCCTCGACGAGGATTTCCTGAGGGACCACTGCGGCGTGACGGACTTCTCGCGGTACTCGGTCGTGCCGGGGGCTCGTCCGCGGCGGATCATGCCAGCTGTGCTCCCGGACCTGTCGGTGAGGGAGCAGGATGACGAGGGGAAGCGGTATGACAGTGCAGCGGCGAGGACGACTAAGCTGTGAGGCGTGGTGTGGTTCTGTGATTGGCTTGGAAGGTTGAGCTTGAGCTTCGAGGATTAAGCAAGACGAGATGAGATGTCTCGAGATGGTATTATGTTATGACGGGAGAAATACCTGCCGATGTCCTTCCATCCACAAATGCTATGGACTTTTTTTGTTGGTATCCAACATTTGTACAAACAGACTCTTCAGTCAGAACACGTCCGCGAACCACTCTCCACGGTGTCGAAAAGAAGAAGCAGAAGGGGTAAAAAAAAGAGAGGCCCATATGAACACCAGCTAGAATCAGATCCGCTGACCCATTTTAACGCCTTCCCTTTGCGAGCCTCGCACCCTGCCGTTCCCAGGATGCACATTTCTCTATATTCCAAACCTGAGGTACTCTCCTGATCGAGGTTATTAGATCACAGCGTCTCCGTGCTCTGATTGCCCTGTCTCCGACCACTGCCCTGCTCCTCATCTCCGTCACTCCTGTCAGCATCAGATTTGGCGCCGCCGACCCCAACGAGGTCGCCCACGGCATGCGTCAGACTCTTCGCACGGTTCCGGAATCCCCTTCTTTTGGGCCGTCTATGGGCGACTCCCCGTCGAACTCGCCCTCTGCCGTGCGGCTCCGCTCGATGGCGCTCATGATGCCCACATCCCCCTCCTCCTGCTGGTCCTGCTCGAGCTCGTCCTGTGGCACAAACAGGCTGTTGCGCAGGCTGAGCCGGCTGAGCCGCCTCCGCGACGGCGGTCGCTTCGCCGAGGGAGAGTCCGTCAGCAGGGTGGAAGGCACCAGGCCCCTGACGGCCGAGTCGAAGGGCGAAGGTGAGAAGATGTGGCTGCTGTAGTGGTGAAGCCGTGACCGGGGCGCCGATGTGGAGGGCCGCGGCGTCGAGTTGGCGTCAGAGGTGACGTTTAATATCGGGGCGTCCTGATTCGATGGAGATCCAGGATGCGTTGATGGCTCCGAGTGCATGGGGGTATTGCTTGATATCGTGACTGCGGATTCAGTTGACAGCGCCTGGTGGATCCCTGGATGCACAAGGGGGCTCGCGCGACGGTGTTCGCAGGAGCGGCGCCGACTCTGTGGCCTCGTTTGGCGTGAGAAGCGATGTCCTCGAGTTCGCACCTCCATGGGACCTCGGCGTCGGCACGCCCGTCTCCGCAAGAACTGCCAGCGGCTTGTTGACGGCATCCATGAAGCTCACCCGCGAGGACCGCCTGCTCCTCCCACCGCTGTTGCGACGCCTCTGCACCTCGGGTGATGGCGCCGCGGGCGTATCCTGCTCCGCGAGCCGGATGGTCTCCTCGACATCTTCCTCGTCGGAGAGCACCTCCTCATCCTCGTTCCCATCTGCCGGCGGCCGGCCGCTGGTGATGAGAAACACGCCAAAGAAGGTGAGAAAGCAGCCGCCAATGAACTTGACGGCTCGCTCTGCGGTAGTGCGCTCAAAGTCGCGGTAGAGAACGGCGCTTCCGATGATCACGCACAGCGTGAAGGACACAAACTGGATCGGTATCACCTGCGTTGAGTCGAACCTCTGCAGGGCCTTGTTCACATAGCGGATCTGCATGATGGCCGTTCCGAGCAGGATCGCTATCAAGACGTACGTGACCGGTGTGGTGAAGGCCCTAAATAGTGTGGATGATAGCATAGATGCCACACCCTTGGTCGAGAGGGCAGTATAACCGCCTATAGCATCAATCTCGTCAGTTCATATTCTCAACAAGAAACCTCAAGGCAGAGCAGCAGGGAACGGGGCTCTGGGGCGTACCAAATAGGCCGACAAGGCCAAGGTCGATCAGGATAGTGCGGTTCCCGTACTTTGGGCTCAGCCACATGAGGAGAACGATCAGGCCGCACGTCACAGCCATATACGTCTTGAACCCCATCGTCGTGATGTGCTCCCACACGTCGTGGGGGTCCAGCTTCGTCTCCTGGGTGTTGGCGCTCAGGACGACCGTCACGGCGCCGCCCACGGCAATGACGACGCCCCAAAAGTCCCGTCTCCTGAACTTCTCCTTGAAGAAGATGGGCGCGATGACGCAGTTCGAGATGAGGGCCACAACCCCCAGCGGCGACACGATCGACGCGGGCGCAAAGCCGTATGCCAAGAAATTCCCCATCTCCCCACCGTGATCAGGATCTGGCCCAGCCACCAGTATGGCGACTTGAGGTAAGTCGAGGGCGCCTTGGGCATCCCGTCGTCGTCAGAGTTCTCGGACCATTGTGTGTCTTCGGACCGGAACGACCGCGTCAGGGGGTCGGACTCGCCCGCGCCGTCCTCCCCGTCCCTGTCTCCGTCGGCCCTGGTGGCCACGTCGCCCGCCTCGTCCAGGGCGCCGTAGCCCCGCGTCGAGCCCCCGTTCTTCGCATTCTTGAGCGCCTGCCTGGCGCGCTCGCGGACTCGTTTGCGCTCGCTGTGGAGGCGGGTGTGGGCATAGCGCTGGACATTCAGGGCGAGGGCGATCAAGATATTGCCCACAATCGCAGTGGTGATGCCGATGATGGAGGACCAGTTCTTTGCAGAGTCGCCAGAAGAGCCATCACCACCGTCGCCGCCGCCGCCGCCGTCGTCGAAGAGATAATTCGAGGACGTATAGGAGGGTATCAGGTACGGGATGGCTCGAGCAGGCAGGGAGGACAGCGTCGGTAGGTACATGGCCGCTCAGAGGCCGACAGTCGCGGCTGGCCGAGGACTCGAGTAGCGTCTGGATCTGGGTCGTATCATGGGTAGACGTGGGTGCTGGGCGCACAGTCGCGACGACTTTTGTTTCCAGATGGCTCAGTTCTCGCGGGTCGGGGGTAGAGGGTGGGTTGTGAAGAGCGAGGGTGGTCGCACGGCAAAGTTCCTGTCGTTATGCGAGAACGCTGAAGGGGGAGGTTCGCTTTCTGGGGCCGAGAAGGCCGAGAAGGGGGCAAGTTTAATCAGACACTGCGTATTGAAGTACAATGTTGATAAGAATAGATGACGACAGCCGAAGGAAGAGAAATGAAACACGATCCAGAAAATGCACGGATATCTTCAATTCCCAGATGTCCCAGACAGAAAAAAATAAAAACCCCCAAAAATCACGAGGTCCGAAATGGAAACTGATCAGCTGCAAGGGCAGGGAGTAGAGGGGAAAAAGATGGATTGCAGAAGATGTGCCTGCAGCTAAAGCTTCAGATGTCGTCGTCGTCAATGGGCAAGGAAATATTCGATTGGTCTAGGGAGGGGGATTTATCCAGATCAAGGCCTCGAATTGGGCGGCTGCATGAACCCCATGCTAGACGATGCCGTCATGTCCAGGCAGTGCTGCTATGTAGGGTACTATGGTACATAGTACAGTGGGCTTCAGGGGGAGGGCGGGGGGAGCAGTTGGCACTGGTAGGCTTAGAGACCAGGCCCCTGAAGAGCCGCTGCCATGGGTACCCGGGCCTGTGTTGGGGCATCATGGAAGGACCCTGGAACGGCCCAAGCGGCTGGGAAGACTCGTACACTCGAGTATTTTTCTTCATAACTCGGGCAGTTGCAGTAGAATGCATCACGGGCGTTCCGAGTGTGTATGACATAAAGTGCTCGAGGGGAGTCGAAATTTATTGATGTATCACAAGTATTACGCTTATAATGCTTTCGAACCCAACATGGTCTTCACCCAAAGAAGAGCCACGAGCTTCAATCCGCCTCCGCCTGTTGGGATTTACGCGACATGTTTAAGCGGCGGCACACTCGAGATACTGTCTCGCACACAATACGGACCGGACCGTACACTCTTCAAACACAGTCCTGAATCCCTCAATTCAATTGAAAACGTGGCTCTACAGCGGCCAGGAAGATAGGTGTGAGGTCCTCACAGAATGTCCACTCAATGGCACAAAAGACAACGTCTTATTCAACAGTCGAACTTGGTCCAGGAGGTGCTGGCTTGACACTCGTTCGCTGCTGATTGTGACCTGTCTGCAAGATTGGATAAATATTCCATGAAGCCTTGCATCATCATAAGATTGTACGGAGGAGTCTCGAAGGACCGCCGGTAAGGAAGACGAAGTAGCCCGAGAGGTATTCGAGGCATTTAGACTAGACAAGTCACAACTCATTCTCTGGACACTATATGGAGGATATAATTCTGTTCCGAGTCTCTTATTCGGACAGTAGATGAGCAAGTCTACTATGGTAGGTACTTAGCCCAGCCCCACTTGCGGGAGGGGCCGCAGTGCTTGACATGTGAACATTCGCACACATGGCAAGCAACACGTCGAACTTCGCCTCCCTCACCTCATTCCCATCATCAAGAAAACAAGCACCTACCTGATTATAACACCACGAATGCGGGAGCAATTCCTGCCTCTTCGTACATTGCCATACCGACTCGTCTCGAGCTACTTGTCCCTAAGATCCCTAAGCAAGCCGTGCTCTGTTCTGGGCCGACCTCACGAGCCGCCCGGTTGTTCAGGGCTCCTCCATTCGCCACCGAAAGCAGAGCACGATGTCCGACGACAGCCCTCAACCGCCAAAGAACCCCTTTATCAGATTTAGGCAGCACGTTGACGCACGCATCGGAAGTGGTCTGTCGCTTCTGACTGGAGGGCCAGGGACAGATCGTGCTTCAACAACAGCTCAGCCAGATCCTCTCCCCATGCATCGATCCACCGCCGCCTCCGAACACACCGAAGCTCCCCGTCCAGCATCGAGTCTCCCTTCTAGCACGCAAGCGATGGCACTGGGGCCCTTTGGTCGCGAATCACGATCAACAACTGAGTACTGGAATGACTGGGCCCAGTCCTCGCCTTACTCCCCGTACAACCTCCGTCACCTGCCGCAACCAGTGCCCAATGACCTGCCTTTCGACGTCGCAGCCGGCCATGGCCACCTCTTTGGCTTCGAGGATGCCTTCGAGGACCTTCTGGCAACCGCTTCCGATCAACCCCTGATGGACCTCCGCAAGCACGCCGAATTCAAGCGCATCGTTGTCAGGGCCTTCAGACACGGCGAAGAGCCCACTTTGTTCTGGGCAAATCGTCTCGTGAACCGCGGCCTGCTGCAGAAACCCCTCCCGGCGGCTGACCTGGATATCGCCTCGAGAAGCAACGAAGAAACCACAAACGCACCCGAGGAGCGAGCTGTAGGGCAGCGCCCCAGGTCGGTGGAGCAGTGGTTCGACGAACGGCGGAGGCAGGCTGCGGAGCTCGAAGTGCAGGAGGCGACGCGACAGCAGGAGTTGTTTGAAAGTAGGAGAAATGACATCTTCAGGCAGTTTGACAGGAACGTCACCTTCAACCCCGCGGACTTTGTTCGTCAGGTGGAGCAGATGGCACAGGAGCTTAAAAGGAGGTGTGCCAGGCGGATCTTGAGCAGTGGAAGAAGGAGACGATGAAGAAGCTGGATAAAGACTTCACATTCAACATCGCCGGCATCTTTCGCGAGGTGAAGCAGGTGGCAGAAGATTTCAAGAAGGACGTGTCGGAGATGTTCGACCTCGATGCGTTCTTGAGGTCCGGTGATGACAAGCCACCGCAGGAGAAGCAACAGCCTGCGAGCGAGGACGATCTTTTCTCGGCCATCGAAAGTGCCGTGGCAGAGGCGGACACGTCGTTCAGAAACTTCGCCAGGGCCATGACGACGCACGATACACGGAACAATGAAGACGCTGAGACTTCCTGGTCTGCTGTACATTCGCAGGCGGGGCAGCCACCACAAACCGAGGTTGTGGCTCATGACGAGTCGCACGGCACAACAGTCACATCAAGGACCCAGCACGTTGACATGTTTGGTTATGTCCACCAAAGGACTGAGATCAGGACACTGGATAAGGATGGCAACGAAGTCAGCCGTGAGTCTCGATACAGTGTCCATCCTTCTTCTGACAAGGAGAATCAGGCCTCGGCACAGGCAGGCCACGTCCAGTCTCGCCAGGACGACAAGGACGAGAAGGATAAGATTGCAAGCACTGCAGGCAGATCATCGGGATGGTTCTGGCGGTGAAATGCGGGGAGGATTGACCAAGGCGAAGTTTGTATGGTTTCCTCCACTCCCCTCTTTCAGACCTAATGTTCTCTACTCTTTTGATGAATACATTTCATGAATTTGCTAGTCATATTCAGTATTCATCAATGTGTTTCCGAATGAGTGAGTATCTTCAAGCAAGCACGGGACTTATTTCCTGAGCATTTATGGTCATGGTATGTATGGTACGGGTAAGCCTTATATTATCATTCATCGTCGCTTGTACGAAATTTGGAAATTAGAATTCTGTCAAATCGTAGATGTGTTTGCAGGCCGCACCTATTCCTTCCTGGGATATGTACTCGGGTGCCCCTTGGTCTTTGCAAACTTCTTGATGTCACCATTCAACACGGCCTGCACGATCAGCCAGATGGGCGTCATGATCCACATCATGATGGTATCGACCAGGACGTTGTTTCTCGCCGCGCTCCCCAGCCCACCCCACCTCATCAGGTGGCCCATCAGCGCGACGGTCACGTAGTACTGGCCCGCCTCGAGGCCGGCGATGGACTTGCGCGCGACCTCGTCCGGGGTCTGCTGCGGGTCGTCCTTCTCCAGCTGGAGCGTGATCTCGGGCTTGACGCGCTGCTCGTGCTCAAAGCCCGGCGACAGGATGGTCCCCGGCATGACGACGTGGATCTTGACGGGCTGGTCAGGGTACAGGAGGGCCTCCTGCGTCAGGGTATCGGCGAGGCCGCGCAGGGCCCACTTGGAAGGGTTGTAGGTGGTGTAGCCCACCACCCCGTAGAGGGCGAGCACGGACGCGGTGAAGATGAGGTGCTTGGGCTGGTCGGCGGGGAACCGGTTGGCCGGGGACCACCAGGCCTGCAGCACAGCGTGCGCCATCTCAGAGGCGCCGAAGAAGTTGATATCCATCTCGCGGCGCATCTCGGGCATGACGCGGTCGTCGTGGAAGAGCATCGGCGTGCTCATTCCGGCAACGCACCAGACTATATCGGGGGACTGGCCGTTGTTCCACTCCGTGACCTGGGCGACGACGGAGGGGGCGTAGTCTGGCCGGGAGATGTCGCACGGGATGGAGTGGAAGCGTTGTGAGGGTGACTTGGCGGCAGCCTATTGAGGGAGAGTAGAACAGACATATCAGCCACGGGGCTTGTGAGGTCACCAGGGATCACAAGAAGGAGGAGCTTTTCCAGCTGCCTACCGAGATCTGCTTGAGCGCCTTCTCAAGCTTCTCAGCGCTGCGTGAGATGATCACGACATCTGCTCCCTTGGCGGCCAGCTGACACGCCGCGCTCAGTCCCATACCCTCGGAGCCTCCTGTGATCAAGACAGTCTGGATTTATTGTTTCGAGACCATCGTATTAGTCAAGTTGCACTCGCAAAGCATGCAAGTCTGGGTGCCAGGCGTACCTTGCCCTCGACGGGCATCTGGTTCTTGATGAAGAGACCCATGGTGGACGCGATGGTTACAGCCAAGAGACCAGCAGCAGCCGCAGTCAGGTGAGACGTTTTGGCCGACTTGATGTAGTCCATAACCTTGCTCAAGGGCAGCAGAGGTCGAAGAAGTGTTGGGGCCGAGATGAGCAGGACCGGTCCTGTCAATCAAGCAAGAGAGCTGTTGCAGGGTCGGGATCCCCAAGTACTTTTGCCAATCTGCGCAGATGAAGCCCCAAACCGCCACGCCTCATTTAATAAAGAGGGTAGCTGAGCTGTACTGTGGTCCTGATTGGCTCTACAAGTTTCCAAGGCAGCAGGAGGGTGAGGGGATGAAATGTGACGGACAGTGAGGAGAGTTCTATGAGTGAGGCTGAGGAGGTTGTGTGCTACAATTGTGTACTAATTATGTGATGTATTTACAGTGGCAGACAAGGTACCTCAGCAGTACTGCACATGCTGTAGTACCCCTGCATTTAGAGGGAAGCATGGGTGGGCAGCGACTTATCGATAAGGATTTTACAGTGGAACCATTTGGTCTTGCCTTTCCCAAGAGTCCTGGAAATTTTTTGGGTGTCAATTGTCTAGCCGAACTCCGTCTGCCGCGACCAAGCCTGTGTGCTTTTTCTTTCTTTCTTTTTTCTTTTAACACGCCAGCCTCACATTCTACGGCCAATCCAAACTCCCTCCTCGGAGAGAAAAAGAGAGGGGAGTCGCAATCATGGCCAAGAAGAGAAAGGCGACTCGCGCCTCGGCGCCGTCAGGCCTAAGAGATCTCGACCCCGCCGACGCACGCCTCGCCATCCGCACCTACGAGGACGTCGCCGACGACCAGGAGCAGTACTTCCTAGACAAGGACAAGATCATGCTCGAGGATGAGCCACGATCCAAGCGTGCTCGCACCGACGACCGGATAGACGAGTTCCTCGAAGCATCCGACGAAGAAGTTCTCCGAGGGGACGACTCCTCCGAATCCGACGGGGAAGATGAGTACCAGGAGCTGCAAAAAGGCCGCCAAGGCCCAGGCAAAAAAAATCAAGAAGAGGGCAGGCGGGACTGTCGGTGACGACGACCAGGAGGAGCAGGCTGGTGACGAGGGGGGCGATGAGGGCTGGTGGGGTGACTCGAAAAAGGAGTATTACAACGCCGACGCCATCGAGACGGAGGCGGATGCCCTTGAAGAGGAGGCCGAGGCCAAGAGGCTGCAGCAGAAGAAGCTGGCCGACATGGACGAGGCTGACTTCATTTTCGACGAGGACGAGTGGGTCGCGCCGGCCGAAGAGGCCCAGGATGGGGCCGATGTGGTCACGGAAAAGCTGAAGGATATCGAGGTCACGGATGATATGAGCCCGGCTGAGAGGTATCGGCTGCTACAGGCGAGGTATCCCGAGTTTGTGCCTCTCGTCGAGGAGTTTGAGAGGCTGCAACCACTGCTCGCCCAGTCACAGAAAGAGGCACAGGGCAAGCCGGCGCAGTCACTGGAAGTGGTAAAGCACTGGACTCTGGGATGCTACGTCGCAGCTCTCGCAAGCTACTTCGCCGTGTTGACATCACCGTCGCGAGACTCGAGCGAGCCTCAAGTCTCGCTCAGCCCAGCAGAGCTCCGGGACCACGAGGTCATGGAGACCCTGGTGAGCTGCAGGGAGGCCTGGCAGCAGATCAGGAGCTTGAAGCCTGTCTCGGAGCTGGCTGGCGATATGGACCTGGACTCTGTCGACAATGACATCTCGATGGCCGAACAGGACGTGAAGCTGGTCAAGAAGGCGAAGAACGCCGCCGATATCAACGGCGACAGCAAGAAGAAGAAGAAGACAAAGGCAGAGAAGGAGAGGCTAGCCAAGATGAAGGCAGTCGAGGCATCGCTGGCCGATCTGGACGGCCTTGTCACGAAGACAAAGAAGATCAAGAAGGCCAAGACTGTTAAGCCAGCTGCCGGCGACCGCTCGGACTTTGGCGAGGAGGAGACCCTGGATGCAGGGACAGCTGCTGACAAGGCGGCAAAGAAGAAGAGCCTGCGGTTCTACACCTCGCAGATCGTCCAGAAGGCCAGCCGCCGCGCTGATGCAGGACGTGACGCCGGTGGTGACCTGGACATCCCGTACCGTGAGCGTCTCAGGGACCGCGCCGCCCGACTCAACGCCGAGGCCGAGCGCAGGGGGCAAGAAGGACTCCAAGCACGGCACTGCGCTAGGCGACGATGAGAGCAGCGGCGACGAGCAGGTGGCCAAGCAGGTGCGCGACGACGAGGACGACTATTATGATATGATTGCGCACCGCACCAAGGCCAAGAAGGATGACAAGGCCGCGCGCAAGGAGGCGCTGGCGGCGGCGAGCATAGCAGACCGCGTGGTGGAGGTGGAGACGGTGGGCGAGGACGGCAAGCGCAAGATCAACTACCAGATCGAGAAGAACAAGGGCCTGGCGCCGAGGAGGAAGAAGGATGTGCGCAACCCGAGGGTGAAGAAGAGGAAGAAGTACGAGGAGAAGCAGAAGAAGCTGAGGAGCATGAAGGCTGTGTACAAGGGCGGAGAGGGTCCAGGCGGATACCAGGGAGAGACGACAGGTATCAAGACGGGGCTCATCAAGAGTGTCAGGCTGTAGAGATACAAATAAACAACAACCATCGTATGGCCTTTGCATTGGATTTGTTTTATACAGAAAAGACGAGCCTCTTTTTATTTCTTTGTTTGATCTGTTACTATTATTATCACTATTATTACCAAGTATCTTCCCCAAAGCGGTCAAAATATAGCATGTACAGGCCTGGTGTTGCTTGTGAGGGTGTGACCAACCGGTGCCGACTCGGCTTGTCCCGGCCGAGAGCTGCTGCTCTGTACTGAGATGACAGCATGTGAGCTTGGGAAAGTGCATCCGCCTCACAGTGTGGACTACACAACACAACAACCACCACAAAAGCAAACAAGGCCAAAAAAAACGCCGACCAACAGACTCAAGTAATCGGGAAAATCCCGAACATCCCTCAAGAGACATGATGATACGATAATATTCCTCAGCACCTTTCAAATCGACCTAACCATTTACCAACGTCGAATCGACCAGCCTGACCCAAACCAGACCATCAAAATGGCGGCAAACCTCCCCGATGTCGACCTCACGACTCTCACCTCGTCTGCCCAGATCTTCTCCGCCGCCCCTTCCTCCTCCTCCTCCAGCAGGCACACCCTTCCCTCCTACACCCTCCCGCAGATCCGCGCCCTGCACAAGCAGATCCACCTCGCCATCGATGACAAGAAGGCCCGCCTGCGCACGCAGGTCGGCGGCAGCTACCGCGAGCTGCTGGGCACGGCCGACGCGATCGTGCGGATGAGGGGAGATATGGATGATGTGCAGGGGATCCTGGGGACAATGGGCGCGCGGTGCGGGAGGGGCGTCGTGGGAGGCAAGGTCGGCGGGCTGGCGAGGTTCACGGCGGAGCGGGACGGCCTGGTGGAGAGTGGGAGTGGGAGGAGGGACCTGGGAGGCGCGGCGAGGGCGAGGATTCTGGCTGGGTGCGTCCTAGTGCTGGCGCGCCTGCTGAAGAGCTTCAACAAGAAGGTGGACAGCGCCCAGGCGGCCGTGGATGGAGAGCAGCTGGTTGTCGCGGCAAAAGTTCTGGTGCTGGGACGGCTCCTGGTCAGGAGCTTTGATGACAACAAGCCTGATGTCCAGGAAAAGGTTGCTGTTGAGTCCTCGGTCCAGAGCCTGGACAGGCTTCGAAGACGACTGCGAAAGAGTACCGACAGGGTATTGGAGGCCGTGGGCGAGACGACGAGCCGGAATCTTGTTCTGAGGGCTCTCTGTGCATACAGCCTGGCTACCAACTCGGGGACTCGCGACGTTGTGCGACACTTTCTCGACGTCCGAGGCAGTGCCATGGCCTCTGTTTTCGACGTTGAGGAGCACAGGAGCACCATGAATGTGGTGAAAGGTCTGGAACTCTACACCAAGACCATACTTGACGTACAGTTCCTTGTGCCCAACAAGCTCGCCGAGGCGATAGCATCCCTGAAGAAGGAAGCTCTCCTGTCTAGCTCATCGCTGCGCGATACGGAAGGGCTACGGCTGGACATCTACGAGCGCTGGTGCAGCGAAAAGATACGGGATTTCAAGCCCTCGATGTCGCACGATGACCTGGACGGAAGGCAGGCCGTCGAGATGCTGACAAGCTGGTCATCCAAGGGCAGCGAGGTCCTGCTCGCCGGGCTCGAGAAGACCCTGGACCGCACGACTGAGTTCAAAACCCTTACAGAGATGCGCACCGAGGTGCTGCAGCTCTGGATACGCGACGGCGGCAAGGCCCGCGGCTTCGACCCGTCCGTGATGCTCGACAAGCTGCGCCAGACGATCAACACGCACGTCATGGGCGTGCTGGACGCCAAGGTCCACAAGCTGCGCCTCGTCGGGTCCGAGGTCGCGTCCACCCTCGAGGTCTGGCGCGCGGGCGTGACGGACGCGCAGCAGCGGCTCTGGGATGTGGGCTCGCTCGACATGGACCTGCACCACGGCGCGGGCCCGTTCTCGCAAGACGTGATCGGCCGGCTGTATGGGCGCAATGACGCCGTCGCGCGGGCGGTCACGGGGTACAAGTCGTGGGCCTCGGTGATTGATGACGTCGAGGAGGTGGTGGAGCAGCTGAAGAAGCAGAGGTGGGATAACGACGTGGACGAGATCGAGGACGAGGAGACCATCGACCAGAGGCAGCAGGCTCTGAGCCGGGATGATCCGGCCCAGCTGCAGCAGAGGCTGGATGCTGCGCTGGAGAGGGCTTTCAGGGACCTTGACAAGCAGCTGTCCGAGCTGTGGACAGCTAGCGCGGGTGGGGACAAGAACGGCAAGGTCGCGATGTACCTCGTGCGGATATTGCGAGACATCCGGGCGAAACTGCCAAAGCTTGACGCCGTCAAGGGTTTTGGGCTCGAAATGGTTCCCTCGCTGCAGGAGAAGATCGCATCTGCTGTGGCCACCGCGCCGGTGGACGACTTTGCGAGCAATGCCCTGGCGCCAAAGGTAGTTGTTGGTCGGAGCCTGTGGGAGGGCAGCCCAGAGCTGCCGACATCACCGTCTCCTGGCGTCTTCAGGCTGCTGCGGGGGTCTGGTTATGGCCATGAGCGATGCCGGAACGGACCTCTGGAGCCCAGTAGCTGTCGCTATCCTGAAAGATCTTGTGGGCAAGGAGCTCTCGAACCGCTGGACGCAAGCCTTGGATGCTCACCTCGCGCAGCCCGAGCCTATAGTTGACGATGAGAAGCCCAAGACGGAAGATGAGGAGCCCAGTGCCGTCGGCGAGGAGACAAAAGAGGGCGATAGGGAAGAAACTACCCAGGAGGATGATGAGTTAAACAAGGCAGAGCAGGCTGCAGAGGAGGCTGCTCAGAAAGTCGCAGCTGACAAGCTACGCAAGGACCTGTTGGTGCAATGGCTCTTCGACATTGGCCTGTTGAGGTGCTCCATGGCTGCGGATGAGCTCAAGGTGCTGGAAGAGGCTGTGTGGAAGGGAGCTGAGATCGAAGACACCTCGGCACGTCAACGGCTGAATAAGGCCTCGCAGGAGTACTGGAAGAGGAGCAGCCTGTTATTTGGTCTGCTCAACTAACGATATATGTACTTGGGCATATATGTATAATTTTACCTACCCGCAATGCCTCATAGCTACAGCGCTGTGACTTAAAAAAAAAAAAAGGGGGGACCATGATATGAGAAATTGCCACGCAGCAGCAGCAGCAGCAGCAGCAGCAGCAACAACAACAACAGCCGCCGCCTACAGCTTGTGCCTCTTCTCACCACTGGCCAGCTTCCTGAATTCCCTCTGGGGCACTCCACTGACGAACCTCTCCAGGCCGTCAAACACCTCCTTTGCATTCTGCGTCTCCATGATATCCCTCTCGGGCTGCTTTATCAGCTTCTTGATCCCCAGCAGACTATCGCCTTCCAGGTGAGACCCCAGCCTCTCGTCGACCTCCTTGAGCACCATGGCATTGAAACGGTCATCCTCGCCCTTGGCGGTGCCCGTCTCGAAGATGGCGTTCACAAAGCCAGCCTCCTTCAGCTCGGCGGCCTGGATCCGCTTGCTCATGATGAGGGCCTCGTTGGCCTTGGCGTAGCCCAGCCTCAACACCAGGGCCCGCGACGCGCCGCCCTCGGCGACCAGGCCGATGGAGCTAAAGGGGGTCAGGAGGAAGGTGTGCGGGGTGCAGTAGATAAAGTCGGCGTGGGCGACGAGGGCGGCAGAGAGGCCGATGACGGGCCCGTTGAGGCCCACGACGAGGATCTTTGGGTGCGTGTAGAAGGCGTGGGTGATGTTGAGATTGTTGGCGACGAAGGAGCGCATCCAGTGCTGGCGCACGTCGGCGTCGCCGCCCTCGGGGTTGTCCCTGCTGATGGAGACGTCGGCGCCGCTGGAATGAGAGCTTGTGAGTCAATGACCGACATGAGACGCGCAACACACCTCGGGGGAAGGGCTGGTGGAGATGGGAGGGGGCCTGGGCTGGCCTGGCCTGATCCTTCAAGGTCTCATTTTGGATGGGACAGGAAGAAAAGGAAAAAAACGAAAGGAAGGTGAGTAAGAGAGCGAGGGGGGAAAAGACCAAAAAAAAAAAATGGCAAAAGAAAAATGAGTAGGCTGGGAGCACTGGTAGATGAAGGGATCGTGAAGGGGGGTTCAGAAGAGCCTAGGCCAGGCTAAGAAGGGGGGCAGGGAAAGGAATGACAGAGCGGGAAAGAACAACAAACAAACAAAACCAAATAGCATACGCGGAAAAGAAGCGTCCCTTGGCCAGAAGGACGGTGATGAACACCTCGTCGTGAGTCGCAATCTCGCGGAGTTTCTTTGCAATGTCGTAATATTGTTGCTGATTTAGGGCGTTCAGCTTGGCCTCATTCTGAATAGTGAGGACGGCGACCCGGCCTTTATATTCCAACGTTGTTACCGAGTCTGCCATGGTTGAGCCAGAGACAAAAAGTAGACCTGTTATAGTAGAGATAATAGTGATTATTTTAAAAATAGTAATTCAAATAGAATAACAATACACAGTATACGGCCGCAAAGGCAGTGAAGCTGTCATGTACGGTGGTTGTCTCACGATCCCGAATAGTGCAGGTAGTTTATACTATGGGAAAGTACGGAGTACTCCCCAGCTACCGTGTACAGTAGTGCTAGTAGAATGCTGGAGAGCTCTTTCCCCCGCCGGCTGAGAAATACCTCGGTACGACAAATCGGCCACTGTGCATAGGCCGCAGAGGTACCAAGTACCCTAAGTACTACTTTAAGTGGCCAAGAGATCCTGGAGATCGCAGCTTCCCCCTGCCCTGCCCTGCCCTGCCTGCCCTTGATCTAAACCCCGAGATCGTGCTTTCCCCAAGGTGGTAGTGTCAAAAAGGAAAGTGTGGGGGATATATCCCTGGCTCGCCTGGAAGGTGAAGGTGCGGATGGTAAACAAAATAACGTCTAGCCCTTCAGGTCTCTCCCAACCCTTTTTTTCCCTCCCTCCATCCCAAGCTCGGATTTCTGATCCGCAGCTTGTCTCACCCTCTTTTCCCTCGTCGCGACCTATCTATCACCTCCATTCCGCCTTACACGGGCACGAAGACGAAACCTATCCAGCGCAAACTCTATCCGCTCACCTCGGCCAGGAATGCCGGGCACACAGAGATGACGTGCCGCTCGACACACGTCGCTTCGTGAATAGTCTTAAACGAGAAGCCGGGAAACCGCATCTCCGGCTACGTATGGCTAGGGTCGCCGGCCACTGCTGCCCAGGTGGACCGTGAGGCCTTGAGGAGGGCAGCACTGGTGGCCCCGTCGCAGCGATGTGGTGTGACTTCTCGGTGTGGAGGCCCAAGGAAAGCTGCATGTCACGATCCACCATCTGAGATCTTGTGTGTCTTGCTATTAGAGCAAGAGTCTCGTTTTGGCGAGATGCCTAGTGGCCCCACGACACGTCTATCTTGAGGTGATGGTGGGAGGAGGAGGAGGAAGAGGCGGAGGAGGCAAAAGTTCCAAGAGAGACAGACACGACAGACAAGGAGCAGCACGCAGGCGAGGCAAAAAAAAAAAAAAAAAAAAAAAAAAAAAAGATAGGCAGGCTCTGTTTGAGGCTCACGATAAGTCATGGCCGTCCACATCTTTCTCGAGGTCGCCGATCACTCTCAGCACAACTGCCCCGTCCCCACAAGTCTACTGTCTCACAAAAAAGTTGACATGACCTCAATCAGGACCGGGGGCCCCATGTGCTCAATGGCTGGGAGCTGGACATACCAGAGGAATGGGTTGGGCATGCTGATCGTCCACCCTTTGGGGGGCACTCGTCCCGCGGGCAAATCCCATTTGAGCTTCGTGTCTTAAAGTGCCTCGCGGTGGCCGCCCTCCCCTATCTCCCCAAGAACACTTTCATGTCACGATAAGGGCCTCAGTCAAAAGTGGTGGAGCCGGGGAACGTACTATGGCATGTACCTCTCGAGGGCGGACGTGGTTCTCCTATCTGCTTGTACCATGGGAGAAGCTGGGGCACCAGATGATGGGAATCTCAAGTGGCTCCTCGCCAGTCTAGGGACAGCCGTAGGGTCTTTCTTCTCCCAACCTCTCTCTGGACACCCAGCACTCTCTCACGGCATCATCGTGACCCACCCCCCTCTCCCAAGACGTAAATGTCTCTCTCCGCCGTGCTCCCTTCCTCGCATTCGATGTAGACCCCGGTCTCCCATATTTATATCGTCTCCGCCCTTTCTCCCCCCTTAGGGTTGCTCGTGTATCAGACATCGGCCCTATTCGTCTGTCGCAGGCGTCTCGCTCCATTCGATATTCAAGAGGTGGGAGATATCCTCAGAGAAGGAATCCGGGAAGGGAAGAATAGAAGAAGACGAAGCAGAAAAAAATCCCAGAAAAAGAAAATGGCACCAAGACGTACCATCTCCATGGCCTCTCTGAGGACCAGGACATCTGACAATGAGAGCGCCTTCTCCGCCAGGGCAGGCCACCGTGGAGAGTTCGGGCTGGCAGAGGAACTTCATCATCGATTTTCTTGTCTACCACCTGCAGACACCGGAAAACATGCCTACCTGTTCCTGTTGGCATGCTTTGTGCTCTCGGCACTGGTCTGGAGTGAGTAAATCCCCCATCATCGCCCTCACCATCATCACCATCATCACCTAGATTTACTGTCAAGACATGGCTGCTGACCTCCTGTCTCTTCTCCTTTTTCTTTCCCACCCTTCATCAGGTTACGGGTTCTGTTTCGGTATCCTAAGCGACTACTATGCCCGGACTGCACCCTTTAAGGGGTCATCGGCCATCGCCAACATCGGAACCTGCTGCTCAGGGCTCATGTACCTAGGGGGCCTTCCAGCTCTGCTCCTGAACCGCATGTATCCACGGTGGGCCAGGTACTCACCCCTGATCGGCCTGCTCATCCTCTGCGGCGGCCTCTGCGTGAGCGCCTGGGCGACCACCGTCACACAGCTTATAATCACCCAGGGCGTCGTGTACGGCATCGGCGGCGCCATCGCGTACACACCGTGCACCATGTACATCGACGAGTGGTTCGTCAAGCGCAAGGGCCTCGCGTACGGCATCATGTGGTCCGGCACGAGTCTGGCGGGCGTGGTGCTCCCCCTCATCCTCGAGCGCCTCCTCGAGTCATACGGCTACCAGACCACCATGATCATCTGGGCCGTGGTGCTCTTCGGTATCACCGCGCCTCTGGCCTGGTACATCAAGCCGCGCATCCCACCGCTGCCCGTCCGCTCGCTGCGCTCCTTCAACCTGCGCTTCTCCCTCTCGCGCCGCTTCATCCTGTACCAGCTCTCCAACACCATCGAGGGCATCGGGTTCTACATCCCGGGCATCTACGTGCCCATCTTCGCCGGCGACGTCCTCGGCGCCTCCGAGTTCGCCTCCTCTGTCTGCATCCTCATCTTTAACACGTCTGCCGTGGTTGGCTGCGTCGCCATAGGATGGCTGATCGACCGCTTCCACGTCACGACGTGCGTCATGGTCTCGACCATCGGGGCCACCCTGGGCACCTTCCTCCTGTGGGGGTGCGCCCAGAACATGGTCATGGTCTACCTCTACTGTGTGAGCTACGGCCTGTCCGCGGGGGAGCTACAGCACCACCTGGACCGGCGTCATGCGCGAGGTGAGCGGCAAGGACATGCTGTCCACCCCCAGCACGAGCTCCACCGACCCCGAGAGCCCCATCTCGCCCATCGGGGCCCACGAGGTCACCGGAAGCTACAGCGATGGCGTGGACCCCGTCATGGTCTTTGTCCTCCTCGCTGCCGGAAGAGGCATCGGAAACGTGGTCTCGGGTCCCATGAGCCAGGCCATGTATCACGCCATGCCGTGGAAGGGGGAGGCCGACCTGGCGTATGGGAGCGGGTTCGGCAGCCTCATCGTCTTTACGGGCATCACCGCGCTGGGGTCTGGGATATGCTTCCTGGGCAGGCGTGCTGGGTGGTGTTAAAGGGAAGCTGAGTTAGGGGAGGAGGAGGAGGAGGAGGCGGGGGGAGAGAAGGTGTGTATGCCGTGGATGGAGTCGAGGAGTAAACGTGGGAAAACTCTGTGCAGGTTGGGGGAGAGACGCAGGGCTTCACACACACACACACACACACACACACACACACACACACAAACACGCACGCAGCAAGATGGTGATGATTGATGTTGTCTGTACGTCCAGAGGCAGGAGGCCAGATTGGTGTTTGATCACAGTTTTCTTTCTTTTTCGTCTTCTTGTTCGATACTCGTGTATTTGTCACGATTGCTTGCTAGATTACAGGACACGTAGGTCACACCTAGGGCTTTCGATAGAAATTTTAGAGACCAGATGAGTCTGTCTGCTTGAGGCACTATCAATATCACCAATCCCGATTTATTCTTGGTTCTGGATCTTTACTGGCGAGAAGCGGGTTCCCTCAAATTCTTCTCTCTCTTACTGGCACAAACCCACACACTATACACAGCAAAACAGTCCGTTTCAAAGTCTTGTAGGCAGACCAAAGTCTTGCTAGTAGAGGCCGAAAGCCTGCGGAGGCAAAGTGTGTCTGTCCCTCGCTCGGGCATCATACACAAGTACACAGGGTGGCAAGTTCCTAAAGAGGGGGGCAAGGAAAGAGAAGAAGAGAGGACAAAAAAAAAGCAGGGATGCAGAAACCGCGAGCCCGACCAGCAGGTAGATTCTGACAAGCGATCATCTCGATCAGACTCAAAAAGAAAAATATTCCCCGAGAGACATCTTGGGACCGAGACAGTGATGGGATGGAATTTTTTTTTTTCAAGATCGGAGTAGCGTGGTCTAACCCTCCCTTTCTCAAGATGCCAGTTTGTGAAATTTCTCTTTTGGTTTGCGAAAAAAAAGAAAAAGAACGCCGAACCCCCGTTCCAAAAACATTTCCGCCCGACCGCGCCGCGGTTATGTATGTTTGCCCGCCCCCTCCTTTTTTCCCCCTCTTCCTTTGAAGCCCGCCGCCCGCCGAACATGCAGAAACTACCGGCCTTGTACCTTTTTTGATTTTTGTTCCCTCCTCTTTGTTTGTCTATTGCTGTCTCAACGCCATGTGTAAGAATGATGAGCAGGATGAACCACAGGATGTGAACCACCACCCACCACCACCACCACCATCCGATTCGTTGTACCTCCTGCCAAGCCCGTCAGGAGTGAGTGGGTGGAGGGTGGAAGCGTCTTGCGCGATCGATGCTCCTTTTAGTTCGACCACTCGGACTGGTTCCTCTCCAAGACCGGCCTCTGATCCCACCGGACCCCATCGATGCTCAACTCATCATCCTCACTGCTCCCCTCCTCCAGCGCGCTCTCCGCGTCGTCATCATACTCGCCGCCTTTCTCGCTGCTGTATATGAAGAACTGCACAAAGATGCCCATGTCCAGGAGGAGCGTGCCCAGGCTCCCCGCCAGCCACGACAGGTTGACCAGGATATACTGCCCGTACACGTGGCCGGCCTCCTCGCCTGGGCGGCAGCTGCTGCTGCTGCCGCCGTCGTTGTCATTGTCGTCCCCTCCTTGGCACTTGGGGTCGAAGGCGAAGATGGACAGCACATAGGTCAGGTTGCCGAGGCAGGCAAAGAGGAAGAACAGCATGCTCACGCCCTCGGTGCTCTTCCTGCGGTAGTTGAGCAGCAGCTGCGGCAGGCGCGAGCCCAGGTACAGGACGGCACAGAGCCAGCCAAAGATCTGGCCCCAGAGATCAAAGTGGATATCATTGTGATGAGGGTCTTGGTTGTTGTCGTTGTCGTTGTTGTTGTCGTCTGATGATGGTGATGATGATCCTCCATAGCCACGGCTCAGACACCAGCCCGCCACGCCGGCGGCAATGACCATGAGGACGGCAAAGGTGTTCCACGCCACGTGCTGCAGCGTGGTCGATGGCGGTGGGGGCGGCGCCGACGGCTCGATGATGGGCACGACAGGGTTCACGTGGATCAGCCTGTCGGACCAGTCTGAGCCGCGCCGCTGGCGCACATCGGCATAGTCCAGGAGGCTTGTCCTCTCGTTGGCGAGCGTGTGTCCGAGTCCGTTGCTGTTGCTCCCATTCCCGTCCCTTCTGTTCTCCTCTTCATATCCTCCTGCCCCGTTGGCCACATGTCCGTTCAGAGAGCGGGTCCGTTTCCTCTGGTCCTTGGGCGGGACCACCTCGTCTTTCCACGTGAAGCCCCTGTAGTAGAAGCACTGGCCGAGCAGGACGATGTCGGCGATGGTGTAGTATATGGCGAGGATGATCATGGTGGGCAGGACGCCCTGCATGACGGCGCCGAGGATGTTGAAGACATCGCCCAGCAGCCAGACGATGATGAACTGGAGGGAGAGGCCGTCGGCCGAGGAGCGGCGGAAGTTTTCGATGATCTGGGGCGAGAAGACGACGACCCAGCAGGCAATTGATATGGACCTGTCAGGGAAGAGCAAATGGCATTTGTTAGCAAGACAAAAGAAAAAAAAAAAGAAATGGTCTGACGTGGTCTGACATTCTTCGGAAAGGTATTCATGATTCATGGAGAGAGGGTGGACAGTACCCGCAGATTCCAGATATGGCCTCGACGTCGAGGTTCAATGGCCCTGGTGGTGGCACCATCACGACGACGACGGATACTCTCTCGATCTTGGGGGAGTACCCCTTTGTTTTTGGAGGGAGAGGGAAGGAGAGGGAGGGAAAGAGTGGTAGGAAGAAACGTGTCAGGAGGAGGAGGATGAGGGAGAGGAAGTGGCCGGAGCGAAAGGCTTGAAAATTAATTAGAATGACCCTAAATTACTTGAGCCTACTAAAAGAGTGAAGCAGGCTGTAGCTGAAAAAAAGAAGGGAGAAAAGATAATGGCGCCTTTGAAAGGAAAGGAGTCCCATGTTAAGTTTTCCAAAGCAAGAATTTTTTTCCCCTCTTTTGCCTCTCACGCAGTGATGCCCTTCTAACCGTAGTAGATCCTGGCCTGCCTTTCTTTTCTCTCTTGACTGCGGATACTCCGAGCCCGGAGGCAGTACCTGGCACCCCCTGCAGCGATGATCAGAAAAAAATTGAGAAGAAAAAAAAAAAAAAAAAGGCTGCATCCAGACGAGCCGCTAAGACTCGGACCAAGAATCTGGGGTACAGAACGCGGGGAAGGCGGGTCTTTGTCGCCTATTGGCCTGGCGCTGCTGCGGGTGGCAGATGAGATGGATGGATGGAAGGGTGGAAGGGTGGAAGGGGTTGTACACTGTAGATCAGATCGTGGCTGAGATATCTCAAGCCAGGTTACACGGGCTGGACACATTTTACGACTCCAGGTACTGTATTTGGTAGGAGATGTTTTTCTTTTGACGAGGTAAGGTGAGAGACGAAGTGTCCAACAGTTTCGCGGAATTAGATGCAGGTAGCATCTTTGGAAAGGAAGAAGGGAGGTGAATCACCCGGCACTATTAAACATCAGAAGTAGATGTTCTTTATCTAAAGAAAATGAGCAGTCATGTTGAGTTATGTAGGATCGGAAAAGGCGGGAGAGAAGCCGTCATTTTGAAGGTACACACTTGTCTCAGGGCTCGATGCCGAGTTTCTTTTGAATTTCTTTCACGTCGATGTTCTGTCAGCCTTCTTGTGCTTCTTTAGTGGTCGTAGGCCTTCGTCCTTCTTGCTCTCATCTCAGCTCAGCACCTGGCAGGTACCGGCATCTGTCGCACAAGGCGAAAGCTACAACAAGCCAGTTGGTTTCCAAACGGCATACTGCTCTGTAGTTTATGAAATGGTGCGTTCACACCAGAGAAATATGTATTTGTCTGCTTCAGCGATCAACAAAAACACTTGGTACAGAGAGAGGGGGAAAGATTGAGACTCTGTGTGCTGAGGCAAACACTGACCCGCCGGGGCCGAGCGATCCTAAAGAGCCTCGGTCCCAGTGATTTATCAGCCGTACTTATCGGAGATACTGTGTCTGCCCCTCTAAAAAAAAAAAAATCCCCACCGAAGCCGCCGATGACGATGTCCATAATACCCCCAGCGCTGCCGTCCGCAAAAGTAGTTCCCTTAGGTTCGCAGCAGTTACTTTACTGTGTAGAAGCGGGCTTTCTTTCACCTGGACCTATCCCTGCTCTTGTGCCCCCCCCCCCGGCCTTGTATCGTCACATCTCCTCCAAGCTCTCGCACGCGTGAAGTCATCCTCTCTGCCTCTGGCCTCGAGAGAACCGAAAAACCATGTCGATCATACCTGACCTGCCCACCGTGGACGACGACGCCTCCATGCTGTCCGCCAGGTTCGGTCGCGAGACCGCAAACTACTTTGCCGGCTCCCCCTCAACCGCGTCGGCTTCCTCCGCACCGACCACCTCTTCCTGCGCTCCGCCTTCTCGCACCCGTCCACGCGCTTCCTGCTCCTCAACGAGCTCGCGCCCTGCGTGGACGAGACCCAGAACAGGCTGGGCTATGTCAACTACTCGGACGTCAAGGGCTTCACGGGGCCGGACCCGTTCGAGAAGAGCGAGGAGGAGATGATCAAGAGCTTCAGCTCGGACGAGGAGAGACCGCTCATCTTGCTGCTGGGTATTGACGAGGACAACAAGCTGCAGGCGCCGAGCACGAGCGCGAGCGACACTTTTGGCTACAGGGAGTTCACTGGCCGGCCATACTTTGCGGTCGACGTCTCGCCGCGCGGAACGCTCGCCGAGGAGGCAGGCAAGGTGATTGACGCTGTGAAGGCGAAGGGGTACTTTTTTCCACGAATCAGAGGCAGATGAATCTGGCATATGGCGAAGGTTAGTTGCTTCCCCCTTTCCTTCCCGGGCCTTCTTGACGGGGCATGCGCCAGCGCGATCGATGGGGATGTGGATCATTGTGTGCTAACACGCTTCTTATATCCAGCGGCTGTATACGCGCAGGCGAGATCGATGCTCGACTGGAACACCCGAAACCCCTTCTGTGCGCAGTGCGGTTCCAAGACGCTCTCGGTCAACGCTGGAGGCAAGCGGACCTGTCCACCCACGGACATGGCAGGCGGGACGCTGAAGGAGCGGGGTCCCTGTGCATCCCGGCAGGGCATCTCCAACATCTGCTTCCCGAGGACAGACCCGACCATCATCGTGGCCGTTGTGTCAGCCGACGGGTCCAAGGTCCTGCTGGGCAGGAACAAGAGGTACCCCCACACTGGTACAGCACGCTGGCCGGCTTCCTCGAGCCCGGCGAGTCGATCGAGGAGGCCGTCCGGCGCGAGGTGTGGGAGGAGAGCGGCGTGAGGCTGAGCCGTGTGGTGATTCACAGCTCCCAGCCTTGGCCCTTCCCTGCCAGCTTGATGATAGGCGCTATCGGCCAGGCCCACCCCGGCGACGGCGAGAAGATCGATCTAGGGAACGATCCGGAACTGGAGGATGCCAAGTGGTTCACGATCGAGGAGGTTCAAGAGGCGCTGGAAAAGGGCGTTTCTGGTCTCGGCGAAAAGGCGCCTGAAGGGTGGAAGGAGGGAAACCTGAGGCTGCCACCGCAGACAGCTATTGCGAATCGTCTCATGACGGCTGTTTGTGAGGGTTTCGTCGGGGCGCCGTCTAAGATTTGAGATTTTTGGTAGAAGGCGGCGGGCGAAGTTGAAAGACCAAGTACTTAGTAGGCAGGTCAGGAGCTTACACAGCGATTTAGATACATTTTCAAGATTTAGTTTCTCAATGTAGACACATAGATATGAAGAAAGAGCATCATGAGACAAATTTCAGGATTTATTGCAAAAGAAGAGTAAGCATGGCTCTTCAAATCACATGTTTGGAGGAGACTCGGGCTATCTGGGGCGCGCGCGTGGCTGTGGCGTGTGGCTTGTTATCGATAGCAATCGATAGCAAACAAGACCAGTCCAGATCGGGTCTAGCGTTGCTCATCTGCCATCCATAAAAATTCCCTTCGCAGCTCTCGAGTTTGTAACATTTTCTTTCCTTTCCTTCCTCACATCAGTACGGGTTACTCTCTACACCGTCATGTGAAGAGAATACCTCACAAATACTGGAGGCTCCGCTACGGCGGCTTGCTGAGGGTCTTCCCATATTCCCTATGGATTTTCTTCCGTTCCCGGCCTCCTTAAGCAACGTTTTACCGACCACCTAACTGCCAGGCACGTCGTTCCTAGGTCCCTGGCGGTGGAATGGTCGCGACATACACAACACGAAGACTCGGATGCGCTTCGCAGCAGAGCAACATCTTGATAGCATCATGGCTGCACAATGAGTTTTTCGAGAGTAGACTTCGTCGCGGGGGAGAAATGGCCAACTGGCTCGACGTCCCTGGCTGCTTTGCTGTACGCGTTTGTAGACCTTGACTTGCCTTTCGTCTTCTCTGGCCCAGTCTCGACTCGAGGCTTTGTGCCCAGGCGGCCGTCCAAAGCAAGGCGATCTGAGGCAGGTCGTGCTGTGCTATGGCTCACAATCAGTATGAAATGGGTTCAGTCCTCAAGATTTTTTCATGACTAAATGTGGTAAGCATGGTCTTGAGGGGCAAATGTACTTGGTCTAGGCGGAGGGATCATCGTCTGGACGGGATCTCGGGGGGTGTTAATATCTGCCCATGGCAACGCGATTCTTACGGCAATTCTTTCAGACTAAAGAAATATAAACGGAACATCTACTTCAGAAAAATTTGCTCGCGTCTCCCCCTTGCTTTATCCTCATCCAAATCGGAAATGCCATCAAAATTCTCGACACGAATCCAAAGTTGCAAGAACGCCGCTCAGTTGACCGTAGTCACGTGACCCCACCAGATCGAAAAATGTGGGGCTCTGAACTTTTTCCGCTTGACTGGCACCAAATTCCTCTGGCGAAGTTTCCTTTTCCCCCCTCTTGCGACCAGACGACAACGACAACGACCTGAAAGGCGTAAGAATCCTCACCACTAGAACCTCGAGATTTCTATTGGAAGACCGTCAAGATGTCTAAGATCACGGTCGCCGGAGTGCGCCAGAACGTCGCCGAGCTCCTTGAGTACTGTCAGTCAACCCGCCCTGCGACCGCCGACCCCCGATTCATCCTCTCTCCGTTCTTTCTCTTTTCCCTGTGCCGGCCTTGAAATACTGACGAATATGGTGTGCCCTCTACCAAACAGCCCTGGAGACCAAGAAGCGCAACTTCCTCGAGACTGTCGAGCTTCAGATCGGCCTGAAGAACTATGACCCCCAGCGTGACAAGCGTTTCTCCGGCACCGTCAAGCTGCCCTCCGTGCCCCGCCCCAACATGGCCATCTGCATCCTGGGTGACCAGCACGATATCGATCGTGCCAAGCACGGTGGCGTCGACGCCATGTCCTCGGACGACCTGAAGAAGCTCAACAAGAACAAGAAGCTCATCAAGAAGCTCGCCCGCAAGTACGATGCCTTCATCGCTTCCGACAGCTTGATCAAGCAGATCCCCCGTCTGTTGGGTCCTGGTCTGTCTAAGGGTATGTTTTGTCTCGAGAATCCCTCTCCAAAGTCATCGTCATTTCACTCTGTCATCACAAAGAGACTGGTTTGGTTTTTTTCCTTGCTGACACAGTCAAACATAACAGCCGGCAAGTTCCCCACCCCCGTCTCCCACGCCGACAACCTGTCCGACAAGATTACCGAGGTCAAGTCCACCATCAAGTTCCAGCTGAAGAAGGTTCTGTGCATGGGTGTCGCCGTCGGCAACGTCGGCATGACCCAGGAGCAGCTGGTCGGAAACATCATGCTGGCCATCAACTACCTGGTGTCCCTGCTGAAGAAGGGTTGGCAGAATGTCGGTAGCCTGACCATCAAGGCTACCATGTCTCCTCCCAAGCGCGTCTACTAAGGGGGTGTTGCTGGGCTATGTTTTGAGCACGGCTTGGTGTCAGTCTCTGCAACGATAGGAAGGCGGCACAGAGGATGTTGGCAGCGGTACTAGTCAGCTAGCAAAACAACCACAATGCCAACGAAGCTCGACAGCCTGGGCTTGTTGCACAGCCTGCAAACATCTTTTCCTCTGCCCCAAGACTTCGTGATCACCTTTTTATCCGAGATGCTTTCCTGGATTTCCTGTCTCAAGACTACCGTTAGATTTTGATACTTCGCAGCCACACGGCCACCGTCGTGCCTACATCTCTGGTAAGGTCGCAATTCATGCTCTGGGCTTTTGAGACTGTCCTGACCCTCTTCAATATCCCCGTACAGGCGCGTCCAGAAGCTGCGCCTCGCACGTCATATTGTCCAGTAGCCTGGGCCAGGAGGTTTCTTCTGTGGCAGGGTACAGAGCTGCAAGGCTGACCCCAACCTCTTTGCACGGGTGCTGCGGCGATTCTCCCAAGATCTCGCTTCCTGTGGGACAGGTGCGGTGGTTGCCAACAGCGCTACCCTCAGAACCAAGGCGATCTAAGTTTGCCGCGAGACTGGCTGCATTGGGACTTCAGATGCACTATGTAAGTATGTAATTGCTGTGATCCTACAGAGGAAGAATCTTGACTCCTTGCTATTCAATGGCTAAGATCTTACTGCTCTACTATAAAGCGCAGTGCGGCTGAGACTTAGCGGAAACCTCCTCGCTTTTTGGCTCGCACTGGACCCACTTCACGACAATGATGGACCGAATCCGAGCTTAGGCATCGACTATAGACCTAAATCTCGCGAAGACGTCTTCCACCATAGGAGGATGTCAGTGACTTATTTGTGGCTCAGATGTTGAATGACTAGGTCAACATTCTGAGGATGGCGCATACTTACAGAATCGTGAATGGTTCATGGCTACGGGAAGGAATCATGAGAAGGATCAAAGAAGTATAAAACCACGCACGAAGCCATGCCACACAGATGGAGATGGAAAATATGCAAGCTGGCAACAGGTAGCAGATACACTAACATATTATCATGCATCCGACATCTGGCATATGCTTCCTGGCGATGAGCGCAAGCTCGGCCTGTGCTGCCTCGGCCGTCTACACACAGCCATGCCCTCTGTACGGACTCAACTTCCCAGCACCGACTAGCCTCTCTACGAACGATGCTTTTCAGGCCACCACGAGCTTCCTCAAGGCACAACTTGCAGGGACTGTGAATGGGACGACCAATACAACCTCCCCCTTCGGCACTCTGGACACCGAGGCAACGGCCTTCTCAGTGGACTTCTTCTCGCTCAACGAGGATGACCCGTTGTTCACGTACCACTACACACCCTCTCTGTTCAGCCAGAATAACACTGGGACGACGTCGGTGACCTCAGACTCAGTGTACCGGATCGGGAGCGTGTCCAAGCTGTGGACTGTCTATCTATACCTCATCACGGCCGGAGATGGATCCTGGAATGATCCCATCACAAAGTACATCCCTGAACTGGAGGAGATAGCACAGGCACAGGCACAGAAGTCGTCGGACCTGGTGAACAACGTGAACTGGGAGTCTGTTACTATCGGCGCCCTGGCCAGTCAGCTGGCCGGCATTGGTCGAGATGCCGTGTACTCGCCCGAGCTGGCGTCCATGCTGGAGCAGCTTGGGATTCCGAACGAGGGCGGCAACAATCACTCTACATGTGGCTCTCTGTCTCTGGAGATCATGACCCCGTGCAACCGATCACGTATGTATTCATCCTCCTCCTCCATTAAGATGCAATGAAGACGTGGACAAAGGGGGATTAAAAAAAAAAAAAAAAGTGGCTGACGATCCGCAGAATTCTTCACCGACTATCCAACGCAGCACCCCGTCGTATCTTCATTTCAGACCCCCATCTACTCCAACGCAGCGTATCAGATCCTGTCCTACGCCATCGAGAACATCACAGGCTGGACCATGCAGGCCATCTTCGACAAATACCTGGTCTCCGACCTCAACCTGACCTCAACCTCCTACGCCGCACCAAACACGACCACCAACGCAGTGATCCCCCTTCGACACCACGACCAGCTGGTTCAGCGCCGACCTGCACGACGAGACCCCCGCAGGCGGCTACTACAGCAGCATCAACGACGTGCGTGCCATAGGCAGGGCCATGCTCAGCTCGGCCCAGCTAGACCCGGCCGTCACGCGCCGCTGGATGAAGCCACACTCGCTCACCGCCAACCCGGACGCCATGATCGGCGCCCCCTGGGAGATGCAGCGCGCCCCAGGAACCCCTTACCTGATGATGATGACCAAGTCCGGCGACGTGGGCGTCTACGCGTCCTACATCGTGCTCGTCCCAGAGCTCGGGGTGGGCTTCACGGTGCTGACGGCCGGCGCCGGGTTCGAGGAGAACGTGGAGGTCCTGGCGGACGTGCTGGCCGCGACGCTCGTGCCTGCTGCGCGGGATGCCGCCCGGGACGAGGCCAAGGCCAAATACGAGGGCGTCTATGCCGATGCGGCGACAGCGTCGAACATTACGCTCGAGGTTATTGGTGACGAGCCTGGCCTGGCGGTGACGGGGTTCACTTTCGGCGGGGAGGACGTGATGGCTACCCTGCTGGATGGGGTCTTTGGTGCCAATACTACCGCCCGCCTGTACCCGACGGGCCTGTCCACGACGACGGTGAACGGGACTACGACCAGTGCCTGGAGGGCCGTGTACCAGGTTGTTCCCGAGACGGCGGACCCAGGCGCCTTCTCGTCGAATTGTGTCAGCTGGGCAAAAGCGGACAGTGTCATCTACGGTACGTGTTCACTACATCCACCTCTACTCTCTTTCCGGCTGATAGACTAAATTGTTGTATTAATAGGAGGTGTCGGCCTGGATGAATATCTGATCACGACGGCTGGGGGCAAAGTTGTGAGTGTGGCGCCTAAAGTGCTGGGTGTTGCGATGACACCCAGCGGGAGAATTTAGGACAGAATTTGGTGGCAATATTACTGCTGTAGTGTATAACACCACGCATGTAAGGCCGGATGGGCTTCGCCTTTAGCATGACCGCAATAGAGAACTAGACATGGAGCTGGAGGGGCCTTCTCGTTCATAATATCAGACGAAGCCTCCAGAAGGGTAAAGGGAAAAGAAATGTGGGATAGAGGCAATAATGATCCTACTATGTGATGCCACTACAGCTACTCGACGAAGATCATGGGCTGAGCAACAGCCGCTTGGCTGCATAACCAAGGTCGCAAATCTTGGAAGCGATGACAAGATCGCCCTCGAGGAGTGGGAAAAGTAGCCAGACAAGCACATATCAATCACAAGTGCGGGAATAAATGTTCCGGTCACAGTCGGAATGCCGTCAGAGACTCGTCACTGCAGGTGACAGAAAAACAATGTCACCCCTAGAACCCCTGAAGCTGGACAAGAGTCTGGTTCGTCGGCGGGGCAAACTACCGTAAAGGAGAAGTGATACCCTTTGCCGGACCGATGTTTCCAAATCGTCAACCGGGAAGAAAAAAAAAAAAAAAAAAAAAAAACAGTCGTTCACAAAAAGGCGAACTGTCAGGGTGGGAAAGAAGGCAGAGAGGATTGAGGGTATCCTAGCATGTCAAAATAATCTGGCAAGGACGGCGATTGGCTACTCAAGCCTGAAGGCGGTGCTGGCACCCTGAAACGGGTGCTGGGGTCCCTCTGAGGACTCGCCTGGATCTCGGAGAATTGTTTTTTTTTTTTTCCTCTCTTTTTCTGGCACTCCGTCGAGAGAATATGAGATGTTCATGGTGACGTGATGATCAAGAGTCTCGTCGACCAGGCTGGACGGGATGAAGAAGAATCTATCCCATGTCGAGATGTTCTGGTGGGTTGTTGTCGTTGTTTGTTGCGATAGGTGCTTCATGAATGTATTCGGTGACCAGGTATATCGACGGGCAGCAGATAGATTCTCACTCACTCGTTATAGGCAAGAGACGTGTCGGTCTGCCCAATCTTGGACCCTTCCGATCAGTGTTGCCCCACAGGATCCTCTTTCTTCCTACAGTATCTTGGGCGAGATTTGTAGGCAGTAAGTAAGTAGGTATAGTAGGTATAGCAAGTACAGTGGCTTTGTACTCATCTACAAGGGGCTGAGACAGACCTGTCCGATCCATTTTGACATTTTTGACAAGACAACCACCAAACACTCTGAGGGTGTGTGTCGTGCAACCCCTTTTCTGTCTCTCTTATCGCCTAGTTTTTCCCTTCCTTTTGCTCTCTGAACGCTTGTCAAAACCTCATGAAACGAGATGCGGATAGCGGTTCACGAAACCTGTCGAGCAACCAGAGCTAACCATTGTCATCGGCAGCAGCCCATCTAGACAGTTTCCCTAGAATACGATATAAATGGTAATAATCAACCCCTTGTTCATCACATGTATGAGACCAACCTTCATAACTTATCATGGATAAGCTTGTTGGTCAAGTCAAGATCTCTTCGTTCAGCAGCATCCTCCGTGCTCTCTTGTGGCTCTGTCGAGTAATGTCACACAAGACCAAGGGCCCGTGCCAGGAACTCTACTACTATGTATAGAGCCAGTGCGAACAGATGGAGCAAGCTGAATGGCCGCAGCCGGCAACAAGTCCGCGGGCGATGTGACAGACTAGGGGTCATCCCGCGAACTGCATCTGTGCGTTGAAACGCTCGCCTTCTTCCCCGGACCAACGTGCCTTCGGAAGCTTGAGTTGCCACCTCTCCGGCGAGTCAGGGGATGGCTTCTGATTGACGTGCCGGGCAGACATTGGTTCTCGTTTTCTGTCGCCCAAGAACATGAGAGGCTCTGAACCATCTATCTGCTCATATTCCTCAAGGTCGCGACGGTGCCTGTCTCAACATCGCTTAGCGGGCTTTTTCTCTTTTCCTCCTTTTTTTTTTTTTTCTTTCTCTCTGCCATTTTTACTCGACCGACGAGTGATGCTGTGGCACGGCCATCGACTTGTCAGATTCTCAAACACCTTGTCTTGACGTCGGGCAGCATCTTTTTGTCCATTAAGAATCTCTGTACACCTCTCTCTCTCTCTCCCTGTCTCTCATCCGATGTTTTGGATCGTCCACGGGTTTTCTTATCACGCAGAGAGATAGTGACTATGCACTGCTACACTTACACGTCACCTCACCATACCCACCCAGGCCGGCCTGGATTGATCTGCAGGTCCTCCCCTTCTAAACTCGAAGGGAGAAGAGGCTCAAACCCCAGCGAGGGTGTCATTAGAACTTAATCGCATGTGTATGAGCCACATTTGGCGCAAGTCCGTGCCATTCTTCATCTCGAAAAATTGGTACATCACCTCTGGATGCAGTAGCGGCCTCAGCAGCCTCATCTGATCTTTTGGAGTCCTATTGTCAAGAGAGGTCCTGACTCTGCTCCTCTCTGTTGAGACGCTGCGGAGCGTCCGATGACGCACAAACATGAACACCGAATACTAGGACCGGGTGTCATTTGTCTGTTTTTGCCTCCTCATACATAGACGCCGAGGGGAAGGCTTTACACACACACACACACACACACACAGAGAGAGAGAGAGAGGGCTGCACAGGCTCATGGTTCCTTGGTGTCTTTTTCGAAACTTGGTCCGTACATGGAGATATCATGAGATCGGATGTGGTGGCGGTTTCCGTCAACCCATCTACTCTGATATTTCTCTTTTGAACGCTCCGTTTGTCCTCTCTTCATCTCTTGTCACTTCTCTCTTTTACTCTGTCTCCTCTCTGTCCTCTCGAACTATCGCCACTCCATGTTCAACTTCAGAGAGAACCAAAGCTTAAACATCATCACTAGTGGTGATTAGGTGATAAAATCAAGCCATCAAGTCAACATGCAAATTCCTTCAGCTTCTGTCATCAGTCAATGGCCTGCAGCAAATTACACCAACCCGGTCACTAGAGGACCTGCAGCCATCGTCATTGTCTCTGTCCTGCTCTTCTTGGTCACTGCGCTGCTCGCCATCCGCATCTATACTCGCCTGCGGATATCAAAAGGCTTTGGACTGGACGATGTGCTCATATTACTGGCCTACGTAAGAGCCCCGACCTGCCCGCCCCTTCTTCTTTCCCCTCCTCCTAAGCTATGCGTACGATGAAGATTGACAACAAATCAAGGTTCCAACGGCCGCCTTTGCCATTATCTCCTTTGTTGCACAGGTAGACTTTGGCTGGGGCAGACATGTGTGGGATGTCCCGCTCGCCTTTACGACGCCGAGCTTACAATTAAGGTGAGCATCCTGTTGTTGCTGTTGCTCGGTCCCTTGTTCTCTGAGAAACTTCCTAGGCGCCAGTATGATACAAATACTAACCTTATTGAGCAGCCTGGCCTCACAATTATTATTCGACCTCTCTACGACCTTGACAAAGCTCTCGATGCTGTCACTGATCTACAGGGTCGTGTCTGTCGACAATAGCCGGTACAGATACATAGTGATCGCTGTGGCTGTCCTGGTCAGCCTTGACGGTCTTATCTTCTTCCTACTCGTCACCTTCCAGTGCAGGCAAGTTGGAACTTTTTTTTTTTTCTCTCCATAGGACAGTGTTGAAAGGTAAAACAAAAAAACTAACAGAGAGCCCACAGACCCGTCTCGGCATACTGGACATTATCTATCGAACCACAGATGTGTATCGACCAGTCCAAGCATCTGCTCGCTGCCGGCTGCATCAACACGATTACCGATTTCATCATCGTCGTCCTTCCGATCCCGTACGTCCGTCGTCTTAAGCTGCCCCGGAAGCAGCAGATCATTGTCGGCAGCCTGTTCGCCGGCGGTGTGTTTGTCACGGCTGCTGGGGCTGTGAGGACGGCAGTCACCTTCATGTCCTACAACGACCCGAACGAAGATCTGACGTGGCATGCCATCCCCGTCCTCATCGCCAGCGCGTTTGAGCTCCACCTCGGCATTGTAAGCTCTACATCTCTTGTCTCATCAGTGCCTGGCTCTGTCGAATAAACCTCTAATTTGCTAAACCTTGTCCAGATCTGCGCTTCGATCCCTTCCATCAAACCTTTCTTTGCTCGCTATCTGCCCCAGGTCCTCGGCATCTCAGGCTCCTGGCTCTCCCGCAACTCGCACTCCCGTCTCACAGAAGCAGCCAGAAAAGCCATGTCGCAGGAAGCCCTCGACCCAGACTTCTGGCAGGTCACGTACCGAGGCTCCCTCGACTCCTCGCATCCCAGCACAATCGGGTCCCCAGCGCCGCTGGTGATGCAGATGAGAGGACAGGCCCCGATGCCGGGCATGCCGACACCGACGCGCCCGCCGCGAACGCAGTCCACCCTGCGGGCCTTCTCCATACTGCAGGACTCGAGGGGACAGCACCATCACGTCCGCAGCTCGCAGCTGCGGCCTGACACGCCGACGAGCATGTCTACGACCTCGACGTCGATACTCGGACCCAGGGCCTCACTGATCGCACAGCCGCCAAACTTGAACAAGCCGCTGCCCACGATACGATCCAACTCGGTGCTGCGCTCGTGGTTCGTGGCGGAGGGCGACGAGGAGCGTGCTTCATTATCAACCAACAACATCGTGAGCGTCTATCAGTTTGTACCTCACGAGGACGGACATATTAGTGTATATAAGACCAGAGGCGATGGTCGTGAAGGAGGATGAGGATAAGGCCAGACAAGTGTTTCTGTTGCTCTCCGCTTGGTGATTACACCATGTCAACCTACTTGGTCGGCCCACATCGTTATACATCGGTGATACGAGTGCCTGCGGCCTGAAGAAGATGCCCGCCAGTGCAATCGGACGAGGTCCACCGCCCAGCCGATGTCTTAGCCTCGGTGAGGGCGTGAACCTCTCCCGCTCCCGAGTGACACTTGCATCGAGCAGGCACACAGGTGCGGCCTCTGAACACACGGTCATGACAGATCAAGACCTAGTCCGTTTGTATACTAAAGTAAAGCTTTTTTTCTCTTTTGATCAGAAAAGAGAATTCCAAACTATATCTAAGAGATACCAAAGCGTTGATTTACATACATGAACTTCAGATCTTGTGCTTTGTGTGCTCATTGCGGGTGTCATCATCGATATATTGTGACCATTTTCCAGGTTATATTACATACCATGCTGTTCTATGTAAATATGTCCAATGGCATACGCAACATCCTTCAGACAAAGGGCTCCTGCAGTTAATCATAACCCTGTTGGAATGCAAGTCCTGTCCAGGCACAAAGATATAGACATTTTAAATCACAAGGCAAGTAGATATCTGCTTTGGCATATTATTCAGAGTGTCTGGAGGAAGCCTGGATCATTCTCCGATAGACCAGACTCGCCCCCTCAAAGGTTCTTATCGGAAGAAAAACCGGAATCATTAAGCTGAGTAAATGACTTGTACTCATACAGGAAATTTATCCGGATCAAATGCAAGACTCCAGACCCGACCTAATTTACATCCTATGGAGACAGTTCGCGAAAATACGGCGAAGGCTTCCGGGCCAAACGGCCGAAACCCGTGCGGCACCCAAAGCATCTTGCGATTCCCCGTGTAATCCAACCGTCGTTGAACCTGATATCGTAAGTGTAGGTGCTGTCGGCTGGTCCTGAAGCCACGCTGAAGCCTTTGGGCGGAAAGGCTACAGAATGGAGCGAATTGCCAAGATGGTCTTCAAACGTCGATATGCAAGCGCCGCTCTGTACGTCCCAGATTTTGACAGTGCAGTCGGATGAAGCCACGCTGCGGCCATCGGGCGAAAAGACAATAGACCGGACTGGACCGTGGTGGCCTGTACGTATCGGTGAATTGGTGGCTAAGGCCTCAAGCATAAGTGGCCCCAGCGTGATCTATTCTGTCGCTCTATCTTGGATAAGATGCCGTACCGAACTGTGAGGCGGAGTGTATATAATTGCTGAACATGTTGCCAGAGGAGTGTTATCATTTACGTGGCTGAAAGTACTTATAAAGCGGCGTAAATCGCGAGCTGAAGTGAAAAGAGGAGAACTAGGCGCGACTCCCTAGATCAATCATTAGCCTCTATAATACATATTCCATACTGCCCAGGCGTTTGATAATTTAACTTCTCCCAAATGGACATGGTTGGGAGTTGAGCAGTGATAGTTATAATGAAGATGAGTTCAAATGACTTACTCCTATCAACCTCGACAAATCAAGTTTGATTCTTGACAATCTGCCCAATAGTGATATGGCTTCTAGCCAATGAAGAAGATGCTTGCCCAAGAAGTCGTGGGCCTCAGATTCGAGTGCACCCAGCGTTCCCCTCTTGCAAGCTTGTGATAAGTGATAGACCCAGTAAAGGCAGGCGTACCGTATCTCGAGCGGAAGACATTGCTCAATCAGACTCGGGTCGATGTCAGCTTTCTCGACGGCTATGTCATTCAGACCACAAATATTCCTTTTCAGGTGACCTGTTGTCATCATCACACTAAGACAGCGCCGTGCGATCAACCTGTGACCTTGGCTCTCGTCGCAGCGAAAGATGTTGTTTGTCCTGGGATTGTTATGTGTGAGGAACTCGCGGAAAGAGAGGTGGAGCAGTCGAATTGGTTGATTCTCCCTTTCCGGGATAGCGAGAACAGAATGAAGACGCTGGAGACGGCTCTGAATATCCTTTTTCCGTAGGTCTAGAAGTCTCCCTAGAGTCACGACGGACAGAGGATCTGCCAGAAGGACGATGGTGCCGATTATTCGTCTGAAGTCATCAATAAACTCGTCTCTCATTGCGTCGGGATCGTGACCAATTTCCTCGGCTTCTTGCTCGATCTCCGCAACAATTTGGTCGAGTACTGGCCTATATATCCTCTCCATGGGTGAATATTCTTGAGAATGCCAGCTCAGGACCTTAGCCAACCGGGCTTTCGGGTTCAGTGTGCCAGTCGTATCGGCCAAGAATCTGCAGATCGTAGCCGCGTAGATGAAAAGAGGATTGCATCGCTCAAGGAGGATCTGCATATCCCGTTGCCCCGGCCAATTATGAGAAAGATTGTGGCCGTCCCTTAGCTTCTCCAACTCAGCTGCTAGGAAGACCTGGATGTCATGTCGGATAATGTCGGTTGGTATCTCGTGCAATATAACATCTTGATAGTCGTCCTGGGATGTCTGCTTGAAAGCGCGCCGAAAAGGGTGTTCTGGGCGGCTCGTGAGGAAGAAACGCAGCGTAATGCCTGCAGTTTGTTCGAGTTGTCTGATGAGTCCGATGATAGCTCCGCCATCGGTCTGGGGCTCGCATTCGTCGAGTGCATCTATAACGAAGACAAGGTGTCTTGTGGTACCACGATTGATAGGAGCAACTTGGGCCAAAGGCTCTGCGAACAACATGCGCCACTGATCCTCCAGAGTCTTGCTTGTGACAGCAGAATTCTCTTTGAGAGCCTTCTCAATTCGGATTCTCAGCCCTTGTACAAGATCAGAGCGAACAAGCTGAGCCACCAGGAAGGGAACGAGTTTGGCAGCGCCATTGCGATCGGCAACGCCTTTCTTGAAGAAGAAACTGGCCCCAAGAGCCGGACTATTGTTGCCTGTGCTCCGTCTGAGTGTCTCACAGACGGTCCTGGATATTGTGCTTTTCCCTGTGCCGGCCATGCCTGCGAGCCAGAAGATAGACGGGCCATCTGTGCTCTCAGCCCAGGCTTGGATGCGTTTGAGCACGTCCACTCTTGTGTCGGGGGAGCACTTCGCATCATGCTGGTTCTCGTAGGAATCGAAGGCGGCGCTCTCGACCTCGGGTAGGTTCAGCGGCAGCATATCCCTTATCTCGACCAGGAGTGATCTATTGCAGAAATCAGTGATTAGATTTGCCCGAGGGGTGAAAGAAAACAAAACTTGACATTCACATACGTCTGGTCAGTATTGAGCGCATCGTTGAACGTGTTCCTAAACCGAACGATCTTCTGAATTGCTGCGTTGACCTCCGTACTCTCAAATGGCCACTTCAAGGCGAACTTGAACTTCGCCCTTCGGCTTGTGTTGGAAGCTGTATCAAGTCGCCGTTCTAGGTCTCGCAGTGTTTGTTCACACTCCCCTAGCGTTCGATCGAGATCTTTGGAGGCTTCAAGGCGCGCCTCATGTTTCGCCAGGAGGTCTCGCAGATGGATACCAACCGTGTTTAGGCTCTCGATCTCGGCCGCGAGCTGCTTTGCCTCCTTCTTGGATCCTAGAACCCCCTTGGTGTACTTGAAGATCACGCCGCCCACCTTGGCGGACAGCTCAACCACTGCCAAGGCGCTGGAGATGGTACCGAGAACTTCGGCCATATCTGTATAGCCTGGGAGAATCGAGGACACGGGAAGCTCAAGTCTTATCTATAGAAGGAAAAGAGGAAGAAGAAAACCCAAGAGAAAGTCGCAACTATTTAGTAGTCAGTCAGCAGTGGGGCAGGATATCTTAGTAAATGCAAGCCTAGGCCCACCCACTCCATTCTCAGGCAGCATATGGCAGCCCAGTGGCTCAGCATGGGCTCAGCCGCGTCTTTACATGACTTGTCATTGCCAGATTAGATATTAGTTAATCCACAACATTATGAAGTCAACCCAATGCTACTCAACGCTTTCGCACATAGATTCCAACGCACATGCCTTTTCTTCTTAGAAAGAAAATCATAGGAAGAGACAAAACGGGGCTTGCATTGGGCTATGGGCCAAGGGAGGCCAACGGAGACGGAACGAAGGTGAATGAATGGCTAGGCTCAGCATGCTGAAGGTCAGGACTTGATACAGTGACACCAAATTATAACTCAAGCAAAGCAGTGCTTTCTAATTGTGTTAGCACTTTAGATCAATTCTGTGTCATTATTTCCATCAACTTAATTGTGAAGTTGTCTCTCACATGGCGTATGTCAAGGCTTTGTGTTTACCTTTTATAGTGTTTTGATGTAATTACACTTGTGGAAAAGAGAACATTCCCACCCTAGCCTTCCCATTAATTCGCTATATACTTAAATCATCACTGAGCCTGAGAAGAGCACACAGTCTGCTTATATTACTTTCTAGATTTAGTCTGAACATTGTTTTGACTACTTTCGAGCTCAACAGGCTCTCTGTCTCTGTTCAACATTGCATTATATTACAGAATCCCTATACAAGGCCTGGCAGTAGTCAGACATTGTCAAAAGTCTTTTAATAAGTTGATGACAGAAACTGTAGAGCTGCGATATTACATTTTCTAGCACCATCTCACACTCTCTTAAACTTGACTGATTGTTGAATTGAGCAAAATGGTTGCACGGCACGCCATGGCTCCACAGCACATGTTTATATATTCAACACTGATGACCTACTGTATGATTTCAAATTGAATTGCCATTTGCAACCAAGCTTGCCATAGTCCCTGTGTTGCAAATAATCAGACAATGGCCGAGCAATGCTATTTACTTTGCTGAGTTTCACCACCAAGTCAGACCAATATCTGGAGATTTCTACAGTTTGCTATGAACAATTCTATCCATCTCAGGCCGGGCTCCCTCAAATTTTGAACAGCCTGATTGTAGCTCTCGCATTGAATCCTACTTAAGTAGCCTAAATGTGAGTGCTCATACTGGACAGTTCATACAGTCACCAGCCTGCCAAGAGCTGCATATCTAGGTACTTTTAACTTGTATTAAATTGGGTAAATATTCAAATTCTTGATTAATCATTGTCAATCTTATACAGAGTCTTAGCATGTCATCCTCAGCTTTTGAAATAGATTTGTACGAAATTATATAAGCAAATAGATATGAGAATAAGAGTTCTGAATGAGGTCTATCCAGCACCGCAGGTCGACATCTACCTGCAGCAAGACTTTAGCAAGTTGAACAATGCCAGCTGAGTCACCTTGTCTCAGAAAGATCAGCCCAACTCTGGCACACTGCAGACTAATGAAACACTTACATTTCACATTACAGTATCATGAAAGCACTGTTCAGCCTGTTCATATTAATTACTCATCATGGTTCCCTACTCAGCTCAGGGAGTACTCTTTGCAGCTCATGAGGTTGATTACCAGCCACAAACAGTTCACTCCATATACTCCTTGTGTTTAATTAATATTATATGTGAATCATCACAGGTGCATGTTTACAGCAACAACTCATAGATCAACTGCCTTCATTCTTTCAATTCTTCGAGACCGGAGGGACCTGTCTGTCTGAACTGTAGTCACATGTAGTTGAGAGAGAGAGTGCCTGCTGTTCCAATAGCAAGCAACCGCAAATCGCACATGATTAAGCTTGTGGGGCATGAGTGGACCTCCAGATTGTATTTTCCGGCTGAAGATTACAGCACATCTTGGGTGACATTCCGTCGGGTTTTTGCTCTCGCGAGTAATTACAGCAACCGCTGCATCCTGGTTATATGCTTCTGCTTATATGCGAACAAAACTTAATCTGCTAATGGGAAATGTACCCTCTCCAGGGGGTTTGAAGCGAATCTTGGGGAGGGGGAGGGAAATGGCAATTTCAAGACCATGTGCGAGTGGGCCGTGGAGAGCTGTTAATTAATATTGGATGTATGACTGAGCATGACGAACTAAGCCCGACCAAGTGACCACATTATCTGGTTTCGCTCGCAAATCGTGCTCAAATTTGGCCTGACATTGCGCCTCGTATTTATCTCGGAAAGCATAAAAAACCAAGACCCCTTACCGGATCCTTTTCTCCCGATCAAAAGGCTCGTTTCTCTCGCATAAGGGAAAAAAGCACGAGCGTTGCTTTTCTTATTTGTTGCGGCTCCGAGTCATGCTGCTGCAGAGCTGTGTGTTTCGGTGAGTGCTGCTCTGGCGGTGATACGACGACAGGCTTGTAGATAAGGTTTGCCTTTCCCATTCCGAGCTTACGGCGAGCGTGGTTCGTGGTGCAGCTGACTTGTGTCGGTGTGCGTTGAATGGCTCGTCTCTAGCCCACATGAGATCAACATATATGTCTGCATTAGGGGAACCGTCGTCAGAGTGCATGGAACAAAAAGGAAGAAAGAATACGTAGGGGTGTGTGCTATACAGCCAATACCTGGGACGAGAACCTTGTCCGAAGGGGGCCGGGGGTAAGAGAAAGGGGGAGGGGATGGACATCTGCAGCTACCACGTAATTAGTCTTGTTCTGCTGCCAGAGTTCACCTCATTTATTCTATCTGCCGGGGGTCTGACGCCCAAAGTGGTGTGTCTTTATAGAAGAGGCCATGAAACAAACTCTGCTGATGAGCATGGCTCCCGAACTGTAATTCGCCTCTCTTCACTGGAATTTCGCCTCTTTCTAGGATTTAACCTACAAGCCTCATTCTCTGAATGAAATTTGTAGTTCTCCACATCTCTCACTGTCACGTCCTCACCAAAAAGCACCACGCCCCTTCCTCCCGCCGTCACCAAAGATCCTCGTTACACCACGAGGACGTTTCTCTCCGCTGTTCCGCTATTTCTCCTCTTCCAAGCAGACCCTACGCCGTGATGGTCAGGACGCACCTGGGTCTCTCACTTTGCCTCCAATCCGCCGCGGTGGTCGCCCCATAGCTTGGCACCATGACGACCGTGGAAACCAGCGAGCCCGTCGCTGGTCTAGTTGTGAGCGTTGTGGTGTCACTACTGTCCTTGTCCATAATCTCCTCGTTTCTCAGTTCGTCTGTCCCCGACCATGTTTTGGTGTTTTCTTCTTTTTTCTTTCTTTTTCCAACTGAAATAACTAATGATGAATCCGGTTTATAGCACAAAAGTATGCTGCAGTCAAGACGTGGCGGATGTTACCATGCGCTATGTGGCGTAAGGAATTTACCAGCCTCCCCTAAACATGATTACTGACCTACGCCTTTTTTTTTTTTTTTTTTGGACCCCCCAAAAAAAAACCCACCATCAGCTTTCTCTTTGCAACTCTCTCTTTGATTCAAATGGATACTAACTATCCCACCCATCTTTGCCAGTTGTCTTCTGCATATATATCGACTCGTTTCTGTTCATCTTTGTCACTGCTGTTCTGAGGTTTGGGCTCGGCCTAAACACCAATTATGCAGTCTGTGACGGAGCTATTCTCCTCTGTCTTGTTGCATATATCAGCACGAAAGTAGGTTCATCATCATCTTTGCAAAGTGTTGCGAATTGTATAGCTTTCTACAAAATTGAGCATGTTAGCTGATGATGTTACTTGGACCTAGGTGGTATGCCTTCCTATAATCAAATCCATGATTTTTTTTAGGACAAAGAAAATAACGAGGAATATTGTTGTCAGCTTATCTACTCATTTCTGGTTGAAAAATCAGTAGGTTTTGTCCTCCCCTCCCTTCCCTTCCTCCCAATCGACATCAACAGGATCGGTCGTTGCTGACTGTCATCGCCACCACAAGTACATCATACGGGGAGCGTTGACGCCTCGGATGCACTCAAAATTATGGCTTTTCAATACATTTGGCATGCTCGGTATGTCACCCTCTTACAGTGCATCATCTAAGTTTTCATACATGCTCACAACTCTACAGGAGCATACAGCGTTGTTATCATTCTTAACTTTGTATTGTAAGTCTTGATTTGGCCTCTCTATCAAGAATCATCATTGTGTACCTCTGCTCACTAAGATATCAACAGCCGAATTGCGCGGTTCGAGAACGGCGAATGCGTTATTGGAATGGAGAGGAAGGCGTTGCTGCCTCTGATTATATTTGATCTGGTTCTGAATGTGGGTTTGACCACGTCAACCCCTTGGCCGAATTTGTCTTCTCCTTCTTGAAGTTAACAGGGACCTTTAGGTCTATCTCACTTTGTTGTTTCTAATACCTGTCACAAGTATACTCATCCCCTTCTCCGAACGAGCCTTGTTGGTGTCGATCATGTTGCTAATGATGTTTTTTTTTTTCTTTACTAGCATTGCATTCCTTCAAAACCAAAGAGAGAACACAGACTAGGACAGAGATCCACAGAATGGCAGTGCGGACATTTATTGGGTCACTCTGTACGCTTACAAGTAGCATTGTGTGAGTCCTCAGCGTTCCCTGGTTGTCAGATGTTCGAGCTGTTACTGACTATATCGTAAATGTCAAAATCAAGCAATCTGTCTGTTTTGACAGCGCTCGATGGTGAGCCAGGGTGGCTTTGTCTTTTGTGCTGTAATAGTGATGGTCAGTCTCGGTCTCTCAGCCTCTGTTTCACTTAAGACTTTTCTTTTCTTTTCGCCACTCCACTTTTGTCCAACCTTTATTGGCATGCACACGAGCACAGCATTTTTTTTTTAACACTGTGGCGCTTAATAGTTCTCTTCTCGGCTCTGATGGTCTACTGGGTCACATTCCACGATCACGTAGGCAGCTACCGCTCTGAGATGGCTTCGCGCGAGAGCGGCTTGCCTCACTCCATTACCAGGCGCCTGAGCTCCATCACGACGGCCCGGACCAGCCCTCTCCCACCAAAGGCAGTTGGACGCCCGCACCGGCGCGGCACACTGTCGTATCCGCCCTCCTTCTACATGTCGCCACGCATATACCCTCAGCGTGGTTCGGACGGATTGGACGAATATGTCAACCTCTCAGGCCTGGACTTCAGCCAACAGTTGAGGAGCACCTGGACAGGCATGGTCTCCTCGGAGACGGAGGAGCCTATGAGCAGCCAACTCCGCTAGGGTTCGTCCTTGGGACCGGAAGCAAAAGGAACAAAAAAAATAAAATGGGCGGCCAGCATATGGTGTTGATACGAGCACTTGCAGCGGCGGCCAAACAATGTCGGTTCGGACATTTACGGAACGAACAAGGCAAAGAAAAAAGCGCAGCAAGAATTTACGGAGCTGTGTGGCAAGTGATCGATATATCAACAAACACACATATATATAAACAACAAGCAACTGTATATGTATAATTAAGTATATAGTCCACGGCATTATATTGTGGACGCCTGAGGTCGTCTACTTGTAGAGCGGGATATGTTATTAGACGTCTACTCTACTATTAAAAAGGAACACGCATTGAATAATACCAAGTACCTAAGTAACCAATACAAAAGAACGTTTTGGAGAGTGGCCAGTCTTATCAGATTGAAATAATTATAACCAAATGCCGAGACAAGTCTCGCCAGTGCGCCCTCCAGCTCCAATCTTGTTAATTCGTACAGTTGCTGATCAGATCCATGATGCCTCCGATTGCGACCGGTATGGCTCCAGGATGGATGATGCTCAGGGCGGAGCTGGCGGCGATGGTCAGGACCTTGCCGCCGATGTCGAGGGCGATCTTTCGCTTACGGTGCGGCTTGTTGTGACTTTGCGGTTGATTCGGGTCAGCCTCTATCGCCGTGCCGTGCATGGAGGCCGCCTGCAAACTGACTTTGAGCTCTGCCATCTCCTCCTGCAGGTTGAGCATCTGCTCGCGCGTCTCCTTCTGGCCCAGCCCGGCCTCCTTCAGGTGCTGCTCGACCATGACCTGGTAGTCGTGCTGCATCTTGTCGAAGCGCAGCAGGTGCTCCATCTCGAGGCGGCGGATCTCCTCGCGGCGGTCCTGGCGCAGCAGCTCCTGGTCCGTGTGGATGCGGTCGATCTTGCGCTCCATCTTGGCCCTCTCCTTCTCCAGGATCTCCTGCAGCTCGTGGTCCCTCTCGGCCAGCGCCTCGGCCGCCTCCTGCTGTATCTTCCTGAGCTCGTCCTTGTACTTGTCCTCCAGGATGAGCAGGTCCTCGTTGACCGCACAGCCTGCCTCCGTCTCGCCGATGGGCTTGCCCTCGTCCACCAGCTCCCGCTGCAGCTGCAGCGTCTCGGGGTCGCGGCCGGCAAACGAGAGCAGGATGTCGAGGGCGGAGCGCTGGTCCCCTGTGAAGCGCTGCGTGCGGGCGCCGTGGGACATCATGTCGCCCCAGAACTCGGGCTTGGAGATGAGCTCGCTCTCGTGGGCCTCGGAGATGGTGTCGCTCATGGTGCCCCAGAAGGTGGAGGCGATGACCACGTTGCGCATGGGCTTCTCGCCGCAGAGCTTCCTGAACATCTTGAGGTTCCGCATGGCGCCCCCGTCCATGCGGACGTCCGTGATGCGGTGGAGGTAGACGATGCCTGCCAGCTTGGTGTTTTGCTTGTACGTCAGCTCGAGGAAGTTGGCCAGCTCCTTGAGGACCTCTGCGTCGGATTTGTACGTGTCGTTGAACCCTGGCGTGTCGACCAGGATGAAGTTGTAACCCTCTGCGGTGAACTGATGCGGTGTGACTTCTTGGGTGCCTGGATAATTGATAGATTGGTTAGCAGGGAAACAGCGGCTGCTTCATGTGTCGTGAGTGAGTATGTAATTATTTCTGAGACTTACACGACACAAGTGAATGCCCCACGATGCCTTCATTGGTGCCCGTTGCTCGCTGGATAAAAGTACTCTTCCCGGCACCCGTGACCCCCATGACCCCGATAATCTGGCAACTCATTAGTTCTGGTGTGTGTCTCATTTTTGTCTTATCTATCTCTTGGGAACTCACGAGGGTTGGGAGGGTCGGAATGTTCTCCAAGTCTTGAATCTGCATTTTCGATTTTGCGTCTTGTCTTGTCGAACGAAGAGAATAATTAACAATGGTAAACAGTTTGGTGAATTCGAGTATAATATGCACACACACACACACACACACACACACTGGAAATAGACAAGATACGGAGGGAAGCAAGGCAGGGCTCGGGCTGGCTGGGCAGGAGGCCGTCGAGCAGCAAACGCAGCTGAGTGATCAGAAGAGCCGCATAGCAAGCAGACACCGCAATCTCTTGCCCTGTACTGTGGTGTGGATCCCTCTCTTGACAAATTGTTTTTTATACATCCGTGCAGGGTACTGACAAGGCTACCAATAACGTCCTGGTATCACATTTCAACATGTAACATTCGGTCAAGGTAAGAAAGAAGGAGTCCAAAAAAAAAATGCCCAAGGATTTTCAGCAGAGGAGCATCATTTCCTTAGAACCAGTGTACAGCCCTCGTTAGCCGCTCAGCTTGCAGCCGCAAGTCCGTTGCAGGTTGCAGCTATTGCAGCCCTTGTGACACCCCCTCTCAGCGCATATCTCAGTCAAAGCGACGCTCTCGTGTATCTATAGTAAGCTACAGCCGCTGCAAGAGCAACAGTGTGCTAATCCCAAAACTGTAAGGCAGCCCGTGGGTGGGGTTGCATAGTGAGATCCTCCGAGCCACACCAATGGATCGCAAACCCTTTCTTGTGTAAGTAGTGTGTGTTTACTGGGGGTTGAGACTTTGAGCGCCAAGTGCAGTGGCCGCCACGAGTGAAACGATAAGTAGCCAGGCAGGCGCCTGAACCTTGTACTTATTACCCGTAGTAGAACCAAATTAGGGAATTCATAGAGCACAGCTTTCATGCAGGTTATCAATCTACTTCCTGAATACACCCCACACTCCCAGAGCCTTATTAGCCACGTGGACATGGGTCCTTCTAAATTATCCCTCTTCTCTTTCTTTTATCCTTATTTTCAGGCAGAGCCGCCTTTGCCGACCCAGACACGAGCTTTCAGCCAGATCCTGGAGATCTGGTCATACTTTCGGCCTTCCTCAGTGCCGCAAGCCACAATGGCTGGCTGGAGTACCATCAGCAGAGGTTTGCCAAGAAGAGCTGAATCTGGCCTCTGGGACTGGTGGAGCTCCATCAGGCTGTCTCCGATGCGCGCAAAGGAGACCGTCCCCCGGTCCCTCAGGGCCTGCAGGTCCAGGCACTTGACCACCGAGCGCTGTGACCAGAGCTTGGCCGAGAACTGCAGCGCCCGGTCGAACTCGTCTACCAGGTACTGGTGGTGTCCAGGGTCAGACGGGTCCCTGATCATGAAGCGTGCGGCACTGCTGAGGAACCTGCTGCTCAGCTGCACTGCCCGCTGCCGCCGCACCGCGCCCACTATGTCTTCTGCCTCACTCATGCCGTTTGATGCCAAGAGCCTCATCAGCTGTGAGCGCCATTGATGGGCTTCTTTTTCTTGCACTAAGAGAAAAAAAAGAGAATTAGTAATTTGTTGTCAGCCAAACGTCCAGAAGAGACCACAGTTTTTGCTGCTAAAACCTTAGATGTACTCACAGTCGACAAGAAAATTGTACAGGCTGCCCACGACTTTGCTTGTATTAATAATCGGAAGGTCAGGCTGTGCGGCCTGTTTACCGCTGCGGTCCACATCCTTGGGCTCCTTGGAAGCCGGCTCCCCCGCCTTGGAGCTGCTGCTGGGCGAGAGGCCGGACACGCTATCGAGGATCGAGAATGGGCTGGCAAAGATCTCGGCAAAGACAAAGTTTGCCAGCATGCCGTGGAGCAGGATGTACGGCAGCTTCTTCTCCCTCTCGAGCTCTGCGGGCACCCTGCCGTCTGCAGCCAGGACCATGAAGGTCTGTAGCTGTGCCATCAGCTCGCGGATGTCCTCTTCAGGCCGGTTGAAGAAGTGCTGCTTGTTGCTGTGAGCAGTGTCCTTTGCCCAGCCATACCAGGACGATGACCGGTTGGCAAACCACTGAACGATATCGCTGTCCGACGTCGCAAACGATCTGTTTTGCTCCATCATGGTTTTGGCAGCAGACTGGGCCGAGACGACGTGCTTCTTTTGGTCCTCGACCAGGTGTACCAGCGACGCAACCTGGTTGTCAAGGTCTTGCACGAGCTTCTGTTGGCTCTGGCACTGCGATGACAGCCTCTGGTTCTGTCTCTCGAGGCTGACAATGTCAGCGTGCTGCTTCTGCAGCGACGACTCGTAATGAGCACTCTGCCGGGACAGCTCGTCCTCTTTCTTCTGCAGCTGTTGCATCAGTGCATTGTAGTCGTTCTTGCTGACACAAGCTGGTTCTCTGGCGACCTGCTGGCCGTACTTCTGCTCGTACTTGGCGTTGTATGATTCGTGGCTGCGGTTGGGGAGCGGCGGGCGGGAAGGGCTTCCTCGGCCATCTCCTCCTGCTCGTTTCCTCTCCGGGTTCTCTCCGAGCCGCTGGAGGTCATGGTACGCCCCAGCGGTGTTGGTAGCTTCTCGTGCACCCGAGGAGGAGGCAACCGTCTCGAATGTGCCTCGTCGCTGGAGCTGAACTGTGACAACCTCAACCTGCCCGTGCTCATTCGTGGTACGAGTCCAAGTTTGGTTCACTACGTTGCTAAGGATATTAGAATAATGTCTCATCTATTTTTGTTTTAAAGGTGAAATATTAACAAAGGAGGGGATGGGATGCGTATTTTGACATGCCTTCTGGGTTCTCTACATGCATCTCGCGCATGGCATCTTCTCCAGCAAGCCTTTCTTGCTTGGAAGCGGCGGCGGCAGCGGCGGCGGCTTGTGCTTCAGCGAACTCCTCGAGTTTGATCCTGCCAGGGGAACATGACCTGCCATCTTTGTGCCCTTTCTTCCCCATCTTGCAGGAAAAGGGTTCAGACCAGGTAAGTCTTTTGACAGGTATTATGAAACAGTTCCCAGTGAGGAGAACTATGTATGAGCTGTGTATTTATTGAAGGAAGATGTAAGTAAACGTGCTACTCCGTCTGGAAGTGTTTTGAGCGGAATCTGACCAGACCAAAGAGGGAGAGAAAGTCTCTTTGAGACGGTAAACACCCAGGCTCTATGGAAAACAACCTGGGCCAAGTCTGCCGAGCCTATCGATCATATGCTTTTGGTTTATATGCCTAGCCATGTCTGTTCAAGGCTCGGTCGTGGTCGCAGCTGTAATTGACACCCCGAACATCCCCTTGCTCTTTTTGCACAGCCGTGGCTTGCCAAGGAGTCCATCGTTTGCTGACATGCATGATAGCTAAGCGCCGGTCACAATCTGTCCAGGATCCAGATCCCAGAGCCTCATCCTATTGTATCTTCAATGTACCCTTCTATCCGCCGTCCCTACCCTCAGCCGCTGGCCACAAGCCGAAACCTTTAAGCAGAAGGGAATCCACTGAACCTCCTCTCCTCGGCACGTTTTATTTGGTCATTTCCTATAGCCAACTTTCCCTGGCAGAAGAAAAAGAAAAGAAAAATACCACATCAGTCGTACATTCTTCTCCTTCTCTGGCTCTCTTCAGAAAACATCCCCTTGTGATGATTCGATACCATTGAACTCGACAAACATGTCTGGCAGCGTCAAGAAGCTCATTGTCGGCATAGACTACGGCACAACCTTCTCAGGTAAGAGCCATTCACGCCGGTCCATCTTGTCCTAGGGATAGAACTAACAGAAGCCCTGACTTGTTGCAACACCCATTAGGTGTCAGCTATGTCTTCTCTGATGCCTCCAATGTCGATGATGTGGAGGTCCTAGATTCGTGGGGCGCCGGAGATCAGTACCAGAGACAAGTCCCTTCACGCATCTCCTACGAGCCACGCTACACCTGGGGCTATGATATTGAGAACCGCGAGCTGGCCTACTGGTGAGTCTTTCCTTCTGTCTGGACTGTTTGTCAGGGGGAAAAAAAATGAAATAAAAAATAACTGAAGTTTCTTTATTCAAAAGCTGGACTAAACTTCTGTTGGACGACCATGCTATCGAGACGCAGCACGATGATGGAAACCTCAGGAAGTATGTCCTTGAAGAAAGGCGATCCTGTTCTTCCTCTCCCCTATGTTCTCCCCTGGCTCATCCAACCAATCAACAGATACTACGGTGCCGGCTTCAAGACAACGCCCAAGGGCAAGACTGCTACAAACGTCGTCACAGACTACCTCAAGTTCCTCTACGGGCACATGATGAAAGAGCTCGGGCGGAAACTGTCCGAGGAGATCCTGGCCGTCACACCCATCCAGTTTTGGTTCACGCTCCCGGCCTTGTGGTCACACAGGGCCCAGAACGCTACGCTGCAGGCGGCCACGAGGGCTGGCTTTGGGGGCAGGCACAATGACGAGATCCACCTCGTCAAGGAGCCTGAGGCGGCGGCTATTGCTTGTCTTAGTGGTCTGACTGCCAAAGGCCCGTCTCCTCATGTGCAGGTATGTATGGGGGAAGACGGATAACTCGCGTTGTCCAAGCGAGCAGATTTATCCGCCCTCTTTTTTCTCCTTTTGCTAACGGTGGAAAACTGCAACTACTAGTCCGGCAAGATTGTCCTTGTTTGCGATTGCGGTGGTGGTACTGTGGTAAGTCTGGCCTGAAAATCACAGTCTGAACATCTACGAAAAGATTTATTTCAGGCTCCCTTTGCAGGTAATTAAATAGCACGCAGCTGATTATGAGTCCCAGGATTTGGCTTCGTACGAGATCACTTCAGAAAGACCCAAGCTCTCACTGAGGGAAGTATGCGTCAGTGAAGGTATGATCAACAATCACGCACCGTCGTCGCATCTCAAAGTACTGACATGATCAACAACCCCTTCCCAGCCGGAAAATGTGGCTCGACCACAATCGACCGAGCCTTCTACCAGCTGATGAAGAAGCGCTTCGGGGCCGTGTTCGAGAGAGTGCCCGAGGAGAAGCGCGGCGTGACCTCCAAGTTCATGAAGGACTTCGAGGCCGCCAAGAAAGACTTTGGGGTTTCTGACCATCCCAGGAATACGAGGCTGAACCTGAAGATGCAGGCCAAGGCTTCAGAGTACTACGACGATGACGACAACGAGGTCATCCTGACGGGTTTCGACATGAAGCAGCTGTTCGATCCGGTTGTACAGCAGGTCCTGGGCCTGTTACAGAAGCAGATCAAGGCTACGGAGAATGCAGGACGTAGTGTGAATGTGAGTATCTCATGGCTGAGGGCTTGGGAGAGAGAGAGAGAGAGGGGAAAAGAGAGGATCGGACTGACCTGTTGACAAATTGTACCTGTACCCTAGACAATTGTTCTGGTCGGCGGATTTGGCACCTCGCCCTATCTGTACAAGAAGATCAAGGAGTGGTGTCCATCCGGGATATCCGTATTCAACCCTCCAAGATCGTAAGTTCACGTCAAATGCTTTTTTTTTTGGGGGGTTATTTGTCTTCTCCCTTTCCTGTACTGGTATCCCAGAGGAGCTGACTCAACTTGGCAGATGGGAGGCCATTTGCGTGGGCGCCGCTGTCCGAGGCCTGCAGGGACCAATGGTCAAGGAGAAGAAGAGCCGATCCCACGTCGGATACACGACAGGCCGACCCTTTGAGGAGGGCGTCGACAATGAGCATGACTGCTACTACGACTTTTATGGCAGAAAGAGGGTTTGTGACAAGATGATCTGGATGATTGACAAGGTCAGAATGAGACCCTCAGAGAAGAAGAATAATGAAGAATTATATTGGCTGACTTTTCTCAAACAGGGAGAGACGATCACTGCAGAGACCAATAAGCGACGATCGATCTACTGGACATCTGAGGAGGGCGACGACAGAACTTACACGCTGGAGCTTTACGAGAGCACCGCAGACTCGGCGCCTGAGTTCCAGACGCACAACAGTAAGTATTAGCTATATGCTCACCACCATTTTTTTTTTCACTGCATGACCATTATTAGTATGATAACTACGAGCGGGCCGGCTGACGATCTTCTCTTCTTCCCTCTTCCCTCCCCCAACAGCGGTCATCCAAGTCGGCACTGTGATCTCAGACCTGTCCAATGTCGACTACAACGTCTTCGAGAACAAACTGGGAAAGAACGGCAAGCGGACGTACAAGGTCGACTTCGAGCTCATGACCATCGTCGAGGACCAGCTTGGGTATATGCACTTCAGGGTGGTGGTCCAGGGCAAGGTGGTCGGGCAGGCACGGTTGAGCATAGAGAAGGAGTCCGAGAAGCACGACCTGGGCAGTTACCTGTCAGGTTTGTCGCTTCAGCAGAGTGGGGGAAGAAAGTAAAGATGAGGTTGATAATTGTAGAGTGGAGTAGAGGACGAGTGCTTGTTATTTTTCTTTTTCTTTTGGATTTTGATTTATCTCTCCCAGGTAGACTGCACTGTACGATCATGCAATACCCGTCCATACCAGATTCACCTGGTGCTCTCACTGAGGGTCGGTCTTCAGTTGCTGTGGGCAGAAGGCAATGAACGCTTTCTGTGTGTGACACTCCAGCAGAGAGACTCAAGTTGGGCCCATGGGAACAAGGATATTCTCGCTCGCCACTGGTGCCTGCATATGCCCAACTCGTTCTCCCCATGGGTACCGTCCGCCTCGAGGGGCCCTGGCTCATCCTCAGCAAACAACCCACACACAAGGTTGCCATCATTGTACGTATCTTGGGCAGCAGATGATCAGTCTGGGGACCACCCTGCCTCTCTCTTCTTCCCTTCCCCGGTTCAGCCGTCCCCCACCCCCAACGGCTGGCAGATGGGATGTGACTGCACCGCGGGCACAAGCTGGTCAGCATAGTTTCAAAAAAGAAGATAAGTACATAGGAGCAGAAAAAAAAAGGGGGAAAAAACGAGAGAACTGACTACAATCTGCTGTGGGCAAACGCGCTAAGAAAGGCCAGAACCCAATTTTGACCCCTTCCCTCAAGCCATCAGCAAGCCCACCTGACCTGGTGGCTGCCGAGCTGGAAACTCCCTTACACTACGTAGTATGTACCGAGTACTATACAACTGGTTGGCGTGTGAGAGCCGACCCATGCCCTCCCCCTTCCCCAATTCCATCCTTTCCACCACCACAGTTCAGCCGAATGGGCCGATGCAGTCCTGCAGAGCTGCCCAACTGTTTTGGCCCCCTCCTTGGTGCCCAACGCCCGCTGAACGTCAGGCAGGCAGGGTTAACAGGCTTTCCCCCCGAGACCAGGTTTCAAGTTGTGTGGGGAGGAGAGCCCAGACCGACTTGACTGGCGGGGGTGAGAGAAGCCCAATGCATAACGTGAGGTTGTCTCCTGTCCGTCTCATCCCTCTCTCTTTTCGTCCCTGGGTGTGTGTGTGTTGTACCATGAGACTTTGTGGAATGATTCCAGACCACCCCATCATACATATCCACCAGATGGAGACGGGGCGACCGAGTCCATGATGGGCAATCGATCAAGACCGTGGAGCAAGAGTCCACGTGTAAATGGGTTCGGTCAGGTATGAATTGTCTGTCCTCTTGAGCCCAGGAGACTGTGGACGGTATATAGAGCACCTTGTGATCTTCCTACCGATCTACTATTTTATCACAAACTCGATTCCATCCTGTATCAGTCGCCGAGAACCTCATCTTGAGAGAGAACATTCATTGTTCACACTCGCCGATGAGGTCGACGATGTATGTATGCAGGAGACTCAGCACATGTAAAAGGATATCACATCACCATGACCTCGGGATCTCGTATACATGAAAAGTACGAGGCTGGCAGAATTTGCAAAAACATAAACAATCTTTTTTTTTCGTGGGGGTTCTTTTTTTGGCTTCCAAAATTTCAACAAAACACACGAGCGACTCCAAGCAAGCAGAAAAGTCCAGCAAAAAAAAAAAGAGCAATTCTTCGAATGACATCAAGCAGACAAAAATCCCAACACACCCGAGCCCATGCTCGCCCTTTTTTTTTTTAAAAAAAAAATCATTTCCAACGCAAGCAAGTATCCGTATTTCCTAACCCAAAGCTGTGATTTGAGGCTGTTGTCATGTGACTGTCCTGTCGTCCAGCAAAGGTTGCCCCTTCCAATGATTGATTCTATGATCCCAAATTTCCTTTTTCCTCCTAAAATTCCGAAAACAAAGAACAAGAAATCTCAAAACAAATTTCAAAACGCACTCCTGCCTCGGTGCGAGGCAAGGTATCCCAGGAGTAATTGCTCTGTGCAACTCGAGGTAAGGGGACAACACCAAGGCCCCCTTGTGGTGAGTCCACATGAGGGCTCGTCGCGCTCCTTCACGGATCCAGGTCCAGATAAGCCAAGGGCTGGCTGGTTTTCCAGGTGGTTCCGGGATGGGGTAGTAGCCTTGGTGTACGCTGCTGTGGTGATGTGTGTGGTAATCATCGGCGCAGCGGAGCGGCGCGGCGGGCCTTCTCACAGCTTGGCGCTGCACATGACTTGGATCCTTCAGGTCCGGGCGAGATAGAAGACATTCCTGTTCCGAGACGGGTCTCTCTCATCTATCTTGCACTTGCAATGCTAAAGACGCTGACAGTGTCGGGTCTTTTGCATCTATGGGATCTGTCAGAATTCCGAACATATCTGTTTTTGAAAGTGCTCTCCCGAGACTGATGGCAGATATCAAGTCTCGAGAGGCAGATGTGTAGTGAGACTTACCGATAATTCTTCATTCAGCCAGATGGCTGCACAAAGTGCAGGCCCTGGATTTGGGCTGGGTCGGTGCACTTGACGTGGGCCGTGTAGTCCATGTGGATCCTCTCCAGTGTGTTCAGGCTGTCCTTGAGGCGGCTGATCTGCATCATGACCGTGGGACCGTCAAGCTGGCCGAGTTCGTTGACAACACTGGGCAGGCTGGCCTGGACGGTGGACCATTCCTCACGGAGCTTGGCTGCCACGTCAACCTTGACGGGCACCTGGGGCTGCATCCTTGGGCTGGTCTTGCGGGACTTGGGAGACTTGCGGCCGGTGGTGGTGTTGTTGTTGCCGCTCGCGTCGCTCTTCCTCTTCTTGGATTTGTTGGCGTCCTTGCGTCCGTCCTCGTCGGGCGAGGGAGGCGCGGCGTTGTGGACACGCTGCATGTGGTCGTGGAGGTTCCACTTGCGAGGGAAGCCATTTCCGGGCTGGGCACGATCACATCCAACAAAGGTGCAAGGGTAAGGCTTGGTTCCGTGGCCGTGCATACCGTGCGCCTCCCTCTCGTGCCGGAGCAGGCAGGCCGTGGAGGAGAAGGGCAGTTCCTTGCAGCTGTCCATCTTGCAACGGTACGGCTTCAGGTGGGAATCAACGAATTTGCTGTTGTAATGGATAAGGACTGATGAGTACGAGGGCATGATATGTTTTGGGGGGGGGGAGGGGGAGGGATATTTAAGTGTCTCTCTCTCGACGACTTACTCGTAGTTGCACTTGAGCTTCTCTGGCCGGTGGCAGCAGCCAGTTTGTCCTTCCCAGGGGCAGTGGTAGAGGCCATCGGCAGCTGGCAGTGCGGACCTGTAGAGCGGGTGGTCCCTGGCATTCTCAACATCGTTACCAGGAAGTGTACCGCTCCAGTCCTGCTGCATCTGGGCCTGGTCGTCACCCACAACAGCCGACATGCTGATCTCGAGGTTTGCACCGGTCATGATGGGCTGCATGGCAGGGCCGCCGAGGCTAAAGTTATCCATGACGGGGATGCTAGGAGAGCCGGACGAGACACTGGTGTTGGGAGAGCTCTGCAGGAAGGGGCCCCAGCTGTCGTCCTTTGGTGTGGTCACCTCGCTCAGGTTGTCCCAGGTCGTGGCAGGCGAGCCGCCGGACACGCTGGTCTCGAAGTTCAGGCTCACGGGGTCGACGTGCTGGGGGGCGGCAGCGAAGTCATTCAGGCCTGAGGAGGCGCCGTGTCCATCCATGTGGGAGTACATCATCTCGGGCGTTGTCGTCAGGCTGTGGGGCTGCTGGAAGAGGAACTGGGAGTCCATGGAACGACCACTGCCCTGGAGTCCGTCCGTGAAGGTGGTGGTGGTGGAATCATTACCTGTCATGTCAAAGCTTGACGCCTGAGAGGCGCATTGCGACATTGCCGTCTGGAGCCCGGACGGGCTCCTGCACGGAACAGAGTCGGTGGTCTTGTGGCTAGACGCAGAACCACGAGAGGAGATTCGGCACATTGGCTCGGCCTTTCGGGTCTGGTCCTGGCAGACTGCGGGTGCAGTCTGCATCCAGATAGCTTGGAACTCATCCATGGCCTCCATCCGGCTTCTGGTGGGGAAGGGGCCCATTGTGAAGGGGTACTCCTCGGAATCTCCTTGGTCCGCGAAAAAGTTCTGTGAACCTGCTGCTACTGTCGCATTGTCCCATGCTGATCCTGACGGATCAGCTGATGGTCCTGTTTGAGAAAAAGAGAAAATTCCAGAGGAAGCTGAAGGCATGGGCTGAGAGTAACTGTAGTCGCTGAGTCGAAAGGTCAGTGTCCTGTGTCTCCACGAAACCCTTGCCGATATTGAACACTACAGTCCCAAAAAAAAAAAAAAAAAAAATCAAGCGGATATGCCAATTCATCAAGATGGTACAACTTTGTCCTGTAGGGATAGGTTAGTTTTGGTTTGGATTTACAACAGCAAGTATTTGGAATAGGATGTTTACAGACCAAAGTGATAGGCCATGAGAATGTGACCTGACAAGAACCATTTTGCATCCAAGGGCCGGGGTTGTGTGCAGAGTCCAGGTGAAGTGCATCCAGGCAAGTACAAGGTTCCAGATCCAAGCGAAAGGGCGAGTCAAGAGCTCCATGGGTCGACGTGGCAAAAGCACAGGAAGCAAAGACAACTGTATAGCAGAGTAATCAAATGGAAAGGAGACAGCGTCCCATGTCGTGTGCAGTGTTGTGTCCTAAGGGTTGGATCCAAGGGGATTGAACAAAAGCCACGTATGGTCCAGAACATCCTTTTGGGGTGGAGGCCTAGGTGATGGTGTTCTCGTGCGGCTGCACAGGCAATCAAGAATAAAATTGCCCAGTCCTGGGACGCCCAGTGACGCTGGTGTTGGTGGGGTTTCCAGTCAACAGGGATGAGGCTCCAGTATCCAGTCTCGGGTGAGCAAGGTTGAGTGCGAAGATGGAGAAGCAAATCCAATCCGGTTTTCCGTGTTGGCCAAAAAGAAGGCAAGATGTCGATCCCAAAGCAGAGGAACAAAAAGACGCCAGTAAAATGTAGGGTACAAACCGTCCAACGGCGGGAAGCTGTTGCTAGTATGCAAAGTCGAGGACATACTTACCTGGGCATCACACACAAGGTGATGCAAGACGCTTTTCAGACCGTCAATGTTGTAACTTGTCAGATCCTGGATGGTCCTGGAGGAACGGCTCGTCCACATGTCCACAAGGAGGGCATGCACAGCGAAGAGAATCCAGAGTATCTTTGGTCCTTGGTCCCATGTATTTGTCGACATCCTGGGTGACGAAGAATGGTCCTGTACCTTTTGTCCGGTAGGGCTTGGTGGTGATGACAAGATTTGCACCAAAACTGACAGGTCTGGATGGTATACATGATCCCTTCACACCAAAACGGTGGAATTTTTTATTTGAAAAACACAGAACGCCTCCCGGGGAAGTAGACAAGGGAAAAGTTAGAATAGTATACCTTGTAGTAGTAGCAGTAACATTCTGCATTCTCCTGTTGTTTTGGTCCATGGTGTATCCAGAAGGGTCCGAGTGGATTGAAGAGACCATATTGGAAGTTCCTCTGGAGAGTCCTTGGGAGAGCGGGGTTGCTCGAGGGTCCTTTGGGTTTGACAATATCACACCCACTTGACAAAATTGATCAAGAGGTATGATACACCTGGGATGGTATAGTCCGCCAGAGGCACAACGGTATAGTTGTGGTGGTCTCAGCAGAAGCAGCAAAAGCAGCAACAGCAGAGAAGTGCGATCCTTGTGGAGGGAAAGAAATCAAAACGGGCAAGTTTCCTGAACGGCCTGTTCTTCCTGTGTTTTTGTTTCTTTGCAGGTTGTTGATGTCCTCTGAAGGAGTTGTAGTAGCAGACTGACAAGAGACAAGAGAGGTCCTGTTTGCGCGTGGTTGAACTGAAACAAGGTAGAGAGTGGGAGAGAGAAGAAAGCAAGTGGCACTCGAGGGCAGAGTCCAGGGCCAAGGTCAGGTTGTGGATAGATGATAAGAGGTGGCGAAAGGGCAAGACAGACAGCGGGAGATCAGCATGGGGAATCCAGAGTGGGTTGTGAGGTTGGGCTGAAATGGTCCAAATGGGATTTGCTGTAGTGGTGACGGTGATGACGATTGTTGATGAGGGAAAAAAAAAAGAAAAGGAAAGGAGAGCATGGGGAAGGTTGGGCACTGAGAGGGACACGGTTGGGTTTTAAGCTTGCAGATGGGCCTACAGGGTCCCGACAGGGCCTGAGCCTGCGATCAGAGCCTTGAAATTGGTGAGCCCCACAGTGCTGTGCTGGCAGGCGCCCACTGGACACAGGCACCCTGTCCCCTGCCCCACAGCACTGTCTGAGGACGCTGCCATCCCTGTAGCCGCTGTAGGAGCACCACTCGGGGCACACTGGACACCCCCTGCCCGCTGCCAAGCAAATGAACATCAGCCCCCGCCCCCCTTTACTGCTCCTTTCCCTCCTCCCAACGTCCCACCCGACCTCGTTGTCCATCACGAGAACCAACAGACACCACAAACCGGCCTCATCGCGGCGCCTACTCATGCCCGTATCGTCCCATCACCTTCTTCAATCAACACTAGATATGCACTCCCGCGCGGGCTGTCACATTGGCCGCAGCAGAAGGAGTCGTGAGGTGTGAGCTGGCACCCGCCGCCTGCAGCTGCTATTCGTCTGTCCTCCTCTCACCGACTCTCCTTCTCGTGTCGTGTGTGCGTGGCTGGCTGGGTCCGTCAGCTTTTTCACCCGTGATACTACATAGTGCTATCCTACACCCCCTCCTCCTCCAGCCAATAGTCCCGGACAGCACAGCACTCGAGGATGGTCTGCCGCGACGCTCAACCGGCCAAGCATGCTTCATGCAGAGACAACGCATCCATGCAGGAGGAGGGAGGGGTGGGCAGTCCAATTTCTTATCACGCCCAGGTTCGTGCATAAGTGGTCCATGCCGCGGGACGCTCGGGGCGTCTCTCCCACCAGTCAATCACGACCTTCATCCCGGACTCTGAGGATTCCGGTTCCATCGGCTCAAAGTTTGGCCTGTGCGGACGTGCTCCAACGCTGATAAGGGTCATGATTCGGTCGATGTTGCCTGCATTGGTCAAAAAGAAAATTGACAATACTAAGTATTCCACTGCTAACGCGGCTAGCGATGAGGGTGGAGAGTCTCGGCGCTCTGGTGCTCAGACTCCTGTTCTGCTGATCCCAATTTTCAGTCATAGTAGCAAGGACCAAGTTTTACCCGACGTCTTTGTTGTCCCCTCTCTCTCAAAGATGAGGCTGGTCTGGCTGGCAAATCTTGGAAAAGTTGGCAGAGTCCCCACTCTGTTTCGATGGGATCTGCAGCAGAGCTCGAGATGAAGACGACTCACACGCCTCGGGAATCCGGGTACTGATGAAGGCATCGAAATAGGTGCCGTCGGGACTGAGAATGCGTCCCATCGTCGACGTGCAGCTCTCTTCCTCCCTCCTTGTGCCTCTGCTGCTGGCAGACATGCGTTGTTCCGGGACCTGCAGCGGTACCGCCTGCAGAGTTGTTCGTGCTTCCCAGTGCGACCGATTTTGTACCAGAACGCAGCACCAAACCAGGACAGAATCATTCCAGTCTTGCTGTCCAGGTCATGATCTTGGATGGCCAGACTGCCGCATTCTTCTGTCTTCCTCTTTTCTTTTCTTTTCCTTGCCTTTTCTTTTTTCCTTTCAATACTTTTGGACGGCTGATGGATTGGCGTTGTGAAGCCACAGCCACCTGGATTCTAGACCCGGCCTAATGCGGACTGATGAAAAGCAAGTGTCAATATGGACTGCTTGCTCGTCATCACACATGATCTCCTCAGGCACCGGCTCATTGGCCGAGCAGCGCTGGCACTGGCTACAAAATCCTCCGTGTGCACGCGGGTATCTTGTGAACCCGTACCGCCGTCGTCATTGGGGGACGATATGCTCCGAGAATCTCGATGCGTTCAACCACGAAGGCTACGATCACGTCAATGAGTCTCAGTCATCGTCATTTGGAAGCATGCCGCTGTCTTGAGAGGTCATTATCCTGGGAACAGACTTCTTATGGATGGCAATCTTTGTTCTGTCCTTCTGGTCTATGGAAAATTTCTCATCAAGTTTGCACTTCAAGGTAACTGCGGCCACGCTTTTCTGTTCGTCACTCAACACAGTGCGCGTCCAACGGCGCAGGTCTCCTTGGGTCTCGACCGCAGATGGGCCTCAGCTCATATTGACTACAGCAGTTTCCTTATTTGTCCTCGCAATTCTTCTGACTTGGTGTGAAGGAGAGACGCTGAGGGAAGCTGGACCGGGGAGAGGAGAGGCGGCCGAATGGGTAGTCTTTACCGACCTGGTCAGCATATGAGGGGAATTGAGGAATTGGCTGGTGTAGGGAGACGGGATTTGGAAAGAATGACTATCTTCTGGCTAAGTCATTGGAGCTGATATTTGCCGACTGGACTGACGGGAAATCTAGGGCAAAGGCTCGGTTCCAACACACATGTTGATGCAAATGCAATGTCTCCTTCCAAGACTGGCACAATGTCAGCGTATAGTGCCACAGGAGAACCACCGGAACCGCTCTTCCATTTACTTGTGTGCTCAGCTCATCTACGGCTCAGGCAGCACAGTTCCTACTTGCTTACATCGGAGTGCGTGGCGTCCGAGATTGATTGGGACTTCTAGACCTTTCGACGCACAAGATACCGAGAGCAGGAGCACTTTCCTGAGCAATATCACGGGCAATATATTCGACGCCACAACGAAGGGACACCACCAGAAAATGAAGAAGAAAAATGACCACCCCAGCGATGCATGCAGGTCTGACGCCCAATTCAAAGCACACATGGACCCGCTTCTCGTGACACCAGCTGTGCCGCCACCTAATTTCTCCTCACGCTTTAACCCAGTGTTCGCATCTGCGATATTACTTGGAGCTCTCGGGATGCAGACGGGCTGAATGCAGGCCCTGGGAGGGACGGGCCCGAACGGTGGCTGGACATTCGGGCGTCGCTCTAGACTCAGGACGACGGAGAAAAGGGTGAGGGGGCTGCATTGATGCCCAACCTGCAGAGGTTCTTTTTCGAGATGGTCAGACCGCCGCCTTTAGAGGTAAGCGCCTCTGCAGTCGCAAAAGAGAGGAGAAGCTACGCAGAGGGTGTGTATGGGCCTGGCAGGGTGAATGGCGTCGTCCAGCCACTTACAATTTATTCCACAGCAATGGTGCGAGCGTTGGACGTCTGGAAATTCGTGCCCGCGTGGCCCCCTCGGTTGGCGATGATGGTCAGCAGGAGGCAGACAATGCAACCCATCCGTCACTGCTTCTCTGCTCAACCCGCCCAAAGCCCGCCCGAATACCACGTTAGCCTGGTGAGACCAAGCCGCTGATGCAGCCGGGCATCGTCCAGCCATGACCCCGTTCTTGCGAGTGCAGATGGCGCAGAGGTAAAGTGCCGGCAACGGTTACATCTGTCAGACCAGAGGACGCACGCAGTTGGGCCTGTCCGGGAGCTGGCGCCCAAGCCCAGAGACTCGATACCTCCGCCTATCAACGCCCGACAATCTAGGAACCGGGAAAGATGCAGAAGAAGCATGCAGCCAACAGATCTGTCTGGTCAGAACCATGCCCATCAGAGCAGGCCTGGCATTGGTTCCAACGTTTTCAGAAATATAACAGTAATAATTATCTGTCTGGCGTGTCTGACCCGGTGGTGTAGCTTGTGTCGACAGCAACGACTCGGCCGGATCACACAAGCGGGCAGACATGGTATCACGATTAGGTACAAACATCAATTCGGCGTGAGAAGTTTCAATAGATCCGACGTATTCACAGCAGGCAATGGGGTTTCCGGCCCGCCAGTCCACCAGACCGCTCAGATCTCGAAATCGAAAATCATATCAAGAAAAAAAGAGGGGGGAACAAAAGCAACATTGAGGACAAGCACAAGTCGCAGCCCCCGCCCGCCCTTTTGCTTGCATGCATTGAAATGAATGGGCACCACTAGGCTTGTGGTGTTGGGAAACCTTGAGTCAGCCCATCTGCAGAGGAACCATCATGATGACCGAGACTGAGACCGAGCCGCCGTGGCTTGCTCAGGGTGTGGTGTGCATTGTGCACGCTGGTTCTGCCTCAGCTGCAACCTTACCTTGGATTGCAATACCATCGGGCAGCACACACAAGACAAAGTGTGTGGTCTCTGCTGTTGTGTGCCATCTCGGCTTATCGAGCCTATCACTGGCCTGCGGTTTGCACACACAACCCGAGAAGGAGGGTAATTAATTTTCGTTTTTTCTTCTTCTTTTTTTGTGAGATGACCTTGCGGGTCTGGCATCAATGCTTCCGTTGGGCTGCAGCAATTGTGCATATTTCACTGCCCAACGTAACCAGTGCCGCCTGCCACCATGCCCAAACAACCTGGGGAGTCCCCTGCAAGACCTGGCACTTCACTCCTCCAGATCCCGACCTGGATGCATGCATAATTCCATTCCACCTTTGGGCCACGTCGCAACGTCGCGTCGAGGCCCAACGGGTACCCTCTCTTTTCCTCTCTCTCTCTCTCGCCCGCTGAAGCTGACAAGTCCCGGTGTCTGCTGGAGGGGAAAAGGGGGGAGGGGGGTGTGGGAGGCTTGCTGCTCGTGAGCAGGAGGGAAGTGCGGGTGCGGAGACTCACAGCCAGCTGTTGCTTGGCCTGGGATCTCCCTGGAACCAAGCCAGCTCGTCTGTCACATCTCACAGGATTTTTTTTTTTTTAATTCCCAGACGCGCAATCATCCTTGACACAGTTCAGGGTTCGAGGAGACGTAGCTGGCCGCGCCGTGTGTGTAGTGTGTGTGTGTGGTACTATGTACGGTACGGTTACGGCAAAAGCATACTGCGTGCTGGGGTTGCTTTCCCTCTCACCCTCTGTCTCTCTGTCTGTCACCCTCTCTTACACGCCCGACTTCTGGTTCTTGTCGCCCGCCTCCACGGGGATTGCTTTGTGGCTCGACGGTGTAAGCCCGCTGTTCCTGGTCGTGTGGATCCTAGTGGCGACTTGAGGACATCGTGTCGAATATTGTCTCCAGCCTTGATTCACCCTGCCGCCCTGCTCGTGAGGGTAGTCTTCGGCCCTCATCTCGAGGTTCCTTTCTTGCCACCCGCCGAGAGTAGATAAAATCAACCCCCCGGGCTTCGAATTCTTTCTTGTCGGCACATCATATTTTTATCTTGGTAAACTGGTCCACCGATCTGGAACCCCCGTCCCTGACCAGCCACAAGGTCTGAGAGAGAGAGAGAGAGAGAGAGAGAGAGAGAGAGAGAAGAGAGGACCAAAACCAAAGACAGCCTGTCGCTTCTTGAGCAATCCCGCTGCGAGCAAAACAGCAGCTGCCTCGCCCGCATCATCCCAATCCGGAGGACAACCCCCTACCCAAGGACGAAAGGCTTTTGTACGAGTCGTCGTCCGCTTCGAACGCATCACGAACCCAAAACAAAAAGACACACCCACATATCCCAGAGAAGAAAAAAAAGGACCAACTGCAATAGCCCGTGGATCTCCTGGTTAACGGACGGGACCAATACTTCCAGAGGAAAAACCCCAGGAGTGAAAACAGAAAAAGAACCAAAAAGGAGAGGACTTCCCTTGGACCATTTTTGCTTTGAGCACGCCAGTGGAAAAAATATCTTGGACCTTCTTGTGTGTGTGTGCGCCGTGGCCACATGCTTCCCCCTTCTCGCGACTGACTGTTTGTCTGCAATTTTTCTCTTTTTTTTTTTTTTTTTCCCCTGCTCGTGTTTTTCCAATTCCAGTGGCCATTCCCAGGTTTCTTCGTCCCTTATCTCGACCCTTTTTTTGTTTGGATATTCTGGATACCCCCGACCCGCGGACAACGGAGTGGATTCTTCCAAGATGGCACAGCCGGACTATTCCTACAGGAGCTCCAAAGGACCTTGGGCGACACGAAGGTGCGGAACAACAGATTGAGAGAGAGAGAGAGACGAGAGATGTGATCAATCCCCTGCTACGGACTTGGGCGCCCGCTAACTCTGAAGGTAAAAAAAAAAAGCCCGGTCGTGTACCAGGAGCCATTCTCCAGCAGAGGAACTTATGATAATGTTAATGCATCATACAATAACCCACAGAGGTAAGGCAAGACCAAAAAAAAAAAAAGAAACAAAAGAAAAATCCATATGCCAAACAAACCCCATCCTCCCCACCCCCACCCTGGAAAGTTGGGCGCCGATGATGACGATCCCCTGCGAAAAGTGTAACGTACGGAGCGAGCACCTCAGCCTATGGTCTCCCGGGGAGCACCTCAGCAGCTGCAGCTGCCATAACGACCAGCCATGGACGATCGGAGACGACCTACTCTACCAATCCATCCTACAACTGCTCCTCCTCCTCCGGCAGCAGACCTCTGGCTGTGACATACGGGACCACAGGGACGACGCTGGCACAGTCACAACAGCAACATCAGCAGCAGCAGCAGCAGCAACAACAACAACAACAGGCAGCCTATGGGTCGTTCAAGAGCTCGAGCCCGCCAAACTGGGATTCTCAAGGACGGTTCTCGCCAGTAGACCCGATGGACGACCTCATGGCCTCCCCCAGCCTCTCGGACTACTCGATGGGCGAGAGCACCGGGACCACGCCGCCGGGCGGCGGCAGCAGCAAGCACCACAAGACCTCGTCCTCCTCCAACGGCAAGCGGTCGCAGCGGAGACCCTCGAACCGCGACGAGTTTGACGGCCCGCACCAGTTCCTCCAGCGGCCGCCGCCGGAGTACATCGCGATGCAGGAGCGGGAGCTGCCCCACCTGCCGACGAACCTGCTGGTGCAGGAGCAGGACAGCGTGCTCTCGCAGGTCAACGACCGCCTGTCGCAGTGTGCCTACGACTTTGTCGCCAAGTACCAGTTCCCGATCCCGCTCACCCAGGACATGCGGCCCGTCGAGCGGCCCCACGACCGCGAGTGGACCGAGTGGGTGTACCTGCTCAAGCGGCTGGCGACCAAGAGGAGGATCCCCGCGCGGGTTCTGTACAACGGCCAGATCAAGCAGTTTGTCACCATCCTCGAGAACAGCCTCGAGATGAGACACGCCGCCAAGCACCAGAGCCGGCCCCTCAAGGACGACAGGAACATCCTGCAGCTCATCAGCGCCGGCATCCAGGTCGCAAAGATACTAAAGGACGCCCAGGCCATGGACTACCTGGACAGGCTGTACATCTCCACCGAGAAGCAGATACAGGAGAGGGCCAAGGCCGCCGCCATGAGGTTCAACCGTGTGTGATGGGGACAGCAACCGCCCTCTGAAACCCGACACGGACGGAAAGGAGAAAGAAGAACAGAGAGAGAGAGAGAGAGGAGAATAAGAAGAAGAGGAGAAGGAGGAAGAGAAGGGGGTTCTTACCCACCTTTCTCTTCACCTATCCACTACCTCTGGACAAAACACAAGGTCTGTCTGTGATGAAGAGTCAACCTGACTTGATCCACACACGAACCTGAAATCATTCGTTCCACCAAACGGTGCTTCCATTCGAATTCAAATTTTGAATAATCTACTCACCGAATATACGTTGCAGTTGCCAACAAGAGAAGCAAGGAATGAAGAAGAAGAAGAAGAAGCAACGGAAGAGACGTCTTCAGCGCAGGGGTCTGGAGGGAGACCACAAGGACGGCGGCGGCACTGGGGTAATAATGCCAGACTGGGCCGAGGCCAAATGAGGCTGAGGGCGCCTATCATTTTCATTTTTGGTATGAATTTACGGAGAAAACGAACCACAGATCTTTGAACATGTCAGCGGAACCCATACAAGGAATTCAGCAAGGACCAGGAGGGGGAAGGGAATGGAAGGAAAGCAAAAAGAGAAGAGAGACAAGAAGAGAGGGAGGGAGACGGAGTACGGCGACACTGTTTTGCATTCTGTTGTCGTTGGGCACCCTCTTTTTATAACTCCTTTTTTTTCTTTCTTTGGGCATTACTGGACGACGCAACATCCCTTTCTTGCTTACATGGATTTTTCTCTCTTTCTTTCTCTCACGAATCGGCACGATCCGAAGGCGGGAACAGAGAGGGAGGAGGGAAGGATGGAGGGGGAGGTTGGGCTGGAAGGCTGTTTCTGCTGGGCTTGGAACGTCACCGTCATCCCACCCAACATCTTTTGCCCTATTTTGTTTTTCTTTCCCTTTCTATTCTCTCTTTTGCTTTGCTTTGCTTTTTTTTCTTTCTTTCTTTCGTTTATTCATTATCTTTTTCTTCTTCTTTCCTTATTTGCTTCGTTGTCGGTTGCGTAGTCGTCAGTCAGTCATCGTCATGTGGCCTTCTTCTCAAGTTCCTTTTTCCCTTTTCCTTGAGAGAACTCAGCGCCACTCGTGTAAAATTACTTATCCTCCCCCAACTGCAGGAGCTACTTGAACTGATATGAATTGATATGATGGATGTCTGCATGCCGCCAAACCAGCTCAAGTCCCCTCTTTTGCCTTATTTTTCCCCTTTTTTCTTGTGATCTGTGTGAAGGAAAGGAAGGGGTCATGTCCGTGGCGGCCGCTTGCGGGTCTTCCTGCATGCATGGGACTAGAAATGCAAGGCTGTCGCTGCCCAGCTCACCCCTCGGCAATTAGGGGAGAAGAAGAGGGAGGGAAGGGGTAGGGCACCATCGTGATGACAAGTGTTGTCGTGGCAGCCCAAAATACCTGTCGTGACGCATTATGTTTTTCTCTTTATGTCTTCCTTGCACACTTATGCAAGTATGCGTTCGTTGGCTGCAGAAGGAGGGCGGATCTCGATGGAGCGAGCGAGCAAGGGAGCAATCCCATCTGCCATCTGCCTCTGTCACGACCACTACCACCACACCAAAATACTCTGCTATCCTTGTCGTGTGATGCGATAGTCGGTCGGTGGTGTCGTACACAGCCTGCACGAAATATCGAAAGCTGCCCAGTGTTGTGCCACAGCCACAAGCAAGCTGCGGCTTCTGTAGAAGGCTCATCCGGCGTAGTTGCGGTGGCACAGACGACAGACAGGGCAGAATCGGAGAGGAGGTGGGGTTGTCAGGGCTTCCACAGTTCTACTCGGGGACATTCTGCTTGATGAGGAGTGTGTTGCAGAGCCCTCCTTCTTCTTTACTCCCCTCTATTCTCCTCTTTTCTCAGTCTCTCTGCATCTTTGTCACTTGATGGTAAGAGGCTTTTCAAGGTTATTAGCGCTCGTATTTGTCTTGGTGTCTGCCTGGCAAGTGGCCTGCATCGAGGCCGGTGTCAGTGTCAGTGTCAGTGTCAGTGATGGTTGTCAGTGTCACTCTGCAGGGGGGAGCGCGGAATCGGACCCCCAAAGTTTGTACCTACAGAGCCAGAGCTTGTGTCGTGCCCAGTATGGCATGTGCAGCGATCCAGACTGACCGGATGCTTCATGTTCACCGCAGCTCGGTACAGATTCAATCAAATAGCCAGCTTCCAACGCTGTGGTGTCCCGCTGCTGTTCTACAGCACAATCTATCCTTCCGGAGCACCTCAAGCCACCCCCTAAAGACGACTCATAGTACCTGCAGCGGCACCGTTGCAGGCCCAGGATCCCAGTTTGGCCGTCGGTCGACCAGCATCCCAATCGGGTCCCGCCTCGGTGGCCTCTGAAGACGGGATTGGCTGGAGCGGCCCTTGACATCCCTGCTGTCGGTCCCCAAAACAGTCAAGTGCCCTTTTCTTTCCCTCTGCTCAAGTCGAGGAAGGGGCGACATTTCTTCTGGGAAAGAGCGAAAGACCGCAGCAGGTGTTTGAAGGAAGGATGGAAAGCAGCGATGCACTGCACTGCAATACACTGCACTGTTGGGCGCAACATTCGTTTCTCAATACGTGACCGACGTTCCCAGAAAGCACCTTTTGTCCTTTGGACTCCCAAATACGATTGCTCGCCCGGTCCTTCTTTTCCCGCCCTCTGCGTGGTGATGCTTCTTCTTGTTCTCCTCGTAGATCTGTAGTGGACGGTATAACGTTTCAACCTCCCTGCTGCCTCCCTTCCTCCTCCGCCCCAAAGAGCAGTGCGCCAACAGCGACAGACAACCTTTCCCGATCAATTGAGCGAATTAATGCAGGCGAGCGAGCACCATCAGGCGACGACGACGACAAAGAGCCCTGCCTACCCGCGATTACACAAGAGACGGGGCGTGACCGCAGGCGCAGGCCATTCGTCCACGTTTCCCTCCCATCATCTGCCGAGGCGGCTTCCCGCAGCAACGCGAGGCTAAGCACTTTGGTTTCGTGCAGCGTGGGGACAGGCAGGAAGCTCACAAACAAGACCCTCTGGGAGAGAAAGAAGAGACGCTCGACGGCTCCAATACATCATTAGGCCAGGCGCTTTGGCCGGCCGGCCGGCTGCTGTTGCTCGCTACGGCGTGCTGGCTGCAGTGGGTGCGTGCATACGCGTAGGAGGGGCAACCTACATGAGGAGCTTGGACTAAGGCGTCGACGAGTCCGAGGTTGTACGGACCCAGATCTGGGAAGCCGAGAAGGAAACGGAAGTTGACGTGGCAGGGCACACAAGATAGAAAGAGGAAGAAGGAAAAGAGAGAGGGAGAGAAAGGAAGAAGACCCAAAAAGTCTCATAAGTCGAAAGAGACGCCGACAAGATCCTGTTCCGTCTCAGTTGGATCGACATCCATCTCCCCTTCAATCGCGAAACTGGCTTCCCACGAGAACCAACAGCCTCCTCCGCCGGACCAGTGGAGAGGCCAACAGCCACCCTCCAGGCACTCTGAACACAGCACCACAACAACACCTCCTCCCCATCAACAGTACCAACAATCCCAAGACGGACTCATGGCGGCCGTCATCTCGTCCGGGACCTCGCCGGCCTCGCGCTTCTCAATACCGCTGGACGAGGATGAGGAGGCGCAGTCATGGAGGTTCATCGAACCCCTCAACGCCGACACGGGCTCCTTCGACAGCGGCTCTGGCGAGATTGTGTTTACCGCCGGGAGCCCATCCATAGTCAGCCAGGGCTCGTGGAACATTGTCCACAACAACAATGGCGGCCAACAACAGCATCATCAGCAGCAACAACAACATATCAGAGCGCTCACCACGCCCTCGCCCGTCATGTCACAGAACGCTCATGCATTGTCCACATCGCCCTTCTCTGGAGCGGCTGCCTTTGGGGCCGTGTCGACGGCCAACCTCGACAACAGCAGCAACAACGACAGCCTTGTCTTTGACTTCTCCAACCTGCCCCTCGATACCGCCCAGCAGCAGGCATCTCAACAGCAGTTCGTTACCGAGGCGCTCCTCAGCGAGCAGGCGGCGGCTCTTGCACCCCAGAGCTTCGTCTTCACCCCGCAGGACATGATGGTCTCTGGCTTCCACACCGGCTTCGATACCGTGTCCATGATCACCAACGATGCCTTCTCCGCCCTGGACCAGCAGCAACCCCAGTTCACACAGCAGCTGGACATCCCCGTGTCGATGCAGGGCACTGCCGATGTCCAGCCATGGGATCCAATGGCCGTGCCCCAGGCCAGAACCTTTGTCTCGGAGCATTTCACCACCCCGCCGCCGCCGAGGTCAGACGGCTCGTCCATCTCGCTCAGCCCGAGGAGCCCGCCTTCACCTCCTGTCAAGCAGGAATCACGCGGCGGCAACGGCAGCGGCGGCGGCAGCGGCAAGAAGAACAGCACGCAGGCTATTCAGACTATTCCCAAGAAGCCCGCCGGCGTCCAGAAGTCGCAGAAGAAGAAGGCCTCGACGTCGCCGCGGTCGTCGTCGTCGTCGTCTGACAGCTCGGACAGCAGGCTGAAAGACGGCACGCTGATGTTCTGCAACCAGACGGTGGAGACGTGGGGCAACCCCAACTTCGCCGACCTGGACAACATCGAGCGGTCGTCGCAGAAGGGCCGCAAGGGGGCGCTGTCGGAGGAGGTCCGGGCCAACGCGCTCAAGGTCCGCCAGGCAGGCGCGTGTTTCTGTTGCCATATCCGCAAGGTCAAGTGTGACCAGCAGCGGCCCTGCAAGAACTGCGTCAAGCTGTGCGCCCAGGTGCCCGAGGCCGTGTGCTGGAAGTTCCCCGACTTCGCCGATATCCTCTTCCCAGAGCTGCTGCGCTGCCACCTGCGGCGCGACGAGACCTCCCGCTTCGTCGAGCAGAACGTCGCCTCCTTCACCATAGACGGCGTCGAGACCCCCTGCAGGGTCACGCTGTCCTCGGGCGCGAGCTTCGGGGCCAAGCTCGTCCTCACGGCCAAGTTCTTCACCGCCCGGCACCCCAGCTCCGACATCAACCGCCACTGGTACCACTTTGTGGACAAGGAGGAAAACAGCGTCGAGCTCGAGGCGCTGCGGACCGCGCCCATCGGCCTAGACATCGCTGACGGCGCGGCCGGCGGGTCGCAGCGGAGCGAGCTCCGGCGCAAGGTCGAGGCGTACGCCGACGCGCTGGTCGCGGATCCGGGCTATGGGCAGCAGGTGACGGACTCGATGCGCAAGACGTCTGTCCCACGCAGGGTCCTGGCCATCTGCCAGCAGTACGCCGTGCAGTCGGGCGCCCCTATCGTCCGCAGGGCGCTGGCCATCTACGGCATGCACTACGTCATGACGCGCCACCTAACCATGACGCCCCAGTGCATCGCGAGCCTGCGCCAGGTCAACCCCGTGTCGGCCACGGGAGGCTACCTCACCCCGCGCCTGCTAAACCGCCAGATCAAGACCGTCATCGATGACCTCATGCAGCAGGAGGTTAACGCCCTGTTCGACGACCTCACCAAGCGCCTCAAGGGCAAGAGCCGCGCCCAGTGGGCCCCGTGCCTCGCCGCCTTCCTCGTCTTCTGTCTGCTGATGGAGGCCATCGAGACCGCCGCCGACGCATTTACCATGGCCGAAGACGAGATGGAGATCCGCAACAAGCGGCCCATCCGCTTCGGACGGCGCCACTCCTTCCAGATCAACGACAGCATCGAGAACATGCCGTTCAAGCAGTTCGCCTTCCAGTTCCACAACATTTACCAGACGCACTCGCGGGACGCATCGGCCAAGTCCTTCAACCCGCTCTTTGGCGAGGGCCTGAACGACCTGGCGGATCTGGACCCCGCGGCGCTGGAGATGGTGCTCAAGCTGAGAAACCTCGTAGAGTGTCAATGTGAGTAGCCTACCTGGGATTTACTACATGTTTCCTACCTGACGATTGATGGTCTTGTAGCTAACCATGGTCGTATAGGGAACGAGATGGACTGGCTCACCTACGACCCGATCCTGCCCAACGATGGTCACACCTACCCGATGGACTCGGAGGAGCAGTATATCGGACGTCTCGTGTCCAAGTTCCTGCTCTCCTTTGATCGCCCGAGCTACATCTTTGCTTCTGCCTAGTCGGCGCCTCACACCCCCTCTATGTGAGAGAGCCTGATGGATTTTGGGTGTCAAGGCGTGATAATCTGGTTTCAATTTTCTGAGTGTTTCGCGGAGCATGAGATGATGGATCGGAGTGATGAATGATGATATAAGGTCACAAGCCTTGGGGGACATAATGTGATGACTAGTAGGCGCTGGGAGTTGGGATCTATTTCCTCGATGATGATGATTGTATTAAACAAAACTATTTCTATGATGTACTCTCTCTACACGTTGGTGAGACAGATAGAGAGAGCGGGGCGTGCAAAGTCTGTAAATCTACTCCTTTTTTTTTTTCTCTCTAAGCTTCACATGAAATTTATGAGTTTTGATTGTATGTAGGCAAAAGCCATGGTTTTCCCCAGCCTCATAGATCGACGATCTCGGCGAACGGTGTGGAATATGGCGTCTTCTGGAGAAGAGAGGAGGCGAGGGCTCAAGCCGAAGCGAACCCTGCGCTCCCCTGACAACCCCGAATGATCTAGGACCTGTCGATTGGAAGATTGACATCATGGGGATTTGATGGCTCCTTGAATGAAATCGAACTGCCGCAGCAATCGACCCTGAATTCGCCGGAGCGAACAAGGGATCGCTGGGCACAGGTCCATGTGTGTCTGTGTGCACGTATATGTCAGCGCTGACATGGAGCACTCCCCTTCCTCCTCTGGCCTACTGGCTCAGCCCTGTTGACCGTGGTCGAAACGCCGCAGCTCGTGATGAAGATGACAGCCCCCAGAAAGCTTCTGAAACTGGCACGGAAGGACAACAGAAAAAGCCGTCTTCTCCTCACGAGTCGCAGCGCTGACCAAACGTGGGCGATTGTCATAAGTCTCCCACCCAGTCGAAGGTTCTTTGCGAGAAGGGAAGGAAGAGGAAGAAGAGGAGGCAATATGATTCCTGCTAATCGCGTGTCAACAAAAAGGATGTATGTCCGTTTTAGTCCCACTGGTGCACTTGGATCTACACCAGCAGGGTGGATAGGACGGGCTGTCTAGGCCCTGGTTTTGTTCTCCCACGAGACCAATGAAAGAAGTAGCCGTCTTGTGCATAGGGAGAGACACCGCGGCAGGCATTTTGTGGTTTTGGGACGACGGCGTTCTAGGAAAAAGAAAGGAAAATCCGGATCATCTTCGTGGAAGATGGAAGGGAGATTAGAAACGGGAAATCGGGGAAAGAGAGGTTGGGAGAGAGAGGCGGGGAGAAAGAACAAGGCCATGGTTGGCTCTGGTTGCCCCCAAACCTTTTCACTGTCGTGAGCAGGAAAGAAAAGGTTCTCAAACCCACGGCAATACCATATGATCAATGCTGATGCACATTCAGCCGCGCTCTGAGCCCAAGTAAACTTCGGCGCGCGTGATGCAACAGCTTCTTGCAAAGTTGTTGTTGGCGGTGGTTGTTGAGGGTTGAAAAAAAGAGGGAGAGGGGGAAAACTTCAGGTTGCAGATTTCGAGGTCGCAAGTTTTTGAAGGTGGAAAATTTACGCGACAGGACATGGAAGTTACGTTAGACGTGGATTTGCAGGGGGACTGCCTGCCCAATCACGCAGCGCTGTCCGGACTAAGTCTGCGCCGTGGTTCCGGCCCCGCTCCTTGGCCGCTGCGAAGGGTTCCGACCTCAGACAACCTTAGCGCGCCCTTGGTGCCCCCGCGGTGGCTGCTCTCTCTTTTGTTTTCTCTTCATACACTTTTTCAAAACGCAGGACTAATCAACCGATTTTGAACTCACCACCTCGATATGCGGTCATATTTACCTGCCAGAATATAACTGGACATTTTCGTTGGTCAACACTGCAAACTGCAGGACCCGCAGCGGCCTTTCCACTTTGCTGTTTCGGGGAAGACGTTTATGTTTTTTTTTCCGACATACTTGATATAATAAGCCCACGCGAGTCGGGGCATCGGAACAGAAGGCGAGCGCTGTCAACACTCGGGGCTTGTCGAGGACACAGCAACTTAATTTCTTTTCTTTCTCTCTGGATGAAAAATGATTCATCAAGACTCACGTGGCCGCTCTCGCGAATATTTCTGCGGTTCCGGTCATCCGCAAATCTCACCGCAACCCTCATGAAACCTACTCTCCCTCTCTCTCTTGACCGGTCGGTGCCCGCGACGGAGCGCTTCGTCCCCTGCCCCAATACCGACGGCACCTTGAAACTTTCGAGCCTCCTATTGGTGGTCCCTCCGACCTCTCATGTTGTCTTGAAGTCTTGCCTTGGAGGTCGGATCCTAATGTCGTGCAACTTGGTGTGCACAATTTTGGCTATATCGTGTATACTTCGCTTTTCGAGGCTTGCCCCTGGAAAAAAAAACCCCCAAAAAACCCCGTCCATTGCCCGCTATTGACGTCAATTCCTTTAGTCTGCTGCTCCTCGCACACAACAGCCACCCCCTTGGCGTCAACGACAGGGTCATGGCTCTCGAAGCTGTCCGATCAACGTATGCTTGGGGCAGTAAGCGGTGCCACGGCTGGGGTCACTTGAGCTCTGGAGGTGCTCCTCTTATGGTCCCAACGTAGCCGCCCTCCGTTGACCGGCTCGAAAAAGTGTGGTAGCCTCACGAAGGCTTGGTTTTCCTTCCCCCTCTTCATTTCACCTCTCGCCCGCTGTTTCCTTCCGAATGTTGTCAGATAGGATGGCAACCATCACGGCCTTTACCAATGAGCTCCCCGATCACGCATCCTCGTGATGCCTCTGTGAACCCGCTAGAGCTTGACCATCAGCTCGGTTGTCTCGCAGCGCGGGATGTCTTTTTGTTTCCCCTTCTTTTTTCCCACGGACATTCTTGGCTGTGGACAAGGTCCATAAGACATCGAGGTGCAACATTCGATCGCCCTGCCAACAAAGAAGATTAGGGATCATCGCAGAGTCTCGGGGAGGAGGTTGCAGACTACGTGTGTCAAGTTGTTCTCGTATCGACGGCTCACGTCTATAAATTGGACCTCGACCCCTCGACGAGATGGACCCTGGGATGTTGCTCCGATGTCCAGAGCAAAGACAAAGGCGGCCGAAGTATCACATCCCACAACCACCTTCACCAAACCTGTGACTTCTCACTTACCAGTCGCACACGCTATCGTCTGATACGCCACATCTCTCAGGCACGCATCTCACGCTCAGGGGTGACTTACATATATACACACACACCTGACGCACCGCTTGCTCGCCCCAACTCTGCCCCTGCTGCTCGTGCGTGCTGCCAAAATGATGAGACCTTCTTCCCCTTCTCCTGTTCTCCTCGCCGCAGGCGCAGGCAACGAGAAGCCAGATACAAAGCCACAACCGCGTGACCCAAGTGAGTAACTCAATACCACATGAGAGAAGTGCGGCATGGCAGGGCCTGCCAAGTGGGAGGAGGCCGTGTGGGAGGAGGAGCGTAGCCGTGACGTACTCCAGCAAGCCACACTGGTTTTACTTCGTATGGCCGCGGAGACTCCCGATCCCTTAGCTCCTAGAGCGCTCCGTGAACCGGTGATCCAGCTGACCGCGTGTCTTATCAATCAGCTCTTGGGCGCTGAGGTGCTTGTCCTTTGTGGAAGGTGGCCGCTAAGGTGTTGACCGGTGAAGAAAGGACTGTGTGGGGTTGATTTCTTTTCCCAACGGTACACAGACTTCAGGTACAGCCCGGATTTGTGGCTTGCCCATGTTGCCCTGGCAGACGTCAGGTTCCTGCCGACGTGTCGTATTCTCTTGATTAGTTTCGGGCCTGCATGAGGGGGGAATGGAGGGGGGAGGGAGGGGCGGACTTCACCAAGGAATCATCTTGGGCTTGTTTCCGCACACGTGTACACCCTGCTCGCTATTAGTGTTTCGATTACCCCATCTCTTGTCGTCGTCAATTTTTTATTTTTTGGGCTTTCTTGCTTCGAGAAATACGTATGCTGTATGCCATCCTCTGTACTTCATCCACCTCTCTCTTATCTCTCTCTCTCTCTGTCTATTCTCTTTTCTCCCAACCCACCCAGAAGACAAAGCCATTCAATAGAGGTTGTTCAGTCCAATACCCTAACAAGACCCCTCACCCTCTTCGCCTTGCTTCGGGCTTGTTCGGCCAGAGCGGGCAGACCAACCAACCTGGCTAGGTACTAGTCGACAATGTGTTTTCGGCTTACCCAAAGGATCTGCCACCGGCGAAATTCCTCTTCCAATCCCAGCCCCAGACGTGCTGCTCGTCCCTGACGATACGTTGCTCCGGTACCACATGACCACGGGCTGATCGACCACCCGGATCAACCTCCTCGCCGACCACAATGTTCAGTGGCCCTCGCTCGTTGTCTGCTTGACCGCCACACGGTGGGATCACCGTGGATCCAACATCGTCCTGGCTGATGAAAGTTGCGCCGCAGTTCAGAAGACGAGCCTGGCAAGCCTGACGAGCAGGGATAGGAGGAGGAGAAGGGGGAGGTTCCTTGCGAGGGAGGAGGTTGTCAGCGGGAGGATCCTGCTGCGTCAGCCACCACCCCGGCGACACTGTTAGCAACGTAGTACAAAGTACAAGCACAAGCCTTTCGGTTACGGTACCCATTCTACACATGCCGTCGGGTTCCCGTCAGTCTGCGCAACGCATCCAGGGGGCTGGGTACGGAACCCGGCGAACCCCTTGCACTACAATGATGATCTCCCTCTCGGGCTGCAGCGCCTTCTTCCCTTGTCATGTGAGAGGAAGAGAGACTAGAGGAAAAGACGAGAAAAACATTGTCCGAAACAGGAGGAAAAAGAGAACCCCTTGAAGGCTACTGACCTGGAAGTCCTCTGGCGCTGCGCCATGGGGCAGCCACTTGGAAGACCGGGGCGGGATGGGCTGCTCACGCGACGAATGTTCTGGGTCCTCGCCGCTGTTGCTTGTCCTTGGCGTGGAGCAGCAGCTGTCTCGGGCCCGCGGCCAGGACATGTCTGGTAGGGGATCGGCGACAGTGCCGAAATACCCGCCTCGCGACATGGCTTCGTCGTCGTCGTCGTTGCTCTCATTTTCTTCTCCTTCTTCATCCTCGTCAGTCTGCTGCGTCACTTCTGACATGATGCCGTTCACGCCGCCGTCTTGGTGCTCAGATGCGTTCGGAATCTCGAGAAATGTCGTACCCTCGACGTCGACGGCACCCTCTGATAATAACGGCCATCTCGAGTCGGGAACGTGCTGGACGTCAGTGGTGACAGCCTCTGGAACCTCAATCTCGCATGGCCACTCGACGATCCTGTTCCTGAAGACCAGGCAGTACAAGCGGCGGCAGAACTCCTGCCTAAAGTGCGAAGGCACGTCGGCGAGGACGCGCGCGTAGCCGTTGGCCTGCTCGACCACGGGCGGGCTGGCGACGAGCCGCGCGAGGATCCTATCGCTGAAGACCCGTAGGACCAGGTGGTCGGTGAGGTCGTCGTCTCCCATGTGTTCATGGTGGTTCTCGAGAAATGGGGCGAGGTTTGCGCGCAGACTGTCCTCGGTGTTGACTTTTACTAGGACGTGGACGTACCACATGTAGCCCGTGACCTTGTCGGTTGCATAGGTGGTGGTGAGAGACGTTGGGTCGGCCAGGGAGCCTGTCCCCGTGGTAATTTTCTGCAGTGGTGCGCGCATCTTTTGAGGAGCGATCATGTACGTTCTGGTCTCGTCCTTCGTGGTTGGGATTAAGTGGTTTGTTGGTGGAAATCGGAGGGAGTTGCGCCGTCTCTCTTGAGAGAGGAGAGATTGGAGGATTAATTTCTAGGGGCTGGAAATCAAGTTGTGACTGGGCTGTATCATGACTGTGATTCGGGGTCGACAAATCCAACTCCTGAACTTGAACTTAGTGAGCAATCGATGGCAACTATCAAGTGATAGCTGTGACGGAGTCAAGAAGAAATGCGGAGGAGGGGCACAAACGTTCTGAAACACAGCAATGCTGCGTCAGGTGTGGACATTGCTTGGTGGTGACTGCGTGAGCTGGAACTGGGTAACGCGAAGCTCTCTCTCTTCCTCCCTCCAGCGAGGAAGACGACGACGGCTCCAGGACCAAGCTTGAGTCTCGGCACATACACCATTTCACTGGGTATGGCTTTGCAACAACTCATATGGCCCAAGCCCTCGCAGCAGGGCCGTCCAAATCGCGCTCATGCTTCAAGATGAGAGTCTTGCCAATTCAGAGTCACACAAGGAAGGTCGGAAGGTCTTGCTGTCGAACCTCGTCTTCTCCTTTTACCCCACTTTCCTCCTTTCCAGCTGACCTTTCCTTGATGTTGTTCCCCCCTTCAATGCTTCAACGGCTTATTACCTGCTTTGATACACCTGCGAATTCTTCTAGGCTTGCTCATCTTCTTGAGCTCAGCTCTCCTTCATTCTTGAGGAAAATCATGAGGGCTCGGCCATTGGAGTGTCAGTGATGATAGGAGTCTTCAACTTGCCAGAGGAAAAATAGTTGATACATTAATTTGGTTCTTCCTTGCCTCTTTTCTTCCTTTTTTCCTTCCCTCTTTTTCCTTCCCTCTTTTTCCTTCCCTCTTTCCTTTCCTCTCATTTGGCTCCTAATATTCCCCCCAGCCGGAGAAGGAGCATGCCGTCAATGCACCATCTTCCTGCATTATGTATCTGATATTTCCCATAGAAACGTCACCTTCGTGCCCAATCAAGGAAGCACTCGCGATGGCCCAGGCAGCAAGCTCGCTGGCGGAAACAGCAGTCATCGCTCTTCCCCAAAATGTTTGTTCCAGGAGGGAAGCTGCTCCTGGGAGGAAACGCAATGTTTATGTATAAATAATGGATGGACAGAAAGTTTTTTGGCTCACTACGCAGTTTGATTTTCCTCCTCACCAACAACAACAACAACAAGAACAAGAACAACAACACAACAACACAACAACAACAACAACAAGAACAACAACACAACAACACAACAAAAACAACAACAAAAACAACAACAAAAACAACAACAAAAACAACAACAAAAACAACAACAAAAACAACAACAAAAACATGGTCCTAGGGACCATGGAGAGGCTGGGCCCCTTCGGTAAGACGAATAGCCCTATCATTCTATCCTCGCTCTCCTACTAACAATTTGAATCCTTAATTAGGGGCCGGAGTCGTCCAGAGACTGGTCGGCTCCTTGGTGTTCGCGGCGTTGCGGCCGCTCACCGTCGCGCTGTTCTGGTGCGTCGGTTGGGTGTGTCGCGCGCTGGTGTGGGGGTGGTGGTGATGTGGCGGTTTGGGGGCTGGTGGCCTCGTTGGTGCGCCGGCTGCTGGGGAAGAGTCGGCCGGGGGTGGAAGCGGGCCCGGGGGTGCTCGCCGGCTTGCCGCGGCGTCTGCCGCGGTTCGTGCGGGTGGCCCTCGGGTGGGCCTGAGATGTCGGCATCTCGGCGCTGGGGTTGCTGGCGGGCGAGGCGGAACGCCTCGGGGAAAGCTGGAGCGCCTAGAGCGCAAAGTGAAGGATTGGGAGAGGGCTCTCCGTGCGGATTAGGGGCAGTATTCTTATTTCATTGCATCCTTTGCCCCCTTTTTGGCTAACACTCTTACCCATCTTACCATCCACATTCTTACCCATCTTATCCCCCACACTCTTAACCATCTTATCCTCCACATTCTTACAGTATTCTTATCCCATCCGACGCTTCTCACCTCACCGTGGTGGATGGGTGGTCCTCATCAGAGATGGTCTCTGATGTGTGAAGAAGAAGCAACTGCCTGTATCTTAGAAAACCTGAATTTGTGTAGTATACAATAAGGATTCATCTTACTAGAACAAATACACACCAAAAATACTAATTATGACTTTGCTGATTCTTCATAGCTTGGTGGAGTGGTCTCTGTGGACTCATAGCGCGGTGGTGAAGAAGCAACCGTAATGCAATCGTCGGTGGGTTCTGAACCTTCGCCGGCCTTGCAGTGCAAATCCTCGGCATTTGACTCTGCTTTGCTGTCGGCAACGTCTTTGGACGGCATCGTGATCTCGATATGGTGCTCCATGGCCAGATTGTTTGCATTACCGATGAGCACTTCTCGCTGTTCCTCTGAGTTGACGTACTTGGGGATCAGCAGATGTACATCGACGGACAATCTGCGTCTCAGACGATCCGGTCCCTTTGTCGGCACCTCGAGAATCATCTCTTGAAGTACTCCTGTGTATCCGGTCAAGCCTCGATTGTATTCCTCGGCAGTGAGCCTGCGACGGCGCGTGTAAAACCAGTAGAGCATGGTCGAAATATCGGCAAATAACTGGTCCGAGACTGACGTGTACAGCTGGAGCTCATTAACGGCCTCAATTAGACGCTCGCACTCTCGTTGTGGAGGCATTACGCCCCAGTCGCACTGGGAAGCAAACATGACAATGTTCCGGCAAAATGCGTTGAAATCGGGTCGTGTAGAGTCCTGAAAAATACTCCGAAGTCTACCAGTGCCCCCTTGGCTGAGAGGCTGTTCGCCGAGGCCATAATCGACAAGCAGCATGTGCTCAGGGACAGGCCCAAGCGCAGCACGTCCGAGTATAACGTGCCCCGAAACATGTTCGGAATACGGGTCCAGCAGGAAAGGCCTGTGCAGGATCGGGTCCGGGGCGGCGCAGCACTGCGTGTCGAGGAGGATGGCCGCCGTCGCCGCAAGGAGCAGCTTCCTGCTGTGCGCGCCGGCGTACTCCTTGAACCACTCCAGAGGGGTCCTGTTGTAATACCAGACGTCCCAGTTCCGGGGCCCCTTGGCGAGCGCCGTCCGCATCGTGCGCAGCGTGCGCTCCCACTCTGGGGTGGGCACCATGGGCCGGCCTGTCAGGGCGGCGTACTCGGGCCTCTCAGGCCGGAGGGTTCGGGCGTGGGACTCTTGGTCCCAGGCGGGCATGCAGAGGCCGTGGACCTTCTGGAGCTCGGTGTCGAGGCCTGGGATCGGGGTTGGGAAGGACGGCGGTGGCGGTCTGGATTCTAAGTTGCCCATTGTGAGTATTTTTTGTACGAGAATCTTTTGTTGTTATTGTGTTCCTCCTTGACGTGGTGGTGTTGATGATTTGTACGTTGAGGGTTTGCTGGGTAAGGATTGCGTTTGTTGTTGTACAGGAAGGGTTTGGGAGAAAGGGCCAGCTGGACAAGTGGCAGGGTGACGGCGAGGCTTGGCTCTTAGATACTGCTACCTGTTTTCCAGTACTCATACAAATAGCCAGTGGGTAAAAAAGATGTGCAGAGAGTTAGGGCGCGATAGTGGCATATGGCTCGAGGGCCCGGTGCGATGCTATAGGAACGATGGCCGCTTGACTGGTGCAGAATGGAGACTAGCAGCTTGCTAAGAAGATCAGGAAGCTCTTTCAAGAGAGAACCAAGGCAAAAAAAATAAAATAAAATTGGTCTGAAGGGGTCAGGAGACTCAAGATGTCATTGTTCAGGCCAACTGCGCCCCGGCAGCTAGCAGCCCCTCAGCACCTAGGACGGCCTGCAACAGCCTATACCACAAAGGACATACAGATCGGTCTCAGGCTGCGGTCATTCGTCCCCCAGGTCTGCTCCAGGAAAGGTTGCCTCCTAGTGGAGTGATATCGCCGCCAACCTCGTCTGCAGAATGTCCAGCTCCAACAATACACCCTGCACGGCCCCATCACCCTCCGCCGCCTCCTCCTTCTTCAGGCTATCCTCGAGCCGTCTCGCAGTGGCCAACAGCGGCTCGACATACCTCTGCTCAACTGCGGCGCCCATCGCCTCGGGCACGACCTCCTTGCACCCGTCCGACGTGAACAGGAAATACGCAAAGTTGGCTGCCTGCAGCAGGAACACCGAGTTCTCGGTCCAGTACTCGAGCAGCGCCTCCGGGCCGGCCTGTTTGAGCGTCTCCACCAGGTTCGGGAAGATGTGATATTGTAGCTGCTCGATGCACTGTGTGGTCGAGAAGACGCCGCTCGTCCGGCCCGCCTTGTGTGCGGCGATGAGCTCCTCGCGCAGCCAGGTCAGGGCGCAGGCCTTGAGGGAGGCGAAGACGCAGTTCTCGAGGAGGTCTTCGAGGATCTTGAGGCGGTTGGCATCGTCTGGGTCGTCGTGCAGGACGAGGCCGGCGAGGCGTGACGGCGGCGTTGCGGACGTAGACGGAAGGATGGAAGACGGCGCAGAGGGTGAGGGCATGGTGGTATGACATGAATCTGGTCTCTGCGCCGGGGGCCGTGAGGAGCTTGTCTTCCTGGAGCCACAGGCCGAGGACGAGGATGGCCTCGACATTTGCGGGGTCCTGTAGGATCCTTGACTGCGCGTCTTGGCCGAGGTAGTTCTCCAGCAGCGTGTGGTGGTCGGGGAAGAGGTGCATCTCAGGCCGAGGCTGGTCTGCCTCGAAGATGGTGGACGAAAAGACCCAGTATGCCAAGAGGCAGATGGTGCCACCGGTGGAGAGGCCAACGTCTTCGGCGCTGCTGACATCCTCAGCGTCCCGCAGGGGCTGTCTGGTGACCGGGCCGCTGCAGATGTCCTGGATGAGAGAGGTGGACGACGACAGGCCGAGATCTCGGGTGAGAGCCTGTCGAAATTGAATACAATCTTCTGTGTCAGTTGTGTTTCTTTGAGTCTCGCAGCAGGTGCCTCGTGGGGGTTCTACTGACCACTAGCTTTCCGACCATGGTGTCCCTGTTGGCCAGATCTGGATCCTCTCGGAAAGCCTGGGTGGCCGTCTTCCGCCCCGGGACGATCTTGTCTGGGTAGTAGAACTCCAATAACCGCCTCGACCACTGCATGTCGTTGGCGTTGACGTACGACTCCAGCACGCAGCTCGTAAAGGACAGCAGCAGCCGGCGCTGGATCTCTGCCTCCTCGGAGGTGCCGACCTCGTGCTCAGCCTCTGGGTCCGGCGCGTTCTTAGACGCGTCCCCGTGCTGGTCCGGGTTGGCCACCTCGATGCTGGACTTGCGCGTGGGCAGGGGCGGGCGGGTCGGCTGTCCAGAGAGGCCCGAGAGGGAGTGGACGAGGTTGATGACGGAGGCGGTCATCTCCTGGTTCGGCTGGTAGGTCTTGTAGACGGTGAGGAGGCTGGTGGCGAGGAAGCGCGAGGGGTACTTGGTCCTGATGCGCTTGTGGAGGATGGCGAGCATCCCGAGCAGGATGATGAAGCGCCGTGTCACCTCTTCTGGGGTCTTGACGTCCTTGGCGTCCTTGTCCTCGTCGGCGGCATCACCATCATCGCCATTATCAACACCATCATCATGAGTTCCGCCCTCGTGGCCCTCCCCGCCGGTGGCTGTGGCCTGCAGTCCCTCGATGACCTCGAGCACCTTGATGATGGTCTCCCTTGGGTTGCCCAGCCTGGCCACCGTCTCCAGACACGGCTCGCACCCGTGCACGGGCACCAGCATCTCGACCAGGTCCCAGCCGATGTCCTGGGTGAGCTGAGCATCCTGCAGAATGTCGTTCAGCCTGGGCAGGATCTCGGGCGACAGGAACTTCTCGATGATGGTGAGATAGGTGAAGCGGTCCGTGGCTGGAGGCCGAGACTCGGTGAGAGCCTCGATGGCCTTGGAAGTGTCCGCCATATGAGCTGTGAGACGGCGTCTCCTCCTGGTGACTTGGGTGTGTTTGATGTAGTTGTTAAGAAGAAGGAGAAAAGAGAGCAAGGGAAAAAAAGAAGAGGAGAGTAACAGTCAAGTTCCACGTGTGTGTGTGTGTGTGTGTGTGTGTGGTTGAGTGAATTACTATTTGCCCTTCTCCAAGGTTTCCCCGCCAAGGCAGCGACTGATCTGCATAAAGTTGGGCTCCTGGCGGGGTTCCTGCTGTGTGTGTGTGCGTTGGAGGTAAGGTGGGGGAGTCACGGAAGGAGGGGCTGTCTCATAGTGTCTGTCACCTCTGTAGAGTTCACTACAGTACGTCCGCACAGGGTAGGGGGCCCTGGCCTGTGTGTTCTAGACGCACTGCAGCCCTGAAAGTGGGCGGGTTTAGTGCTGCAACATTGCCTAGGTCCAGTTGATAGGCACTGATGACGCCATGCTCAGTGCTACTGTATGTACGTGCGAACACCAAAAAGTCTCAGGATCACCACAGCGAATTTGTGCATGCCAATAGTCATTCTTCTTCATCATACACACCTGTTATATAGCGACTTGATTCAGCGCTCATCCCATTTCCTTTTTCCAACTGGAAAATCAGAGAGAAAAAGGGAAGGAAAGAAAAAAACAAAAAGGGGGGAGGGAGGAAGGGAGGAGAGGAAAGAAAGAGAAACTCTAGCACCTGTGAAGATACATCGAACAACAGTCGCACAGTCGTTGTCTTGTGTAGCCTGTGCTTCTGCTGAGCACCAGAAGCGTGTCTGGGGGCACCGGCTGTGAACAGGGCCACGGTTGGCCCAACATGTCCTGGGCGTTCTTTACAATTCAATAGTTAGTCAAAGAGCAATACTTGCAGCCTTGGTAACGCGGCTTGGTGGGCCAGGCTCATCGGCCTTGTGCAGGTAAACGCAGCCATTGGGACAAAAAGCAATACACACACAAGAGTTCATAATATCTGACAAGGTTCTGACAATCTTTGGGAGCGTGGGCCTTGGCTCGGAGCCTTAGGATAATATCCGCCGCTGCCCATCATCATGATAACCACAACACAGAGCTCATTTGCCTTGTGCCCTTGTCGAGGATGCGGGGAACTATGCCTGGAGTATCGTGTGCCGTATGTGTGCTAAGAAGTGACCGTGCTGCCTAAATGGAACCTGTTGCTTGCTACTTCGTTACATGCGAATGCGTACAACGCTCGTATACTACCAACCTCCATTACTCCCAAGAAAAGTCTTCTTGTCACGTCCGAGCCTGTCCACAAATGTCGTCCAGCCTGCCCATGTCGAGTATCCGAGTATCAGTCCTCGTCTGGCCATGCACCAGGGACATTCTGGGGCCGTGCCTCGATCCAGTTCCAAAAGTCCGCCGCGAGCTCTTCGTCACCGTATTTGAAATCCCAATCCAGGCGCCAGTCTTCTGGTGTAGGGCCAACCTGGATCTCTGTGACGTACAAATGTTGACTATCAGCCCACCAATGTTTCAATATTATCCTCAGGTCTGCCTCCACACTTCTTTTCAGGAGCGACTCCCCAGAGACAGTTCGATCAGTTTCCAGGAACAACTCCCCAGGACCATTAGATCGGCGCCGAAGTCTCTGAGGAATCTCAAGAGTTGACGTAGATGTCTTCCTACCCTCCTTGCATGCCAGTGCATCCCCTTATCCTCAGCGCAGTTATGAACTTTCCCTAAACCTTCCATAAAAGAGGCGAGAATATATATACCGTTATGTTTCCACCAGTCGAGATGCGCAGGCAGTCTGAGGTTCAAGTCCATGTCCGCAGTGATCACCGTCCTCAGCAGGTCTTCCCAAGCCTCATCATCTCGATCGATGTTATAAGGATTTCCATAACATTGCCCAGCACAAGACAAGATGAGGTGAATGAGAGAAGTGTCATCTGCAGCCCACTCTCGGATAGTGTCTTGAATAGCCACACCGGGTGGGAACAGCATTGAGCTTAAAGTATTGGGGCTGTATCCACAGCCCCAATGAGCCCAAAGTCCAGAATATTTCAGCACTGGCTGCTTTTCATGCCAGGACACACCTTTAAGAAATTCCTGAGACCAGATTGCATCTCCTGAATATTCTAGGGCAAGAATACATGATCGACAATTATTGAAAAAGGAATTCCCCATATCGGAAGCTAACAGCAAGAGTCCCCGGGTAATCAGTGGTTGAAGGTCACTTGTGCAGATATGACTTCCCGCCAATCTATCCATGAGAACACATAAGAAGAACGACCACTGAAAGGAATCTACCATAGTATGCAACTGTTCGCAGTCCATGAGTTCTTGAATAATGTTGATTCTGCGTCCAGCAACTGCATACTATAATGTCTTGTCAGCAATGTGTTCCCACAAATGGATGTGGTAGTGTTACCATTAAGGCAGTTTTCCCAAATTGGTCACAGTCGAGAGGAGATGCGAGGCCCTGCCTGAACAGCTCGCGAAGCAGATGTAGTTCACCCCCTATCGCATATTTGAACACAAGTGATTGGGCAGGTACAACATTGAAAGTGGTGAGTGAGGTCTGCCACCCAAAGGTAGACATAACGACAGTCAGATCCCAGGCTTTCTGTGACAGCCAACAAGGAAACTGGAGCCGGGCTCTGTAGACTTGTAAATGTCAGCCCTGCTGTTTTGTCAAGAAGTGGATTCTTGTGCTACTCATTCATACCTGATGAGGTTTCTGATCTTGAGGACTTGAGTATTGCATAGCCGAAGGATGATGGTTTGATCCGGGGAAGCTCTGGATTGCGGGCTCGCTTTTGCAGACTATATGTCACTTTCTTTGATTTATCATTGCCGATTTCACTTTGCAGGTCCTTGATTGTCATTCCCTTGTCATTTCGAGTTGAGGCTGCCTGGATTCGCATCTGCTCCGGAGCCACAGCTTGTTGTACGAGCACACTTGGGTTTGTTAGAACTAATTACTGCACAGCAGTTAATTAGGTAGTTAGAGACCTTGGACTCACGTAAGTTGGCCCACTTGGCTGCATACCATGGCCAACTGAGTTGAATGCAGACTAGCCTGGGCAGTCTGGAAGCTGGTCAGGGCAAACTGCAGCATGTTGAGGGCCTTGTCCATTCTGCACTGGAACTTCTCGACATCCCCCTTCTTCAGGACGACTCTGAGCTTTGCAAGGCATCGATTCCTGCCCTTTGCAGAGTCGATCTCATTGCTCAGATCTCTCACTAGGTCCTGTAGATTGCCAAGAGCTTCCTGACAGTAGCTTGCAGCTGCTTGTGTGGGTGGATGTTCATGGTGGGCTCGAGAAGCTATGATTTCGGTAGCCTCAGCATCAGGTCTGGGGTCCACACCAGGGAGGATAGTCTCGAGCATGTTGATCTCTCGTTGGAGGTATTTGATGGTGTCAGGAGCCTCCTGAGCGTTGATCCATAGTTTCCTGATCTTCAAGATCGTGTCTCCGACTGCCACAGCAAAGTCAGCGATGCCGACAATGCTGGCTGCAGCACCAACAGCCTCCATTATGTTGAAATGTGGCGACTTTATTCAAGGTCAGAGGGTAGAGGAGGGGAGTGAAGAGAGCCCAAAGGGTTACTGAAAGGGATGTTCTGAGCAGAAGTTGATTCGGGGCAGACAACAGGGAAAATCTTTTGAGTCTGGGGGGAGGGGGTCTCCTTAAGGCCTCCTTGAGGCTTTTGGTGCGGGGGCTGTGCATATTTTGGACGTCTCAGGGCTGTAATAGTCTCATGCAGTCATCACCATGACTTGGCTCTTAGTGGTTGAGGGAGCCCCCATGCGTGGTGAGCGCATAGGCCTTGACAGCACATCATTCCATACTGTCCAATCAGCCCAGCTGGGAGTTTTTACACAAATGGGAGCCAGGACTAGATATTACCCACATGCATCTGTACAGCCTACTTGCTCGGACTTGAGCAGAAAAGGGTGCAGAGTATGATAAATAATCGCTGTATAATTGGTCATAGGACCCATTCAACCTTGTCAAGGCAGACTCGAGTGAGTGTATGCCATATGTATGAATGCCAGTAGTGCAGCATAGGGAATGTGCTTCCTTGCAGCAAGCCCGAGGGAGAAATATTGTGATACTTGTCCCATTGTAGGGTTTCCAGGAGGGATCACTCTGAAATAATAACCTTGTCCCTGTTGCCTTGCTGTACCTCAGGGCATCACCCCCCAGTGGTAGAACTACAGAATTCACCATGCTTGCAGAAACTCATCAACAATTTCCCTTAGAAAAGGTCCTTGGTCCTGATTTGAGACAACTTTGTCGATGTCTGTGGTGCTGTAGGCATGTGGTACCTGGTTGATCTAGATCATGGAATGGAGAAGACCTTGGGCAGTGGGCGTGGCTGGATATTTCTGACCTCGACTGTGGAACTGTGGCAGATCCTTTAGCATTTGTGGGCGGCGGACAGTGCAACTGTTGTGCTGAGCCGAAGCCATCGCCGTCATGAAGCCGAGGTTAGAATAGGCTCCCGCTAAGGTTGGGCCGCTAAGGTTGGTCCCGGCAGCCGGTGTCGAATCCATAGCGGTTCAACGGCTCCTAGCGAAGCGGAAATATCTCCCACAGGCGGTCGACCAGCCCGTAATTTCAGTGGGTTCGGGCAAGGATCAGGTCCCAGTTTCGGGGCATTTGCTCAGATCATGATGTCACTGAAGCCGTCCAGTCTCAACGGCGCGTTCTCAATGCGACTCGTGGTTGTCAACTCAATCAGTGAGTGCTTCGAGCCAGGTTGTTTTAATTTGTGTCTCTTTTTTTTTCTTCTGAAATCCCACAGGGGATCTAGTGCCAGCTAGCTCTGCAGTGGCCCCTAGACCCTCGGACCACATGGCACCATAGCATCATGGCCACAAGATTTGAAATTCAGGACCCGATCCTTTTGGACTCTCCCAGGTTCGGAGAAGCTGCACTCTTTACATTCCTCGACGGTGGCAACGCCGTACCACTCTGAGCCTCGTCCTCCTGTCCAACCTCGTCTGCACATCCTGTGATAAGATTCCAAGCCCTTCACCCTGCGAATTGACTGCTTTCACAGCACCCAGAGACGCACGCCACAACTCCCCCCTCCCCCCTTCTCCCCGGCCCCCTCCCTCAATACCAAGCCTCGCAATGACGTCCCGTGCAGAGGAGACGTTGGCGACTGAGCCTGCAGACAGTGAGGTCAATTTGGAGACGGTCCTCCAGGAGACAGGACAGCCAGCAACGGTTGTTCGAGATGGCCAGGGACAGCTCGTGTATCCGGGCTACGTGCCTCCAGCTCCACAGTCTCCCCAGTCGCCCGACCCTTCCGGGGCTAAGAGCCCACCTCCTCTCGGCCAAGCCCCTCGAAAGACAGCAACGGCACCTGTGTCGACAGCAGACAAGACTGCGATGCACATGGCGCGTCCAAGGATGGCAGAGAAGTCTGCTACGGATGCGCCCCGACGGGTCAGGCGGCAGTCATCTACCGTGCCCATGCCGGCAATCAAGAGGTCTGGGACGAACGTCTCTCAGCTTCAGCAGGCCTTGTGGACGAGCTCATACGACGAGGACGACTCATCGAGCAGCGACGACACGACTACCGACGAGGAGGACGACGACGACGACTTGAATGCGGACGTCGAGCGGACGGACCACGCCACCGGCAGCAGGGCACAGTCCCAACAGTTCCGTCGATTTCGAGTCGGCAATGAGAATTACAGAACCAAAGGCAGGGTCTCGAAGCGCGATGGTCGTCTCGCGATCTCCATCAAGGATATCAGCAGCGGTGGGTACCTGCCGAATGCCCTCGGCGCTGCCATCACAAAGGTCGTACCTATGAGAGAAGGCGAGGTTGGTGGGAAGCCCGAGGAGCAGCAGCCGTCAGCCGCCGAGAGGACATCATCCGAGACGATCGTTACTCCCGAGAGCCTCCGATGCCCGCCTCTCAACATTGTGATCATGGTGATTGGGAGCCGTGGAGACGCACAGCCGTTCCTCAAGATCGGAAAGGTCCTCAAGGAGAAATACGGTCACAGAGTCAGGATAGCAACACACCCGGCCTTCCGCGAGTTTGTAGAGAAGGACTCGGGCCTCGAGTTCTTCTCCGTGGGCGGGGACCCTTCTGAGCTCATGGCATTCATGGTCAAGAACCCAGGGCTGATCCCAACACTCGAGACCCTGCGCGCTGGGGATATCGGCCGCAGGCGAGCAGCCATGAACGAGATGTTTGACGGCTTCTGGCGGGCGTGCGTCAACGCCACAGACGACGAGAAGGACGTGCGAAATCTGCAGATGATGGGGGAGAAGCAGCCCTTCATCGCCGACGCCATCATTGCCAATCCTGCCTCGTTCGCGCACGTCCACTGCGCAGAGGCGCTCGGGATCCCGCTCATCTTGTCATTTACATTCCCTTACACGCCGACGCGCTCGTTTCCTCACCCTATGGCCAACGTCAAGAAGAGCAATGTCGACCCCGGATACACAAACTTTATGAGCTACCCGCTCGTGGAGATGATGGTCTGGCAGGGCCTGGGCGATCTCGTCAACGATCTGCGGGTCAAAACACTGGGTCTCGAGCCCGTCTCCACGCTCTGGGCTCCAGGCTCCCTCTACCGGCTGAACGTCCCCTTTGCATATCTGTGGAGTCCGTCTCTAGTCCCTAAACCGCCAGACTGGGGTGACGAGATCGACATCTGCGGCTTCGTCTTTCTCGACCTGGCATCCTCATTCAAACCTCCTAATCCTCTCGAGGAGTTCTTGAGCGCAGGCGATATGCCAATCTATATCGGCTTCGGCTCTATCGTTGTCGATGATGCCGACAAATTTACCAATATGATATTTGAAGGTACGGGCCCAATATCTTCCTCTGCGTTTCTTCACCACGGCGTAACTTTTTTTCTTTCAAATGCTATGCTGTGAGATGCTGACCACGATGACCTACAGCTGTCAAGCTCGCTGGCGTGCGCGCTCTCGTCAGCAAAGGCTGGGGCGGGCTGGGCGGCGACAGCCTGAGCGTGCCTGAGAACATCTTCCTACTTGAGAACACGCCACACGACTGGCTCTTCCCCAGGGTCAAGGCATGTGTGATCCACGGAGGAGCAGGAACGACGGCGATTGCCCTCAAGTGCGGGAAGCCCACTATGGTTGTGCCTTTTTTGGGGACCAATTCTTCTGGGGCAACATGATCGAACAAGCCAAGGCGGGCCCCGAGTCGGTGCCTTACAAGCAGCTGTCTGCAGAGAAGCTGGCCGAGGGCATCAAGTTCTGCCTGACAGAAGAGGCGCAGCAGAACGCGCAGGCCCTCGCACGCGATATCGCGAGGGGAAGGAGACGGGGCGGAGAACATGTGTGCGTTCTTCCACAACCACCTGCAGCTCTCGGGCAGACACTCGATGCGGTGCTCCATCCTGCAAGACCGGGTGGCGGTGTGGCACATGAAGGGCACGAGCCTGAGGCTGAGCGCGCTGGCTGCCGACATCCTCGTGGAAAAGGGCCATCTCCAGTGGCGAAAGCTGAGCCTCGTCAGGCACTGCGAGTGGAACGACTTTGAAGGTCCCGGCGAGCCCGTCACTGGCGTTCTCGGGTCTGTGGCTGGCTCTCTCGGCGAGGCCTTTGGCGGCATCGGCAGCGTCCCGTCTCGGATAGCCAAGAATTCTCACAAGAGGCGAGAAAAGAAACAAAAGCAACGACAGAAGCGTGAGGCGGCGAATGCTACAGAAGATGTTACAACAAACACGACCACCGCGCAAGCACAATCTACAGAGACAGGACACACAACCGATGGTCGCCCTGTCCCTAGACACGCCGCCGCCTCCCTCGGATCCATCACGACCAGAGACACCGAGCCAGATTCCTGGTACGTCAACGACGTATCCCGCGGGGCGCTCAAGTCCGCCGGGGCCCTCGCCAGCGCGCCCATCGACCTGTCCGTGGCGCTGGCACAGGGCTTCCACAACGCGCCCCGCCTCTACGGCGACGACACCGTGCGGCGGCCCCCGCGCGTGACGGGCCTCCGCTCGGGCCTGCGTGCGGCGAGGACCGAGTTTGCCTACGGCGTGTACGACGCCTGGACGGGCGTGGTCCGGCTGCCCGTGCGAGGCGCAAAGAACAACGGCGCCAGGGGTTTCGCCAAGGGCGTCGGGATGGGCCTCAGCGGGCTCGTGCTCAAGGACCTCGCCGCGTTCACGGGGCCCGTGGGGTACACGCTCATGGGGCTCAAGAAGCAGGTCGAGAGGCGGCGGCAGCCGCACAAGCACATCCGCCGGGCAAGGATACTCCAGGGCCAACGGGAAGTCCGGGAGCTTGGCGCCGAGGAGCGCAGGAGGCGGGCCGAGGAGGTGGACAGGGGGGTGGACGGTGCTGCGGCGGCTGTGGGAGGCGGTGGAGAGGAGGGAGAAGGAGAAGGGCGGGCTGGGTGCGCAGCTTAGGGTGAGGAGGCGGCGGCGTGGGCGTGGGGCAGGCTTTTGAGAGCGTTGAGATGGCGGATACTGCTCTGGGCGCAGTGAATAGGGGCGAGGAGGTGAGGGATGTGGTCAAGGATTATAGGAGGTCGGAGGATCTCAGGAATCCGTAGGTGGGTGGGCGTTTGGATGTGCCACGGTAGTGTTTACTTTGTCGTTGATGGGGAAGAAGCTAAAGTCTTGGAGCCACGCCTGTCGCAGGTCGACGGGGTAATCAGTGACCCGAGGGAATATGAGGGCATAACATGGACAGACTCGCATAGAACGAGACGGCGGACTCGGGATAAAGCTAGACATGCCTACCCCCACTTAATGAAGAGGATTGAAGCCGAGCTGACTGCGCGGCTGGCCTTGAGAATCAACAACAATCGACGTCTTTTCCCGCCAGCTTCTTTATGTACACAGAAATGTGACCATTCTGCTAAAGCCATGACTTTGCGTTGGTATCTTAACATTGGAGCCTACTACTCGTTTCCTCCCGCAGCCTAGATTTTAAGTAAGTATGCGATTTGCCACGGCCGAATTTGATGGGCTCCATTGCCAAAGTAATTATTTTACAGTGGGACATTTTCGTGCGTTCAACTGATAACATCTACCGTTCAGACCCCTGGTACACTTGATTCCAAATACTGCTCAACGCCCAGCCTTTGCTATGCTGTTTTCTCTACCATAGTGCTGTTCTTCTCTTGCTCATTGCCGTCTTTCTTCCTCAGATCCCTCCAACGCATGCTCCAGAGCGATACATTACACGCAGCTACAGAGGCTGCCACAAGGTAAAAGGTGTAATCTGAACTATACGCGTAAGCCTTCAGCACGCCATCCAGCTGGCCTGGGCCTTAGGTCCTTGCGAAATGCTGGGGCACCAGCTGATGTAACAGCATCAGCGTCGATGCTGGGTGCCTGCTTGGGGATCTCCGACCTCAGGCTCGCATTGAATATGACGCTGCATACTGCTAACACGATGGCCGGCCCCATGGACTGAGCAAAGATGAGAAACGCCATAGCTGAGGGGAGCTGTTCCACTGTGACAGCTGCTTGTATATAAATCATGGACTGGTCAGAAAGCATAATCCGAAATTTGTCAACTTCGACAGTAATTATCTTTTTGGTGAGGGTAAGATAATCGCCCGGTTAATTGGTTGAGAGGGATTCCACCAAAAATGCAAGCAGCTTCCTGAAATCACGCCAGAAATGATCTGAAAGTCCAGCCACTTGCCAGTCGAGCTGCCGGCTAGAGAATCGAGCAGAGGTCGCTGCCGACGGACAGGAGAACTGCGCCTCTTTCTCTCTCGTCAGTATAAGCAGGCCCTTCGTTTATATTATATTTTATCCCCTCCCCATATACTAACAGTATGCTAACAAAAGAGCGCCAGGACTTACAAATCATTCCCGTAACAGAAGTCATGGCCAGCTGCAGTGGCATCATGGGCAGAAGATATATGACACCGCTCAGCAGGGCGTCCACATTTGTGATGGCCCTGGAGATAAATGGGCAGAGAGTTGAAGTCGCCCGTGATGCGCGATAATTATGACCTGATGCAGCGATCAGCCTTTTCTTTCTCTCTTCTTTTCCCTTTGCAAACAAGTGAAGCATACTCACCGTATTAACGACCATGGTATTCATGAGCATCAGGAAGCAACCCAAGGTCACGCAGGCCACAGTTGCAGCCAACTTTATGCCTTCGACATACTCGACTGAGGAGTCGGTCTCATCAGGCTCCAAACCTTTCTTGACAGTCTGGCTACCCTGTTCTTTTTCTTCCCCGCCGTCGAAATCTCCTTGCAGTGCCTTTGAGGGATACCATCGGTGGGAGTTGACAGCCTGGGCTCGACGGGGACTTGTTTGGAGGACCAAGGCTGCGCTACTGCCGAGTCGGGAGTGTGCGTCCTGGTACAAATGCTGTTGAGTCTAGGTAAGCGGAAGGGGGTCCATCTGGTAGGCTTTGCTCAATGGGTCTTACATCATGGCAGGCTGCCAACAATGAATAAATAGGCTGACGGAGGTTTTATGGGTCACGCTGTGAAGAAGGACGAGAATTCGGCGAATATGTCAAAAAGAATACCAGATAAGAATAGGAATAGGAATAAAAAGTTCAAACAAAAAAGACTTAAAGAAACAAACAAAATGAAAATAGGAACAAAAGAACTCGGCAGCAGGCATGTCAGATTGTGAAATTACAGGCACGCCCGGGTGGGTTAGGGGGCAGTGAGAGATGCGCGATGCCACCAGCCAGCACATGCACTTAATAGCCTGTTGGGGGCCAAAGTGGTTACCAAATCCTACCAGTATAAGTCAACTTTGACCAGAGTAATCACTCGCCTCATAGAATGAAACTGTACTCTGGGTCAATATCTACTGCGTCAAACTACAGAGACTAGGTAGGCAGATTCTTGCAGCCTGCTGCAGGGTGGAAAAACTGTCAATTCGACTTGTTGACACATCGACATCATCAAAGGCCCAAATTCCAGCCCCCAGGCAGGGAGTCAAGGTCATCATTCAGGATACATGTACACAACAAAGATATTCGGAGAGACGGCGTATACAAACAAAGACCAACCACCTCACTCTATGGACTGTATGCTTTCGCAGATGGTCGTATCAAAAAACATCAGCGCCAAAAGTCCCTGTATTATAAAATTGCTAACACACCATCGACACACGCTACTTAGTTTAAACAGGGGAACAAGACAGGGCTGTTGAGGGGAAAGAATCGTTTAAGCTTTCTGATGGACACAAGTCCGGTTTGAAAGGGTCTAGAAAGGGTGGCTGCCACCCCAGCAGATGGCCATACTAAATAAAAGAAGAAGCCAAGTGGTGGTGGATTGCTGACAGGCACGGGGGGGCTTGTCTCTGGGCGCTGTACACACTGCTGAGGGCTGGCTCTGGCGCCGTGGGTGGTTTTGCCAGTTGTAGTAGCAATAATAATAATAGTGCTATTATTGACCAAAATAGCCCTGGGCTTGTGCTTTTACAGTATAGGTTGGGGACAGGCAAGACATTTGATGGAGGGCCGGGGGCGGGTGTGCGGGAAGCCGGTTGATAAGTTTGCTTGCCCGCTCGGTACATGACTGACTGGTACCGATCTTCGTTTATCTCAGAGAGCGGGTTGTCGTCGCCAGAGATGGACATGGATGATTATCTGTGAGAGTGAGGAAGAGAGATGGAATGAGGTGGTCATTCAAGAGTGGTGATCAAACAGAGTCTTGTCGTGTCCGTCCTTTGCGGGCTACTTCATGGTGCTGGCTTTTTTTTTTTTTTTTTTTTTTTTTTCCCTTTGTTTTGCATACCTCGGCTGCCACAGCACGTAGTAATCAAGGTGTAATATTTTGACCCTTTCAGTTCTGTGACTGGGTCTTGAAGCCCAGGCCAAATGCCCCCTCCCACCAGCTGGGGTTGGTGAGCTTAATATTTATAGGATCTCACCGAGCGCCACTCGCTGCGGATCTGGTGGATCCCGTTGCCCAGCCCACTGTACATGGTATGTCCGAGGGTATCTTCTTTCAAAGAAACGATCGTCGCTGATTAGCAGTTCACGCAGTTGTACGTATTAGTAGCAGTGTCATAGTCGGTAAATGTCCTGTTTACTTACTTGTAGTAGGATAGCCGAGGAAGGGTCGCTTTGCTGACTGAGGAGGGGAATGGTTTCGCCTCGTGTGTGTGTGTGTTCAGGATGCGTGGGTGGGCGGGCTGAACGACAGATGCAGTGAAGCTAGGAACCGGGCGCACAGGATGGTGTGTCACTGTGTGTCAGAAGCAGTGGTGATTCTTTGGTTCCGACGCCACTGACTGCAAAAGGACGGACTGACGGGATCATCCAGGCTCTCGGTCTGCATTGTGTGACGACGGCTTCTTACACTATGCACTGCAGATATCTTATATCACAACGCGCAGCCTTATGCGCGCTCATACACACACGCGCGCTTGTGAACTACACGTTAGAAGACGATAATAAAAGAAGAAAAGGGTGTCGCTCGGAGGAATGAAAGGGATCCAATCACCCGCATGTCGCCGGCCTCCTGGCATGTCAGTGATGAGATGGAGCTTAATCTCCTGCCCAACAAGTACTTAGCATACCACAGTAGTGTGCATGTACGGACGTATTCCGTACTCTGTTCCATATACCACAGTACCATTCTCCCTCTCCCTCTCTTCCCCCCCCCCTTCTCTTCCCCCACTCCCCTCCCCTCTCTCTCTCTCTCACACACACACACACACACACGCAAGAGATCCACACATCCACCCCAGATGCCACCCCTGGTTGACAATAGAGGGGCAAAGCTTAAGGGCTTAGTAGCTCCCTTGGGGACTCAGACTACGACGCTGGTCATCCGCGATCAGGGCAGCCGTGAGCCCTGCCCTGTTCCATGCCCTCTTCTTCTTATTTTTTTTTACCCTCCTTTTTGCCCTTTCCCCGCCCTTCCGAGTCTGGAACGGATAGCGATCTAAAAGGAGGCACTAGTCATGCCATGCTGTACATAGTAAGTAGCGTGTAATCCGTACATACTTGCAGTAGCTCTAATCATCCTGTTTGGTTCTTTTGGGGGCCGAGTGGATGGGTACTGTGTGTGTGTGTGTGTGTGTGTGTGCGCTCGTGTGTGTAGGTGTGTGGTATGGACGGTTCCTCCATGCCTCTAAATCCTATTTCATTTCTTTGGACGAAACTCAGCTGTCCTCCCTCCTCCTTCTCCTCCTCCTCCTCGTCCTGTCCCTCTTTCTCTTTTCCATTTCCACAGACAGCCCGACTCTATTTTCCCAATAAACATCCTTTTGTTCCTGCTGTATTGACCTGTTGTTGTTGTTGTTGTTTGTTTTCTCGTTCTTGTGTGCTTCTCTCTTTCTTCTCTATTTCTTGTTTTTCATAACCCCCTGCATTCGAACCTCGTGTTTCCTGAAGTAATCTTATATCCGGGGCCATCGGAAGGGGAAAACCAAGAGCTGAAAAAAAAAAAAAAAGACGATCCAAAAAGACAAGACTGATCCCCCTGCTTGAGTACCCTGACTCGCTTTCGCGATCTTCCCTCTCTCTTCTCAGCTCTCCTCTCTCTCCTCTCTTTCTCTCACAAGCCCCCTAAAATCAATCTCAATCAACCAACGGGCCGCCTATCACACGTTTAAACCCCACAAGCCGGCCAGCAACTGTCCTCTGTTGCTGTGTGTGAGATTCTGCTCCTCATGTGACAAGAAGAGAAGGGATCAGATGGCATGAGGCCCCTGAAACCCGACGCCGACGAGCAGAAAGTCTGGATCCACCATCCTGCCGCCGCCGCACCAACCGGTCCCGCCATCATGGCGGCCGCTAACCACCACAACAACACCACCAACGGTTCTCCCGACAGCAAAGATGAGAAGGAGGTCTTTGACCACGAGGCCTTCTCGGGCCTCCAGGTCATCGGCAGCCCGCAGATCGTGAGCAGGGAGGCCCCCGAGGTGGTCGGGCCCGGTGGGCTCCCCGAGTATGCAGAGCACAAGGCCTTTGGGCACTACCCTCCGCCGCAGGTGTCGCCTCGGCAGGACTACAACGGCGCTGTGGCTGGCCACCAGTATCCCACACACCAACAACAGCAACAAGGGCCGCCGCAGCCGGGCGCTGGAATGCCGGGAGGACCAGGCACGGGGGCAGATTATCAATACAACAACGGCGGGAACCCCTTCGAGCCGCCAGGGGCCAAAGTCAGGCCTGCGAGGATATGTGGGCTGAGGAGAAAAGTGTTCTGGGTGGTGCTGGCGCTGGTGGTCTTTGGCCTGATGGTCGCCATCGCGGTGGGACTGGGCCTGGGGCTGGGCGAGCAGAACAATAGGAGTTCGAGGTATGTTTCGACAACCACTACCGGCCCTTGCGATTGTGATCTTCCTTTGTCTTCTTCCCTTTTTGGGGTCGCCCCTCCTCTCCGTCTTTCTTCTTGGGTCTGGTCTAGGCGATTCGGCGAAGAAGAAAGAGGAGCAAGAGGAAGGAAAGAGAAGGAGGTCGGCGAGCGGGACGGCTCGTCAAGCTCGTTTCCCCCTTCTTCTCTGAACAACAAAGAAGAACTACGCTCGCGCACGACCGGTTCCGGCATTAGACTTTCCCTCTACTCTAGACTACCTTTTTTTTCTTCTCTATTTCTTTTTTTACTAACACAATGCCGCCAAAACAACAGCTCGTCCGCGACCTCAACCTCGGCGACGACCACGACCCTCCCCGCGGCGACCGCGTCAGCCACAGCCACGGGCAACACGGACATCATCTGCCCGACGGCCAACGAGACGCTGTACACGCTGGCGACGAACACGAGCAAGAAGTTCCTGGTCCTGTGCGGGCGCGACTACAACAGCAACGGCGGCGCCACGGACCTCACGTCCATGAACATCACCACCTTTGAGGGCTGTCTGACCGAGTGTGGGAACCTGGACGGGTGTATTGCTGTCGGCTGGGGGAATTACTATGGCACCAATACTTGCTGGCTCAAGAGCGGCATCGGGACGCCGAATCATAGCCAGGACTGGTATGCGGCGGTGGAGGACGACTCGGGATGAGAAGGGGAGGGATGGGCATTCATTGACTGTTTTGACAAGAGGACGAAGAGAATAAGCGATTTTTTGGTTTTATTTATTATTCCACCCTGAGCATGCTGCCAACCACGGTATTGGCCATCCACGTGTGTTGTTGAAAAGAAGAGAGAGGCACTTTTTATATCCCTTCCGTTTCCGTTTCCTCCCTGTTCTTCTTTTCCTCGAGCAGAAAGGAGCATATCTCGGTTCTCTCTTGTTATTCTATCCTTCTTTTCTTATAACTGTTTTAAAGGAAAAGGCAATTATTGAACGACTGAACGTAAATAGGAAGAATGAGATCAGATGCATGTGAGTTGCAAAAGTCATCTCGGCAGAGACATGGCCCTTGCAATTTTTACTTTCTATAAAATATAAATTTTCTTTATCAACAACGAAAAGCAGCAAGAGAAAAGATAAAACCTTCCAAGACTGTCCAACAAACTCCTTCCAACGACCATCAAGTGCAGACAACCAATAACAATTCATCAATGAATCCCACCCACCGCTTTCGTCTACCAGATCTCTCTTCCCCCTCCGGCTTGTCTCCTTTTTTTCTTTTCTTCTCTTTTTACCTCCTCCATATCAGAGCCAACCAGGCAGCAATACGATACCCAGCAATAATCCCAATCATGATGCCCACATTCTTGCCCAGATACCCAGCCGCATACCCATACTGGGCCAGCACGCCATCCCCGGCAATCATGCACCTGTCGGCCAGGGCGGTCTGGTACATGCAGCTGCACCCGGCACCACACGAGTAGGCGCGGCCGTGGAACTCGTTGACCATCATGCCCTCAAAGACATACTTTTGGTAGTCCCAGTAGCTAAAGACGTACTTGTAGAAGACGTTGAGCACGGTCGGCGAGACCATGAAGCCGTTGACGCACATCCAGAGGCCGTTGGCGAAGGCGACCAGGGCGAGGGCGACGACGAAGTTGGGGAACAGGCTGGACACGAGGACGACGAGCCCCTCGGCGGCCAGGAGGTCCAGGAAGACCCACATGACCCAGGTGAAGAAGGCGGCCGCGGTCGGCTGGAAGTTGGACAGCCAGTACGAGATGGCCGAGAAGCCGAGGGCGATGAGGAAGAGGTACGGCATGCCGATGAGGAAGTTGGACACGACCAGCTCTGCGGCGCCGTACAGGCCGTTGTGGAACTCCTTGACGTATTGGTTGCGGTCCTCGATGAAGGAGGGGACGTAGGCCACAGCCATGAAGGACATGAAGGCTCCGCCAAAGAACTGAGAGGAGAAGTATCATGTGTGAGCAGGAGGTATCAGAAAGAAAGAGGGAAGGGGCCCAAGATGAGGATAGAGATAACTCACGATGGCGTTGATGTATGGCTGGATATACTCCTGCTCCGTCTTGAGCCGAACCCACACCGTCCCCATCATGATGGCCAGCCCAAGATACATGGCCACCCGTACACCATAGGCAATCACATCACGATAGCTCTTGATGAAAGACCGATTCAGCAGGGTCCAGACCAGGCTCGCAAACCCAGGCTTTGTCTCCTCTACGGCCACCATATCCATACCATGATTAGCACCGCTGCTGCCGTGTCGTGGGTGGAGATGGTGGTGCTGCTGTGCCTCGCATTCCCGAATAATATTGGACAGGTGCTCGGCCATGGGTGAGGACGCCCAGGCGTGCTGCATGGCACTCAGGCGGCGCTGGGGCTGCTGTTCACCGCCCTTGTCTGAGAAGGAAGAGGAGGCGAAGTCGATGTTGACCTGCTCCAGGAGGAACTCGGCTGGGTTGACGTGTAAGGGGAGAGGATGGCCTGTGGATTCGTAGAAGGGCTCGATAGCGCGGACGGGGCCAAAGTAATGTGTCTTGCCGCCCGACAGGAGCATGAGCTTGTCGAAGAGGTTGAATGTTGACGTGGACGGCTGGTGTATGCTGGCCACGACGATGAGCTGCGTGTTGGATTTTCTGTCAGCCCTGATCTGGAAGAGGGAGAAAAGAAACAAAGGAAAGAAAGAAATAAAACTGACATTATTCCTCTTGGCAACCCCCTTGAGGAAATTAATAACCTCAAAACTAGCCACCGAGTCCAGCCCGCTCGTAGGCTCATCCAGGAACAAGATCCGAGGGCTGGTGATGAGCTGGCTGGCGATGCCAACCCTCCTCTTCTGCCCGCCGCTGATGCCCTTCCGGATCGGCGTGCCGATGATGGTGTCGGCCTGGTCGCGCAGCCCAAAGGCGTCCACGAGCCCGTCCACCCGCGCCGCCCTCTCCCGGTTCGTCAGCCCGCCGCTCCCCGACAGCCTGGACGCAAAGGCCAGCGTCTCGCGCACCGTCAGCGACCCGATCAGGGCGTCCTCCTGCTCGACGAAGCGGCTCATATGCCGGAAGGCCGCCGTCGAGGGCGCCGAGCCGTTGACCAGGAGCCCGCCGCTGACCTTGGCGGCTCCTGTGCTGCGGGAGGCCAGCACGTTGAGGAGGGTTGTCTTGCCGCATCCGGACGGGCCCATCAGGGCGAGGATCTCACCTGAGAAGGAAAGATGAACATATTAGCTTTCTTGGTGAACCAAAAAAAAAAAAAAGAATATTAAAACACAGAGAGACCATTGTGCTCGTAAAGAAGTGAAAAGGGGGTTGCTTTATATATATGTATGTATCACGACTCACCAGCTTGAACATGACCCTCGACATTGTCCACAATCAACTTGGGCTGTTTGGTCACACGGTCCTTGACGGTGACGGTGACGCCGCGCCACGAGATGTTGTTGACCGTCGTGTTGCGCAGGTGGGCCTCGGTGGCGGCGTGCAGCTCAATATCGACATACCTGGTCTCCTTGACCACGGTTGACTCGCCCTCGGAGCTGTAGGCCCCTCGTCCGCTGCTCGCCATGTTTTCCTTTTCCTTCTTTATGTTGATCTTGGTGGATGACCTAAGATGGCCAGATGGAAAAATAATAATAATAGAAAGGAGGTAAAAAGGAGAAGGAGGGAAGAAGAGGAAGAAGGAGGAGAAGAGAGAAGATAGGAGAGGGAAGAGAAAAGAAAAGACACACGGGGATGAATAAGGAGGAAGAGGGATGGAGAAACAATAATGATGGCTGCTTTCAGAGAAGAGGCAACAAGTGAATCATCGGCAAGGGTCCAAGAAAAAAGGGATCCCGTTTTCCAGAGTGCAAAGTTAAAAAACAAAAAACGATCAACAAGGCTGGAATGCCGTTGGTGATGAATGTTTTATGTGAACCAAGCCGGGCGGGGCCATCCACTACTCACTCTCCCCTTTCGGTTGACTTGACTCCCTTGGCAAACCAAACCCCGGGCTCCACGATGGGGGAATAAGATAAGGAAAAAATAATATCTAGAAAAATCATAGAGTAGGCTCTGGTTGCTGACGCCGTGGGAGGACACCGAAGGAAGGAGGGGCAGCTGGAGGAGCCCTGAGGAGGAGATGGTGGTGCAGGAGCAACAAAAAAGCTGTACGGAAACGGACGCTTATGGAAAGGTGACGAGAATCCTGAACGTCATCGTCGGCGACGAGACTAGGTTCTGACCAAGGTCCCCGAGAGTGAGAGTGAGAGAAGGTATGACTCCTTCTTCTTTTCCTCTGATCCTGTCTTCTCTTTTGTGTTCCCTCCGATATCTCTTTGTGTGGACCAGAGAAAAGGCAGCAAGATGGGGGGAACGAAAATGAAAAGTGAGAGGGAATAGCACCATTGTCGGGCGATGGAATGTAGTGTAGCCAAATAAAGCCTGTTTCCACGCCGCGTTTCTCGCCTGCAGTAGTCCAGTTTACTGTAGCATGCGTGGCATGGTAAATCAGTCGTATTATAGCCCTGTTATCTTTTTTTTTTTTTTTTTCCTTTTCCTTTTCTCAACTGTCTTGTCAGACATGCAACAAGAAGAGACATACAGCAACAGACACTCAGTCAGCCGCCCACACCCAGTTCACTCACTACCCACACCGCACCCTCCTTCATCCGAACCCCTACCCTGCGAGCCACGAGCACCGTGCAGGAACCATTCCCCGTGGGCGGGCCGTCGTTCACGTGCCAGTGTGTGTGAGTGTGAGTGTTTGTGTGAGCTTGACACATCCCTCGTGAACCGCCCCCCTCGTCTACTAAGAATGGTCTGTCCCGAGCCGTGTGTTGTCGCGTACACTTGCACTTGTTCATGCTAGGTATAATTAGTGGAGGTGTCATAAGAAGGAAGTCCATCCCTTTGGTCGGCAGGTCGGCAGGTTTCGCGCTGTAGGGCCCAGCCAGGCAGGGCGCGGGGTGTGGGAGGGTAAGGGACGGGTTGCTTTTGCTACTAAGTTCATGGTAGATGGCAAAAAGTACGCAGTAAATCTCTCCTGACAAGCGGAAGGAGGAAACGATGTGTTTCGCGCCCGCGCCCTTGCCCTTGCCCTTGCATCGGAACCAAATTTATTCTGGCGCGGTGCGGCTGACACAGCGCAAACGCTGTGCCAGGCTGTGTTGTGTGCTGGTGTCTACATGGGAAAGGGGTGGGGGTGTGTGTGTGCGTGTGTGTGGCTGGGCAGTTTGAACCAGCCAGAGACAAGGACTTCGATCACACCCACACTAACACACACCTAGTTCTAGTTCATATTGCTTCAGCAGCTGAGTTTTGTTTTTTTCCTACCCCTTGTTTTTTTTTTTTTCTTCTTCCTCCTCTCTCTTTCTTCCTTGCTTACCCATCTCACCCACCTCCACGGTCACACCGGTGTTCCGCAGTGTGACCACAAGCAGGCTTGAGTGTGGGGAGCGATTTTCGTGGTGGCCAAGACGGAGCGGCCACGCTGAAGAAGGCTGCACACACTGGGTTCCGATTCTTCCGGCTGTGGTTATTAATAACACAGAGCAATGGGCAAAAAAAAAAAAAAAAAAAAAAAAAAAAACAATACTCTTAACTCATCTACGCCGACATAGATTCAATCAGGCTCCGGTGGTCGCCGCTGCTGTGGAACCCGAGCCTCGGGGACTTTTCGAAATAGACGAAGATGGCAATGAATAATATGCTCAGTCAGGTTGGCTGTGTGGCTCAGTCAGGTTGACGATGAGTCTGGGGCGTGCCAAGTTGAACACAACATGAGTTTTCTCCGATGTGGCCCCCCTCCTTCGTTGGTGAGACGAGGCGGTCCGGCGCCTCGAGGTTCTGTCTCTGCTGTCTCTGAAGCGTGACCTTTCGAGTCTCGCCTCTTTCTTCTTCTTTCTTCTTGCTATTTAGAGAGAAAAGAAAAATCCCAAGCAAATGATATCCCGTCGCTCTTCTCCCTGTTATAGGTTTCGGAGGTCATCTTTGCACATATCATAGTACTCACCTAGGGTGGTTAGTGGGCCTGTCCCCCTGTCTCAACCTTGGAAGACAGGGAATTTAACATGCACATGTTTTAAGAAATACTTTTTTCTTTCCCTGTACATAGTAGCGTGTGCGCCGGAACGAGGTGTGTTGTTGTAGTACACGCAAGTCAGTCAACCTTTCCCAACCTTGTCCTCTCAATCTTATCCAAGACATAAAAAAAAAAAAAAAAAAAAAAACACGTGCTCTTCCGCGCGTTGCAGGGTCAGTCTCTTGCCGTGCTGTTACTTGCCCCTGAACATGCTGATCCGTCTCTTGATCCAGAGAATATATATATATATATATGTATATGCTCAGTGTGTGGATGTGTAGTTGTGTGCGGGTGGTTTTCTTTCTTCTTCTTCTCTTCGCCCTTCACTGCGGTGCCGACGTGACGGCGGACAGCATCGAGTCGATCTCGCTCATGACGTTATCGTCGACGTTCAGGCTGTTGATCATCTCGGCCTGGGTGAAGCCGATCCAGAAGGCCGGGGTGAGCTGGGCGGCCTTCTTGGCCCTGTAGATCTCCTGTGCGACGCCCTTGACTTGGCCGCAGGCGGTGGCGGCGGCCTTCCAGACGACGCTGAGCTTGGACAGGGCGCCGATACTGAGGCGGATCTGCTCGCGCAGGTCGTCCTCGTCCGGGATGAAGTACAGCGCCCATTTGGACAGGTGCACGATGGACGCCATGGTGATGACGCACGTGAAGAAGTGCGTGTGGTGCTGCAGCGGCACCGCGTACGTGATCATCCTGGCGATGTCACACGCCGCCGTGATGGTGTGTCGTGTGTGCGAGTTGAAGGCGTCGCCCGTCGGCACCGCACGGTATGGCGCACACGAGTTGACGCTGCGGGCCGGGGAGGCGTCGAGCTGGGAGTGCGGCTGGTGCAGCATGATTGTGCATCTAGAGATGGGAGGGGGAGGGTAGAGAGGCGAAGATGTCAGCCTTACGTAGGTCATCATGATGGGGGAGTGGTTGAGGCTGGATCAGGAGAACAAGGGCAAGGGGAAAGGGAGGACTACTCACGCAGTGGTGATGAAGTGTGCCTGGAAGAGCATCTCATCAGGCGCGCAGCTCTTGTCGATGGGATCCCTCTTGCCCGGCGGCAGGTGTAGCCTCCAGTTGGTCAGGTGCGTATCCATCTTGACCAGGTTTTCATCCTCTGGGAACATAATGGGAGGGCACCTCATGAAGCGCCCGAGGTTGCGGATCGCGGCGATGCGATAAGTGAAAGACGAGAACGAGCGGTCCTCACCGGAGAAGACCTGATCCTCAAAGTCCTCAAGATACATCGGATGTGGTATGTTCTAAACGCAGAACGTTCATTTCAAGGTCACGTCAGATGAGATCAACCCAAAAAGAAAGAAAAAGAGAAAAAAGAAGGACTGGTGGCTGTCGATAAAAGTGTGTAATTTTTTATTTTCTTTACTTACACCTGAGAGGTATTCTGACTCCTCGCACGGGAGGCCTGGGAGGGTCCCGATCGGGGTCGCATCGTAGAGATAAAAGTTGGTAACGCGGTGGACGCCTGCGACCATGCCGTCACAGACATAGAGGTCCCACCAGGTGCGGCGCCAGCTCTCCTCGAGGACGGGCAGGCCCCGGCCGTGGAGCGTAGCGTACTCCTTGGTGTTGAGCCCGATCTCGATGGCTATCCTTTCGGCCTCGCCCAGCAGGTCCCTCGCCTTGTCCTGCTGGCAGCTCCCGTCCAGGGCCACGATGAGCAGCAGCAGGGCCTGGACGAGGAAGCCGTCCCTGGTGGTGGTGGGGGACTGGCACAGGCGCAGGGCCTCGTCTAAGTACGAGGGCGCGCGCGGGCCCTGCCTGGAGGAACAAGGAGCCGACGTACCGCATGGCGGTCACGAGGTGCTCCAGCTTCTGGCCCGTCTCGCGCACGTGGCGGGCCAGGTGCTCCTTGGGCAGCACGAAGGGGTGAGCGGCGTGGTAGTGGTAGTAGAAGGAGTCAAAGCACTTGTCCTCGATGCTGGCCACGGGGGCCATGGGCGCGCCGTGCTGCACGGCGTCGAGGGGCGTTGAGAAGGGCGGGTTCCTGTACAGCTGCAGGTGGTTCATGGACGACGCAGCCGACAGGAAGGGCGCGGCGGCCCCGGCCGGGGTGGAGGCGCCGTTTGTTGTGGTGCCGCCGCCGGTGAAGGCGGTGCTGGTCAGGCCCGGGGCGATGCCGGCACCCAGCAGCATGGGGCAGCTGTCTGGGCCGGGGCCCTGCGCGCTGGGGGCACGACATCGCCACCACCCCTGGCATCTGGCGACGAGGAAGCGTGGCGCTTGTTGGGGTTCGGGGCCATGCCTCTGCGCGGGCCCTTGTAGCCCCTGCGCGAGGCGACGTAGACGCACTCGATGGCCGAGCTCACGCAGCGGGCGCAGGGGGTGTTGCCGTCACACTTGAGGTGTTTGGCACGCTATTGTTTGGAGCCAAACAAGGTTTCGAATCAGTCGATCCATCCATTAACTCGTCTGTGTATGTATGAGGGGAGTGGGGAAGAAGGACTGGAAGCAGGGCGGAGGAAAAGGCGGTGCTGGTGCTGGGAAGCAAGGGTTGGGTGAGTGTGGGTGCTCTTACACAGCCAAGGCATGCCGCTGGAACCGAGGGAGGAGCATTTGCGGGTGCAGACTGAGAAGCCTGGTCTGGAGAGAGCCGGCTCTCTGAGGCTCCTGAGCCATAGACGGCGCCCTGGTTGAACTCGCTGACCTGGGACTCGAGGGGCGAGTCGGAGCTGGATATCGACCGCGCGGGGCGCGGTGGGGTCGCCGTGCCGTATAAGTCCATGGCCGTGGCATAAGGATGAAGCATGAATGTGACTTGTTCGCCCTGTGATAATGGTATGGAGGTTTCAAAGAATCCAAGTAGCCGCCCTCGAGGTTCGGAGGAGAAGACGCTGGACGACCGACCGACCACAGAGAGAAAGAGAGAGAGAGAGAGGGAGGGAGGGAGGGAGGAAGAGAGTCAGTCAGGACCCAGCGTATGGATACTGTACTGTGCTATCGAGGAGTCGAACCCTGGGGTATTAATAGATACGTTGACGAGCAAGGGTGGCTGAACTGGATGGGTCGTCGTCTGTACCTGCTGTGGCCTGTTCTGGTATACCGAGAACCATCAAATATTGGCAGTTGACAAGAAAGTGAATGTGTGTGAGTGGAAGCGAATTTGAGTAAGTTGGTTGCAGTGTGTGTGGGTTGGACCTGGACTGTGTGGTTGCAGAAAGCGAGGGAAGGAGAAGCCAGCCAAAACTGGTGAGGTGACTCGTGCTTGCCCCTCGAGGATGTTCCGACCTCGCCACTTGGCACCTTCCGGCGTGGCCCAACAAGCGTCCACGGTTCTTTCCTTTTTTCCTTTTCCCTTTTCTTCTTTTTCTCTTCTTCCGTCTGCTTTCTTTTGGGTTGCTTTTCTTTTTTCTTTTTCACGCTCAACAACTTTGATTCCTTTTTCAGTGGTAAGGATGATTGCTGTTGCTACTGATGGAGAACAACCAGGTGATCTCGTCCTGTTCCCTCCCTGAACCTTACCTCCAGCGGCAGAAGATGCAGCGGGCTAGGCGCAATCAAGAGCAGCAGGCACAAAGTCGAAAGTGGGGGGGACAGGATGGGATACGAGGAGAGATGGGCGAGGGAAATGAAGAGAGGGAGGGAGGGAGAGGGAGAGGGAGAGGAGGGGAGGCGGCGGATTGGATTGGATTGGGTGGGACGGGACGAGAGAGAGATTGGCAGCGTGGCAGAGGTGGCTTGCAGTTGGTGTTGCACTCGTGTTCTTCCCTGCCGCAAGCCCACTCACTGCAGGAAGAAGATAGGTCACTACTTCTTCTGTGCCGCCTCGTCTTGCAAGGGGGAAAAAAGAAGAAAACCTCCGCCGCCGTACATGGTGCTAGCATCGACCTGCAGTGCCTCGACGGCTGCTGTGCGACGAATAGGCTGTCGAGCCTGGCTTGTCTGGCTTCTCCTCCAGTGCGACGACTAGGTAAGTACAGTGCTACTTTACATCATTACAGACCCAGGTCTCACTCCCCTCCTCTCCTGTCCTTTTCATCTCTATCTCTGCTAATCATCCTCGTGTCACCACCCTGCAGATGAGCACTACGAGCCGTCAACGCCCCCCCTCTCCCCCGGAGCTAGTTCATGTAACTACATATGTACGTGGCGATTCATCCACGAATGAGTACTCTTGCTTGGTCTCTCGCTTGCTCATCTCAATCTCACTATCGTACAGGTCCGCTGCTGAAGGCGGAGAGAAGCAGAGATTTGCAAGAAAAGAACGGTGTCAGCTCTGTCAGGTCCCAGTGCGACCCTGTGTGTGTTCCTGGGCCGGGAAGGGGGCAGGAGACAGAGCCACTCACGATCTTGCATCAACCCGTGCGGCACACAACATACCACCACCATCATGCACTGAACATCATACAACTCCCTAACCATGAGATTCCGACGACGATCACACCACGGAACATTCTTCTCTCTTTCTCTCTACCCGCCCGCCAGCCCCCGCCCCGCCCCGATGCCCTGCCTTGGCTGGCCACGACTATCCCAGGGGCGTCAGATGGTCTAATTTTCTTCTCCTGACACCCAGAGGTAACCTCATCTCCCGGGTGGTAACATCGAGCATGCTTCTGGATGGCTGGGCGTGCGCGTGCAAGGCAAGGCAAGTCAAGCGCCCTTCCCCCTTTTCCCCCTTCAGAGGACTTCCTTCTCTGGGGAGGGCCCAGACCCGGGAAGGGCAACACGGCACGATCATCATGTGCTGTGTTGTCATGATCACCTCACAGGTAAAACCCAAGCTTGCCTGCCATTCTCACCCGCCTCACTCACCATGTGGAGTGGATTCTGCACCAGATAACACACAGAAGGGGGAAAAAATCTCACGATGCCGTCCCACCCCAAGGGGAAGGGGGGATGATGCACATTCCACCAATACATTGGGCTATAACAATCACCCGACACAACTTGCCCTTCTGCTTCATTTTGCTCTTCAGGCGCCGGTTCCCGTGACACAACACGACAGAAAGTAAGTCTCAGACCAGCCTCGCAATCTCAAGATAATGTACATCGGGAGAGGTAGAGAGACAAGAATGAGGAGGGAGGAACTTCTGGGCGGGGGGGGGAGGGCGAGTCCAGGCTCCTTTTTTTTTCTTCCCTTTCTTGGCCAACCCTCCACTACCGCCAGCCGACTTGAGGGTCGAGGCCAGACAGTGTTTCGGATCGGTGCAGTCACGGGTTGGTTGGTCAGGAATCCCAGCTTCTCGAAGGGCGCTGGCGTCGCCTGGTGGTCTCAGATCCTACAGCAGCTTGGAAATCAAAAGAGGAGGGCCTTGTACTTGCCCCTCCGTCCCGATGACCGGAGCCGTTTCTGCAGTGGTGATCAGTACGGCGGAAAGAGGTGCCGCTATACACCATCACTGTACAAGTTTTATAAATCAAAAGTCATTCATATGATGCTAGAGACCGACCTATCATTATCTCTCTCCCTTTTTCAGGTAGGCACTGCAGACTCTAGAATTCGGGGCCTCTTATCAATCCAGTTTCTTGGCTGGAGTTCTCTCCCTTGATCTGCTTGATCGTTTTCCCACCTGTCACCTTCTCAAAGTCTCATGCGTGTATGCATCATGATGCCCTTCCATGCTCGCCTTCCATTGTTTGTTTTTTTTTCTTGTTCCATGGTCATGCCTTTTCACCTCCACAGGAATCTCATCGTGTTTTGTGAGCTGGTTGGTTCCTGATTTGCCTTTCTAATAGTACAATCCATGAAGACTTTCTCTCCTGCCTCGCGTTTCCGTTCTGCTCTGCATATGTTTGTATGCTCAATACCGCGAGGGAAAGGACCGCGTCGAGAGAAGGCTGCTTCAAATGATATGGGTTTGCAATGACCGGTCTTGCATCCTCCTGCGCACGATACTCGTTAGTAAGACGCACAATCATAGAAACAAAGCCATAAACTTAGACCTCACTCACCTTTATGCAGAATTATCCATCACGAGATCGCCCTCGGCATCCTCCTGTCCAGGGCTGCCATCCTCCTCCACGGTGCCAGCCTTGACCGAGTCCATCGTCCTCGTGGTCCGCGCCGCAGCCAGGCTAATGTAGTCATCTCCCATGAGCATCTGGATATCATCCCGCGGCAGCAAAGAGATAGCCCTGTTCTCACCATCCGCGGCCACCGCGTCAGGCTCCTCCTTTGAGTCGAACCGGTCAAGATACTCAGCAACAGTGCAGTCGTTGAACCTGCCCGCCGCCCGGCCGGCCTTGACGAGGATCTCCTTCTTCATCCGCCACTCCAGCGCGTCCACCTCGATAGTCTCGTTCATGACCAGGTGGTAGACATGCACCGTCTTCTCCTGCCGGAAGCGGATACACCGGCCCAGGGCCTGCTTCATCTGCGCGTCCCACTCTGTCTGGCTGCGCGTGACCAAGGGCGACACGAAGATGATGTGGTTGGCGTTGTGCAGGTTACTTCCCGCCGCCTGTTCCGAGTTGATCATCTGTACGAGCACGCGCGCGCCGCGCTGTTTGAATCTCTCCAGGGCTTCGGATTCGCCTCTGAGGAGGTCCTGGCGCGAGACGTGGGTGATCCTGGGGTTGCTGGTGGCTGCGAGGGCCCGGTAGACACCGTCCATGATGGTCTGGTTCTGGACAAAGATGACGACCTGGTCATCTGCGGGCATGGCGCGGATCAGGTTCACGATCAGGGTGGCCTTGGGGCCCTGGTGCTCTGTCTGCGGGTCGAGGTAGTTGGCAGGCTCCGACTCCAGGGCGCCCTGGCCCAGGTCTTCAGCGCGCACGGTACGGGCTGGCTCCAGGAGCTTGCTGAGGGGGATGCAGACGTCCACGAGCGGGTGGGTGCAGCCGCGGACGCCGCAGGCGGCGGTGTCGAGGGCGGTGCCTTCGGGGATGGAGCAGTGGACGTGGCCGCAGAGGAGAGAGACGTGGTGGCTCTGCAGGGCTTTTTGTTGATCAGTGTGCCCTTCGCACTGCCACTTCTGCTCCATGACCTGCCAGATGACGCGCTGCAGGTTCTTCTTGCTGTGGGCCACCACGAGCCGCTCTAGGACGACGGAGAGCTTGTCGACCGTGTGCATGAGCTGGTCGAAGCAGACCTCCATGCTGCCGCCTCGGATGCGCTGCTTGCCCTCTAGGGGGACGTCCTGGATGGTGGGCAGACAGCCTTCGGGCGAGATGTAGTTGTCCTCTGTAGCCTTGCCAGCCTCAGCCATGATGACCCGGCTCCGAAGCAGTTCCAGAGAATCGGTGGTCTTGGCGAGCAGGCCTAGCCGCGTGCATTCTTCTTGCCAATCAACCTTGGTGATTCTCGCTTTCTTGGTCCTGCGCCTGATCTTTGCCTCGACCTCATTGTTCGTCTCGGGAGGTATGTTGATCTGGTCCTGGAGGCGGGCATTGTCGTGCTCTCGCATCTGTTCAAAGCTGAACTCAGGAGGAGGGGCCTGTTGTCCACCTTCTGCTGAGGGTCGCCGCAGCTCTCGGATGGGCACGAAAGCGTGTTGTCTGGCCTCGTCGGGCTGCGTGCCTCGGAATTCTGCCTCCCATGCGACTTTGTGCTCCCACTCCATCCTGAGGATTTCCTGCACATACGCAGGAAGCTGACGCTCCTGGACCTTGGCAACGGAGAACCAGCGTCTCGAGTGGAGTGGCGTTTTGGTCAACAGCTTGCTGAATTTATGCAGATAGTTCTTCTTCTTGATGAGGGACTGCTGTCTACCTTTCTGTGCAGGTTCCAAGGTTCCCGTCGGCGCTGTGCCAAAGCTCATCTTGTCCCACAGCTCGCGGATCAAGGACTTCCATGCATCTTGGTCTATTCTCGGCGGCAGCTGCTGCTGCGCGGAGGATGAGTTCTCGGCGCCGTGTTCAGTGCCCTCCAGCTGCTTGTGAAAGCCGTCATCCCAGATGAGAATGCGCAGGGCGGACTCGAAGGCATCCCAGCCACAGTACTGCGTGACATCGATCTCCAGGATGCTGTGCATGGCGAGCTCGAGGGTCTTGTAGTAGTCAAAGTGCCGGGCCTCCTGGCTGTCCAGCTTTGATGTGTGGTCGCGGAGGTTGATGTAGGCGTTGCGGTACGCCAGGTACAGAGCCTTCCCGATCAGCTCGCGGCCGAGGTCCTCCAGATCCTGTATGTTCTGAACGCTCATGGCGTAGATGGCGCTGGCAACTGCAGTGGCAGACTGAACGCTCTGGACGGCGGCATTGGCGGACTGATCCTGGACGTCCTTGAAGGAGGACGAGGCGCGGAGGGTCAAGGCCTCCATGGCCCGCTCGGTGCCCAGCATCTTGACCTTCCAGTCGACAAGGCTCATCAGGCGGCGGCGGGGATCAGCTGAGACCATGTTGCCGTTGAAGGTGCGGCTGCTGAGTTCTTGTTGCAGCTCCAGGTATGCGATCAGCGAGTTGGTCGACATGGACAGCACAACTGGCTTCTGCACAGAGTTGATCTCCTTCATGACCCGGACGTTCTTCCTCATGAACATGGCCACGAATTCGAGGGCCTGCTGGTGCCGCTCCTGCAGCCTTCTTGACGAGTTGCGACTCTGGTATAGGTGTGCCTCCTCGAGCGTGGAGAGGGGACGTGTGGGAGGGTGGTCGCAGATCGGGGGCTGTCGACCGTTGACAAGAGACAGAGGGCCGGCCAGGTGAACGTTGAAGAGGTAGGCGACCCTGCAGATGTCGCCCAGTGTTGTAAGAGGGGGCGTGCCAGACAGCATCCACTTCGACATTGTCGCAACGTTAGCCACGAATTCGGTCACTCGAATGTTCTCATAGGGGAACTCGTCCCAGATGACGCGCGAGAAGCTGAAGAGTTCGAGGAGCATCAACGGCCTCCAGGTCCCCAGAGAATCAGACGGCGCAAAGTACGAAGTGTCATCTTCAAAGTTGGCCAGCTTGTTGCGCAGAGCCTCTAGGGTAGATCTGTGTGCAGCCGTACTGGACGCCCGGTTGAGCCTGACTACCTGACCTCGGACATGGTCCAGTGTCTTGAGTGCCTGCTTGTACCAGGCACGGTAGACCTTGGGCACAGTTGTCACGTCGATTCCGTTTGGATCGCAGTACTTGGAGAGCTCTGCCAGGTAACGAGGCTCCTGGAAGATCTTGTTGCTGCAGATGATGATGTCTGCCTGTTGGAACGCCGCGAGACTTGTGCCCTGTAGTTGGGCGCAGGTCTGAATGACGCGCACGTTGTAGCCGCCGTGCAGGAAGCGCCTTGCCTCCTGCTCCCACTGACGGGTGAGCTGGTTAGGGACGATGACCAAGGTGGCGTGCAGGTGGACCATGTCGGTGAGCTGGTCGTTGTTCCTGCGCATATCCATGAATTCTGTACGGTCCGTGTCGTACTGCCTGTCGATGAGTCCAAGGCTCACAGCGGTCTTGCCAAAACCAACACTATCCGCCACGACTCTACCGAGACGAGTAATGTGTCTTGAGACCTGCGCGACAGCCCGAAGCCGTAGGTCGCTGATGTATACTTCTGCCATCTCTCGCTCTGGAAATCCGGGCTCGTCATCATCCACGCTCTCCCGCTCCAGCATCCACTCGAGGGAAGCCAGCTGCTCGTCGAAAAGCGCCTCGCCCTGCCGGAAACCTCGAGGTTGCGTGGCCGCCCGATCCAGATCATTCAGAGATGTTGGTGCCTGGATCACGATGGCTGGAAGCTCTGGTCGCGGGTCTTCGAGCACACCAAACTCCAAGGCGAAGGTGGCTCTCGTCAAGACGGTGTCCTCGTAGTAGGCAGGGTGTTGGGGCAGATGAGATCGTGCCTCCTGCATCAGGGTCTGCGCGCGACCAACGAGCCGAATGTCAATGTAGGAGATACCCGGCAACTTCTTGCTGTGAGGGACAAGAGCATCGTCGACGTTGTGATCGATGCGGAGAGCCGAGGGCTTGCTGCTCATGTTGGCGTCGTAGACTTCCTGGTCGACTTCCTGGTGTTTAGCCACAACAGACCCAAAGGTTCTGGGTCCTGATGCATCCGCCTTTTGCCAGACGACTCTAGGCATCTTTGGGGCGCAGCGCTCGCAGTCATCCGTAAGGTCCTCCTCGGCAATCTGCATCCTGCCGCCGTCGACTCCATCTTGCTTGAGCCCAAGAATCGCGCGCTCTATCGCGGCGTAGCAGGGTCCTATCAGCCGGTTGAACTCGGCCAGGTCAAGCTGCTGTGCCAGGTCGAGATCCTTCACCTTCTTGATGGTGGCGGCAATGGCTTCGTCGGACTTTCCAAATATCGGCAGGGACATAGTCACCAAGACCTGGTCTCTCTGGCATGACTCCCTACCATCAGGGTGGTGGGCCGCTGCAGACACCTCGAGGCCACCAGATGGAAGGTCTCGGGCGAGAAGACGAAAGTCTGCTGGAGGGCACGAGGGGAAGCTCTGTAGTGCCGGGTCATGCACGTTGTTGAGGAAGGCGGGGACCTGGACGGGTCGCTCCCGCGGGCTGAGCCAGCGGCCTGTGACGAAGGCAGACACGACAAACTCCTGGCCTCGAACAGATTTCTTACCAGCCTCAATCTTCTTGATGATCTGGTGGATCTGGTCGCCAGCGCTGATTCTGAGCAGGACTGGTCGGGACTCTGCCAGGGGCGTTCTGCCCATCTCGCGGTTGACGGCCGAGATGACGAATTCGTCCTTGTTTGCAGGACCAACGGGGTTCACGTCCTTGAACATGAAGAGCTTCTTGTCGGCAGGGCCGTCGCGACAGACCCAGAAGGCGTCCTCAGGAAAGCCGCACTCGGGGTGGTACGTCCACGTCGTGCCCTGCAGGGGCTGGATCTGGCTCTGGACGTCGTCGTGCAGGCCCTCGGCGCCAGGGCTGGTGATGACGGAGGCCAGCTCGAGGTTGCGGCCGCCATCATCGTCCAGGAGGCGGAAGCGGAGCTTGAACTTGGCCTCGAGGGGCAGCCAGAAGCTCCAGTCCTGGGGGAACTGGCTGGGGGCGTCGGGCCCGAGAACAGCACGCGCGATGGGCTGGCTTGTCTTGTGGCCGCCCGAGAGTTTGGTCCCAGCCTGGGACCACTGGTCGACGTGGAGGTACCAGGCGAGCTCGCTGGTGTCGGCGTCGAGGATGGCCCGCAGGATGAAGCTGTCCTTGGCGACATATTCGATGCGGACGGCGTCGGTGACCTCGACGAACTTGAGCTCGTAGGTGGTGCTGCCGAGACCGTCGACGACGGCCCCGGCGAGCACGGCCGACTTGGGCAGCTCGCAGGCCGATGAGACCAAGATGCGCGCGAGGTGAGCGGCGTCATCTTGGCTCATTGTGGAAATCATGGGCAGGACTGCGGGGAAGAACCGCCGCAGCCTGTCCTCTGCGCTGGCGTAGGTCAGCGACCCGATCTGGTCGAACGACTGGCCCGACTTTGCCAGCACATGTCCTGGATTGCCCTTGCAGGACTTGCAGAGCCAGGCGCCGCACACCTCGCAGACGAAGAGCTCCATGCTGCTGTAGGAGAGGATGTGATGGCACTCGCAGCGGCGGCGTGCCATCCTTCCGAGCCCAAGGATGCGGGCGACGGCATCCTTGGGCCTAGCAGACGAAGACAGGACGACGTCGAGGGCTTGGCGCTGGCCCAGGTCAAGCTCAGACGTTGGCAGCTCAAAAGAGCTGCCATCCAGGACAACCGCGTCTTGGTGGCCTCGCCGCCCAAAAAGCGCGCTGAGGGAGTCCCCACGACGACATTTGTTGTTGTTGTTGTTGTCGTTGTCGTCGTCGTCGTCGTCGTCGTCGTTATCGTCATCGTCGTCGACGTCCGAACTGCGCTCAGCAACGCAGCACAGTGCAGCCAAGATGACTGCTCCCACGACCGTCGTTGTCATTGCGTTCCCAGCGAGGTCCTGCAGCTGGGTCTGCGTCTCGGAGCTCATGTCAAAGCTCTCGATTGGCAGACCCTGCAACTTCAGGGCCTCGGACCCGGTGATCGGCCGGGCCTCCAGGGTAAGGACTGGGATGGCTGACGGCGTCAGGCACCCGGTGGCGCCAAACGCCGTCGCCATGTTGACGCGGTCAACATTCTGGCTGCAATCTATGATCTGAGCTTTATGACGCGGGTCATAAGCGCTATGTTTCTGGTTCTTCCCAAAGACAGCGATGAGGAAGACGCACTCAAGCAAATCGCTGACGCGATTTGTTTGCTTTGCCTCCCATGGTTTCCACATCTTGGCGGGAGCGTGGGAACTGCCCCTCTCGCTCCAGCGGATCCAGGGCCGCTCGTCGGGGATCTGGTAGAGACGTCGGAACGCGGTGTGGCGGGACCGCGAGAAACTCCAGTCTGTATCCTTTTCCCGGCTCGACTGGGCCGCAAGCTCCATCTCGTTGCGGGCGCGGTGAAGCTCGTGGCTGTTGATGGGCAGGAGGAAGTCGGTCACGGAGCTCGAGTACCGCTGCTCCATCTTCTTGATGGCCTCCTCGAAGGCCCTGCAGAGCGCCGTGGCACCGTCTGGAGTGAAAGCATCTTGGCTGAAGGCGATCAGGTACTTGCGGCAGCGGGTCTGCGGCAGATAGTAGTTCTTGGTGTCGAGGCTCACGTAGGTGGCGACATATCCGCACAGGGGGAACACATAGTCGATGGTGCTCTGCCAGGGTGCGGTCTCGACGTTCTCAAAGATGACAATCAGGGGTTGACGCTCGTATATGTAGTTCATGGCACCTGCAAAGGTGATGGATGATGTGCGGACCACGCCCTTCTTCTGCGTCAGGCCTTCGATGCACTTGCGCCAGTCTTCAGGGTTGAGATCTTCTCGAGAGAGCGGTGCGTCTGGGTCCTTGGCCAGGCGGTCTTGGTACATCTTCTTCCACCGCTCGTTCGCCTTCGCCAGGCCTTCGAATCCCTTGGTTCGGTTCGAGTTGAGGCCGGAGAAGTCGACACACGCGGTTCCTGCGATGAAGAGATCGACTTTGGGGATATCGGCTTCTACGCCTGATACCAGATGACTACGTAGAGGAACAGAAAAAGTCAGCCAAAAAAGAAAAGAAAAACCAGATTGTCAGATCTTTTGGAACCAGATCAGGGCATATATGACTTACGCTGTCTTGGCGCCAGGTTGAGTAAAGTCCTCGGCGTCACGGAAGAGAAGCTGTGGCTTGCTGTTGCGCATCAGAAAGGCCTGCTTGAAGGGCTCGATCTCGCAACCAAAGGCGTTGATGGTGGTAAAGACCTGCTGGCCCTTGTCGTTCTTCAGCATGCCGAAGAGGTTCATGACGTGCAGAGGTGCGTCAGTGCCAGAGCAGATGGTGCCGACGCGGATGTAGTACTGTCTGCCAGAATCGACGTAGTGGTGCAGGCCCTGCGACTGGGCAGACTCGAGCATGCTGCCGATGATGTCTCGAAGGTTGAACAGGGGCGGCTTGGACGTGTCAGGGCCTACCTCGTCGAGCTTGCCCGTGTTGCCGCCATCAGCTGCATTGTCAGTATTATCGTCGCTACCGTCGTCATTGTCGGAGTCGTCGTCCTCAGAGTCACCATCTGAGGAATCACTGTCCCGGGCGATCTGCTTGCCCTTGGATTTCGAACTCGCGACAGATCTCTCTCTCTTGGCCTTGGCCCTGTTGAGGTTCGAAGTAGCCTTGCGCTTTGGTGCACGAGGCCTGCTGCTGCCGACTACGACCGTTGTCGAGGATGAAGGTCCACCGTCCTGCCAGGGGTCAAAGTCAGCACGAATGTTTTGGGTGGCAGGAATCGTTGATGTTGAGGTCATTCGTTACCTGAGGCTGTGGCGCGCTCAGAAGGGGGAGCGTCCGCGATGTCCATCTCGGGGGATCATCATCGGGGCCACGCTGGGCAGCTTGTCGGCTAGAAGAAGGCATGTTGAGCTCATCACTACTCGTCCGTTCTCGAGACGGGCCGGCTGGATTGGCCGTGTCTGAGGTGGATGGATTCATGTTGCTGGCTGAGGCGCCCACCAGACGCAACAGCAGCGGGAGAGGAGGAGGTAATCGGGGAGAAGAGATGGGGAAAGCAAGTGTGTTGCGCGAAGCTCGATCACAATGGGCAAAGGGATTGTTCCTCTCTGCCAATGGTATTGATCTCAAAGATGCAATGGGCAATGGTCAATAGCCATAGGCAGTGAAGGATGGGGTGGACTTGTGATGGGTGTGGTGGTGGTGGGAGGAAGGAAGAAAGGAAGAAAGACAGGGCCTGTGCCAGAACTCCAAGAGCTGGCTATTTATGCTTCAGATTCTGTGGAAAACCAGCCAGAGCTTGGACCAAACGGGGCATGCTGTCGAGAGGCAGAAAAATTAAATAAAAAGTGAAGAAAAACCACGACATCATAGGCGAGGGGGGGGGGGGTTGGGCCCTCCGGATGTGTGAACCTCGCGATGTTGGGACATGGCTGCTCTGTGGGCCTGGTGACCAGGGCGAGGATCATGGATGCAGCCCCAGAACGACAGGGGGACTGTTAAAGCCTGCAGCTGAAACCAGCCTCAACAAGATCAACACAAAGATATCATACCAGACAGGTGCCAAAACAGTATCAGGACTTCTGGTGGTGTTCCCCAGGACACTCTTCCAAACATAGAGGGTAAGACTAGTCAGGCCTGTCAAGCAGAGATGTGTAAGTCCAGTGCACAATAGAAAAGAGCTACTACTACATAGAGGAGAAAGGAATAAGGCCAGGGTGACAATGTTTTCTGAGACAGTATGGAGCTTACCTGAGTATGAAGAGGTAGACATGATGAGGACAAGGAGAAATGGTATTAGTTCTATACAGAAGAGGTAACTGCCTTGGCTGCAAGAGAAAAGACCTCCTATTATTACCCCAGAGTGAGTCCACAATATTGTCTGAAGCCTGAAGGCAGCCACAGGTTTGTAAATAAGGCAGGCTGGTCAGGAGACAGATAGAGAAACAACACATTGTCTAGGACATAATCTGTATAGCCACAAAGACTGCCATGACTAGGCACATGAAGAATACTGGAACACAGAACAAAGCTTGAGACACCAGGACCCATGTGTTGCTGCTGGGGCCCTCGGCCACTAAGCCAAGGCACATGGGCAGAGAACAGTGAAAGGCATAGTAAAGAACCAGGGAAAATGGAAAGACGATATAATTTAAGCGTATACCACGAAGAGAGAGAGGGAGTTAGAACAGACTTACTATACGTTCACACACTTGTATGTGTAGAAAGCCCAAGATAAGCCACACTCGTTGAACATATCGAGGCATGGAGACCGAGTCTGATGTTTAAAGCGGCCTTCGCATACAAGACGGCTGTCCCCGAGGCAGCAAGACTCCGTCCGGGACGGCGAGTATAGGCTCGAGATGCCACAACATTCATGAGTCTTCCTCTGACCGGCTTGGGGTGACCGGCAAATCCGAGATCCCTTCCTTAACCGGCGTTATACCATTGTTGCGAAGGCATATAGTATCACAGCCTGGGGACAAAACGTAGATCAAGCAAGCGATACACGAGCATTCCCGTACCGGAGGTAGCCTTGTGAACATCCCATTTTAGGCATCGTGAGAGAAATGAGACCTCTTGACGAGAAGAGCTCTCAAGAGAGCGAGAGAGAGCCAGAGCCAAGTAGTACATGTTCAGATGACTTGAAAAGAGGCGGCTCCGAGGCGTGAGTCCCTGCATCAGTAGATCCTGTTAGCGAAGTGTCGAGAGAGCGAGCAAGAAGATTAATAATAATAATAAATAAATAAAAAAGATCTATATAGGGCCATCCAGGACAAAGTAAAGACAATTTGAAAGTATCACATGGCAGAGGAACCAACTCCGTTCTGAGAGTCATGGTTTACTAGGGTCGGTGCCATCATATCAATGCTATTCCCAGCGTAGAGAGGGCATAAGCGACGGCTCATCAATCAGGTTTGCTTGCCCAAAAGTCATCCATTCTGCCTATTGTAAGAAATCAATGCACATATATTGGGTAGTCAAAAAGTCCTTACATACGAAGAATAGAGTAATCAATCCGGCCCTCTTCGACCCGGTACACCTTGGCCAGCAAGAGACGACATGTCGACAAGCTTGAGGTACCTGTGGTCCCCGCAACCTACGACGACCGTGGTGCAGCAACAAAACGGGCTGCAGGCATATGCCTCTCTGAGTTAATTTGTCTCAGAGATAAATCAGACCAGGTGCCCCGTCCCCGAAAAAGACATTGCTCATGATTTCTAGGCAATACGGTCGGTGACGGATGTGAACATGCGCTGTGTCAACGGTGGCAGCTGTCTGCCAAAATCGGGTAGAATTTAAGAGAAAGAAACGTAACGAACACGATACAAAAGGTTCAGGCATGTAAATTACTTGGTGAGCTAAAATTGTGAAAATGGTTTAAAAGGGTTCAGAATCCGTTCATGACATGAGGATGAAGATTTGCGCCGGAAGACATGAGGTCGTTGAGGTGCTGACGCGGTGCAGTCCCGGTGGGGAAGAGCTGGTTTGGGGCAGGTCCCCTGTTCACTAACGACAGCGCCAAAGCGGGGCACCGACAAAGGACCTAAGTACTGTAGACGGCTGTCAGGTGGAGGAGCCTAGAAGCAGTAATGAATGCACTGCAAACGCGGGAGACCAGGGGCGCGTCATGTCGTGTATTTGATCCAATAAATCCGCGTCTTTGTCTCCTCCCATTATAATCACTATCAGACGATGTGAAGCAGATCAAGAATGGCTGCCTTCTCAGGCGTTACCAGTCCTGGTGTGCAGGATGTAGAGATGAGCAACTCTTGTGAACCTGCGGCCAACACAACCGCCAACAAGCCCCCGTCGTACCGCAGAGCCAAAGATTTCCCCTACGAGCTGAGGAATCACTGCCAGATCCATCTCGAGGAGCAGACCTGTAAGTAGAGCAAAGAATCATCTTGTGTGTATGTATGTGTGTGTGTGGGTGTGCCTGCCCCAGGGAGCGAGCGACCAGGCTAATTGCGCCCTCCTCCTCTCTCTCAATAAACAGATTCCGCCGGCCTGGACCTTCTCACCAGCGTCCTGTGCGATGGCATCTCAAGTTTGGCAGCCTCGAACAAGCCTGCCCTCGTTCCACCACCCGCCCAGCTCGCGATGCTGGCCACCCTTGCGATCATGCCCAAGCACACCTCGATGCTTTCGAAGAACTCCGAGCAAGATGTTGCGTCCAAGTCCCTCTCCATCCTGCGCAACGTGCTCAGCATCGTCGGGCCGGTCAACGGCAAGCTGCGAGACGCGTTCCTGTTCCGAAGCTGTAGCCCACGGCGCCGTCGCCCGGCTGACAAGGACCCTCAGGACGATTCGGAGAGCGAGGAGGACGAGCCCATGTATGGCAAGACGGCCAACGAGGGAAGCGTCTGGGCACGTGGTCAGACCTTCTGGAGGGTCCTCGGCTGGGCGTTGAACTGCAGCGCGCTGTACCCGCACCGGTGGCGGTGGTGGAGGCCCTGGCTCGATTACATGCTGGATGTCCTCGAGCTCGACTACGAGGAGAGGAGATGCCTGGACCTGGAACGCCTGGGCAAGGGGGAAAAGGTGGAACACCCCCTGCTCTGCAACTCCCTCCTGGTGTGCTACATCACACCGGCCAACAACCGACTCTCGCCGCTCAAGCCCATCCTGAGCGCGCTTTTTGCCGACGGGGGCGCCTCGTCGACCAATATATACCCGGAGGTGTTCGAGAAGGAGGTCAAGGTCAGGTCTGGGTTCTTTAAGAAGAGGAAGCGGTTGAAGCTCGATATCGACAACGACGACTTCGGTGACTACATGAAAGACTCGTCCTCCGAGGGCTCCGAGACACCAACCCCCGGCAACCCGAGTCCATCATCGGCGGACATGGACGGCGAGTCCATGTCATGGACACATACGTCGCTGCTCGAGACTATTCGGGTGCGTGCTCGTATTTTCGCATTGGTAAGTCATATGCCGGCACGTTGCGCATCTGAACCCCCTTCTTTCCACTCCCTAACGCTTGATCTCAGTTGTCGCGAGCTGCAGAAGATGTGCCGGACAGGTGCAGGTTCAAACTGGCGGATCTGTACAGCGAGTTCGCCGACAGAGTCCGCCAACTGCCCGTGCCTGCCTTTGCGCGCTTTATCGCGCCTCACGACTCTGCTCTCGAGGTGAGATCGCTGGTTGCAATCATCCGCCTCCTGATGCCGGCACTCCTCCCGAGCGCGACTCCTGCGCCCTACATTGTGCACCCCGAGGCGGATGCACAAGAGTCGATCAGCGATCGCATCCTGGAGCAGTGCTATCTGCCCTTCGCGTACCGGACCGCGGTCAACAATGCCAAGCTGTCCCTGGCGATGGAGACACTCTTCCGAATGCTGTGGAAGGGTGGAGGCGTGAGGTGGACGGAAGCGCTGCAACAGGCCGTGGATACGGGCGTCAAGGCTCGGAGGGACAAGTCTGTGCCCAAGAAGAACAGCCGTAAGCGAGATGGCGAGAGGGCTGCAAGAGAGGTCCTCCACGCCTCCGAGGCACGTATCTTGGCATTGACTGAGCTTCTGAGGGTGGAAGCAATGCATAGCGCGTGAGACGATCTACAACAACCATCATTGAGAATGTGTGTATTACCAACATTCATGTCATAAGAGCTCGCTAGCAGGTTGGCTCTGATCGGTTTTAAAAATGGCGTTATAGGGTGGGTGGGTTCTTGGGGAAGATTGATACCACAGCTAGAATCGGAATTATTATTGATGATGATCATGACTGGTGCAGCAAATTTCCTACGTGTCACCGTTTTGCTGCTGGTGGTGTCCAGCCTTGCGGCTGCCAGTCTTCACTTGGTCCAGCCCGACGATGCTTCTTCCACGGATCCTCCTTCTTCTCGGCCTCCCTGGCCCCCTCCGGGGGCAGTCTGTGCAGCTCCTCCTCCCGCCTGCTCGTTCCTATCTTCGCCTCCTCTTGACCTCGGGGCGGCCCTGCTCTCTAGGGCTCCCACGGGTTGTTGTTGCCGCTGCTGCTGCTCCGCCGGCGCCTCCATCACCCTGGGCTTGGCCTCCCACCGCGCATCGGCCTCGGCAGCCAGGTACTTCATCTGGGCCTGCCGCCTCGCTTCTTGGTGTTGCTCCTGTATCGTGGGCGGCCTCTCGCGCATGTTGCGCAGCCACTGGTGCCACTGGGGCGGCACCTTGACCTCGCCGTAGTGGGTGTCGCGAGGGTACTGCACGATGCGGCGCCAGCGGACGGGTTCGCCGGGGCGGGGGTCACCACGGACGTCGCGGAATTCCCAGTAGGTGTTTCCTTGGAGGTCGAGGCCTATTTTGGGAAAAGGGAAAAAGGGTTAGTATTGGTGATGAAGATGATGCTGCTTTTGGGGGGAAAGAAGATCGGACGTACCAACTAGAAACCTCTTCCGCCATGGTAGGCGGAGGGCTTTCCACTTATACCATGTTCGTAGAAGGGGTGAGATCTGTTTCGAGGACATCTGCGGTCGGGTTTGCCCTTGGTTCGAGCAAAGTCAAGTCGGGACGCAGCAAAACAAAGTCTCGATCAATCACACACTGCCAAATGTCTGCTAAGTCGTCATGGAATCTTAGTTTATGCGCCACTATATTTTAATAAGTAATGACTTTCTGCACAACTCCAATTCGACGCGACCGCGTTCCGGGGTGGATCCCAGCCACAAGGGGGCACAGAAGCGGCGGGCAGGCCTAGCAGGGCTTACTTACTACCCCTCCGTGCTTTCTCCAGCGGGGCCAGGGGGTAGCAGGTCTTCTGGAAGTGACGTCTGCGTTGGTGCTCTTTTGGTGGCCGGGTTGGCACGGATGGCTGGGAAGAGGGGCTTAGGGGGCAGGGGGCCCGCTGTTGACTGCTGTCTGTAGGGCTCTCGGCAGGCGGTAGGCGGGAACAACCTTGGAAAAGACAGGGGCTGCAGTGGCCGACCACCGACTAACGGTGAAGACAGGGACAAAAACAGGGACCACAACCAGGAATGCTGTACATAGTACGTCCGTAATGTGCCCAGTGCCCAGTAGGGGGAAATGCCCCTCTTTCTTCAACAGCAGCAACCTCTCCCCTCCCCAATGCCACTGAAAGCCGGATGCTGAGGGGGAGGGGGAATTTCGGGCACTAAAACACGATGTGTTCATGCTGGCTGGCGGTCCTTGCACCTCTCGTGCGCCCTCCTCAGTAAATCAAGTCATCTCTCCTACAACTCTATGCAATTTGACGAAAATCCACCAGGCAATCTCGCCCTCTCCGTCGTGTATAGTGAAGAAGCCCTCGTTTCTTTAAATAACAACAACAAACACCGTTGCCGTCGTGTTGGTTGGCATTTTTTTCTTTCCCTGCTTTGCCTCCTCGAGTACGTACTTCTTTAGTGAGCGCGGCCCAGAACGACGCCCGGCTCGTTCCAGATCGATCGCATACCTCTCCCGCCCAGCCGGTTGCCAGCCTCAGCGTCAACACACACACACACACACACGCACAAGCGGAACGAAACATACGTCACCGTCATATCCCGGTATTTTTTGATTTATACGCGATCACTCTTGTCGGCCCTCGTATCTATTACCTCCTTCCAACAATATCACGCACAGCGCAACACGTTCCATATATTGGGCACACGACGGAGCGACAGGAGCAGAAGTAACCGCCCCCACCATGGCTTCGGTGACGTCTCTGGATAGAGATCTGCGCAAGATGCGCCTCGATAAGTATACGCCCGCCGCGGCGAACGAGATGCGGGCATGGATCGAGGGCATCCTGGGCGAGCGCCTGCCTCCAGGCGACCTGCTCGAGTCCCTGAAGGACGGCGTGGCGCTCTGCAAGTAGGTCTCGTCATGAATAGTCAATGCTCATTTGTTCCTCTTTCCAAACACACACGCACGCACACATACAGCTGGCTAAGCGCACGCTCTGGTGTGTCATCAAAACAGGCTCGTCAACCTCGCCCCTGCCCCCGCCGGGTGTCAAGTTCAAGACCTCCGCGATGCCCTTCGTACAGATGGAGAACATCTCCCACTTCCTCCGCGCCTGCAAGCAACCACCGCTCAACCTCCAGGAGCACGACATGTTCCTCACAGTCGACCTGTACGAGGCCAAAGACCCGGCGCAGGTCCTGCAGTGCCTGGGCGCCTTCAGCCGCGCGGCCAGCCAGGCCAAGCCAGCTGCCTTCCCCTCTGCTGTCGGACCCCGCGCTGCAGGCCTCAGCCCGCAGAGGACAGGTGCGCCTGGGCACCTGTCGCCGACGCCTACAGCTGGCGGCCGGCCGCGCGGCATGTCCAACAGCAGCAACGCCTCGTCGGCTCACAATATTCGCCCGGCGCTCACCGCGAGCAAGACAGGCGACTCGGGCTCCGGCCGCTTCTCTCCCAACAACAGGAGCCCGACGGCGCAGAATGGACCCAAGTCGCCCTCGGTCAGCAGCTGGAGCAGCCGGGCCCACGAGGGCGTGACCTCGCCGGCGTGGAACATCGCGCAGTACGGATACATGGGCGGCGCGAGCCAGGGCAACCTCGGCATCTCGTTCGGCGGGAGGCGGCAGATCACCAGCGCTGGCCCGGCCGTGCCCAGCCTTGCCGAGAAGCAGAAGCTCCGCAGGGAGAAGGAGGCGGAGGAGAAGAGGCAGCGCGAGGAGGCGGAGGCGAGGCGCGCACAGCTGGGGGCGGAGGAGGAGGAGCGCAGGTGGCAGGAGGGAGACGAGGCGCAAGCGCGAGGGAGGAGGCGCGGCTGCTGGAGGAGAAGCGCCGCTGGGAGGAGGAAGAGCGCCAGTGGAAGATCACAGAGGAGAAGCGGCGCAGGGGGAGGAGGAGGAGGCCGAGAGGCGCCTCGCCGAGGAGCGGGGCAAGGTCAGGAGCAGGGCCAACTCCCGCCTGCACGGCCAGTTCCTGAGCCAGTACCAGGCAGAACAAGGTATCGTTGGCGGCGGTCTTGGCGGCGGCGGCAGCATCAGCAGCAGCAAGAGCAGCAGCAGCGATCCCAACCAGCGCATCAGGGAGCTCGAGGAGGAGCTGGAGAGCGCGCGGCGGCGAGAAGCTGAGTACGAGAGTGAGCGACAGACCCGGGTCCGGATGAAGAGCGTCGATGCTAAGGCCAGGACTCGCTCACGTAGCCGACCACGCCCCTCGAGCGGTACACCAAGCAGACAGGACTCGTGGGCCCGCGGCGACGATTCGGACGGCGAAGGCCTAAGGCAATCCTGGAACGAGCGCAAGCACCGGCAGAACCACCAGCCCCGGCCACAACCCCCGCCACGACAAAACTCGCGTCCCCTGCCCGACCCTACGGCCTCCCCGTCGTTGACCCCCACACCACCAAGCGCGAAGGCCGTGAAGACGCACCGCACAGGCGATCCCTCCACACCCAAGGTAAAGGCGCACAATACTGGTGGCAGCTCCCGGCCCCTGCCGGACCCCCGAAACTACTCCTCACCTACCTCACCATCACCTTCTCCACAGATGAACCGTACAGACCGTTTCCTGGCCACCAGCCCGGCTCCCGTGCAACAGCGGCAACAACAGAAGCAGGTCTCGCCCACGTACTCGCGCGAGCTCGGAGCGACGGCGGAGCGAGACGCCGAGGACCGACGGCGGCAGCAGACGCAGCAACAGACCAAGGCAGGCGGGTGGGCGTCCAAGTCGCTGCTGGAGCGAGAGATGGAGATGGAGCGGCAGCGGCAGCGCGAGTGGGAGGAGTCGCAGAAGGAGACGGCCAAGGTGGCGCGGTCTGGAGACGGGGTGGAGGGCATCGGTGGTGGCATCGGTGGGAGGTGGGACGTTGGCCAGTGGGCTGGGTTCACAGGTGGTGACAACCAGAACCGCGGGACACAGGGCATCGGCGCAGGGAGGAGGCAGATTGCGGGGCCAAGGCCACTGCCCGGCACGCCTGGTTCTGGTCGCTGAGGAGGCCTTTTCTGTTTTCTCTCGAGATCTGCCTGCCTATACATACCTCCTTTGCTTGGGTTCTGCTTGATTGCTTGTTTGCTCGATCTGACACCAGAGAGATCACCCTTCTTGTTTTTTTCTTTCTTTTCTTTTCTTTGCTTTTTTGTTTCCTCTTTTTTTTTTTTTTTTTTTTTTTTTTGCGAGGCGCTGGCAAGTGATTCATTTTGATGGTATACCCCTAATTGACTCTCTTGCACCCTTTTATTTCTTGCTTTCTTCTGAAGTGACCATCGTGATCTCTCTTGCAGCCTCTTCCAGAACAACAAAGAGGCCCCAAATCATAGACAGACTGCCGTGAGCTGGTGACCCGGCTCGCATCTGCAGGCGGATAATAAGCCCTGCCACCCTCGTTTCTTCTTCCTCTCTCAGTTCTCAACATCAATGGACAAGAGAAAAGAAGTTAGTGCCAAGTTCTGGTTACTGGATATAGTAAGTACTTATCTCTGGTTGCGGACCGTCAACCCGAGATCCCCACAGACTTTCTCTAGCGCATGCCTTGACTGGTGGTTCCTACCTTCCCGCTCTCCGAATCCGTTTTACTTAGACAGAACCTGAGATTTTTAACTACTTGCATTGTCCATGAGCTCACCGCCCCCAGGATTGTTTATAATGAGATGACGAGGTGGTACTGTTTTATGTTACAACGGTCGGTAAGTAAGCAAATTGTAGTCATATATATTTAAGAGTAGCGTGGCTGGTCTCGAGTAGATGGACAAGAGGCGCCCTGCTTTGCGCTGAAGATCTGGCTTTGCTCCTGCCTCACTCGCTTTGACTGCTCTTACCTTGAGTAGTCGAGACTCGAGCAGCATGGCTCCTTCTCACAGTCGTTACCTCCTGCGGGGTGCCATTTCTCCCCTCCTCTTCTTCTCCCTCCCGAGCCCCTTCGCCACCGCAGCGCCATCTCCTCAGAGTGTTGGTTCGGACCTCACCATACTCATGAACAATGATCTTCAGGGTATGTGGTGTTGTTATTTTTCCAAGATGAGACAAACAAAATTGTTGTGGTTTATGTGTGTCCGTGTGTGTGTGTGTTAGAGGCTTTCTGACTAACCTTGACCGTGTAACAATTTCCCAATACTTTATTCAGGCACAAGCAGTCCGTACGTTGGCTCGGCAGTGATCCTGCTCAGCAGGCTGTCTTCCCACCAGGACGCCGTCCAAGGGTGCAAGGCGCTGGGGGAGGAGTTGTGGTCTCCAGAGGATGCTGGGGCCAGTATCCATTCCAGCCTGGATTATCTCGTCTGGGAGGGCAAGGCGGATGAGAAATCGCAGTTCTGGGTGGCCTCTTCCTCGGGCAGCAGCAACAGTGTGCGCGCAGTCAGTGCTTCAGGCAAGGTGTCTGTGGTTCATGCTGGCCTCAGCCTCGCGGCCCCTCTGCACACAGTCGGCACCTCTGGCCACTGCCGAGGAAACTTCGACCTCTTCCCAGTGGCACGTGTCGGTGCACTCGAATAATGACAATTTCATCGGGTCCGTCTACAACTCCCCAAATAATCCTCCACTAATATGTCCCCTCTCTCCAAGACGTTGACATGTGTCCCTGGCATTCTCAGCTTTCGGGATCGAACATCCTTCCGCTTCTACGGCATTCGCTACGCAGAGCAGCCAGAGCGGTTCACGTACTCGCAGCCTTACTCTGGCTCGAACAGCACCGTCTCGGCCACAGCGTTCGGCAGCGAATGTGCCCAGGTCACAGGTACCGGATCAGAGGACTGCCTGTTCCTCAACATCTGGACGCCTTACCTGCCGAGGCCGAGCAGCAAGCACATTAGAGCGGACCTCAAGCCTGTCATGTTCTGGATCCACGGCGGTGCCTATGTGAGCGGGGCTGGTAGCGACAGCGCCTTCGATGGGGGCGGCCTGGCCTCTCGAGGAGACGTCGTGGTCGTGACCATCAACTACAGGCTGTCAACACTGGGCTTCCTCGCCCTGGACGACGGCATCACCAACGGCAACTACGGCCTTGCCGACCAGATCACCGCCCTGGACTGGGTCAGGGCCCATATTGCTGATTTCGGAGGCGACCCCGACCGCATCACCATCTTTGGGCAGTCTGCGGGCGCTGGCTCCGTCCGCGCCCTAATGGCCTCCCCGAGATCCCAAAACAAGTTTGTAGGCGCGATCCCGCAGAGCAACCTAGGCGGTCTATTTTACGGCACGACATACTCGGAGTACTACACCATCGAGCAGGAGATGGATGCCGCCGGCAGTGCCATCCTAGAGGAGACGGGCTGCGCGGATGTCGACTGCCTGCGCCAGGTGGACGCCTTCACCCTCCTCAACCTGGGCACAACGGCCGCCTACGTTGTCCAGGACGGGATGTACATTCTCTCGGACCACCTCTCGCTTACGGGGCCCTCAGCGCCCTACAAGCTGCTCATAGGCACCATGCGTGATGACGCCGCGTCGCTCATCGCCTACCCCGACACGACCGACGAGACCATCTATCTAGAAGAGATCGACTTCACCCCTCCGCCAGCAGACCTCTTCCCCGTCCCAGAAGACAGCACGAGCAATCAGACCCTCGCCCTGTTCAACATGACCGCCCGTTACGCCACAGACGCCGAGCTCCGCTGTGCCGACGAGGCCACCGTCTACGCGGGCCTCGACAGCGGGCTTTGGGACCAGGTCTACTACTACGAGATGGAGCGCTCCTACCAGCTCGACAACTGGCCCAACTACGACGTGTGCCAGCCCCCATCACCGCGGACTTTCCCTACGGAGATCCCAGCGGGCCTTACTTTAGGTGTCACTCGGGCGATCTCTACGAGGTGTTTGGGAATATTGCCTTTCAGGGTTTGCCTTTTCGGGATGCGTGGGATCTGCCGTTTGAGCAAATGGTGGTGGACTCATGGGCTTCTTTTGCCAGGACACTGGATCCTAATCCGGATGAGGGGTTTCTGAAGGCCAGGAAGTATAGTAATACGAGTAAGGTGTTGCGGGACAGCGGGGAGTGGGAGCCGGCTGTGAAGGGGAATCTGAGTATGAGGGCGTTGGGGTGGCCGCCGTATCAGGATGTTTTTAGAGAGGAGGCACAGTGTAATGGTATTGGGGTACCTTTTGCGTACTATGAACGAAGATAGAAGGTAATTTAATCAAATAGCTAGAAGCTGGCCCATGGGTGCCAATGGGGCGAGGATGACTATGGTTTCTGTGATGTCCCTTTTGAACCAGTTTACAATGAAGACCAATTGCTGTGTGAACCATTCTTTGATTTTGATTCTCACATACTAAAATCCACCCTCGACACCTTGTTCTAATTGTCTTTTGTTTGCAAGTGAATATGAGTGCATCCTCCCCTTCCCTTCCTTGTATGCCCTCTTCCCTGGTGGAGTGCCCCTGGCCCATAATAGTCTGGTATTGAGTGTTGATAGCTGAGTGCTGATAGTTTGATAAAGTCGGGGGTGATCTTGGTCACTGCCCACTCCAGGATATTGCATCTCTCAAAGCAGTCCGACAAGTACTTGTCGAATTTGTCTTTCAGTGACAAGACATCGGCAACCCAGGGGGCCAGAGGCACTCCACCCCTCACCACACCAGAGCTTCCACCATCTTTGGCCAAACCCTTGGCCTTGTCGCTTGGGCCCCGGTGGCCAGTCTTGTTTGGAAGCTCGTCTTTGTAGGGTTTCGATTCAGAGGAGTTGTATGAGGGACGATAGCTCTTGAACCTTATAGTTTTGATATCCTCAACCCAAAAGTTAGTAAACACTGGAAAGAGAGGGGAAAAGGTCACAGGCTGCAGAAATACTTACGGGTTCTCCAAATTAATTGGTTTGGTGTCCGGGATGCCCTGGTCGACGTTCTGACTGCAGTCTATGATCTGTGCCTTGTGTAGGGTTTCATAACGCAGCCAAGATGACCGCCCCCACGACCGCCGTGGTCATGGCATTCCCAGCGAGGTCCTGAAGCTGGGTCTGCGTCTCGGAGCTCATATTGAAGCTCTCGATAGGCAGACCCTGGAGCTTCAGGGCCTCGGACCCGGACCCTTATAATGCTTGGGTCGGGCCTCCAATATTAGGACCGGTCGCCATATTGACGCGGTCAACGTTTTGACTACAATCAATGATTTGCGCCTTGTGGCGCGGGTCGTATGGGCTGTGCTTCTGGTTCTGCCCATATTAGACAGTGACCAGGACCCAGCGCGACCTCTGAGGACGCCCCGTTCGGGACCGTGGGTGGTTTGCGTCATCTCGGGAGGCCAGCTCTCGATCGGCAGACCCTGCAGGATGCTATAGAGCATCCAGCTAGCCAGCCCCCAGCCTATACGACAGGACCGTCCTGGAGATCAGCACTGGGTTGGTGTGTCTGCGGCAGGGCCCAAGCCACCAGAACTGGAACATGATGATGAAATGAGTTAGCACAAGGACTGTGTGTTGTAGAGTGGAAGGTGATGTGGAGGTTGGGGTTGGTTGGAAGAGCAAGGATTGATTGGGTAGTAGGGAGGAGGGTGATGTTGATCTGGGAGCAGGTCTGGTTGATGAGGAAGGAGGAGGGGGAGGAGGGTTGACGACGGCGACGACGACGACGACGATGATTATGGTGTTTGCTGTATGGGGTACTAACCTGTATATATCGACCAGGGCAGCACCACTTTTCTTGCTGCTGTTGACGCCAGCGCCAAAACCAGCTGACTTGAGGTGTGGAAGGAGAGGAAGAAAATTAGATCGCTCTGGGCCAAAACACAGGCTGATTATATAGTAATGGCCTCAGGTGCACGGACCAGCTGGCACGCCGTTGACCGCCTTCCCTTTGCGCCTTAACCCCTTTGACTTCACTGATGATAGAAGTCAATCGAAGAAGCATCTTCGTCTGAAGTCTGTGGGTGGTGGGCTGAGAGGGGGGTGGGGGTGGTGGTGGCAGCTTGAGCGACATGGCTCACCCTGCCACACCGGTGCCAGGGGAGGTGGGACCAGCAGTGACTCTTGGGGTCTTGCCCACACATACAATGTATTCACAAGTATCTCGCGTTACTGTGTTGATTTTCTCTTGAAAATAACTGCTTTTATTGTGGTCACTTGCCCATCTTTCTGATATGTATGAGCACCTGCGAGAAGGCTCCTTGGAGGTCTCATGCAACCAAAACCAGGTCACATATGCATACAGGCTGTGGAAGACAGGATGGCAGTGATAAGAGAGCTTCAGCTTGCTCCAAAGGTAAGCTACATCTAGATTCGAGGGGTAGTAGGGTCATAGTATGGTAGCTATTAAAATTCCTTGCCTCGGCTTGAAACACCTTATCCCTTCCACGTGCTTCCATTCTGGTATGTTTGATGGCCCTCTTTCCTTCCCTTTTGCTCCTCCTCTGATAGTTCTCGATGAGGTGACTACATATTGACCAATTCCTACTCTGCTAGAAAACCATGGCTGCAGAAGTGGTGCCGGCCTTCCATCACCCTGTCTTATTGAAGCCAACCTTTCGTGCCTGGGAACCCTCATCCAAGCCCTTGTGGACCATTGTCACCTCCAAAACATCGACATAGAGATCAAACTTGCAGAGACAGAATACCGAGCATTCAAATATCTACAAACACTATCCAAAGAGGCTGTGAGGAACAGAACATAGGAGGGGGTGGTACAATAGGGCCACAGAACATGGAGAAGACAACAGGCTCGGTTGGCCACTGGCTAAAAAAATCCATTACTGCTGCTACGAGCCAGAAGAATACTATTTTTGTACAAAACATATGACTCAACTCATACCAAACCCAATTTATCTTCCTTCTATCAGCAATACTCCGGAAACTTGTCTCCAATTTCTGTGTTGGAAAGCCTTGCCCACATTATTCATCATGTGTGGGGTTAGCACAGGGCAAAGTGTAACACGCCATTGGTCAGTGTTTTGCCTTCCCAGCAGACCACTTCCCCGGTCCCAGGCTTGGTGCTCGCCTGCCTAGTCCACAAGCTGGGCTCATCGATGATTTCAATATCTCGAAAGTTAAATTGGATTTGTCTTTTTCGCTGATAATCTTGCATCCGTAGCTTAATTACGCCCGGTCATGACCACCCTCCCTCTTCCTCCACTGTTCCCCAAACTCTTCCAGATCCACACAAACCCGCATCCCTTTCGTCGCCATCGTGTTCCACACCGCCCGCAGCTCACTGCTCTCCATATCCCGCACCAGCGTGGTGAAGGCCTCCATGGCCAGCCTCTTAGACCACGGACACGCCCCCAGAGCCCTGTAGAACACGTCCTTGACCTTTTCGCTGCTGTTGCTGCTGCTGCTACCAGAGAGCTCCTTCTTGTGCCTCGCGCAGAACCGCACGTAGCTCAGCCACAGGCCCACGTTGCCCCCTGCACGCGTCGCTGTCGAGGGCGCGCTCAAAGGCCGTGCGGACGGAGTGGACGCTGCCGACGTGCATCTCGTGCCTGATGGCAAAGAGGCGGCCCGGGGAGGCCGTCGTTGGCTCTCGTCAGCACGTGCGTGCGCAGGAGCGTGCGGACCGGGTCGTTGATGAGGATGCTGGTGTCGGCCCAGGCAAAGAGGGAGAGGAAGATGGTGTTGGAGGGAAGAGGGCGATGAACCTCTCCACCTGCTCGCGGAGGTAGCCCGGCTGGAAGGCGCCTCGGGTGGCGTGTAGGTAGAGGAGGTGCGCTGCGAACTGTAGGTACCGCTCGATATGGGCCGAGCCGCCGTGCCCTCGAGCGACTGCCTCGGATGTGAAGCCGTGGATACTGGTCATGGCCGTCTGGATGTCTCCCCTGCCGCGATGCGGCTGCTGCTGCTGCTGCTGCTGCTGCTGCTGCTGCTGCTGCTGCTGCTGCTGCTGCCGCCGCCGTCGAGCCGGCAAAAGGAGCAGCATACTCCAACAGTGAGGCAGCCTCGGCGAACAGCGCGGCCTGCTGGATATCTCCTGACGAGAGGAGGAATTCGCGGCGGGCCGAGAGGACCTGCCGCGCCTTCATCAGCTGGCTGTATGTTGTAATGGTGGTGTCTACACCGTCTGACTGATGATCACTCTGGGTTGCGGCGGTGATGCAACGGGCCAGAGCGGCCTGTATGTCTCCTCCTTCGAGTTCCAGCCAGGCCCATGTGGCCCACAAACGCTCCTTGCCAGGCATGTTCTGAGCTGTGGCGGAGCGCAAGACGCTTCTTGCCACCTCTCGATGCCCATTGCGCCATTCTGCAACGGCATAAGCGTTGTAGAGTAAGGTATTATTGGGCCACTTCTTCAACAGCGCTTTGGCGGTTTTCCGTACAGCGGCTGGGTTTCTGCTGTATGCTAGGCCCATGCTGTACTCTGCGATGGGCTCATAGCCAAATTCGGTTGCTAGCTGCATTGCGGCTGCGAGAGCCAGGTCAGACTCGGCCGATGAACCTTCATCATCACTGAAACTGAAGAACCGGAACCAGTCTGGTCCTGAGAAGATGGTATTGGCAGATGCTGCGAATCGATGCCCCGGGTCCGAAAACCTTGGTGGCTGTTTTGTACCGTCCTCAGTGTCGCCGCCGCGCGGGCCAGATTTTGTGGCGTCCAGCTTTTCGCTGTCGTGGTAAAAGAACGGATCGTGGCACATATCGGAAATTCCTAGCCCTTCTGTGCTATCAGGCGCAACAGGCAGCCGGCAGAATATAAGAAATGCATTCACAATAGAGGCCTTGACTCTGGGGACATCGACGACAGCCGTTGGAAGCCAGAATAACAACGACTCAAGGTCGGCAAACATCACCACTCGAAATGGGTCGTCGTCTGTCCCCTCATCCAGCGTCCTGGCGGGCATTGCCGCGTTACGACTCCGCTGCGTCTCCATGGCAGCCCATGCCTTGTAGACGTCTCTTGTGCCCGGGAGCTTCGGCACAGCGTCTGTCTTGACATCTGGCAGATCTGCCATCTCTTCTGCCTCGACGAAGTTGCGCCAGCCCTTTGCACCTTGCTCGCCGATCCGCGGGACTTCGCTCTCCCAGAAGTCCTGGAAAGAGGACATCAGGTCGGCGGGGCTCGTATCGCCTTCTTCTTCCACGGGATGGGCAAATGTAAACTCCAGGATGGCCTGCCACGCGGCGACTGCGAGCTCAGAGTAGCCCGCATCGCGGATGAAAAAGGTTGTCCTGAGAAAGACGTAGACCAGCTCGTCGCAGAGACGTGGCAGCTCGTGGGAGACGTCGCCGCCCGGATGCCAGATGCCTGCCAAAGATTTTCCGTGGTCAGAGTCCAAGGCAGCAGGAACAGCGCTGGAGGTCCGTTGCGCGAGGAGCTGCAGCCGCTGGACATGTATCTTCTTGAGCCTGCCGTACGTGAAGGCAGTCATGTCGGACAGCTCGTGGTTCAGGTTACCTCTCCACAGCGCAAAGCTGCAGTCCTCGAGGTTCACGGCTTCCCATCGTTTGGCGACGGCTCTGCTGCTCCAGACCCGCGAGCCCTCTCGCATCAGTGCCAGGAATAGCCTCTCCTTGTCCGCCTTGTCCGTGAAGTGAGGCAGGGCCTCCTCAAGCAATGCAACCCTCATGTTTGCCAGACCTTTGACCTCATCGTCCACCATGTCTCGGCGGGCGTCTGCATCGAGCCTGAGCAGGTCCCCCTGTATGTCAACGAGCTCAAGCCATGCCTCTGTATCCTCTGGGTGATCCTTGACCCGACGTGACAGCTCGACGGACCTGTGCCTGACCGGATGCGACGAGTCGAGGTCCCCTTGGACTTCCGAGTCTGAGGTGTCTGCAGACTCCAGATCGCTCTCCACAAAGTCGCGAGGCTTGGCCTTGCCCTGGATGGACCGGTAGTTGGGATCCTCATCTCCTGAGACGGTATAGACATCCTCTTTTGGACCTGGAGAGTGATGCTGCTGCTGCTGCTGCTGCTGCTGCTGATGCTTAGAAAGGGGGATGAAGTCGACTTCGTCTCGAGAGATCTGCGGCTGCTTCTGGTCCGAGCCAGGGCGCAGCCTGAAGACCTGTGTCTTCTTCCTAGAAGCTCTAGACAGGAGCGCCCTGTCACGAAAGGCAGACGTCCCCTCTCCTAACCTATCGCCCAGGCTGAAGATCTCCCTGGAGCCATCGTGCGTGAGCCGCAGGCGACCTTGGCCGCCCAGCACCCTGCCCGAGCCAGAGCGGCGATACGCAGGAACCTTGGACCGATCATTGGATCCATACCTCACGATCAACGGATCTCCCCTCTTGTCGACGACGAAGAGAGGATCCTCTGGTCGCCGGTCGGGGCTGCGAGATCGACGGCGATGGTGAGAGGGGGGTTGGGTTTGGGCTTGGGGTGGCTCTTGCGGTGAGTGTCAGGTCCAGGGCGCTCTGCATGACGATCTCCCTTTTTGTCGTAGTCCTTATCAGATCGCGAGCTTGGCTCCTCAGCAGTGGGAACCTCGGCTTTTGGCTTGAATGAGGCAAACTTTGGCACAGCCGCTGGCTTCTTACCGTCCATGTCGCGCCTTCCCAGGTCAAGGTCTTGTCTGTGGCTGCCGGGATGGAGACTGAAAAGAGGCGACTTGATGCGCGGATTGATTGGCGACTTGGTCACGCCCCTCTTTCCCAGATGATGGGAAGTGTGTGTTGTCCTGAGGCGCTCGTTCCGGCACAAGCGCCCAAATTTCAGACAATCTCGGCAGGTTGCCGGACCAGGGAGCCCAAGGTCGGAGGCATCAAATGGGTTTTGTGAAGGCGAATACGTTTCTTCGCCTGGGTCCAATAGAAGCACAAGCTGTGGAAGTCAACGGCGAGTCATGATCTCCAGGGCCGTGATGACGTTCATGGCAGGAAACACATCGCGACGCTGGCAAGTTTTTGGAGAAGGAGCACAGATACTGTAGATCCTCGTGTGGAAATTCTAAACCCGAACCCTGGAGGCTGAGCTGACTAAAGATCACCTCCCCTGCTTTTTTGTCTCGTCTTTTTGAAATCGAATTTCAAAGGGAGAGCGACCTAGCGACCGCTAAATATGTAGTACAGTCTCACATTTACGAGCAAAGATGTGGCAAAGACATTAGGGGTAAACACACAGCCCGATCACGCGGAAACACACTTTTTGTTGCCATAATATGTCAGATATAATGTGCCCGCATAGCGCGTCTGTCCTGGTGCTGGACATTGCTGGATCAGCGTGGTCGATCGCGTGGATCGCATCGCATGTTTTAAGGGTCCTGAGGGGACTAAACTGAGCTTGGGCATGGTGGGCGGGTGACCAGCCAATGGCGGACTTCGGCAGCCAGTGCTGGGTAGCCGCTATGACTTCATTGGGCATAGCAACGATAGCATCATGGGGCCAAGTGCTCCTGGGGACATGTCACAATGCCCCTCCGCCATTTCCATCGTATCTGTTAGCATGTACGTCCGTACTATCATAGTAGATGTGTTGGTACAAAAGTACTCTCGGTTGGGAGAGAGATTGGACAGGCAGATCATATACTCTAGGTCTCGAGTAGAAGAGGCAGTTTGTATTTACGCGACATTGAGGGTACAGCCTCGTGTGCAAAGTAGCAGTAGCGATCCCGTGGTAGCCTATCGCTTGCCCAAGAGGGGCTGTCAAGGCTGAGGGGTCACCCATGCTTGCATGTACTCATGTACTGTACCTCCGTACTCCGTACAATGTACGCCCGTATACATAGTACATAGTACTAAACATCCCTGAAATACCCTGCATCACAAGCCCTGAACAGGCCTAAACAGACCCAAACAGGCCTCACAGAGTCCCCTGCAACAGCGCGAGAATCTTCATGATCCCAGCCGTCCTCACTCCCTCCTCCCTCTCACTGTCACGCCCAATTCAAGCCATCTCCCATCTGTCCCGAGTCATAGTCATCCTTTCAGCCGTTGCCCCTTCCTCAAGGTTCTCAGGTAGATTAAAATAGGCCACGACATGCGACCTCGACTCCCGGCCCGGCCTAAACGCTGGACCCACCCATCCACCCGCCTTCCTCCTGCTCCTCCTCGTCCAACCTTGTACACTCGGCTCTGCTTTACAACCCGTACCACAACCTTGTATAAACCAACCCGGCGACCCAGCTCGCCTCGTCGATCCAATCACCCTTACCAGTCCACGAGAAGAATGCCTTGAGCCCTTGAGAAGAAAAAGAAACACCTTCATCGGTGACGCCAGGAAAGGGAGGCCACCTTCTTCTTCATCTTCCTCTACACTCTCCTTCTCGGCCCCCGCTTCCAAAGCTACACGATGGACAGCAGCCGCCTGAGTAGCCAGCAGAGCGGCGGCGGTGGTGGTAGTAGTCACGACGAGCGGTCGCGGCTTGTGCCACCCGCCTCGCCCGTGTCGCACAGGAGACGCTCTCGTCCTGCATCGCGCATACACAGCAGGAGGGGCTCCATGACAGAGGAGCCAACCGAGAGGACCTCGCTGCTCGGTGCCTCTCGACCTCGCGTCAGGATCTCGAGCGAGGCCCACTCGCCTCGCACGCCGCGCCCGCCACTGTCCACGTCCCACAGCTTCCTAGGTACGTCTGCCTTTGACAAAGAGTCTCTTTTTGCCTGTCTACATGTGTGAGGAGTGGAGGGTTCCTGCGGCTAACCTGCCTCGTGCTTTGTTTCGATTCTTTCAACAGGTAGCAACCTTCCGAGCAAACACCACTTCCGAGGAGAGTCCTGGGGCGCGCGGTTGGTACAGGCGCTCTCCCAACACCAAGATTCCCTGACCGAGTCCAAGGGATCCATCGTTGCCGACGACCGCGTGTGGTACGATCAGTTTACATCCACCGACTGGGTCCACGACAGCATCGCCGATGCCTACAGGGCCAAGGCCCTGAGGAGCCGCAAGGACTTCTGGGGCCGCCTATACCTTGCCTTTGACGGCGCCCAGGGCTGGATCCTCTCCGCCCTGGTCGGCTTCATCGTCGCCGTCCTGGCCTACTGCATCAACGTCTCCGAGCAGGTCGTCTTCGACTGGAAGGACGGCTACTGCGCAAAGGGCTGGTACCTGAGCGAGAGGCGGTGCTGCCCCCTGGGCGACTGCACCGACTGGGTGTCCTGGTCCGACGTCACCAAGCAGCTGCCCTTTGACGACAAGTGGAGGGAGTTCGTGGTCTATGTGTTTGGGGTGAACGCCCTCGCCATCGCCGCCTGCCTCCTGACTCTCCTCACCAAGACCGTCGTCCCTTCAGCCTATCGGCTGGGCACGCTGGACGAGAACCTCGCAGCCGCACCTGTTATCTTGGCCGATAATGATCCCCAGGACGAGAACGGTGAGGCCAGCCCTAGGCAGCAGCAGCAGCAGCAGCAGCAACAACAACAACAACAAAACACCAGCAAAGACACCTCCTCGCCACCGATGATCTACTACTCTGCTGCTGGTAGTGGAGTTGCTGAAGTGCGCGTTATCCTCAGTGGCTTCGTTCTCCACGGGTTCCTGGGTCTGAAAACCCTCGTCATCAAGTCCCTAGGCCTGGTGCTCAGCGTGGCATCCGGTCTCAGCCTCGGCAAGGAGGGCCCCTACGTGCACATTGCGACTTGTGTTGGCAACATTGCATGCCGTCTGTTTGAAAAGTACGACCGCAACGATGGCAAGAGGCGAGAGGTGCTGTCCGCCGCTGCAGCCGCCGGTGTCGCCGTCGCCTTTGGTGCCCCTCTGGGAGGTGTCCTCTTTGGCCTGGAGGAGGTGGCGTACTTTTTCCCAGCAAAGACGCTCTTCCGGACCTTCTTCTGCTGCATCATCGCAGCGCTCAGCCTCAAGTTCCTCAACCCCTACGGCACGCACAAGATTGTCATGTTCCAGGTGCACTATACCATCGACTGGGAGTACTTTGAGCTGATCAGCTTCGTCGTCGTCGGCTTCGTCGGCGGGTCTGTGGGCGCCCTGTTCATCAAGGCCTCGCGCTACTGGGCCAAGAGCTTCAGGAAGATCCCAGCCATCAAGCAGTACCCGGTGGTCGAGGTCATCCTGGTCGCCCTGGCCACCGGCTTGCTGTCGTACTGGAACGGCCTGGTCAAGCTGCCCGTCGCAAAGCTGATGTACAACCTCGCTGCTCCTTGTGACTCCAGCGAGAGGAGCCTGGATGAGGCTGTCTTGTGTCCAGAGACTCGGGACGACATCCCCCGATCCTGCTGAACCTGCTGGTAGCTTTCTTGATCAAGGGGTCCCTGACAGTCATCACCTTTGGCATTGTAAGCCTCCCCGCCACGACTTCTCTTGAGGTTTCATTTGCCCAACTATCAGGAAACTTACTAACCCTTTTTTTTTTTTTTTTTTGGCTTTCTCTCTCTTATAGAAAGTTCCTGCCGGTATCTACGTCCCGTCCATGGTGGTAGGCGGTCTCGTCGGCCGGCTGATCGGGCACTGTATCCAGTGGCTGGTGTTCACTTTCAACGAGTGGCCTGTGTGGGATCGCTGCTCTAGGATAGGAGAGGCCACGTGCATCCAGCCTGGCGTATATGCGCTGATTGCAGCCGGTTCTACCATGTGCGGCGTGACCCGGCTGTCCCTCACCCTGGCGGTCATCCTGTTCGAGCTTACAGGCAGCCTCGACTATGTGCTCCCCTTCTCTCTGGCCATCCTCGTGGCCAAATGGACGTCGGACTTTATCGAACCAGTCAGCATCTATGTGAGTGAAAAGAAGAAAAGAACAACAGAAAATGGATCAATACATTGCCTGTCTAGCAATTTTACTGACCTGTCAACCACACAGGACCTCTTGACGGAGCTCAACTCGTATCCCTTCCTGAACAACAAGCACAAGCCAATCTTCACCTCTGACCTGGCGGATATCGTGCCTCGGGTCCGGCGCGAGAGGGTCATCGACATCACAAACTCCCCGCTGGTGTCGGCCGCGAGCCTCCGGCGGAAGATCGAGCGGCTCCACGCAGCGGGCGAGATCGACGGCGGCCTCCCCATCCTGCGGGACGGAATCCTGGTGGGCCTGATCCCGGCGCCGGATCTCGAGTTCGCCCTGGACCAGCTCACCGACGAGAACTCGGACCTCTGCCTGATGGCCAGCGTGCCGTCTATTGATGACTCGGATGACGGAAGCGTCGACCCCACTGACTTTACGAGATACATCGACCCGGTAAGAATTGCCTGCCTTTACTACTCCCTATCTGCATTGCCAAACTTCTTGTTTTTATCTACCTTGCGGCCTGACTGATCTGATGAATCAACAACAGGCACCCGTGGCCCTCGATATACACTCGCCCATGGACCTTGTCTACGAATGCTTTGCGAAACTCGGTCTGAGGTACATTTGCGTCCTTCGTGAGGGAAAATACGCCGGCATGACTCATAAGAAAACCTTTGTTAAGTACATGAGGGAGTTGGAGCATGAAGAGGCCTCCTAGACGCCGGAGCAGAGAGCAATCTTCAAGGGCAGAGCGGTGTATGTGTGTGTGTGTGTGTGTGTGTGTGTGTGTTTTGTATTTTTTTTTCCTTCCCGTACCTGTCACTTATTTGTCTGCATACCCTCACTTTCCTTTTTTCTTCTTCTTCGGGGTTCCTCATTGCATGCCTTCCTTTGGGAAAAAGGAAGGCGATCATCACAGCATTTTTTTTTTTTTTTTCTCAGTCAGAATAGCCCAGAGAGCATTCTCACGTGTATGTGTATGTGTGAGCGTAGGCATTTGGTGTTTTTGATTTCTGGGTCTTCATATTGATTATATATATCAATGTGTGCTTACACCTTTAGCAAAGAAAACAAGGATAAAAGAGCTGGTGGTCTTCCAGGAACGTCCACCACCGCTACTAGCTACGTCTTTTGCTTCTTGACGTGCCTGTCCATGGGCCCTTTTGCCCGCTTGTTTCCATTCTGGGTCTTTTTTCTTCTTCTCATCGTCACCATCATGATCCCCCCGCATCATCAGCCTCGGCCCCGTCATCGCTCTCACCGATAGCCCCCTCCATCTCCTCGTCCTCGCCACCGCCCTCAAACAGGCTCTTGTAGGACCCGTCCAGGACCTCCTTGTCGTTGCCGTGCAGGCCAACCTCGTAGGCCTTCTTCAGGCTCGCAATGCAGATCTTCCTCCTCTCGGCAAAGTCAAACATGGGCTTCGGGTATGTCCCCTCGTCCAGCTCCTCGTCGACCCCCGGGAAGTCAACCACACGCACGCCAGCCTTCTTCTGGTCTGGCAGGGGGCCTTCCAGGGCTCATAGATGTACCTGCTCGGCAGGTCCTTCAGCTCCGGCACCCAGCGCCGCACAAAGTCCCCTTCCTTATCCCATTTCTGCCCGAAGCTGACGGGGCTGTAGCAGCGGTAGTACTGGGCGAAGAAGGCGGTGCAGCTGAGCCACTGCCAGTTGCCGGCGTTGCAGGCAGGCTCGTGGTCCAGCAGCAGCTCGGCGAAGACGTCGGCGCCGCGTTCCCAGTGGACGTAGCAGCCGCCGCGGGTGAGGAAGCAGGCAACCGAGTGGCGGCCCAGGTGGTGGATCCAGCCGTCGTGCCGGAGCTGGCGCATCAGGGCGTCGATCCAGGGAAGCCTGTGGTTCCGGCAGCCCAGCGGCGGAACCAGATGTCGGCTTGTTTGGAGTCGACTTCGTACTCCCCCTGCAACGTGATCTTTTCTGGGCCAGCAGCAGCACTGTTGTCCTCCCCAGAGGGGTTGGCACCGTCGTCGTCGCCATGGTCGTTGCTCGCCTTCTTCTTGCTCTTCTTCCTGTCCTCCATCTTGGACGGGAGATGCCACGGCACGAATCTGACCTGTGGGTTATACATGGTCTGCGCCATGGCGTGCCCCAGCTTTGCCTGACACGCAAAGTACATATCCCGGAACAAAAGTTGGCCCGTTAAGCTCTCAGGCGGCTCCGAGGCGCCCTTCCCAAACTTGTCGCACGCCTCAACGGCGCGGTGGTAGAACAGGCGCGGCGAGAGTGCGCCAAAGTGCAGGGCCGGGCTGAGCAGCGTGGTGCTCTGGGGGTCGAGCTGCGCAGGGCTGGTCTGCGGCTTGCGGAAGGTGGCTGCGTACTTGACGTCCCTCATGACCTCCTCGAGCCTCTCCAGGGCTGCCGTCTCTCCGCCGCGGTGCGGGGTTGTGGCCGCTGGGAACCCGAGCTCCTCGAGGGTCTCGACGGCAAAGTCGCCGCGGGGGCCTGCGAGGCGGGTGTAGCCCTTGTCCTCGAGCACGCGCCACCTGGCGTTGAGGTCTGGATCCGTGGGCGGGCTGTGGCGGTGGGACTCGAGGTCGTCGAGCGGCATGTCGCCTGGGTCTGGCAGTTTTGTCGGTGCATCGAGGGGTTTGGGGACAGGCCCGATCTTGTGGCCCGCAGCCTGCAGCTGGGTTATACTCATGGTGGGCTTCCCGCCATTGGCGCGGACGAGCTCGTCTGGATCCCACAGGGTGCGGCCGGAGCGGGTGAGGACCTCGACACCGGCCTTCTCTGCGCACTCGGCCACGGCGCGGTCGCGGTCGCGGGCGTAGGCGTCTGTGTCGCGCTCGTAGACGAGGTGGGTTACACCCCAGGCCTTGAAGAGGCGCGGGAAGAGGGTCTGGGGGGATTCGCGGAGGACAAAGAGTTTGGTCTTGGGATTGAGGCTTGTGAGGGAGTTGGAGAGGTCGTTTTGGCAGTCGAGGCTTGGAGGAGGGTTGCAACAGATCAGTTCTAGATCTGGATTGTGATAAAGAGCTGTCTCTGAGTGAGAGCGAGGGAAGGAGGAGGAGGAGAGGAAGAGGGGGGCTCACAGGTACTGCCATCTGTTGGTCCCGCCCTTTGCTCGGTAGACATAGTGAGGGTCCCAGGTGAAGATGGGCCAGAGGCACTGTGGGTTGAGGTCCAGCGCGGCCTTGAGGGCTGGGGAGTCGTGGAGTCTGAGGTCGGTTCTGAACCCTGCGGAGGGACGAAGTGTTAGGTGAGTGAGATAGAGGATGAGAGCTGCTATGAGAGACTCTGGGGGCTTTGGGTTTTCCTCTTGGTAGACGGAAGGACGCACTCACAATAGATGACTCTTGCGGGTTTGCCCATGGTGAGGAAGGAGGTTCACTCGCACTTGCACCTTTTCTTTTACTGTCTCAACTGCACTATTATGATTGGCGACAATTGAGTCCTAGGGCAGTCATAGGAAGAAGAAAAAAAGTAAAGACGATGTTTGTAATGTACAACATCAGGCCTGTCAGAGGAGAAGAAGAGCTTCAAGACCCTGCGTGCCTGTGTTCCGTGTCATGATGTCAAGACTCGAGACATGAGAGGATCCCTGTCTCCATACCTGAAGGACTCGAGATCTGCTGCAGATAATTTCAAGCTTCTTCTAGATTTGCCACTAATCAATGGACCAAGTTAGATTGTAAGGGAAGAGATGGAAGAAGAAAGTCTTCTAGTTTCCCACCCGGAACACGGATCCCAAGTCCTTGACTCTACCCATGAATTTTTTCAAGAAAAGAAGCATTGATCGTTGACGCTTATATGAAGTGACTACGGTGGGAGAGAAACAATCCAAACAGCCTCCGCGCGGGCCGTGCCGAGTCTGAGCCCTAAATATGAACATCAACACTGATCCTGTCCTCGATTCTATGAACTGAGGACGAAGAGGTGCTCCTTTTCATTCTAGAACTCGTCTCAGCAAACAAAACATTTCGAACAGTAATCAGGTAAACCATATCTTGGGGCGGCCAGGACTCAACCAAAGCACCATCGCATTATCACAAATGCAGATTGTATAGTAGTATATCTCTAGGCATCGTTCCCAAGGAAATCGCTATCCATCTATCCATCTCAACCCCTCCCCCACCTGCGACTTCACAGCCCAACTCACGTCTCCCTGTGCTGCCCGTGCTTGGCCCACTCCCGAAGGACATTCTTGCGGACCTTACCAGTACTCGTCTTGGGCAGCTCCCCGACGACCTCGACCTCCCTCGGCACCATGAACCCCGAGATCTGGCTCTGCTGCTTGGCCCAGTCCACAACGTCCTTGCCCACCACGGACTTGCCCTGCTTGACGGTCACGTAGGCCTTGGGCCGCTCGCCCCAGTGGGAATCTGCCACAGCCACGACGCCTGCCTCGAGGATGTCTGGGTGCTTGACGAGGGCGCTCTCGAGGGCCACTGACGAGATGTTTTCGCCGCCTGGATATTTTACGTTAGCGATGTCGTTTCGTTCTCACCTGGACCAAGAATACCGGTGGCATTGAAAGTGGGAGCGGGGAAAAAAAAAGTGTACATACCAGAGATGATAATATCCTTGGCCCTGTCCAAGACCTGTATGCTGCCGTCCGGATGACAGACCGCCAGATCCCCGAGTGCAGACTTCCACCAGCAAACAGCTTCCTGGTCGCCTCAGGATCCTTAAAGTACCCCTTGGCACAGAGATTCCCAGAAAAGATAACCTCGCCAATCTCCTTCCCGTCCCTGGCGACATCCACGAGCACGCCCTCGGGCTGGTCCGTCCTGACCACGCGCACGGGCAGGCTGGCCACGAACCCATGTCCCTGGCGCGCCATGCGGCTGTACTTTTCCTTGGGTTCGAGGTCGTCCCACTCGGGCATGACGTAGCCCTTGGTGATGGGGCCGTACGTCTCGGTCATGCCGTAGACGTGCACGGGCTGCAGGTTGAGGCTGATCATCTGCTCAAAGAGGTGGCCCGTCGGCGGGGAGGCGGCCACGGTGACCTGGCAGACATGCTCCAGCCGCTCGGCGTTCGAGTCGGCGCAGAGCAGGGTGTTTACCGTCGGCGCGGCGTTGAAATGCGTTACTTTTTCCTCCTTTAGGAAGCGCCACAGCAGAGGGTAGTCGATCTTGCGCAGGCAGATGTTGGTGCCCCTGACAGCCACAATGGACCAGGGAAACGTCCAGCCTATGGCGTGGAACCTGGTCAAGGGCGACGAAATATTAGTAAGGAGCTGATATGCTGGCCCCAAGAGAGCTCATATATAAAGAGAGGGCGGTTGTTTCCGGATGTTGGTTTCCAGATGGTGCTTTCAACTTACATGGGCAGGGTCCACAGAAACTTGCAGCGTCCCTCGCGCGTGTTCAGCCCGCTCTCGATCACGTTGCCCATGGCGGCCAGGTATGCGCCGCGGTGGGTATACACCACACCTTTGGGCCGCGAAGTTGTACCCGACGTGAAGGGGATCGCCAGCATGCCGTCGTCGTCCTCGGCTTGTACCTCAAGGCCAGCCCAGCCTTTACCCCCGGCGTTTCGGTCGTAGGTCAGGCCCTCCAGGATGATCTCGTCAAAGGGGCCACAGAGCTCGCCTTCTGTGGCATCGGTATCCTAAAATAGAGAGGGTTGGCCAGTCAGTCAGTCAGTCTTATTTCTGTCATGAGAGGCAGTTGCAATGACATGTGTATCATTCTATCCACACACACACACAAAAGAGAACTGAACTGACCGTATCCACAACAATCTTCACGCCTGGCTTCGCCTGCCTAAAGGACACCAGCAGCTCCTCAAACTCCCAGTCGGCAAGGACGATATCCACCTCGGCAAATTCAAAGATGTAGCTGATGTCTGCCTCCTTGAGGCGGTAGTTCGCAGGGACGATGACAGCCCCGCCCGCAGCGATGCCATAGATGCTCTCTAGAAAAGCCGGCGTGTTTGTCATGAGCACGCCGACCCTCTTGTAGCCGTGGGTCTTGAGGTAGTACGCAAGACCGCGGGCGCGGTCGGCAAACTCCTCATAAGTGCGGCGGAGGGTAGCGCCGTTGGCAGTGATGTGGACGATAGCCTCGGCGCGGGGCTCGATGGCTGCGGCGCGGGGGAGGAAGAAGGTCGGGGGAGAGGGTGTGGGTGTGGTGGCTGTGGGGATATGTCTGTCCTGCCTTGGCAGAGGTGACCGGCGGTTGGGATGGTGGCGAGGAGGAGGGCTGAGATGCTGAGGAGGAGGAGGACCACAGGTGCCCGAGGACATTCTTTAGGCGAGATGTAGGGCTTGACATTGTGAGTATCCTAGACTTTGTTATGAGTCCTTCTTGTCGTGAGAGATGAAGCCAGACTCCTCAGGACACACCTGACGCCTACTGGGCTGAGGAATGTTGTGAGTCCAAGAGGAGGAGGCCGACGAGAAGGAGGAGGATCAACGCCAATGCCGATGTTGGCATCAAGACAACCTGAGGAGGCTTACTCAACTCACTCAGAATAACGACTAATCACAGAAATGCACGTAAGATATGACGTTCTTTGAAAGCAACCGATAAGACTCGCATTATATGTCCATCCTCAGTAATGCGCGCAATGTGACAGATCAATCAAAGAAACGAAGAGCATGTACTATGTACGACGGGGAGACGGAGAAAGGCTCCAAACGCCGCCGTTGAGACGTCCAAACCCGAGGCCAGGGGAGGAACGACTAACCCCTGCTCCGGGGCATCTTCTCCAACTGACCCTGAAAATCGTCTACAGGGGATTTCGGTTTTAGGGCACTGCAGGGTTTTAGGTAGAAAACTTAAATACACAAACGGTAGCTTCCAATAGCTCCTGTATTTACTATGTACATAGTACAGGCGTACTTGCAGCAAGTATCCACAGCAATATGGAGTACTTATATCAATGATCCGGGGTTCCAGGCTTCCCCGGATTCTTCCCCACACTCAATTCCCTGGCCCCCACAGGCGCCCTTTTGCTTACTCGAATCCCCTCTTTTCACACTGCTGAAATATGAATTAAAAAATACTTTTGATACAGCCACTATACAATATGTTATGTACAGATGATGTTCATATTTCTGCATTCAATATAAAGAAGGGAACACCCCAACCTTGGTCCATATTCTCATAGAGGCAGCTGCCGACTTTGGTGATAGTGGGGGAGGTTTTACCCCAATTCAAGGATCCCCCTCACAGGATTCTTCTTCCCCCTCCAATAATTACCGCGAACTTCCACCCTATATTTACATAACAACCTTGGATTGTCATGTAAATGCTTGTACATAGGGGGAAGGGGGTGATAAAAAGAGAAAAAGAAGACCGACCCCTTCAAAAAAAAAAAAAATAGCAGTGACCGGGTTCAGAAGGTACATCATTTAAGGATAGCGACAGTTCTATTGACCCAATTCGGCCAGTACTACATCTTGATTCCCCAAAAGCACACCCAAGGTCAGCCCAACCCATGATTGGATATTGGAGATTGAGAGAGGGACAAAAAGAAACAGAGAGAAAATGGAAATCCACACAGAGACGTATATGCGATAGAAAGAGAAGAGAAAGAAAAAAAGGAGGTCCTGTCGTCCGTCCTCCTAAAGCCCCGCCAGAGGATCATGTTCCCTCCTCCATCTTTCACCTCGCACCGGTTCAAACAACCGCCGTCCCTCCGCCCAGCAGCCCAACCTGTGGGCCCCTTTTCCTCCCTTCTCTCACTTCCACTTTCACCTTCACCTTCACCTTTTAAGCCCAAAGACCCAGGCAACCCAAGACCATAGGTAGGAGGACCAACCATATAGTCAACTCCTCTTGATGAGGCTGTCAAACAGCGGCTTGAGGCTCTTGGCGCTCTTCTTGGGGTATCGCTTCTGGTCGTTTTCGTAGTCCACAAATGTCACACCAACTGGTAGTTTCCCCCAAGGTCAGTGTCTTGACACAGAGGGAAAGAGAGAGAAGGAAAGAGGTTGGGAGGGGGGTAGGAAGGAATAAAACTCACATCTGGTCTCGTAACCCTCAGCCCACTCAAAGTTATCCATCAGCGACCAGGCCATGTACCCACGCACGTTCACGCCGTCCTCCTGCGAGGCCAGGGCCATGGCGCGGACGTAGCCGTCAAAATAGTCGACGCGGAAGTCGTCCTCGACAATCTGGGCCAGCTTCATGTCGTTCTCGCCCTTGAGGCTGGTGCCGTTCTCCGTGACATACATCTTGGGAAACCCGTAGCGCTTGGACAGCCAGACCAGCAGCTCGCGGAAGCCGCGCGGGTTGGGCCGCAGCCAGAAGCTCTGGGTCTCTGGCCCGATGCACTCGCCCTTCTTGCTGTAGAAGAGGGTCTCGAGGTTGCCCAGGAAGTCGTCCGCCTCGGGCTCGGTCGTCTTGTGGCGGATGTAGTTGGCCGTGTAGTGGTTCATGCCGTAGAAGTCGTTGCTCCCTTTGACCAGGGCGACCTCCTCGTCGGTCCAGGTCGGCAGCCTGTCGCCGAGCTGCTTCCGCATGGACTCTGGGTAGTGGCCAAAGTAGATGGGGTCGGCGAACCAGCTGATGGCGAACTCGATCTTGCGGTCGCTGGCCTCGACGTCGGCCGGGTCCTCTGGGTCCCAGGGGTAGGTGGCGTCGCCGTTGAGGGTGATGCCGATCTCGCCGCCGTCGCGGGCCTTGAAGTCGTCGCGGTACGTCTTGACCGCCCTGCCGTGGGCCACGAGGAGGTTGTGCCCGACCAGCCAAGGCTCGCGCGACGAGTCGCCCTCGGCGGACTTGGCGCGGTCGCTGCAGCGGCCGGGGGCGAAGTAGCCCGTCGAGTAGCCCAGGATGGAGCTGCACCAGGGCTCGTTGAAGGTGATCCAGTGCTTGCACCGGGGGATGCCCTCGAAGACGACGCGGGCGTAGCGCTCAAAGTCGAGCGGGAACTCGGTGCGGTTCAGCAGCCCGCCGTACCGCCGGTCCAGCTCGTCGGGGAGGTCCCAGTGGTACAGGGTGATGAAGGGCTCGATCCCCGCGGCGATCAGGTCGTCGGTGAAGCGGGCATAGTGGTCCAGCCCCTTCTGGTTGACCGGGTCGTTGCGCCCGCCGAGCGGAATAATGCGCGACCACGACAGCGAGAAGCGGTACGCGGTGGCGCCCAGCGACTTGAGCAGGGCGATGTCCTCGGCCGTGCGGCTGTAGCTGTCACAGGCCACGGCGCCGCTGGACCCGTCGGCAATCTTGCCTGGGATCGCGCAGAAGGTGTCCCAGATCGAGGGGCCACGGCCGTCCTTGTCGGGGAGAGCCTTCGACCTGGTAGCTGGAGAGAGGTGGTAAACTGGTCAGGTCGGAGTGTGTCTTTTGTCAAGGTGTGTGCTGGAGGAGGAGGAGGAGGAAGTGGAGACTCACGACGCCGTAGCGAAACCCCACTTGAAATCTGAGGGTAGAGACATGGTCGGCGACAAGGATGTTTTCTCCAGGACGGTTCAGATATCGTCTTCGTACCTAAATATATGTTAATATATATATATATATATATATATGTGTGTGTGTGTGTGTGTGTGTGTGTGTGTGTGCGTGTGTAGAGTGAATGTATGTCTGTCTAGGGTTAGGGTCGAGATTCCAGGTGTTGGTGGGGGAAGAGGAGAAAGACAAGAAGGTGGTCCTCGGGATATCTGGATTCTCTGTAGACGTATATACAGATATATGTGTGTCTCTAATTCTCAATCATAGAGCCAAACACCGATCAATTTGGAAGCAGGACAGGGAGATATCATAAACAGCAGAGAAGAGGGGAGTTTAGCCAAAGGATTCAAAAGGTGGGCAGCAAAGAAACGGGGCTGACATGGACAACATATATAAAATGAAAAGAAAGAGAAAATACATACATACCTATTATATACACGCCCACAGAGCTAGGAGAGAGGGGGTTGGTGTCCAGAAAAAGAACTCAAGAGAATATTGTTCAGGTAACAGAAACAACCCAGTATCTGGCCCTGGGAAAAGGGAAGATCAGCAGGGCCCGTTGTACTTAAGTTGTCCCAGGGTGGAACTATTCCCGTCGACCATTTGTTCCATGTTCGGACCGTGGCGGCCGAGAAGAGCTACCTGGGCATAGCGTGTAATAGACAGTCCTCTCTTTCTGTCTCTTGGCTCTTGACCTCGGCCAAATAAGCCAGGGGGTTTTAATTTACTCTGTTCTGTCTTGGCTGTGACTGACTCTGACTGTGCTGCGTGCGTTGCTCGTCATCATCATGGTTTCGTAGAAGGTGTTTAGTATTCACCGCCTAATATCACCGTTCGTCGTCGTCATCATTCGCCCTTCTTCCACTCAAAACACAAACGCGGGGTATTTAGCGGCAGAGGCACAATCCATATACAGTATGTGACTTGTTCCAAAGAAGCCATGTGTCCTTCTCCTTATTTTTTTTCCCTTTCCAAATCCGTCTCATTGGAGGAGCTTTTGTGATACATAATTCCCGGTCCACCCCCTTCGTACCAGCCCAACCAGTAAACCTTGACCTGGCCTTTTACCCCCTTTGCTCTTCTCTATTCTTGGTAAGCGGGATGTTCTTCAACTTCCCAGAGAAGAAAAAAAAAATAAAGAAGAATAAAGACAAGAGGACAGTTTCTGACCTTTTTTTGCGTTATTATCAGCTCACCTTGTTTCACATATACCCCCTCCTCCCTCTCTTCCCCCTCCCAAAAACTGATCGTGGGCCTTGCGTCCCGGCCCGTCCACCCGCTGACGGCGCTCGTCCCCGAGGCCGCGCCTAAACCTCGGCAACACGAAGAGAAGAAGAGGAGGGAGGAGCAGCTTCTTCTCTTTTCCTCTCACCAACCAAATCTAGAAAAATCGCAACGTTTCCATCAAGAATGTTGTGTGTATTAACACTATGATATTGTAGTACAGGACTGCAGATGGAACATGTACTTACTTAGTACTTACATATTTATGTAGTCACTTGTACTACTATCGGCAACCCAGGAGCCCTGCTGCTGCGCCGTTCCCGTCCCCCGCATCTCCTACCCGGGCCCTTTCGGTTCGGCCTCGTCATCCAAAGCTGAGGATTCGTGCTATATGTTCGGATGTAGATGCATAATATAATGAATGTCACCCCCTTGTCCAGGCCGTCGAGCCGCCGTCTCTTGCTACCGGCGGCTCAACTTCGGTTCATGGTCTTTGGCCTTGGAGGAGGGGAGGAGAGGAGGGTGGGGGAGGTGATCCCGTCTTTCGGTACCTCTTCGGGTTTCCATGGTTCACCTCGTACGTCTATTTCACCGGAAGCCGGCGCGGCGAGGCCTGATGAGAGGACACAGAAATCCTCTGGTCATCCAATAGGCATGTGAAGAGAGTAGAGTACGAAAAGAAAAACAAATGTGTTACCCAGAGGGGATGAGGCTGTATACGTCTGCTGCCAGTACTTTACCTTGTAGGCTTTTTTTGTTCTTCCTTTTTAAAACCCCCTTGCCTTGTCCCATTCTGCCCTATTGAACTAACCCCCTCCACTTGTCCAACCCTCCTTTAAGAACGCCTCGTCGTCAAGTCATATGAAAGGCCATTTGATCTGAAGGAGGAAGGGAAAAGAACAAAACAAAAGAAAATGGGAAAAAAAAAAAGGAAATGCCCCTCTGTTCGCCCTGGGTGTTGAAAGCAGTTCCGAAACGCCACGACACGTCTTGCCTCGCCTCGCCACACCATCAGTTCCTCTCTTTCTCTGTGTGCTGGGATCGGACCGCGCCGTCAGCCCCATCTTGAGCGCAACCGCGCAGGCGAGCCGAAGGTGCGTGTTGCCGTGCCTGAGACCTGTTGGACGGCCCATCCACGCGCGTATTCCTCCCATGCTGCTACTGCTGCTGGTACCGACCACACACCCCCTCTCCCAATACCCTACACACCGGTCTGCTACCCCTAGATAGATGGTCCAATAGAGCCAGACGGGCCTCCTAGCCGGCCAATACCCGTCGTCGTGTATGTATCCTGGGCAGTAAATCCTCAGTTCCCCCTCTCCCCTCCCCATCTCTCTTTTCTGCCTTGCTCCCCCTTGGCTCGTGGATCTTTGGTGTCATTAGCATAAATGCAGCTGTGAATCAAGCAGATTCCTCCAGTAGAAACTGAGCATGGCCAGGAGCGGCCAAACATCGTGGGGGTAGATCGCTCCCGTCCCTGCATCATTCCGCCATCCGACTAGGCCCTCGTGGGGAGTCTTCCCACATTACTGACTGATCCCCTCCATAGGGGCATCGTCGATATCGTCCCGGTCGGCCAGCTTCCTCTTCCCGTTTCCTGCTGGTACTGGAGCTGCTGGTGCTGCTGTAGGCACGCTATCCTCTACCCCTCCCTCGTTGTACTCGACGATCTCGAACTCTATCCTGGTGGTGCCGTCGCTGCTCTGCCGCGTGCCCTTGGTGGTCCGCAGGCGCCCGCCCAGGCTGCTTCCCTCCACAATACTGTCGAACCACGGGATGCTGGTCGTCTCACGGCCCCCAAAGGGCTGCAGGGCGGGCTGGGCGGTCGAGAGTTCTGCGGAGGCGGCAGCAGCGGCAGGAACCTCCGTCGATCCGTCATCGCCACGCGCAGGGGATCCAGGGTGTCCCTCAGCTGCTGCTGCTGCTGCTGCTGCTGCTGCTGCTGCTGCTGGGGACTCCGGGATCAGCCCTAGATCCTCCAGGTCGCCTAGGTCCTCGCGACACAGGCTGCCCATCGTGACCTGGATGTAGTCTGCCTCCGTCCGCGGCTCTTCGGACCAGTAGGTGAGTGGTGTACCACAGAAGCCACAGAACTGCCGTCTCGAGTGACCCTCCAGGGGGTTCTCATAGACCCGTCTTATCTGAGCAGCTGTCTCATCAGGGTACAGGGCATAAGTGGCAGAGTGATACCAGGTCAGGGGTATGCGGATATGGGCAGAGAGGGGGCTGGCCTGGGCAGCACCTATGATCCAATGGTGACTGTCAGTCAGTCAGTCAACCCAGGGGAGGGTGAGAGGGGGGAAGGGTGTGGACAATACGGTGGAAGCTGTTTGTGCCGAAAAGGACCTGGGCAATCTCATCAGCGCCCTGAGGAGCCCTGATAAAGTACTGGTTCCTGTGGCAGGCACAAGAACCTCGGAGGGGGTGCTCAAAGCTCATAGTGACCAAGCAAGGGCCAGCCTCAGGTGAGTGTTGAAGTTTCTATGACCTGAAAGCACAGGAGCACCTTCTGCTCAAATTGATGGTTGTGGTGATGATGATGATGCCTTGATTTGATGATGATGAGAGAGGAGAGAGGAGGAAGGGTGTCTAGACTCCAGGTCGAGTTGAGAAAGAGGCAAAAGGAGTGGGACAGTTGCTGAAAAAAAAAGGGTGGAAATGTGAAATGGATGTGTAACTGTCACCTGGAGTGGAGGCTTTGGGCCGTGGCAATTTGAGAATGTGAAGAGATGACAGTATTTTGTTTGGTAGCTCTGTTTGTTTCGAGGGCCCTCAACATGTGAGAGAGGCATGCATTGGTGGGTCGGGGCAGGGGGCTCCAGGGGCTCCTCCCCCTGAAACCCCGCCAACCCCACTAACTCAGTGCTGTGCTTAGCACTTGCTTAAGCACTCACTCAATGTAGCCTGGCACTTTCCCCAGTAATGAATGACATAATGTGCCCAACTGTCTTGGAGATGCTTCCTTCTTCATCTTCGAAACTTCTACCAATTTCCCTTCCCTTACATCACTTCTTCCTCTTCCTTTTCATTCTCCCACACATCCTCCAGGGCTCTAATGTCTAGCTGTAATTCTGTGGTGAAGTCACACAATAATGATTCAGCTGATTAGTTCTAATTATGGCAATAGGAGACTCAATTAACAAGCTCTACAAACAGCACAGTGCAGCAAATGATACATCACAACACCAAAGGGGTCAGTCAAGCCCCAGGATCCCTCCCTCAGGACAGGTCCACGACCAGCTTCTTGGCACTGACACCCTTGGCCACCAGATCAACAGCCTTCTGCACACTCTCGAGCCCCCTGCCGACCACCTCAGCATCCGGCTTACACCTCATACTCCCGTCTGCCAGCGCGCCGGCCAGCCAGTCCACCCACACGGCCTTTCCACACGGGTCAGTACTGACCTCCATACACAGGTTGAAGCTCATGTCCACGCCCTCAGGTAGGCTCAGCGGCGGCAGCATCCCGGGCGGGAACACCGTCGCGAGGTGCTTCCTGCCCTCCAGCCTGTCCACCAGCCCCGCGATCTTGGCGATGGCAGCTGGCATCTTGGTAGGGTCGAGGCCCAGCATGGCCGCAAAGACCCCGGCGGACTCGCCTTGCCCCTCCAGGGCCGCCACGATCTGATCGACCGCGCCCTCGTCGTGGTAGTCGAAGGTGTAGTCGGCACCAATCTCCCTGAGCGTCTCAAAGTTGTGCGCGCTCGCCGTAGCCGCCACCGTGTACCCAGCCGCCTTGGCCATCTGGATGGCGCACATGCCGACCCCGGAGCTGGCGCCCCAGACCACCAGCGTCTTGCCCTGGCTGTTCTTCTTGGTCTCTGCCGGGGGTAAGTCCAGCGCGAGGGTGTTCTTCATGAAGAGCGAGTACAGCGCCGTGGTGAAGGGCAGAGGCAGCACCGCCGCCTCCGTGAAGGACACGTGGTCCGGGATCTTGGCCACAAATGGCTCGACGGCCGTGGTGTACAGCTGGAAGGCCCCGTGCTTTGCGCCCTTGTAGCTGAATGCCGAGACGGAGGCGACGACGCGGTCGCCCTTGGTGAAGCGTGTGTTCTGCGGCCCTACCTCGGTAACGACGCCTGCGACGTCGATGCCCGAGATGGTAGGGTAGTCTTCGGGCTTGAGAAGGATCCCGCGGGCCTGGACGGCGTAGTCCACGATGTTGATGCCTGTGGCGTGCACGCGGAAGACGACCTCGTCGCCCCCAGGCACGGGCATGGGCGACTCTTTGACCACGTAGGGATGGGCGTTGGGCTCCGTGAGCCATGCTGCTTGGTTCTGGGCCGGAGACATGATGATGATGGTCGTTTGTCCTTGTCGTCTTTTTTATCTTTCTTCTTTATTTCTTGAGATGGTAGTAGTGTGAGAGCGAGGTTCAAGCAAGGTAAGTTGCTTAGTACTTAAGTAGTAGTTAGGTCCCTTTTTCCCAGCCTGGGCCGGTAGGTTATAGAAGGATGTGGTATGCTGGGACCACTTATACCTCAAGATGTTTCCACCCGATTCCTTCACCCTCTCCCTACCGAGACCTACTTCCCAGCCAACTATGAAAGGACAGTGGTCTCATTTGGTGATGGCTTACATGATTTCGGAGGAAATGCAAGCCGGAACCCTGCCCAAGGTCATAGCCTAATCCGGCCGGTTTCTGGTCAGATATGTCCGATTAACTCCAGAATCCGAATTCCAGTAATGATGCATACTCTGTTGTGCAAATACATAACGATGGGGCATTCTATCATAGTATGAGCGGTTTCTTGTCTCTTGCCTATTCAAGGGAGAGAAAAAAAAAGTTATGCGTTGCCCACTCACACACGTCGAGCAACGACGAGGCAGAAATAGCTTCTATGTAGGCAGGCATGAGAAGCCTCTCCCTCTCTAGGGGTTTTTTTAATTTAAATATATATATATATATATATATAAGGTCCTGGTTCTCCAAAAATACAGGCAGGATCCTCATGAATTGGCATTCATTATGCACTCCCAATCTCGTGATCGAATAGGACTGAGTCCCTACCTCTTACCTCCATCGGAATTGCGGGACGGGCCCTGATGACTGACTGACTAAAGAGGGTTATGCGACGCGGCCAGTCTCTTGTTTCCTTGCCCGCCGTCTCCAAAGCCTCTCTTTATACAACTTCCTCCCTTCACTATCGGATTTCGGTCCTCTTCAGATCGTGGCTGGTAGCGTGGTCAAGGATTCCCATCGTCGTCGTCGTCCTCCTCCTCCTTCAGGTGCTGCTGCTCACAAGACTAACCACGTCTCCGTCAGCGCCCTCGCCCCATCATAATCCCCATTTGTCAGCGCAAAAGTCCTCAGGTTCACCGCGCTCTCATAGACAAACTCTCTCGGCAACAGACCAACACCACCACCACCACCACCACCACCACCACCACCACCACCACCACTGTCTTCTTTCTCTTCGTTCTCCTCCATGCGCCTCGTATGAGCCTTGGCCTCGCCCAGGGTACGGGCATAGAACTCGGCGGCGAGATGGTAGATGCCGAGAAGGTGGTAGCAGCGGGCGATGTTGTAGTGGGCCTCGAGCCTCTCGACGACGTCTGGGGCGCGGGCGCGGGCGCGGTAGTACTCAAACATGTAGTGCATGCCCTGGGCGATGATGAACTGTCTGTTCTCGGCCTGGCGCTTCATGGCGTAGTGGACGTAGGCGGTGCCCACGGAGAGGTTGACCATGGGGTTGGCCGGGTCGAGGGCGGCGGCGCGCAAGAAGTAGTTGAGGGCGTAGGTGTAGCTCGTGGAGGTGAGGAGGATGTGGCCGTAGAGCATCAGCAGGGTGACGTCGAGGGCCTCGTGGCGGGGGCCCAGGGCCTCCTCGCGCGGCACCGCCGTGTCCCAGTCGCCCATGGCCTTCTGCGCGAGGTCCGTCGGCAGCAGGGTCCGGTCCATGGCCTTGATCTGCCGGAGGATGTACTTTTGCGCCGGCCCCGAGGCGTACCAGCTCACGGGCGACTGGCACAGCCGGCAGAGCGCGCTGAAGACCCGGTAGCTGTCCGTCGCGGCGTGGCACGACCGCATGAAGAAGCGCGCCACGGCCACACACGTCTCCTCGTCGGCCGCGTGCACGGCGCATGCCGCCCACGCCACGTGGATGAGGAACGTGTTGTCGCTCGACTTGTACACGATCGAGTCGCGCGCCGACTGGCACACAATGTACGCCTCCTGTGCCTGCTGCCTGCGGGCCAGGCTGATGGCGTACTCGAGGAAGAGGTCCAGCCACTGGTCAAAAGGGATACCGCGGTGTTCGTGGCGCCGGAGGACGGGCTCAGGGCGACTGCTGTCGTCTTCTCCAGGAGCGAGATCTATTATTGTTTGGTGTAAATATGAAGAAGGAAGGGGAGGGGGGATGAATAAAAAAAAAAAAAAAACAGGAACTTACTCTGCTGCAGCCGCTCGGCCATGGCAGCAAGCTCTTTATTGCCTCCTGGCGCAGCCGTTCCCGCCCGCTCGCCCCGGCCGTCCTCGGCAGCAAGCCTCTGCTCGGCGGCCCTCTTGTCGTTTTCCTTGAAAAATGAGCCGTAGCCCATAAAGTTGAGATACTTGTCCCAGGGGTAAAACTCCTTGAAGGAGCGGAAGTCGTCCACCAGGTCCTGCGCGGCCGCCATCCACTCGTCTTCGGCCTCGACGTCGCCGCCGGCCATGCGCTCCCGCAGCTCCTGTACCCTGTGGTACTTGCTGCGGAAGCTCTCCGTGACGTTGTGCTCGTATATCTCGCGCTTGGCCTTGCTCGCCATGCGCCGCATGTGCTGCCGCCGCACCCGCTTCGGCCGCTGGCCCTGCTTCTTCTCCCGCAGCACCTTGTCGCGGATGCGCCGCCGCCGCCTGACCTTGGCCGCCGCCAGACCTTCCCCCTCTTCGTCCTCCCCGCCGCCGCCGCCGCCATCATCGTCATCCCTCTCCTCGTCCTCCTCGTCCTCTCGGCGCTGTTCGTCCTCGAGCGCTATGGCCTCGTTCACCAGGAGGAAGGCCTCCTCCTTCTCCTGGTGGGTCTCGTACATCTGTGCGAGCTCCAGCCGCGCCTCGATGTTGTCCTCGTCCACCTCGATGGCCCGGAGGAACAGGTCTTCTGCCGTGGCCTGGTCCTCCATGTCCAGGTAACACCTGCCCTTCTGCACGAGCATCTCGGAGTCGACCTCGCCGGTGAGCCGCTCGTAGAACTCGTAGAACTCCAGGGCGGTAGTGATGCGCCGGTTCTCAAAGAGCTGGTTGGCCAGCTCCTTGACGACAAAGGGGCTGTCCTCGAAGTACTCATGCACCGGCGCGTTCTCGAAGCCCGGCGTGGCGGTCAGCCACTGCAGGTGCCTCGTGGCCTCCTCCTCCTGGCCGAGCTTGAGGCGGTAGATGGCCAGCTTCGCGCGGAGGTCCAGCGGCAGGGCAGGCCCGTACATCTCATACGGAAACGCGTCCGGCCTGTACTCTGGCACCTCCCTCATCCGGTCCTCCTCCTGGTCCCACTCTCGGTCGTCGTCCACATAGCTGTCCCAGAAGGTCTCATGCTGCCGCCCGATCAGCAGCCGCGAGAGCGACCGCAGCGCCAGCGCCGCGTCCGAGTACCTCTCGAGGAATGCGCACATCTCGACGTAGATGATGACGTCGGACCACCCGAAGGTGCCCCTCAGCCGCTGGCCGCCCTCGCGCACGTGCCTGATGGTCAGCTCGTAGAAGCCGCGCGCCTTCTCGACGTACTTCCTCGCGCTCCTGGTGTCGAAGGCGGCCTCGGCCATGTTGCGCAGCACTGCCATGTCGTATGGCCGCCTCTGCAGCACCTTGACGTACTCGGCCGCGGCGGTGCTCGACCGCCCGGCTTCGAGGGCGCAGTTGGCCTTGCCGATGCGGGCCTTGATGCTCTTGGGGTTGGCCCTGATGGCGGCAGAGAAGCACATCTGGGCCGTGTCAAGGTTCCGCTCGCGCCCGTCGGGCGTGGTGTCGTCCAGCGCGAACTGGGCGACTGTCATCCACCCGTAGAAGTCACGCGGTCGCAGGTGCGCGGCGAAGCACATGGCCATGGTGGCCTCGCGCATCTGCCCGCGCTCCTGGTAGATGCTGCTGAGCATCATCCATGCGTCGTGGGTCTCGGCGTTCTGCCGGATCACCTCCTCCACCACGGCGAGCGCCTCGTCCAGCTCGCGCCGCAGCAGCGCGTCCGAGGCCTGCGAGAGCAGCAGCTTGATCTCGGCGCTCGGCTCCACAATGTTGCGCGGCCCACCAGCGCCACCACCCATGCGACGGCGCTTACGGGGGCGCCTGCCCTCTCTGCGACCTCCTCCTCCTCTTCCTCGCTTGCGCTGGCCAGTGCCGCCTCTTGAGGCTTGCTTGATGGCAGGGTCGATGAGGTCCAAGTCATCATCATCTTCTTCATCCGAGTCAGACCCGCCACCCATAGAAGCCTTGAATGCTGCAACATCAGCATCGAGCTTGGCAATATCAGCCTGGAGCCTAAAGTCGTCTGAATCCGCATCAGAGAGCTCAGCATCGCCCCCAGCATGGTCTGGGGCCTCAAAGTCATCGTCATCATTGTCAAAAAAGCTGCACACAAATGTCAGTGAGGTTTTTCTTGCAACTGGAGACAGCAGCAGCAGCACAAGAGGAGAAGGCGCACTCCTCTTTCATCTGAGGGACATGCTGCATGGGCATGGGTTGCACAGACAGCACATTGCTGATTGTAGATGGTGGCTCTGACGGAGGTGCCAGCAGCCCTCTGAACTCAGCCTCCATCTCCAGGAACTTGAGTAGTTGTTGAGTTGGTGTCTGTGGTCAGTTGAAGATGTGGTGTTTGACCAGTATTGTTGTTTTATGACTGAGCCGTGCAGATTTCTCCGAGTTTGGGCCACAAAAGTCCCACCTTGTTGCATCATCAGTAAAAGCACCTCCAGGGTAGGATTTGAAAATGGATTAAGGATTAATGAGAGGCCCTTCCAGAATGTGTTGAAGGAATTAAAAAGGTTGTATGATGTTCTCAATGGAAGTTGAAGGGAAAGGTGGGTTCCTCGCAGCAAGTAAGTGGAAGGTTTGGCCTCACCCAAGAGTGCTACTGTGGAAAAGCGGGTCAGTACTGGACCCTAACCCTCATCCCTTCTCTACCATATGAAATGACCACAAAGCCTGAGAAAGCAACTTGTAATTTTTCCTTGTCTGTTCTTTGAAACCTGCCTCAATATTTTTTAAGCTACTGTCATAGTATGTGGACTGAAACAGGGGGCCTTGTGAAAGTGGTGGAAGACAGGACTATGTCTAGGGTGTGCAATTGCAAAGCTCATCCAGGCAGTGATGCTGTGGCAAAACCTTTCGATGATAGAAGACTGGGCTTCAGCACAAGTTTAACATGTCACGAGACAAAACATTATTCCGCTGAACTTATATGTATTCGCTGGACTGACACTATCTCAGTGATGCAGGGACACATACTCCTGTCTAATATATGTCCGCTACACAGTCACAATGTATCTGATCATGCCGGACAGACAAGACCTGCCTCTTCATCCTCTCAGCATCAGAAAGAGATTCCCATCAACCCCAAAACATATATCCCTACTAATCATCCGCGGCCCCAGTGGAGAGACATCCAATGTGGAAACTTGTCCTTGGTAAACATACTTCATACCAGGCTGTGTGTGTCACAGAAGTGAACTGTCCAACTGTGCTCAAACTCCATACCAAACCAAGATATGTTTCTGCTGTTGCCACAAGACATAAGAGTCTCATCCTTTGTGTGAAGAAGGGCCACACTAATTTGGTTGCAACCATGAGTGGGGTCAACCCACTGATCATGATCAGTGATCCTAACAGCCCTTCTTTTCTCATAGATCATGATACTTTGTTGTGGCAACTGGTTACAAGTGTGCACATATCTATGCAAGCTTGCCTGTGGCCTTGGCATCTGTACTGAACTATTAGCCTGTGGTCCAGAACCAGCTTCAGGATAGTCTTGTCTGGAAAGCAAACTTGCCCTTGACCTGCTCAAAGACCTTCAGCATCTTGCGCCTGGCTCCCAGGGCGTTCACGCCCCTCTTCTCCAGGGCCTCGTCGTCAAGCTCGACCAGCTCGTTCCACTTCAGGTCCTTCAGGTTGTCTGTGTACTTGTGCAGACGGAGGCTCCGCAGCCAGGATGGGATGTCCTGCAGCAAGGTAGGGTCGGTGGGGTCCTCTGGCGGCTTGCTGGTGCCCCGACGTCCACGTGGGGAACGGCCGCGGATGATGTCAGAGTGGTCCGACAGGTATCCCTCGTGGTGGCCTCCCATGCCCAGGCCGCCCAGGCCGACCATGCCGTTGTTCAGCAGGGGCGAGGTTCCGCTGTACGGGTTCAGGAAACCGTTGGCCTGCGGGGAGGCGAAGGCGCCCATGGGCTGGAAGCCACCCGACATGCCACCCTGCAGCGCGAAGCCGGGTGAGTTGGGCCGGGACCCGCCGCCGCTGAGCTGCTGGCGCTGCAGTGCGATCATCTGCTCCGGCGTGAGGACCTGTCCGCGCTCATTGCTCATAACAATGTTGAGCGGCTGGCCGCCCATGCCCATGCCACCCATACCCATGCCCATGCCCTGCGTGTTGGGGGCAGAGGCGAGCCTGGGGCGTCGTTGGACCGGGTGCGTCGGTACCTGCGGGGGTCGTCGAGCGCGAAACGGTTATTCACCGTAGACAGTGCTGCGAGCTTCATCGCAGTGGCATTGGCCACCATGTCCGCCTGGTTGCCGCCCTGCTGGCCCTGGTTGAAGTTGGCGGCCATGGGGGTGTTGACCATCGAGGCCCAGTTGCCGCCGCTGGGGCCGTAGGGCGAGAGGAGGGGCAGGTCAGACTTGTCGCCGGTCGTGATGGTGGTGCTCTTGATCTGCTGGTTTCCAGAAATCTGCGGGTGTGGGGAGCGGAGGCCGGCCGAGGGAGGCGGCTGGACAAACTGGCCCATGGGGGTCTGGCCGGTGGACGACTTGGGCCGCTGGTCACCGGCAGCACCCCAGGGCGACGAGGAGGCACCCTGTCCATTGCCCTCGACGCCATCCGGGCCCGAGATAGTAGGGGCCACGAGGGAGTTCCGGTCGACGGTGCTGTTTCGGTTGGATGGGGGGCGGCGCCTGTCTGCTGCGTGAATTTGACCTTCTCAGTCGCAATAGCAGCGGCAGCGTCAGGGAACATGGCATTGATGACGGACGAGTCCAGGCCGGACTGGCGTTTGGCGGCCGAGGGGGCGCGGGCGAGCGAGTTCCGGGCAGACTCGACACTGAGCTTGCCCATGGCGTCGCTCAGACGGCTCGACATGGGATCTGGAAGGGAAGGGTTCCCCATCAGGTCAGCACTGTCTTCCACAGGTCTAGAGAGGGTATCTTATTCTCTGTCCCTCCTTACCTTTGTCGAAACCAGCCGGAGAGAGCACGCTCGACATGGGGTGGTTCTTGGCCATCTGCTGGAGCACCTGGATGAAGAAGCGGATCTGCACCTGTGTTGCCTGCTGCAGCAGCGCATAGAGAGCAGCGGTGCGCTCGGCCTCGCTCAGGACCCGGAACCACTGTTCTATGGCGCTGAGCTCGTCCTTGAAGTCCTGGTCCAGAGTTGCAGCCGCCATCTCCTCCAGGGTGTCCTCATACTGATCGATGTCTGCGATCCACTGCTGGGCGATCTTGTCCTGCGGGTCGAGCTCGCCGGCGCCGTGGCCCTGCTGGCCGTAGAAGTCCGAGTTGGGCCGGTTGAGTTTGGACTGGGGCGTGCCCGTGAGGGTGGCCATGTCGGCGGAGGCGCGGAGCTGGTGTCCGGACCCGATGGCTCTCGAGGAGGGAGGGCGGAGCGAGGAGATGTTCCCCGCCTCGGGGGTGCTGTTGCGGTTGCTCATCATGTTGGGCGTCGAGGACATATGGAGAGCCAGGAAACCGGCAGACGAACAAGGCGGCGGCGGGCTTTCGCTGTCGAGGTCGAAGGGCTGTGTGGTGTAGCCGAGACAAGTGGCCCCGTGCTAGACTGGAACAGGGTTGGTGGAAAGACGCAAAGGCGTTAGAGTATTAAAAAAAAAAAAAAAAGAGAAAAAAAGAATTGGTTAAAGGAAGAGCTGTGGTGGACTACAAGAAAGGCCAGGGCCTTGTCGCATAGGGACCTGAAACAACAACTGAAAGGAGTGCCGCCGAGGGAAACACAGTCGGGATGGAGAGTGGCAATAGGTGCTGGTCGAGCTCGAGGAGGGGGCGATCCGTGGCCCGTGAAAGCGCAGATTTCTATAATAGAAAAAAAAATTCCCCCAACCGTCAGAGCCGGGTGGTGGGAGGGCGGTTCGTTCGGAACGGGGTCTTCGACTAGATATTACGATTTTGAGTTGACGCGTGTGTGGGTTGACTGTCGTCTGCAGCGAGGAACGGTGGGGAGTAAAAATTGTCGGGCTAGAAAAAGCTCTTGATCTCGAGGAACGGTAATCAATGAGATGGCGAACTTCTCCTGCAGTGACCTGCTGACCTCAAAGGAGATGTGTCGAAAAAGGTGTGAAGTCGAAAAAGGCGGCGGACGGGGCGCTGAGTCCAAAGGAGAGAGGGACAGAAAAGGCTCGAATAGGGGAGACCCGAGGGGTCTAATATTCAGAACTGCGGAAAAGGACCCTGTGTCAGCAGCCCGGCCAACCCGGCCTAGCCAGATTCGTTATGTGCGTGTGGGGGCGGGCGAGGCGAGGTTGAGGCTTCTAGCCTTGAGGAGCGCAGGCTCGGTGGAGCCAAAAGTGGTCCGAAGACGACGACAAACAGGCCAGGCCGAGAGAGAAGAGCAGAGAGAGAGGTCGGGGTACTATCTACCATCGAGTCCAGGCCGGGGTGTTGAGACTGTTGGAAGGAAGAGAGGGAGAGAGGGAGAGAGTATGTGTGTGAGTGTGCGTGTGATGTGACAAACGGGCCACCCCAGAAGAGATCAATCGACAGGGTAGGAAAGAAGTTTCGACGGAAAAAGAGTGGTAGGGTAGGGGAAGTAAGTACAAGACGGGACGACTCTTGAGCTTGGTACTGCTGCAGGGGAGGGGGCAACGTGGTAGGGGACTGACGTGACAAGGTCGATCTTCGAGCTTGCGCCGCAGAAACAGCGCCCGTTGTCGACGTGGAGAGGCAAGGACGGAGAGGAGAGAGAGAGAGAGAGAGAGAGAGAGAGAAGAAGAGCACAGGGAGATGACACCGTTTCAAACGATGAGGATGTGTGTGTGGGGGGGCATGCATGCATGCAAGGCTGTTGGTGGAGTAGTAGTCAAGACAAGACAGTGTAGGTCTGGGGTTTATGTCCTCTGTAACTTTAAAGAAGAAAGGTTGACGCTGGTGATGATGAAAGTTGACAGACAGTGCACAACAGCCCGCCAAGAGCCAAAGTATGAGCTGAGTGGGAGGTGAGCTGACGTACAGTGATGATTACATCGATGGACAAAAGTCTGCCATCCAAGAGAGAGCCAGGAGCAGGATTGTGCCAGGCTGGTAGCACACATATGTTGAAGTAGGATGATTTGTGTGATGGGAATGAGAATAGAAGGCTGCGAAAAAGGAACAGTTTAAAAATACAGAAAGTTGATGATTGTGTGTGTGTGTGTGTGTGTGTGTGCCTGGGGCTATTTACTGGACAGTGTAGCTACGGGCTCCAAGCTGAAGCACTGCAGGTCCCTACCAGTCCCTGCTAGCACTGCCTACAGATGAGCCACCAACCAGCCTGGAAGACATCAATTTTCATTCTATGGTGCATCATTCAAGGTCCATTGTGGTCAAGATTCTACTTTGGGAACAATCTTTCTATGAAATCATTTTACTATTCAGGCTGCCCCCCCTCCTCCTCCTCCTCCAAAACCTGACACAGAGCCACGAAAGCCTTCCATGCTAGTCCAATGGTCATTCACACACATCCCTTCCCAACACCATTATGGAGACATGAGACCCATGGCCTTCCATTATTTGTTCTGGAAGCCAGGACCACCTTCCTCCACAAGCCTTTGCCTGCACAGTCCTGATATCTCACATGCTCCCCAGTTTGCGTTTCCAAACCCTGGGACGGACGGGCGGGGCGGCAAACTCACCTGTCGCCTATGAGTGGTTGCTCGGTCGGGCGGCGGCGGGTGAGCCCACTCACGCCTCTGGCAGATAATGCGGCCGCCAGGTCAGTGCTGTCCTGTCCCTCCAGGGGGTTGAAGGATAATCTGCACAACCGAACCGATCTGACGTTGCAACAGTGTGTGGGTTTGGGTTGCCCAGCTGTGCTAAACATAGAAGAACAGTGCCCCTCTCTCTCCTCCCCTCCGTCTCCCCTAAGCGCAATCCAGTCCCAGTGTACGCTCCCCTTTTTGGTCTTGGCTCTGGCATCTTGGCAGATCATTCGCAATCAATCTATCCATTGATAAAAGTTTGTGATGTGTAGTTGATATAAACAGTCAACGTACTACGGTTCAAGACTTTAGCATCCACAAATGAGGCAGATCAAAGTCTGTCTCGAATTTTATTCTTATCTCCTGATAAAAACTCTATCACAGACAAGTCTATACCGTGAAAGCACGCTCACACTCGTCTATTATCAAGAAAGACATTTTATTTTTACAGTAATACTGCCCAGATTTGTGCGGTTTGACCTGCCACGGCGATCTCCGGCTAGGGCAGCTCCTCCTACCACCCCCAACCTCTGGATAGCCAGCCCTACATAACTGATGCGACAACCTCTTACAGCTGGCTCATCATTGTGTCTAATCTTTGCCTTTCCGCACTTCGCAGTCCGCACTAGAGGCCTACATAAGCACTATATCACAACGTTAACATGTCATCGAGCCTACTATAAGACCTTGGAAACGAGGCAGACGGATGCAAAATGCCCATTACATGGTCAGCATAATCGGGGCCGGTGACCGGCACTACTACTACACTGTGGTCCAAAGGGGATGGATAGGAAGCTTGGCCGCTCCAAAAAGGAATACACAGAGAGACGCACAAGTGTAGCCAGTTCTTTCATGCGCCTAAGCCGTCGGGAGTTGAAGGCAGAGGCGTTTGGTAATAGACAGGCTAGATGAGTATCCTTGATCTTGGCACGAAAGAAAAATCCTTCAGACATTTGAACATGGGAGATAAGTTCAACGCTGTACACACTAATGCCTCTTTTTTCTTTTTTGGGGGGGCACGCGATTGATTGGACTGTGTGGTGTTTCTGTGCGGGCAGGAAGGACAGACGTAGGGCCAAACAATTGCTGCACCGGGGAGGATGCTTCGTGGTTGGAGCATGTCAATCGGCCAAAGTATCACCAGAAAGGGAGGGAGAGAAGGTCGGGAACGCAATGCGCAGCATCTCTGGTCGTGTTTGATGCCGTCGAATTTGGTCCACACAGCTGTGGCACCTTAGCCGTAACAATGTCCGAGGAGAAAACTAGCACAAAAGAGACGCCCCAGTAATGATGTCCCCTAACCGTCCTTGATGTGGAAAAGTACTGTGCATCGCCAGAGATTCTCGCCATCGAAAGCCTCGTTCGTTTCGGTCATCGGCTTCCCTTCGTCCCTTACACCGTCTCGCGCTTGCCCTCCTTGAGCTCCTTCTGCACAGGTTGTCAGTCTCTCTCTCTCTCTCTCTATCTCCTACGCGAGCGCCGCGCCGATTGCCAGCAGTCAACAGCAATATAGGGTTATAGGTGCTCACCAGAGCCTTCATTGTGCCGTGAAGGGCATAACGATGGTTCCGTCGGAACTTGGGGTCAGTGCCGTTGAGGGAAGGGTATCTGGAGGTCTTGGGCTTCTTGATACTGTATTGCGCAAGATAAAACATCAGCCCAACAATCTCTCACGTGTTGTATCGCATGCATCTGGACTGTAAAACGCATCCAATCGAGGGAGCGGGGTGGGGGAGGGCTGCGCATCGTTGTCGTCGAGGAGGAGGAGTCTCGTTGACCGATTGTCCGACGTACCCGTTCCTGTGAGCCTTCTTGCTCTGGTTGTGCTGGGAGCTGTTCTTCGACTCTGTTCGAGACAATTGTCAGTCGTCCCGAATTTTCTGCAAGACATGAGGGTCATCCATCTGGGTTCATATGCACGTACTGGCCATTTTGACGGTGTTGGTCGAGGTATCGAAGTATGGTTGATGTGGTCGAAAAAGAGGTTGTTAAGGCAATTTCGCCAGGTTAGGCGAGTTTTCGAGTTTTTGGTGGGTTTGCCTGGGCAGGCTGTTTTAGTGGGGCACAAGAGTATGCTTATGTAACCTTCCTTAGGCTCAAGGCTTCAGATTTGCCCCACCCTTGAAATGCAAGCCGAGGAAAGACGGACCCACTAGTGAGGTGGGTGTGTGTGTTCGCATCCAAGACAGCAGCACATAAACTCGACGTCGATTTGTGAAATTACAATCGGTATTTTTCTAACATTGAGACTATACATATATCGAGATGCCGCTGATTCTCATCTACTTGACGGTGCTTTCTACCTCTAAAAAGACCGAACCAGCACTCAACTCCATCCCGGTCTTAAAAGGACCTGCGCCGCATCCATAGAGCCTCTCTTCTATTTTACCGCTACCCGAGACGTGAGGTTCTTCTGCACAGCCAACTTTGACGCCGCTGTCAGGTGCTGTGACCGAAGCTTCTGTATGTACCGGAGGAAGAGAATAAAGAGGAGTTCCACACTACAATTTGGAGTGGTCAGCAGAGACACTTGCAGGTGCAAACAGGCAAACCGACGGGCCTCGAGAGAAAGAGAGAGAGAGACACCTACCGTTCCTTGGTCATCATCAGGATGCCCTGTACCAGGATACCCTTTAGGATCTGCGGGCCGATGCCCTTGAACAGGCCGAGAGGGCCCTCATTTTCATAAATGAACCTCATGACCTCGCCAAAGCTCTTGAATGGCTTGCCCTGCCTGGACGGAGGGGGCTTGGACTGCAGCCCGACCTTGGCAACGATCAGAGGCTGCGTCGCTATTGTCGCGAGCGCCTTAGAGAGCGCACCGAGGACTGTCACACTCAGAAAAGAGAGAGAAAAAAAAAATCAGCGTCTTACTTTCTCGCCTCGACTCGCCTCTTGTCAAGAAGAGAAGAATCCCCTAAAAGGAAACAAGTGCAGAGAACTACCCACCAAAGGCCTGCCACGGCTTCAGCACCTTGCCGGGGAACAGCATCGGTTTTAATCTCTCGTATGCGCCATAGGTGATGCTCGGGTTCACCACCAGCACCAGGCTGGCCCGCAGCCCCCTCCACAAGCCCGTGACACCGTCCTCGCCGTCGATGACCTCCCGGGCGGTGTCCAGCATCCCTTTCCTCTCGTTCTTGCTCTGGGTCTGCTGGCGCGTGGTGACGACGGCGACGGGGATGGTGAACAGCTGCGCCAGGGCGCCGGCGATGGCACCCAGGCTCAGCTCCACGGCGGTCGACGGCGGGGCGGCGGACTTGGCACCCTTGAAGTATAGATCCCGCACGGTCTGGTACCAGAAGAAGTAGGCAAAGTTGGTGCTGGCAACGCCGAGGAGGGAGCCGGAGATGCCAGCGTAGAGGCCCGAGAGGCCATCTTCCTCGGCGATCTTGGTGATTGCGTCCCAGGTCGAGTCGTAGTGTGGTGAGGCGTCGGGGGCGGCGGAGGGTTCACCTGGCTTCCGCTTCTCTTGGACCTGAAGACGGGTTTTGACTCTAATTATGTCAGGTTTGTCAAGAGCAGAGGGTAGAAGAGGGGTTCTGCATTACATGTCTAGCGGGTATACGAGGGCATTGGCCAGGACAGCACCCGTGGCGCCAGCTGTCGCCTTTCCCCAGGGCCCGATCGGGGCGGCCTTGGACTGGATAGCCATCTTGTGTGTGATCTTGTTGTCGGTGACCTGAGACTCCTCTGTCTTCTAGCAACGATATTGTTCCAGGTGGTCAGGAGACAAGGACGGCGATCCGTTCCGAGCGAGGAGGACCAAGGGGATTCGACAGTAGATGGAAGGGTGAAATGGCTGCGGCGGACCCTTCACGAGCCGAACACCGGCGAACGTGGAGCACTTGAGGGAGGGAGCAAGCTCTTTTGCTACCAGCTCATGAGGACTTTGTTAATGACCATGTGGTACAATAAATGACAAGGGGTGAAAGAATCAGTCCAGAAAGTCCAGTCTGTGAATAAGACAGACCGACATTATCCAGAACAAGAAGTATGTGGAGAGCAAAAAGGATGTCCAGTCGGCCCCCGTAAACGCCGCGATCACGGTTCCCTCTGAGGTGGACATTATCAATGGAAATTTACCTCGGCTCTTCCCACGTGCAGCCGAAAAGGGACCGGACGTTGAATTCTGGGATAGCCGGCTTGGCAGGGTGCCCAATGTGTGAGCGAGGGTCTGCCTGGGTACTAATAAATAGTACAAGAAGTACATGGAACTATATATGCAAGACCATGGACTGTATGTAGGATCTGCTCTCAACTGTGAGAACTAGATATGGAAGTCTCGTAAATAGGGTGATGACAGATTCAAGAATGCATCACCTGTAATTGGGAAAAGTTCCGACAGCAGTATGTACAAGGCAGAAGTACCGTGGTGAACCCTGACGACTCAAAAGCCCTAACCCTAGATCAGATAAGCCGGTACCTGGGTACTTACATATGAAGACAGGAAGAGCTCAAAAGTTCGGGAGACTCGGAAACCTTGTTGAGATCCTCAGCTGCATATCCCACGAGATGTGCGAGTTTATACAGAGGTTCTATAGCAAGGTATGCGAGGTAGGTACTAGGTAGATACTGATCTTCTCAAGACAACCTTTTCTCATAGAAATATGTACAGTGCGTACTGCGGTAGAGCAGTGCCTGCCTACCAGCTGAGGCAGGTGCGGCACACATTTCTCAGTTACGTACCGTCACTGCCATTCATGGCTACTGTGCCATCCTCGGAACATTCTCACTCCACCCACCACCAGTGATTGCATTTTGATACTGCAACCTGCATCCTTCACAAGTCTCCCTCCCACATTGGCTCGAGCTACCTACCATGTGGTTTCATGAGAGCAAGCCCTCGCCTCATTCTCCTTGCCCTCTACTCATTTTCCCCTCCAAACTGGGCCCACAGGTGTAGCGTGTGCTCGTGGTCCTGCGAAGGCTGAAGCCCCAATAATAATAAGCTTTGCTCAGCTGCCGCGATGTGACTGGCGCATCTTGTACTTCTTCGTCTTCTCTTTTCAAGAACTTCCCTTCCAAGCCAGACATATATTCTTAAGATCGAGACCCCATCCCTCCCAATCCTCAAGTTCTTGTGTGGCAATGAGTGTATTCTCAGAGGGGAGGAGTAATCATAATAATTGAAGCTGTGGCCCGTGCAGTCGAAGCAGCCGTCTAGTATTCGGCGCCATGGAGGCCCGAGCCAGAGTACGTTTGCCAACCAGCTACAGACAACAGCACAACGAGCACACCATGACTTACAAGACCAACAGGAGGTGGAGGCCAAGATCAGCCGGGCCTCTGGCGAGGACGCCCTCAAGCATGCCATCGACGCGGCTGAGCTTTACATGAAGGCCGTCAGGGAGGCCCCAACCACAGCCGAAAAGTCGCGCCTGAGACGCAGATGCCAAGACCTCATCGCACTCGCGGAGACTCTCAAGGCTCCTCCTCAGCACAGGCCAGCAGCAGCAGCAGCAGCAGCAGCAGCAGCAGCAGCAGCAGCAGCGCCGTCCGCAAGACAGCCCCGCCAGTTTCGAGAGCTCCCCACGGGTGAGAAGACCATCCTGCTGAGGTCGTCTAAGCTCCACGGCAGCGTGTTCCCTCCATGGGAGGGCGATCCAGACCCGGCCGTCTTCAGGAGCAAGAGGCTGGATGAGCCCCCTTTACGTGAGGAGACCGCCCTTTTTGACATCTCTCTCGTTGATCTTTTCATTGCCAGATCACGCACTTGCTCACACACAGACTGCAGCGACACTTCTGTCTTCTCATTCTCGGCCAAACAGGAGGAGATCTTTGATGGCTGGAAACGGCCTGCCGAGTTGTTCAACGACTCTGGACCGGAGCTCTATGAGAATATCATGGTCGCCAAGGCGGACTGTGATCTCGTGCAGGACATCACCACAGACTGCTCAGTTGTCGCAAGCCTGTGTGCCGTCATGAGGCATCTGAAACCTGGCAGGAAGGGTTCCGTGAGTTGCCTTCCCCCCCCTTCTCTCTTTCCGGTGAGAAATTCTTGAACGAGGAGGCCTGGTCAGAAATCATCACTTACTCATTTTATCTATATCCTTCCTCACACAGCTGCTTCCGACCTTGATCTACCCTTTTGACCACGACAGGGACAGGCCCGTTGCCTCTCAGAATGGCAAGTACATGTTCCGGCTCAACTTCAACGGCTGCTTCAGGCAGGTTGTTGTCGATGACCGTCTGCCGGCGGCCAAGACATCACGCACGTTCTTCGTGGTCGACAGGAGAAACCCAGAGCTCATATGGCCGGCGCTGATGGAGAAGGCCTATCTCAAGATCCGTGGTGGTTATGACTTTCCGGGCAGCAACTCAGGGACGGATCTCTGGGTGCTCACTGGATGGATCCCAGAGCAGATCTTTCTGCAGAGGCACGTATAGCCTAGCCTCTCTCTCTCTCTCCCTCCCAGCATTCAACTGACATGGCATGATACAGTGACGACACAGAGCTCGACCAGACATGGAAACGCACCAAGTCTGCCTTTGGCTTTGGTGATGTTGTGGTGACCCTCGGCACCGGCCGCCTCTCGCGCCAGGAGGAGGAGACGCTCGGCCTAGCTGGCGAGCACGACTACGCGGTCATGGACCTCAAGGTATCGGACACGGGCGAGAGGCGCATGCTCCTCAAGAACCCCTGGTGCGACGGGCTCGTCTGGAAGGGCGTCGGCTCCACAGCCACCGTCGACGCAGAGGCCTACCCGCCCCCTCGCCCACGCTGTCCCGGCCCAACCTCACCAGCCCGGGCCAACAGTCGAGCTCCTCGGCGCACGAGGAGATGGCGGGCACCTTCTGGATCTCGTTTGAGGACGTGGTGCAGAACTTCGAGTCCCTCTACCTCAACTGGAACCCCGCGCTCTTTACAGACCGCCAGGATCACCACTTCGTCTGGGAGCTGCCCTCGCGCGCCATGCAGCGCTCCTTCGCCCACAACCCCCAGTACAGCTTCACGTCGCCTGCCTCGGGCGCCGTCTGGATCCTCCTCTCGCGCCACTTCCAGGACGATGAGCTCCCCATCTCGCGGTCCCGCGCTGCCCACCAGCCGCCCGCCACCTCGCTGGCCGAGGTCGCCCACAGCCTCGGGTTCATGTCCATCTACCTCTTCGACGCCGCTCGGGGCCACCGCGTGCAGCTCCCCCGGCAACACTCCTCCGGCCCACCAGTCCCCCTTTGTCGACTCGCCCCAGACGCTCCTCCGCGTCACCGCCCAGCCCAACACGCCCTACACCGTCGTCGTCGCCCAGAACGGCTTCCCCCTGCCCCGCTATGCCTTCACCCTGTCCTTTTTCTCCCGCGCGCCCCTCGTCATCTCGCGCGCCCTCCCGCCCCTGGAACACTACACCGAGGTCGACGGCGCCTGGACCCGCCGCACCGCTGGCGGCAACGCCCGCACCGCGACCTTTCTCCACAACCCCCAGTACACCCTCTCCGTCCCTGGTCCCACGCCCCTCTCTCTCCTCCTCGCCACCGACGCCGACGACGTCCCTGTCCACGTGGATCTCGTGTGGGCATCGTCGGCCCCAGACGGCACCCGTCCCCGCCGCATTACCACCCTCGCGGCTCGCGACGTCGCTGCCGGCTCGGGCGAGTACCGCCGCGGCTGCGCCCTCGCCGAGCTCCCTGCCCAGCAGCAGCCGCCCGGCCCCGCCTCCTACACCGTCGTCGTCTCGACCTTTGACCCGGGCCAGCTCGCCGGCTTCGTCCTGCGCGTCGGCAGCGGCGCTCCCGTGTCCCTGCGGCCCGTGGCCGCTGACGCCGCTGGGCGCCTCCGTGCCGAGCTCGCCCCCTTCACCTTCCGCGACGGCGAGCCAGAGTGCAAGCGCGCCGCCCTCCACGTTGCCCGCCTCACCCGCGCCTCCGTCGTCGCGAGAAGCGGCTTCCTCGGAAGCGGAGCGACCACCCCAACAGCAGCGGCAGCACTGGCGTCGGTGGGGCTGCCACCAGGCGCTGGCGATACTGGCACGGCGGCGCGGTCCTCTTCTGGTGCCGCGAGCCCCATCAGCGTGCCCGTCTCCGTGCGCGTGAGCATCGAGTACGGGAGCGGGCCGCACGCGCGCATGGCGGCGACCACGGGCGAGGGCGAGTTCGCAGACGCCAGCATGGGCCTGCGCACAGAAGAGGTCGACCTGGACCCGGAGACGGCGCGGCGGATGGGCGGGCTGTGGCTCGTGGTTGAGCAGATGGGGGCGCACCGGCTGGGGCAGGGGATCCAGGTGGATGTGCTTAGCGATGGGAGGGTCGGCGTAGGAGAGTGGGAGGTTGTGGACGGATAGACTGATGGTGAGTTTCGTCATGCAGCCATGTGAGAAGGAAATAGAATCTCGTGTGGGGCTTGTGGGCTCATCATCATCATCATCATCATCATATGTCAGCTAGAGGGAGAGGTTTTTACACTTTTTACAACATCGAACTGTCAACAACGCACAGAAGAAACCCAACCTTGCGACTCTGAAGACTATGCATAATGATCACCACCCTTCTCTCGGCCCAGATTTCACAAACACGGTTGCATAGCATCGTGATTACATAGTAGGTACTCTCAGCAAGTGGTGTTTTCGAGGCCCCCTAATATGATCCAGCTAATTTCTTTTATTTTCATTTCCAATTTGACTCGCTCGCTCGCTATAGAAAAAGAAGAAGAAAAAAAAAAGTTCTCGTGGTCAGTTCAAAAACTCGTGTTAACATACAATAACAATATTGAGTAATCCTGACCCCACTGAGAAAATTCTCGAGTCCATGGATGAGATGGATGAGATGGATGGATGGATGATGCTGATCAACAACATCACCGCCTTTTCTTTTCTTTTTCCTTCTTGAGTAGCCGTCTTGGGTTTTGCCAGCAAATGTATTCCCCTTTTCCTTGCTTGCTTCTTTCCATTCCCATCCGAGAGAGAGAGAGAGAGGGAGAGGGAGAGAGAGGTTGCCTTGTTCTCCCCCATCCCGTCAAACCACATAGGCAGCTCTCAAAGAAGGCAGCCCTTCCCTCTCTCCAGGTCTCATTCTCTTTCTCACACACACACACACACTCTCTCTCTCTCTCTCTCTCTCTCACACACACACACACACGCTCTCTCCTTTTCCCCCTTAATGATCCTAAAAAAAAAAAAAAAAAAAAAAAAAGTTTCCTCCCATATAGATTTGACCAAACGCCACGCGCTGATCCTTGGTCCCTCTCCTTGTCTGCCACGAGAGGGGAGGGAGAAAAAATGACGATAACCACCAGAGAGGACGGTGTCAACCGCCCCCCTTCCTGCTTTGCAAATTGGTCCTTCCAAACCCTCCCAATCTTCTTTCACTATCCCCTCTTTCTTTCCCCCACATATACATAAAAGGAAAGAGATGCCCCCTTGGAACATGTTATGCTGGAACAAAGGGAAAAGACGAATGTGACAATTTTTTTCTTTTATGTACAAAACAGCGAACGAAACAAGAATGTACCGGGCTGTCGATCAAATAACAGCGGGATAAGCTGGGTATCTTCGGAAAAGTGGAAATATGTGCCGAGAAAAGTGTCCTACTGGACAAGGGGACTTTGTGAGTTGACTCCAAGGCGTCGTATCAGTTCGTGTGATGATTTGTTTTGTTTTTTCTTCTTCTTTCTTTTCTGGTTAGCTTGCACCCCGCCGCCTACGGCCACGGTTAGGTCCGTCTGGTCTTTGCGAGAGAACACTTCGTAGAACCAAATTGTCCTTGTCCTTTTCCGGATGGTGCACCCGAACGTGTCTGTGTGGTGTTGAGAACAAGCAGGTCAGCTTCAAAATCGTATGGGAAAGACGACGACTCATTTTCTTTCATTGTCGTCATCGTCGTCGTCGAGATGAATGCGCACCTCTGCAGGTTATCTGGCCTGGGATATTTGTGTTCTCGATCCGGACAGAATGGGCACACATAACCAGGCGATTCGTGAACCAGTCCGTGGCGGATCATCTCGTTCTTGCGCTTGAAGCCCTTGCCACCTTCTGCGCGGGGACAGCCCTTGACTGGACAGTAATGCGGTCTTGCCTGTGAGTGCACATTTGCGTGGGAGTTCAACAGATACTGCGTCTGAAAGGGAGGTGCCTTGCATCCTTCATAGGTGCAGATGTACTGGCCGTGTTCCATGGGGTTGGCAAAGGCCAGGCCCTCGAGGTTCATCCTCTCGGCGACCGAGGTGCCCGTGGCAGGAGTAGAGACGGACTGATCGCTTGGGGTGCTGCCGTTGTAATCCATACTGGGCCGGTGGTGCATCCCGTTGGCCATGTAGGCGTGGTGGTATGGACCGGGCGGCATAAAATGCTGGTGGGGGGACCGTGGGAGCATGTCCTGCGGCGAGATCGGCGGGGACACCTGGCTGATGGAGGGCAGCCGGCCCATGCCAGCAAGCACTCCTCCTGGAGGCGGGGGGAGTAGGGTCCTGACGAGAGCGCCTCGGGACCTATCGATTCCTTGAGCGACGGGAGCGTCAGTCCGGCATGCGACTCGGAGCCGGGCGACGTGTTCTGGATCGGCGGCAGGTCGCCGTGGTGGCCGAAGCCCTCGGTGGGCGAGGCAAAGCTTCCCGTCCTCGGGGGAGTAGATGCTGCCCGGGCTGTAGGGGGTTGGGAACACCGGGTGTGGCCTGTCATCCCTCCGGACGGCGGTCTGCGGTCGTCCTAGGACCACCGTATCCCCAAGCATGGCCGGCGCGCGCCCGTCGTCACTCACAGAGTCTTGACTGCCCAGGGCGAGGGCGGCCAGGGCTGTGTCTGCCAGCAAGGACTCTGGGGAGAGCGCGCCCGTCTCGATCACGTCCAGTCCGCCATCGCCGTCGGCGTCGGTGTCGTTCTTGCCCGCCCCCTGATGTCCATGGGAGCGGACACAACTTCTTCGGGCTCGCCCTCGGCGTCAGGGTCATCGGTATCTTGGGAAGTCGAGCAGTCCGAGTCGCTGACCAGCGCATACTGTCCAGCCCGCGCAGCAATGTCGGGATCCCTCCCGTTGCCCATCATCCCTACGAGGACGGCATCGCCCTGGCTTGGTCGTACCTTTGGCCGTTTAGCTTTCCCGCTATGTGATCTGGGAGGAGGAGGACTGATATGAACCAGCGGGACGTCAGGTTCAGGGCTAGGGCTTGGTTGGGTGTTCACCTTTCTGGCGACAAGAAGGGGGCTATTCTGGGGCACCACCGCATCGGGATCGTATACGTCGTGAGCCGTCGTCATCGCTGCTGATGTTGCTGCTCGTAGCTCTTGCTTACCGACGTATATAGTCAACTCGCCATTGGGGATCGGGGGTGGGGTTCTTCGGCCGCGCAGACAAGGCTGTAGGTGTAGGTGGATGTGTGTGTGTGTGTGTGTGTGTGTGTATGTGAAGGCGTCGATCGGCGCGCAAAGTGACCCCCCTGCCTTGTATTCCTCTCTTCCCTCTATGACTGCGCCAACACGATTCCTCCTCTTGCTTTCCAATTCATCCAGCGCTGTGGGACACGTTGCCCCACCCGTCGGATTCCTATTTTTCTCTTTTTGTTTCCTTTTCGCTTTTCTCCTTAGTCCGTGGTATTCTTCTTCTCTCACCTTTTTTTTCTTGCTCTTCTTGTCCTCCTACCCCTCCTGGAAGATTCCTCCCTTTCCCTGCTTTTTGCGCCGACGGGCACCCGCTTTGCGCTGCCTGCCTTTGTTGTAGTTCGAGACGCGGTAGACGGCCGGATAGTGGTTCGTGGAGAAGAATATATAAAGTGATGATGGCCTCTCCCGAACCAAAGGGGGAACAGAGGGGCAGAGAGAGGTCTGTCCTCGTGCCAATCTAGTACGCAAGATCTGATAGACCGAGGCAGGAGCCCGTGTGGGTGAAGAGAAAAACTGGACGGCAAGCAAGGGTGGTAGGAGGTGGTGGTGGTGGTGGTGGTGGTGGTGGTGGTGGGAGAGTCGAGTCGCGGGGAATGGGCGGGTGGAGGGTCCCCCAAGGTCGGCCGCGCGAGCTGCCCGCAGAGCCCCAAGCTTCGAGAGGGCCCAGAGCAGCGGAAGAATGCGGCGCACCCGAGCAGAGCCTCTTGTAACAGTATGGGGAAGGTCTTGGCGCGTGATCGGATTAGAATTGCGAAGGGCGGGGGAGAGAAGTGGGAAAGCGTTAAATTGCTGGCCTCCAGAAGCCGGGGGTGGCGACAAGGATGGACGTGGATAGAAAGCCTTGGAGGAGGGCACGGCAGGGAGATCGCAGCCCGGGAGGGAGGAGTCGCAAGAGGGAGGGGGGAGAGAGAGAGGGGGGGCGGGTTCGACTCTTGCTCTGGCGTGTGTGTGCTCTGGCAAACGCTTGCGAATCGCCTAATCTGGCCCCAAAAGCCGGCTTCCAAGTCCTCAGCCAAGAGGCAGAGCCTCAAAAAAAGGTACGAGAGAGCAGGGCTCCCCAACACAGGCCCCCTCCCGTTGCAAGGCTGTACTTGTACTGTATGTAGGGCGTGCGTCCGTCTATCCACCTCTCTCGCCGGTGGTGCGAGGTATGCACAAGGTGCGCCCAGATCACCCAGATCGACTCGAGCACCGCCGGGAAGGGCTAGGGCTAGGGCGGGCGGACCAGACGGCGTGGGGAGATGGTCTCAGAGGTCGCAAGTACGCGTGTACCGTACGTAGAAGAAGCAAGTTGCAGTAGTAATAGTAGCAGTGATAAGTCGTAGTGGTAGTAAGTCGCCGTAGTGGTGAGGAGGGGGCGGAGTCAGGGCAAGGACAGGCAGAGTCTGATGAGGCTCTGGGACGAGTCCTTGTGGTGTGCGTGGGTGTGGAGCCCTATTGACGGGGACAGACAGGAGAGCCTGCTTCTGTCACTGATCCTTCCGGTTCGGTTGGCACTCTAATTTTTACTTTTCTTCCCTTCTTTTTCTTTTGCCTTTTGATTTGTCGCTTCCTGTGTTTTTCTTCTTCTTCTTCTTTTCTGGACTCCTTGCTGCTTTGAGCCCTGGGAAAGAAGAAATGGGGGAGGCAACGACAAGGGACGGGCCAGCGTGATCCCAGGGCCTCGTGCGGTAACGTCTCGGCGCCCTTAGCCTCCCAGGACACAGATGACGAAAGGGGTGGAGACAAGAGTCAGGAGCAGGCGCGGGACGGGATGCTCGACGAGGGGAGAGAAGGCGAGACAGGCGGTACGGGCCAGGGCGAAGGATGGTGGGACGGAGTCGACAGGCTGTTCTGGGAAAGTCTGTCGGGCGTGTTCGAGATAGATGAAGGGCGCCAAAAGACAGCTCCGAAAAGGGAGGTCGTCGACGATCGGTGTTTGGGCTACCAGAGACAACGAGCTCGAGACTTGTCTGAGCTTGAGGACGGGTCAAGGTTCAGAGCGCAGACTCAGATTGAGGGCCCCATCGGACTCATTTCAACTCGGAGTCATCCATCTCACCGTACAACGTTGCAGTAAATCGCACACAAGGGGGTGGTGGGAAAAATAAAGTACAGCTAGAAAAAGGAAAAAGACAGGGAGAGAGAGAAAAAGAGGACCACCACGGCATAGTATTACACAGACACACACGTGCACACACACTCTCTCTCTCTTTGTGCAGCTCGCAGGAATGGAGTGGACAAGAGGAGGAGGTAAGAGAGGAGGGTAGGAGGTGAGAGGCAAGCAGGATTGATTGAGTTTGGCAGGCAGCTGCTGGGTCTCTTGGGCCTGGGCCTGGGTCTGGGTCTGTGATAGTTGCTTGGATGCTTGGTCTCTGGGGTAAAGAACTGGAGCATGTCTGCTACTAACCTCATAGTACATAGTGCGGTAATACTGGTCCAGCTGTGGTTGCACTGCAGCATGCAGTACATACATAGTAGTAAGTTGTAACTGTGGTACCTGGTCCACAAGATGGCTTCTCATTGCTCATCTCGGCAGACTCACCTGCGGGTCCTGGGAAGGCTCGAAGACAGGGGTGAGGGGGTGCCTCGGGCAGGAGCATTCGGTCTTTGGGCCTGGCGTCCCCCCCCTTCCTTCATTCTCTTGCCCGCCCAGAGACAGAGGTACTAGGTGCTGCCCGCCTTCTCCCGGCCTTCTTTCTTTCCCTTTCCCCCTTCCCCAGATACAAAGTGACTTGATTTAGCGGTGCAAGATACTATGATGTTGCAGCCATGTTGTAGTACTTAGCATATGCAGGCTGTCACCGGTTCACCTAGTCTATTCCCTTCACCCTTTTCCTTACGTGAGCCTCATTTCTAATAATGCTCTCGGCATGCTGAGTGAGTGTGATTGTGATTACAGAATGTATCTACACAGTACACACCTGTTTTCCACTGTTATTAGCAAATCTTGCTCAGGCAGCAACAAGTAGCAGCCCAAAGCTGAAACTGATCTGAGCCCAGGATTTTCGAACAAAACCCGAGGATCGCCAGAAACAGTTTTTCCCCAGGATTACGATCTGTACATTGTCCATGACACACACACACACACACACACTACTTATATGGACAGCATAATACATCCCACTGCTACCCTGAGCCCAAGCCAAGCCAGCCCGCCAGCCCAACTCCACCACACATTCCCTCACCCCCAAATCCTACTAGTGTTCCCTTGCTATGTAGTATTTCCCTTGCGCTGCTCCCGCACCTCGCTTCAGGCCTTTTTACCCCATGGGATAGATTTTCCTTGGGGGCTGCTAGGCTTGGGGGCATTGGCCACGGCTGCGGGCCTGTAGACCATTTGAGGCGACTATCCCGCTTCGTCTCAACTAAGCCGCATGAACGACGTTCCAACGACACACGAAAAAACCAAATAACAGAACTTTCAAGACTATTTTCAGTGCCATTTTTTCCCCTGTCGAAAAATAGCACCATCTGTGGAGGCACTACAGCAATGCTTGCCTGCTACTTGCTATTGCCTTGACCTCACCTCCCTCACCTCTCTCCTCTTTTCCTGTCTCCCTTCTTATTCCTTCCTCCCTTTCCCCCCTCTCTTTCTTTGTCTTCTTCTTTCTTTTCCTCTCTTCTCAGTTGTTGCTCCACCATGCAACCCACACAGCACTATAATGAGTAATATGGTACATATACACCAGTACTGTACACACAGTAGTAGAGAAAGACCCCCTCCTCTGGGTCGCCTGCCCCTTCAGCTGCCATGCCTAGCACCCACCTGTCCTGTCCAGTCGTGAGATCCTCAGGACAGACCACTTCCGAGCCATATCTGGTCACGTCACGAGCCAAGAGCTGAAGACAGCTAAGAGAGGAAAAGGTGAGAAGGAGGAAGGGCATGCATGCCTGGCGGACACGAGCTGCTTAGGCAGGCGAAGCTAGGATACATTCTTTACCGGCACCCGAGGACGCGGCGGCAGGGCCTCATCCCTTGTCATATTTCCTGTTTTTTTTTGTCTTTTCTTCCTCCTCCCACCTCTCGAGGCAGCGTGAGACGGAGAGAGAGAGTGTGTGTGTGTGAGTGAGTGATGCCCAATGGCACCATCCTCAGCCTCAAAAGCATCAGCACCAAGCAAGCAGCACCCTGCGTCAATCAAGAAGATCAGCAGCGGCAGCAGTAGCATCAGCATCAGCACCAGCACCAACTCGAGAATAGTAGAAGTAGAGTAGACCATTCCACAGGCCAGGACCCCCTCTTTTGCAAGACTAGATTAGCCCGGACCACTCGGCCATTCTCGGACCTGCAGCCGGACTGTCGAATCATTTTACCTCTTGTGGACGTTGAAGAGCGAGACCGACGTGTGCAGGGTCACAATGGAAGGAGAACAGGACAAAAAAAAACATTGTCCTCGGTTCGTGATGCTGCCAGCCGCCCTCTCCCCTCCGCTCTTCTCTTCTTTCTCCTACTATCCTACTACGTAACAGAAGAGAAGGGAAGAGGGTTCGCCACTGCAAGTACCCGTTGATCTCTGGTCTTCTCCTCTCCCCCTGCCCAGGCAAGGTGGTGGTGGTGGTGGTGGTGTGTGGCTGGTAGTACCGACGTACCTGTAATTAGAATGGGAAGTTCACACTGCAGATACAAGTTTTGAGGAGGCCTCCAGACAGCAAGCAAGGGACCTTATTCGTATTCCCCCTCGCACAAAAAAAGGAAAAATAAAAGACGACATACCAAAACTTCTTGTTTCAACCCTGGGTCCCGGCCGGGAGGGAGCATGAAACAATCTCCCCTTGATTCCTCAGCTCATCCCATCCCTTCGCTGACCGACCCTAGGCGCTACTCTTTTTTCCCCCCAGTGTCCCCCCAGTGCCCCCTAGTGCCCCCCAAATCATTCAGTGGGTTTACTTGATTAGCAGGCACTCGTGCCGCTACTTCCAGAACGTTGAGCCCACCTGCCCAGAGCTAGCCTCCGTACCTGACAGGGGAGCGAACACCTGATGATTGGCCCCAATGTGAAGAAGGAGGAGGCAGGGGAGGGGATTGGGGATATGCGGTTTCCCACACTTCCCGGCCTTGGCTGCTGCGTAACCTATTGGTATCCTTGCAGGGAAGCGTGGGACGTAAGCACCCTGGTATCTTTCTCGCTTTCCGCTTCTGCTCCTGCTTCCTTTTCCCTCCCTCTCCCCACGTTTTTTTTTTTTTAATTCTCCCCTGCTCAATACTACATACAAGTACAATGGGTGAATGGCACTATGCACGGACTATGGCACTTCTTACCAATAGGACGCATGGCTATGTGTACAACCGGTGAAATCTCTCTCTGTCCCTCCCCCCCCCCCCCCCCCTTCCTCCTCTCGAAGCGATCGACCAAGACCTTCTGTTCCATCCTGCCTGTTTCTGCTGTCCTCCCCCAGATCGTATCAGGGCAGATTCGCCACTGCACGCGATGGCCCTTGAGCTCCACCCCCACCCGGCCCCGAAACGAGGAGGAGCAAGAGGAGGGAGGGGGAGGGAGGCGTGGGAGGGAAGAAGGGCCCTGGGTCGCTTTCGAAGGAACACCGGCCTGGCGTCCCTCGCCAAGCTTCCTCGCCTCGATCTATAGTTCCGTACTGTAGGTAAACCTGGCACGCCTGGCCTCGTCTGCTCGCCCTGGTCCGGCGGCTCTGAGGAGCTCTGCTGGCCTACCACGCATGGACGTGCCTCAACTCCCTCTCACACATCCTGCGTGTTTGGCTTACCTGCGTCAAACTCGCTCGCTCGCTCGCTCGCTCACACCGAAGCTGGCGGCCTCCACGAATTTCACCCCTCCTCAACCCGCCGGCGCTACCAATGGCAAACCAGCTGATGGGTCACCCTCGCCTGCATTACCTGGGCATCCTCCTCGCATGATTGCAGAGTGGGACCCGAGGAGGTGGGTTTGCCGTGTGGCCTATCGCGTGCGGAGAGTCGCTGTGTACATAGTAGCCCGATGCATCTATTGGTGTCGAGACTCTGGCCGTCATGCGTCTTGAGGAACTAACTACCTTACCTATCTGACCAGAGCTTTGCAGTATTGTACTACTAGGAATGGGAAGGGGGAGGGAACAAACGAGACTCGAGAGCCGACACCAACCACTCCGCCCCCCTTCATTTCGCCGCTCTTGCTCTCTTTTTCTTTCTCTCTATCGTGTCGTAGCCGACGACCGCGTGCCATCTGACCCTCGTGTGGGGTGTCTGAAAAAAAAAGGTGTCACTGAATGGGGCGTGGCTCGGTTCGACCACTCACGGCGGACGACCGCACTGATGCGTCGCGATATTGCGACCACAGCGTTGCCGCAAGCGGCCTAGCACCCATCGCTCAGCCTCAATCCTACCCGACCCAATCGACTCCCATGCCTCTTTGAGCCCGCGGCGTCCCACAAGGAAAGAAAAAAAAAACGGGGGGCCTACTTGAGGAGGCGGGAGGAAGGGGGGTTGGGGGAGTTGGAAGCTGGTAGGTGGGAGAGGTTAGAGAGAGACGAGAGAGGGAGGGAGAGCACACACAGGTACCGTGTTACTATGTAAGTACAGAGTACTCACTGCCCGTGACACCATCCACCCAAGACCAAGACCTCTTATACCCGCTCAACTTTTTGAGGGGGAGGGGGACGTCAGATGACAGGCTCTCTCGCCTTCATCTTGTGTCGTCCCGACGGTGTCATCAACAGCTGTCCAATCCTGATAGACCAAGAAGGATCATCATTGCTCTCCTCGCCATTCTTCCTCGCAAACCTACAGTTACCCCTCCCCGCAGCACCCACACACTAAAATCCACCCACTCGACAGTTGCCAATGCTAGAATAATGTAGTTACTCCACCAACTAACGCCGTGCCTCTGAAATGAGGCTCTCTTGAGTAAAAAAGCAGGGTCTGCCGCGGCAGGTTGCTTTTCACGTCTTATACTGCTGCAGCTGCAGCTGCATTAACCCCAGACAAACCAATCCTACTACGGTAAAATGCATTACACACAAGTATACTAGTAATACTAAGACAAGAGAGGTTTTTTTGGTGGGTTTTTTTTTTTTTTGCTTTTCTGTGGTTCTCGGCCTGTTCGATTTGGCCATGCGGACTAGTCGGGCATTCGAAAGCTTCTTCTTTACCCGAGGCAACCATTCTCTGCCCCTCCCCCTTCCCCCTTCTCCTTCCCCACCGCCGTGAACCATCTCATATTTTCGTGTGTGTGTCTGTGATGAGGAGAACTTGCTTGGACGGAAGAGCCAGGCTCCACAGGCATGCAGAGAAACGCAGGCACAACCGAGGCGCGGGACCATGGCGAACAGGCGGGCCAGCTCGTATCGCCAGCAGGAGCACAAGGCACACAGCACAACACGGCGGTGTGCGGTGAAGAGAAATTTAGAGTACATGCAGTAGTTAGCACAGGAGTAGTAGTAGTAGTAGTACAGTACAGAAGCACAAGCGCTCAGGACAGGGTTGGACAATAGCTCTCCCGAGGAGGAGAACGAATGCATCCATCCGCCCAGCCGCCGCCCAAGGATCCCGATCCTGTCCTGTGCTATCCTATTCCTCCCCCTTGTTATCCTATCCTATTACTTGTCCTTTGTCTCCTCATCAGTAGAGGGCGGAAACCCACCGCCCGCCCGGCCGAGGGGAAAAGAGAGAGGGACACAAGAGAGACACAGAGAGAGAAAGAGAGGGGAGAAAGCTAGCCCGGCCTACTGTAAGCAAAACCCCTCCCCCGCCCCCGGTTTTTTAACGCCAGGGATCTTGTTTTTCAGCCGCTTCCGGCGGAGCTGGAGCTGGGTTTGAGCCGCAACAACGTCTTCTCGGGTACCGCTTCTTCGTCTTTTGCTTTTGTCCTCGGTGAAGTAAGACATGAAAAAAAGGAAAGAAAAAGAAAGAAAAAAAAACCATCTGAAATATACTGTTTGTATGAGATGAGTGTTTTCTCTGGCCTCGTGAATCTGTGTATGCCGCGAAATCCGGCCTAAAACAAAACATGTTTCTTGTTGCCCCCTGCTGGCATCGAAGAGGGAAGGAGGAGAAGAAAAAAAAAACGTGATTAATAATAGTAACGATCGGTGCCACAGGGCTGGAGTGTGTGTGCAACGACCGAGGAAGCAATTGGATCCAACGGGCTTCGGAATAATTTGCTCACATGGGCATATTGACCAGCCAAGAAGTTGACTTTTCTTTTTTTATTATTTTGGACTACCGGGCTATTTTCTCTTCTTTTCTTTCTGGCCATTCTTGGGTTAGACATAATAAACATTGATGTAGTGCTCGTTTGCCCGAGATGACGGGCAAGAGAGTGACAGAGTGTATATATTATGTAGCAAGTGAGAACCGACCAGCAACTACAGCACGAATAAATACACATGTCTAATGAGATTTGCCGTAGATACAAGACCGAGAGGCGAAGAAGAAAAGGAACTGCAATAATGTTGTTTTCAATTTTTCGAACAAAAGATAGACTGTTTGTAGTCTTCAAGGAACAGTCTCCTCCCTCCTCCACCTCCATGAGACAAGACAGCCAACCGGCCACCCTTTTTCATTTCATTATGCGATCCATGCCAGACCCTATCAAAATGAACGCATACAATGACTGAAAACAGACTTAATAGTGCTCATTATTGGATTTTCTTATTCACCTCTTCCTCATTTCTTTCTCTTCTGCTCTTCCCAAATGTGATTTGGTGGGAGTGGTGGTGGTGGTGCCGCCCATGTGGTATAGCAACACCTTTCTGATTGTATGTAGCCCTGTCTGCGGCCTAGAGAAAAGAGAGAAAGAGACAGTTGAGGAGCAGAAGGAGGCACGTAACGCTCAGGATGGCTACTAAAGGCTCGCCCGTGGCAGGTGGTAGTAAACAGACGAGGGACAACTGCCCACCAGTGAACAAAGTCAAACCAATTCTCCTTTTTTTCCCCACTTCCCAGCGGCAGACCACTCAGCACATACACACAAGCCGGTTCATAGGGGGACAGTGAGGAAGAAGCCTTCTCCTTCTCCTTCGTTCAATTTTTTTTTTTTTTTGTGTGTTTTCTCTTCAACCCCACCGTGACCGTTCCCTCTCGGCCTCAAGCCTCTTCATCCGCGCCTCCTCGTCCCCACCACCACCATCCACCACCAGCGCCTCCCCGCCGCGCCTCTTCCTCTTGCCTGCTCTCCCGCCGCCGCCGCCGCCCTCAAGCCCGTCCTCGCTGCGCCGCTTCACGACCCCGCCGCCGCCGCCGCCACCACCACCACCCAGTCCCGCGAGCCGCTGCGTCTCCTTGAGTAGTCTCTCGCGGTTCCTGGCCTCGCGCTCTGCCGCGTGAGGGTCTCTTGCTGCGGTGAGGGGCGGCCCGCTGCCAGCTGAGGCCTGCGACGCCCTCCTGTCCGCGGCGGGACCCTTGGGTGGTGGCAGTTTTCGGGATGAGGAAGGAGGAGGGGGAGGGGGCCAGGCCTCGTGTTGGTAGCGCTGCTGTTGTTGAAGATGGAAAAGTTCTTGGAAATGCCAGCTCTTGGCCCTGTGGGTGGGTTGAACTCCTTCTTGTCCCCTGCTGCTGCTGTCGTCGTCGTTGCCATCGTCGTCGTCGTCGCAGCAGACGAGGGCTCCGTCGTCGGCGTAGGCGGCTCCTCTGCGGTGCTGCTGTGCTTGCCGCGATGTCCCCTCTCGCGGTCTCGGTCTCGGTCGCGGTCCCTGTCACGCCTGCTGCGTTCCCGAACTTTGCCCTCCCGATCCCTATCGCGGTCAGACCGGTCCGAGCGCTCGTGCTCGCGATCACGATCACGATCACGGTGTCTTGATCTGCGCTTGGCGTCACGATCATCCTCGGCGTCCCGATCACGCTCTCGGTCGCGGTCACGGTCGCGGTCACGATCACGATCACGATCACGGTCCCGGTCTCTATTGTTTCGGTCCCTCTCCCGGTCACGGTCTCTGTCTCTGTCCCGCTCGCGCCGCTTCTCAGAGTCACGATCCTTATGACGTCGGCTCGACTTGCGCGACCCGGCAGGCGATGCAGATCTAGACCTGTCACCGTGCTTGTTGTTGTTGCCGTGACTCGACTGCTGCTGCTGCTCGTCATCATCGTCGTCGTTGTAATACTTCTTACTGCTGCGGTGGCGTTGGTGTCGCCGGTGGTCCTTGTTGTTGTTGTTGTTGTTGTTGCTGCTGCTGTCGTAGTCGCCGCGCTCAACATCCTCGTCCTCGCGGTGGTGGCTCCTCTTACGCTTCCGTTCTCTGCGCTCTCGGCTGCGGCTCTGCGACCTCGACTGGACAGCAGCAGCAGAGGACTCCTCGCGATCCCTACCACTGGCACCACGACGGTGGTCACGGTCACGATCACGATCACGCTCCCGGTGGCGGCTCCGATCCCGTCCAGCTGGACTGCGACTGCTAGTCTGCTCACGGTCATGATCACGGTCACGATCACGGCCACGGTAGTCGGGTGCCTGGATTGCCACTGCCTCTCCTCCTCCTCCTCCTCCTCCTCCTCGGCGCTTGGCCATGCTTGTGACCGAATTACTCCTGGACCTACGGCGGTCGCGGTAGTCATCATTCTCCATCGGTGGCGTGGCCATGCTGCCGGTTGCGCTCTGCACACCTGGGCTCTGGACTCTGTAGTTGTGGTTCATCTCGTCACCCGGGATCTGGTAGCCTCGCGCTCGGAGGGTCCTGAGGCTAGTGTTTGGCAGGCCATTGCGCATGGCCTTGGGGCCCTTGGGTGCGTTCAGGGGCACATCAGGCGCCGGCATGCCCCCCGAAGCTGCCTCCTCGCTGGTGGTGGTTGTTGTAGTGGTGTTGGCTGCCGGCATTGTGCCTCATCATACGTGGGTCGCCTGGGTCTGCTGGGCCGCTGTTGCTGAAGGAGGCATCACCATCAGGCCCTGACTGCACTGTCTCGATTGCAGAGAGTAGTGGTGGCTGGCCGGAACCATCAGCTGTGTCTTGCCCATCTGCAGTGGTGCGCTGCTCAGCCTCGACGTTGTCGGCCACGTTGTCGCCATCTCCAGCCTTGTTGTTGTCTGCGTCTTGCTGGTGTTCTCCATTACCCTCGTTGTCGTCGTCATCGTCTTGGTTCATCTGAGGGCGGAGCGTGCGGCCAAACTCGTCCACATTCTTCCCGGCCTCGGCTTCAAAAGATGATGATGACGATACGTTCTGGCCCATCATATTGGAACCGTACTGCTGATGTTGGTGCTGTTGTTGGTGATGCTGCTGGTGGTGCTGCTGCTGGTGGTGATGGTTCATGTAGCTCTGGCCTTGGTAGTTTCCCTGCGGCTGTCCGTATCCGTAACCGCCGCCACCGCCGCGGCCATAGTTGTTGCTGTAGCCACCACCGCCACCACGGCCTCGACCGCGGCCGCGAAAGTAGCCTCCTCTGCCGCCGCGGAAGTCATTGTACTGGTTGTGCGGGCCAAAATTACCTTGATTGTATCCTGTGTGGTAGCCAGAGTTAAGATTTCCATAATCACCGTTACCCATGCCAGGAGCACTTGGATGATTGTAATTATTCTGGCCGTTATTCCATGATTTTGGTCCGCTCCAGTTCTCTTCGGCGCCACCAACAACACCACCACTGCTGCTGCTGCTGCTGAACCCTCCCATGCCGCCGCTCATCATGCTGCTCATGTCCATGCCCGGCGCACCGAAGCCACTGTTCATCTGGTACATGTTCATCATCGAGGGGTCCATGTTCATGCCGGGGATGCCTGGTCAGATAGTCAGCTTGTGGGCATCATGATGATGATGAGGAAGACTCAGGTGTGAATGGATAATACGTGCCCATCATGGGGAAACCGAATCCGTTGGGCGCCATTCCGTTCTGCATGGCCATCATCATCTGCATCTGGTTCATCTGGCCGAAGTCCCCTCCGCCCATGTTCATGCTGGGGAACTGTCCGTTCATGCCGCCGAAACCAAATGCATTTGGAAAGGCAGCAGCAGCGCCGGCAGGCTTCTGTTGGTCGTCCACGCTCTCGATCTCGCCACCGCCGACGCCCTCGTTCGACTCCCCCAGAGCTGCTTCTGCTGCCTCGGCACTGTCCTTCTCCTCATTCTGCCCACCGTGGACCTCGAGCTGCTGGTGCTCTCCGCCCTCGGCTTCTGCGGTAACCTGCTCACCAGCCAAGGCGGTGCTCTGCTGCCCAAGAGGTTAGCATCCTGCAGTGACCACATTGCATTGGAAACAGCCTTATACACAAGGAACACATACCTCGTCCTCGGCAGATGGTGGTGGTCCTGAGGCCTCCGCACCCTGCTCCTCCGCCGTCATGGTAGTGGTAGTAGTAGTAGTAGTAGTGACCGCATCCTGACCAGCAGAGGGACCATCTTGTATCCCAGTTCCAGCTGTAGCCGAAGCTGCAGCCGCAGCCGCCTGGCCGTCGTCCTCGTGTGCAGGCGCAGCTTCTGCAGGCACCGTCCCGGGAGGCGCAGCGGGATCAGTGGCGCTGGTGCGGGCGTCAACGGGCGTGATGGGGGTCATGGGCGTGGTTGTGGCTTCTCTGGCCTGGGAGCAGTCTCGCTTCTTCTCGGCCGTCTTGAGGAAGGCCCTGGTCGTCATGCGGAGCTTGTTGTTGGGCTTGCAGTCTTCGGCGGAGACGGGGGTGTGTTCGCAGACAGGGCAGGAAGAGGGTAACGTCAATTTGCCTTCCGAGTCACACTTTTGTCAGCCCAGAGGCGAGAAGGAGGAGGAAGGAGAAGGAGAAGAAATAAGAAAAAGAAGACGTACAGTTCTCGCAGATCATCTGCTCGCAGCAGGGGGTCTTGAAGGCGTTGACGGCCAGCTTGCTGCAGATGGCGCAGCGGAGCTTGAAGGGCACCTCGTCCTGTGGCAGCGAGCTGAGGGGGGGACAGAGGGGCCAGAGGTCAGCAGGCAGCGGTCAAGAAGCAGCAGCGCAGAGGCAGAAGAGAGTCATTGAAACATACCTGATGAGCTCGGCCAGGGCAGAAGTGACCGTCACGTAATTGGCTGCCATGGTGGTGACGGGGGGCTCCGCGACGGGGAGCAGGATGGTAAAAAGGGAACAATTAAGGAGGGAGAAGGGAGAGGAGGACTGCTCGCATGTGCAGCTGACAGAACTGCGGCGCGGGGTGGTAAAAAGAGAGAAAGAGAGAGAGAGAGAGAGGGCGCCTCCAGACAGTTCGCCTTCCCTTCCTTTTTATTATGATTATTCCTGAACAAAGTGCCTCTCCATCTGTGTGAGACAGCTCTGGCCCGGTTGCTGCTGATGAGTGAACCGGGAAACGCGACCCAGTCTGTGGCTGAGAGAAGAGAAGACAAGAAAAGAAGAAAACGGGTTGACTTTTTGGAGAGAGTTGCGTTTTCGCCTTGGGTGACGCGAGCCGTGGAGCCCTGGCCTGGTCTCTCTCACTCTCTGGCCTGGTCTCTCTCACTCTCTGGCTGAGCTGATGCAACTGTGCAAATTCTCAACCTTACTGGATTTGGGGCAAGGGTCTTCCCGCCTGCAGCAGCACGGACCACACCCCTCCCGCCGCTTATCAGCCCGGCCGTTGGAGAAGCCGCAGTGTTTGTACTCGACTCGATACGAAGTAGAAGAATTGGGTTTCATATGGAACACACTCACTCGCGGTACAAATTGCCCATCCATACCGATGCAAAGAAGTCATGCTTTGAAAAGGAAAGTGGGATTCGCTGTCTGATCAACATAAAACCTAAAAAAGTAAAAACACGATATTGTTCCCCACCCAAGCAAGTGACCTGCCCTTGAGAGAGAGAGAACCCATCACTCTCAAAAAAAGCAGCACAGTACTATAGTAAATGCAGATGCCTGCGTGCCCCGAGCCCGCAGCCACCCTCGTCCGTGGCCCATGTCTCTACCCCGTTGTTGTCCCCTTGAGTCCATCATCATCGTGCACAGTACTACTGCCAACGTCTTCACCATCTCTCTATCCCCCCCTTCTTCCTTCAACAGTAGCCCAGCCCATCCACACCCACCCTTAACAAGCACAACCTTCCTTGCCAGCCTGGTCTCGGGGCCCGCTCAGGTTCACCCTCTGTTCCTCGCCCCCCTGCTGACGGCATTTGAGGCGCCCGCCCCCTGGCGCTCTTGAGCGACGTCTCCGGGATCGCGTTGGCGATGGCCGTGAACACCTCCGTGACGTTGTGTCCCGTCTTGGCGCTCGTCTCGAAGAACAGCAGTCCCTCCTCCTCCGCATATGCCTTGGCCTCCTCGGTGCTGACCTTCCTCGCGTCGCCGCCATCGCCGGCCCCAGCAGCCGCACCATCACCCTCGTCATCGTCCCCGCCAGCGGGTGCGCCGCCGCCAGACGAGGCGCTCGTCAGGTCCAGCTTGTTTCCGACCAGCGCGATGACGATGCCCGGGCTGGCCTGGCGCTGCAGCTCGGCGACCCAGTGCTTGGCCTTGATGAGGCTGGTGGGCTTGGTGAGGTCGTACACGACGAGGGCGGCCTGCGCGTTGCGGTAGTACATGGGCGCCAGCGAGGCGAAGCGCTCCTGGCCCGCCGTGTCCCAGATCTCAAACTTGATGGTGCGCGTCGGCAGGCTGCACTTTTGCGTCAGGAACGCCGCCCCGATTGTCGGCTCCTTGTTCTCCTGGAAGTCGTTGTTCACAAAGCGCAGCACCAGCGATGACTTGCCCACCGCCGCCTCGCCGAGGAGCACGAGCTTGACGCTGCTGGAGGGCTTGGGCGCGTTCGAGTCTGCCATTTTTAAAAAAAAAATTTGGTTCTTTTCCTTTTGTTGGTTCGTATATGTGGTCTGAGTCGGTGTTTCGTTGCGACAGGAGAGGGTGGCGGCGGCTGTCTTTTTCCGTCTCGTCTGAAGCTGTTCCTGAGTCGTCGGAGATCTCGGAGGGGTTTTCGAGGTATGCGTCGGCGGTGGCGGTTGGATGGAGGGAATGAAGATCGATGGTGCGGTGTCGGTAACTGTCTGAGAGGCTGATTTGTGCAGTATTGATGATGGCTGAGGAGAAGAAAGGAAGAAAGGTGGACGAGAATGGCTGTGTTGGGTGTGTGTGTGGGGGTGTTTTGGTTGTTGGGTGTGTCAGTTTGGAAGTTGTCTTATGCCTTGTCTTACATATACGCCTTATGCCTGCGAGCAGCAGCAGCGTTCGGGCTTGGTTCAGCGTGACGTCTGCTTTAGTCCCACTGAGGACGCCTGCAACGCAGTCGCTAGCCTACACATTCCTTATCTTATCCGCTAATCCCTGCCCAGCCCGAAAGAAAAAAAAAGTTTCCATACCAGAAGGAACCCTCCAGGCACTCTTTGCAAGGCTGCTTCCGAGATTTTGATTTGATCGGGCCTTGGTACCTTTTACTTTTCCGACCGCCATATTCAATTCTGTACATTGACCTATTCTTGCCGTATCTCCTGTGCTGCAGTTTCCTCTGCGGGTACCAGAAGAGTGGGCAAGCATTCTGCCGCCCCTTCAGAAATCTAGCAGCAGCGCCGACGCGCTCGACCTCGTCAAGACGCGACCGGCCAAGATGGCCAACGTGAAGAAGAACCTGTTCGACGAGGATGGCTCTGACGACGGCTTCAACAGCGCCGGCGGAGAGGGGCCCCTGGGCGCGGGCGCTGCCGACCTGAAGATCAATGAAGAGTATGCTCGCCGCTTCGAGCACAACAAGAAGCGCGCAGAGATGCACAGACGTACGTTCTTTTCCTTTTCCCCTTGCTGCTTCTTTCCGCCCCTCCTCTCTCCTGTTTGCGACACAGACCCCTTTTTTTCTGACTGAGTTGACCTGGCGACAACGACAACAGTCGAGGAGAAGTACAAATCCCGAGCCACCAACGGCGGAGACGACGATGACGACGAGGACTCCTCCGAGGACGAGACAGAGGACGAGGAAGGCTTCCTGGCCACCGAGGAGCTCGACGCCGAGATCTCCGCCACCCTACAGGCCATCAAGAACAAGGACCCTAGGATCTACGACAAGGAGGCCAAGTTCTTTCACACCCTAGACGGGGAGGAGGGTGGCGCCGCCGCCGCTGCTGCGCCCAAGGAGAAGAAGACCAGGCCCATGTTCCTGCACGACTACCACCGCGAGCGCTATATGGCTGGCGACACCGGCGCCGACGAGGAGGAGGCGGCGCCTCCCAGGACGTTCGTGCAAGAGCAGGCGGACCTGAAGCAAAACATCCTGGCGGAGATCAACGCCGCGGCAGACGAGGACGACGAGGACGACGACGATGCGTTCATCAAGGCGAAGCCCGGCGCCAAGACGGTCGAGACGACTGAGGGCGGGGCGGTCCACCCGTCGCGGCAGGAGAGGATCAAGTCCAATTCCAATTCCAATTCCAATTCCAAGGCCAAGGCCAAGGATCTGGACCCTTCCCTGGCCGACAAGGACCCGGAGCTGTACCTGTCCAACTTCATGGCGTCGAGGGCTTGGGCCGGCGACGGCGGGAACAAGTGGCAGGCGTTCGAGTCGGACGAGGGCGAGGGCAACGACGACGCCGACGAGTGGGAGACGGCCTACAACCTCAGGTTCGAGGACCCGGCCAAGAGCAACGAGGTGCTCATGTCGTACTCGCGCAAGGTTGTCGAGGCCCGCACGGTCCGGCGGGGAGGAGCTCAAGGGCAGGAAGCGCCAGCGCGAGCTGGAGAAGGAGAGGAGGGCTGAGGAGAAGAGGCTACGGCACGAGGAGCGCTCTAGGCTCAAGCGCCTCAAGGTCGAGGAGGCCGAGGAGAAGCTCAAGAAGATCAAGAAGGCCGCCGGCCTCAGGGGCAAGGAGCTCAGGGAGGACGAGTGGATGCAGCTGCTCGACGGCGCCTGGGAGAACGACCAGTGGGAGGAGGAGATGAACAGGCGGTTCGGCGACGAGTACTACGCAGAGGCGGACGAGGGCTCGGGCTCGGATGAGGAAGAGGAGAACGAGGAGGGTGGCAACGACGGCGACGGCGAGTCGAACAATAACAAAAAGAAGAAGATAAAGCCCAAGAAGCCAAAGTGGGACGACGACATCGACATCAAGGACATCATCCCCGACTTTGAGGACGAGGAGAGCAAGCCCAAGATCAGTCTGTCCGACGACGACGAGGAAGCTGGCGAGGAAGCCCAAGATGACGAGGACGGACTGCGCCCCTCTAAGAAGCGCAAGACAACAGCCAAGGACCACAAGGCCGAGCGCCAGGCCGCCAAGCGCGCCGCCCGCCAGGAGCGCTCCAGGCTCGAGGCCCTCGTCGACGCGCGCATGGAGCTCGACGACCCAACCGTCCTCTCCACCTCCCGCAAGAACGGCGCCGCCGCCACCACCAAATCCTCCTCTTCCTCGTCCTCGGCACCAGCAGCAGCAGCAGCAGGCTTCCGCTACCGCGAGACCAGCCCGCAGTCCTTTGGCCTCACGGCCCGCGACATCCTGCTCGCGCCCTCGGACGCCGCGCTCAACGAGTTTGCGGGCCTCAAGAAGCTGGCCACGTGGCGCGACGCCGACAAGAAGAAGAAGGACAAGAAGCGGCTCGGCAAGAAGGCCCGGCTGCGCGAGTGGCGGCGCGAGGTCTTTGGTAGGGAGTTTGAGCACTCAGGGCCTACCTTTGGCTTCGGAGGCGAAGGGGGGGAGGAGGAGGAGATCGCGGCCGGGGAGGAGGGGGGGAAGGCTGCCGGGGATGGCAGCAAGAAGAAGAGGAAGAGGTCCAAGGGGGAAGAAAAAGACGAGTGGTGCTGCATGATCTCTCTCCATTGTACTTACCAGATTCATATATCCTCCTCACTCCATAGCCTTTTATTTTCTCAAAAGGCATGGTGATAACTATTCACTCTCCCAATTACTTGGCCACACTTCGCTTCTACAATACAAAACAAGTCGTGTAAAAAATGTGACAAATTAATTTGGAAAAATACAAAGTAAAGAATAAAGTATTGATTCAGAAGCCATAAAATATAAAAAAGGTAAAAGAGATATCAAGGCGACAATCCGAGTTCCTCTTGTCGCCATGCGCCCCTGTTCCCCGTATTGCCCAGATGCATGACTTTGGCTCCGGGCCCCCCGGTTTATTATTGGTTCGCCTTTTGTTGTTGTTTTTTTCCCCTTCCCTTTCCTTCCCTTTCCTTCCCTTCCCAACTTCCCGAAAACTCCTAGGCCCGGCCATCCCATCTCAGGGCGCGCAACAGCCACGTCGGCTTCAGTGCATCCGTGTACATACATGACTGAATAAAAAAACTATGTGTTCACCATGGTAACAGAATTAATTATGCAGCTCCCTCTCCTGTGGTCTTTTTTTCTTTTGCTTCTTCCTTCCTTGCCTCGAGAGTCCTCGTCTCTTCCAACATCAGGTTGATCATCAGTATTATCATCATCATCATCATCATCATCACTACTAATGACCGCCGTTCAGCCCACCCCGTCCAGCTCCGCTCCCGGTGCCAAACAGACTCCCGTATGCATCAACGCCGCCCAGCCCACTAAAGTCCGGAACGCTCGGCGCCTCAAAATCCATGAACCAGGGCGCTGAGCTGGTGTCATGGTGGCTGTGACCCCAGACCGAGGGCTGCGAGGGGTTGTGATGAGAACCACCGCCGTCCGCGCCCGTTCCCGCAGCAGCAGAAGCAGCAGCAGCAGGACCCGCGGCAGGACCGTGGCTGTCCTCTCTTGCACCACCGGCGCTGTTCTCGGCCCCGTTCCAATCTGCAAGGCCGTCTATCATGGCCGCGGCGGCGGTTGTGTCTATGGAGGCGCCGACATTGTAGGTCCCTATGCCTAACATGGACTGCCGGGCCAGCCCGCCCGGCATGGCGAGCTGCATGCTGTTGAGCAGATCCTGCGCGCTCAGGCCGTGTGCGTAGTGCTGCTGGCCGCCAAACTGTCCGTGTCCGATGTTCAGGGGGATATGGGGGAGAGGGCTGCGGCATATGCTCCAGACTGCGGGAGGTTGGCGAGCAGGTCCCTTATACTGGGCGAGGCGCTGCCTGCGCCGGCCATTGTGACGCTGGGACCGGCCATGGTGACCCCGGGCAAGAAGGGGCTCTGCTGCTGCTGCTGCTGCTGTTGAAGCCCGACCAGCTGTGCGGCTGCCGTGGTATCTGTCAGGAGGGGGTCTAGCTGGTGCCTGCTGCCGCGGTGTTCGCGCCCGCGGGAGTGGTGGATGCTGCCACGCTTGCCGGCAGGTGGTTTCGTCTTGCCCGATATAGATCTCGACCGGGCTGAGCCGTCTCGGCTCTGAGGAGGGGGAAACTCGGTGATGTATTCCTCAACGGTGCGCAGCTCCGACTTTTGCTCGAGGGCCGCGTCCTCGCCGTCCTCCTTCTTCTTGTGGATGGCCGGGTCAGCGAAATCGGACTGTGACACGCCGTGCGGGTAGCGATCGAACCAGTCGCCGTACTGGAAGATGGAGGTGATGGAGGGCGAGCTTCCGTTTGTCAGGTTCCCGCGCACAGCCGTGTCGGCGCTGTTGCGGAACTGGTCGCGCAGGTTGTCGATCAGGTAGCTAAACATGCCCCAGTAGCGCTTCATCCTGGAGAGGAAGTTGATGTTGATGCCGAGGTTGTGTCTCGAGTTGACCTGGATCGTCGGGTTGCTGGTATACGAGCCGATCACGTGGACGGTGCTCGAGAGGAAGGCGCAGTAGCCGACAAAGGGGGCGGTGACGAAATAGGGCTCGGACTCCTTGAGGATCTCAGAGATCCGGTCGGCTGCGTCGTAGGCCTTCTTGCCGGCATTGATGACGAAGGGTGTGGGTGGTACTTCGGCGGTGTTGGCGCTGCTTGGCGACGTCGCGAACCGGTTGAGGAACAGGATGTTCTGTTGTATGGCAATGTGGAGGAGGATGAACTGGTTCGCCAGCGACTCTGTGTCGTGCACGTGCAGGTTGGCCGAGGTGTAGGCCAGAGACTCTGGCAGCGAGGTCGCCATCTCCTCGGCCTCGCTGGCCAGCCTCATGTACTCCGAGTCGGGATCCCACAGCGACTTGACGTCCAGGTCCTTGCCGCCCTGGTTCATGTGGCTGATCATGCGGCCCCAGATCGATATAGCCTTGACGAAGTATGCGGCCACGCCCATGTTCTCTCTGGCATCCGCCGCGTCGGCCCCGCCTTGGGCACCACCGGCGCCTGGGACTTCACCTTGTAGGTTCTCGGTCGGTGCGGGCATGTCCAGCTGAAAGTTCTTCTCCTTGACGGGCAGGGGGATCCGGAGCATCTCCTCCTTGATGAAGCTCGGCCGGTCCCTGCCCGACGAGTGGAACCGGTCCATCAGGAAGCATGCCCACATGGTCCTGCGCCGGATCTCTCGGTCCACGAAGCTGAGGGGCACACCGGGCCTGGCAGGGTCGTGGTCCAGGTCCTTGTGCAGCTGCAGCGCGAAGGCCATGCGTATGGCCTGCCCGCCTAAAGCCCAGCTTCGGGCACCCTGGCAGGTAGCAAACTCGTGCAGCCCGAGGATGAGGAGGCATATCAAGATGGTGATGTTGGACCAGTCGTATCGCTTGTTGACAATATCACGAGCAGTCAGCGCCCACTCTTCACCCCGGAGGTACTCCGGCCTCTTCTTGCTCGTCAGTTCCGGGTGGTTGGAGAACCTGGCTGCTATGGCGCAGACAGAGAGAACGAGCACCGGGGGAGCGCGCCAGCTCTGGGATGTATTAGTGAGTCTAGTTATCAAGGTTTTGGTGGCGGGGAGGGAACGGGGCTCACCTGAGCTTTCTCATGTAGCTTGGCTTGTGGAGGATGTGGTAGGCCTGGCCGTAGACGTGGTCAAAGAAGACGTCGGCGAGGTGCTCCTGGATCTCTCTCGAGGGCAGAGCGCCCACGCCCTCCTGCAGCAGCCTCGTCTCTTCGCTCTCGTGGACGCTTAACAACATGCTGGGGTCGACTGGGTTTCCGAGGCTCTGTCTCTTTGGGGTCTTTGCCCACGAGTCGAGATCGGGACCGGCGAGGGCCTCATCGGCCCCACGCTTCTTTGGCCCCTTGCCAGAACCCGAGGTTCCAGGGATGGCAGGCCTGACGTTTGCGCGGGGCACGGACGACGCGATGCCCTCCTGCTCATGTCTGGGGACGGCCTTGATGATGCGCTCCTCCATCCTCTTGAGGCGCTTGTCCAGCATGGCCATGTAGTCGGTCCTAGGCGCGGCCTTGCGGGTCGAGTGCTTATAGACGCAGGGGACCCTGCCGCGCGTGCAGTGCTTGCAGGCGGGCTTCTCGCCTGAGCAGCGGACCTTCTTCCTCCTGCACGCGGTGCAGGCCAGGGGCAGCCTCTTGCGCTCCTTGCCGGCCTTGGTCTTGAGCTCGCTCCACGCCGGAGCAGAGTCGGCCTTGTCGTCCCTGGGCTTGCCGCCCAGATCAGTCCCATCCCCGGGCTCGAGGTTCAGGCCGAACTCGTCCGACATGGTGTCGCCGAAACGGTTTCCCTGGGGCGGACCTCCCGGGCTGTCATCGTCTGAGCCCTCCATGCTCGACCGTGCTGGCGACGAGCCGGCCGCTCCTGCGCCGCCAGGCATGCGTACTGTGATCGACTGGGCTGATGGTGGCTCGAGGTCCGGTCCTGCCGACGACGGCATGGGCTGCTGCTGCTGCTGCTGCTGGTGGTGGTGGTCTGGGCTGGCGAACAACTCCGGGGCATGTTCCCCGCTGAGGGGGCCAAGGGGCGGCGGCGATTGGTCTGCCGGCGGGAGGCCGTGTTGGTGGTAGAGAAACCCGTCGTCTTCGCCAAATCCACCAGCAAGGTGATGAGGGGTGTCCAGGTGGCTGTGCGGCGGGAAGGGGCCTGCGCCAAAGAGGTCGTCGCTGGTATGTTCGACACGAAAGGCGTCTTCTTGTGGTGCTGCAGCCAAGTCGTCGTGGCCGGGAGCGACAAGACTTTCATATGGATCCAGGTGCAGGTGAGCAGGGAGGGGCTTGGTATCGAGCCGGGATGGAGCCGCTGACATCTCGCTTGCTAATGGAGAAGCAACCTGCAAGAACTCGTGCTGATCAACGGCCAGGCAGGTTTAGGTCGGCGGGTGGTCGGACCAAAAGAGGAGAGCATCTGCAGGGTTGATGGAGGGGGAGGGGGGCGTCTCTCGAATCGGCGACGCCTCGGAGAGCTGGGCCAGCTTCTATCCCGGATCCTGCTCCGGGCTGGGGGAAAGGAGAGAGGGAGCAGACGCAGGCCGTGCCCCTAGGCTGAATGTATGCGAGTGTGTGCGCGTGCGTGTGGGTGGGTGGTGGGTGGGTGTGTGCGATGGCAGTGTGATGGGGAGGATGTCGAGCCCCTCCTCTCCCACCGAGGATAGGCTAGGTATGGGAGCTGGTCCCACCCCCTGGTGATGGTGTTGTTGCTGCTCGTGACAGAGGTCGAGGGAGAGGAGGTGAGGACGAGATCTTACGCCCACCCCTCCCTTCCTTGGAGATGTCAACACGCACAGCCGGGTGGGAAGCCCAGGGAGTCAAAGTATGTCCAGGAGAAGAATAAAATTGAAGAAATAAATAAGAAAGATCAATACACCAAGGAGAAAGAAAGGAAGGGTCAAAAAGAGGAACAAATGTTCGGAGGCTTCGCCGCAGGCCAGAGAGGCCGCACGCAGACTACGACCAGCCCAAGCAAGGCTCAGCGCAACTGAGAAAGACCACGATAAGCCCTTGATCCCTTTCCCGGACGCTTTCGATGGCGATCGTCGAGGGTTTGTTCTGCCTCTCTCAAAGGCCGCAGAGGCACGAGACTTTGGAGAAGGAACTGGCGGTAACAAGTCTGGGGGAGGAGACCAGCGGGCTTCTTCTCTGGGTGAGTGGATAATGAGGAGGATCTGCTTGGTTGGGACAGCGGCAGAACCTGGTGGTGGGCACGCTCCAGAAAATCGATGGCACCAGTGCTGTGTAACTTGACTGCACTAAGTACTAAGTACAGCCTGTAGTACTATGCTGTACTGTTCCTTCCCTCCCCTCCCACCACCACTAAAACCCCCCTGTCCAGTACTGCCCCAGTGCCGAGGAAGGAGGGGACTGGCTGCTCACCTTCTCCACAGTGCGCACACCCACCCCTTGTCCTCACAGCCCTCCCTGTCCCTGCCATCCCGAGCACAACGTACTATGGTAGTATGTAGTACAGACCGTACATGCAAAAAGGAAGCCACGTCCTGCAGCGCCTGTGCATTGCGCTGCAGTAGTAGAAGAAGCAGCAGCGTGGCAGGGAGGCGAACAAGGGAACCCCCTCTCTAGTCCGAGAGAGAGATTGAGTGAACCGTACTGGCAGCAACACAATCGCCCGTTTTTTTCTATGCTTGTGCTGTGCTGTGCTGTGCTGTGCATCTGCATCTCTGCACGTTCCGCCTGTTCCTTGAGGTCTCGCTAGGAAGAGAGGGGGAGGGGGTCCGAACAGGGGCGAGGCTTCGCCGGATGACCCGTCTCGGCGGTCAAGAGTGTGGGGGGAAGGGGAGAAGGGGGTAAGTACTAAGTACTGTGTAGTAGAGGTAAGTACTGTAATAGTGCATCATCTCATAGCAGGTACCTACCTGATCACCCCAATTATGCGGGGAATCTCTAGTGTGGGAGGATTCCCGTGTTCTGCGCGGCGGGGGCCTCTTCCACTGTGGGATCTACGGAAGGATTACTATGGTATATGTACGAGCAGTCCTCCTCCTGCAGAACATCACATCACTCGTGGGTCGGAAGCTACTACCGAGATTTTGATTCTCTGCTGTCGTTTTTTTCCTAACCTTTTTTTGGTCTTGTTTTCAAGAATAGAGGGGCAAAAAGACAAGAAGAGAAAAAAAAAAAAAAAAACATAAAAAGAGGCAACACCTTACAGGCCCTCGAATCATGGTGTCTCGGATGTCCCCTCTGGTGTCGGATAAAGACTGGAAAAAGAAAAAATACTAAACCTGTTTTTTCATCACTTCGAGATGGGAACCGGTGAACATCCCAACCAATGAACCCCAAAGTGGTTCGTCGCTTTGGTGGTGGATGGCGGGAGGGAGGATGTGTGCGACAGACGCCCTACCTGGTAGTACTTACTATGTAGCAGCTTACTACTTAAAAGCCCGCGCAGGATCTCCACTAAAGGCGCTGGAACAGGGCTAGCCAGACCGTCCGTACTGGGGTCTATGGCCCTGCACACCACTGTTCAGAAGCAGTTGCAGTGTAGCCAGCAGGGGATGATTTCATCTACAGGGTGGCTGAGCTAGAAAAAGCAACAACGCCCACAACAGCGATTAATGAGGAAGAGGAAAGAAAAGAAAAAAAGTAAAATGATAGAAAAGTAAAAAAAGAGAGGGCCTGCTAGTCAATACGAGAAAGGAAATGGACAGGCCTTCTGAACCGACCGACGCAATACACACATATCTCGGTAAGATGTTCGAGTCCTTTGGAGCGGTTCATTCTGGGCCGGATCTGCGTCAGTGATCTGGTATCAGTTGATCTCAACTCAACACAACATAAAGCCAAAGAATTCTCTGCAGCTTCCGCGTCCGTACTCAAGCACGCAATGGCGGGATCGGCACTCTCGTTACGACGGGACAAAAGCAGCCCTGTATTATATCAAGGGTGCGTATAGAATAAGACCCTGGAATGACCCGATTCCAGTATAGCGCTCCGGAGACACACGTACATTTATCATCTGGCCTTTCTTGCTCCTGGTCTATCAACGCTTTCGACTGGTCAGGCAAGCAGGTCCGCACTATCGGTTTATTGCCCATCTGTAGGTGGGCAAGAAAAAGAAAAAGAAAGAAAGAAAGAAAGAAGAAAAAAAGGAGGGATGGGTTCATGCACCTGCGGTCCTTGGCTGCCCCGTTGATGCATAGCACCGAAACTCGAGGCGCGACAAGCAACCTCATTTTTCTGCTAGGTCACACACACCAGTATGAGGATGTTGAAGCCTTCTCAACATGTCCCCGGTCGGCTTTATTCCCACGCGCAGTCAGCTGCAGTCATGCATCCCAAGGGAAAATCATGTGTGCGTAAGATGTTCATCCTGCCAATAGTCTGTCCTGTGCTGCACAAAGCGCCCTTACCGGAAATGACAAGCTCGAAGCTGTCAGAACAAAACTACTGTCTTGTGGACTTGCTAAGGCGTGAGTTGCTACAGAGCACACGTCAGATGGCTTGGAGGAATAAATACTATAAAGATCTAGAGTTACTGGCTGATCTGTCATCTCAAGGCAACGTCGTTGCCCGATATGTACGAATGACTTTCGCATCGAAGACAGTGTGCTGCTCAAACACACGAGAACAGTGTCTGGATGCCAAATATTGATCTTCTCTGTAATACAACATTCAATGCCAAGACGGCAGCTCTATGGGTGTGTCTGGCAAGAACGCCACAAGTAAGTCTCTGCTGCAGGCTGCTGGTTCTCGGGAAGGGGTACTTAAAAATCTGACCTGATCTCAGATCCAAACACGACACGGAGGATTGACGAGAAAGCTTGGGATCCACATGGGGTGCAAGACGTGTCCCCTCGAGAGAGCACGGTGTCTAGCACTATTGTGTTGTTGCTGTAGTCACTGATACCTGTGGCAAAGATAAATCACATCCGCCATGGTGCTTGTCCAGAAGACTGTGGCTTAAGTAAATGTTTGCAAATTGAGATCAATGCCTTTGACCAGCGTAGTGACTCGGTCTTGTAGGCCTCATGAGCGAGCTGACTGGGTGGGTGGGTGGTGAGCACTGAGTGATAGCGATAAGTACCAAGAAAATAGGTGGTTTATTATTACACAGGGGAGAGCGCGGGGGCAGAGGAAAGGTTGAAAGAACGGTCCGCGGGGGTTCTGCGGTAGATGCCCTGCCCAAGGCTTATTACTATAACTATATAAGTACTAACACCAATCAACCTCGACCTCTTTTTCCCTAGTCGGCCCCACCTTACCCCAGGTTCTGCCCTTAAGGGTAAGGATGGCATCACTAGTATGGTATGTTTCAAGCATTTGTGCGGGGGTATCCTAGCTCCTTCGTACAATATCGCGCATGCAGCCCATCCCATGTGCAGTAGTGGTCTGGTCTATAGTAGTAGAAAACAGGATGGTCATGCAGCCTGAGGACTTTTTTTTTTTTTCTTTTTGGGAGAGAGAGAGGTCTAATCTGACCCGTCGGTTCCCAATTCTGCACCACCACCGCTTGGGGTCCCTTTCCCGAAGATCCTTTGAAAGGGCTTGGCTTGGTAGCGGCGTCCATCCAAACTGGGGCGGTGGCTGTCATTCAAGACCATTTTAGCGGCCAGGCGGAGCTTCACTTGAATCTGCGAGGTCAAGGGTCGTCACCCACTCTCCCGCGGTCGAGATTCATTCTTATCCGTGGTGGTGGCGCATTTTGCTTTTTCCCTTCTCCCTTTCCCTTATTCATTTACAAGCAGCTGTCTCAGCCTAGGAGAGGGGGATCTATTTGGCACTGTACATACTGTACGGACGTACTGGGCAAAAACTGTGGCGTTCATGTGTAGCTTGTTTAGGCCTACTACGCGTGTCAGTATCTAAGAGACTGGTTTGTCTGAGAAAAGCCACGCGTTCAAATGTGAGTCTTTATTCAGCCTCAAGCCTCAAGTTTTGGGACCATTATATTATCATTTGAAATGCCTGAGTGACGGGACAAGCCATTGGTCTAGATCAAGTCTTTTTTTTTCTTTCCTTTTTTTCCCCTTCTCTCTCTTCTTCTTTTTCATTTCTTGCCCTAGTTACCCTCTCAGGCATATATCGTGGCCCTGATCAGCAACGTCAAGAACGTTCCAGGTCACAACCGCGGTTCTGGTAGTGAAGATCCCCAAGGGCCCTTTGCCCGGCTGAGAGGCATGCTTTGCTTGGGCATGCTAAGACTTTCTGTCCTTGCCACGCCCTCCTCTTAACTCCGCTTTTAAGCTCTTAATTGGGAGGGTTGGCCTTGGCGTGTACATAGTAAAGGTGCCTGTGAGCCCTCAAAACCCCCTCTCAATGGGCGAGTAGACGTCACATCAGCCCGCGAGACCCTTCCATGGCCTTATGTCGAAACCTTTACTCCTCCCTTGTCTGTATCCGAGGTCTTGGCCTGACCTATTTGCACCAAGAAAGAGACGACTATTGTAGGTGTGAAGAAATATAAGAAAGAAGAAGATGATGATGAATTTGATGAGGGGTAGCAGGGGGTTCGGGCACAGGGATAAAAAACAGAAAAGAAAAAGAAAAGAGAAAGAAGCAAGGGTCGACTGTTCGTGCCCAGGTACGCGTCTGCATCTGCGTCAGCACATTTCCTATCCCTGCACACACTCACAGCAGCAGCTCATTCGAGACGTTCCAGTCATCATCATCATTACCATCTTCTTCTTCTCGCCTCCCAGCATGAGCACTTGGTTCGGTTCTACTACTACTACTACTAGTACTCTGGTATGTTATGGTACTGTGGTGTGTACTGTACGCAGTAATGAGCCAAGAAGCTGTATCCACAATATTGACAAGGAAGTCAGCTTGTTTTCTTTCTTTTTTTCCCCTTTGGCTTGCAGCCACCCAGCTGCTTCATTTATATTACAATGCGTACTACGCCCATGTCCGCCGTCTGCCTATCATCTGTTTTTGTTTTTCTTCTCCACTGCGTCAGACGGCTGCTGGCCTGTCGGTTGAGAGACCGTGCACACGTCTCACCTTGACTTTTTCTTCGCTCCGTACGCCCGCCGTATTGTTCGTCCTTATTTTATTTCTTTGGGCGGCTCAGTAAGCAAGGGTCATATGGCTGACGTGCGTGCGTGCATGCGTGCATGCTTGTGCATGCATGCGTGCAAACCTTGGCGTCTTCCTGTTCCTCCTCAACATCATCTGGTAGCTTTTCTTTCTTTTTCTTTCTTCTTCTTTCTGCATGTATTTCTAGACATCTGTGCAGCCTGTCGTGACCAGAAGCCCCTCCCCCTCCCCCGCCCGGGGCAGTCTTATGTCGACGCACAGGTGGCGTTCATCGGATGTCGTGTGTGTGCCGTTGCGAGGGTACAGTATTACATTACATTGCAAGCCTTGGACCCTCCTCACAGGCCCTGCCAAACCCCCCCCCCTCCCCCACCAGCCACTCACTGCCAGGAACTGACTCTTGCTATAGTTTCAAGAGTTACAGCGATTGAGTGAACGAAGAAGATGCTTTTTCTTGCCGAGTCTAGGCGAGATTGCCTCAGGGGATCAACACGGCGGTCTTAGCTGAACCACCCAGCCCCTTCTTTCCGTTCCGTCATGAGGAAGAAGTGGAAAGCTCCCTCGAGTCGAGCGAGGGCAGTGACCTCAAAGGCCGTTTCCTAGACGACAGGTCATCTTTTGGCTGTCGTCAGGAGCTTGGCTGCTCTCTATCTTCTCCACAACGCTTGGTACTTTCCTCTCGGTCACTTCTCTCATCACAGAACAAGTACCTATGAGGAGTCCAGCCTCGAGCACCAAGTAGCAAAACCTTTTCCTGTCCCCAACCTCTCTCTCAGTCAACGCACTCCACATCCCGTTACACCGCTTCGACGACAGGAAAAAACAAACTGCATATAGGCCCAGTCTAAGCATCATCCCGTCCCGCCACCTCCTGCACGCCTCCTTCCTCCCCCCCCCCCCCCTCCTGAAGCGAGAAGAAGGGCGGGGTGGGAAGGCGAACTGCGTTTGTTTCTTTTTGTTTCTCGCCCTCCCCTCCCGTCCCACGGCGTGGACATCACACAGCAGCATGCCCCCTTCAGCCGTCTACTAATATGGGGATCCACCCACGGACACAGGCGCAGGAGGGCGTCATAGCTAAACACACGCAGTAGCCGAAACCTAGGTGGAGACGGGGATCGAGACCGCGATCGAACGGGACTGTGTTTGTGTGGGTGGGAGAATGGGGACGGGCGGGGAGAAAGCCTGCGAGCAAAAGGCAGGGATGGTATCGATGGATGGATGCTTCTGTGTCTTCTGTCGCACCGCATCAGCCTGACAACGGTCTGACCTCTCACATTCCACAGCCAGAGTCATCAGCCGAGCTTGGGGGTGGTGACACAAGCTGTATGTATGGGCCCGGATGGCTGCCTGGTCCTGCGGCGCTGCTGTGGGCCAGGGGGCGAGACTGGAGGAGGATGTGGTTGTACTAACTCTCTCGTCTCTCTCTCTCTCTCTCGTCTCTCTGGGCCACACAGAGGATCATCTCCTGCGCCACTTTCTCTCGCAGCCCTGTGAGTGCTCGACTTGTTCCCCGGTGCTGGCAGGACACAGGCATTCTTCGTACAAGACGGGAAGCCAAAGGAATGAGACTTGAGGAGATGTTGGGTCACTTCGTGGTATTGGATCACTTGGAGATTTTGGCCATACAAGCCAGATCAGCCAGCGCCCAGCCATGAGAAAAGAAAGAGAGAGAGAGAGAGAGAGAGAGAGAGAGAGAGAGAGAGAGAAAGGGTCCTTTTTCCACGCCGTGTCGTCTCAAAATCGAAGGCAGATTGTAGTCTGTGATGATGACTGTCTGACCGAAAGCTTACCTCAAGGCTTCTCTTAGAATACACAAAAGAACAACGTTAGACGCTCCATCGTCCCAACACATCATCGAGTTCCAGAATACAGATCCCCTTGCCAGTCTCACTTAGTCCACATTCAGAAAAGCTTCCAAGACCAAGGTTGACTACCTCTTTCAGGGTGCAGATTTTCCCCAAAGGCACCACAGCGCTATGATTATTTTAATGCCAGTGCGACAGAAAATCTGCATTCTTCCACTGGGTCGGACCGGTTACGCACGGACAAGACCGAGCTGGGCATCAAAGAAGCCAGCTCATCAGAGCCTGACGTCGAAGTTCACTCACATCTACGCTGAAGCCAGCTACAGATGGTGAGCTTCGTTCCGGAGTCGGGTCCTTCTGGAAGACGACCCTGCCCCCTTCGACTGGGACTAATATCAAGACGCACAACCGTCAGTCACGAAATCATTGGCCAACCTAGCCAACGTCCTCTGAACTGTACAAGTACTCACAGTACCCGCCGAGATTATTATAAAGAGCCATGAAAGGGCAGACGGGAATCGATCCCAGGGTTTCTTCTCTTCCCCTCCAGCTGAACAGAGACCCATAATAATTACATCTCACCTTCCAAGTGGCACCAACCGTGACTCTTGTCCACCAGCCCTTCTTTCTCTACACGACACATCTCCCTTCCCCCCCCCTCTCTAACGGCTGGCCGCATAGCTTGTTGCCTTCCTACGCCCTGTATGTACACATGTGACTCTTGTACGCTGCAGTGCAGACTGGGACAAAGACAGACACGACACACCTGATTGGTTCTGCTGCAGCGGTTTCCATCTGGAGCGCAAGAGTCTGATTCTATAGTGGCCAGCGCATAAACAGTCAAGCAGTGCATCAGGCGCCAAAGGGTGAATCGTCATGTGCGGCAGCAGCTTGCAGCCGAGACGAGGCGAGCCGGGAAGACCTGGAGGATGTCAAGGACCTACTGAAGCCGGGACCGAGAGCTGGCAACCAGCTGAGTCCGTGCCTGTGTGAACGTATGGGGCACACAAACACAGTAATACTCAGTAAAAAAAAAAAAAAAAAAAAATAAAAAAACCGGGGCAAAGGGCGGGAGGTCAGGTACTCACCACAGTACTGCTCACAGTATCACGAAGGTGGTGAGAGAGGGGAGGAAAAAGCAGCCGTTAATAGATCAGGTCTGAGGATGGCAGAGGTTCAATAAGCACGACATGCCCGTGTCCAATAACAACCACTCCCTTTTTCTGAAGTACTTCATAATCTATCCAGTAATAATCTGAAGGGGAGTACATAGACTCCTTATAAAGGGTGAGGAGCGGGCTAGAACGATCCAAGGGGTTTTGGCCTGACCACAGGCGAGAATGATAGGTTGCAGTAGGCCTGATTGCACGACGACTATAATCACGATGATCGGAGCCACCGATCGCCCTGAGCAACGGGACCAGCGGACGGGCGGGTGTGTACTTTGTGGAAAGAATAAGGAAGGGTAACTGAACTAGGCACACAGCCATTGGTGTCTCGACTTGGGCAGATGACAATGACATGCACGCCTTTCTTTCGCCCACCTTCTCCCTCTCCCTCTCCCTCCTCTTCCTCTTTCCTTTTGATCTTTCTGTGCCCACAACCGTAGGCGGCCTCCTCCAGGCACACACACTCACACACCCGACTCGACGATGACAAGACCCTTACAACAGGCAAAACCCAAGTTTTGTCCTTCCTGTGTACAAAGAACCGCACCAAAGACATGTCTCGTGTGCCTTGTCCTATCTTGAGTGCCTTGCCTCCCCGAGCCCAGGACCGACAAAAGAAAATCACTGCGTAGGTTAGTAAGTAGGATGAATGGCGATTACGGAATCTGGTGAAGCCTTCTCCTCTTCCTCCCTCTTCCCCGTCCTCCTCTCCTTCTCTGCGTCAAGTGTCATCAATGTATCTCCCCTTCGTTTGTTGTGTTCAGCAAATACCATCCATCCATCTATCCATCCAATCCCACCACCTCTCTCTCTCTCTCTCTCTCTCTCTCTCTCTCTCTCTCTCCTTCGCTCCCTCTCCTTCCCAAGGCTCGGCTCGATTCCGAAATCTAGCATGACCATGAAAGGGCGAAGGTCACGCATGACCAGTCTGGCGCCTCAACGGGCCCACCGAGACTTGTTCCCCCCTTCCCGTTTGGTGACCACTTATTTTTTTGTCGAAAGCAGCAGCAAAGGATTAGTTAAGTAGAACACAGAAGAAGTAGGACAGACAGAATCGGTTCTTGTGAGAGATTTCTTTTCCACCCCCCTCTCTCTTGTATCCAAGTGGTGCAAAGGCAGACGTGATCCTGACCAACAGCGCCTGAGAATCCGACAATATGCTGTGCAATGACAGGAAAGGAGAAAAGAAAGAAGACAAGAAGAAGAAGAAGAAGGGGAAAAACAAGAAAAGGAGAGGAGGGAGGAGGGACCCTGCAAGATGAATGTCCCTCCTCAGTCTATCCCAAACAAAAACACCCCCAAACTCGCAGGCTATGCTAGTTAATGGTCACGAATCAAGTCTCCAACAAGGGGACAGCAAGAATCCTCCCCTCTTTCTTCCAAGGTATCACCTTTACACAAAAACTAGGCAACCTCTCTTTTGAACGCCAGGGTGCTCCGGCCAAAAAATCCACTCATTGTATGACCGCAACCGCGCGCTGTACATCGAACATGTTCCACAGAAACCCTCGCTTGGAGGCAGAGATTGGTCCCAAGGCCTTTCCTACCCCCCCCCCTCCTCGCCAGCATCTCCATTCATTCCTGTCAACTATCCCTCGCTGCGCCCCGGTCGACATACACAGGGATGCCGTACACACAGACCGCACCCGCATTCAGATACTTGAACTTGCAGACCCCCGAGTTCCTCGCCAGGGCCACGGCTTCCGGCAGCGACGCAGCGGCGTATCCGCAGACAAGCTCACCGTTTGTCCCACCAACCGCCTCGTTGTTCACCTGGTCAGGCGGCGACGGCGGCGGCGGGGCCCTCTCTTGCGCGATGCTGACCGCGCACGTTTGCTGGTGCCACCACCACCACCCGCAGCAGTAGCAGTAGCAGCAGCAGTAGCCTCATCTGCAGCAGCAGCGGCGGCCCTGCCAGCCTGCCTCTCGAGGTGGGCGGCCTGGAAGGTTCCCTTCCTGACCAGCCCCCACTCCTCATACAGCCTGCCAGTGTACAGGTCAATGTCCTTGTCCGTGACGTCCCACAGCGTGCCCACGGCGGCGGGACACCCTGCCAGCATGTAGCTCCAGACCAGCCCGTAGACCTCAAAGTCGCCCGCGTTGGTCAGCGAGGCGGAGCTGCAGCCCATGAGCAGCGCCGTCGCGCGGCACTTGTCGAGGCGGCGGATCTGGCGGTTGCGAATGTACTGTGCGCCTCCGCCGTGGCCCATGTAGAGGACAATGTCCGAAGAGGCGAGGGCTGTCTCGAACTCCGCTTCCGTCGGGGCCCTCCTCTGGATGCTCTTCCAGGAGGAGCTCAGGGACGAAGCCAGCGGGGCCTCGAACGCTGCCTGGGTGGTCTTTAGGTCGCCGCTGGGGTTCAGTATGTAGGTGCCAGCATTGGCAGAAACATGATGACCATGCTTGTTGTTATTGTCGTCGTCGTCGTCGTCATGGGAAGACGATTTCTTCTGCTCGAGGATCAGCCTCCTGAGGCAGGCCAGAGAGGGAACCCGAGACACGGCGAGGTTCTGGAGGCAGGGCATAGACTCCCAGGGGAATGTGTGTAGGGCTTTGTCCAGGACCAGAATTGTGTGCCTCCTCCCCATCCCCGCCGTATCCACCAGGCTCTTCGCGTCTGCATGGTATGAGTGGAGAGCGTCCAAGGTCTCCACGACCATCGTGTCGAAGTCAATCTCGTCGTAGGCGTTGCGTTCTCCGTTGAACTGCAGTATGTCAACCACAAAGTAGAGCAGGTCGTTGAGCATCTCGTCCAGGTCACACCCTTCTTCTTCGCCCGAGGCATCGCCGAGCCCGATGAAGAGCTCAAGGATCCTCGTGTCGAGGGCAACCCTGGTTGCAGCCGGCTTGGAGGTCTTCTTGCCCCGGACTTGGCGGCGCGACGGCAGGTGTTTGTCGAGGATATTCTGAAAGCTTGTGTGGAACTTGGACACGAGCTCGGGGTGCCTCTGGTGCTGAGAAAAGATCCCCCTGAACCCTCCCAGCCAGTCCGACTCGATCTTCTCGAGCAGCTCCTTCAGCTCTGCGTCCAGGGCCTGCCGCTCAGCCCACCATGCTGTCTTGGCGCCCTTGACCGAGAAGTCGCGCTTGTCGTGGCACGTCGCGTTCGCGCGCCTGATGATGTCGAGGAGCTTCGTGCGGCCCTCGTGGAAGTTGAAGACCTCGTTGTCAGCATCGTGGGCGGCCGCACGCTCTAGCGGCAGCCGGATGACGAACGGGCTCTGGCCAGCCTGCAGTCTCGAGATGCACAGGTCGTGCTTGTTGTCGCTGAGGGAGACGGAGACGACGCTCCACTCCTGAGGGATGATGTCAATGAATTCTCGCTGGAACTTGGTCATGTCCACCACAGGGCTGAGGCTCATCCGTCTCGTCTCCGACGACCTGATCTCTTCAGGCCACTCCAGGCCGGCTCTCCCAGAACTCTTTTCCGACAGCAGCGCCTTGATCTCTCGTCTCCAGGTGAGGTTGCGGCCCATCTCCACTGAACATGTCGCATAGCCTGGGTGGCCGAGAACACCTGCTTTTCGAGACGAAGACGACGCGGCCGATAGGAGAATCACCACGGTCTGCAGCGTGCACAATATCCTGTGCACCTGTCTGCCGTCGCCCAGGGTCGAGGCTAATGCATGTGCCTCCAGTAGGTATTCTCGAGCCTCCCGCAGGTTCTCGAGGTGGTTCTGCGAAGCTGCCTTCGTCGTATCTCGGGCGGTCGGAGATGCGGCCAGAATCCGCGCAGGGGGAGGCTTTGACGAGCGAGAAGCGCTCGGCCTTGTCCGAGTTGAGGACGCCAACGGCTGGGAACGATAATGGCGATTCTTGAATCACAGAGCAGACTGCATCCTTGGCCATCTGGTCCATGCTCTGTCCCAGCAGAGATCTTGCGGTTGTGACCAGCTCTGACAACAGGTGGGTTGCAAGCCTGGAGGAGGAATGACGGGCCTCCTGCAAAAGCTGCCACGCCCCAGCCCAATCGTTCCTGTGAACCTTGGAAGCTGCCTTCTCCACCAGCACAGAGGCTCTGATGGACATGAGGTGCGCATCCTCGACTTCAGCCTTCGTGTTGGCTGTGGCCGGCGTTGGAATCGCCGCAGCACTCTTCTTTGGCGCGGCCTTGGAGACTGGTCCTTTGGTGGTGATGGGAGCTCGGGCTCTGCGCAAGGCCGGTGCGGGCTTCTCCCTGACGGGCAGACTGCTGGCCTTCTTCTTCTCGACGGCGACGACATTCGGTAATTTCGCAGCAACCTCCTTGCCGCCGCAGTTCCCAGCACTCGTCATTCTCTTGACCATCGTTCCAGCAGCCTCAAGCATGCCCTCCTCAGCCTCAAAGTCCCTAGCTTCACGATAGATGCTGCTGAGTTGACAACAGAGACTGACGAGCTTGCCGGAGAATTCGGAGCGGTCAAGCCTGGCCTCGACCTTGCCCGCTGTCTGCAGTGCATCCTCAAATTTGTTTGCCCTGGCAAAGATCAAGGACAGCCAGGCATCACATTCAGCAAGATACGCTTTCGAGTCGGCAACCTCCGCCACCTTCTGCGCTTGCTCGGCGTAATAGACCGTCTCCTGGTACATCCCAAGATGTGCGTAGGTATTGGACAGGAACAAGAGGCCTCTCAGCACCGGATATGCCAGCTTCCAGGCCTCCGGGCCAGAGATCCTCAGCGGTTCGGTCTTGCTCTTGCTCTTGCTCTCCTCCGCCGCCGCCGCCGCCGTCTCAGACAAGCTGATGTCCAACTTGGATGCAGACTCTTCGGCCATAGAATTGTCTAGTTTGTCCTGTGTGAGCTGTTCCAGTCGAGCCCACTCCTGGAAGAGGACGCGGCTGGCGTTTCTCGCATGCGTCAGAGCAGAGGGCGCGTCACCTCGACCAAGAGCCACAGCAGACCACAGCAGTGATGCGTGAGCCATCATCAGTTTGTGCGCTCTCGAGCGGCTAGAGAGATCTATCGCCGAGCCGGCCTCCTTTGCCTGATGAAGCAGCTCGTCGGCCCTTTCGATATTGCCGATCTCGACATAGTACTCGGCATGTGCTAGCAAGAAGCGCACCATCTCCTCGTGTGGCCTGGATTGCGTCTGGTGAGAGGGCTGCAGAGCTTGCTGGAAGACGGCAGCAGCCTTCGCAGACTGGCCCAGATTTGTGAGATGCAGGGCCAGTGCAGCGGAGATCTGCAGGCCGAGAGCAGTGTCCGTCTCCGTCGACCGGCCCCCAAGATCAGCTGCGAGCTGCAAGGTCTCCAGCAGCAGGGCATTGCGATTTGGGAGCCGCGCAGCGTCTGCGATAGATTGTAAATGTTCCAGCAGTCCCGCAAGATCATCAATCCGTTGAGCAAGATCCGCCGAGTCCTGGGAGCTGTCGAGAATGGCCCGCCAGGCTGCGATGGACTTTTCCAATTGTTCGTAGTCTGGCGTCGGACGGGCGAGCGCGATCATCGAGGTCGACAGAGCCTTCATGTGTGCGACGGAGCCTTTCAGGCCGGCATCTTCCCCCAGATCCGCCTCCTCATCGCTTATAGAAGCGGCTGCCTCGACCTGTTCCTGGATCAGCCCGAGCTGTGGCTCGTTTCCGACGTTCGCAATCAACAGTCGTAATAGGATCCTCAGCCTGCGCACGGGAAATCGTTCTGCGGGACACAGTCCCAGGAGGGTCGCGACGGCGGGATCCGCAAGGCCCATGTACGTTCCCTTCTTCGAGACAGCGCATTCGAACCCAAACTCAAGGGCAGCAAGGCGTTCCGGTTCTTCCAGGTATAGAGTCCAGTCGATGGAGGCCTTCTCCAGCCGGGTGATGCAGCGGATCGACCAAGCGAGCGATTCAGCATCGTGATCCAGCGCCCACGCCTTTCGAGGCGGGAGGCTCTTCAGGGCCTGAGCGACAGAGGCCAGAGCGCCATCCTCAACCTGCATCCCCCTCAGGGTCTGTAGAGACGCGAGAGCATGTTCGGCTTTTCCCGATTCTTTGAACAGCTCACTGATCCTCTCGAGTTTGTACTGCACTTGTGCCTTTTCTCTCTCCTTTCTCGGGCGATCTTTGACGCAGTCGATTGAGCGGCGCAGGGCCTTCAGTGCATTGGCAAAAGTCGATCCATTCTTCGTTGGTCTGGGTTCTATAGCAATGAGGCTGGCATGTTGCATGTAGTAGAGATGCGAAACTTTGGCGTAGTTTTGACTTGTAGGGTTAGCGGATACCCGGCCTTCAAGGCTGTCGAGAAGGTTTAGGCAGTCTTGCAAGGACGGATCCAGCTTGTCCCAGGTAGACCGTTTCTCATCGATCATAGTCTTGGCCACCATCAGTGCCGAGTCCAGCACTGGGGAAGCTGAACCGCCCAGCACAGCGCGGCGTTGCTCATACCGTGAGACATCTTTGGTTTTGTCGGCTGCAGACGGTCGTTTTCCCAGCCACCGGAGGCAGAATCTCGGCAGCTGAAGGATCAGGGCCTCCAAGGGTTCGGAAACATCTTTTGATGGCTGGTATCTCCTGCCTTGGTCGTCTGTCAGGTTGCCGACCAAGACATGCGTGGCTGACTTGCGCACCAGGACCAGGCTCTCGAGCAGCTCATCGAGCTCGGCACTGTCGCCTCGGAGGGGACCCTGGACACCGTCGAGTACCTCTCTGATCAAGACGCCCTGAGATGGATACCTCCAGACCAGACGAAGTCGTTGAGCTAGCAGGAGCGCTGATGTCGAGAAGCACTTGGCCGCCGAGTCGCGAGCCCGGTCCATCATCTGGCTGTTCTTCTCTGCCCATGCCGCCGCGTCGCTGTGCTGTCCCGAGTCCTGCGCCAGCCTCCCCAATATCTGATAAATGCTAGACAGCGGTGCTCTTAAAGATTTTGAAGGCTGGAGGTTCTGCCGACAGATCTCGTCATAAGTGTTGTTGAAGGCGGCGAGGCAGGTCTTGTACAGAGGAAGCCCTCCTGCTCCTCCGGTGCGGCGGGCGCAGGCTGCAATGCATTTGGAGAGCGGCAAGAGTATGTCCTTGTCCACCTCTGCCTTGTGACCGGCCAGTCTCCACCAGTGGAGTCGGGTCTGCAGGGCGATCGTCTGCAGTTCAAGTGCAGGGACAGGAGCGATACTGAGCCTGGGCTCCAGGGCTGTGTCGTCTTCGGCAGTTGATATGCTCGGCGCGAGGGCTAGAAAAAGCTGCGAGGTCGTTTCCAGCTGACGTGCTGCCTTCAGTCTCTCTGCGTCGCTTGCCTCCGCTGACAGGAGCAGCAGATTGACCGGTGATGTTGCATTGGTGCCTCGAAGGAACGGCAGGGCAGCCTCGACGTCGGCCGGCCGGTTCAGATTTGACAGGATCCTGAGTACCTGCATCTGAGTCGCAATAACAAGATGTGAAATCTTTCCAGGGGCGTTGATATTTTCAAAATCCAAAATCTCTGCCAGGCTCAGCACACTCGGAGGAGCCTTGGCAGCCGCCTTCTTGTCGGTTCCTGCGGCCAGCTCGGTCAACCTCCTCTTCAGGACCCGGAGCTCCTTCACGGCGTGTTCCGTCAGCCCCAAGCTGATGAGTTTTCCGACGAGCGACGACATGCCGGCCTCGAGCTGCAGATCCGGCAGGTTGATCTTGCCCCCGCCCTCTAGATACCGCAGCGCAGAGAACGCAACGCGGGCGCACTCGACGACGGACAAGCAGCCGGTCGAGGCATTCAGGACGGGTCTCGCGGGCTTGACAGACTTCTTGGTGGCCTCGGGCGACGTCGATACCGTGTTAAGGTCTCGCGGCCGCATCGGAGTCATGGGCGCGGAGTTCGATCTTCGGATGCGTCTCCGGGCGGCAGGCGTCTTGGTCACGTCGTCGTCCTCTGCAGCTGATGCCGCCCTCCGCGGTGTCGGTGGTACCTGGGCCCTGGCAGCATCGCCGAGGGATTTTAGTGTAGCGTTTATGACATGTGTTGCCAGCAAAGCTTTCTCTTTTGCCGACAGTTCTGGCTTTCTCTCCTCTCCCGGCACCTTCTTTCCGCCGCCCGTCCTTGATGTCGTTCCATTCTGCCTTGTCTTTGCGGGTGCTCGGGCCGTTTTCGATGTCGTAGCGTCTTTGGTGGTAGATTTCGAGCTGCCGTCAGCAGCAGAGTCTGGGAGCAGGAGAGTTTTCAAGAGGACTGTTGTTGCAGGCGTGCAGGTCGCGATGGAAGCAACTGCTGCCCTGGCGGTGGCTGCTTGGTCTTGGAGGGAAGCCATGTAAAAAGCACTAAAGCAGGATGTGGGACGCAAAAGAAGTCTTTAATCATATCATGACCAAGAAGATTGTGCAACAACAAAAAACTTGAGAAGAATCCAAAAGTTTTCTAAAGGGGAGAGGAGGGGTATAATCTCGTGGCAATGCAAATGTTGAAAGATGCTGCTGCTGGTTTTCGCGCCGTTTTTAGCTTTTGGTGGTGACGGGAAGTCAACGGGCTGGGGACGCTGCACGCTGGTTGACCGGGTAACGCCGGAGGACCCCTGCTAGACCTCGAAATTCTGGGCCAACCTTGGACAGCTATACCTTACCTTGAAACTTTTCCACCAACTAAACTGTCCATCACCTCTTAAGTAACACACCATCACCATCACTACCACCAACAAGCCACAATGGGTCGCATGGCAATACGGCAGCTCGTCGGCCGATCACGAGTCTCTCTGAGGCCGTCACCGCCATCGACGACCCAGTTCATCGTGCCCAGCACGCGCACCCTCTCCACGGTTCCGCGCATCGCCGAAGTCTCCTTCTGGAAGTCCCTCGTGCCGAAACCCCTCCGACGAGAAAACCGCCAGGCATCGGACCCCAACGCGCCCAAGAAGTCCTGGCTCTCCAGAGAATGGAACCCGGCGACCTTCTTCATCATCATCTTCCTGCTGATCGGCTCCATGTCGATCCAGATGATCTCGCTGCGCAAGAACTTTGATGCGTTTGTGCGGCGGTCCGACGTGCGCATCGGCCTGTTGAGAGAGGTTGTGGAGCGCATCCAGAACGGAGAGGAGGTGGATGTCGAAAAGGTACTGGGCTCGGGGGATCCTGAGAGGGAGGCTGCGTGGGAGGAGGTCCTGGGGGAGATTGAGAAGGATGGCGCCCTGCGCAAGGACAAGAAACAAGACCAGGGCAAGGTGGCCGAGGAGGCACCGTCAACATCATCACCCGCGATCACGAAGGCTGTATCACCCCCGAAGCCTGCAGCCGACGCAGCGCCTACAAGAGAAACGCCTGTTGCGCAAGAGTCATCGAAAGGGCGCACGACATATTTTTTCTGAAATTTTGTCGCTATATGCCTCTTCTATCTATACAAGATGTCGTTGGGGGGACGGGAGGGGGGCGAGTTATCATGACAGAAAGTCTTTGAACACACCGCTTCCCTGGGTTTCAAGACGTGCCGCCTCGTCTGCAATGTGAGTTTCAGGAGGAGACAATGAGCGCCGCAACGAGTTGACCAGCTCTGGGAGCAGGTGCTCTGTGGACATATCTATCCGCACCCCCTCGGCTCCGCCCTGGCCGGCATGCAGGTCGGCAACAAAAGCGTCTTCCCCCTCACCCCACCCATATTCACGATGGCTATGGACACACCTCGATCTTTGGCTCGTTTGACCAGCCTCCACGCCGAGTATGTCGCGAGCGAGGTGGCCAGGATGAGCATCCTGCCGGTCTCGTCCACCGCCTGTTCCGCCGCCACCTTGACCTGGGCGGGGATACTCTCACCGAACATGATGACCGCAGGCTTTAGGATGCCGCCGGTGCTCGTCGGATTCCACGCCCCGTCCAGGTCGACCTCGACCTTCTGCCGCGACCCGTCCGGCGCAGGCTGGGGATCGGCCAGGCAGCTCTGGCAGGCCGGATACCTGAAGGTCGTGTATGGGGCATCTGGAAGGTCGACATCGCCGTCCGGATTCGTCCTGATCCCCCTCGCCCTCCTCTCATCAGGGTTCTCGGTCTCCAGGGCGCCCGATGCGATGGCCTCCTGCAAGAACGAAGCCCAGGCGGGATTGAGCTTAGCGAGCTCCTCCTGGAAGAAGTCGCGCGGGTACTCGCGACGGCACGAGGTGCACACCAGGTTTCGCAGATAGCCATGTAGCTCGAGCGTAGGAATCTCGGGGTGCGCCCTCGGGTGGAACGAGTCGACGTTCTGCGTGATGACCCTCTTCACCTTGCCATACCGTCCCAAGTCTCGGACCGCATAGTGACCCGCGTTGGGCCGCGCCTTGTGAAGCGTGGTCCACCCCAGAAACGAGCGGGCCCAGTACCGCTTCCTCGCCTCGTGAGATGACAGGAACTCGTGGTAGTAGATGGGCCGGTAGGTCTTGTTGAGACGATACGTGCCGTTATCGCCCCTGTAGTCAGCCAGACCCGACGCGACCGACAGCCCGGCGCCAGAGAGGACGAGCGTAGAGTCGGACAGGCCCTTCCTGGCGGGGACCGGCGAGGTGAGGAACTCGTGCAGGGCGCTGACGGCACCGGACAGCGTGCCCGCTGAGGCAGGAATGACGGTCGGTGGTGAGAACTTTTCTGTATACGGAATACGGAGGAGGGCCTTCTTCATCATGAGTGGTGGCCTTTTCTGGTATGTCCAGGGGGGGGGGAGGGGCGGAACGACCAGAGGCTGAACCCTTGTCAAGCTTATATGACGGGGTACGCAAGCCTCCACGTACACGGGGCTGGGCAGGTGTGGTCTGCTGGTGGTATGCTATGCAATGCAATGCAGGAGGAAATGAAGAGGATACGACTCAGGGGGAGGGTTGTGTTCGGCGCGCCGGGAGTGTGTGGGTGGGAGAGTAGTACTCCGTAATACCACCAGGTTCGGAAGGGTGGAATCTTCACACACATACACACACGATGGATGGTTTCTGGATCTGGCAAGTGGTTGTCGTCATCCATGGGCCATGACTGCGACTCACTCACTGCCCTGCAAATTTTAGGCGCATGAGTGGCCATAGCGTGTGCCAGAACATGCCTGTAGTGCCGGCGAACAGGGACCTACCATAGTGACAGTGCTGAGACGGGCCACTGTTCCGGGCACCGAGCCTCCCCCCCCCCATTTCCCGAAGCCCCACCACTAACTGTGGCTTTTACCTTATGCCACATACCACACACGCAATCCATAGTGCTCCATGTACTGTGGTGTATGTCACTGTGGTATGGCACAGTGGTACAATAAAAGTACAGTCGCAGTGCTAATGGAATAGTAATGCTAGGGTTGTACTAATCCGGGGATTCTCAGTGGTAGCTGGACCCCCTGTTGTTTGGCCTGGGAGGTGTGAACCCGGTGCCTCAGGTGGGTTTATGGAGTTCAGGAGGGTTTTCTTGGCATGTGACGTGTATGCAAAGTATTCATCTGCACTGTCTTGTCTGTGTGTCTACTTGTCTATCTTTATATTCTTTTTTTTCTTTATTTTTTCCTTCTTTTTTTTTTTTTTTGGTCCCCCCTGTAGCAGTGTATCAAAGAAATGCTTCTGATTAACCTTAAGTGAGGGTGTGTGTGTGTGTGTATGTGTGTGTGTAAAAGTCTTTGAGGAGATAAAATAGAAACTACTGTGTTTCATATTAGCTATCATAGCATATTTCTTCAGCACTTGTACAGACCTATACCTGCCCCTCCAGGCCTCCAGGGGCAGCAGGGTAGGCCATGCCTCAGCTCTTTCCAGCTCAGCAGGGCCCTGCAGAGCTCAGAGCTCAGCATGAGGCAGCAAGCAGTAAACTTTCTCAGCAGGCCATAGTCCTCTCACCTCGGGTGCACAGCGCGATGTGTCTGGGCTGGGATTGACCAGTCCTCCCACTCATTTCCTTGCCACCCCAAAGTACCCAGCTTGTTTCTGCCACCTGCATTACCCGCGGCACATTGCATTGCACTGCATTACGCACACACCCACCTTCCCGTCGCTCGGTTCATCTTTTCCTCTTTCTCCCCCTCACTCCCTTGTACCCTGGTCTGGGCTGGTCTTTTTTTTTTTTTTTTTGTTTTATTGTCTCTCATTTTGCTGTTCCTGTTCTAGCCTGTACAGTACCCAGTAACCATTCCGTGTCGAGGTCTCAATTGATGCCTCCCATCAGCCCCTCTCTCTCCTCCACCTCCTCGTCCCTGAGGAGGTCGTGCATCTCCTCTGCCCCGACCGCCGCCGCTGCCCACAACCTGTCACAGTGCAACAGTAGCAACAGCTACAGGTATGTAGGTGCACAACTCAGGCTCAGGCTCAGGCACAGGCACAGGCACAGCCCTGCCCCCTCCTCTGGCACCCCCAACAGTGTGCGCCTCCATCACCTCGACCTGGACCTGGGGATCCTTCCGAAACCCCTTGAGGACACCTAATCCTCATCGGCTGCTGCTGCAACCTCACCTGCCTCAGACACGCGTCTACCAGACCTCCGCCCCCCTGTCTGCCGGCCCTACCTCCTCTAGTACCAACCTGCCCGCCTCCGCCTCCTCCTCCTCCTCCACTTCCACTTCCGCCACTCCTTTGTCCACTGGCACCTATTCAAGTACAAGACCGTCGCCAGCCTCCCAGCCGTTCCTCCTGCCCTCCTCCTCTACACACCAGCATAGCCACCACAGACGACTGCGACCCAATTGGCTGTCTGCAGTCATGGCTACCGTTACCCAGACCCGCGCCCACGGCGGCGGCCACCACCACCATCACCACCACAACGACAATGTCTACCTCACCTCCCAGAACAAGAACGATGCCGGCGTGCGCATCACCCGCATCGGTCTGTACTCCAACCTGGGCATGGCTGTAGCCAAGTTCATTGGCGGCTACATCTTCAACTCGCAGTCCATGATCGCCGACGCCTGGCACTCCCTGACCGATCTCGCCTCCGACGTCCTGACCCTCGCCACCGTCTCCTTCAGCCTGCGGCCGCCCACCGACAGATACCCGTCGGGTTTCGGCAAGGTCGAGAGTCTGGGCTCGCTGGGCGTCTCGGGCATGCTGCTGGCCGGCGGCATCTTTATGGGCATGAGCAGCCTGGAGACGCTCTATGCGCACTTCATGCTGGACCCTGCCGCCGCCCAAGAGCTGCTCCACCACGGCCACGGACATGCGCACGGCGCGCTCTCGATGGGACCCAGCATCCATGCTGCCTGGCTGGCTCTCGGAACGGTGCTGATCAAGGAATGGCTCTACCATGCGAGTAAGTCCCGGATACTCCTACCCGTGATAAGATAGAAGAAGAAGAAGAAGGAGAAAAAGAAGAGTTGTAGGCTGACGGATTGACCCCCCAACCTATAGCCATGAAGGTCGCCAAGGAGCGCAAGTCACAGGTCCTCGCCTCGAATGCTATCCACCACCGCGTCGACAGCTGGACCGGCATCGTCACCATGCTGGTCATCCTGGGCGCAAACATCCTCAAGGATGCCACCTGGCTCGACCCCGTCGGCGGTCTCCTCATCTCCTTCCTGGTCATCAAGGGCGGCTGGGGCAACACCCTCTCCTCGCTCTACGAGCTGGCGGACCGCACCATCGACGACGAGGTCAAGAGATCCGTCCGGCGACAGGCCCAGAAGAGCATCGAGAACATCAGCCAGGGCCACGAGGTGGAGCTGCGCGACGTCTCGGGCATCAAGTCCGGCCAGAACTACCTGATCGACGTCGAGCTTGCTGTCCCCGGCGGCTGGACGGTCGAGGACGTCCGCGAGGTCGAGAGCGCCGTCCGCACCCAGATCGGATCCAAGGTCCGCGGCGTGCGCAAGGTCCGCGTTCGGTTCGTGTCCAAGGAGGCGGCCGCCCAGGGTGCCAAGTTTGACGAGTTCATCCCCGGCAGCGTGAGCCCTCAGTCCAGCCCCGAGCCGGAGGAGGAGCCCGCCAATGGGAATGGCAACCATCACAACAAGCACGACTGAAGAAGATACCCCCTCAAGAAAGAGAGAGTGTGTGCAATGCTGGATCAAGAGGTCTTTTTTTCTTTCTTTTCTCGAACTGTACTGTACAAATGGTTGGAAATGGAAGGCGTAAATACGCACTGCAGGATTGAGACTGCATCTGGGCGGCGTTTGGGAGACGGAAAGGGATGGTAATCTTATTCGTCTATCTGCTCTATATGGCTTTATGTAGGCCTTGTTGACGATCGTGAAGAGAAAAAGAGACCAGGTCCAATTTACTTTGTGTGTGATGGGCCTTTTTTTTTTTTTTTTTTTTTTTTACCCCGGGTTTCCCTTCCCCTTTCTTCCAGCCTTTATCATCTCTCGTCACAGACGCATACCGCGATCACGGTTGAGGACAGCAGACTGTCTGTCCACTTTGTACCATCATGATCACGCGCGAGAACTTTGCCGTGGGCTGGCACGGATTGTGTTGGCACATTTGACGACAAAACAAGGGACAAGTCGCAAGTGAAAACAAAAAGGTGTTTGTTGTCCGAACATTGCATGCATGCTCAGGTACCAGTCTTTTATGATTGGTGCGGTAAGTTTGGTCAAACCATTTAGGGGCCACATTGCATTTTAGCCGGGAGCCGCGTTCCCACGACGAGGCTGATTGTCGACCTCTTTTTAACTTTTTTCCTTCCCGCAGCTGCAGCGCAGTAGTAACGATAAATAAAGTGGTGCCCGCGATTGTCGTGGAGAGGAAGAGACAACAAGCTGCCCCACGTCTGACGTTCCCTGAATCAAGTAGGGCCAGCAGGACCCTTCTGACATCACTTCTGAATTGCAGCATTCCAGAATACGAGACATTTTTCCTTCCCCCCCTTCTTCTTCATTGCCCTTTAGAGATAAAACTTGATAAATTCAAAAAGAAGTCTGTATAGTATATATAAAATTTGCAAAACAGAAAACCCCCCAAAAATGAGTGACGGCCCGCTATATCTGGGCTTCGACCTGTCGACCCAGCAGCTCAAAGGTCAGTCACTCACCTCTCACCGTCATTTGATCAATGATACCATTGTTCTCTCTTCCCTTTCTCCTTGTTGCCTCGGGGCACATAACCGCCAGCCAGACTTGACATGCTGACACTGCCCCTCCTCCCTCGACAACACAGCGATTGTGATCCAGTCCGACCTGCATGTCCTGTCCGAGGCCAAGGTCGACTTCGACGCGGACTTTGGCGCCCAGTACGGCCTCACCAAGGGTGTCCTGGTCAACGATGCAGAGGGGGAGGTGTTTGCGCCCGTGGCCATGTGGCTCGAGGCCGTCGACCTCGTGCTGTCGCGCCTCAAGGACAAGAAGGCGCCGCTGCACCGCGTGAGGGGCATCAGTGGTGCGTGCCAGCAGCACGGCAGCGTGTTCTGGGGCCACGAGGCAGAGGCCCTGCTGGCGGGGCTGAGGGGCGATGATGAGGGCAAGGGGCTCAAGGCGCAGCTGGAGAAGGCGTTCAGCCACCCTTATGGGCCTAACTGGCAGGATCACTCGACGCAGAGCCAGTGTGATGAGTTTGATGCCGCGCTGGGGAGCAACGAGAGGCTGGCAGAGGTCACGGGGAGTGCGGCGCACCATGTAAGTCATAATGGCCACCTTGACGAGCGAGAGACAGAGAAATGCTGACATGTGCGTGTGTGTGTGTGTGTGTGTGTTTGTGTGTCCACAGAGGTTCACCGGCCCCCAGATCCTCAGGCTGCGCAAGAAGCTCCCCGAGATGTACGCCGCCACCTCCCGCATCTCCCTCGTCTCCTCCTGGCTCGCCTCCGTCCTGCTGGGCTCCATCGCGCCCCTCGACATCAGCGACGCCACGGGCATGAACCTCTGGGACATCCCCGCCAACAGCTGGAGCGAGGACCTCCTCGTCCTCACGGCGGGCTCGCGCGACGACGTCCCCGCCCTGCGCGCCAAGCTCGGCGAGGTCCGCCAGGACGGCGGCGGCAGCATGGGCTCCATCTCCCCTACTACGTCCAGCGCTACGGCTTCTCGCCCGCGTGCCAGGTGGCCCCCTTCACGGGCGACAACCCGGGCACCATCCTGGCGCTGCCGCTGCGCCCCCTCGACGCCATCGTCAGCCTGGGCACGAGCAGCACCTTCCTCATGATCACCCCCACCTACAAGCCCGACCCGGCCTACCACTTTATGAACCACCCTTGCACCCAGGGCCAGTACATGTTCATGCTGTGCTACAAGAACGGCGGCCTGGCGCGCGAGAAGGTGAGGGACGCGCTGCCGCCCGTCGCCGAGGGGGACAAGGACAGGTGGGCCAACTTCAACAAGGCGGTCCTGAGCACGCCGCCCCTGGACGTAAAGGACGGGGCCGGGGACAGGGCCAAGCTGGGTCTGTACTTCTACCTGCCCGAGATCGTGCCCAACATCAAGGCCGGGACCTGGCGGTACGAGTGCAACCCCGCAGACGGCTCCGGCCTGCAGGAGTCCAGCGCAAAGTGGTCGGCCGAGGAGGACGCCCGCGTCATTGTCGAGTCGCAGGCCCTCTCGATGCGCCTGCGCTCGCACAACCTAGTCCACCCGCACGAGCAGAAGGGTGAGGGCGAGGGCGGCCAGGGCGCCAAGACGCTGCTCCCCGCCCAGCCGCGGCGCATCTACCTCGTCGGCGGCGGCAGCCTCAACCCTGCCATCGCGCGTGTCATGGGCGACGTGCTGGGGTCTGCCGAGGGCGTGTACAAGCTCGACGTCGGCGGGAACGCGTGCGCACTGGGCGGGGCCTACAAGGCGCTGTGGGCGATGGAGCGCGACGTGGACAAGGGCGAGACGTTTGACGAGCTGATCGGGAAGCGGTGGAAGGAGGAAGGGGCCATCGAGAGGGTCGATGATGGGTATAAGAAGGGGACCTTTGAGAGGTATGGGGATGTGCTGGGTGCCTTTGGGGAGATGGAGGAGAGGATCTTGAAGGTGGCGCATAACTGAAGAAAGAGCCAGTGGTCATTTCAGCATTTCTAGATTTTGTGTGAGTGTGTGTGAGAGAGAGAGAGTATCTTCGTGCTGTGATACTTAAGAGAGGATCCGTTATAGACCTTTTTCTTTTATGATCAATACTCTTGTCTGACGGTTGTGACTTTTCTTGTACCTGTAACTGCATGTTGACTGCAGTATATATTTCGAGGCTTGAGCGTGCAGCCTGCTTAGTATCTATTGCAGCCTTTGAAAGCCCAAAGGACTCTGTAAGTGAAAGAAAAGAATGAAATGGAGAAAAAAACCAACCAAAAACCAATGCAGTACTATACAGCTATGGGAATAATCACAGTTCAGAGCCAAGGACCTATACAGTACTGTAGTACACAAGACACTACTGTAGGCGCTTGTAGATCTGCCCTGTACTACGTCACCACACTTTCCCAGCAAGGTCCTCTCTCTCCTCTCTCTTTCACACACACACACACACACTCCCTTGCCTTTTCTCCTCCCCTTCTGCGTGCAATTGACACCCCCCAAATGAATTATTTTTGTATTTCTTCTCATCAACATATCAATGTGAGATCTCAATTTTCAAAAGCCAGGTAAAAGGTAGCACATTGGAGGGGGAATTTGAGGAAAAGGCAAACATGATCCTCGGCCCAGTCTCATACCTCGACTGCCTTGTCTTTGTCGTCTTGCTAGCACCACAGCTCCTCCTCGACGTCGGCATCCTACACACCCTCAAGGTCATATTAGAAGTATTACCATTCCTAGGTATTTTATCTACCCCTTGCCCCCTTGCCCCCTTGCCCCCAACCTCCTCAACCCAAAACGGCAAGAAACAGCAGAGAGAAAAGGGGGAGTGGGGGGGAGGAAAGAAGAAAAAAAACCCAAAGGCTAACGCGTCAAACCCCCACCCCAAAAGTCATCCAACTCCCCATCACATTCATCACAGAGCACTATCTATTCCCCACCTCAGCCCAGCCCGCCTTTGTGCGCCAGGCCTCTGCCTTTGAGGATTTTGTTGTGCGGTGTGTGAGGTATGCCTTTGCCAACATCGAGCCCAAGGTCGGGCGGGTATTCTTTGGCAAGAAGGTTGCGCTGCCCTGGCTGCGGTGGCGGTTGTTGCGGCATGGGTACCTGAAGTCACCGGTGCACTGGCGAGAGTATGGAGATGTGAGTGATTTATTGGTAATGCTAATTCAGTATCTATATGGAAAGCTAACCACCACCACTTGTTCTGTCCTTTCCAGAACAAGATCAAGGGCATCTGGGCCGTTGCCGACCCGGCCAAAAAGACTGATATTGTCCTCTACTACGCCCACGGTAAGAAGAGGGGGGAATTGAGCCCCTCTACTAGAACCTCCAACACCCGTGATCTTCTTCGATTCACTAACGTCTTCTTGTTCCTCTCCTTCTTCTTCTCCCTTCCAGGCGGCGGCTTCAGCATGGGCTCTACTTACTTCTACCTCGAGTTCCTCCTCAGCTGGCTCAGCCTCATGAGGGAGTCGGGGTACAGGAACCCCGCCGTGTTTGGCATCGACTACACCCTCGTGCCGGACTCGTGTTTCCCGACGCAGCTGGACGAGATCGTCGCCGGGTACGAGCATGTCCTCAGCCTGGCCGGCGATCCGTCTCGGGTCTGCGTGGCGGGCGACTCGGCCGGAGGGACCTTAATCCTCAGCCTGCTGCTGCACCTCGCCAACCCGAAGCTGGTCGACAAGGGCAGGCCGCTGCCTGGGGCGTCGAGGCACCTCGAGAAGCCCGGCATGGCCGTGCTCATCTCGCCGTGGCCGACGCTGCACTCGCCTCTGTACCAAAACACCAGCAGTGATTTCCTTGACGCGGACGCGCTGCAGTTGTACGCGTCGCAGTACGCAGGTGGTCCCGAGTTCATCACGGACCCGCTGGCGTCGCCTGGAGACTGCAAGGATGTGAGGTGGTGGAGGGATGCGGGCCCCTCGGAAGGCACCTTGATCGTGTACGGCAAGGAAGAGGTGTTCGCCCCAGAGATAGAAAAGCTGGTTCAGGTACTGCGCAAGGCCGGGGCAGATATCTCAATCCAGGCACAAGAAGCTGGCATTCACGCCTGGCCTGTGGCCTCGCTGTTTCTCGGCGACTCGGCCGAGAAGAGGCTGAAAGGCCTGAGGAGTATTGTCAGCGAGATGAAGAGGCTGATCAAGCCCGCCAAAACATGACATCTTTATGTATGTGTACATGTATGTGTACATGTGTGTGTGTGTTGTGTGTGCCCCAGCAGGCAGCTGTCATGTCAGATTAGATCAAGTAATTTTTTTAATCCGTCATTCGGCGAAGCAGAACCATGAGGGAACCTGAGTGGTGTGCTCGGCTTCTTCGTGGCTGCTGTGAACCGCCTCTGGAAAAGTTGATTGCTCTTCTTGTATCATCATCCATGACAGTCGTACCTGTCGGGGGTCTCGTGTGTGGGTGTGTGACCCTGGACGGAATAGTAAGTACTGTAGGCCTGATAGGCCCTGCTCGAGTCAGAGCGTGTCCTCGGTTTGTTGTGTCTGTCCTTGGTTCTGCCAACAGGGATAGAACGCGCTCCATGTAGCATCATCGCGTGCTGAATGGAAGCAGGGGTCAATGTTCAACCAGAAACTTTTCCTGAAGTCCCTGTTGCCGTGCTGCTGATTGTTTATGCTACTCGCGTTGAGCTGCTTTGCGTTCTGCCCTCTTGCATCGCCCTCGCAGCAACCACCACCCCCAGGCATGGCGCAGATCGCTCATCTTCATCATGAGCCATCATGAGGGAAGCAGGATGGTTGCGAGAAGAAAATATGCTGGAAAAAGGCCAGAGGAGACAATGACGGCAACAGATCGTGGTGGTTGGAGGGTGCAGAGAGGGTTTTGGCTGCCATAAGCCGTAGTGACACCGGCAGCGGATGCACGGTCGCGACACTTGTCCGCGGAATCCAGCGTCTTTCTGGGGGGAGATGCTGCTCGTTGTTCATGGTCTGAATAGTTCCATCGCAACCTCTCGCGAGGAGTACTGGCCTATCAGGTGTACACAGGATGAGGGGCGTAGTGCAGTCAAGGAGAGAGAGGAGGGAGAGGAGGGAGAAGAAAGATCTTGTCGTCAGAAGAGGAACAAATGAGTAGTGAGAATTTGATGCAGATCACTCGAGAAAACGGTGCCTGCCCAAATCAGGGACGATGAGGAAAGGGGACCTTTGCCCGATGAGGGTAAGCGCGCCGCCAATAGGAACCTAGACAGGTGCGGCCTGGTCTTGGAGGCCCTGCTCGTGCCTGCGATGTGCGATGGTCAGCCTGATCCGCAACGTGCATATAAGGACGGGGTGTTCCCACGGCACAGGAAAGCCAGCCCACCGGTGCACAATGCACGCCCCCGGCCCCTTACAGGAGGGCCTCCCAGCTGTTTAGCCAGCCCAACCCGTCTACCCGCCCGCCTACCAGCCAGCCAACCACCTGAACACCTACCAAACCAGGCCTTTTAGACAAGACTCTTCTAGCCTCTCTTTCTCACTGAGCAGTCTGCCCCCTGCCACACCACCACCACCAGCTGCCGTGCACCTTCTCCAAGATCTCATTTGTTCATTTTTACCCCAATCCTTCCGATTACCGAGATCCTTGGGGGCCTTGTTGTCAGTGACCCCTGGGGTGGAGAGCATCAATCACATCATCAAAAATCGAGTCATAGCAGCCTGATTCAACCAAAGCAAAGAAGGAGACTGAGAGTGGAAGAAAAAGAAAGAAGAAAAAAAAAAAAAAGAAGGAAAGAAAAAGTCAGAAAGGAGAAAAGGAGAAAAACAGCTGCTTCAGTCGACAAACTTCCCTTGGTTGGATGCATTCTCCTTCTCTCTGCCCTACTGGCTCCTCTTGTTCTTTCCTTCTTCTTTTATCCCTTCTCTCCCGCTAGCCACAGACACCTGAGGCTGCAGCTTTGAGTGAGACGATTGTGTCTTGACCGAGATTCCACAGCAAGTGATCGAGCAGCTTTGCTGTCCCAGACTTTCAGCCGTGTCTCTCGCGTGCAAGAAAAAAAAAAAGAAGAAAAAAACTCCACCCTAATTTTTGAGCAGAGAAGGGGTTCAGCAGACTGTTGCAAGTGGTTGCCACCGCCGTTGACCAAAGGACGGTCACTCGATACGCCCCTGTGCTTCTGTGTGCGTCGTGTGGTGGAAAACGGTGGTTTTTCTGGGTTTCTCTCCTTTTGTCTGTCATTCGAGGGCACACCGGCCATACGCAATCGCATCCGGCCTCGATTATTGTGCGACGACGTCTAAGATAGACGCGATTGCTGAGAAAGGGTCCTGTTTATTTCCCTCCGTCACTTTTGAGTGTGAAAGGAAGGAGAAGAAAACAAGAAGAGGGGAACAAACAGTTTTCTGGAGGTGAAAAGGGTCCAGAGATTTATCGGGACCCCCAGCGCTGCATTAGCCCCGCGTTGGCGGGCATTACTGCAGGTTGCCCCTCCTCTTCACTGGAGTCTCTACCACTGTCTGCACCATCTGCAGTCACATCTTTTTTTCTCAATTTTTTAATTGGGGGCAGCGCGTTTTCCCCAGCAAGTGTGTGTCTGTGTGCGCTTCCCGACCGGATTCCTTGGGACTTTCGTCGCAACCCAGACACCGCCAGGAATTTCTGTACGTGCCCCCACAAAAAAAGTATAAGGCCCATTGTGCCCTATTTATTTTAAGGTATTTAAGAGAAAAAAGCTGGGACCGGGAAACAAAGCAAGCATGTCTGGAGACGACTACCGACCTAAATCCCCCAATCTCAACTTCTTTGGCGACCAGGATCAGCCTCAACAGCAGCAGTACCAACAACAACAACCGTCTCACCTTCACCACCTTCCACCGCAATCACTACGCGTTGAGCCCCCTCCGCCAGCCCAGAACTGGTTCCAGTCACCCCAGGACGATCCCTACAGTCACTCCCGCTCCTCTTATCCATATTCTGCACACGTCCACAGCCCGACCGAGTCTGGTGGTTTCTACTCATACCACCAGCCCATGAGTGCGACAACAACGCCGTCCTACACCTCACCGCGTTTCCCGCCCCACCCCCACTACCAGCAGAATCAGCACCACCACGCCCAGGCACCACAGCAGGCCTATACGGGACCGGAGCAGCAACCCTACTTCCCACCTGTCGTGGCGCCACAACACGCTGCTGGTCTTCAGCAGCACGTGGGGCCCTCCTCCCAGGCCGTCTCCTCTTTTCCCCAGCAGCCAGGCTACATCAAGCAGGAGATCCAGATCCCCGACATTCCCAACCAGGTCAAGACCGAGGCACCAGAACAGCAGCCCAAGATGCCTCCTCGACGTGCGGCGGCGGCAGCGGCAGCGGCAGCAGCAGCAGCAGCCGCCGCCGCTGACGCCCCCGTCATCGAGCCGTCCCCGGTCAAGACCAAGTTTCCCACGGCACGCATCAAGCGCATCATGCAGGCCGACGAGGAGGTCGGCAAGGTGGCCCAGCAGACGCCCATCGCCGTCGGTAAGGCGCTGGAGCTGTTTATGATCCAGCTGGTGTCCAAGAGCGCCGAGGTCGCGCGGGAGAAGAACTCCAAGCGTGTCACCCCGGCCATGCTGAAGCAGGTCGTCGAGACCGACGACCAGTGGGACTTCCTCAGGGAGATCGTGAGCAAGGTGGACCCCGAGAAGGAGGGCGCCGGCGGCGGCAAGGGGAAGGGCAAGGCCGAGAGCGACTCGGAGGAGGACTCTGACCAGCCCAAGAGGAGAAGGGGCGGCGGGAGAAAGAAGAAGGCTGCGTAGGGAGGAGGACGGGCGAGGAAGGACTTGGAAAATGGTCGAGGGGAGGTATTCTTTGGTTTACTGGAGGAAGAGGACATAGAGAGAGAGAGAGAGAGAAAGGAGAGGTGGGGGGGGGGGACTAGGTCACATCAGAGAGGGTGGCATACGATACCCAGTAAAGAAGAAATGCAGTGGTATTTTTTTCTCTTCCCTCTTATGAGCTTCAGCGCCAAAGCCCTTGGTTGGAACAGTAGTTGTTCACTCCACCAGGCGCACATGTGTGACGATGTGGAGTCGCATTAGATCCGTATTGTTATATCATCAAGAGAGTCTTCACAGTATTTGTGCTGCTGCTGCTGCTGCTGCTGCTGCTGCTGCTGCTGCTGGTTGAGACGTTTGAACGGCGACAGAAACCTTCACTCACTCAATGTCCACATTATCATGCGGCTCCTATTACAGACAATTTGGCACAATGTCCTATTTTCTCCCCCTGTATGTACTTTACTTAGGTGCGCCCTGGCTTTGCATCAAGTAGAATAATTTTAAAAAGGTCTTAAGACAAAAGAGACAGCCTGGTAAAATATGCCAAATTCGGGATTGCCTGGCTTAGCGGCTTGGTTGGCAGCGGGTTTTGGGGGCGATCGTTACAGGGGATGGGGGGAAGAATAGGTGTGCCGTTCTTGAATAGGGGCCAAGAAAATTGGAGATAATTTCAGATTTTATGTTCGATACGCAGTGATCGACCATGATGAGTCGACTTTTTTTCTTTCTTTTTTCTCTCTCTTGGTTCTGAAGATCCATGAGCACTTATTTGGGCTGTGGCTGGCCTTCTGTTACAATAAATAGATTTGCCCAGAGACGGATCAGAAAGGATTCAAGGCCAGTCTCTAGAATTTCGGCGCTGAAGGCCGGAGGATTAGGGTCAGGGGTAGTACCCTACAGCAGAGCACTGCTGTGTGGCTGTGGCTAACAATTGGATTGGAACATAAAATAAAATAAAAAAATGTCTCACAATGCGAGATTTATTCTCATGCTCGCAAAGACAAATATGTCGGGGATTTGACAAGAAGACAGCCTGCGAGATGAGACCAAATCGATAGTGCATATAAAAAATGAGTATTGTATTCTTGCGTACTATGTAGTATGTTGGTGTAATATTGCATAGCACTTAATTACCATAGTTTGTTAGTGCCTGGCATGTCGAGTTTGCCCGGCTGAAAGGACGCCTGTAGGCCCGCCCGCCCCCGTGGGCCTTGCTGGGCCTTGCTGGGCCCAGTGCGAGTCTGGAAAACGGAGGGAGCTAACCATAGCAAATACTTGGTACGGGGGTACAGACATGCAGTACCTTTCTGCAGAGGGGATTCACCTCCCTACTATGTACCGTACCGAACCGTGCCGCGACGCCCGAACTGACACTGGCTGGCCGAGCTCTCCTAACTACTAAGTAACTAACCTAAACCAAATACAACGTCGCCCCTCCCGGGCTGCTGGGGTCGCTTCCAAGGACAGATCAGGGACTGGACAATCAATCAATCTCATAGTACGCAGCTTTACTTATTGGCCGACAACATAACCCACCCACCACTGCTGCCACTGCCACTACCACTGCCACCACCACCCGACGTCCTCCCCGTCCTCGTCCTCCTCTGTTGGACGGCCAGAGCCGCGATCACGAACTTCGCTCCTCCTGCTGTGGCCCTCTGCGACGGATCCCCAGACGATGCTGAGCTACCAGCCATGATCGATCATCCGCTCTTGCTACCATACTTTAATGTCGAAAATATATGAAGCAATCCGCGCTCGCGGTCCGAATCCCCGTCGCTCCCTTCTCGCGCGCGCTCCTCTTCGAATACCATTAGCAGCTTCTACAACACCAGTCCGGACCCTGCGAGCTCCTGGGCGGTGACCTGACCTCTCTCGGCCCCTCACGCACCTTCGAATTCCCCCACAAGCCGGAAGCTCGCAGCTGCCTTGAGACAGCTCCCAAGCACCAATGTCGTGGGATCTTTTGCAGCGGTTCATTGACTCGGACGTCTTCAACCAGAACCCTTTTCTCCCCGTCTTCTACCTGACGTATGGCGCCCTAGCTCTTACACACACGAGTCCCCAGAGAGAGAGAACACTCTAGAGCTTGCCCCCCGTTTCTTGCTGTGGACGGATGCTGACAATTTCTGGGCGCACAGTCGCTACGCCGAACATGTTGGGATACACCATATACTGTGCTCGAAGCTTCGCCAGTTTCCCTACGAGGACATCGAGTTCTTCTGTGCGACCCGCCCGAAACCTTGTCCATATAGCCGGGGAGTACAAGAGTGCTGACCAGAGACCTGAACAGTGCCGCAATTATGCCACCTGATTGTCAGCATCAACAATGAGTCTATGGCATTGGAAGAGTTCATATTAGACCTGTGCGAGGAGTCCGTCACGGGTGCGCTCCTGGTATGTCCATGAAACCCTGCGACCTTCACCAACTCCACCAATTTGCTGATGAATTATCCTGCTTCCCAAGACCTACTGGCTCTTTCAGAGCTACGTCCACGATCTCTCTTCGAATCCCCAGTCCGAGGCCTTCAGGACATGTAGGAGGGTGTACAACAAGGTCCAGAACGTTGTCTTTGGGCTGGGAGAGGCCGCCGGGCATGACAAGATCAAGGAGAATGCCATACCGGTCACCATACTGGCCAGCTTCGTGCTGGCCAGCGTGGCCGTCCCCGGCCTGGCCAGTGCCGCGGGCCCCATGGCCGTAGCGCAGGCTCGAAGACCCCAGCCCATCGACAACACGATCGTGACAGAGAATGCGAACCAGCCCAAGATCGCAAGGGCACATACCGTTTCGGCCAGCTCCGCCAACAGGCCTCGGCGCACCGTCAGGGAGACGGGCCGTGTAACCAGTGCCCCAGACCCCAGAGGATCACCGGATTCCACACGAGGGCATCCGGCAGAATCCCAGACGAGATCGAACCTCCCGCCCTCGCGACCAACGTCTTCCTCGGGCTCTACCGTGACCTCGCCCGTCAAAGAGACAGGGAGGCGGCTGCCAAAACATCTCGATCTGGGCGCGGTCGATGCGAGACTCAGCACTTCCTCGCTGCCCTTGCCCGACCTGAAATCGCCGCTTCCTCCTCGTCCCCCTACGCCACAATCAGCAGGCCTCCCTGCGGCCGTCCGGCCATCTGATGCGTCGAGCCTGGCCAGGAGGCATTCTCACCATGCCAAGTCGGCTATGAACCAGACAGACATGACGATAGTCCAGAGGGCGAGGACGCTGAGGTCGAATTATTTCCGCTGCCAGACACAATTTCTCACTGCTCTGGAGGATATCTCCAACAGGCTGGTGATGGTCCCAAAAGCAGCCCGCCTGAGTGCCCTGCGTGGTGAGCTGGGCATGCTCGCGCAGGACCTGACCGACGCCATGGTGCTGGTCGACATACCGTTCATCTGTCCGCCTACCCTGACAGACGGCTCGCCAGCCAGAAGCAAACACCACCGGATCGTGCGTCTGAACCCAGCCGAGGCAACTGTCCTTAACAGCGCAGAAAAGGTACCCTACCTGCTGATGGTTGAGATCCTCCGCGACGACTTCACCTTCGACCCGGACTCTCCAGACAACCGAAAACTACTGCCACAGCTGCTGGAGCAGGGCTCCAGAAAACGCATATTTGACCTGTCGGAATCTGCAAGGGCGCCGGCGGCGTCGAGGACCCCTGAGACTGTCGTGGACCCTCCCATGGACAGCGTCTTCGAGCCGAGCTCGGGAGACCTCGCCAACTCACCGCAGCTGAGACCAGTCGACAGCAACCTGTCCGACAAGACTGTGATCGAGAAAATGGTGATCGAGAAAACGGTGATCGAGAAGAAACCCGTTCCACAGCGCCAGCCGAGCCTGACGACAACGGTGTCTACGACGTCCGAGCTGGTGACGCCCAGGAGCTCAGCAACCTCAACATCGCGCTCTAGTAGTCCTAGCGGCCGATCGCTAAGAAGGATGACCATCTCCTCCGCCCCCCGCCCCGAGTAAGGCCTCGGTGGACCAGCCGGACTTCTCTGCCCTCGCGATCCACATGCGGACCGCCTCGCAGATGCTGGCGCAGCTGGAGGCCACGTCCGGCAAGAGACCAAAGGGAGAAGTGGCGGCGATCCAAGCCAAGATTATCGCCAGTATGCAGAAGCTAGAAGAGCAGAACTTTGACGTGGACGACGGACAGGGGCCGACTTTTGACCAGATCATGGCCAAGACGCAAGCCCAGAATATAGCCACAGCCGCCGACCTGGACGAGGAGACGAACCTCGACCCGGCCATCAACGCCAGCGCCGGCGTGGAGCGCATGGAGAACGACTTCAAGACAGGAGGTCTGCAAAGGAAGAGCGACCGGGACGACCCGAGCGCAGCGGTCTTTGGTGAGGCGTGGGAAGCTAAGAAGGAGCGTATACGGCGCTCCTCTCCATACGGCTGGATGAAGAACTGGGACCTCGTGAGCGTCATCGTCAAGACCGGGTCGGACCTCCGGCAGGAGGCCTTCGCGTGCCAGCTCATCGACGTCTGCAACCGGATATGGGCCGACGCAGAGGTCGGCGTGTGGGTCAAGGTGATGAGGATTCTTGTCACGGGAGAGTCCTCGGGTCTGATCGAGACCATCACCAACGGTGTCTCTCTGCATTCCATTAAGCGCAGCCTGACCCTGGCGTCTGTCGAGACCGGCCAGAACCCAAGGAGGCGCATCGCGACGCTAAAGGACCACTTTGTGAAGGCCTTTGGCGACACCGACAGCGATGCATACAAGGCAGGAGTTGATGCCTTCAAACGATCTCTGGCTGCGTACAGCATCATATCCTACGTCCTGCAGCTAAAGGACAGGCACAACGGCAACATCCTCATCGACAACGAGGGCCACATCATCCATATCGACTTTGGGTTCATGCTGTCGAACTCTCCGGGCAGTGTCGCCTTCGAGGCGGCGCCGTTCAAGCTGACACACGAGTACGTGGAGGTGTTGGGCGGTATTGGGTCCCCCGAATGGGAGGACTTCAAGAAGCTCTGCAAGCAGGCTTTCTTAGGTGAGCAAAATAAATCAATTTTAGCAATACGAAAGGAAGATTTGATGGCCAGGAAGGGGGCCAGGGGGCAGTAGTCGCTAACCGCATTCTCTATCAGCGTTACGAAAATCGGCCGATAACATTGTCGACCTGGTTACCATGACGGGCAAAGATTCCACCATGCCTTGTTACGCAGCTGGAGTGGCATCCGTGCAGACGAGCCTGCGCCAGAGATTTCAACCCCAGCTGAGCCCTGAGAATGCCGAGCTGTTTGTTGAGACGGACCTGATTGGAAAGTCTATTGGTAGTTATTATACTCGATTGTAAGACTTTTTCACACTCCCCCAAAAAAAGGAATACTGTACTAACACCCTAGGTCAGATACGATACCTTTCAGTTCAGGACACAGGGTATCTACTAGTAATGGGCTGTCGTTCATACTTTTGGAATCTAAGACAACCAGAGATCACGGCGATAACGGGAGAAATGCATGTCGTTCACTATTACCAGCAAAAGCATCATCTGAACGGCGTTGGGCTCATTAGACGTTGATGCGTGGTGTGTGTGTGTGTGTGTTTATTTGTGTCAAGTCACCCGCGGTGAGAATGATGTGTTGTCAAGTTGAGCGTCACCGGCGGATAGAATACTGCGGATTAGGCAGAGGATCGAAATGACATATACCACCTATTACCGAATACCACCTCATGGCTGTTCATCTCGACCGGTTTCCCGGGCAGATGAGATGAGCACTCATCGTCCAGCCCATTCATGTGTTTCAGCTTAGGCTGCCTTTTCTTTCTTCAACCTGTTTTATGCAGGATCCAAACACTCGCCTGCTGGAAGCCTGGGCTCTACCCTCGTCACTTGCTGAAGGGGACACAGCTGTGTTGAGTGAGGTCTTTCAGGAGGCTTCTGAGGCTAGGAGGCTCGGGTCCCATACTCCAAGGGGAGGAGGCAAGTGTGCTCTGCCCTGGGTAGCAGTCAGATTCATTTTTGGTTTTCCTCACCAGTGATTTGTTCTCGATACTGGACAAGGATCTTTGGAAGACGACAGCAAAGATGGTGTCGAAGCCAGCTGTGGGTGAACACAGGTCGCAGCTGCCAATTTTTCTTGCCCAGCTTTTCTTGGAGGTTTCCTTCCTTCAACCACCCTTCTCTTTTCATTTTCTCGAGCCCTCGGAACGGTTCTTCAGCGGCCTCGACCAGACTTTCTCGATCCCCAAAGAGAACGAGAAACAAGGGCGAGGACGTTGTATCTGGAAAGATTTTTCCTGGCCCTCCGTCTTTCTCTCTGACTGCTTTAACTTCGACCTGTGAACCCAGCAACTCGCCTTCTTCTAAGGTCTTTCTACGCGACGCGTCACTTCTTGACAAACAAAGTACGTAGTCCTCTGAGGGGCTCACGACTGGTCCGACACCATCATCTAGACGACAGTTCAAGCCGACGAGACCACTCAACCGCATCAAGCCAAACCTTCCTGTCTTGCGATCATCTTATTTGCCCACCCCCTCTCCCCCTCCTAACAGGCACTCCAGCTTGCCAGGCAACATATCATCGTCCAGCCTAAGTTCCTTACCGTACCGAACCACCATACTGTCAAGATGTCTTCTCGAAGCCAGTCCCGCACCGTCTCCGACGACTCCACCACCATGTCCCACGAGTGGACCAACTTTGAGATCCGCACGCTCATCTGCCTCATCATCAAACGTCAACATGAGCTGTCGCCAGAGCCCATCGACTTTGCTACTAAGCTGAGTACGCCTTCCTTTATTACTGTCCACTTCTTAAGATCCGCACGCCGTTGCATTCTAGAAAGCTGCTGACACCCAGGCGCGGATATATAGACAAGGCACTGAACCCTCGTAAAGCCAAAAAAGAGACGGTGGAAGAGCACTTCAGCCGTGACATTCCGGTTCAGGATGTCCAGGAGATGCTGCAGCGCATTCTCTGCAAAAAGAAGCACGCCGTCGAGTTAAGCGAGCGTCACCCGACGACGGTCGTGACCAAGGCCAAAATCCAGGCGTTCATGCGGTCTCTCGACTTTGATGGAAGCGAGGTGGAGTGGGACTGGACAGGTCGGAAGGAGCGGGTCACGGTCGAGAGGAGCAAGATGAGGGCGAGGCTAGAAGCGGAGGAGAAGGGACGCGAGCCCAGCCCGGGTCATCAGGAGGAGATCAACAGGCGCCGGGCGATTATCGAGGACGATCCCAACGCGCAGAGACTGCTGGCTGCCTGGGGCATGGGCGCCAGCTTCTGGGAGGGTGAGTCACTTGTTGGATTATTACATATGTATGTTTCTGTTTTGGGGCTGCTCGTACTAACAAAAGACTTTCTCACCACCTACCCATAGGCCCTCCCCAAGGCGATGCCTACCAAGTTCAGGGCCGAGCTTACCCGGACGCTTGGGATCCAGGCTGTGAAGACGACTTCAGCGCCACCAGCTTCTGCAACGACTCCTGTGACGCCACCTCCTTCATGCCTGCGGCCGAAGATAACCACGGCAGCTTCGCCGGCCCTGAGACGCCTGGTGGTGGTGATTATGGTGGTTATACGCCTGCTCGCACTCCCTTGACACCCGTACGCCCGACTGGAACGCGACTCCTGCGCCCGAGCGCCCAACCATTGGTGGTGGTTGGCTGGGTGACTACACGGCAGCTGCACTGAAGCCCCTGCCTGGCATCATGGGTGGTGTCTGTGCAGCAGGCTACGGAACCACTCCTCGCCAGCCCCAACCTCGCGAGACGAGTGATAGCGAGCAGGGCGCGGATTCTATCCAGTCTCGCTATTCAGCGTGACCAACAACACGGGTAAAACGGGGTGGACGCTGAGCTGTTGTGGCCTCAGCGCAGGTCTCTGGAAATGGTCTCAGCAGTCATTTCCCCAGTTGGCCACTGAGGATTTGTGGTTGTGCGGCTCTTACAGCATAGGACTACTACTTCGTACAAGAGACAATTCCGTTGATAAAGCAGGATAGGTTCTTCTGAAAAGCCAAGGAAGTAAGTGACACGCAGCTGCTTTGTATCTTTGATTCGTATACTTTCCTGATGATGTGTTTCATGTAACGTCTGAAATTCCATTGAGCGTGTGAAATCAAATCAGAGTAAGACGTACTATGTTTGAAACAGGAAGTGAAGACGCGATCTTTTGCAAAAGAGAGGAGAGAAGGTCAAGAATAAATGCCAATATACTTAGAGTCAGTCTGGCAAAACGGCTAACAAATTATATACCCACGCATCATCGAAAAGATAAAGGACTTGAAGAAAGAGAAGAGAGAGAGAAAATCAAGATACGTTCTTTATCATAAAGTCATGGCCATTTCAACCTACTCCTTCCCTAGTTGATGAATTAATCATCAATTACCACCCTCCTTCGTCCCTGCCCTTCAGCCAAAGCATTCGAGACGACCACCTCAAACAAAGGCAGGAACGAACCACCACCACCCATGCTCTCGCAGAGCCGACTAAAGTCATTCTCCCGATAAGCACCAAGATCATAGCCCTCCCGGCCTCCTCCTCCTCCTCTCCCTCCCCCATCAGGTCGGCCGGCAAACCACTCTTACCGGCAAGACCACCAAACCACGCCCTGGTGACATTGACCCGGATGTGCGCATTCGCGCCCACAGAGCAGGACGGATGGATGTCCAGCCCGCAGCCCGCAAACGAGCCCCGGTTGTGGACGAGGTACGTGAGCACGTCGGAGCGCATCTGCTGGCGCGTGGGCGGTCCGAAGGCGATGATGCGGTGCGTGCTGGTGGTCGGGGTGTTGTCGTTGGCGCTGGTGGCGGTGGTGATCTTGACGAGCAGCCGGTAGTCGATGTTTTTCTTCTTGTTCATCATCGGCATGGACGACGGTGAAGGGGGCGAAGGGGAAGCAGTGGAAAAGGACTCGGGAGGAGTGTTGTTGTTGTTGTCGTCGTCGTCGGGCCCAAGGGTCACTGTGGCGGTGGACGATGGTGCTGCAGAGGAGAGAGAGGAGGAAGAGGAGGCCAGAGAGGCGACAGATGGTGCTCTGACGACTGGGTGCTGGTGCTGGTGCTGGTGCTTCTGCTGCTGCTGCTGGCGGTGGTGGTTGGGAAGCGATTCCAGCTTGACGTGCGGGCCAGCAGCCGCTTTGGTGACATCAGGAGGCAAGTGCAGGAAAGATGGCCTCGAAGGAAGCGTTGTGGCACCCTGCACGGGCATGGACATGGGCAGGGGGAAGCCAGGAGGCGGCACCATGAGATGGCCGAGCCCATTGGTGAAGCTGCTCTCCTGTTGTTGTTGCTGCTGCTGCATCATCACAAGCCCGGCAGGAGAGGTTATCTGCTGGTATTGTTGAGGGTTGTGGTGGTAACCTCTCTGGGCAGCAGGAGCAGCAGCAGCAGCAGCAGCAACAGGAGGAGGAGGGGGGGAGGAGGAGGAGGAGGTGGTGGTACCATCACGGGTGGTACGGGACGTCGACCACCAGCAGCCATCATCTGGTGGAATGCTGCTGCTGTTGGTGCTCCTCCTCGTCCTCCTCCCATAATTTGAGCAGGATGAGGAAGAGTAGGAGGATCATAGGGAATATGAGGTGCATAGCCCATGGAAGTGGTCGGCACCACCCCAGGCAGCGGGCCTGAACGATGCTGCTGAGAAGAGACACCGTGCTGCTGCGGCTGCTGCTCGAAAACAGGATGTTGCTGTTGTTGTTGTTGTTGCTGCTGCTGCTGCTGCTGCTGCCGGTGCTGCGGATACTCCTGACGACGGCCAACATAAAAGGGTGGCTCGTGTTCCTCACCCACCACCACTGTTCTGCGAGGAGAGAAAGAGACTGCGCGCCTGCCTGAGCGCCCGACGTACCGACGAGGACGGGCGGTACGCTGCTGATCTCCTTCTCCTATTCCCCCACGGCGAACGACATCATCATCGTCGTTCTCGCTGCCAGACTCGTATATGGCCGACTCGAGCTCCGACTCCAGGGTAAGCCCCGAGTCCGCAAGGTCACGAGCCCGGTCCGCCTCACCAAGGTACGACGAGGCCACACTCGACAGCGCATCATCGTCTTGTACGTCCGCTTGCTCCTCGTCTTCCTCGTAGGTGGTTGTACGGTTGCGCCGCCACCCGAAGCCTCCGGCCTCGATGTACTGGTGCACGCCCTCGGCAGACCTGTGCATGAGCTGCTCGAGGGCCTCGACCGCCGTCCTCGCGCTGTCCGAGGACATGAACTCCTCGCGGCGGCCATACTGCGAGCGTACAACGATAGCCTTGTATGTACCACCAGGCTCACGACTCGTGATGCAGTTGTTGAAGGACGCCGAGGAGGACATGAAATGACAGTTCCCTGGAAGGTAGAAAGTGCATCTTTATTAGTGAGGAGGATACAACCAATGCAAGTCATCAGATGGGATCGAGATTGGGAGGGGAAAACAACGGGGGGAAAAAGAAGAAAGAAAAACCCACCAATGATCTGCTTTCGCAGTCCGGCCATAGCCTCATACCCCTGACCAGCCGTGGCTGAGGATGAGGAGAAGGCCGGGGTCTTAGACGGTGCTGGCATGTCTTGTGGTGACAGCGAGGAGGAGGAGAAGGGTGGTGTGGGTGTGGGTGTGGGTGTGGGAGTAGTAGCTTGGGCAGAGAACACAAGGGTCTGAGGGCGCAGCAGGGTCATGAGGAAGATATTTGCCTATTTCTTTTTCCCTTTTTAAGGCTGCCTCTGCAGGTGGAGAAAGACCAAAGACAAGAGGACGAGCAGAGCGAAAGACGGCCACAAATTATATACCTTTCTCGACACTTGTCTTCTTCGAAAGGGAGGGAGAATGGCACCGTCGGACAAAGTTTCTTGCTGAGCACAGACAGCGCTACCATGTGACCCCGGCGAGGCGCTTTCAGGAATGGGGCTCCGAGATGACAGGCTGAGAAGGACAAGATGCAATCCAATAGAAGCAAACCAGCCAAGAGTAGTGTTGCAATTTGGATTTTTGGGGAGGGGTTTGGGGGGGTGTAGGACAAACCACCACAGCCTCGTCCGCCTCACAACACTCTTCCCGTGTGTGTGTGTGTGTGTGTGTGTGTGTGTGTGTGTGTGTGTGTAGGTGAAAAGAATCCTCTTCCCTGTGGCACGCGCGAAGATCTTCTTACAAACCTAGAAACTAATGTAGTGTAACCATTAGTAAAGTAGTCATGAGTGGATAAGAACAATCAAAGCAACCGGCGGGAGAAACATCTCGTATAAAGAAAAGGCTGGCTGCTCTCCTTGTTGACCGGTCAGCGAGACACACACGCTTGTGGTTGCTTTTGTAAACCTTCTTTTTTTCCTTTGTGTCCCCCACCACCACCGCACCCTCCCTCCACACCTGTCAGGTAGAACCTCGTCACACACCAGAGAGAGAGATAGTGAGAGAGTCAGTCATGGTTCGCCCGATTGCTTCACGTAGCCCCTTCCTCCAATACATCTTCGTCAGATACTGTCAGACAAATGGTCGGTCATTGATGCTGATCAAAGGAAAGAAAAGCCACTGCTCACTTCCTCATGGGTCAGCAGGGCGTGACGTCGTATAACACCACGCACACACACACACACAACGCTGCTGAGGTTCGGGGGCCGGGGTCGGCGTTATACACAGTATGTTCACACACATGATTCAGCTGCAGCACAAACCAGGCAGGCTAATAACTTAACAACCCCGCCTCGGGTGTTGTCTGGTGTGACTTGACGTAGAATGATGATGAAGTGGCAAGTTGCTGGCGTGGCTGGCGAACAAACAAGGCTCGCAGGAAACCATGGGGAAAAAAATCGTGTGCCCAGCTCACACAAATAAATCCTGAAAAATTCGTGCCCAGGTAACATGTTATACGTGGTGCGGTGTCACCATGGGCGGGAGGAAAAGAAGGAACACACAACACCAGTGCACACGGCGCTGTTGGGGAACCGTCTCGTGTACGTATGTGTGTATCTGTGTCTGCCTTGGGGTCGTCACACTTGTGTTGCGCGGCGAAAAAGCCTTGAGACAGACTCGAGAGACACACACCCACCACCCATTCCACTCACGCGAGGCATGCATACGTGGGAGACTTTGTTGCCTTGTTTCTGTGGCCCTCGATCGCGATCATGGGGCCGAAAAAGAAAAGGGAAGGGAAAGGATGGGGGGGGGGAGGGGGAGAGAAAAAGACCCGAGGACGGTGGAAAGGCAAGCTTCTCCCCCCCGGCCACCCCCCGCCCGCCCCCAGCTATCACAAGAAAATTGGCTGGCTTTTGTAAGCCAACCCAGAAAGTAGGGCTGCCAATCGCGGTGCAGCACGCCCTGAGAAAATAAGGCTCTTCCCGTTGTTAAGGGGCGGGATGATGCTCGGTTGTTAGACCCTTGCCTCATTAGATCAGCACAGCAAGCCATTGAGCCGAAAACCCTCGGGACGTTTGGCGTTTGTGAACACCTCGTAAATAAGGCTGGCGTGGCTTTCTCTTGAACAAATTTGGGGGTGCGTAAGCCATGCATCGTCATGGGGGCAGTACTACATAGTATTATTAGTAGTTGATCTTCATACCACCCTCCCCTTCCCCTCCACTCCTTCGTATCATCCGACGGTCAGACGCTCCAGTCTTCCCTGGAGGGCGTCCACAAGCTCATTCTCCCTGTCCAAGAGGCTCATCACCTGCGTGACCTTTGCCTTTCTTATCTCTGCAGGAATCTTGAGACTCGACGCAGACGCGCTGAGGTTCTTGTCGGAGCCTGCATCCCCCGAGACATCTCTGCCCTGTATCTCAGCCACCTGCTTGGTCAGCTCCTCCTTGAGTCTCTTGATCTCTTCGAGGCGCCTCAGGCTCGACTGCTGCTGCTGCTGAGACCTGGTGTTCCCTGCTCTCGTGTCCGTACTAGTGCCCTCCTCGCTTTCCGATACGCTCTGGTGGTACCTCTTGACCTCCTCCGCCAGGGCCTTCTCCCTTATCGCTCAGGGGTCTGGTGCTGTTCTGTTGGACCTTCTTCTTCAGGTTCTCGAACCGCTGCACCAGCTCGTCCTGCTTCTTCCTCCGCTCAGCCAGGGCTCGGTCGAGGCGGGCATCGTCCGACGGGTTCTCCCCATTCCCGCCGCCGGTGATGTGGTCGACCCGGGCTTTTAGCTCGTTGGCTCTGGAGATCTGATCCTTTAGTTCTGACCGGAGGACGTCACATCTGCGAAACACCTCCGCAACAGCCTCATTCAGCCGCCCAGTCTCTGTGCTCAGTATCTGGTGGGCGTTGGAGAAGATCTTCAGGGTCATGGGCGAGAGGCGGATCTGCTGGCCCATGAGAGCCCTCTGCGGACCCATCAGGAGCGCTTGCTGCAGCTTTGGCAGGTCAGAGGGCTGGTCGAAGACCGTCGGGGGCTGAAAGGCCGGCCTGGGCGTGTAGTAGAGCTCCAGGGCAGCCCTCTCCTCTTGGGTCGGCTCAGGGAAGGGCGTCGGAGAAGCGGAGGTCTTGATGGGTGGGAATAGTTCATCCTCGGGTGTGTCGAAGATCAGGGCGATCGGGTCAGACGGTGTGGCGGAGAGCAGAAAGTAGCCGAGGTCGGGGTCGCGGATTGCAACCGCAGCAGCCAGAGCATCCTCGGCCGCAGGCTCGGCATAGATCCTGTCGACTTCTGACCTTGCTTGTGCGATGAGATTGACCCGCAGGTCCGAACCTGCTGGCGTCTCTGCCTCGAGCTCGCTCTCCAGCCGGAAGACCCAAGGAGCCAGGGACACCTGCGTGATGCCGGAATTGTGCGTGACAAAGAACGAGTACCGCGACAGCGCGTCGTCGCTAAAGGTAGGCCAGCAGTCGTCCGTCACCTCTGAAGGCGGTACGGTGTCGAGGGTCTCGAAGGTGAGCAGCGAGGGCAGATCAATGGCACTGGCCAGCGTGGCCGCCTTGGGCTTGAGTCGGGGTGGCAGCCACCTCGCCTCCACGCCTTCCATGTCTAGACATATCCTGACCTGGCCGCTCGTAGACAACAGACAGATGATTGTCAGCGACAGCCCCTGCTGTTCGTCGTCGTCGAGCTGCAGAAGCTCGTCCTCGTCGCCCATAAGCTCTTCGGTCTCCATCTTCCTGCCTATCACGTAGATGTCCGAGACCTCAATGTCCAGCTCGTCCTGCTCGTCCTCGTTAGGGGACGACTCGAGGTCGAACGGCCCCCTGCAGCCTCGGGATCAGGCCTGGGTGGGTAGGCCGCTGGTACACCTCGATCGGCTGGTCGGCAACCGTCTCCTGGATAACCCTCGGCTCCTGGCTGTCGAGATCCGACATCCATTCGAGCTGTTGTTGGGCAAGGAGCCTGTCCTGGGGGAGAAGTTCGGGTCGTCCTCGATCGCTGCGACTTTGGCCACAATGGAGACAGACAGGGAAGGGATGAGGGTCGGCGGGGGGGCCCACAGCTGTGGGAGCAGCGGACAGAGCGCGTATACATCGCCCCCTCATGGCAATGTAAAGGGTCATGGACGACCACAGGCCAGAGCCGCGGACGGCGAATGAGGCCGCAGCAACCTCCATGTCGAACGAGTCGGCCGAGAACCCCCGGTTCGTGGTCGTAGATACGGAGAAGTCTTGGTCCACAGCTGTACCGTCTGCAAGCTTCTTCAGGTCGATGGCCAGCGTGGGCGCATCGAATGACCACCTGTCTGACGTGGAGATCTCCCACAGCCTCACCACAGCGTCCTCCGTGACCGTGACCAGCGACGTGCCTTGGATACCCAAGGGGTGCCAGACCGCCGACATGACTGCGGTTTTTGTGGTGATGTGTGTGGTCGGTCCGAGGGTAAAGAACCGTGCCTTCAAGGGTTCGGAATCTGTGAGCAGGGAGGATTTTGGCAGGGCGCAGATGTGGACAGTGTGTGTCGTGAGGATGGCGAGGTATTCAGAGTTGGGCGAGATCACGAGCTGCCGTATCTCGTCGGCGACGGGCGTCTTGATGACCTGTGTGTGATGGCGATTAGTACTACTACGAGAAGAAAGAAAAAACCACGCAGCGCAGCATCCATGCCGCTGTTGTTCAGACGCCGTCCTCCAACTCACCCGAAAGCCATCAGCACTCTGTCCGTCGCTGCCCTCGACGCTGGCCTGGATCTGATCGTAGACTGAGAAGTTGCCGTTCGAGTCCTCCCGCTTGATTCGTGTTCCGGCTGACTTCTCTGCCCAGTCCTCCTTCAGATAGACCAGGTCTCCCCATCGAATTTCTCGGTTCACGGCAACGAAGACCTCTGTTCCTCGTCTGGCGATCGTGCGGCGGGGGCCTGGTCTCGTCTTCCTCCTCGAGGAGGCTGCCGCGTTGAGGTCTTCCTGGGATGCCTGGAAGAGGTTGTGGCCAGGCGCCGGCCTGCTGAGCCAGGAGGGTGTGTAGGACCTAATCTTGGACATTTTGTACGCGACGACGGAGTGCAGTGCACTGCTCTTGGGGACAGCAACCGTCAGCGATGTGGAGGACCTGAATTCCTACGCGCCCGATGCCAACCAGGCGGTCTCTGTCGTCGTGCGGAAGCAAGCAAAACAAGTTTTCCTGCTCGCAACCCAAGCAGAGAGACTGAGAAGTTGGGGAGGCCAGGGAGGAAAACAAAGCAAGTGACAAAGACAAGAAGTTGGGGAACACACAATGCAAAGAAAAAGTGAGGCGGGCAATGAAAGTTGAAGGTTGAAAGCTGCAAGGAGGTAGAGGTAGCTCTGTCAGTTTAGCGCGTTCTTGCAGGTTGCAGGTCCCAGCGCGCCGCCCAGCAGTTGAACGGACCCGCTTTTTAGTCACTGTGCCAGTGCTGCTGCAGCTCCCCCAGGCCCTGGGGGATCGTCGGCTTTCCGCGCCTTCAAGCAGCAGCTTGTGTTTGTCGCAACCAATTTCACACTCTCTCTCTTTTCCTCTCCTCTCACTACCATCACCACTCACAACAGCAAAGATGGCGACCCCACCACGAAGCACAGTAGATCGCCTCGACCGGCCGAGCGCCTACTACAACAGCAGGGTATGAGCCTCCTTCATCATCCTCAGCCCAAGCAATGTGCGCCTGTTCACTGACCCTTCCTTCCTTTCCCTGCTGCTCCTCCTCCTCCAGTTCAACAAGCGCCGCCGCAACGATCGCGACCATCGTGATGGCGACCACCAGAACGGCGAGCCCCCGCCGAGCCAGAGCAGCCGCTCGAGGACCCGCTGGCGGACGCGACTACCCTGTACGTCGGGAACCTCTCGTTCTTCACGACGGAGGAGCAGGTCTACGAGCTGTTCAGCAAGTGCGGCGAGATCAAGCGGCTGATCATGGGGCTGGACCGGTTCAACAAGACGCCGTGTGGGTTCTGCTTCGTCGAGTACTTTACGCACCAGGACGCGCTCGACTGCATGAAGTACATTGGCGGCACCAAGCTCGACGAGCGCATCATCCGCACCGACCTGGACCCGGGCTTCGAGGAGGGTCGCCAGTATGGCCGGGGCAAGTCGGGCGGACAGGTCAGGGACGAGTACCGAGAAGACTTTGACGAAGGCCGAGGTGGCCTGGGGAGGGCCATCCAGGAGGACCGCAGGTAGGTAGCCCTCAGGAGCACGCCGTCTTCCAACCCCCCTTGTCGGGATACTAGACTCTTTTTGCTGCGAATTTTTCTACGGGCTAGAGCATGGTGCTGGGCTCTTCTAAAGACCTCGAAAAGGCCACTTTCTTGCAGCTAGTACTTACTTCTTGATGTTATAGGGGAAGATACAGGGACGACTATGACGAGAGCCGAGGGAGGTGAGGTTATGCGACCTTCGTTTTATTGGGCCTTACTGGCGTTTTGGTCTGGAAGTGGGAGAGGTGGCATTGATTTTTCTTTCATATGCTCGTGGGAAAACTCCGACGGCAAAAAGAGATGCTCAACTCTTGGGAAGGCAAGGTGGTCTTTCAGTATCCCCCTACGGCGTATCCCCAAAACACACTTTCAAGCATAGGGTCTCCCAACAGGTATTGGCGTTGCGGTTGAACAAAAGAATCAATTGAGATTTTCTGATTTTCGTTCTCATGCGATTGGAAACTCTGCTCATGGTATATCCGAGTGTCCATCCGTCCCTGTGTGATCTTACATACAACGTCGTGAGTCCGTCAAGCGCCAAAGGAAAGACGGCCTGGTCATCCACTTGTATCTGTCCACGAGCCTGTACTTTGGCGCGCCCATCCCCTCTTTGGTCTGCAGTAATTTGCTGCTCAACTTCGCGACATATGATGTTTCGCTAGTTTATTCGACGAGCCGAGTATGTGCAGCGTATGATGATGCCGCGAACGCAGGTTTCTCGAGTCGTATCTTTTTCAAAATGTCATCCAGCTCGTCTAGTATCCAGGCGGGTTCAGTCTCTGCGAGACCCTCGTCCACTTTGGCAATTCTGTAGATCAAGAGATAATAGGTCAGTAAACACCCGAGCCGACGCCCTCTCCAAGCTCTCCTGCGACCGACCGACAAGACGACCAAAAAAATAAAAAATTCAAACGTACTATGTATTCCCTTGCGGTACCTCTTCTCCTTCCGGTCAAAGATGGTATACTTGTCCTTGGGCCGCATCTCCTCCTCAGTAGGCATCTCCGCCTTCCACCTCTCGACTGAAGGAAGCGTCTTGCCCTGTCTCGCCAGCGCCGCGTCGAGCGTCGCGACCACCCCGTCGACGTGCCGGAGCCGCAGCCTGTGCCGCCGCTTCTGGAACTTGGAGAGGCGGTAGGGGATCTTCCAGAGGAGGCCGCCGCTCAGCGGATTCGTGAACCTGAACGGCCCAAACATGGTGTGTGTGTGTGTGTGTGTGTGTGTGTGTGCGTGCGCGCGCGCTGTTTGGCGAGGGAAGGGGGGTGGGAAGCGTTGGTGGTGGTGGTAGTCGTGGTGGTGATAGATTTGCGGCCTCGGCTTTTCAGCACGACAGAAACGAACGTCTTTCGAAAAGTCGACTTGACTGCTCGCGGGGACCGGGGTGAGCTAATCGCGCCCGCAGCCCGCAGCGGCCAGTCGATACTTTTAGCGTCTCTCCCCTCCGGGAGGGGCCCTGTGGAGAGCACGGTCCACCCAGCGTGCCAGGCCCCCGAGCCGCAATCATCATCACTACCACTGCCACCGCCGCCACCAACACCCACAACACATCCCAGCCATTTCTCAACTCTCTACCTCCCCCAAAAAACACAACACAAATGATCGATCGATAGCACCTCCCAAAAAAAAAAAAAAAAACAATGTCATATTACTTTGCCATCATCGGCACCCAGGACAACCCGCTGTTCGAGCACGAGTTCGGCACCTCCAAGCAGGGCGGCGACGGCCTGTCGCGCTTCAGCGACCAGGCGCGGCACCTGAACCAGTTTATCCTGCACAGCTCGCTGGACATCGTGGAGGAGGTCCAGTGGAACAATGGGCAGATGTATGTTCTCTCTCTCTCTCTCGTGTGTCCTGCTTGCTTGCACTCCTTCCCACTATTGTGGTGGTGGTAGTAGTAGTGGTAGTGGTAATGATCTACACATCCAAAGTATATATATGGGAAATTTAACTGACACCACGTTCTGTGTGCCCGAGCCCAGGTACCTCAAGGTAGTAGACAAGTTCTTCAACAACTACACCTCGTGCTTCATAACCGGCGCCAACGTCAAGTTCCTCCTCCTCCACCAGCCCACCGGCTCCGGCACCACAGGCATCGGCTCCCGTTCGTCCACCTCCATCGCGGCCAACCCCACCAGCGCCGCCACCGAGGAGGCCATCAAGAACTTCTTCACCGAGGTCTACGAGAGCTGGGTCAAGGCCGTCATGAGCCCCTTCTACAAGGTCAATATGGAGGTCAAGAGTCCCATCTTCAGGCAGAGGGTCGTCGCGGCGGGCAAGAAGTATCTGTAGAAAGATAAGACAAGACACACACACACACATATATATATATAAGTCGTTGGCTGGAACAGAAGCAGAGCAGGGCAGGACTAAGTCGCAAGGGGGCCTCTCTCTGGTCTTGCGGGTCAGGCCACCAACGGGAGCCTGAGAGGGGGTCATCATTATCATCAGTCGCATGCATCAGCAGGTGAATAGAGTTGGGTGGGCATTCTATGTAAGATAGACAAATACAGTGAGCGCTTCGCGATGGAGCGCACATTTGTTAGTGTTCATCCAGTCCGGGCCATCACATCGTCATCAGACAAATAAATCATCAAGTCACCGGGTCAACGAGCGAGTATTGTTATGTTCATGGAAGTGTATTGCACAGCGCAAACGTATGTCAATCAATGGCCATCATGCCTACCCGAGCCTTGTCATTCCGAGTAATCCGTGAGCCCCCAACGCCGAAACAAAAAGTCATCTGCCAGGCGAGTGCTGCATTCAGATGCACCATTGTACACCGAAGCCAAGCCCCAACAGTCCCCCACCCTCTTCTCTAGATAGATCGCTTGCCTCTCATGATGTAAAGAGACAGCCAACCTCCGAGCAAGCTTTTCCCTAACGAGATCAAGGAAAAAGTGTGGCAGGCGGACGAGACGCTTAACCACCGAAACCGTAGAGGGTGCGGCCCTGGCGCTTGAGGGCGTAGACGACGTCGAGGGAGGTGACGGTCTTGCGCTTGGCGTGCTCAGTGTAGGTGACGGCATCACGGATGACACCCTCGAGGAAAGACTTGAGGACGGAGCGGGTCTCCTCGTAGATCACTAGAGGTTATCGTCAGCATCCATGTTGTTATTGAGATATGATAGAAAGGACGCGTCGCTGGTGGGCGACTAATATTGGAGGGCTTGAGACTTACTGGCAGAGATACGCTTGACACCACCACGACGAGCGAGACGTCGGATGGCGGGCTTGGTAATACCCTGGATGTTGTCACGAAGAATCTTGCGGTGGCGCTTGGCACCGCCCTTGCCGAGACCCTTGCCGCCCTTGCCGCCTAGAAAGGATGCATGTTAGTATTGATGATGACGATGATGTTGATGACGATGATGGAATGAAGAAGACTGCCATCAGATAACTGATGTATGTTGCAGGTAAGGTGGCTCATGAAGCAGGCTTTACGCGACTGCATGTGATGGTGGAGGACGCGTCGAACCCCTTGTGTGTGGGTGGGTGGGCGGTGTGCCCCACCACCATCAACACCACCAAGGGGGTCGGTGATGATGACGATGCAGCGACGCCGACGAGCATTTTTTGACGCGTTTGACGACGGCGCCGACAGGGAAAGCAGATTGTACTTACGTCCAGTCATTTTGAAAGTGTTTAAAAGTGTGAGGGATGTGGTTTAGTTGATGAAAGTGGTCGTCGCGGTAGACAAATTGATGGATTTTTTGATGTAATGGTTGATGGGTTTGGTGACTCTTTGGGGGTGGGAAATCTCAAGAGAAAAAAGGGAGAAAAAAGGCAAACCGGAGAGAGAAGGCAAGAGAGTTTATTGGGGTGCGAGTATTTAAGAGGCAGGACGGGGGGCGAGCGGGCGGAGGCTGCTGATCTGGGAAGAAGGGGCAGTCTCTGTGAGAAAGTTGCGCTAGTCTATTTTGGTTGTTCCTTTCTCTACTGGTGTTTTTTTTTAAAAAAAATTGTTAACAGTAAATTCAAGCGATTTCCTCACCTAAAGCCTTCGAGCAAACCGCTTTCCCAAGCAGTGCATTACAGGGGTCAGAAAGGCGTTCTTGGTTTGTCTGGTCTTTCTTTCTGCTATCTTGGGTGGCCCGTGCGCCCCTCCCGCTGTGACCCTGCAGGTTGTTAAGAAAGCTAAACCATAATCGGAATTAGAATCGGGTAGGGACGAGGGGGCAGGGGCCAACCGATCAGCTGCCCATGCTTGGTATGCCCAGGGACCAATCACCCATCCGCCTTGCTTCGGATTGGTTTGGTTAGGCAGTGAGTGCTTCGAGAATCAATCTTGTTGTGGGCCCGTGGGACCCGATCCAGACGCGTCGAACCTGGGAGGGGAATTGTCCAGCCTTGAAATAATTCGCGTCTTTTCGAGATCAGTAGGACCAGGCCACTTCTAAAGTATGTTCAACGATCAAGACGCCTTGCACCTGGGCAGACCATGTTCATACATAGTAAGTACTCCGTACTACTCTAATTCGAGATACGCGCACGATCCACCCAAGACAGATACTGTAACCCCTCTCTTCCCAACCATTCGCTACGTGGATCGGCCGCATCGTGAGTACTCTCGTCCTTGGAGTCATACGTACACACACACATACACACGAGCACGATATCAAAGCGAGATGGATAGATATACCTGGTGAGTTCAGTGAGGCACGTATACCTCTAAAAGATGACTTCCATTGAGGCTGCTGACCAGTCTAATGATTAATTCTAAGATAACAGGGGCTGGCAACATGACATGGACGCTGCACGGACAGGAACTGTGCATGCCTGCAACGGCCCTGTCCATCTATCTGTGTGATATGCCCTTTTTCTTCGGTGTCTCCTTGCCCCCATCCCTTCTGTGGCGCCCGGGCTCCAGCGGACCAACGACGGCGGTAAGTAGTCATTTCGGGCGCCCTTTATGATGCTCAGTTTTTTTTTTTAAAAAAATTTCAAAGACCTCTCCGAGTGTTGGGGGGGAGGGAGGAGGGGGGGGGAGGCTCTTGTCTCTATGCCGCAGCTTCCGAAAAACCATCTAGGGCCTTATACAAAGGTGATGATTATGGCCCGATGTTGTCGGCCGGCGATGGGGGAAGTCCCACCAAGGTGAACAAGTAGAGCGGGCTTATTCTGTGGTATCAGTAACGATGTTTCCCTGCGCCAGTACAATCAGCGCATTCAAGAACAATAATGTCCCTTGGGCAACGAGAGGATGAGAGAGAGTCAAGCCTTTCAGCCAGCGTTGACTGTGGTTGTCTGCTGTCGCTTCGCAGAGTCTTTGACGTCCTACTGAGAGGTTAGTCAGGGAGACGGGCTGTGTCTGCCACCGTACCATTCATTCCCACCCCCAAGAGGGCCTCTTTTTCAGGGGGCATCTTTCTGTGACGACGACGATTTTGTATCGCGACGTACTTCGGTTGGCATCTTCCGCTTCTTCGCTCCGTTGGTGCCATCTGTTGCTTTTCTCTTCAGAGGTCTCGTGGGCTTGACCTCGCCGGCCTCGAAAACGTCGTCGGGCAGACTCCAGCTTGAGTTGAGGGGCCCAAGTCAGCACGCGCAATTTACGACCATGCGCCGGGTCACCCGAGACTTACTTTCGCACGTGCTGGACGCTGACGGCACATGAATCCTGCAGTTCCTTCTCATACTTCTCCCAGGCAAAGCAGATACTCTTAAACTCGTTGACTTCATAGGATAGGTCGAGGGATTTCGCGCCTGCGTTGTCAATGGTCCTGGCGTTAAGACTGATACCCACGTTTCGAAATAAAAATAAAAATACAATAAAAAGAGGTTGCTGAGAAGAAAAATGGGGGGTACACTACTGACCTTCCCGCAGTTCGAGGCCAATGTAGTGAGTGGATGTGAAGACCCTTTTGGGGGCATCATCGTCTTCTTCCATCTTTACATCGGCGTCTTTGGCATCGAGGGGTTTGGTGTCGTGACCGTGACCGTCGGCGCCCTCTTCTGCCTTCACCTTTCCTGGTGAGGTGGGCGGCTCTGCCTTGGCTGTGCCGTTGCCGCTGGCCGGCTCTGTCTTGAGTGCGTCAGCTTCCTCTTCGTCCTTCACAACATGATCTAGACTCCCGTCGAGGATCTTGTTCCACTCATCAAGCCCACGTGTGCACTTGTGCTTTCGCTCGTAGCCCTTGTTGAACGGCCGGGCCAGCTGGATGGAGGGGTGCCGCTCGAGGCTCTGGACCAGGAGGCGGATCTTGGACTCGACGAAGCCTCCCCAGATCTTGCTGTTCTCCTTGGTCGTGCTGGCCGCGTTGACTATAATGTAATACTTGTAATCCTGGGTGAAGAAGGTGTGTTTGACGAAGAGGGTCTTCCAGGGCTGCTTGCCCAACATGATCTGATCCACCACGCCCGCGAAATGGTCCAGCTCCTTCTGGATGACCGACTTGCTGGAGTGGGTGATGTTGAAGGTTGCGCACATGGACGGATAGGCGGGAGTGATGATGGGCATCAGATGATAACCGTCGCCCTTGTAGACCTTGGGGTTCCACACACGGACCTGGAGGGGGCCCGCCTCCACGTGCTTCAGCAGGACCGGCTGGGGCCAGGGCCAGCGCCGTATGATGTGGAAGAACTTGTTGACGATCACCGCGCCGTTGGCCTTGGGATACAGCTGGCAGACGCGCGCCACCAGCATGGCCCAGGCCACACCTCCGGGGAAGCCCATGATGTTGGCGTAGATGGCCCGCTTCTGGGCCCACAGCTTGATCGCCCGCAGCGCCAGGCGGAACGATGTAGGCTCGGGGACCAGCTTGAGGATGTCGTCCGTGACTCTCGTGCCGTTGAGGGACCGCAGCTCGGCGTCGTCGAGGCCGCGCAGCAGGTTGTTGTCGAGCAGGTCCCAGCCGCTGGACTGGGGGGATCTCGGTCAGGGTGGCGATGCGGGAGAAGATCAGATCTATGCTGATGCCAGAGTACTCGAACTTGATGATGGGGACGAAGGCATCGGTGACGGCGGTCAGGTCGGTGACGGCGCCCGGGGGCGTCATCTCGTTCAGCAGGCCGGGGAACAGTTCGAAAAAGTGCTCCCGTGTAACGTATTTCGGGCCGACGACGAGGGTGTCGATGTCGGAACCCGGGCCAAAGACGCCCAGGCGGTAGCTGCCATAAGTGAAGATGCGGCCGCGCGCCGATTTCTGGATGGCCGGGTTCTCCGAGAAGGTCTTCTCGGCGACCTTCCTGATGAAGACGTCGGCAATGCTCTGGAGGGACTTGAGGACATTCTCCCTAACGATGGCACCGAAGCGGTCAGTTTCTCCAGTGTATTTATTATTCACACAAAACGGAAGCGATCTGGCTGTAGTCCAACACGACGCCCAGCAGAATACCGCTGTCGTGAGGTCTGTCGTACCTCTTTTGGGTCTCTGTCGCGTGCTCGTAGGTGTTCTGGGCCTTGAGTTCTGTGAACAGAGTATCGTTGGAGCGTTTCTCGGACTCGTTAGGCAGGGCCAGCGATATGGGAGGCGTCACACCCCATTGCATATCGGCAGCCATGGCAGCGGTCGAGACACCACAGAGGTTGTTGGTCTTGGTACAGGACAGCAGGACAAGCTGTCTTGGAGAAGATGACAAGAGGAAGAGGAAGGGGGGAGGGGGGGGGAGGGAGAGAGAGAGAGAGAGAGAGAGAGAGGAGTGAAAGAGAAAGAGGCCTTGAAACCAACAAGGTGCTCAGCTTCCGACTTGGGGCAGCAGTGTGTGCGGGTGCGCTTCTACTACGGAGGAAGTGGGGAGAAATTTGATACTACTTTAAAAGGCAACGTCAGGGAGCAGGAGTGGCAGGGGCGGGTCCACTATTTTTCACAGGCGCGGCTCAGGAAGATAGTTAACTTTTTTTGGTCGTCTACGTTTAATAGTCTTCTTTTCCCCTTTCATTTCTCTCGGCTTTCAATTTGTCCAGTGCAGATTTCCAATCATTTTAAAGCTGGGATGTCTCATCTGCAATTAAAAAGAAAAAGAAAAAAAAGAATAAATAAAAAAGAAGATTCTGGGTGGCGCCACCAAGGTGAGACAAGTTCAATCAGCTACAGCCACGTCAACAAAACGCGGCTTCTCTCTCCGAGCCTGTATCCAGTAAGTGCGCCACACACAGCCCTGGGGCAGGCGGTTAGTGAGCAGCGCAGATCAACTCCAGCTGCCTCTTGATCACCTCTCACTGCTCTTGAGGTCAGACCAGGATTCAACCACCCATTCGAGAGCATGGATGTGCCAGCCATGGGTCTTGGAGACCCAGAAGACAACACCGCCCAAGATGCTCATGCCTCCGAACACCTCAAGTGCCACCCAGCCATTGCTCTTCAGCCTTGAGGCAACTTCAAGCAGTCCAAGCGGGTCCTGATGATGCATGGTCACTGGATCGGGCCTCCGCTCCCGAGACAGCCTCTTTGCGCGCAGTCTTGACGGGCTGCGGTCCTGGTTCCTGGCCGGCACGAGTGTCCCGTCCTGGACACACTCGTTCAGCCTTTCTGTCAGCCAGACCGCCCTCTCCCCGCGGGCGAGAGCTTCATAACGGGCCTTCTCGTTTGCCAGGCTCCTCTGCAGATCGGTGGCCCAGTTGGCAAGACGGATCTGTGCCATCCGCTCTTCGCGCTGCGTGTGATCCGCGATGCGTGCAAGCGAGTACGTCCGCGGTGGTCCTGCCGCAACCAGAGAGGCTGATGGCAAGCCGGTCGGCACGCTCAGCGGTCGGTACAGAGCCCTCGGCCGAGATGAGTTTTCCGAGTTCTTCCACTGCAGGAATTTCTTGGCCGCGGCGTGCCTCAGCCAGGAGGCCCCGCCCTCGCTGAATATCTGCTCCACCAGGGTGGTGAGGTCCGAGGGCACCAGCGGCTGGACGTAGTCTGGACTCATCAGGAGGCTGGCATCCATGACATCGTGGTCTGACCCAGGCAGGCTGGAGACGGCGTAGGGCCACGCTGGCTCCGCGCCTCCAGCAGAGGCAGAGGTGGCAAACGAGAACGGCCGCACGTCCGCCTCTTGTAGCTCGCTCCTGATGCGCTCTCTGCTCTGGCTGACGGCCTCGGGGGTCATGGTGTCTGACTGGGCTAGAAGCGGGATCACGTTGGTGAGCGGTGCTAATAATTGCAGATACTTGAGGTCGGCAGGTTTCAGGTCTATAAAAGAGCCGTTCGTCAGCTTGGCCGCTCAGATGGACTTCTCTTGTTGGGGGTGAGGGGCATCCTACTGTTCTGTATGAGGTACAAGGCCACATCGACCTGATTGCCTCCGTCCCCGCCCAACATGTTCAGCATCTCGGAATCAGCCGACGTGTTGGACTGCACCTTTTCGAAGTGAGACTCTACATAACGAATTACGGGAGTAATAGACTCCATACTCTGTTGGCAAAATCAGCACGTCGATGCCCTGGTTCTAGAAAAGGATGAAAGAAGAGGCTGCTTTTTTTTTTTTTTTTTTTCAAACTCACAGATGAACCGTCGCTGTATCCCAGGGTATCAATAAAGCAAATATTCCTGTCTAAGATGGTATCGCCACCTAGGCTCTTTCTACGTTTGAGAAGTCGGGAATCATCCAAATCGGACCACCATTCGGGGTATGGCTTGGTACTCGCAGAGATCTCAGAGATCTGCGTCGTTTCGTTGCTATTCTTGTTTGACCTGGACCTCCCTTTGGGCCGAGGACTCGAACTCGACCTCTGGCTAAGGATGGCTGGCTGCGGAGTGATGGGGTCGACGTGGACGATTGCGTCAGAGGTCTGGACGATAGCCTTGATGAGGGCCGTCTTGCCGGTTCCTGCAACAGACACCTCGTTAGCCTTTGTGTGTGTGTGTTTGTGTGTGTGTGTGTGTGTGTGTGTGTGTGTGTGTTTGTTGCTAGGTTGGTTCAACATTTCCTGCTTACCACAGTCACCGGCGATGAGGATCTTGAGCCTCCCGATGCGCTTGCCCTCGTCTGTGAACGGCCGCCGCGAAGGCATCTTGATGGAGGGCATGACAAGCTGGGACGCACTGCTGCTGTCCATCATGGAGGACGACAGCTCCGGCTGCAGCTCGACGCTCATGCTCAGGGCCTGGCTGGCCACCTCTTCAGAGAGGGAGGCCGCGGTGGAGTTCCTCCGCGAGGAGACCCCGCTTATGGCCGAGGCAGCCCCGGACAAGGACAGCATCAGGGGCGTGATAGGTCTCGAGGTCTCGGTGCTGGCTGGGGCAAGGGTGGGCTGCTGCTGCTGCAGAGGGGCGGGCCGGTCGGAGGAGAGAGAAGCGTCCTCGGGGTGGTCATCGCTGTCGGCGAGGGAGGACGCGGCGGAGGTGCTTGCATCACGGTCCTGTGTAGCGGTGTGCTGCTTGGACGGACTGCTCGGGCCGGGTTCTGTAGGACTACCCACGTCCTCCTGCTGCTGCTGCTGCTTCCGGGGATCACGAGGGGGGCGACGAAGCTTGAGAGCGACTGTCCCAGGGCGGCATCGACAGCGTCCTCGTCGCCGAGGAAGAAGGCGGTCGGGCACCCGTTATCGGTGGGGCGGGGGCGCTGTGGCGGCGTGTCGCCAAATATAGGTCGCATGATGGAGAGAACACATGTACGTCAGGGCAGACTAACTTCCTTCAGAGCGGCAGCGAGCGAGGAGAGGATCACGCCAGGATCGACGGGGGCTATCATGGGAGAGACAAGGTCGCCGGTTTGGTGGGAAGAAGAACTTCAAAGTTGTAGCTTTGAAGAGCGAAACAAAAAAGCTGCCCTTATTTCTAAAAGGGGGAGGAAGGAGGGAAGGGGGTTACTTGGTACGGAGATGACTCGACGTTGGGGTGAGGCGTGAGCTGGTCAGACTCAGCCAGACGAGACTAGGCAGAGGCAGAGGCAGAGAGCACAGTCCATCAAAGAGTGCACAGTGGCAAGATTGGGGGAATCACTCGGTGATGACAACCGTGCGGAATCTATGTGCTACATACTACATAGTACGTATCGTATCGTAATCGTATCATCCCGCGCCCCTCAACTGATACTCCAAAGGGGGCGAAAGGCACTTAACCCAGTGAACCCCGCGCCTGGCCCCGCCGACACAACTCCACAGCCCCTCTTTCCTTGCTGGCAGGGGTTCCCGATAACAGCGCTAACCAACTGTTGCGGGATCTTGTCTTGACTGTATACTAAGTAGCAGTAACTGTGCGTGCTGTGGTAGTTTCAGGCCAGTTACTCTCTCTCCCGACCTTATCATTCTAGACGGAACAGAGGTCAAATCTGTTGGAGCCACAAAGCGGTAACAGGGCATGAGACATCCAATACCTCTTCTGAAGCCTGGAGGAGATGCACCCAAAGTAGCAGTGGCCGAGGCTCGTCATCTAAGATATTGAGTCAACACGAGTTTTGACACTTGTCAGACACAAGTCTCGAGTGATGATGCATTTGCACGCCTTCCAGTCTGCCCCTTGCACGTCCGAGCAACACGACATTATGAGTCTGGATGGTTCTGCATACAAGGAATAGTAGAAACCCACTGGTGACTGACTGCTCTCCCTCTCTCTCTCTCTCTCGTGTGAAGACTCCCCACCAGCTAGCTTGGCAAGCAGGCGGACGGCCAAAAAAAAAAAAAAAAAAAAAAAAAAGGCACTATCACTTCAATAGTAACAAGAAGATGGCCCCCGGTCCGTTGGTTGTACAATAGAGTGGCATTGGGTAACTAACTCGTCAGGCGAGGTTCTCTATAATGCGTCGGTGCCCTTGCAGCCTTTTCCGGGAAGAGGGAAACCCTGAATGCAGTTCCTCATCCCCAACGACCGGGTTTCTTGCCCGGCACCTGTACTTGCTCCGCCTGTCCCGTGTCCCACGGGTTATCTCCCCACCTCGTTGAGCATCATCCAGCTGTCGTCGTTCAGCATGTCTCCCGTCACCTGCGCATACATCCCCGACGCATCTTGTGCCCCGTCCCACTCGCTCAGTCCCTGAAACATATTCATATCGACGACGTCGTTCACCTGGCCTTCTCCTGCACCCGTCGCCTCAAAAACCTTGGCGCTCACCACCGCATCCGCTAGCATGATCCCGCCGTCGATCGAGCTGCTCGTCCTCCCCACCGGCGGCCCGGACGTGGTCGTCCCAGGGCTGATCCCCGAGCTCGCTGGTGTGGAGTGGCTATTGTTCATTAGACCAGCCGGCGAGGACCCGGTCGTCGACGAGCCTGTGCGGTGGGGTAGCCTGAACGAGGTCCCCTGCCGACCGGCCTGCGCAGCAGCAGCAGCAGCAGCAGCCTCGTTGCCGCACCACGATGTCGAAGACAGAGACGAGTCCCTCGGTGTGTTGTTATCCGACGAGGGGGGAGACCTCTTCCACCGATGAGGCTGACGCTATCTGGGAGATGCGGAACATGTCGTCGTTTGGCCCCGGTGGGTCGGGCGACATGTTCAGCCGCCTGCGCTTGTTGGAGTTTCCAGACCCTGGGCCATTGTGGTTCTTGCCAAAGGACTGCGGGTCCAGCTGCCACGCGTCCGCCTCTAGAATGGTTGTGTCGGACGGCTTCCTCGCCAGGCCAATATAACTGCCCAGCTTCCTGCCGATCGGCTTGTTCAGAGGCAGCCTTCCCGGTAGAGGCGGCAGGATGTCAGTCTTTCTAGAGACCTGGGACCGTGCAAACAAGGGGATGTTATTTCCACACGGCGAAAATCCCGATATGGTCTCAGCAGTATACTTGCTGGGGTCGGGGACGCAGAGGAGATGGAGCAGGTTCGCACGCTCGAGGTCCACCATGACCTGCCGGAGGAAGTTGAGGGTGATGAGGTGTTGTTTGCCGATGGCGTCCATGGCCATGATGAGGAATTCGAGGTCTGCTTTGGTCTTGGGCGACAGGCCCTGTTCATCCTGGGCCTGTATGATGCAGACGGAGCTGGCGACATAGAGTGCGAGCGCGACAAGAGGACTCCTCTTCAGATCCGAAGGAAAGAAGAAAAGAAAGGAAAGGGTGTGAGCTTGACGTACAGTCGGGAGAAGAGGCTTAGAAGGGTATTACTTACGTAGCCGGCATTTGAGTGAGAGGTCATCTTGACGATGCTCACCACCTCTTGGGCTGCGGTTACAAGACGGGTCTTGATGGTCATCCTGATAACATCGGGAAAATTGTGCTCGTTTGCCTGCTCATAGGCACTGTTGTGGAGACAGATGACCGAGGCATGAAGATTAAGGTTTGTGTGGACGGCGATTGGATCCCTCAAGTGCGCTGGCAGACGGAATCCTTCTGGTAGAAACATGAAGGTGCTGGACAGTAGGTTATCTAGCTCCCGATGCCTGTTCCAATATTGGCCATATTCGTAGTTGTCTGCGGCGTCGTCCGGCCTCGAATGGTGGACGTGTTTCATGATTCGGTTGAACAAATGGCATATCACGGCAGCTCCGGCGAAGGACGAGTAGGGAGAGCCCTGGAAGACATCCTGTAGCCGGCAGGTGGTCTCCTCACGACCCTGGTTAAATGCCGCTTCGGAGCTGGGGAGATGCGTGGTGACCTGTGAACATGATTTAGCCTCTTGTGGTTTCTTCGAAGCAGATCTGTCTCGCCCACACAGGCCACGGGGTGGTGAGCCTAACCTCCTCTGGGTCGATCAACGTCGGCCAGCCTGTGCTTATAGATGCATGAGAATCGATTGCAAATGCACCCCAGAATGTTCGTCTCCTCTCTAACACCACACAAGGCCATTGTCAGCAAGCCAGCCAGCTGTGGTCGCGAGAGACATCCGTACCGCCGCCGCCGCCGCCACTCACTCACCTTCCAGCTCAGTCCAGTCTTTTGGAGGTGCTAGTGTGGGCGCCATTTTCTGCTCGGCGTTGGGGTCGTCGAGTTTATGTAGGCCCATCATGTGCAAGAGCTTGATACACCGAGCTGCGGACATGGCAGCCCGGGTGAACCACATGCACCTGGCCTCGTTGGTGGCCATGAGAGCCCAGGCCTGGGCGTGAGCAATGGTAAGAAAGTGCTCGCCGTCTCCCTGCGGGGCGACAACCAGATCAGCAAAAGAGGCTCCTACAGCAGTTGACGAGACAACACCTGTGTTGTCGGATGCCACATACTCTGAGCTCGTCTTCCTCGAGATAATGGCGAGCACGGCGGTGGAATGCGTCATGATAACCCGAGTACTTGTCATGACCGTTTGTGGCCATGGTCCAGATGGCATATTGCAAGGCCATGGGTGGCCTCAGGTGAGGGGCCGAGTAGAAGGCTGTCATGTACCGCCCAGGATGGACGATGGGTATCAGAGGGTGCTGCTTTGCGAAGTAGGTCTGATGTCTTTTTTTAGGGGGTGGTTCGACCAGAGTCAGCATGATAAGAAGACCTCAGGCCTCCAAGCTCAGGCCGCCTTTTGTGTGTGTGTGTGTGAGAGAGAGAGAGAGAGAGAGAGAGAGAGAGAGAGAGAGAGAGAGAGGGACCCACAGCTCCTCAATCATCTTGGTCGGTGGTAGGGCCTCGAAGAGCCCGAGGCCCAGCAGCTCGTAGCCTGACGCCCCGGCATTCTCCTGCCTGGGCCTGTACCGCATGTCTGGCGTGGTAAAGGGTACACCCCACCCCATGGGCGGTACGGTGCTGTAGCTGTCCGAGTTCTCACCCAGGCCGGGAACGTCGTCACTGGTGGTGAAGTTCCAGTTGAGGGATTCGTCCGTGAACGTTTGTCTCGAGGCGTCGATCGAGCCTTGATACCCAGGACGCGGGAGTGAGCCATCCTGACCGTGATCGTCCTGAGAAGAAGCATTCCTCCCTTGGGCCTGACGAGGACCATCTTGTCTGCCACTGCTGTTCTCAGGAGCAGGCCCCGTCTTGCTGGCAGCATCTTTCAGTAACACCTCCACCTGAGCTGCGTGTGTGAGAGGGAGGGAGGTCAGCTAGAACGGGTGAGGCGAGAGCATGAGAGCATGAACTCCATACCTAGGCGCTCCTCCAGCTCCTTGACGTTCCTCCTCTTGAAGGCAGGCTTCCTCCTGGACTCTGGATACTGACACTCGGCCTTCAGCTTGGAACACCTGGTGCATGCAGGCTTGGTCCGGTCGCATTTCAACTTCCGGCTCCGGCATGCCACGCATGCAAGAGGCTCAAGGTCGTCGTTGCCACCATCACCACCACCGATTCCCGGCCCGGCTTCACGTGCCGCCGCATCAGCCGCTGACCCCTCCTCTTCCGACATGGTGTGATGCTGGTCTGTCGTCGTCGTCGTACTGTTCTTCTTCTTCTTAATAGTGCCTCCGGCAAGACGTGATTCAGATTCTCATCACATTATAAAAAATGGTTTCATTGGAAATAAAAAAAGAATTTGAAAAATAAAAATAAAGGGAACGTGATCCTTTGTCCTCCCTTCTCTGTCTTTCTTTTTTTTCTTCTCTCTTTTCCTCTTCCTACCCCTAGCGATCCAGCATCAGCCTGACATGTGTTTTCCTTGTAAGGCTGATATTAACAACGATGACTGATGCTGGGGCCAGTCACCGCGCAGCCAAACCCTCGGACAACTTAGACGGTGGGATTTTGCTCCGTTGTCCGAGCAGAGCAGAGAGGCAGGTGCGAGGTGGTAAAGTCATGACGTCATCTCTTCCCATCCTAGCTTTATACTATGCGCAAGAGCCGCTGCCTAAGAAATGTGCGTATGGACAAGGCAACGTATTTACTCATGCTGGATTACTTCTTATAATTCGAGAGGATCTTCATGTTAATCGCAAGCTGCAGCTTTAGGGTGGCAGAACTGGAACCATTGTTCGGTCAATCTGGCTTTCGAAGCAACATCCAATACTCATTTTACGTCAGCAGGGAGAACTCATCAGCAGTTCCACAGACAACTCGCCTTGGTCTTGACCGTCCCATTTGAATTGTTGTCAGAAATTACGAGACTTTCTTTGGCCTTTCCTGACTACTACCTATAAGAACAATGTCTCCTGGGGGCTAGCTTATTCTTTTTTTCTTTTTCTTTTCTTGCTTTCTTTCTTTCTTGTTTTCATGGAAGAGAGAGAGAGAGGGCATCTCATCTTGTCCTTTTCTCGAAGCACCAGCCGGCACCGGAGCCAAGATGCCAGCCAGCGCAATCAGTCTGCCGGTGGGATCCGGTATTTCCTGCATATTGATATGATACGCTGCTGCGAGTGGCAGCATGCCTGAGTGGCTGTGTAGGGGTTGGATTCGCAAGATTGGACGTCGTAGTGGAGGGACAATCTCTCGTCTGTCGCGTGTCCCAACAACCGCATTTTCCCACATACCCAGGACAAACGAAGACAAACCAACGGCGTCACGCTCTTGATTTCAAGATTCGTCACAGTAATTAAATCCTTTACTCGCAGCAACAGCATCACCCAAAAGATGACCGCCAAACATCGACCACACATCATCATAGTGGGCGCCGGCGTCATCGGCGCCTCCATCGCATGGCATCTCACAAGACACGCGGTCGGCCCAGACGTGACTATCGTCGCCCAGGACATCGGAGGCACCGCCACACCCTGCTCCTTCGCCTGGCTCAACGCGAGCTGGCATAACCCGAGACCCTACTATGACTTTCGCCGTCGGTCCATGGAGGGCTGGCGGCGCCTTGCGGAGGAGCTGCCCGAGGTATCCAAGGCGCTGCGATGGTGCGGCTCCCTGAGCGTGAGTAGTAGTTCTTGTGTCCCTTCCCTCTTTTCTTCTTCTTCTTCTTCTCCTCCTTCTCCAGTGGGCTGATGATATCTTCTTATGTGGCTCGGGCAGTGGGACATGCAGCCAGACGAGCTGGCCAGATACCTCAAGGAGCACTCAGCCTGGGGCTACGACATCCACCGCGCCGAGCGCGCAGAGATTCAAGCCCTCGAGCCGGCGCTGACCCCCGAGGTTCTCCCGCCAGAATGGGGCCTGCGCGTCGGCGAGGAGGGCGCCGTGGAGGCAGACCAGGCGGCGCGGGCCATGATCAACGCTGCTCAGGAGCGCGGCGCCAAACTTGTCCACGCCACCGTCAACAGCCTGCTCTGGAGGGAGGACAAGGTCACCGGCATCGTCCTGCCATCGTCTGAGGTGCTGTCAGGCGACCACGTCGTGCTAGCCGCCGGCGTGGCCTGCGTAGACCTCTGCAGCCCCGCAGGCATCACCATACCGCTGAAAACCCCAGCCCCGGCAGGCCTCCTCGTGCACTCGAAGCCCCTGGGGAGACGCATCCTGGACCACGTCGTCTACAACCCCCAAGGCCATATGCGCCAGACAGCTGACGGGCGCATCCTGGCCGGGTCGGATTTTGTAGGCGGGGACCCGGGCCCGGACCCGCTGGCCACGGCGCGCGCACAGCTGGAGAAAGTAAAGATGTCCTTCCGGCCCGAGGAGCGGGAGATGCTGGAGCTGGACTACTTTACCATTGGGTATCGCCCGCAGCCCGAGGACGGACTGCCCATTCTTGGGGAGACGGGGGCGGAGGGGCTTTCGCTTGCAGTCATGCATTCGGGGGTGACGAATGCGGCCGTGGTCGGGGAGATCCTGGCTGAGATGGTCTTGACTGGGAAGGCTGATCCCGCCCTGGACATCTTTTCGCTGAAGCGGTTCAGTCAGGGTTGACAGTTTGGGCATTGAGACCTGGTCTTCTCTAACTCGAGCAACAGGTTTTGTCCTTATTCCAAACGACAACAACCAGGAAGCAAAACCATCTACTACTACTGAAGAGGAAAGCACATATCCAAGTGCCCAAAGGCATGTGGGTTCACATACTCGACCGCTCCAGAGGCGAGTGTAAGGAGAATCAATCAAGCCTCGTTTTGAGAACAAATTATGAAGCCTTTTGAGGACAATCTTGGTACACAGCTCTGGAGCATTGGCCAGAATGTGTCTCTCTATTCCCCCAACACACACACGATCCGGTATTCAATGGCTGCCACCATGATGAGCAGTTTCCACCGTCAGCATCATCATCGGCGGCGGCACCACCACCACCACCACCACCATAAACCGCGTCCTCTACCTAGAACGACACCGTATACACACGCACACACAGACACATACATCACGCCCAGAAACCTGTCTATCCAGCAGGAGCCTCATGCCACCATCCTCTTTGTTTTGCCCGGGGCAAGAAGACGGACGTAACACCACCCTCGGACCTTCCTGATCGACAGGCCTGGCCACCGACCGGCTGACTTTGACAACAAAAAAAAAAAAAAAAAAAAAACACGATACCTGTTTGATGTCACCGTACCACAACGCCAGCATAGTCGTTGTCAGACTTGCTGCTGCTGGCCTGTTTCTCTTCTTCCTCCTCTCTTGGTCCTCCACCAACCCTACCACCACTCAACTCTGCCCTCGAGGTCTCAGATCACAGTTAAGACATTGGTCGGGTTTTATGAAGCCCCCTGTACATATTGTATGGCGTGAGGAGGGCAGCACAGAAAGAATTTTCGCTGACCGCTTCCTCTTTCTCTCTCACTCATCAACACAGACTACAGGAGGAGGATCGTGGTACTCGGGACGCCGCGCAGGGGCAACAAGACACAGAAGTTGGCCGAAGCTCAACGCGGCAGACCGGTCCGTTGGTTTGCATTACCAGATGCTCCTTTTCCTTGTCCTCTCCTTCCGCCCCCCCTTTCTTTCTCCTCCTTGGCACCATGTTGGGCGCGGACCCGAGGCCAAGGACTCGATTTCAACTACGGTAGAACTTAATATGTGTGCTTCGATCTATCTTAATTCTGGACCGAACCTTAATTGGCGATTGGCACCGGCCACTCGGTATTGTTAGTGTGCTCGGGTTGCAGAGGCATGGTTTGGGGCTGGCTAGAAGATGCGTTGGCGTTTTGTCTCAGAATGGATTTCTCTGCAGATGCAGGTGACAGGGCTGTTTATGCCTCAAGGAGTGTGGGAAAGCCCTCTCTGTCTGTCTGTCTGTCTGTCTCTCTCTCGCATGCTCAGGTTGACAAGAAGAGACTTGACAACTCACGCACCGTCGAACCAGGGATGTCTCGGGTCTAGATCTGGTTCGAAAGCCCACCTCAGGGCCTGCTCCGCTCCGCCTGCAAGTCCCTGGGTGGTGCCAATGATGATAATGATGATGATGATCGCGATAGGCTTGTCAATGCTCCTCCTCCTCCTGCAAGCCAACCTGAGTGGGGCCGTGGCGAAGGGAGGTGGTAACAACCAAATGTCGCAGAGAATGGGCCTCGTGACGCGACGGTATATCATGCTACTATGTAGATGCATGCAAAGGTACATCAGGTGCGATGCGTGTGTGAATGCTCAGGGCTTGCATGACGAGTACGGACGTACACAGTACTCCGTATACTACTTGGTGGCACGGGGGATTCCAGCAACCAACCCCCCCCCTCCCCCTGGCCAATCCACATCACAGTTCAGCAAGTTGCTGGGGACACAACGATGCATATGCGTGGTGGTGTTGGCAGCGAATTTTGCATGCAGGACTACGGCCTAGACTGCGGGCCTTGTAGTGGTTCAGGAGGGAAGCCTAGAGGTACCTTTGCTGCAGCATGACTTGTCATCTTTTTCCCCCTTGGTCTTTTTTTTCTTTTTGGGTTTCTCCTGCAGCTTTCCAACGAACGCACGGCTCGTGACCCCTGTCGACCTCATGAAGAAGAGTCTCCACCACGGTGTGCATCGTGCGTCCTTAGGGGGGGGGGAGAGAGAGGGAACGCCACCATGAAGTAAATAGTAGCCGGGCATCTGCTGCAGACGGAGAGGGTTTTGCAGGTAGACGAAAACTAGCCCATGATCGGCCTCCCTCTCCCCTCCTTGTCCTCTCTGTGCAGGATCAGCCCTCGCGTATCTCGAATGCAGGCGCGGAAGCGGCGGCCAACCGGGGTCCTGTATGGTGTGAGAGACAGGCCCCATGCAGCAGCCGGTAGCTGTGTTCCCCGGCTGCCAGGATTGACAAGTTGATCCCACTTCCACTTGTGCGCAATATGCACACACAGACACACACCCATCCTTTCCCTCATCTGATGTTGTGACCGGTCTGCAGTGACCTGGTCATCATGGCAGCGCAGCCGGCGCTTGGGGAGAATGTGTGTGTGTCTGTCTATTCGGCAGGCTCTCGAGATGGGGAAAACCCGCCCCTTTTGGGTATTGCTTGCGCAAGTGCATGGCACCGCGTGGCTGCCGGAAGCCAGCATAAGCAACAAACAGCGTTTAGTGCTTGGCCTTGTCAACTTCGGAGGATCATGCCCGTCCCCGCTGCCCCTTGAAGCTGCCAGAAATTATGTATGACACCCTCTCTCTCTCTACCCACGGCGTGAGACGGCAGCGAGTGACAGGTCCCGTGGACCCTACACTTCGAACCATCTCATCCCGGAGGAGGTCACAGCTCCTGGAGAGAGAGACGGCATGGCTGAGCTGACATGACTAGCTTGGCGGCGAGCATGACCTTGATCGTGAGCCCAAAGCAATCTAAGTCGGAGGTGTGGTGCTGAGAGGCAATATCAACCACAGTAGTGCTTGTGGAGCCTCGAAGCGCAGGCTTCTGGCGGGTTGCTCCTTGTACACCAGCTCGTGTTCCTGTCTCGCGGCTGTCATGCTGAGAAATCCGTTGGCCCAGGCGGTCAAAACCCTGACGCTAAAAGCGGTGATGAGGTTTTGAAGATGTCACAAGCAGAACGAAACGAAACGCTGAATGGCTACACCCATCCACTATGTATGCACTATATACTGTGTACTATGTAGGATCTGTCCATCTCTGTCTGCTGATGTACTGTGTACTTAGGTACTTGGGTACTTTGACAACCGGGGGGCGGGGGCAAATCTCCCCATGCCTTCCCCTCAAGAGCCCACGGGTTCTTAAGTTCTCCGTACGGACGTACATAGTAGTAAAGTTGGGGGGAAGGAGCCACTGGAGCCCGTAGGCTAAGAAGTACCCTACACCAAGGGCAGGCAACAATGGTGCACGGATCACCGTGATCAACAAACGATCTGGTCTGGTCCTTCCGCGAGGGTAGATCTTTCCCACAACTCAATTCGACTCGACTCAAAACCCACCTTGCAACTCAACGACCAGGGGACCTCAGCAGCCTCAGGCCCGACTCAACCTTCCCATCAGTGCTTCGAGAGCGTCTCCTCCAACAGCGTTTTCTTCTTCTTTCCCTCCGAAACCCAGACCCACACTGACCCTCCTCGTGCTCCGGGTCCGAGGCTTGGGAGATGTGGAGCGCAGAGCAAAAGCCGAGCAAAGCCATCCTCCGTAATCCGATGCCATGTCCTCCTTGTCACCTTATCCCCTTCTCTCTCTTTTGTTTTCTTCAGCCCTGACGGAAACGGCTTGGAATTAGAGCCCTTCGGAAGATGACCGTTTGCACTGTCTGGAGAGCCTAGACCCTGACCAACTGGGGAGGCAGGGGGCGGGGGGTGTTGAACAGGGTGCAGAGGAAGGGGGGGGAGAGTGTGGCAGGCTGTCAAGACCTTCTCTCTCTCTCTTCTGCCCTCGAGGGTATTTCTCTGTTGCAGCTTGTCAGGGGCTGAGACCCTAGGCCCGGCTTCAACCTCAGCTGGCACTTCTACACTCCAGCATACGATGCGCTCCGTCCTTCACAGGGTTGCTGGTCCTTCACAGGGTTGCTGTCATGGGGGACTGACGTGGATCGATGATTTCGGAGACTTGGGTGTGCTGTCCACACTTAAGTGACAAGAGTCACGTCCTAAGCCTGCTCGGCAGGGTATCCCGAGATGCCACACATCTCGACCGGCACGCACGTCAAAATCGCTGACGCTGCTTGATATGGACACAACGCCTAGCTGCCCCGCAAGAGCATGGCACCACTTTTGCCAATAACCAACATCATTCGATTATGAAGTATCTACCCTACGCCACTTTTTAATGGGTTCACTGTGGCTGGGGGAAGGGGGCTCTGACGAGGTGCAAAGTCGCGGTAGCCGGGTATTTTCCCTTTTCGGCCAGCTGATATTATTCCGTGATCTCAATTACTCTGGTATCCCTCCTCATCCTTGAGGAGGGAAGGGGGTTGGATGAAGCTTTCTCCCTGGAAGACGAATAATCAACACGGCAAAAGATCCCAACACAATCTGAAGCAGCCATCATCTCTCTCGACGGAGGGAGAGAGGCGAGGGAGGGACCAAGTCACCGTGTCAGACACAAATGCCCTGTCAGCCCATGACACATGGTAGCAATTTTTCCTGGGCTGGTGGTCATCTTGCAAAGTGTTGCACACACACACACACACACAAGATTGATGGCTAATTTGGCCACACACACACGCACGCACGTACACGCACTGCACACACATATACACCCACACCCACACACCCGGTCCTGCTCATGATTCACGACACCGGACCTGTCAAGGGCCCCAATCTATCAGGGACAGGGGCTCGCAGCGGATGCTACAAGTACTATGTACCATGTACGATGATGGCAGCTGTGCAGATCCTAGCCAGGGGCCCTAGGGTTGGCATCGGGCTGCGCGTGATTAGTGCCTGTGTGCAGCTCTCTGGGTTGTCATTCGACAGACAGGGTCCTAAAAGGCGAGCTGGTGCAATGACGAGGCGGGAAGCAGGGCCTGTTCTTGATCGGAGGATGCATGAAGTTTGCATCCTTACATGCCCACCCGGCCGCCGAGCAGAGCACAGCAGATGCGGTGGGAACTGGGCAGCAAGCAAAGCCCCCGTGCTCGGCGCATGCCCCCCAAGATGGCCATGACCACTGCTGAGAGAGACAGCCACCCAGACACCCTAGCACCACTACAGAAGCGGAAGCAACAGCAGCAGCAGCAGCAGCAGCAGCAGCAGCATGGTGACGCTGGTGCTGGACATCACACGCCCGTCCTTCCCACTTTGAGAGTTGGCCTCTAGCGTGTGCCGTCCCCCCAAGCAAGCATGCATTGGGCTTGTTCAGATCATCTTGTTCGTGCCACTGCCACGCACGCAAAAGCAGCACACGAGAGAGAGGGAGAAAGGAGCCAGCGCGAGGTGGCATGCCGAGGGGGCGAGTGCCACGCTTACCTACGCCCCCTACGCCATCTGTGGTCCTGTGCGCGCTGGAAGACACCAACCCGGGGTCGCATGCCGTGCTTATTGTGTGTGTGTGTGTGTGTGTGTGTGGCTAGTCAGGTAAGTGTGTATTGTTTGTGGCTACATGATGGAATTTTCGTCCGCTTGGTCACCGCCATTGCGTGGTGTAATGTCCTAAGGTTCTTACCCCCACCCCACCCCCCCGGATTGGTCATGAGCTTTCTGGTAAGGCTGCAGAGCAGGTCCTCCTCTAGTTTGCCTCATGTGAGAATGGGGGAACCTCCAGCTGGGGAGGGATGGAGGGGGAGGTCTGAAACCTGCGGGCTGTGAGAGAACGGATCATGGCTCTGAAGGACGAATCCCTCTTGGCCCTGCTATGGATGTGTCATGAGAATCCTCCGTGGCTTGGTACAATCACAGCTGTGCGTGGTGACAAGCATGGACATTAATTTCAGCGAGGGAAGAGAGAGCGTGTGTGTGTGACTGGTCTTGGGAGGAGGAGGAAGGGGGGCACTGGCACGGACATACGCCTGAACCTGTGACCGCCGCCGAGAATGCCGGGAGCCTTGTCGGTTTCTTTGCCGTTCTGAAGCACACACACAGACACATACACTCACACTTACACACACACACAGAAGCAAGCAGCTGGGGGTGGGGGTGTGGTAGTCAACGAGCACCAGATCAGCCCCCCTTCTACCAGGCCAGCTATTGTTCGGGCATCTCAGGTGAGAAAAAGTGGTCGCCGACCAACACAAAACTTTTTTACCCGACGCACATGAAGCCATACTGCATGCATCAGCCTACTACCCGAAGACAACCTCTTTCCTCAAAACTTGTGCGTGGACGTTTGCGGAACTCCTGTCCATCCTCCCCATTCTCGTTGGACAAGACGAAACATGGATTTGGGTTGGAGGGGCAATTCCTAGCGGTCCAGGAAAAGAAACTTGAGGCGGCAAGAGAGTGTCTCAGAGAGACAGAAAGAGAGACAACACCCATACTTAGGCCCTCTTTTCCCGGTCCAAGACAAGGCGTCACTTCGCTCTTCCCGCCCAACCCTATTCCGTCCGCCTCTGGGGCTTACTTGGCCCTTTCTTTTCCGTCACACCCGGGAAAGCCACATGGTTATCGGGATATAGCGTCTGTGCCTTTCTCTGTTCTCTGCCTCTCCCTCCTCCCCCTGGCGCAACCATCATGTGTATTCTTGCCTGCCTGACTGCCTGCTTGCCTGCCTGCTTGCCTGCCTGCCTGCCTGCCTTCCCGGCTAAGCCAACGACGGAAATGAGCGAGGCGAGTAAGTAACCACCAAAACCGCGCAGCCCGTCCGTCCTTGGAGGCGGTGGAGGGTTGTTGGTGGTCGCCCCCTTCCCCCTTCCCCCTTTACCCTGGCCTCAAAGCAAAACCAAGCTCAATCTATCTGGGACGTGTGACTTTTCAGTTCCAAGAAGGGGGCTTAGGTAGAGACGTAGGGAGGGGGTAGAGGGAGGAAAGAGAGAGACACCCGTTCGTGTAGAGCTTGAGCTCTCTCTGGTTTTTCCCTCCAATTCTTGGTGTCACTGTTACACACCTAAAGAGATAAAGGGTTTGGCTGTGGTTGACCGAACGGACGGTTCAGGAAATGGACAAGGGACCCCCTCTTTCCTCTTCCCTTTTCTCCCCTGGGCTTGAGATCCTGGAAAAGGGAACCAAGAAAAAAAAAAAAAAAAGAGGAAGAACAAAAGTGAAAGATCAGATTGATTGCCGGATTGCTTGTAGTCTGAAACAACTACCGCATGCAATGGGCTGGGCTGTGTACAGTATGTGGGTTTTGATGCTGGGGAGGGGGCACTCTCCCTTTCTCTTCACCGAAAGGCAAAACCGCCCCCTAGTTAGTGGTACTTGGGATAGATTTTGGCGTTCTTTTTTTCTTTTTCTTGATGGACATTGTAGCGCCCTTGTTCAACGTGGGACAGGGCCACACAGGACCAGGCAGGGGGGGGGGGAGGGGGCCTTGAGAGAAGGAGAGAGAGAGAGAAGAAAAAAAGTCATTGATTAGTTCTACTGCGAACCCGGCAGCGTGGTTTAGAAAAGCAAGACCGGGGGGAGGGGTTCCCTTCTCTTTTTTCATTTTTTTTATGCGGGCTCTAAATCCTTGTAGGTCATACAGACATCACATTGTGACTATTGATGTATGTAGGTAGGCGTATGCCGATGGCGGGGGACGGCGGTTCACTTTTTCTTCTTATTTTTCCCTCCCCCTCCTCTTGGTCCGGGCCCACCAGTCGTGTTCGTTACCCCCCTCCTAGGGTTCTGGGGACTGGGGTCTACTCTCGATAAGTGTAACACTGATGTGAAGGGGGAGGGAGGGCGTGAAGCCATGGCTGGCTGGATGGCTTGGATGGCTGATAGGCGGTGACGGGCCCAGCAAGCAGCAGCCCCAACGTTGTTTGTTCACTTTTTTTTTTTTTTTTTTTTTTTTTTTTTTTTTTTAATCAGAGGGGGAGTGAGACAAGACAAGAGACAGACAGGGCGGGAGAAAGAGAAAGCTGGAAATGTTTCTCTTGAAATTCCGCAACCCCTGGTTTACCCAAGAATGCCTTGCTATTTATTATGTTGCTTCTGAAAACAAGGTGAGCCCTGACAGGTCTCGGTCGCCGCCGGCCACGCGATGCAGAGGTATCACTATCTAATTGACTTTCTTGTGTTCTTGTTCTCCCCCCCTTCTCTCTCTTTCTCTCTCTCGCTTGTTTGCTTGTTTGCTTTGCAGATTGCCGCTCAGAACATGGAAAACAGTTTCTTCTAGAAAAAATTGCAAGGATGCCAAAACCCCCTCCCAAATTCTAGCTGCTGCAGATAGCCCGCCCAATGAATGACCCAAATCCGTTTGACCACCTGTCTTCCCCTCGTGGTGATGATTGAAGGTGCCAGCCTGCCTACTCATGTGTGCGTGCGGCGCTCGTGTCCTGTGTTCCTTGTTGATGCCCGGCTGCGTCGTGTGCTCGATTATTTATGACCGATTAATTTATCCATCCAGACGCTCTCGTGGGATTTTTTGGACTTTTTTTTTATTTTTCCTTGTTTCGTTTTTTGTTTCTTGTTTTGGTTCCTCATTGTTGCCTCGTGACGTGATGATGATTATATACAATCCATGCAACAAAGAACCGAAGGGGGGAATAAAAAATGAAAAGATATACAAGGCTAGAGATTCTTTTTCGTTCAGCGCAAGGAAAAAAAAAATAAAAAGTAAACCACTCGCTACTTTAGTCGTGTGCGGAGATGGAGGGTGTCTTCCTCGAAAAGGCTTCCCTCTTTTCTTTAGTAGCTGCCACCTCGCTTCATGTGCTGTGATCGACGGCGGGCTTCCATGTCGTCATCGTAGGGACTATCTCCCCCATCGCTCGTCGTCGGGCTCTGCCGGGTCTTGCGGTCGTCGTACTCACTGCGCTCGCTAGGGGTGAGCAGCTTGCCGTCGGTGGTGCGCGAGGTCATGGCGTCTGACTCGGCACGGGCGTTGTTGATCATCGTGGGCAGCTGCCTGCGGCGGGCGTTGATGAACCAGTTGGAGATTTGGTCTGGAACAAGACAGGTAGGTTAGCCGACTGAATTTTTCTTCTTCCTTCTTTTTCCCTCCTTCTTTTGCCAAAAAAAAAGAAGAAGAAGAAGAAGGAGAAGAAAAAGACGACACTCACTCATCTGGAGGCCGGTCTGCCGCATCAACTCCTGCTTCTCATCCTCGGTGGGATACGGGTGGTGGAGGTGAGCGACAAACCACGTCCTCAATTTATCCGTGGTCTCCTTGGGCAGGTTTCCCCTGCGCTTCCGCTGCTTATTGTCTGTAGCTATGACCAGTGACATCTCGGCGTAGCGCACGTAGTCTGAATAGGGCGTTGGGTAGATGCCGGCGGAAAAGGGCGTCCGGTCCATAGGTGGAATAGCGCCCATGGAGAGCGACTGCAGCCTCGACGGGTGGTGGAAACCATAGGGGTACGGTTGCGGCATCGCCGCCCCAGATCGGTAGGAGGGCGGGTTTGCCTCGTACCGCTGGTCAGGGTGGTGCACGTAGAGAGCTGCTCGGGGTGCCTCCTGGAGGTAGTCATCACTGAGTGGCCCCGGATGCGCGGCATGGGGGCGGCGGGTCCACGCTCCAGGCCCGCAGGAGGTGCGAAGCTGGGCAGGGACGGGCGGATATCAGGGCGGTCCGAAGGCTCCATCGTGGCAGGCGATCGGATCGAGGGCAGGCCCCCAGAGGTAGATGAGGGGGCTGGTCCTCGCGTTTGGCCCGCCCCACTGCTGCTCTGTTGGTGGTGGCGGCGGTGGTGCTCTCTGAGCGTATGCTGGTGAGGCTGGTCGGGGAGGCATGGGCACCTCTGCGTGCCTCGGAGGGCTGTTGTAGTGCCTGGGCACGCGGCTCTGGCGCTCGTCCCTCTCGTCCTCGAGCGACAGCCGCCTTCGCTTGTTCGAGTTTGGCGAGTGGACGTACTCTGTACTCGGAGTCATTAGGCCAGGCCCGGCGGCCGATGGTGAGTTTGCAGATCCAGGAGTCCTTCCTGACCCATCCTGGTGTCCGACACGTAGTTGTAATTCAGGAATGGCCTTTTGAGGGGTCCGAGATGTCAGTGGTATTGTCGAGGAGGAATGAGAGACAGAGAGAGAGAGAGCCTTACCTGTCGAATAGATGGGAGGGCGACGACCTGGACAGGCTGATGAGGAGGAGCATCATACCTCGTTCTTGAGGAGTAGGAGGAGGAGGAGGAGTAGTCTGCCGTCATCCTCGGCTCGTCCCAGACGTGACGAAAAGGAGGGTGGGGGTGGGCGTGGCCATGGCGAGCATCGACATCTTGGCCTCCTGTTCAGATCGGCTGTGGTAGAAGTCACTGCGCTCAGTCGAGTGAGGCGTGCCTTCCATAACCCAGGCGAGACACTCTTCGAGAAGGTCCGCTGGAGCTACTGTGAAAACCTCCTTCCCGCTCTCATCAGCAACAAGGTCTCGGAAACTTCTCGTCTGTGGCAGTCGTCGGACAAAACGAGATCTCTTGTCTCTCCCCGGCACCTTCCCAACTGCTGAGGAATGTCTTACCTTTAGAGCCCAACTCCAGAAGAAGAAAAAGAAAAAGAAGTCAGGATTCTTGGAGCGACTTGTTGGCGTAAAATAGTATGTGTTGAGAGGGTGGGTTCCCAGGGGTTTTTGCTTTCTTTTTGCTTTCTTTGGTTCTTTCCTTCTTTCTTCTGCTCTTCTCTTTTCCCAAATCGACGTTGATTGTGAGGTTTATGACGGCCTCGCCTGCGTGTAGTCCATGTGCGAAATTTCTCCAGGCAGACAAGGCTGTCGCTGAGGTGGAGGTGGTACGCTGCTGCGGTTGGACGAACTGTACAAGACCAACAAGGCAGGGACACAGTAAGGCTGGAGGGGTGCAGAGAGGGAGAGAGAAAGGTTCATCAAGTAAAAGGATGGGGGTTGAGTGATCCTTTTTGGTACAACACCAAGAGTGTGATTGGTGGTAGTGTCGGAGAAGGAAAAAAGAGGAAGAGAGAAGGAGTATATAAAAAACAAAGAAAAAGGGAAAAAAAGAAAAGGTTGACGGAAAGGTGTCGGGTAGTAAGCAAGGTAGGAAGTAGTAGTAGTAGAAGTAGTAGTAGTAGAAGTAGTAGTAGTAGTAGTAGTAGTAGTAGTAGTAAAGTAGTCGAGGAAAGGCCACACCAATGGTGACGGATGAGCGCACGGAAGGCTGTGCCAAAAGAGGTAACAGCTGAGAGTGCGTTGTGTGAGTGAGTAGTGAGAGAGAGGAAAAAAGGTCTCGGGAGGCGGTGGGTTTTTGATCAAAGCAAATCTTCAACAGGGTAGAAAGAAGATGGGATGGGCTCAGGTGAAACTGACAGGTGCTTAGCTCCAAGTCATTACACACACGCACGCACACACTCATACACACACATACATACACACAAACACACACACAGACGCCACGAGGATGGGGCCAGCGCTTCGGAAGAGAGGAAGGAGAGGAAGAGACCAAACAGCAAGCGGAGGAGGAAACGTTTTTCAGAGAGAGAAAGGGAGGCGTCAAAATGGTTTAATGTATGATCCTGGCAGACTGCGGAAGAGACGCCGGGCTGGGCAGAGATGCTCTACGATGTTGAGGAGGCTAAGCCTGAAGAAGACCAGACATGCGAGACATTGGGGGGGTGTGGGTGACAACAAGCACGATACCCACCCACTACAGTTCCGGACGATCACAGAGGAGACAGAGAGAGAGAGAGAGGGCGAGAAAGGGAGGGGGGTGAGGGGCAGGGAAGGGGGTTCAAGAGAGAGCCCGAGAGAGAGAGAAGTGACAAGAGAGACAAGACAAGAGAGACAGAGGCCTTGTCACCCCGTATACAGTACCCATAACACGATTTATGGGGGACCCATAGTGAGCCCCGTCTCCATCCCGTGCCGTATGTAAAGACGGTGGGTGATGTGATGACGGGGCTGGCGGAAACAAGTGGAGGAAGGGCGATGGGCAGTAGAGAAATTTAGTGCTGCTACCCGAATTCCGTGCGTCGTCCAGGAGAGAGAGGGGTGACAAAAGGTTGAAGGAGACGGAGAGAGAAATGGAGCTTGGGCGAGGGCGGAGGGCGAGACAGAGACAGAGGGCGGAGCCTTGGGCGCATGGCCAAGACCTGGGCCTTCTGGGAGCTCCATTCTGGCGCAGTGACAGGGAGGAGAAGAGGAGAAGAGGAGAAGAGGAGAAGAACGCGGTCGACGACAAGGGGCACCTTGGGGACGAGGGACCCGCTGCGGGTTACGGATGGCGTCTGCTGGGCTGCTGGGCTGCTGGGTTGCTGGGGGGTGTGCTGGTGTGTGTGTTTTGCTTGGTACACACACATAGTAACATACTTAGTAGCAGTAGTGGTGGTGGTGGTGACCGTGGTTGTGGGCGGCGGTGGTGCCAGGCTCGTGGTGGGACCGGGATTGTCAACACCCACGGTCTGGTCCCTACCTCCTTGTCCTGTTGTCGTATGTCTCCTTGTCCATGTCCACCCAAGGTCGATGCATAGTAGTGTAGCCTGCGGGTTCTGGGTCTTGACTTATGGATCCGCGCCAAGGGGCCCTGACAAAACAATTGTCGGCTCCTCAAGACGGCACCAGGGGTGTGTGGGATTTGGTGGATGGATGGATCGGGACAGACAAGAAAGAAGGAGGATTCCGTCTGCAGAGAGAACGTACCATGTACAACTCACTTGGTCAGATACCGTAGTACTACAGAGTAGGATATTACCATGTTACTGCGTAAATCGACCCGTCGGCCAAGGAGGGAGGGGAAAAAGAAGGGCCAAGCGAGAAGCATACAGTACACGACGGGACATACCGGGACGAGACCTGCCAAACAAGCAACTCTCTCTCTCTCTCTCTCTCTCTCTCTCTCTCTCTCTCTTCTCCAATAGAATTACATGCAGTAGTGCGCATGCAGTAAAAACTCTATGATGCTAAAGTGGCCACATGCGAACCACACACCACACAATATGCACGTAGTCGGCATGGCATGCGTGCGTGCTAGCTCTGCTGCCCATCATCTCTTCTCCTCGGAGTGAGAGAGAGAGAGAGAGACCAAGCAAGCTCCAGAGGGCGGTTGAGGAGGGAAAGAAACCCAGGAGCTTCTGGGTTACATGGGCTGGGCTGGCTGTCGGCGGGCCGGCTCACTGGGCCCATGACGGTGAGTGACGAGATGGAACAGATATCTGTGCCCTTCTGTCTAATCCAGGGACGGACTCGGAGTCATACTATGTACCATAGTAGCAGTGCTATGGTGGTAGCATTTCGTGCTAAGGTGCTATAGTAGTGGATACACACTACCATAGCGCTGCGACTCGATTCATGACCTGGCTTTTGGCAGGACTGACTTGACACCGTGGACAATTGTGTGTGCCTGTGTGGGTGTGGTGGATTGATTGACTGCTCGTGGTGGTGCATGATGGCGACTTTGGTTGACTTTGTCGTCCCCCTCCCAAAAAAGGCCCCAAGTCGCAGTTTTGTTCGGTTGTGGGACATCCCAGAGATGATACTCGGCTGTCAGGCAGGTGCTACCTGTGAGCAGCTTACCTAAGGATGCTCTTCCCGTCCCAATCAGAAGGTCTCGCCTCGGAAGGGTACAGTACTATTACGTAGTAGGCTGTATCCGGGTACCTCCTGCCCTCCCAACAAGCTATGCACCACAACACAGAGTACGTACCGCACAGTACGTTTACATAGTATGCAGGATATCAAGAGTATCCTGGTATTTCTGTGTGTGTTATCACAAGACGTGTCGCCACGTAATTCTCTGCAGCTCCTCTTCCTTGCCTCGAGCCAACTTCTCCCCCCTCCCTCGACGAACAGCGTTCCATCAAGCACACGCAGGGCCCCGTATTCGCCTACCAGCTCTCGATGCTGCCGTCGACAAGAGTTTTGGTCATGTCATCGATGTCACCGCGTCGCAATCACTGAAACTTTATCGGCTCCGGTCGGCATACGACCTACGACTAGGCCCCATTTTTTTTCCCCTTCCCGTTCTATCACTTCCCCCTCTTTCTAACCTCTTTGCCCTTTCTAATTTAATTTTTTTATCTGTCATGTGCTAGGCGCACCAACCGTGCGGCTGTCGAGTGTATTAGCGCCCACGCCGTCCCTTGGGGTGGTGTCATTTCAACAGCCGCGGCAGCTCTCCTGTGAACTGACGTTGGGGGGGGGAGGCATCTACCCGTCATTAGGTCCTCGAGGAAACCCCGAATGTTTTCGGTCGCATTGGCCGCACACGCAACCGAGCCGGCTTTATGTAGCTAGATGAAAGTGTTACCGACTCCTCGGGAGCTGGCCCGCTATGATGGGCCAGAGGGGCCAATGTTCTGTGCTATTGCAAATGTCTGATACCTAGTGGCCAGGAAGGGATCTTCGCTGCCATGCTATGCGCCATAGCAGCATGGCTCGACCGGTCGCCTGTGGGCCCGTTGGCCCAGCTATGACAGAACCGACCGTCTACTTACGCCCTTGGGCGACGGGCTTGGCCTGAAGAGCCGGTCCCTGGGGCGGTCGCAACAGCCGAGAATTCCAGCCTCATCACCAAGGCTACCTACACTTCTTTCGTGCTCGTGATGCCATCGGCTGCAGCTCCTTGCTAGGCGCGACGGGCTGGCTCGTCACCACATCACTAAACCTTCCGCGGCTGTGGGCTGGCCAGCTCGAAGGTCTAGATCTCCCACGGCGTCTCGATCCGTCAACGTCGCGGTAACAGAACCACCCCGCCGGTAGTCAACGAACAGGCCCTTCATCCACTCGCTAGCATCACCCCAAAGGGTTCAAAACACGCCCGAGATTGGCTAGAGGAGAAACCTTATGCTGTGCCGGCTTCCGAGGCGTGCAGGCTGCTTCGTTTTGTTTCCTCTGCATCAAGCCGTCACATCGTCTAGCCAATCGCTCTGCAGCCCATCAAACGTCGGATCAACCTGGAAACTCGGGAACCTGCGAAGCTCACATGCACAACCACCAGTCGGGTGAGGAGGGGGGGAGAGAAGAGGGTGGGGGGCGTCAATAAGGTTGTAGATGACACGCCCACGTCAGATTCTTCATCTCGTCTTTCAGTCCCTGCAAGACCAGGGTTTCAGCGTTGACGCCTGTCGCTGTTGGCAGCCGCCACTCCGGTGTCAAAACCAAGCTTTTTGTCTACGAGCTGTCTTGAGACGACGACGACGACGCCGCCGGCCGCCATCTCCATCTCCAGTCAGCAGCACAGCCATGCGCAGAGGGGCACCACATTGCTAGCTCATCCCAAAACCTGGTCTGCAGGGCAACACCGCCCAGTCACCAAGTCGTCACAAGTCAATCCATCCCGTCATCTTGTCACAGCCAAAACCGGGAAGCCAAGGCACCTGAACCGCCACTGGCTCCAGGCGACTTGACTTGGCACCCAGGTGTGTGAGCAGAACGGTAGCCGACCCGTCAAAAACCCTAAATTGCACGGAGCATCTGAGTAACTTCCGAAGCAGCCCAAACTCTGCAACGACTGCGTGAAACAAATTCACAGAGAAGAAGGGAAAAAAAAGTGGAAAAAAGAGCACCGGCTATCCTTGACAGGTGACAAGACTGGAGCAGCGTGACAAAAGATTCTGCAGATTACAAACTCACAGGTGCACAGGCTGGGTTGCAGCCTTTTGCATGCGGTCCCGCTCAAGGTATGGAGAGGGAGAGAGAGGAGAGTGAGCCGTCTCAAAAGAGCGGTCTGTCTCTCTTCTCTGCTCGGCGTGGATGGCAAAATTCAAACGACCAAGAGATCTGTACGCTGTCCGGCGCAAAAGTAGCTAAGAGGAACGACATGCACACAGCCTTGTCGAGGTTGAGGTCAGCAGTAAGGCTGTTACGTTTTGTGCCACCGAGGCGCAACGTACCACACACACATACTACGGTACACACACACACACATTAGTACGGCAGCCCTGTTGCCCAGGCCTCTGGCAACTCGACCTGTCAACTGGGCTCCAAAGACGGGGGGCCCCGCAGATGCGATTGGTCGATCCTGCAGATCTGCCGGGAGCATCGATTTGGGGCGATCTGGCATGACGGGGTTAGGTTGCTGTCAGTGACAAGCGCTGATTCGCGATTGGGCACCCCTGATCCGTATGCACTGTCATCCGGTTTCTGACCACGGAGCTGGGGCGGGCGTTCGGAATTGGGAGGGGAGGGGGGCCTGAGGTCCCAGCTGATGAAGATCCGTTTCCGAGGCCCTCCTGTCACCGTGCGGGCTTTGATTCCTTCATGGCCCCGCGACCAGGTTCAACCCAGCAAATGACATGATTTCCCCCCTTTCCCTTGACAGCACAATCGATTCGTGATGGGCCTTTTGTCTCATCTGGCGCTTCTCATGAATACCCATATCGAATCTCCACAATAACGCATCTCCGGCAGCCAATGCCAAAAGGGCGAGATCGAGACATCCCCTTTGTTGGATTTGGTCCATGGTTACGAACGCATCAATCGTGGAGGGCAAGGGAGAAAGAAGACGATAAAAGAGAAGCAAGACATTAGTGGGATCAGCGTTGTGGTCAGGGTTGTAGCGTGCCTCCAGATGCCGAAGATGAATCCGAATCCGAATCACACAGGAACAGGGCCGGGGTGGTTCCGGAATTGTATTCATCCATGCTGAGGACTTTTTGACGATGCACAATGTCGCCAGAAGACCACAACCCACCTCCACCGCCCCCGAAAAGAAGAAGAAGAAGAAGAAAAGAAGAAAATTACGTGCCTTTCATATGTTGGAGGCTTTAGTCCCTATTCTTCTCTTCCTTCTTTCTGAGAGCACGATTTGTCCCTGTCAAGGCTTCCCTCGCTAGTCAACACAGCTAATTGGCAGCATGACGACTCGATACGACTCAATACGACTCGATCTTCGTACCAGAGTATGGAATCAAAGTCCTTCTCCTTGCTTGGTGGCTGATACTACAGTCCTGCAAGCGCTCCTCCCCCTCCCCCCTTTTTCCCTCTTCCCATGAGGATGTCACGTCAGGAAATTAGAGCCTTCAGGCCTTGCCCGCAGGAACTGCTTGTTTCGACGAGGCAATGGAACAAGATGCGGCTGAGCAAAACACGACTGCGCCTGTCCACCCCTCCCCTGCTTCGCTAAGGCGTCGAGCTGCAAGGTCATCTCGTGGCCTTCCCAATCTTGTCCCCACGTTCCATCTCCTCCTTGATTAGTCCCTCCCCCCGAGGGTGCCGCCTCCCCCGGCCATTGAGTAGCCAGCCTCCTTGGTTCTGAATCGAAACGCTTCCGACCTTCAGAGAAAGTATACAATCTCCACTCGGCCACCCGGCACTTTGGACCTCGAATCTGGTACCGAGATGGCTTCCTCCCTTCCTCATAGCTGTGGTGCCATCTCTATTACTAAGTATGTAAAGGACCCCTTCACCTATGTGGAGGAGGATGAGGAGCAGGAGGAGGAGGAACCGAGGTCTGTCCAATCCATCTCCCCCCTCTCCACCCCCCGCCGTTTCTCGCTACCCCAACGCGTTTATGGCAAAGACCGCCGCAGCGCACCCGGGCATGTCTCAAGTCAGATCGTCATACCTCGAGCATGCAAGCCCCCTTCCAGAGAGAGAGAGAGAGAGAAATCCTACTACCAGAGGGCAAACTCGCACTCGGCTCTAATCTGGGCAGGTCGCTGCTGATTCACGCCTTGATTTTTTTTTTTTTTTTTCCCCTTCATAAACGCGGGTTCAGGATTGCGGTGTCGTGGTAATGAACCCCAAGCCGCGATCTCATATGCGCGGGGGGGGGGAAGTGTTTCATCTCCAGTGGTCCCTGTGCTGTCAATCTCGGACATTGTGCTCTACTTACCTTTTAACTTGATCCTTGGCTCGCTCGCGAGATGGATCGTCCCAATCTCTGATCTAACATGCAGAGACAAGACAACATACCAACTTCCCTCCCCCGGTCGTCTTCGTGGCTGGGGGGCAACGGTGAGAAGAAGTCTCCTATGAGCTTTGGACAACTACGGACGTACAGGATCATCAGCTGGGCTTCAACGACAGGTGACAGATGGACTTACAAGCACGTACAAAACACGAAGACGCGCGGATGGCAATACAATTACCCAAGCAGCTCGTGGATCACTACATCCCAGCCATGGATATTCCTCATATGAGAATGTCCTCTAGTCTGGTGATCTGTGGCCTGCGATGGACATACTAGCTGGCTTTGTTCCGAACCGGTGAGAATGCTGTGTGGCCCATTCCACCCACCGTCGCCCCTGGGACGCACACACGAGCACAGTGGCACCCTATCAACTGAAGGTGTCAGGAAGCTTTACCCTTGTTCCAAATCGGGCGCCTCACAGATTGATGACACCGGGTATCAGGGTGCAGGGGTCGACAAAACAAGGTTTTCTCAGCGGCGCCTCTTCTTCTTCCCTGGCCCTTTGTCCATTCCTTTTTTTTTTTTTTTCCGTCTTCTTTCTTTTAACTGATGCATTTCTTCCAGCAAAGTACTACATTGGAGGAACCCCGGCCCGATCTGAAGGACCCGCCGCAGACAGTCCCAAGCCCATCAAACATTGCAAGCGGCCCTTGGCAGCACCAGCATCAGCTCATCTCTCTTTTCCCATTCGCTCTATCGATCGTGCTGCAGCCGCCCCCGACCGGACCATCTTGCAGATCCGTGACCTTGCAGGCCCCCAGGGTCTGGAACTGACGCATGCCAGCCGCCGCGAGAGAGCCTTGACCTTGGGGCCGTAGTCCTCCGAAATTGGAGCTGGCAGACAAAATTTTGAGGGGACGTACAGCAACTACAGATCATATTGTCTCCCTCCCTCCCTCTCTCTCTCTCTCTGGGTTGTCCTCGCATGCAGGTCACGTCTCATTGATCTGCCCAGCTATTGATTTCTTGGCAATGTCGGCCGGAAAGAACAACCCGATCCTCCTCATCTCTCTGATGGCAAAGCATCCAGCCAGGTGTGCACAGCTGCGCGTCACACACACACAGCTGTCTGACGACTGGTGCCTAAGGGGAAGAAGGATTATAATCGGTGTGGACCTCCGTGTGTGTGTGTCTTGTATATGTGTTTGCTAGCCGTCGACGTGACCTCAGAAGGCCGTGCCTTTGGACCTTCACACACGAGATTTCTATTTCTCTCTCTCTCTCTCTCGCTTTTTTTTTTTTTTTTTTTTTTTTTTTTTTGCACATTCAGGGGCTTGCATGTTTTCGTCAAGGGGCGTCGAGGCACGACCCTAACTTACGGTAACACGTACTGCTGACCTGAACCTGAACCTGCCCTGCCCTGCACGACTGCAGCAGCTTTGTGGGCTTCCCGTTACATTCCAGCTTTCATTTCACAGGATAAATTACGGCCTGCCGATCTCACCCCAAAACCAAGGCTCAGAACAACGGGGATGTTTCCTTCTTTCTCTTTTTCTTCTTTTTTTTTTTTTTTTTACGAGTTGTGTGCACACACACACGCGCGCGCGCAAGGCAGACCCTTGTTCTTGACCAGCAAGAAAAGCATTTATCGGTCCCGAAGCTTGTTCTGGCACACGCACACACACACACACACACACACACACACACACACACACACAATCACACACAATCACACGGTAGTAGAAGCGGGGCCCCATGGATGCGCATGAGGATACGAGGAAATCTGGCTTGGCGATAGAGATGTAGTGCTGCTGCTGCTGATACCCAAAAGGCCGCTTTCTTTGCCATGGTAGTAGCATACATGACTCTGTGATTCCCTTTTTACTGACGACGAAGCCCTTCACACTCGCGACCTCAACCTGGAACTGGAAACACCGCTGTCAGGCCAAGCGTCGTCTTGGCCCCTCCTGACCTCCCTATCCCCTTGTCGACGCTTGTTCTACAACGATTGGCAAACAAGGGTTCTCTGTCTCTCTACAACTTAGTATGTACTGAGTAACTTTTTTATTTTATTTTAATTTTTCTTGGTGTGTGGAGTCTGGACCATTCACCATGCTACCGGGATCTTCCATGTGGTTCTCAAAGTGTCAAGTTTAGGCGCCAGAATTTCGACGGCAGCGGCATTTCCCGCGAGATCTCGGTGAAGATCCAGCCCCAGTAGCGGAACAGGGCAGGCTAACAAAACTTTACTGCGCACAAGCACAGACAGAGCGCAGAGAGGAGAGGCAAACAGAGGGGAAAAAGAGAGGGGGCGAGAAGGAAAGAGAGCTTGGCCTCAAAGCCAGGAGGAGGACCGAGGCCCCCTTCCTTCCTTCCTTGGCTGCCTCGGGGTTGCGGCACGAAGGCGCGCTGACGAAAATACGTTAGTACTATGTAGTGGTAGTACTACTACTACTGATGTACTTGCGCTATGCACTCAGCTTGCTCTACTAAGTAACAGATCGCTATTTCCCCCTTAGTGCAATGACTGCCCTGGCAGAGGAACTCTCAGATGGTCAAAAAAGAGAAATGAGATCTGCTGTCATGGCCGCTTACAGTGGGGGCAATAGGGCAAAGAAAAAGGGAGAAGGGTGTGTGGGTGGTCGGAGATACTACTGGCTTATCTTGTTTTTTTTTTTTTTTTTTTTTTGTGCTGCTTTTGCTTTTTAGTTTGCGCCCACCATCACGCGACGCTCGTGGTCACCACGAGTCCCGGGCCGCTACCGCGTGAAGCCGCAGCAGGGTGTGGAAACACACAAGAATTAAAAGGATGGAGAAAGTTGCTTCCGGGTCCAGTTCAGTACATAGTACGGAGTACTGTATGACCTCGCCAATCTCGCAGCGGCTACAGGCATTAGCAGACAGAGACTTGCTGATGCACACACACACACACACACAATTCTGGTGGTCGGCGAACCGATGACCTGCAGAAGAGGCTTTTGTGCGTTTCCCGTCCACCCCCCATCCTCTCCTCTGCGTGTAACTATGTACGGACGTACAGTACTATGTAGTCGCCGTAACTAGGGCTGTCGCCTGCCCTGGCCGTAATCCCGATATCGCGTCTAGGAAAGAAACAGGAAAACAAAAGGTCACTTGACTTCACCCAGGCCGGCGCCACTCCGATTGCAAGCAGGCTACGTGCATTTCATCTTGGAGACTAAAAAAGCCCGCTACGACAACGATGCGGTGATGCGACGTCAAGAGTCACACGAGGCAACAACAACGACAAGATGACCAGAACAAACCCAGAATGCTGGTTCTTCCGATTTGAAGCCATGTCGACGCCCGCCCGTCATTCCCGTGAGATCCCCCCAAAAAAAACCGTCAAGTTTCAGTCAGGTTTTTCTTCTTCCCCCCAGGTTCATCCATCGGGGCCTTTAAGACAACAGAGTCTCACCCGTCACACTTTGTCCCATTTTCACATCTCCAGTGCCACCGAAAGTGGCTGAGAACCGTTACCCAACCGAGTCACCAAGGAGAAGTCAGTCTCCTGCTGTCAATGCTGGCAAAAGCTTGGCTGCTGAACGAGCTCGAGGCGCCCACCCCTCGTCACCCTCTTCCTTGATGTTGCTTCCCTTGGGGACGGTACTACGGTACGAGGCCGATACGGCCGGCCCTGCCTGGGTGGACCAGATTACAAGCTCCTCTTCTGCCCTTTGATTGCGTCACTTGCCCTCCAGAGAAAAGCCATACCGATCCCTCGGGCCCGTTCATTTTTGTTTTTTTCGTGTCCCGACAGGTCTCGGCAAGGGCCCTATCACGATGCCATCGAGGGTAGGCGTCTCCGGGACTTTGTGTGTGTCTCACACACAATCGCCCTGCGCTCCTCTTGTCACAGAATGTCATCCAATGCTTCTTGTTGAAGCTGACACACCCTCAACATCAAACATCTCATTATAACAAGATGATTACCGCGCACACTAGCTGGATGGGGGCTTGCAAAAGGAGACCGCCATTTCTTTGGGGGCGCTACCATTATCACATTTTGACAAGGAGGTAATATCCAGCCGCTCCAGATCGGCATTTGCAAGGGAACTTTCCGTGTGGGCTGGAGAGGGCGGGGGAGACGGGTGGCGTTGGCGGAGGAGGAGGAGAGGGAGGAAAAAGAAGAAGAATAGCTTCACCGTATGTCCGCTGGTCGGCGTCACCTGGCCATCTTCCTTGTGTCACTTTTGTAACGCGATGGTCACCTGCCATTTGCCAGACCGAAGTCATTTTCCAGATGGTCCGGGACTACAGAAGAGAACGAAGAGAAAGAAAAAAGCCTACGACACCGTCGATGATATGACAAAAACGTCTCACCCAGTGCAACTCCGAGAGAGAAGGGGACACGGAGCTAAGTGAATACGGTCGGCCCTCGATTCTCTCCACCGGCTTTCCTCTCTTTTTCCTCTCTTGGACTTGCGCACGGCCTTGTACATAGTGATGAGCACGGGCGTTCATGTGACGTGGTCTATGACTATCAGTTTCCATCCAGGCATCCAAGCCCTCGGGATCCAAGCGTGTCCTTCTTGTTGCCCACTTCTCTGGGTCTCTCCCTAGTGTACGACGCCGTTGCTGGCCCTACTCAAGTACTCTCTCGTGTCCCTCTCTCTTTCTCTCTCTCCGACCCAGTGGTACAAATCAGGACTAGATTAGCCTCGGGGGACCGTGGACTCGGGATTTAGACTACGGTACATGTGGGACACCGCCTTGCAAACCGCCCAGATCTTACCACACCCTTTCCCCCTCCTCCTCTCTACTATGTATGTCTCCTCTTCCTTTGGGGGGGAGCAGGGGCAGGATGGGGATTAGATGTGCGGCAACTTTGTCTTTGGCTCTTGGCCTGTGTGGGTTTAATCGTAGTACATATTAATCGTAGTACAGACGTACAAAGTACTAGTGAGAGACGGACGGGGGAAATCGCGTCAGCGGCGAATGCAGCTCATCTCGCCAGTATGCATAGTACTTACTTTACTGCTTACTTGGTACACCTGGGCTGTGCTGCTACTATAGTACTCGTGATACACTAACTGGCATGAAGTAGAAGCAATCTATTTACCGGTCACCGTCCAAGCTCAGCTCGTTCGCCATCGTGGTTCAAGGGAAGGGGGACAGGCAAAGGGGGGACGCGTGACCTTTATGCATAACCCTGCCACTTGCCCTGACGCTTACATATCGAACACGTCTGGCGAGATTAAGTGGCGGTCGAGAAAAGAGTGTGCACAGGCGCTTGTTATTGTGTTGAGGGAGGAAGGAGATGTTGCTAGGTGTGGGGCGGGATGTTGATCGTAAAAATATGGAAAGAGGCCAAAAAGAAAAAGAATAAGAAAAAGGGAGAGAAAAAAAAAAAGAAAAGAAAAACGGACCGATGGCAGCGAGATGCAATCTAGCCGAGCATCGAGCGCTTCACATTGGACACACACACAAACACCTGCAGCGATGGTGGGTAGGGGGAGGGATTAGAGAAAACATGATTACGTGTAGCGAGCCAACCGGAGATTTTCTTATTTTCCCAGAACCCACCTTTTTGACATCGGCTAGACACCTTGCATTTCCCTATCTGACAGCTCACATCTTTCCCTGACAGCGCCCCCCAAAAATGGAAAAAAAAAAAAATTCATGCAATCACAAATTCATCAGCCCAGTGACAGGTTTGACAGCTGTCCCAGCGAAGGAGAAGAGGGGAGGGGGTTTGAATTGTCTGGCTAGCGAGAGGTTTGACCAAGGGCCCTGCCTACTACCACACACATCCCTCCCCCTTCTTCCTCCGGGTTGATGAAGGGAGAAGGGGGGCGTTGCCAAGCATATATGGATGACCTGATGACGACGACTACGACGACGACGTACGATCTTTTCGGGGAGCACCAACCAGGGGTAGTTTCTCTATGGAGGTGGGGATGGGAATATCTCCGAGAAAGAAGAAAGAAAAAAAAAAAAGAACCACAAAAAGGTGTTCCGCTTGTCAATCAATAAGTGACCACATCTTGAGAGTGGTGGTGTGTGTGTGTGTGTGTGAAAGCGAGTAAACCCACCCACGATTCCGTTGTGGCCCCGCAGAAGAGAAGGAGGAGGAGAGGATCCAGTAGGGGGAGGGGCGAGCGCCAATGTTTCTGGGATGCTCAGGGCGCAATCGTATTCCCGGGGAGGGGGCGCCTTGCTCACACCGTTGTCGTCAACAGACCTCTTGCAAGCCACGCCGAAGCCAAGTGAAGGGCATCTCGATGGCGACATAGCTCTCTGTGTCTTTTTCTCTCTCTCTGCCCGTGTGTGTGTGTGTGTGTGTGTGTTTGTTCGAACTGGGCAGGTCCATTACCAAGCACTGCCAAACGTTCATGACGCCCCTCTTTGCGACGGGCCGACGACGACGACGAAAAGGCAATACTACCACCATTATACCAACCCTGCCTAGCTGAAGCCGGCACACAGACACACCCCCTTCCCCCTCCCCGTCGCCTCCCATCTATGGTCCCATCCGGATCCAAGTTCCCAAGATTAGCATACTTCCGGCACCAAGGGCCTGGGTTTTCTCTCTCTGCGTTTTAACTTCCTTTTTTTTTTTTCGGGGACGAAATATATACGGCTCGCGGGTCTGGCGGGTCAGCCATGTCAGTACCAGAGTAGAGTACGTTTGTTTTTGTGGATGGGAAGTTGTGGTGGCGCTCCAGGGTGTTTAGGATGTGATCCACCTGCTACTGTAATCTGTAATCTGTACTATGTACATACATAGTAGTAAGTCATAGTAACGAGCAACACACCCGAACGGTGTTCTCCCCCCAGTACCAGCAGAGAATTACGCCCTTACGAGATTGAAGCGAGAGGGGCGGGAAGGAGTCATCTGGCCCCTGCAGATCTGTCAAGGACACGTCCGGCGCGATCCTACCACCAGGGTTTGTTTCGTTGGGTGCGAAGGTTCATCAAGAGCAGACAATCCAGGGAAACGGGTGGAGAGGGGAGCAGGGGCGGTGGTGATAAGGAGCACCAGCAGCAGCGGCTGCTGCTGTCATCCGAGGAGGGGAGGGAGTTGAATTAAGTTTAGCCGGCGAATCGCATCATGCTTCGCCAGCAGACGTAGTCCATCCACAACGCGTGCGTTCCGGATGGGCCTTTTCTCTTTTTCTTTCCCCCTCTGGAAATGGGGTGGCGGCAGGGCCCCTCTCTCTCTCTCTCTTCCCCACCCCTGTCACTTCAAAGCTTCATCGGGCAACCTGATCGCGGGTTATTTGGAGGAAAGAGGGGAAGGAGAGGATGGATCATATCATGGGTCCTCGCTTGCGGCTCTCGCAGCGGTGGCGAAAGCAAACCGAAAACGATAATAGGAATAATAATAATAATAATAATAATGAAATAAATAAAGGACGAGAGCCAAGAGAGAGAAAGGAGGGGGGGGAAAGGGGACTGGAGGGCCTTTGCCGGTTCGCTGGGGTGTTCACTCCACAAGCCATTGTCTTTTTTTTTTTTTTTTGGTTGGGGGGCCCTCACATCATACTTACTTGTACATACAGTAATATGTGCTTCGTACTATGACTGCTATGTATGGAGAACAGCAGGGAAGTTTCCATAGTATCTACTCTACCAGTGGTACTCGTAGCTTTCATCAAGGTGCCAGGCCCCACCGGCAGGAGGTGCCCCTCTCTCCTCTTCCTCCGTCGCGGCTAGATTGACAGGAGAGACAGGGGAGAGGATACTATGTAGAGAGGATGGAGCAGCATCTTTCCCGGGTCTCGCGCCAAATGACGGAAGCCACCCGTCCTCTGCTGAGCATTCCCGGAACGGGGCAAAGTTCCCATCCATCAGACCACCAGGACCAAAGGCTCCAGTCCATGGAACCGTCCACCACCCCACCCCCTAGCCATAGCAAAAGAGCTAGAATGTTCCCAGCAGGGCCGCAGCCAAGGTTCTTTGTCCTTTTTTTCCCTCCTCCCTTCACACACACTTGTCGACATTGAGAAGGTTCAGTCTTTTCTGCAGCAGCGAGAGAGACAGAGACAGAGAGAAAAGGTGGTCCCCACTGGAAATTTGAAAGGGGCTGCTTGCCCGCCGGTGGGGCGTCAAGTCGGAAAATCCGGAATACTCAACCATGACAGTACTGACTTGCAGTCATCGTGCCATCGAAGAAGGAGCCCTTCTCCCCCTCTCCCCTCCCCTTCAAACTAAGCTGGGATTGTCGCCCGAGGCTACTTTGTACGAAGGAAGGAAGGGAGAGAAAGAAAAAAAAAAGAAGAAAAACCTTGGCCTGGCTCTGCTTGCTTGGCGCCCCCGGTTGGCATCGGATGAGTGAGAAGGTCATGACGAGAGAAGATTGCTGACCGTCGGATGTAGGATCATTGAGACGAGGGAGAAGCGAGTACTCTACCTCGAGGGCCAAGTTGTCGGTGATGCTCTATGTGTGTGTGTATGTGTGAAAAAGGAAAAGGGACAACACATATTACCATGCACAAGTATTTGTGCACACACACAACAGATATTGGAATTGAAACTACACTAGCGCCAATAACCAACCGTTGGGTCGTGGTTTCCCCATTGCCCGTACATTCCAAAGAAAAGAGGGAAGGAGGGAAGAGAAGGGCGGTGGGGGGGAGGAGGGGCAGGTTGACGTGCAGCTGACAGGTCGCAATTGCTCCGGGAAAGTAACATATGCCTTGGCAGGTGCAAGCGCAAGCGCAGTTTGCAGTGTTCCTGCCGCGACGTGAACCACAGCAGCAAGCACCAGCAGCAGCGGCTTGTTCGCTGTTTCGCGGCAAATCCGACGACACCCTCCAAGCCCATTCTTGTCATGTGCTGTTTGCTGCGAGTCGCGACAGACAGACACACACACCTTCTCTCTTTCTCTCTCTCTATCTTCGGATGCAGACGACAGCTCACAACTAGCACTCGCTTGATCAAACCTGTCAAGGAAAAGACGGAAGGGCTCAGAAAAGAAGGAGATTTTTATCTTCCTTCTCCAGCTCACACACCCCCTTCCCTTGCCTTCCCCTCCTTCCTCCCAAACCTACAGAGTTTCCCCCAAAGGATGTGTGTGTGAGAGATGTTGCGGGATGTTGAAATACATCCAATTTTTCCTTCTTTTATTCTAAGCTCTCTCTCTCCCCAACAGTTGATTACGTGTACAGGCAGCCCTCGTCTTGCATTGCATTGCATTGCATTGTATCTGTAGCGAGTACTACGTGAGGTGAGTTGTTCTTGTACCCCGGCCACCTTATTGTGAGTATCTTCTCTTCTATGTGTTTCTCTCCCTCTTTTTCTCTCTTGTGAGTCAAACGCACGCGTGGCGTTGGGCCTTGGCGAGCTTGCCAGGCCAGCTGAAAACGCCGGCCAAAGAAGAGGAGGAAAAAAAAAGGAAAGTTTCTTGTTTTTTCTCTTTTTTTTTTCCTTGTTTCTTTTAGTGACCCAATCTGGAACCTATACATACTACATGTATGGTACATGGTGCATGATTCCTCCGGACTTCGGGGATATCAGTGGTGCGTGTGGCTGGCTGGGCTGGTGCTGGCGTGGCGTGTTTGAGGACATAGTGGTCCGTCATCATTTCATACTTGTTCGGGATGGACATGGGATATCTTTTCAATACTCGCTTGTTCCCAGTTGGGACCACATTAGCACGCTTGTGCGCACACACACACACACACACAGAGAGAGAGAGAGAGAGGATTGCTTCTCATCCCAGTCACCCAGCCAGCCACTTGTAAAACGGGGGAAAGGGAGGGGGGACATGTGCACACCACAGCACTCTCCCACCCGGCTCGTCGTCCTCTTTTTTTTTTTTTTCAGCCGCAGAAGCGAAACAGGCCATAAATGGCCTGGCCTGGTCTGGTCTCACTCGCCACCCCTCCCCGCGCCGACGGGCTGGCCTACACCGACAGGAAGAAGAAAAAGGAAAAAGAAAATCGTGGGGTGAGAACAAGGAACAAGAGGAGAAGGACTGGGCGAGACGTGGGACAACCAGGCAGGCAGGCTGCTGCTGCTGCTGCTGCTGCTGCTACCTGCTGAGTACATGCACGCTTCAGTCGACCGGTCAAGACTTTGCGTGGCTGGGCGTCTCCACCTCTCATCATCCCTTCCCCTCCCTCTCCCCCTCTTCTCTTCCCGTTCTCGCTCTCCTGGTCCCCCTTTCTCTTGCAGGCTGCCTCCCCCAGGCCTGCAGACGGGATAGTTGCCGTTCTACAAGGAAGAAAGACAGAGGGAAAGAGAGAAGAGAGGGAGACATCTTGTATCCATGCATGGGAATTGGTTCCGATGGGACCCCTCCCCCTTTTCTTAAAAAGGAAGTAGTTTTTAATCCTAAGTCATGTTGTTCTTTTCTACGTGTTTGGTGCCGGCAAGTCGGTAGCCGTGGTGGGTGACGTGGCTCCTTGTCTCGCCTCTCTGTCTCTCTTGTGTGTGTGTCTGTTCAGAGAAATGTGGGCAAAGCCCCTAGGAGAGTGACGGAGGGAGAGGTGGCTCGATTGATTGTCTTCTGCGTCTCGTGGTCATAATGAGCATCTCGGGCGAGGCAAAAAAAAAGAAAAAGGCTCATGAGAAAATGCTTTTCTAGCTGCCCCCACCCCCTCCCCCTTCTTTTCTTGCCTGCCCTCAGCAGAGCAGGCCTTGTGTGGCTTGTGTGGGATGTATTGTCTTGGAAGGAGGGGGGAGGAGGGGAGGGTGTTAGGAACGATTATTACTTAGTCGGTCTGTTGGTGACTGTGGCTTGCTTGATATAGAGAGGCGCGTGTGTAAGTATGTCGCAGCCCTTCACACCCACACACACCACGACCCTACTTTCGACAAGAAATTCCCTCGAACCTGCCCGCTCTAAAGTAGAGAGAAGACGAGGGTGGGGGGGGAGTCGACGGTTTCGAGCTTCTCGAGTGCCCACGACAAGAGAAAGGTAAAAAGTTTCACGGCCAGAGCGGTCTGCAAAAGGATAGGGGGCCAAGACAAGGTAAACATGCATACTGAGCCAGGCGAGCGCGCGCGGGTTCCGGTGAGAAGTCCCACCTCCCCAGCACCGGCAGCAGCAGCAGCAATAGCAATAGCAATAGCGAGGTCTATGATATTACAGATCAACGGGACCCGCGGACTCACAGTACATAACTGTACATACATACATGGCACTCCAACGTAACTGCTGAACCAGAGAGAGATAGAGAGAGCGAGAGGGGACACACGCAATCTGGTTCTAATGCCGAAAGAGGGGACGCCGCCGGTAGCGAATGCCTGCTTTGTGGACCGCTGCCTTGGTTTGCTGGCCAGAATACGTGTGTGAGTTGAGAGGAGTCATCCTGTCCTGTCCTGCTAGGGTAAAACTCTCGGCCGAGTCTAATCTGCGAAACATGGGTCTTTGAGTTTAGTTTGTTGTTGTCGGGTGAGAATTTCGAAGGGCCACCCATGTTTGCCCGTCGTGAGATCGACATGATGACTGCATCTACTATGTACTGTGCTATGTAGGAATACCCCGTCCTAGCTACTCACGGGCGGGGGAAAAGAGTCCCAAGACCTGTGCAGATTTTTCTCTTCTTCCTCTTGCAGCCATATACAACACTATTAGTATGCATGTGAGAAAGTGTCCCGCTTGGTCTCTGGCGATCTCGCTCTCCGACGTCAATGATGACAGGCAGGATGATCCTTCTTCAGGCCATATGCAAAGGAGATCTCTACCGCATTCGACATACAATAATGTATCGTACTTTTTTTTTTTTTTTTTTTTTTTTTTGGGTTCGATGACCAACACAATTCGCCTCAATCGACCCAGACAGACAGACCCCATCCCAAAAATTCGGCCTCAAGCTTTTCCAGAAACCCGCCAAGAAACACACCTTGGTATCATAATACAAAAAAAAAACCAAAAAACCCCCCAAAAACAAAAAAACCATTTTCCCAATTATTTCATTCTTGGCCGTTCAGATTATTCATTTCCCATTGGTACCCTTTAGGCGTTTCCAGAGCCCACCCTGCTTCTGCGCCGCATTCTCCCGCGCCAGTCTCCTGGCAGCGTACTCGAGGGGACTGATGGGCGGCGCATTGCCGCTCCCGCCGCTCCCGGCCTCGCTGGCGGGCGGTGCAGCCGAGCGCCCAGCGCCCGGGCTGTGTGGCGACTGCTGTGCCTCGCGTGGGTCGATCTCGTCAGACTCGTCCACCTCGAGCGTCGGCAGCTCGCCGAGCTTGTCTGGAAGCCTCTCGCCTGGGAACGAGTAGCCGGCCGTTGGCGCCGACACGGGCCCACCAGCGGCCTCGCGCATCTTGTCGAGGCCTGTGGAGAGGTTGCCCACGAGGTGGGCTTTCCTGTTCTCAAAGTATGACTCGTTGTCGTAGTAGGCCCCCTTGCCGTGCTTGGGCGGCGGCGCTGGTGGCGCCTGAGGCATCGAGACGCTGATGTCCTTGATCATCTGGTACAGGTCTGGGAAGCGCCCCTTGAACTCGGCCTCAAGCTCCCTCTGGTGTTCATCCACGACGGCCTTCTTCTGGCCCACCTCCCGGGGGCTGAAGTAATTTTTCTGCGTTTTGCTCTCGTGCTGGACCCGCTGCAGCCACTCCTCGTATCGTGCCTGGTTCCGCCTGACCTGGTCCTCGGTGGGCGGCGTGGCGGACCTGAGGCTGTCTGCATACTTCTTGGCCTCCTTGGTCATCCGGTCGCCCGTGATGTACTTGTCGAATGACATGGAGAACTCCCGGAACGGCCCCTTGAGTACGAAACAGTTCCCTGGCCAGCCCTCCCTCCTGAGGAGCTCGAGCAGCTCGAGCGCGGCAGGGCATTCCCAGAGGGCCTCGATGTTCCTGTCATAGATGACTACGCACTTTGTCTTGCTCCATCTCGTGAAGGACCTCCGGCTCTGCTCGTCCGGGAACGTGCGGTCCAGCGTCTCGAGAGCGGCTAGCCTCAGGAATTTCGCCGGCATCCTCAGGTTTACTGCGCTGTGCACGTGTGATCTCTGGAACTCTGATGGCGACCTGAGGTCGGCAAACAGGATCTGCGCTGGCGTGAATATCTCTAGAAGACCATTGAGATGGCCAGCTAGGATCATCTGCGGGCCCTCCTGGGCTTCTTGTATCGTCTCCGCCATCTTGGGGTTTTCCTGACTGGCCACGGCCCGCTCCCTTAGCCGTCTATGGTGGAACCAAACCTTTTTGGGGGAAAATGATTAGCATCTGAAGGTGGTAGAGGAGGAGGCGGAATGGGAGTTGATTTACCTTGACCTCGTTCGCTTCTATTCCGAGGTGCGAAGCGTAATATTCTGCAGTTCCATCGCTCGGATGAGGGTCTACCCTGAAGTATTCCTCCAGACGGCTGACAACATGAGTAGCAAGGCGGGGGCTCGGAGGGATATCTTTATCGCCTGCAAACACGGTCCTCTTGGAGTTCCGCGACTGATTGATCAGCGGCTGCCGCAGGATGCCACCTTCTAATGTTGCCCCTGCCAGAGCCATGGTAGCGGCCAGACCACCAGTCCGAAGTGGCGGTGTCGTTCGGGACTGCTGGAGCACGGGCCGCTGCGAGCTGGATGTAGACACACGAGCTAAGGATGGAGCTGACGTCCTCTCCTGGCTCACGGATGAGGCTTCTGATTCCATCTGCTCTTCCTCCAGGGCAACGCTGGCAGTCTGCGCCCGCCAGAAGCCGGCCCTGTCGTTGGTTGGGGCCTGTGACCGCCTGGGGCTCGAGATGGAAGGGGCGAGGATGCTGTCCCTGAAGGTGGTGCCGGAGAAGACAGAGGACCTGTCGCTCTGATAGACGTCGGCGGGGTTCTGGAAGGGAGTCTCGGCCCTCTCGGGGTTCTTGATGAGATTGTTGGACCGGATGAATGCCACAAACGAGCAGGCCTGATCCTCAGGGAGCAGATCCCACACGCCTACGGGCATCGACAGGAGGAGCAGGGGTGGAGTGGCTCTTGAAGACGCCCTGGACCTTGACGTATCTTGCCAGGGCCGGGAAGCTCGCCAGCCACTGCTCCCACGCGTTCAGGTCCAGCCTCTGGTCGTCCTCAAGGGCAAGAGAGATCATCACATGGGGCTTGTCCTCATTCGGCTCGGTAAAACACTCTTCGCCCTCCGTGGGTCCTCGGCCCAGAGGCAGGCCTGAGGGGCTCGGGTCCCGTGGCGGTGACGGCGGGATCCTATCGTGGGAGATCATCCGGCTCATCTCGATGCTGGGCGCCCGGTGGTCTGAAGTCATCATGAAATGGACTGGCGTCGACCTGGCCTCGAACCGCTTGCCGTTGATCAGGATGGGCCGCGGGTGCTTGAGCCGGGCGAGGACCTCGGCGTGGAGCATAGCGGCCGAGAACGTCTTGAGGCGCCACTCGCCCAAGACCTCGATAAGGGCGTTGGTGAAGGAGTAGCGGCCTGGATCGGGGGCGATGGCATCCCAGCTCGAGGCTGATATCGTCTCGGTGATGCTCTTGCCGTTGGGAAAGGTGGCTGATGCCGCGCCGGCGCAGCAGTCCAGCAATACCAGCACATCCGACACGGACCGCTCCAGCAGCGTCTGGATAGCTGACCACTGCAGCGAAGGAGACCCAGAGTGCCGTGTGGCGCACCAGGTGCTCTGCCTCGACTCGTCTATCTTGGCGTGGCCTCCATAGTAGATGATGAACAGGGTGTCCTCGTGCTCATGATCCTTGATGAGGGAGCCTATCCTCATCATAAGGTCGAGGTGAGGGTTGTCGGCCGGGATGGCGAAGACGTCCGTGTTGAAGCCATAGTCCTCACGGAAGCAGGCGTCGAGGTCCTCGAGCTCCGGCAGCACAAACAGGTCGTCTGTCTTCCAGTGCAACAGGAGGACCTGTACACTCTTGTACCTCTGTGACGCCCGCCCCCGGTTGGGAAACGCCCTGCCGGCAGACTGTGTGGGGATGGCAGGGCCACCTAGTGGTGAGCATTGTGTGGTCACCAAGGAGAGAAGGGAAAGGGGAACTCTCTCGCCTTCTTACCTCTTGGAGGGTCTGGGCGAAGCTGTCGAGCTGCTTCACATGGTAGTTGACACGGCTGGTGTCGTGTGTAGCAGGAGGAGCATAGTCAATCCCCGAGCCATACTGCAAGGGAGGACATGGTAAGCAAGACGTCGATACCTCCTCAGGAAGCATTATTATTATTATGATCACTCAGCCTGAGTGATACGGGGGGAGGGGGGACGACAAGAAGAAGGAGAAGAAACGGGAAGAACAAGGAGAAGGGAAGAAGAGAGACGGGACTGGATGAGAGATGGATAGAAAAAGAGGGTGGTGGAGGGGGGGAGGAGGGCGTGGGCATAAGGGACATAAAGGGTCATAGGATCGTGGGGTACAGTTAAGAAGGAGGAAATAGGAATATAGAGAGGAATTTAGGGATATAAGGATGGATGTAGGGGCATAAGAAGGAGGAGGGGGGTGGACGTACGGTAGAGTCAACACTGCTGGTGGAGCTTCCCTCGGCTGGCCTCCTCGTCCTTATAGCATAGTATGGCTGTGGTTGCAGGCTTGCCATGGCCCCGCCGTGTAAAGCGTGTTGCTGCGTGGGCAGCGTGTGCGTGGACGTGGGCGATGGGCGAATGCGTGTGCGTGGTGCGTATGCGTGCGTATGTTTGTGTGTGTGTGCGTGCCCCCTCCGAGTGCGTGCGGGCTAGACTACCCGGATAGGATGACCGAAGCACAACCGCCGGGTCGTAAGGTATCAACCGATGCGGGGGCCCTCCTAGGCCGAGCCGACGACACTGGAAGAAGGAGAGCAGAATACGAAGACACCATATGGAGAGAACAGTCGAGAGAGAGAGAGAGAGAGAGGCCAGTGGCACGACTCATCAGACAGGGAATGGACTGTCAAGTGGTTTACGGGGACGGTCACCGACGGGCCCGGCAGTGGTTCAGGGGTGGAGCTTTCTCGTTTGCCGGGGAGAAAAAAAAAAAAAAAGAGGAGCGGCGATAGACGAAGGAGAGGTAAAAAGAGAGAGAGATAGAGGGAGAAAGAGGGAATCGACAGAACCGAGGATGACGATCAGCCAGCTGGGTACAGTATTACTGCAGGTGTGTACTGTACATGGTTGTCGAGAGAAAGAAACGGTGATAGGTTGTGAGAGATGGAGAAAGAAAGAGAGGGGGAAGAGGAGATGAGATGAGACGAGGTGATGTTGTGTGCCTGTGTTGAGATCGGGAAGGAGGACTGTCTTCTGATGGCTCACATGAGAGAGGAGAGGGACAGAGAAGAAGAGAGCAGTGGCCCCAGATAACGAGGTTGCCTGGCCTGTGCCAGCTCAGCGTGCTCAGCCCTGAGCAAGTACCTAAAGAGAGGGAGAGAAGTTGCGAGAGGATGTGTGAGAGTGCCCACTGCACCTGCAGGGGGTGGAAATATACAGAGGGAAGGGGCCAAGGGCCCTGAGAAGCGCTAGACCCGTTCCAACACCGAAGGGGGTCCTGCCCTGTACCGTAGTAGTAAGCAGGCATGCCAAGGTACAACCCGCCTCAGCTTAGATGTGCTGTTTGTCCAGGTACCCCCGTTACCCCCCAACTGAGTGATCCTCGTCCCGCTCGGTGAGCCTTCTGGCCATCGGTGCAGCACATGAGGCACGAGGCTCCATCTCCAGTCCCGTTTCCCTCTCCCTCATCTCATCAGCACTCCCACCCCCAAGTCTTGGCAGCCTGACGGCCTGACGAGCCTGACAACCCCTGTCTACCTTAATATTATTGTTACTACTTACTTGTAGTATTGCCTGTGTGCCTGACAGCCTGACAACGACCACATCTGGTCTCAAGACTCCACGACCGTCGGTCCAGAGACAAGCTCTGGGTGTGCATGACCCGGCTTTTTAACCGGCATCAAGACTTGCTCTGGGACTCATCCATCCCAGGTGGAGTCTCTGTGGTCGCTTCGGTGACGGAGCAGGTTCCCGCAACAAGGAGGCTGGTTAACAACAGAGAGGAAAAAGAGAGAGAGAGAGAGAGAGGTTATCCCCCGCCAAGTGCATACACCCCACGGGAGGACTTCCCGGTCTCCGTCACACACCTACGAAAGCTGCAGTCGGTGGTACATCCGGTACTTAGTGCCAGGAGAGGACGACGTGCTCAACACACCCTGGCCACAAGCTCAACCAAAAGAATCCGACCCACCCCACGTGCTGCGAGAGGGTGACATCCGGGATGTAAAAAGGAAAACACCCAGACAGAACAAGCACACCTTCACCGAGAGAGAGAGAGAGAGAGAGAGCGACCATGAGGCAGCGTATCACCTTCCTGCACAGGCCACAGGACGCCGTCGACCCGGCGTCCTTCAAGGTCCTCGACAGTAGCCTGACGGGTCCAGTCCTGCCCGCAGTGAGGGAGGATCGTGTCACCCTGGCCCTGGACGAGCTGCCAGACGAGCTGCGCCAGGTCCTGCAGAGCTCTCATGAGCTTCACGTGCGATGGGTCAGCCCATACCCCTACGACACCGTGAGCCCGCTCTTCTCACGCCTCTCGCCTGGGTTCCACCTGTTCTACACGCCTCGGCCAGAATCGCTGGCCCAGAAGTAAGTCCTCTCTCTTTGTCTCTCCCTCTCTCTCCTTGTATAGGCAGAAGCAAGGACGAATAACGAAATCCATGAAATGTGTGTTGCTGACCAAGTACTACGAGAATATTAATAGTGATGGGCGGCGGCTCTGCAAGACGCTGCAGGAGGCCTTTGGTCAGGGCCTGGACTGCAGCTCACCCCAGACCTCCTTCACAACCCTCCCCAATGACCGCTTCTCCCACTCCACGGCCTACCAGTACTACTCGCCCCTGGAATCCCTCAGGCCGCTCATAGCCTACGCCCACAGCACCCTCTGCCCGCCCCCGTCAGCCGCCACCCCGGAAGGGTCCTCGTGCGCCTCCCGCGTCGACCGTCTCAGCACCGCCAGCAGCCTTGATGTCGACTGGGACACCATCAGCCATGCCCTCAAGGTCACCGCCCAGTGGACCCGCCAGGACGAACCCCTCGTCGTCACCTCGCCCCTCGATGCCAACAACCACCGCGTCGAGGTTGGCGTGCTGGCCTCGGACCCTGCCCAGCAAGGCGTCGAGCCCCACGAGATCGGTCTGGCCGGCGTGCTGACCGTCCTGGGCCAGGACAGGAAGCCCTCGCCCACGGCGTTCAAGTTCCCCGCCCGCCACCGTCGCGCCGACGAGGGCGGCAGCGGCAGCGGCGCCGCCTCGCTCTTCACCGCCAGCTTCCTAGAGCCCGCAGGCCTCCACCCGTCGCTGCAGCTGCGGCTCAACAGCGCCGCCATCAGGCCCCCGCCCGGCGCCTGCGCCCTCCACGCCCACCTGACCCTCCCGCGCGCTGTCTTCGCCGACAGGTACCAGCTCTCGGACCCCCTCTTCCTCGCCAGCAAGAACCTCAGCGCCCTCCGCTATGCCTCTCAGCCCGTCGACCTCGAGGCCCCCGACTACGTCATGGGCCTGTGGGGGTCCGCCGCGCTCCTCGAGCTTTCTCCTCCTCGTCTGACGGAAGCAGAGGCAGGGGCAGACGCATCGTGGTGGACGGCCGAGGTGCCTCTCCACCTCCGCTACTTGGCCCCCGCGCTCGGAGGGTACAGGGACGTCGAGGTGCCCTACCCGGCCGTCTTTTGGGCGTGCACCACCGAGGAGGGGGACCAAGTTCCCCTCGAGCCCGTTCGAGCGCGTCAACCTGGGCTATGATGGGCTGTTTGGCCCACGCACCGTGTTCTGGCACGTCGACCCGCAGCCTGCTGCCGGGGCAGAAAAGGGAGGGGCACAACAGGGGGATGCCCGGCTGACGAGTGGCCTCCGGGTGCCGGTTCTAGACGTAGACAGGGCTGGGTGGGTCGGTATGGGGACGACGGCCGTCGTGGCCCTCGGGTTCGGGTGGATTGTGTGGAAGCTCGTCCAGCTGTACCTCACGACGGGCTACGGGCCTGCCGAGCAGATGCAGGGGTTGGAGAAGAAGGAGAAGGAGAAGAAGGAGCAGTAAGTCGTAGCAGGAAAGGCAAGTTTATGAGGCAAGTATACAGGTGAGAGTCTTGATGGTCACGACGATGATGGTTATGAGACATTGCATATCATCATCATCATCATTTCTCTCTCCCTCTCTCTCTCTCTCTTCTATATCTAGGCTTATCCATCACATCTTGCCGGAATCCACCCCCTTCTAGAGCTAGAGCACATCAGCGTCAACCTCCGTGCCCGCTCCCTACCAACCCTGCTCCACGAGTTCTATATAGACATTTTGCTCGAGGCCGCTTCTCTTCTAGTATTTCCTCAGGCTTCTAGGTAGAAGGAAGGATTGGGCCGCAGAGCCCCGCCCGGCGGGAGTTGGCCCCCTCTTTCTCAATTTGCCGGATTGTCCACGACAGAAACACATACATACCCTCTAGAAGGCGAAGACCTGGTCCTCGAGCTTGCTGACGGGGCGGGCCTTCTTGAAGCCCAGAGACTCGGTAGTCTTCTTCAGGCCGCTGATCATGGGAGGTGGGCCGCAGAGAAGGACCTTGACATCGTCGGCAGGCTTGGGCAGCCATTTCTGTATATCACACACTCATGTCAGTCTTGATCGTCGTGTGCTGTTGATTGCACCAGAACAACATACCGAGATCATGTCACCAGTGACGTAGCCGACACCGCCAGTCCACCCCTCAGGCGGCTTGTCCAGGACGTAGTGCACCCTGAAGCCCTTGTCCTCCTCGGCGAGGGCGTCGAGGTCCTCCTTGAGCAGGATGTCCTGCTTGGTGACGTTGGCGAAGATGAGGTCGACCTCGGTGTGGTCGCCGGCCTTGCGGCCCCGGATGATGGCCTTGACGACCTGCAGCATGGGCGTGATGCCGGTGCCGCCGGCGATCATGCCAAAGTGGCGCACCATGTTGGGCGTGTACGAGAAGGCACCCTTGGGGCCGCGGACGCGGATCGGCTGGCCCACGGCTAGCGAGGCAAAGTGCTTGCTGATGTTGCCGGTCGGGTACGACTTGATTAGGAGGTCGAAGTGGCCTGACTGCTCGTCGCCGCTGATGGGCGTGTACGACCGCACAATCTCCTTGTCGGTGCCGTCGGGCTGGGGCAGGACGGCGCCGATCGAGATGTGCTGGCCGATGGGCAGGCCGAGGATGTGGGACGGGCTGGGGAGTGCGAAGCGGTAGCTATTCAAGAAAGAGAAAGAGAAAAAAAAAAACATATGGTCAGCAGGTGAGAAACAAGAAGGACGAGAAGTTTGAGAAGAATTGGTTGGGTTGGGTTGGGTTGGGTTGCGTGGGTGTGAACTTACATGGCCGTGTTATGGGAGAGGATGGTCTTCTCCTTGAGCTCAAACTCCTGGAAGACGTCTGGCTTCAGGGACTTCTTGGGTTCTGGGAGGGTGTGTTAGTCTACCTGTGAGATGGTGGTGCCAGTGGTGCCAGTGGTGTTGCTGCTGCTGCTGCCGCCGATGCTGCCGCCGACGCCGCCTGTGCTGGTCGGATCTGGCTCGGCATGTCCGGAATCTGCCACAAACGAAGAGGTAGAAGACAAAAAGAAAGAGGCTTCGACTCACGAGTCCTGATGAACTTCAGGGCGCCCAGAGCGAGGGCCAGAACGACAGCATAAGGGAGCCATTCCCGCTTGACAATAAAGGTGCCAAAGACGAGCAGGCCGGCGGGGATATAAATCCCATCGACGTATTTCTTGGAGGTGAGAGGCTCCTTAGTCGCCATGATGGGGTCTCTTTGGTCGGTTTGTGTGTTAAGAACAAGTTAAGGGAATTAATTGATGGTGGACGAGTCCCCTAAATCCTTTGAGAGAGGATCAGAACTTGACCCTGAGACCTCGAGGGAAACTCTGCACGATTGTTTGGTGTGGGGAGAGGAGAAGAGAGGAGCGGAAGGCAAGGGAAGGGAAAGGAGAAGGGAAACAAGGCCTTGGTCCTTGAGAGTTTGAATATTGAGGAAAGCTTATGGCAGCGACGGGATCGGAGCTCTTGGCGGGGAGCTCGACGGCCGCCTCCGCCGCGCTATCTTCTTATTTGGGCAAAGGCGGTGTAGAACTGGTCCCTCGTTATCGCTGGCTGCTTCTTTCCTCCTCGAGCCTGCGTTATCGGCAGATTAAGTACGTAGTACGTACCAACGAACCAACCAACCTACCAACCACAGTCTCTCTCTCCATTTTAACCTTTCTTGCACCTTCACCTTCTTCCTTTTCATTCATTTTGGTTCGGATCAGGCAGGGTGTGAGACCTTGCGGTGTCTGGAAGATGGGCGAGGGCATCGTCGCAGACGATTCCCCTTTTCCCCTGACGGACGTGGACAGATGGGTGCTCTCACAGACGGATGAGGAATTCAAATATCATAATTGGGACGAGTTGAGGACGATCATTGGTAGGTGCTGGTGGTCTTATGAAAATGTTTACATCCTGCGGCCCAGGAGTCCTCTCCCCTTCCCTGACAAGGCTTGATAGATACCAACAATCTCTCGGTCCTGAAACGCAAGCCAAGTGACCTGCGCGCATACATGACGTGGTCTGCGGCGACCAAGGCTGAATATGGGTCCATGACCAACTTTCTCCTGAGAAACCGCCTGCCCACGGCATGGGGTGGCCTTCCGTTCACTCCAGTCTCCGAGGTTCCCTTTGCCAATCCGTCCGACTACCGAGTGCTGAGGAACGACTGGCCCTATGGCCTCACACCCGACATCACGCACATTGTCGTCTGGAGCCGAACTGTCATTGTCACGAACCCCAGCACCGGTGACGTTACCCCCGAGAGCAGACGGCTCATCTGCGACTTTGTGAGGACATATTTTGTTGACAGGCTTGGTCCAGGCGGCGAGGACCAGGTCATGTGGTTCAAGAACTGGGTGTCCCTCCAGTCGGTGCGTGCCCTGGAGCACGTCCACATCCTCGTGAGGGATGTAGACCCTTCGATCGTGGAGGAGTGGACCAAGGAGCATGACTTTCATAGATAGCACCCGACCAAAATATTCAAGACATGGCGTCAAACCAATGCTCTTCCTCCTCCTCCTCCCCTTGTAAGGGCCGTTCGTAGCGGACCATCATGCCGCAGCCCGCCGCTGCTTCCTGTTTCCGGCCGGCGCAGCCTCCCGACCACCACCACCACCACCACCACCCTGAAGGCCTTGTAGTCCCGCCATCTGCTTCGCCTGTCCGAGCAGCCCGTAGCCTTGGTATGCGCCATATGCCGGGACGACGGCCCACAGCAGCCAGAACCAGTTCCCAAACAGCATGACCAGGACCTGACAGGCCCAGGTTACCCACACGACATCCCACATATACTCAGTCAGGCCCCTCGCAGAGAGCTCCTCGCCCGACGACCTGAGTGCGCCGGTGCTAGGGTCGAATGTCGGGCGCCCCGCCCTCTCGAGAGCAAACTGGCAGATGAAGCTCGGCAGGGACAGGAAGAAGTAGGCCAGGAGCGAGCGGGACCGGAAGAGAAGGTGCCATGCCAGGAAGAGCCCGTTCACCACGGCGGCGCCGATGTGCAGGTTGTTCAGGGCCGCGGCGTTGGACTTGGCGCGGTCTTTCTTGGCCTTCTGAGCCATTATGATGATGCAACACGTGGCTGGACCAGAATCTGGTGATCGATAGAGAGAAAAGCTGTGTGGCTCGTGACCTGCAGAGGCTGCTGCTGCTGCTGCTGCTGCTGCTGCTGCTGCTGCTGCTGTTGTCGTTGTCGTTGTCGTTGTCGCTGTTTTGAGGTAGACGTCATATAACAAACAGTACTTGTGGTGGTAGGGCGCAAAAGCTGTGGGCGGACTTAAGTCGTAGAGTACACAAATTTGGAGCCGAGAGGTGCTGCTGCGTGTACCTTGTCCTTACCGCGTGTGGGGTTGGTTGGTGTGCGCTGACGTGCCAGTTGCGTGCCAGTGCGTACTACGGACGTACCATGTACCACAGTAGCACTGCTAAGTAGTAAATCGGATGGCGGGGGGAATTGGGGCCTAATAAATAGCGGGCCAGACGCTGCATGGTTGCAGCAGGGACAGGGCTGGTGGGGAGCGCAAGCGGTTGCTCCAGCGGCAGAAACGCCCAATCACTTCCTGTTGCAGACGGGGTCAAAACATCCAACAGAAGTAGACTTTCACACACACACACACACACACACACACACGCCGCCGCCCACCACGCACCTGCCCTACGCCACAGACCTCACTCCAACTCCTCCTGCCTGCGTGCCTACTCAGTACCTACACTGTCGCACCGGCTACTCTTATTCCACTCCTGCGAGGCATTCGATTGCTTTGTGGGGCTATTATTTCCTCTTTGCTTGTGTCAGTTGTGCTCCTCACTTCCGAGCTCGAATCACAGGTCTCCTCGCCTATTCCTTCCCGTGTCACCACTCACCAGGAGAGAGACCCAGAAACGACGGCAAGCCACAGCATTAGCATCTCCTCTTCGTTGTACCTCTAAGTACCGTATCAAGGCTCTCATCAGTGCACGGTGCTTCGGGTGGCTCTGGCAATCCGTGCGATCAGTTTCCCAGAGACCAGAAAGTAAACAACTCTTTGACCACTACGACACCGAGGCTCTAAACAACACAACAAGAGCACTTGTTCCAATCGCTCCAGGACACCGACACTGGGTCTCGTGGTCACCCAGCCCAGCCCAGCCCCCTCTCTCTCTCTCTCTCTCTCTCTTTCTTTCCCTCTCTGAGACTGAACAACATCAAGACCCTAGGCTCTGTTCTGTTCTCGTCATCTGGCACCTCCAGGCTCTTGACCACGCGCCTCTATTGTGTTGCCGATTCTTAATACTCTTGCATTCTACTCAGGCTACGCGCGATCATCATCTGCATGCATCACAAACATTCAGCCACCACCGACCTGATCCCACGACCGACTTCGAAGCTCCCTCTCCTCGTTGTTGGCCACCCGACTCTTTTGCTCGACCTCGCTTGACCATCCCCACGGGGGCTGAGATTTTGTCTCCGAGTCTGGTCGACAACCAGGTCCCGGGATACCTCATGGATCGACGGCACCGGTAACAACACCTACTGTTTGCTTGGGGCCAAGGCCAATGTTGAACATTGAGAATATGGCGCCCCTTGTTGCTGCGTCCAACGAGATGCTGCAACAAGCTGTATACTACCACCTTGACAACAACTCGCTCCATAATGCCCTCTTCTTCGCCGAGAGGCTGGGCGCCCAAGATAAGACCACCGAGGCTGCCTTCCTCTTGGCTCTCTGCCACTTCCGTCTGGGCGACGACCGGACCGCGTACCATTTCAGCAAGGCTGCCGGCTACAGAGGGCTTCATCTCGGCTGTTCATACGTCTTCGCGCAAGCATGCCTGCGGCTGGAGGCATGGAAGGATGGCATCGCGGCCCTGGAAAAGTCCAGAGGGCTCTGGTCGCCTAGAAATAACATGGGAAAACATACGGCGGCGCTGAGGATGCCACACCCGGACTCGTCGGCCTGCAGCTGTCTGCTGGGGAAGCTGTATCGTGGCTACGACGACAAGACCAAGGCTGTCGCCTGTTTCGAGGAGTCATTGAAGGCGAACCCACTGATGTGGGACGCCTTCACCACGTTGTGCGACATGGGTGTCGCAGTTCGTGTCCCCAACATCTTCAAGAGCAACGAAGCCCTTATCAAGAATTTCGATCAGGTAGCCAACGGCTCGGCCCATGACCACAGGGAGCCATCTTCGAACGCCCTCGAGCCTCTTTACGTGCCCAAGAAATCCTCTCGATCAGCTGCCCAGGACGCTGCCGATCCCTTCGAACCATCATCACGCACGACGGGATCCAATAATGACATTGTCTCGTTCAGCAACCTCCAGGATGATGGAAATGATTTCATGTCCAAGATTGTTGCTGCTAGGTCGCGGAATGGCAACGCCGCGGGTCCGTCACCGAACCTAGAGGGCATGGAGACACCAACAGGTTATGCCTATGCCGCTGATGCCCAGGCGACACGGGTGGTAACGGGCCCTGAGCCGCCTCATGCACCGATGCGGAGGACAAGACCGCCACAGACTGCTGCTGCTGCTGCTGATCAAGAGGCACCGCCCCGGGTAGCTTATAAGCTGCAGTCCAAGAGGAGAGCGCAGGTGCAGGAGGCGGCAGAAGCGCCGCCCGACCCGGCATCGTCACTCCTTCTCAAGTCCTCGTCCATAACGGAGCGAAAGCGGACCGTCTCTGGGCAGCCGGTACATTCGAGGCCGATGCACACGGATGAGCCGGGAGCCCCCAGCGCAGGAGTGCACGCCTGAACGTGTTCAACAAGTCCACCACCACCAAGACGAACTCTGGTGCATCTACTGTCGGTGTGGCTGCTGGGCGGGAGCTGAAGAGGGCCAGGGCGCCAATACCAAACCGCTTCGTCAGATCGAACGCGAGTGTCGGTCGTGTGGTTAGTGGCAACAGGCGAGGTGTCGAGGATGTGGCCAACATAGACGTCGACCGCCCAGAAGGACCCACGGCCAAGGCGGCGCCCGTGACGGCGCAGCGCATGCCGCAGAAACCGCCAGATCCAGAGCCTGTCGGCACCGAGGAGGCGCTGAAGCTGATACTGGACCTGCTGAGGCGGTATGGCTACGGATACCAACAGCTCTCGCAATTCGACTGCCAGGATGCGCTCCAGTCCTTTAGCACGCTTCCCCGGCAGCACCAAGACACCCCCGTGGGTGCTGGCACACATGGGCCGGGCCCAGTACGAACAGGCGGCCTACCCCGAGGCCGAGAGATACTTTAGACGTCTGAGGATAATGTCCCCTACCCGCATGCAGGACATGGAGGTGTACTCGACCATCCTCTGGCACCTCAAGCGGGAGACGGACCTGTCCTTCCTGGCGCACGAGCTCATCGACTCGGCATGGCTGTCACCCGAGGCGTGGTGTGCGCTCGGGAACGCATGGTCCCTGGCCAAGGACCACGAGCAGGCCCTGCGCTGTTTCAAGCGGGCGACGCAGCTTGATCCCAAGTTCGCGTACGCCTATACGCTCCAGGGCCATGAGCACATGGCCAATGAAGAATACGACAAGGCCCTGACGGCCTTCAGACTGTCCATCTCGGCAGACCGGCGCCACTACAATGCCTACTACGGCATCGGTATGGTGTACGAGAAGCTGGGCAACTATGACAAGGCCTACATCCACTTTCAGGCCGCCTCGCAGATCCACCCTACCAACGCTGTCCTCATATGCTGTATCGGCACGGTCCTGGAAAAGCAAAAGCAGATCAAGCAAGCCTTGGCGTTCTTTAGCAAAGCAACCGAGCTGGCCCCCGTGCTGCTCAGGCCAGGTTCAGGAAGGCCCGCGCCCTCCTGGCTGTCGGGCATCTCCCCAAGGCCCAGGGTGAGCTCCTCATCCTGAAGAAACTAGCCCCAGACAATGCCTGCGTGCACTTCCTGCTTGGTAAACTATACAAGGCGCAGAACGACAGAAGCCAGGCTGTACGGCATTTCACGCAGGCCCTGAGTCTTGACCCCAAGGTAAATCTCGACCACCCTAAAGTCTTGCATCCCGGGGCTGAACTAACCTTTGTTATAGGCGAGCCAGCAGATCAAGGGAGGCGATTGAGAGTCTGGAGGACGACGATGGGCTCGACGACTCGATGGTACAATGAATAGAGTGAAGGCCACATAAAATGGTAGTCCGCGCGGTCTTGCTTCGTCACGTCGGACCCCAAGGAGCATGAGCACAACGGGGAGAATGACTTACGAGAGTCTGATGCTACGTGTCAAGGTCTTCCCCCTTTTTTTTTTTTTTTTCTTCTTGACTGCCGGCGTGTGGCGTGGATTCTGGTGGGACAGGCAAGCAAGAAAGAACAGCAAGCATGGCATGGAGCATAAGTAGGAAAACCTCCCAACACGAAGAAGCATGGCACAGGCGTCTAAAGCAACGGGGGCAAACAACGAATAAAAAAAAAAAGGAAGATGATGCATGTCAGGGAAGTCTTACAGCGATTTCCTTGCCGCTGGGTCTGAAACTCTTTCAAAAGAGTGAAGAGGCAGGTAACTGGGTTCATGGGGTTGGTGCATGAGATATTGACGACACCCCCTTTCCTGCTACTCTCTCTTCTACTGTGTATAGGTAATTTTCAGCATTGCGTTGGGAACTGGCATATTCATATCAATGATGATAATGAATACAAATCGATGATAACTCGTATCTACAAGGTGCAAGTCCTCACCGCGCTATGCCTCCCTCGTCCGCCTCGTTGTCGCTCGCTATGCTGCTGATTGTAAGAAAATCTGTATGTACAAGAAAAGATTCATCACAAGGTCTCGGTAGGCACCTCCATGAAAGCCCTCAGCGCCGCGTCCAGATCCGGAACATCACTGGCCGTCTTGGCGACACTGACCCACCTCACCCCTGCCTCCCCTGTCCACAGCAAAAGCACCACCAGTCTGCCACCGCGTGCCGCTGTCGACAGTCTTGTTCCAGATGCCCTCGCTCTTGCCCAGCTGCACGGCGTTGTATATGCTCATGGGCCCGACGGCGTGCCAGTACGAGCTCAGGCCCAGGCCCCAGGCGGCGTAGATGTCGCGGTCCTCGTCGACGACGACTTCGGTCTCCCACTCGCCGCCGACCTCGGGGATCCATCTCTCGGTGGCCTCCTGGCTGGAGTGGGAGATGGCTATGCAGGAGATCTTGCCGGCGTGGGTGTTGGAGAAGGCTACGAGGCTGCGGAAGGACTTTTCTGCGACTGTGTTGTGAGGTGGTTTGGGAATTGGGTCAGCTGGTGGGTTCCAAGGAAAGTGTATGGGAATCTGGTGGTTTTGGCTTACAAGGACAGCCACAATGTCTCAGGAAGACGATGACGGCGGGCTTGTCGTGGGGCAGCTTGAGCTTCTCGTGTTCCGGGGCGGGCTCGCCTACCTTGGGGATGGGCGCCACTTCTCTCGGGGGAGGGGACTTGAAGGACTGGATCTCTTTGAAGAAGTGTTCTTTTAGTTCTGCAGCCATAACTGTACTTTTTGTCCTTGCGATGGCACGGTGGAGAACAGAAGTCGGCTTGTGTGTTGTGGTTATGGATGATGGCTTGGTGGTTCGGAAGGAGACTCCCAGGTCTGGTATGAGTATTTCTCTAGTGTAAGGAGGTAAAGTCAAGTCAGCTTAGGGGTCCATCGATATCTGGGATGCACGCCTACTAAATAACAATCGTCTTACACGTCGATCGCAAGGCAAACGCGGTGAAGGACGTGTGTGCATGAACCTTCTTCTGCTTGGAGGCCGACAGCTGTCGAGGTTCCCCACAGTTTTCCCTCCGAGTAAGCTCATCCCTGTACTTACTGCAGCGTCATCCCGGCCGCGGCTTCTCCCGCCGCTGCGTACTTGCATGAAATAATTATTTACTGAATTCTCTGTGCAACGACGCGACCAGCATCTTGGCAATTCAAACGGTCCTCTCACTCACTTACTTCCTCCCTCACTCACTTGTTGACCCATGTCCAGGAGGGAGATCGGTCAGGATCTCATCCTGACAAGATGCACGAGATCATAACCCTCCAGCTGGGCCAGCAGAGCAACTACCTCGCAACTCATTTCTGGAACGCCCAGGTTCGAGCCCTCTTTCCGCTGAGGATAATAAGAAGAACAAGAACAAGAAGAGCGCACTCTCCCTGACACTGCACTCAGGAATCTTATTTCACCTACTCGGAAAACGAAGAGTCACCCGTCGACCACGATGTACACTGGCGACCCGGCATCGGCGCCGACGGGACCGAGACGTACATGCCACGGACGGTCATCTACGACCTAAAGGGCGGCTTCGGCTCGCTCAAGAAGATCAACGCCCTCTACGACATCACCGACGGCAGCGAGCCAGGTGCTTCTTCATCTGCGCCGTCGCCATCGTCGTTGTGGTCAGGGCGCACCGTCGTGCAGAGGGCAGACCCCATCGCCCCCAGCGAGTATCAGCAGTCCCTCGACGCCGGGCTGGAGCCGCCGCGGCTGACGACCAGCTCGGTGCGGTACTGGAGCGACTTCAACCGCGTCTTCTACCACCCGCGGAGCATCGTCCAGCTGAACGAGTACGAGCTGAACTCGAGCCTCGTCCCCTTTGAGAGGTGGGACACGGGTGGGGAGCTGTTTGCAGGCCTGGACAGGGAGCATGACATTGTGGACCGCGACCTGCGTCCCTTTGTTGAGGAGGCCGACCAGATGCAGGGCATCCAGATCATGACCACGCTGGACGACGCCTGGGGTGGCTTTGCGTCGAGGTACGCCGAGCGGTTGAGGGATGAGTACGGCAAGACCACGATATGGGTCTGGGGCGCACAAGAAGGATTCCAGGGCGTGGACAGGGTAGATGTTTTCTGTTTTCCTCCTTGTTACCCTTTGCGATTGCTGTCACATCAACGTGCTTGAGAGAGAGACTAACTAACACTGCCTGCAGGAGAAACGACTCCTCCGCCTGGTCAACAAGGCCAAGTCCCTCGCGGAGCTGTACAAGCAGGCATCACTCCTCGTGCCCGTCTCCCTCCCGTCCGCGCAGCCACCAAGGCTGCGAAACATGCTCTCTCTGGACGCCTCATCGCCGTGGCACGCGTCCGCTCTCCTCTCGGCAGCCGTTGAGTCCGCCACCCTGCCGTCCCGCCTCAGGGACACGGCCAACAGAGACGCCCTCGGCACCATCTCGGACATGCTGAACGTCCACGGCAAGCAGAACGTCGCCGACCTGCAGATGAGCTTCTCGGGCGCGGGCGAGGTGCCGCATACCGCAGATGCGGGCGATGGGCCCGAGGACGGAGTGAAGCTGGATATGGACTTCCGCCCGGCGGATGAGGTGGGCGATGGCGTGGTCGGGAGGACGGCGCGCAATGGCGGCCTTCATGGCAGGACGAAGATGTTCAGCCAGGTGCTATTTAACCGCGGCGGGCGAGTTGAAGAAGACGATGACGACAACGAGGACAGCACGCACGCAAGAGGACGTGGGGCTGCTATCAGCCGAAGGTAAGATGCACCGCCCATCTCTCCATCTGCCTTGTGTAATGGTCTGAGCACGCCCGACAACCACAGAAGCTGACTCACTTTGTTCTCTAGGTACCGTTCTGCGCTGGACTATCCGCTCCTGGACAGTTTCCCCCAGATCTTCAGAGACGTGAAGGGCCAGGCGCTCAAGGACAAGGCTGTCATCGCAACCTCCCTCTCGACAGATACAGAGCTGTCCAGCAAGCTGACGTCGCTGCGAGCGACGGTGACCAGGCTGATCGGTCTCGAGGACCGAGAAGATCTCAGCAACGGGCTTGCCGAGATGGCCGATGAGTATCATGAGGGCTGGTCGAGCGGCAGCGATGAGGGCGAAGATGATTGAGGTAGCTGTCTTGCTGTTGTTGTTGTTGAATGGGGAATGCATCTCAATCCCTTCTTCCCTAACGGAGCTGAGCGCCATCGAGTTTGGCCGGGCATGCTGCAGAGGCGAAAGGGGAAGAAGAGGAAGTCCACTGAGCCTGTCGAGTGACAACCCTGTATGCTGCTCTTCATTCAAGAGGAGAGGACTGCAGGTGGCACAAGTCCCCGCAGAGGCTTGAGCCAGTCTCTACTTAGTAGCCGAGGGCACGCCCGGTCTTCTCGAGCCTGTCCATACGGGCTGGGCTTCCAGGCCTGAGCCCTGACATGACTGACATGTGGCAGTCCTCCTCAGCTGGGTCGGGCAGTCAGGTCAGTCACTGGTGCTTTATACCTGGGCAGGGACATGTCTATTGGTTATTGGCTAGTTTGAGGGTGAGCTGACTGGGCCGCATGCCACCTCATCGGTCTCATCGTCTGCGGGTGAGGAGTTCTGTAGCCAAACAGTTACACCTTGACAGCAGACACACACAAACAGCTCGCTGCAGACAAATATATGCATCAAGCATCATATCAAGCATCTCCCGTTACTACTTTACATTCCTGGTGGTCAAAAGAATCAGAGAGGAGTCATGTGACATTGCATTCCGGGACGACACGTCTGGGTTGTAAGTGAGTACATACTTGGGGGTAGACCACGCTTCCCCGGAGCATTCCATGTTGATGATACTCGACCTACATAATTGTAATGTCTGACCTTTTCTTTTTGTTAAGGGCGCGCGAGTGTGTCCAGGACTGGGAAGCCTCCCTTGCTGAGGAGGCAAAGTACATAGTCCTACTAAGTAAGTATGGTATGCACTGAGTGAGACCCTAGAACCTAGAACCTCGTCATTGTGGGTCCTGGCAGGTTTTCGTCATGGAAAACTGATATCTCTCGGTTGATTCGCATAGGGACAGAAAAGAAAAATTGACACATTTTTTTGGTGTGTTTCTTATTCTTTTAAATATACAAAGCACATAACTTTTTCCTTCTCCCTTACGCTGGGTCAGAGGTGGGTGTGCCTATGACTGACTGTTGAAAAACTAAGAGAAAAAAAAAGTTCAGAGGTGAGGAAGAGTAATCCTGGCTGCCGCGGGGCCGTTCCTGCGTCTTTTCAGTGGGTCTTCTAAGTCATGTACCTCAAGAGTATTACCTCCACACTCTGACTAGGGTCTGTATACCTCCAAGGTACCTTTGACCACCCTCCTCCCAAGGGCCAAGTTCCCCACCGCAGCCGTGTGGAATTTGGCAGGTGGTTGACTTTCTGGCAACCCCACCCCAGCCCACGGCAGGCTCAGGCAGGGCGTGTTCCAATTAACGCGAACGCGGATTTGCATCATGACCTTTTTTTTTCTTCTTTGGTTTGCTTGCTGGCCTTGCCTTGTCCTGCCTCGCGTGGCCTCTCTCACACACAAACTCGCAAACCGCAACTGCACCGCCGAAACTGCACACCGCACTCTGCCCTGCCTTCTCAGGACCCGCGGCTGGAAAGAAAACAAACAAGATCAGCCGCCAACCTCTTTTTTTTTTCTTCCTTCCTTCTTAGCCCTTCGTTATCCTCCGAGACTCCCGGCCCCTTGGTTGACCTTGTTTAGAGAGTGTGTCCTTTGTTCACTACTGCACCGAGTCCACACCCGGCCACCCACACACAACAATCCTTGACTCTCTTGGTGTCTCACACCTGCGCCGCCACCATTTCTCTGTCCAAGGTATGGTCGGTCACACACACACAGACACACACACACACACACACACCATCTCAGATTCACCACTCTTGTCAGCATCAATCCTTCCCTTCTTCCATTGTGTGTGCAATACAGTGCAGTGTGTGTAGCAGACCTACCGCATTTGAATTGAGCCCATGGCTTGAAGAGAGGGGAGGTGGTACACCATGTCACCCCCAAAGCCCATCATCCCTCCACCTCTCTCTTTTTCTCAACCCATTGCTAAAACACTCTTTCCTGAAAGCGTTCGCCAGTCTACAAACTAAACCACTAGCAGAGTACCGTAACCGTCGAAGCCACTCGCCGCCAACGTGAATAATTCTACTACGAACCCCCTTCCCACCCAAAAACCAAACCAAACCAGACCAGACCAAGACCAAGACCAACTCTCACCCGCCTCCGCCATCCCTTCGCGCGCAAACTTTCTTTTATTTACCATCGCGCGCACACCCCTCACCATCCCGCCGCCCACCACTGTTACCACCACCACCGCCGCCATCATCATCATCATCACTACCCTGCGCCGCACCTTCCGACCACCCGCCCATCCATTTGCCAACCCCATCGAATTTTAACAAGAACACCCTGCATGTCCTGGCTGCTGCACTCACCTTACAGCACGTTGTTGGATCACAAGTCCTTCAACATGCCTAGCCCGGGAAAGCGCACTCAACGCGCCCAGCGCGACTCGACGCGCAAGGAGTTGGTTTCAGACCGTCCTGATGATTCCTCTCCCTCGCGCCCTGCCAAGCGGAGAAAGAAGGTTGGTGGTGTCTTCCCCTCCCCTTGTTTGCAGCAGGCCCAGAAAGCATCTCTCCTCCTCTCCATCATCTAGATGCTTTCTTTGTGTCCGCTGTGGCTGGCGCATCCCCCCCCAGAAATATGTACATATACAGGGGCAGATGCACTAACTCACATTTTGTCTTGTCTTCTCCTTGTCTCTCTCTCTAGGCCACCGACCCTTCCCCTTCTCCAAGAGACCTTGCAGATGACGAGCCTGAGTCCAGCATTGCCCAAGACTCCAGCCTGCTTGCCGACGACTCTCTAAACCATACAAAAGCCTCTGACCTGGTCGTCGACAAGGTCAGCGAGCACCTGCTTGCCCCACAGAACCAGCTTGTCCAGGCAGCCCAGGACCACTCTAACTCACAACTCAGCGGCGAGGCTGGTATCAACGCCTTTGCCAAGATTGTTGGACTTGGTTGGACCTTCTATGTCAAGAAAACCACCATCAACATTGGCCGATCCTCAGATCCCCCGCAGCCCATCGATCCCGACGACGACGAAGAGTTCATCCACATCGACCTCGGGCCCAGCAAGATGATCTCCCGCCGCCACGCGAGCATCTTCTTCAGCTCCGAGTACGACAGCGGGCGGTGGATTCTCAGGGTCAAGGGCAGGAACGGGGTGAGGCTGAACATGGGCAGCCTGCCCCTGGATGCTGTAAAGCCCCTAGGCAGCGGCGACGTGCTCGAGATTGCAGGCATCGAGATGATGATCGTCCTGCCCGAACAAGAACCTTTGAGGATACACGACAACTACCTCCGCCGCGCCGGACTAGCCGAAAAGGACCTCCCAGACCCCGCCCGTGCCGGTGGCCTGCCCGTCTCTGCCGCCGCCGCTGGTAGGCCGTCGTCGTCGTCGCAGAGCACCTACCAGGCCAGACAGGCACGCGGGCAGCAGCAGGCGCTTGCGCCAGCTCCGCCAAACTACAAGCGCCCGGGCACCCCGCCCTCGAGGACCAAGTACGGCCTGCATGCCAAGCCGTCGCCCTCCAGACCTACCACGGCGGGGGAGCATGATCCTGAGCACCAACGACATGGACCTGAGCCTGGACGAGAACAAGGGCATCAAGCCCCAATACAGCTACGCGCAGATGATCACTCAGGCCATCATGAGCACCACAGAGGAGAAGCTGAACCTGAACGGCATCTACACCTACATCATGAACAACTACGCCTACTACCGAAATCAGCAACCGTCGGGATGGCAGGTGAGTGTAGTCTCTCGCGATAATAATAATGATGATGATAATGATGGGAGAGAGCCGGGCCGCATACTGACTTTGACAGAACTCGATCCGTCACAACCTCTCTCTCAACAAGGCCTTTGAGAAAGTCGCAAGATCCACCGACGAGCCCGGAAAGGGGATGAAGTGGCAGCTCACTACCGAGTGCCGGGACGATATGGTCAAGAATGCCTGGAAGGGAGGCCGTGGTGGTCACCGTGGATCGTCGAACCCGTCCTCGCCGAACCACCTCAACTATATCACCCAGGGCCCGCGGGATATGGCCGCCAGGGAACCCAACTCGAACCGGAAGCGCAGGGTCTCGCCGTCGGGGTCTCCTCAGCCCCGCTCGACGCTGCGCCTGTCGCACATGACACCCGATCGCACCCGACGTCTCGAGCCAGACAGCAGTAGTCACGCGCCGGATGTTGGCGATGGCAGTCCCTCCCCCGTCATCGACAACCCGCAGCGGCTTCTGACGCCATGGACGAGCCCCCTCCGCGGTCACCCCTCCTCACCTCTTCGTATCTCCAGGAAGACGGTGCCTCGCTCGTCACCCCGGCCCCCTCAAGGTGCACCCCCAGCTCGTCCCCCCCAGCACCCTCCAGCGCCCCAGCCAGCACATGCCGACGTCCTCCCCGGCCCCGTTCTGGAAGTTTGCAGAGTACGGCAGCACGCCCATCAAGCCTCTGCTCGATATCAGCCCGTCCAAAAATCTCGGTCCCATCACTCAGAGCAGCAGTCCACCTCGGGCGCTCAAGTCTCCAGCCGGCAGCCCGACGCAGAACAGCCGCCCGGGAACTGCGGCAACGCAGGATACCCTCAAGTTTGAGGATGCGGACGAGGACGAGGAGGGCATCGACCTCACAAAGTAAGTTTGTTTGATTCTTCTCAAAAAAAAAAAAAAAAAAGAAAAAGCATTTATGTTTTTTGGGTATCGGAAGCTGGAGTAAAAAAAAAAAAAAAAAAAAAAAAGGGGGGTGGGTAGGGCTAACAGATCTTTATAGGGGTTTTCAGAGCATCAGCTCGTATCATGAGACGCTGAACGCATCATTGTCCAAGAGCCAGTCATTCTCGTCCACCAACGGGAGCAAAACTTAAAAAGACGCCCGCCACCATTGTTTTTCTGTCCACCAACCCGGGGCAAGACTTAGGCGCCTGACACCACCCTGGCCTTACCCGTCTCGCGCCTACGCAGCAGCCCCTGGACTGGGCCGCGACAAAGTATGTAAAGTACTTCCTGTATTGTTCCTTTTTATTTCTTCGTTGAATTGTTTGTCCTTACTGCGCTCAATTGGTCATTTGTTCTTATTTTCGTCTGCATTGATTTTTCTCTCCAATGGCGTTAGGTGGAGACCAACAACAGCCGTGCTGGTGGACACTCAAGGAAAAAAAAAAAAAAAAAGAAACCCAAAACCGATACCCCAGGCGTTGAGGGCAAAATATTGAGTTGCTCTTTGGTGTGGTGATGAAAGCACATCTACGATTATGAAGAAGCATGTTTTGTTTTTCTTTTTCTTTTCAACGTGTAATTTTAAGGCCTCCGGTTCAGAGGCATACGAGATACCTCTTGAACAACAACAGGAACAGAACGGACGGGACAACTCTTTGGGTTAGGGAGGTTCGCGGTGTCCTTTTTTTTTTTTTTTTTCTCGGAGGACGCTTCAGTTTTTGTTTGAGAGTGAGGCTGTGGAAATTTGACGAGTCTGGGGCCAATCTGGCTGCTGTGGTGTGCTAGATCTCTGGGGGTCTCAAGGTGGCAGGAAGGGGGCATGTAGTCCTGGGTGCTTGTGTCTCAAAAGGCCATACACACACACACATCTATGTGTGTGCCTCGCTCAGAGAGAAGCAATGCTTGAATTCACTGCTCACGTCCAAAGTTTACAATGCATGTATCAAAAAATGGGAGTGAAGATGTTTATTGTAACAAGGAATGCTAATGAAACCACCCCCACCTACCCTTTTCCCTCGAAAAAGCGCCAGATTTCTTTTCACTTGCTCTTCCCCCTTTTGTTTTTCTCTTTTCTTTCTTGGCCCACTTGTTTTGTCTACCGTTAAGAGTACAGCATGTGTCTTTCCTCCTTCCTCTGTTCTTCGAATCCTTTATCTTTTGTACAGGCTTCCCAGACACATACAAAATATAGAACAAGTCACGCCCCCCCCCCCCCTCTCCTCCCCACAAGCCAAAAGGGGAAGGGAAAAGAAGAGAAGAAAAAAAAAAAGTGGAAAACCGACTTTCGAAGATGAATGTGCCCAAGTGCGCCGACCCATGCTGATGAATGATGATGTTGATGGTAGTGGTGATTGATGTACAATCGTGATGTACAATCGCTTTTGTTTCCGCCTCACCGGAAGAGGAGACTCAAAGCAATAGCCCGACTTAAAACCCATCTCAAACCTCCCCAACGAACATACAGGCCTGGTTTTTTTTTGGTTTTTTTTGTTCTTTGTTCCTTCTTCCCTTCTCGGGAAATTTTCTTTCATTTCATTTTTATTTTTATTTTTCAAGCGACGATAGGTCCCTCGAGCCGTCAAGGATCGATGGCGGGAGGAGTTGAGCTACAACGATGTTCGGCGGCCTATCCTCGACAGGAGGTAAGCTTTTGCTTCTTGTTCTTCTTTTTTTTTAAGCCTGGGACGAGACCTGCTGGCCGTTTCCGCGCCGCTTGGGGTTCTTGCTGCCGGCCTTCTTGCTGCTGCTGGTGGTCTTGCTCTTCTTGTCGGTGCCCTCGATGAACTTGATAAGCTCGTCGATGCTGCGCGAATCCAGAGCGGGCTTATCCACCTCGTGCGAGGACGCGGCCGAAGAGGAGATACCCGCGCCGGCACCGGCACCGGTGGCAGAGCCGGCCACCACACCGCGCGAGGCGGGGAGGCCCCGCGGCGTGAAGCGGATGCCGGCGCGCAGCCTGCGGGCCTCCTGATCCTTGTTGTGCTTGGCGATGGAGACGGCGTTCTGGGTGAGCTGCTCGAGCCAGGACTCGGCCTCCTTTGTGTTCTTGTTGTTGGGGCCGAGCTCCTGCAGGAAGATGTTGAAGGACTCGCGCATGCGGGCGACGGCGCCCTTGGAGTCGTTGTCAAGGGCGAGGGCCTGCGCGAGCTGGAACTGCAGCGTGGCCGAGTTGATGCTCTGCTTGCCAAAGATCTTGTCGCAGATGCGCAGCGACTCCTCGAACCAGCGGCGCGACTCGTGGTAGGCCTTGAGGTGCTGCAGCATCACGGCCGCGTTGTTGATCGTGGTGATGGTGTCTGGGTGATCCGGCCCGTAGATGGTCCTCCACAGCTTGAGGGCGTACTTGGAGTACTCGAGCGCCGTGCGGCTGTCGCCGAGCTGGTGCAGGAACAGGCTGAGGTTGAGGTAGTCGAGCAGCGTCTCCTGCGAGTCGACACCGATCGTGCGCTCGGCGACCAGGATGGCCTTGCGCGCGAGCTCGACGGCGGCCTCCTTCTCGTCGATCTGGAAGTAGATCATGGAGAGCTGGTGGTAGATGCGTGCCACCTCTGGGTGCAGGATGCCGTGGATCTGCTCGTGGAGGGACAGCGACTCGAGCAGGAGCTCCTGGCCCAGCTTGCGCTGGTTCTGTGCGATGGAGATCCTGCCGGCCTCCAGGGCCTCCTCCGCCACAGAGCTGCGGGGTGCAGAGTCCTTGACGATGGGCACAACGTTGACAATGTCGTCGGCGGTGAAGGTGTGAGGTACAGCGGTGGGGGCGGTAGAGGCAGGAGAGCCGTCACGGGACTTCTTCTTCTTCTTCTTGCTCTCCCCATTGCCGTTGACAACAGGAGCCTCGGCTGCGGCTGCTGCTGGCGGCGCCGCCGCCGCCGCAGTGAAGGCGTACTCCTTGTACTGCACCTGAAGGCCGAGCTTCAGGCACACCTCGCGCAGCACCTGCAGGTTGCTGAGCTGGGTCTGCCATTCAGGCTCCAGCGTGTACCGGAACCGCTGGTGGGTTTCGCTCTCGATGGCTTTCCTCAGGCTCTCGGGCGTGACGCTCTCAAAGGACAGGTCGGCCTCGCCGTAGAGGGAGCGCAGCGACTGATCGATCTCGGCAGTCGGCTTGGGGTTCAGGCCGCTGCCGAGGAAGCAGTTGAGGAGGTGGGCAATGCAGGCAGAGGTCAGGGGCAAGGGCAGGTACTTGAGGTACTTGGAGGTGACGTGCTTGAAGGACCGCACGACCATGTCCCGGACGCAGATGTCCCGCATGCTCTGCAGCCGCGATCCCTCGCTCAGGGTCGCGATCCTGCCGAGATATCGCATATTGATACCACGCTTGTGGAGCAGGCTGCGCAGTGAGGCACCGTCCATGGGGAAGCTGGCGTCAGAGTCCCTCAGGTCGTTGAGGAGCTCTGGTATGGCCGACTCGCGGAGGAAGGCGCACGCAGCTCGAACCTCTCGCTCGTCAGCCGCCATCTCTTCCTTCTCGGCATCCGTCTGTGGGACCTGGCCACTGAACACATCTGGGTTCAGGGCAAACTTGAAGTCGCTGGCATCGATCCGGTCGTCCTTGTCGGCCTCCTTCTTGACATCCTCGCCATCGGCCTTCTCTTCACTCTTCTCCGTCTCCTCCTGCTGCGGGGCCTCGACCGCAGGCTTGTCTTTCGGTTCTTCTTCTGATGCCTTGTCGTCCTTCTTGGCCTCTGCACGCTTGGTGATCTCCGCGTTCAGCCACTCCCGCATCTTTTGCCGGTGGAAGAGCTCAACGAGCTCACCGCGCAGCATGGTCATCCGGTGCGGGTAGTCATTGGTCTCCTCGGCAGCCATCTCGTCGAGCCAGGTGGCATCCAGCGGGGTGATGCGGTAGAGATCCAACACGTACTTCCGGCCATCGGTTCCCAAGAGACCCTTGGTTTCGACACTGGCCTCGAGGTCGAAGCGCTTGCCGCCCTTGTCCCACACGGCATGGCTCTTGACTTTCATCGCCTGGGAGAGCTTCTTGAAGGGCGCGGCGAAGATCTCGTTGGCGGCGACGACCTCCTTGCCGTCCACGGCACCGTAGTCGATCTGGTTCTCGCCGGGCTCTCTCTGCTTGAAGATGCCTGGAACGATGCTCTGGCCGACGATACGCTTTCCGAGGTAGTCCACGACCACGGTGCCGGGTGTGTACAGACCCTCGATATCCAGCTGGTTCACGGTTCTCACGCCGAGAATATCCTTGCCCGTGGCAACTCGTGCCGCCTCGTCACCGCCCTCCGAGGTGAAGGTGCCGACGCCATCAGCGCCAAAGGAGAAAAAGACGTTGTTGTACACAAAGATCTGGGCATCGGGCGCCTCGGTGGGGTTGAGGGGCGCGACCTCGCCGCGGGCCACCATCACGGCCGCCCTGGCCGCGGCCTCGGTGTAGTCGGCGTACAGCTTGGCCAGCAGGCGCTCCCCTGAACACCCGGTCCTGCATGTTCTCCTTGGGCAGCTCCTTGGCAGACTGGAACTCCTCGTTCCAGTCACGCAGGGTGTCGGTGCCCTCGATGCCAGCGATGAGGTACGTCTCCTGGGTCCGGGTAGTATCGGGGCTGTGAGCGCAGGCAGAGGAAGTCATGGACGGGACGACCCATGGTGCCGCAGGAATGGTGTTTGCGATCTGGAAGGTGGCCAGGGGCTCCCGGCGGTTGCCGTACTCCTGGAGCTGCGCAAAGGACTCGTTAAAAGAGGGCGAGATCTCGCCGAGCAGGGTCAACAGGGAGTGAGCAGAGGCGCCCTTGGGAGCCTGGCGGGGGAAGGGGTCGAACTTGGCGTTTGAGGACTTATTGACGTAGAACCCTCCAACGTGCGCGGTGATCTGGAACTGCTCGCCCTCGTTGGTGGTCACGACCAGGTAGAGCAGGTGGCCCCTCTGGCGGAGGTGCGCGGGCGGAGGGTTCCAGGACGAGACGGAGATGGCCTTTACGGTCTTGGGCGCCGGGTCCTGTTCTGCGGGGAGCAGCGCAGAGACGGAGGGTACGCTGCTAAAGTCATACTCTCCAATCGCCGTCTGCTCCTGGTTTGTCTTGTCCAGCACATCTCCACACTCGGCGGCAACCTTCTCGAACAGAGACAGCCCGGGAAGGATGCCCTGTATCGCGTCGGTGCGGTCTCCTGAGGCGCCGATGAGCTCCCGCACCCTAACCATGTGTAGCCTTGCCTCTTTCTCGGTGTAAGGGTCCTCGACCAGGCGCAGCTCAGAGCCGGTGCCAATGTCCTTGATCTCCGACACGGGAATGAAGTCGTTGACCCGCTCGCCATTGTGCTCGAGGTGGAAGCAGGAGTACTGCAGGGCTATCGGGAACTCGATGATGGCCTGGCGGATCTCGTGGACCTGCTCTTGGGGCGAGACCTATTGTTGCGAAGGGCACAGGTCAGATTTTTGCAGATCATGGCTACGATCTGCTCACAACAAGAAGGGTTCCGTGCTAACCGTAAGTTCTAGTTTGCCTGGCTCATGAGGCAGGACAATCGTCAGGGTGTAGGCAGCATCTGTCGAGGGGTCAAGAGTCAGCTAGGGAGCTCCAGCTGTTCGAGCATGTCACAGGACGGGTTCCAAATTGCACAGCATACCTTCTTGAGCTTCCTCCGCTCCGTCCTCGGCGGCTGGGGTTGCACCTGTGCCGTTCACCTCTGCAGCCTGGGTCTCCGGCACAGCCGATTCTGTAACTCGAGCTATTGTCAGTCCTCTTGCGACCTTGTCGTGTGCCCTCTCTGGAATGACACAAATGTTTTCCCCCTGCCACAGGTTCGGTGGGCCGTACCAGCTGAGGCGCTCGTCTCCTTGGAAGCATCGGCCATATTGAGGCTGTCTTGTTTTCGAGTCGCTCAGGTCCAGGGAAGCGTATTTGTGATCGTGTGGCCGTCTGCCTAACCAGTGGTGGTGGTACGTGGGTTGGACAACAGGTTCGAGGACTGTCCAGTCGTTGTATATCGAGACAACACCAGAAAGGTGGTTATTTTTTTCCCCACTTCTTCTTGAAAGCCCAGCAATGCGCCGGCCAGAGGGCAAGAAAAAAAAAAAAAGAGTGAACTGAGTTTCAAGAAAGGAATTGAGATAATACAAGAGGTCCCGTCCACATGGAGAGGGATTGAGAAGGCCAATTGGGTAACGTGAGGAGGGAACGTCAGGGCATTTGGCGAACGAGGCAATGGTGAAAAATGAAGAACCTCCCACTGCTGTACATCGTCGATACCTACGTCGACGATTTCAAAAATTCTGCGCTACCCAAGGTTCATGCTCGAGAAAATCCCGGCGCGCGCATTCAGCGCGACCCCGGTCATCCCGGCAAACCTGTCCCGCGATTCACGGTTGTGCCTGCCGCAGGGGAAAAAAAAAAAAAAAAAAAAACCAACCAACCAGTGAAGTACATGTACTGTGAACAGCGGATTTGAGAAATGACTAGGTACTAGGTACTAGGGGACTACTGTGAGCAAACCACGAGAGATGCTTATGACAGAGCCATAAAATGAGGATATTTTCTGAAGTAGAGGTGAATATTATAGATTCTGGTATATTAGATGTTAGGAAACAAAAATAAATCAACAATCTAACGGCACAATGCCTCTCCAACATGTAGCTGCAAGGTGACCTCGAGGACATCTGCAGCCTGCGACACTCAAGTACCCTGTACTTGCCGCACTAGGTAACGCCTTGAAGAACGGCTTGGGCAGAGATCCATGTTTCCGGTCCTTGGTTGCTGTGACAGGGGTCAGTCATGTTTACTTTACTAAGTAGTACGGACGTACTCTTGGTACTTACCTCACCTTTACTCACGTCCACCAACCACCTCCTACTCCTCCAAGTTAACCAACCCTCCATTTTCTCATTACCGTTTTTGCTTCTTTGCTCAGACATGTATCTATTACATCCTGGATTATCTCTTTAATTCTTTCTGGACTCAGATCTCCAACAACATCGCTAAAGCCTGTCCCAGCCTGCCGATGGAGCGGTCAGCTTCGACAGTTTGCATACTATCACCACCAGCCCTTTAGCATCGCCCACGAAAGACATTGGATATGGATTTATCGAGTACTGGTGATTATTCATCATCGATTGCCTCAGATACAGCTTTCAGTCGACCACGGCCACCGCTTACAGCACGAGAGGCCCAGCTCTGGACAACAACTCGGTGCCACCGCCTGCTCCGACCACTCAAGACACACTTATCCGCATTGAGGCGTGAGGTTGAATCGGAAAATGCCCAAGGACCCGACAGTGAGTCCACGGAGGATGGTGCATCGGGTACGGCCATAAGGAGGATCCAGCACACCTACTCGAGACGGGGACGAAAGCCAGTGGCCCCGAAGCCGCCGCCGCCGCCACCACCACCACCACCACCAGCAGCAGAAACCCTCCAGGCATCCAGGGCCAGGAAATTGTCCAGAAAGCAAGCTCATCAGCGAGGAGAGATCGTTTTGTCCACACCCATCATCCGTCGTGCCAGAGGGCTGCAGCTGTCCTCGCCAGTCCAACAACCCTCACTGCAGGCACAGCCTGGCGAAAGAAAGCCGTACAGGAGAGCACGCGATCTCTGGTCCTCTGGCAGTCCAACATCATCAGCCTCTGTCATCTCGTCGCTGGAGATGGAGATGCTTCCCCTGCGGAGCCGCGTCTCGTCGACAAGGTACTCGCTTTACGAATCAGTCCTTCGAGCGCTGCATGCGCTGCTTCTAGCGACCTCGGAACCCGCTGCTACAGCTACCACAATGCGTACTGCCGGCACTGGCACCAAGTCTCTCATGGCAATGTGCCTGCGAAAAGTGCCGGACTACATTGGTGAGTTGGAGGACTGGGAGGAACGACAGGCTGAGAAGGAGGGCACTAGATCTGCTCTACGGGTATCAAAGGTCTCTAATGAAGTCTACGATGCCGTCGAGCAGATGCTGCGTCCAGGCCGCGGGTGCCCGCAGCTGCGGCTCGTCGCGAGAGCTCACGGCATGAAGGTGGTCAAGGATGCCCTGCTTGACGGCCTGCTGGAGGATAGCTTCTCTCACTTGCTCGTCCGGCTCTGTACCGAGATGAAGGCCAGCCTGGAGGTGGAAGAACTGCTTGCCATCATTGTTGACCGGCCCTACCCTAGACCTAGAGGCCTGGGCAGCACGTTCCACGACAGCAAAAGCCTTGCGCCTCTAGAGGCGCTCAGCGACTTTGCCCAGGAGAGTGCCAGGCCGCAATTCATGCTCAGGCGACTTTCTGATCTGTTCTGCCAGCAACAGCTTCACGTGAGCTGGCTGTCCACTCAGGAGTTCCGGCCCATATGGTCTGACATTGCCAGTACCCTTTCCTCTAGCAACCGAGTGTGCGACGACACAGTATCTTTTGCTATTAGTATGATCACAGCGCTATCCTCTGAGGCCAAGACGACAGCCTTCACCCTCAGGCCGGGAAGCAAACGACCTGAGGAGCTTATCACAACGGTCTCTACTCAGTGCCATCACGGCAGTGGCCTCGTTGCCACTGCTACACCAAGAAGCCAAGAATGTCTCACAGCATCTTATGGGACAGAATAATGTATCTACCATAACCAGGAGGGTTGGATATGTCATTCATGCATGCATATACGAGTTGAGGAGGACCAGAAAGTCAGCCTGGATACTGACAGTCCTCCGTCTAGCAGCATACTTCACAAGCAATGCTCACGACGGCTCTAGGCACACAGACATACCAGAACTGTGGAATCGCATCATACAGGGCCACGCCAGCAGGGATGGGAAGCAGCATTACGAAGCAGCAACGGTACTGATCTGTTTTTTGGCGCAGTGCTGCGGCCGAGGGGCACGGGACCCGTCACACCACTACCTTACCAGACTGTGCGACCGACTTGACAGCGCCGCGGACCTCGAACCGGGCACGTCTAGAAGCCTGAGGGTTAACTGCGCCTTCTTGCTGGCCGAACGAACAAACGACTTGCGAGACCTCGCCTTTGCAGAGTCGTTCAACCTCAGACGTGCGCCTCAAACCAAGCGCAAATCATCATCATCATCATCATCGTCATTTTGTTTCCCTTCCCCTCCTTCTCCTTCTACAATATCAGTCAGAAGCTTCTGCTGGGACGAGGGTATATCAGAATGGGTGACAGAGACACCAGCCGTGCGGAAGGGGTCCTCCTCGAGACGACTTCTAATGAAGCAGGTTCGCTCGGGGTCAGACATCGAGACCCGGCCCCGAAACGCAAACAATGCAATTGAGGGCGATCCAAACTCCTCCACCACCTTGTCGGGCGGTGATTCCGAGAATCAGTCCTCGGCCAACCAGAGCGGCCTTTACAGGAAGGAATCGAGACAGACCCGCGCCACTGCTCGTGCAGGCAACAACAGCAGCCGGCAGAGCATAGACGAGCAACAAAATCACCACATACGAGGGCGGAAGCGGGGTATGGCGGTGGCTGGACTACTCAGCCTGCAGAACGATGATTATGGTGATGATGATGACGACCTGCAGGATCAGGATGAGGATCAGGTGGCGGGAAGGCAGAAGGAGTGTACAAGCCGCCAGCACCAGCAACGACACAGCAGTGGCCAAGAAAACACGAGCACGACACCCGGCAGGGGGCCATCCTCCTCCTCCTCTCAAGCGGCGGCGGCGGGTGTCGGCTCTGCGACCACGGCGATCGATACTCGAAGATCTTACCAATGTCGGTCCCGACGGCGAGGGGAGCAGCAGCAGCGACGAGCTTGGCCTCTGAAGGTGGTGGTGCGGTGTCGTTGGGGGTGGTGGGTGGCGTTTGAGCCTGGGACCAGAGTGGACACACAAGGGCGGGGGACACCGTTGGTTGCTTCAGGCGGTAATCACTTATATGAATGTGGTGCGATTCTCCGATTCTTGTAGACCGAGAGATAAGTGTGACAAGGATAGAAATAGAAACGTATAGAGAACTTACTCCAAGAATTTTTGTACACATACCAAGGGGGAGAAGCGCATTGCGTTCTGTTCTGTTTTCGTCTCGTCCTATGTTTTATTTCTCTCTTTTGTTAGCTGAGCTTACGACGACATGACAAGAGAGCCAGTGAGAAAGCAGCAAGGCAAGGCTTGGAAACGGGAAGCAGCCCATTCAGGACCGAGATGGATCCCAATGGCATGTTTTTTTTCTCTTGGGCGTAAGAAATAAATCATATAAGCATCCTTGTGTGTGTGTGTGTGTGTGTAAAAGGACCACCCATTAACCAGCCTGTTTGAGAGACCCAGGCAAGTTTCCAAATGGTTCAGGTGTTGTTTGCTATGCTGTGTCGAATTGGTGGGGAAACACATTGTGTGATGTAGACAGAGAGACATGAGTGGGTCCAGGTTAGGCCTTGATTGAACCTCTCTCTCTTTTTCTCTCTCACCTGATGCAACACACACACACACACACACACACACACCCTGCAGAGTGCCTCGCCGAAGTTTCAAAGAAATTTGGAGGTGCGGCTCGTGCTGTCGCTTGTCGAGAATTGGTGCCCCCTCCATCTCTGGTGGGCTGGACCGGGCCTGGCTCGACTAATGCAGGGCCCGAAACGTTGACGTACGTACTATAGTAGTATCTTGCCTTTCTCGATGGAATTTTAGGTTGAGCATTAAATTAAGCAAGTACTTATGGCTGGGTGAGACGGGTCATTTGGCTCACGAGGGTAGGTATTAATTAGACCGTTGGCGCTGTTGAGATGAAGAAGAGAGAATTTAATGATATCTCCCAGCGCTGCAATCTGGTCATAGACTGCCACAAAGGGCGTCTAGGAATTTGAGAGGGGACAAAAAAAGACTATTCCGGCCCGCCAATTCCACTGACCTGCTTCTAGTACCTCTTACGCGCCCACCCATCGGTCTAATCTTTTACGCCGAGTGCATCGCCGAGAAAGTCAAGATGACAGACAATAAAGAAAAAGATAAAAAAGCTTATCGAAAGTGTCATCTGAACAATAAAGATCTTCTCTCATTTCCTTCAGCAGGAAGATGTTTCAGCCGTTATAGAATGTCCCTCTTGACGCCCGCCTGACGCTGTTTCGAAAGGGGGGAGTGAGTGACGTGGTCCGGGGCAGAGCACATGTGTTTTCAGTCGACATCCGACGCCAGGCAAAGAAGAGCAATAAAAAGAAAAGAAGCATGACAGCTCGTTCAGACGATGTGATTCTTCCGTGGTGGTTTGAGATGGCGCCGCAGCGTCTTGGTTTCGCTGGCGGGCCTGGTTTGCGGGCACCTGTTTCGCAGCCCCCTAGGGATTTCTTGACTTTTGATATTATTGCCTTGTTTCTCATTGGACCCAGACAATTGGATACTCCCTCCTCTGAAGCAATGTTGGGACCGAGTCATGCCATCTTTTTGATCTTTCTGGACGATTTGACGTCTCTGAACAATGTCGGGTCTCACAATCTCGGATTCCCAATCTGCACGGTGGTTTGTTTCAATTAAAATGGGCAGACAAGGCTGTGGTGGACGGGCCCTCCAACCCTGGTATGGCCCTCTGGAAAGACCAAAATCCTATCACGGTCCTACTGTTACTATGGCATATCGAGCCGAACAGGTCTCTCATGTGTGTGTGTGTGTGTGTCGTGTGAGTAACGAACACCGCCCCCTTTGGTGACATTTGGACCCATGAGAGAGGGAGTACGAGGGCGTGTGGCTCGACGAAGGCTGGTGCCAAGCTGGGCTTGCTTATACTGTGGTCCCCTTCCACATTCCTCATGCATCCCCCCTTCGCAATACGAAGCCCGAACGTGGCCTCATGGATCATGAACTCGGTATGGCTGCCGGTTTGGATGATGGAATCATCGAGACACACTTTAGTAGAGTCGCAACCCCAGCCCGCCAAGACGAAAGAAAATTGTTCCGTCACGATAATTTATTGTGGGCCGTTTGTGGCAGGCTGCGCTGGTGGCGTAGGTATCGTCTCGGTTCCGCCGTCCTGCAATTGGATCTCTTCAAGGGGCGGTCTCTTGCGGCTCAAGTATATTACTGATTGGTGAAGGGTTTTCCTACCATGGTGCAAAAGATATCCCTGCTGCTCCGGCGAGGAGGGAAGAATAGAGCCGTAGTCCCCTGGAGGATGCGGCTCGCTCATGCTATCTCGCGGGGTCATTCAGTAGATGCCGTATGTTGTAAATGACCAAGATGATCCGTGACTCCTTGAGCCACAGATACACACACACTGTCATCCATAGGCTTCACTCGGCCTTCGGGGGCCAGTTTTGCCCGGCTGGCTGGCTGATCTCCACTGTGTGTGTGTGTGTGTGTGTCTGGACTAGCCGGTCACACATCACACGCATCATTAATGAACTCGATCCCGATCCCCTCTGCCTCTCTTGCCATCAAGAAGGCATCGAATCTGGCAGCTAGCAAGATCCGAGATTCCACAAATCTATATCACCAGTTGGTAAGGACTTAATTGGAGATGACTCCAGTATGACGGCAAAGTCTCATGATTCCTGACCTTTCCCGAGAGTCTGGGGAATCAATCTCCATTGGGGAACCACAGTGAGTTGATGGGTGATGGATGGGCATTTTGGATCTTGGCCACCACCAAACTGAGGACGAAGAGGGCAAAAAGGCGTTGTCTCGGCATAAAAGGGCCTCACCGTTGTGAGTGGCTGGCCATTCCATGCCCTCCTCCTCATCCACTATCCACCCCTTGTCCCGGCCTGCAGGTGCTACTGTGGTACAGTACTGCATAGTCTAAGTACTCAGCTACTGTTGTAGTATGTAAATATGTCCTCCTTACAGTAGCGCAGGTGGCGTTTGCTCCCTGTCAGCCTGCACCGTCTGCACCCCTGACTACTTGAGTACTTGGCATGGTGTCTTTCGGAATCCGCCAATGAGGGAGCCCATACCAGGCTCAAGGTCCGAAAGGGGCAATCGACAAGGTTTCAGCAGTGCGCGCCAGGTGCGCGAGAGAGAGGAGGGTGGCACTGGGAACAGCCGCCGCTTTTCGCGCTCTGCCCCTGAGTGAGGGGCATGGGTGGATTATTGGCTTGTTTCACCTGTCCCGCCCCGGCGCTCGCTGCCATCCAATGACTTCAGTCCGTCCCCCCCTCCTTCTTCCTGGGTTGGCAGAAATCACTGGACCACAGATTTTTGCTCTCTCAGCTCAGAACAGTCTGAACCACAAACGAGATGGGTCCATGCAAGATGTCTGGCCACCACCACTCGCCGTGTCGAGATTTGAGACACACATTTTATCAGTTTTCTTCTTTTTTTTTTTTTTTCCGGGGGGGCGCTTGAGAGTAGTCCTCCCCGCTCCCCCGGGCCCCCTTCCCACATTTCACCTGCTCATGGATGCCAATGAATAATTGCTCATCGGAATCGTGCCAAATGGGCCAAACCAGGAAATGCATAAACGGTGATGACAGTGGCAGCTAGCTGCGCCGCCATCCGATCTCGTCAGACAGGGGAGGGGTTATATTCACTTCGCCATGCTCGGCATTGCTCGTTTAACATGTGGGAGGGATTGATGAGAGTGGGCCACCTCACGGCCGAAAGAGAGAGAGAGAGGGAGTATTTATTCATCAAGCCTCATGGGTGTTTGGTCCTGTACTGTACTTAGTAGTACTTTGGACAAACAAACATGGTGGCGGTAGGACCTCTCCGAGGGCAAATGGAAGATCACCGCGGATCATGACAGGCCTCGACTCTGGTGATCCACGAAACAGCCAGGAAGGCTGAGCTGGAAGATGCTTATGAGCCAAGGGAAGCCGCAGCCCCCCCGGACAGACCGAGCAGGCCCCAGCATTCGGGCGGCAAAGACAATGCCAGGACCACTCTGAAAAGCTCTCTTTGGTAGATTTAGGCACAAACTGCCTTGTCGACCACCACGGCCACACAAGAGAGAAGCCCTGGTCACAGCACGGTAGTACAAGTACCAGGGTAAATGGATGGTGATTCCGCTGATCTGGCCAGGTTCAGCCTGTGCGATGATAAGTACTGTCTCGAAGAGTTTGTCATCTCTCCGTCACTCACGCAAAACAAACTTCCAGGTGGGAAATTGGCGGGGGCCGGGAGGCACGCCACATCAAGCTCTGCAGCTCCGATGTCCAGTCTTGGCACTTGGTAGAGTGACAGTGACCTGAGACCTGCAGCAGCAGAGTGACACAGAGCAAGTTTGTCGTGTGTGCAGGGCGAGGGCGGTCTGGGGAGCAAGGTATGTACTACAACAGAGCTGCGCAGCGTGCCGGTAGTAGATGTTTGCTCCGAACAGTGCCAGAGCCACCATCACGGCTTTTTCATCCGAACAAGACAGGATCGATATACATAGCAGTAGATATCCACAGGCAAGAGGCCCCACGGGAGCTAGGATGAGAGCTAGGATGAGAGAGCCGATGGAAAAAGAACAGATAGAAATGTTTGGAACGGGTCGAACGTTATTCTGGGCTCTGGCGACCTGTGCACGCTGGGTTGAGTGCATACTGCAGTGCGGATTACATATTAATCAGTGTGATACCTGTACTATAGTGCTACTACTACTATTAAGTACTATAGATACTGCTGTGTACGTCCGTACTATGTAGGAGGACTATGCTATGTACGTACCTCGCCCACGCAATCCCTGAGCCTGTGCACAGCAGGCCCTGGGCTTATACTAAGTATGTATACTAAGTAGTCGTCAGCACCGTGGGGCTTTGTTTTCAATTTTGCCCTGCCTGGTCGCCTACTACTCAGCACTCTCCTTGTCCCTGCCAACCCCTCCCGCACCCCCTAAGATTGGCCTTGCAGGTCGCTACAGGGGGCCCCTGCTCGCTCGACAGTGGTGGACGTCCCATGTCGATGGGTCTCGTTCTAGGGGATAGGAACTGATTGGCCTCTGTACCAGGGGGAGGGAGGGCCCTGTTTGCCCACTCTCATAGTACACTGCAGTACAGACCACCGCCTCTTGGCCTATATCCCGCCCGCGCCCCTCCCTTCCGTGACCCCAAGGTCGCCTTCCCCAAGATCTCACCACATGCTTTTCACGAGACTTCTTCCTACACTCTTGCTGTAGATAATCTCGTCTACCTTTTTCCTTTCTTCTCCTTTCTCTTCTCTACGGGAAACTCCAGCGGAGGGACCTACTTTTGGACCTGTTGACTCCACCACTTCGATTCTGTGCGACCGTGACCCGTGGCGTCACTTCCCACTGGGTGAACAAAGCCAACAACACCACACTCTCTCTTCGTTCAATCAATCTTTGCTTCATCTCTTTTTCTTCTTCTTCTCCCTCTCCTTCCTCGACGAGCGGGCTTCACACGGATACCATTGTTACCTGTCAAATTTTTTGCCTCATCACAGCTTATGCTCTCTATCAGTTCAGCAGTCAACAGCCCTATTCAACACTATTGTCTCCAGACGTTATTGTAAGGCGACAAAGGGAGGAATCAAGGACAGACGGGACCAAGGGGAAACAGAAAGAGCTTGAACCTGAATACAATCGCTTTGTGCTGGGTCGAAACAACAAAATACCGTGTCTCCTCCGTCTTCGAAGGTGAAGGAGAAAAGGAAAGAAAAGAAACCCACCAAGGTTGCCACTACCCCGGCTTCTGCACACACAACATTCCAGTATATTTCGTGCTGGTTCTCGAAATATCCGCCCTTCATTCAAAACCCTGACCGCCCTTGGAGGCGCAGAAAGAGGGCTTTCCTCACCACACACATACACACACTTGCCCCCCCGTTACGACCTCAAAGATGTCTGCCTCGGCGGGCTCAAACTCGGCCATCGACCCGGAGGTGGAGAACCAGCTGCTGTCGGACTACCTCTTCTATGTCCTCACAGCTGGTGCCGCCCTGGTGATCGGCTACAAGATCTACGTCGTCACCCTCAGGTATCTGCGGACGGTGTCCTCCCTGGGCAACAGCACACAGCACTACTTTGCCAGGGAGTCGTGGAAGGCCGCCTTCTTCAAGAGGAGCATCCAGTACTCGCCCGTCCTGCGCAAGCGCCACAACCGCGAGTTCGCCCTCAGCTCTGCTGTCAACATGGGCACGCTGCCTACCAGGCTCCAGCTCTTCATCCTGGTCGGCTACTTTGCTACCAACGTCGGCTTCTGCCTGATGGACATCAACTACCACAGCAACTTCGACACCTGGATCGACCTGCTCCGCAACCGCACCGGTGTCCTGTCCGTCGTCAACATGGTGCCCCTGTTCCTCATGGCCGGCCGCAACAACCCCCTGATCAACTGGCTGGGCATATCCTTTGACACCTTCAATCTGATGCACCGGTGGCTGGGCCGCATTGCCGCCCTCGAGGCCATCGGCCACACCCTGTGCTTCTGGATCGGGAAATCTGTCGGCAGCAGCTTCGCCGCCGCCTTCGCCGATACGCTGTCCAGCGAGTTCCTGCTGTGGGGCTTCATCGGCACCGTCGGCTTCTTCTTCCTGACCATCCAGGCCGCCAGCGCCATCCGGCACGCCTGGTACGAGATCTTCAAGATCCTGCACATCGCCGGCGCCGCCGTCACCATCGTGGGCGTGTGGTACCACTGCCAGATCAAGAACATGACCCAGCTCAACTACCTGTACGCCGTTGTCGCCCTCTGGTGCTTCGACCGTGCGGCCCGCATGATCCGGGTGGCCTACGGCAACCTCGGTGCCGGCGGCACCAAGACGCTCGTCGAGGCCCTCCCCGGCAACGCCGTGCGCGTCACCGTCACCATGGCGCGGCCCTGGGCGTTCGCGCCGGGCCAGCATGCCTACCTGTACTTCCCCAGCATCAGCTGGACCCAGTCCCACCCCTTCTCCGTCGGCTGGAGCGAGGAGGCCGAGATGCACGACGGCGAGAAGCTGTCCATGGACCGCAACGACATCCTGGGCTACCGCAAGACCTCCATGTCGTACATCATCCGCGCCCGCGCCGGAGCTACCGACACCCTGTACAAGAAGGCCGCGGCGTGCCCCGACGGCCGCCTGGTGACGACCTGCTACGTCGAGGGCCCCTACGGCGGCCTGCACAACATGAACTCGTACGGCACGGTGATGCTCTTCGCGGGCGGTGTGGGCATCACGCAGGCCGTGCCGCACGTCCGCGAGCTGGTGGCCGGCTACGCGAGCGGCACCGTCGCCGTGCGCAAGATCGTGCTGTGTTGGATCATCCAGTCGCCTGAGCACCTCGAGTGGATCCGGCCGTGGATGACCGAGATCCTGGCCATGGAGCGCCGCCGCGAGTGCCTGCGCATCATGCTCTTCGTGTCCAGGCCCCGCTCCACCAAGGAGATCCACTCCCCCTCCTCCACCGTCCAGATGTTCCCTGGCCGTCCCAACATCGAGCACCTCATCGGCGCCGAGATGGAGAACCAGGTCGGCGCCATGGGTGTCACCGTGTGCGGCCCCGGTGCGCTCTCTGATGAGGTCCGCCTTGCGGTGCGCAACCGCCAGTACAACGGCACCATTGAGTTCTGCGAGGAGGCCTTCTCGTGGTAAATGTCATCCCTCTCTGCTGCGCCCAGTTGTTCTGTTTTTGGATTTGTTTCTTCTCTCCGGCGGCCCAAAAAGCCTCAAGATGATCACCATATTTTTAGCCTTCTCTTTCTGTCTCATGATCACCGGCGATACCCAAAGCGTCGTCCTCTTTCTAGTAGCCATCTCTCTCGGTGTGCGTGTGTAAATACATTTTTTTCTTCTATTTTTATCTTTCTTTCGAACTACGATATCTTCCCGTCGTCTTTGACACCTTTTTTTGGTGGGGGTAGGGGTAGGACCCCTTGTTCTTCCTAATCCGTCTCGTGTGTGTCTCTCTGGATCGAGTCAGCATGTTTTGGATGGGATAAACCGGGGCCAAACGTTCTTTGTACATCATTGGGTGCGCTGCAGGAAGGCGTGTTGTGGTCTGGGAGCAGCTTGCATCGATGGATATTTGTGGATGAGGGAGAGGAAGGGGAAGGGGGGTGCAGATACAGAGAGAGAAATACATGGGAGCTGGATGTAGCATGACAAATGAAGTCCACTGAAGACATCTTTTGCACACAACTTTTATTTCTCAAGTCTGTTGTGAGTCTATTACAGTCGGCGATCAATGTGTGTGCATGACATGAGAGTGACGGTGGCAGGTCTTCCAGCCCCCAAGTTTCGGGGATCAAACTCGAGCGCGTGCGGGTTGCATTGTCCCCCAAGCAGTACGCACGTTACTACTCTGTAAGGTGACAGGCTCATCGTCGTCCTTCTCACCCATGCCCTTGTCATGATCCACCCTGGCGCGATACACACACAAGATTTATCCCGATCATCACACACACACACACGCCCGAGAGAGCACGCGCCGAGGTTTTGCTTTTGCCAGCACGGGTAAAACCAACCCTCTCCTCCCTTGCTTATTTTCTTGTTGTTGTGTCTGCAGATGACTACCCCTTTCCAGCAAGGGTCTTTTGTTTACCGGTCATCACGCACACCACGTTTTTTTGTTTCGCTACAACAGGCACGGCATGCATAAGATCGTGCATGTAATCCCACCATAGTGTGATACACAAAAGTTGGCCACGAGCCGCCCGCGCGGCCACTCTCTCTCTTATTGATAAACTGCACACCTTCCTTGCTTGGTGGGGCAGGTTGCAGTGTACAACCAACTACTTCGAGTCTAACATGTCTTTGATGCACGATGACTGCAGGTGATGACGAGAGGGGGCCAGCAAGGTAGGGAGAGGGAGGGAGAGGAGAACCGGGGATTGGTTCGTTTCCCGGTGTGGAGTGTTTTTTCTTTTCCTGCTGGCGCTGGCGTTAGGAGGGGGAAAAAAAGGGCATACATGATTGCACTGCACTACTGCTGCTGCTAGTAGTAGTCAGGCAATGTGATCGAAGCTGGAAGCTGAGCCTTGTTTCTCATGGCAACGGGAAGAAAGACACAGCAAAAAGCAGGGAATTGTCGTGGTTTAGGGTTGGGTTAAGGAGGGGGAGTGAGGGAGGATGTTTGTGGCGGCGCCCCTCGGCTGAGGGAAGAGGGGAAGAAGAGATACGGTGCTTGGTTTCGTTTTTTCTGCGGCTGGATGATGAAAGAATGATGCCGCAGAATTCTGGTTCCTTCCTTTTGAAGACCCGAGTCCACCTTTTCCTTCTTCTTTTTTCCCTTCTTGTAAGATTTGTGAGCCGTCTTTTGTGATGCGTACTGTGTCATGACAGTCGGTCGAGTATGCCACCACTGTAGCAGTCCTAGGTCAAAAAAGGCGGCCTCCATCCCGTCCGTATGCACGTCAGTCAAGGTCGCGGCGAAGCGAGGCGATCATCTGCCAGATTTGGTTTTGCCTTTGTCGAGCGCGCACCTGGGCCCAGAAAAACCCTTGCTCCACAGTACGTGCAGTAGTTTAGTTTGGAAAAGGCGCGCCCTCATCCCGGTAGATGGGCGTCTTTTTACTTGTAGGTTCGCGAAACTTGGTTGCAACAGAAGAAGGAAAAGCAAACAAATGCCATGGCACACTATGGCACTTACTACTACTGTAACTAGTGTACTACTGTAACTAGTGTACAGTAGTGAGTAAGTAGCACTAAGTGGTAGTAGAACGCGTGTGAACAAGGTGGCTGCCGTTGCTGCTGTTAGACTGTTGTTGTGAAGTGGGTCCCCTCGGGGGGTTGGAGCCTTCTGAAGCGTGCCTGCAGCAGCAGTTTTGGGGTGGCTGGTGGCTGGGACCTAAATTTGGGTCGCACTCCCGGCCGTGACTTCCCCACAGCCCACCCCTGGTTGTCGAGGTGACCACTAAGAGGCGCCAAAACAACATCAGAGATCGGCGAGAAAAATACCCACAAACCTGCGCAGTCCACAATTGCTGCACCCAACCACCCCCGCCCAGCCGACAAGGGAAGAAACAGCCTCCACTGAAATTGTGCATACAGTAAACCCGCTCCTAGAACTGGCCGTCTTGAAGGGGCCCTTGTTCTTTGACTCTGCCTCCCAGCACCATCTTGGTCTTTTTTTTTTTTTTTTTCCTCCTTACTGTCGCTGTTGTTTTCTCTGGCTTCGACTCGTCAAAGCCCTGCAGAGGTGGAGAGCAAGAGAAGAGACAGAAGAAGCAGCGGGCCAGTGTCAGGCGTCAGCTGAACAGTGCTGTAAGACGCAGCACACAGCGACTCGCTACAGGGGGGTTCTTAAGCACAAACACACACTACAGGGCTATAACGCGCGCTGGGGGGTGGGAAAGGTCAGGGTCACCTTCCTCGACCAATCTCTTTGCCCGCCTTCGTTTTTGGTCTTGCATCCTACACGCGCAATCCCTCACCGCGCTGTCATCGCACGACTCTTTTTCCCTCTTTGCGCGCCCAGGCTGTCAACACCTCTTTCTCTCCCCCGCACAGCCTTCTTTTTTTCTTCTTCTTTCTTTTCTTCTCTCCCCTCCGTCCCTCCCTCGTTTTCTCTTTACAACCCTGCTCGTCGTAGGACAGAGATCCAGACACCCACTCCTGTTTGGGTCTGACGGCAGCGGAAGAAGGCCCAAGCCCATTTCCCCGAAGCAGGCACAGAGAGAAACGGGCCAATTGAACTGAAGCAAAGATCACGATCCAGATCCAGATCCAGCCCACCTCAATAAACCAAGGCAGTAACAAGCCTGCAGACCAACCCCCAACCCTCCTTCTTCCCCCCAACCCGGCCCCCTTCTCTCCTCTCTTTTTTCTTACTACTTGCAACCCAATCCATCAGGGAAAGATAGAGAGAGAGCACCTCACTCGCTCGCCTAATTCACTCGCTTGGCTTGGGAGGGGAGAACTTGAGAATCTCACCCCCAACCCGCCACCACTATTCACTCTTTGTTCTCAAATCAAACCACAGACGCTCACACATACGCACACACACACGTGTGTCCAAACGTCCATTGACCATGGCGCGCCCGTCTGCCAGCAATAAGCCGGCCGCTATGGACACGGGCTACCTGTCACAGCAGGTCAACACCATCATTGGCCAGCTGCACGGCCTGTTCGACGAGATTGGCGTCCCCAGCCACGAGCGGGAATCCAGAGAAGCTGAGGTATGTAATATATACTAATATACATACACTCACGCACTTACACATACACACATACATACACACATTGCCTATACATTTCCTCCCCAATCGATATGACCTTCCCCCTTCCCCCTCCCTCTCCTCTCCAGTCATAGACCTACGAGATGTCAAAAGATCTACTACCTCATGTTCTACAAAATTTCCGAACCAGGGGGGGGGGGCACACTTACAGGCCGCACCATGAACGTGGGCCGACAAAAGGGCTAACCACCGTATCCACATGTACAGCTCTTTGAGGCCCTCTCTGAGGCCCTAAACAGCCATGTGCGCCGGGTCACGGCAGAGAAGAAGGACCTGGTCGCCGAGGCCCAGGACATCATTACTACCGTCCGCCAGATGCAGGCCTCGCTAGAGGATCCCAGCTCACGCCGCAGCTATCGGGACGACGACGACGGCCTACAGGTCTCGTACCCGCTGAACAGATGCATTCAGGGCCTGAAGGAGAAGCATGCCCAGGTCGCCAGGGCCCACAGGGAGCGGTTCGAGCAGGTCCAGAGTACGTTTTTATCCCCCGCTTCTCTCCCTCACCCCCTCCCCAGCGACGCCCAATTACTCGGCAGAACTCGCAGGAAAACAAGGTCGGGTTGAAGCTGATGATGCTGCCGCCACAGAACTTGTCCAGGCGCTTGAGTCGTACTCGTCTCACCTCGAGCCCGGCTTCGTCAACATAGAGCTCCCCCTGTCGGCCCAGACCAAGCCATCCCGCCGACCTTCGACATCTCTCCTCGTTACGTCGACAGCGTGGACCAGGAGTTCACCCGCGTCTACGAAGAGTATGAGCGCCGCGTCGAGACGGTCAGGTCGCTCTGCGAGGCCATCATCCAGCTGTGGGCAGAGCTCGGCACCCCGCAGGTGCAGACCGACGCCGCCATCGTCAAGTACTACCGTGACGCCCCAGAACAGCTCGGCCTCCACGAGACGGACATGGCCCGCCTCCGCACCAGGCGGGAGAAGCTGGAGAAGGAGAAGAGCAGCAGGGAGAAGCGCCTGTGCGACCTCAAGGTTGCCGTCGAGGCCCTCTGGGACAAGCTCGGCGTGGAGGAGCAGGATCGTAAGGCCTTCCTGAACGCCAACCGCGGCTGCGGCATCCGGCAGATCAACGAGTTCGACGACGAGCTGGCGCGGCTCAACGAGCTCAAGCGCCAGAACCTGCACCTGTTCGTCGAGGACGCCCGCTGCAAGCTCCAGGAGCTGTGGGACGCGCTGTACTTCTCCGAGGACGAGATGCTCGAGTTCACCCCGGCCTTCTCCGACGTGCACAGCGACGCCCTCCTCGAGGCCCACGAGCAGGAGATCGAGAGGCTCGAGACGCTGAGGGAGCAGCGCGCCCCAACCCTGGCCCTGGTGGACAGACACCGCACCCTGGTTGCCGAGCGCGACGAGCTGGCCGCGTCGAGCCAGGACGCCTCGCGGCTGCTGGGCAAGGGGCAGAAGGGCGAGAAGCGCGACCCCGGCAAGCTGCTGCGGGAGGAGAAGATGAGGAAGAGGATCGCCAAGGAGCTGCCCAAGGTGACGGCCGAGCTGCGCAGGGTCCTGGAGCAGTGGGAAGACGAGTGGGGCCGGCCCTTCTTTGTGCACGGCGAGAGGTACCTGGACACCATCGAGGAGCAGGACAGGCCTTCTGCCGCCGCCCCTGGACCCCGCTCGCGGACGCCCGCCAACACGTCGATGCCCTCGAGGCCCAACACGGCGCCGAGGTCGGCACCACCCGTCACCCGCTCCAACAGCGTTGTCAGCACCACCAGGTCCCAGGCGGGCAGCCGCGCCGGCGCAAACACCCCCACCTCTGCCACCTTCAACTCCCTCCCTACCAAGCGGGGCCAGCCTCCACAGGTGGTCATCACCCCGAGGGGCAGCCCGACCAAGGCAAGCCCGACCAAGACGACCAGCCCGTCCAAGATCCCCGCCCGCGCCCCCTTGTCCAACCTGAAACACGTCAACGAGGCGAGCAGCAGGCTCGGCCAGGAGCTGGAGAAGCCCGACCCCCTGCGGCGTGGTGCGGCCCCGCTGATGCGCGCCCCGCCGCCCAGGATGCGAGACCTACATTCGGTGCCAGAGCTGGGCGCGCCGGGCACCAACAGCCACTACCGCCACACCGACCTGGGCTCGAGCCCCATCCGCCAGACCAGCCCTGAGGACGACGTGTACGACGGCCGGCCGGCCAAGCAGCACAGCGACGAGCACGAGCGCCCGGTGCACCACCCCCACAGCGCCGAGTACGAGCGGCCCAGCTCACACCATGACTTCCGCGACTACCCGGGCAGGGGCTCGCTCCGCTACGACGACGACAGCCCGCGGCAGCATCAGCGGTTCGCACAGTCACTAGCACATGCGAGCCGCGGCGGCCCGCAGATCCGCCACATCTCGAACGGATCTACCAACTCCAACGAGACGGTCATCACGGGGTCGGAGAACTGGGAGACGTACGACGACACCTCGGAGCCAGAGGACGACGCGGGAGAGGTGTACTTTGCCAAGATCAGGCAGTCGAGGTCGGGGCCCAGCTATGTGCCGAGCGAGCCGTACTCGCACTTCAGCTCGGGCAGCAGCCAGCAGGGCAAGAGGCTGCGCGGGATCCCGCCCGCGCAGCAGCCGCAGGTGATGGTCGACGAGGACGGCAACCGCATCTTCTCGGGCAGCGAGTGGACGGACGAGGATGCTGGCTATTAGGGAGCGAAGAGGGTCCGCCGATCACGCTCATGATGGGATGACGACGAGAGATGATGCTGAAAGGACCTTGTTTCCCTGCCGCAAGCCATTTATTTTAAAATTCCCTCTTGTCGGTTGCTTGGGGTTTCGGCTCGGCCGGGCCAACGCATTTATAGTCTCTCTGACTTGTCATATTCCGCGCCCACCGCCCCTCACTCCTACCGGAAGTTGTGAAGGGACGGAAGGCCCGCCGCGGTGGTTCCAGAGGCAGAGGACGAGAGAGAGAGAGAGAGAGAGAGAGAGAGAGAGAGAGAGAGAGAGAGAGAGAGAGAGAGAGAGAGAGAGACAGATATCACTCCCATGATTATACGAACGGGTTTTTTGTGATATCGAAAGGGACACAACAGGATGGGATGGGATTGGACGCCAGGAGCCAAGGGATTTGGAGGGGGAGGGGGCTTGCATCTTTTTTTTCTTCTCTTCTTCTTTCTTCTCTTCTCTTTTTCTTCAGGAGTAAGGGAACAAACAAGTGTGCACTGGCGTCTGAAGGATTTGCTTGTTTCCTCTTCATTTTCTGGATGTCTTTTTTTTTTTCTTCCTTTCTCAAGACTTTGTGTTCTCTCGAACTCTGCAGATGGACGGACTGTTCGAAGGTCTGACTTGTTATTGGATGATGATGGTGGCCGCCCTGCAACACACACAAACACAGCAAGCAGTATTGAGCTGTGGGAAGGGGGAGGTGTGTGGGGGCCATTGATCAGATGACGATGACGATGACGACTGGTTGAGTGTATGTTTTATGCCTGTTGTTGTTGTTGCCTGTATCTGAAAATACACAGCATTGGTATCCTGGATGATGACTACTATAGTGTACTTATGTAGTGAAGTGACGTTTGATTTGTGTTTTGCTGCGAGTCAAATGCAATTGTCAGTTGATCTATAGTAACAGGAGGGGGGCAGGGGGCGTTTACGGCTCTCCTGGCTCAGACTACATACTTGTAGCACACCTGGTGGGTGGCGGGGGCACCCTTTTTAGAGGGAGGGGTAACAACGTACTATATACGGACGTACTATGCACTACCATAGCACTATAGTACAGAGGTACATAGCACTGTACAAGTAATCCGTACTACAAGTAAAGTACAACAGTAGCGCTAGAAAATCCGCCGTGACCAGTGACCAAAAGGCGGCAGCCGACAGACAGGGGTTGCATCCAGCAGGTGCGGAGACTTTTCAGTTACAGTAGGGCTGTCCCCCTCCAGCCCTGTCAGGCGCTGTTGCAGGTGGATCAGGTCGGTCCTAGGCGGTCTCAGGCAGTGCAACCCCAAAAGCAGTCCCCTAGCGACGGACGGATGGCTGCGTGCAGCAGAGGAAGGTGGGGGGGAGGAGGAGAAAGATACTGTACTATTACATCACCCAGGGCACTGTACCTTGTTATTTTCATGACCCTGACTTGCCCCTTTTTTATCTTATCCATGGTGGTTCGCAAGCATCCGGTGCTTCCATCCATAATACACCTGTGATCTGTTTGGTTTGTTTTCGTTCTTGTTTTTTTCTTTCTGCTTTCTCTCTCTGCTTGTCTTGTTATTTTTGTTTTCTTTTTTTTTTCTTTGATGCACCACGCGACCAACTGCGACAGAGAGGGTATCTATCATCTTTTGGACCACCGACAACGAGGAGCAGGCTCGTGACCCCTCCCGACTGCCCCCCAGTCGAATCCACCTCTTGTCTATCTCTCTCTCTCTCTCTCTCTCTCTCTTTCTCGCTCTCTACACTCGACGACCCATCGACCGGACGACCCGAGAGCCCAGCCCTATATCCAGATCACCCAATCCCCATGCCCAGGCCCTCCTCGATCTCTCCCTCTCGCCATGACGACGTGTCGACAGCTGCTGCAGTAAAAAAAAAGAAAAGACCCCTCCAGCTTCCCTCTCTCCAATGCGATGTATCCGTCCCACCTTCCTCCTGGACCAATTCTTCGATGTTCTCCTTCCTAAAATCCACTCGTTTCCCCTGACCTCTTCGAAACTGCTTCTTCTTCCTTGTTCTTTCTCCCTCCCGCCGAAGACAGCGACGACAGGCCATGAGCGCCCTTACCTCCTCTTCTTCTTCTGCGTCCTCCTCTCCTCCTCCAAACACGAATCGCCCGCACCTACACCTGCACCACCCTGTCGACGCCAGCAGCGACGAGAATGGTGGGGCCAGCGGTGGCCTCGTTCACCACCAACACCACCACAACCACCGCCTGACGCCCCAGGAGGCAGCACTGAGGGGCGCGTCCTTGGCTTTTCAGAAACAGAGGGATCAGGCGGACGGCGGCATAGGCGTAGGCATACAGAGACACGCCACGGGGAACAGCAGCGTCGGCGGTGGTGGTGGTGGGCGGGTCAGCCGACAGACCACGGGCGGAAGCTCCTCGTATGCAGCCGATGCGGCGGCGGAGAGGGAGAGGGAGAGGGAGCGACAGGCGCTGTTCCTGAGCCCCTCCTCGGCAGCGGCAGCGGCGGCAGCGGCAGGAGGCGATCCGGACAGGGGCGGGGGCAGTGGTGGTGGAGCGCATCTGGGCCTGTCCCCTGCTTCTGCGGCGACGGTGCGAAAGAGTGCGAGTTTCATTGCGGCAACGCTGGCCGCCAGCCGGAGCGCTAGTCCCGCCCACGGCACGACGGTGGCGGCAGCGGCAGCAGAGGGCGGCGGTGGCGCTGGCGCTGGAGGGGTGGGCACGGTGAGGAGGTCCCCCTACGGGAACTACTGGAGGTGCACAGGAGCTTCACGGGCCGGAGGGGTGGTCGTGGCTCCGGGTCAGCATCGCCGACCAAGAGCGTGGATGATCGCACAGATACGACGTCTCTGGCGCCGGCGATCTCGCTGATCTCAATGTTTGAGAACAGGAGGGAGGGCAATACGGACGAGTCTTCCGTCAAGAGCAGCCCGATGAGGAAGAAGCCTGTCCGGGAGAGGCCGAGACCGCGGTCTCAGGAGCCTCGTTCCCCTCCAGAACCTAAAAAGAGGCTTAGAAGGGGGATCCGCACGAATTTATTCATTCAGACGAGGTCGAGTTTGTGTCGAGGTCCAACGAGCCAAAGCCAAGTCCGAAGCCAAAGCCTAAGCCCAAGGTCAGACCAAGAGAGCGGACACCGTCTCCGCCGCCACCACCACCACCACCACCAGCAGCCTTGAGGAGAACCCACACCGAAATAGTCTCGCCGACACCCAGGAGACCAGAGACGAAGCCGCGACTAGAGGCGAAACTAGAGTCTGCTACATCAACAATCAATGACGGTGCGGATAACAGCAATACTACGCCGAGGGCGAGGCCAAAGGCGAAGCCCAAGATTCAGAAACCTCGGGCCGCAGAGCCCCCAGCAGAGACGAGAGCCGACCAACAACAACAGCGCTGCGTGTAGACGGTGAGGAGAACGAGAAGATACTGCGAGACGCTTCAGCCGGGCGCCCAAGCCCAACAACCCCCTCCACGCCGACCACCAGGGATCGCCCGCAGCCGGCACCGAGGAGGAGCGTGGAGCTCTCTGAGCGGAACCCCCTCGTACCGAGGACGCAGGGCACGCGACGACAACCACAACCCACGGTTCCATACACTGATGGACAGGAGGAATCCAGGATGGTGGTGACTATGGAGAGCATAGCGGACGCTAGACCCTCTACTGCCAGCTCGAAATCGTCAGACGACTCCTTCGTCTCTGCGTCTTCAGAGCCTACACGCGACGGCGAGGCGGACTCGCTGCGCACTGCTGGTGGACAACAACAGCCTCTTCTGCCTCATGCCATGACGATGCTGCTCGCTCCAGAAGCGAGGCGGCCCCGGTCGGCCCAGCCGCCTCCCGACCCTGCTGCTGCTGCTCCTCCCATCCGCCGAAGCGCTACGGGCTCTTCCCAGCTCACCCTGGACTCCCTCTCCAACGCCATATTAGCCGGCTCCCTCGCCTCGGCCAGGCACACACCAGTACCGCGGGCCGACAGCAGCAGCCGCACACCTCCGCCGGTCCCACCCTCACGGCGCAAGGGCGGCGCCACCGGCAAGACCAAAGGCACTACTGGCCCGCCGCAACCACCGCGCCGCATGAAGCATACCCTGCGGCAGCCCACCTCGCTCTCGGACGACGAGGACGCCCGGCGGCCGCACCACCACAAGAGGGCGCTGAACAACAAGAAACACGCACACCACGAAGGGTCCCGGCGGCGGTGGCGCGAGGAGATTACGGAGCGCGAGAAGAAGCGGTACGAGGCGGTGTGGGCGTCCAACCGCGGCCTGTTTCTCGTGCAGCCCAGCTCCACCACCACCAACAACACCACCCAGCAGCAGCAGCAGCAGCAGCAGCCCCAGCCCGTCCGCAACGAGAGCTACGAGGAGCTGTCTGGGTACGTGGCCAACGTGGTGGTGAGGGACATCTGGGCGCGGAGCAGGCTGCCCGCCGCGGAGCTTGCCGAGGTCTGGGACCTGGTGTATGGCCGCCAACAGGGGCAGCGGGCCAATACCAAGATCAACAACAATAACAAAAATAGCAGCAACAAGGTGGTGGTGCACGCGGCTCTGGACAAACGGGAGTTTGTGGTCGGCATGTGGCTGATCGACCAGCGGCTACGGGGCAGGAAGATCCCGCCGAGGGTGAGCGAGAGCGTGTGGGACAGCGCCAAAGGGCTGCGGGTTCTGAGTCCCAGTGGTGGAGGAGAGACCCACGGCCACGGGCCCAAGGGGAAGGGGAGGTAGACGATGATAATTTCAAGGGTGTTGGAAGAAGAGAAGAAGAGCGAGAAAAGAGAGACAAGATTGTCGGTTAGCGCAAGTCCTTTTTAGAGCATGTGTGAGAGGGGGAGAGACAAGAGATGGGCTCTCCCTGTCCATGCATGCATGTGTTCGCTCATTGTGTGGCTCAGCATTCTGCATAGACTGCATTATCTTGTTTTGTTGTTGGCAGAAGTGATACCCCCTTCCTAGGCAATTTTTATTTTATTTTTTCTCCATGTAGCAGCGGCATATTCAAGGCATATGTTTCTTACAAATGTGCAGTCTGTCCCCTCCTCTCAGCCAGATGTTTCAAACCTCCTTCAACAGCAAATAACAATTTTTGGGCTTGTGCGTTAGGCTGTCAAAGGCCTCGCACCCCCAAGCTTCTCCGGCACGGGCAGCAGCTCATACATGCAGACCATGACAGCTACCAAGACCCTCATCTCGAGATACGCCAGCCTCTTGCCGAAACACCCGCGCAGGCCACCCCCGAACTGCAGCACAGGCCCAGAGTGCACATCAAACACTTCCTCCTCCTCCTCCTCCTCCTCCTCCTCCTCCTCTTCCTCTTCCTTCTTCTTCCCCTTCCTGCTGAGCCATCTCTCAGGCTTGAAGACGCCAATATCGTCCGCATCCCACTGCCGCAGCGTCCTGTCCTTCTTGGCCTCGCGCGAGGACGGGGACCGCTGCTCCTCGGTGATCCTCTCGTTTAGCGTGTTGGGCAGGATGTAGCCGGGCCCGTTGGACATGAAATACACGTCTGTTCCCTTGGGGATGGCATAGCCCAGCAACTGCGTGTCGCGCGTGGCCTGGCGCACCGCCGACGCAGCCGTGCCCGCGCAGCGAAAGATCTCTTCGACGACGGCGTCGAGGTAGGGGATCTGTGTGGAGGTGATGGCCTCGGCGGTGGGGATCCTATAGGAGGAGGAGGAGGAGGCCTGTTGGTATCTAGGCAGGAGGATGTCTCGCAGCTTGGTCTGCACGCGCGGGTGGTCTGCCAGGAACTTGACCGCCCACATCATGGTCGTGGTCGTGGTGTCGTGCCCGCCAATCAGGAACCCAAACAGCTCGTCCTTGGCCTCTGGGCTGTCGTAGGCCGGCGCCCGCCCTTCCTTGGCTGCTGCTAGGGTCTCGCGGCGTACGAGGTGGTCTGTCGCGCAGGTGATGCCTGCGAACTCGCCACCGCCGCCCTTGGTGCCTCTGCTGCCGCCTGACGTTGCTGCTGCTGCTTCTGCTCCACTGCTGCTGCTGCTGCTGCTGCCGCCGCCGTCGCCTTCTGCCGCCACCACCACCAGCCTGCGCTTGGCGTCCGCGATGCGCTCCTGGATGAGGCGGGTCTTGTAGGCGCGGGCGCGGCGGTAGCGCGGGGTCTGGCGGAGCAGCCAGTGGCTCTGGCGTGGGAAGGGCGAGGTGGCGGCCATGTCGAGCCCGTCGGTGATGATGAGCATGGAGCGGACGTTGACGTTGTAGGTTGGTCTTGGGAGGGTGATGGGGTCATCATCGCCGTCGTCCTTGGGGCTGTTGGAGCTTGGGCGGTCGAGGTGGGTTTTCAGAAAGTTGGTCTCTTCGACGAGGGTGTTGAGCTCGCTTCCGAATGCTACGTCCCAGACTGGAGGGAAAGGAAGCAACTTGGATGTCAGCGTGTGTGGTGATGATCCGCTTTCCTTTTCGAAAGAAGAAGAGGAGGAGGAGGAGGAGTAGGAAGTTAAGGAGGGAGGTAGCTCACTAGAGTCAAGTGCCATGTGGCTGATGTCCTCGGCGGCGAAGAAGGCACGGCCTGCGCCGGCCTGGTTCTTGACACGCCATAGTTCCATGAGATACAGTGTGTGCTTGTGGAGACAAGGAGCAGCCACCTAGAGAGAGGTTGTTGTTGTTACTTCCGAGTATGGGAGCTACATCGATCACTGTCGATGGAAAATGATGATTACCAGAAGATGCTCACATTGTTTAGGAACCCGCTCGCCATCGTGTCCTGAAGAATACGACGACCAGCTCGAAACTTTTGGTTGGTGGACTGAATAATGTGATGATTCGGCATCGTGCCGACAAAGGCATCTGGAGACGTGAGTAATAAGGTGATCATCATCAGTTCCCGTTACTCTTCTTCTAATCAGGAGGTCTATTACTACCACCAGCAGTATTACTACTCACTCTTGAAGAACTTGGAGCGGTCAAAGTCCTTCCCAGTCCGGCGGAGCAGCACATCCTGCGCCTCTCGCGGATCCGTGACGAACACGGCCGGCCTGCAGAACGGCTTGAGGAAGAGCTGGTACACGGGCGAGTCGAGCTCGGCGCTCTGCTTGGTCATCCACTCGGTGAAGGTGCCGTTCTTCTTGGTGAACTCGATCATGGGTGGTACATCCCCAGGAGGCGGGTGGTGGACGCCTTGTGATGGGGGATGCCGGGGATGGGCTTGGGGAGAGCTGCTCGGTATAGAGCGTAGCAAAGGGCGATGGCGACGCCGATCGTCCCGTATGTGATGGGACTGTATAAAACGTATAGCATTTTGTAACTGAATGCCACAAGAGAGTCTCGGAGTAGTGATGACAAGTAAACTCTCAATTACAATTTACACCACAGGTGGGCAGTTATTGAGAGACGGATTGCAAGTGAATGCAGATGTTTTCATCAGCAACATATACCAATGAACACGCATGATATCTTGTATATATTGCTTGGCTTGGGTGACTCTGTAACACAATACTACCATCGATGGCTTTTTACAAATTACAATACTGTAAAAGTGCAGCTTGGCCCGATCAGATTCAGTTTAGGTTCTCCTGTGTGCCATTGTTTAACATTCTTTCAGTCCCGGCTGGTCCACAATTCCAAGTGATCTGTGGCTAAGGCACAATTGGTACTTTTGATGCACAATAGGGAGTTTCGTGAAGCTACTAGTATGTCCTGAGCAAGCACCCTTGAGCTTGCAAGAAGGATTGCAGAATCCGGTCGAATTGGGCAGATGGATGTGAAAAGGGTGACATGTCAACCTTTTGACCTGTTTATGATGTTGCGATTCACCATGTGCATGTAATTAATATGTTTATGTGTGCTTTATTGGTACTCTCTCTCAAAGTGGGTGAGTGTTTATAATCCCTTGAGCAATTCCTTCACAGCTCATAATCATTTTTCTCGAGCTGTCACTGCTGTGGCAGTAAATGACATTGACAGACAACAGACAACAACATAGATTGCCATTATTGATATATGATCATCATTATTAGTAGAGGCATGGAAGACTCAAGGCCTTGGCTAGAAGGGCTGTTTAATATTTTGGGACATGCATTCTCAAGTCAAAGCAAAATGACAGTTTACTTAACTAAATAACTTTCAAGAGATGTAGCTAAAGATGAGCATCATTGCTGTAGTACCAGGCTCCCACCGACCGCAACCGCCGGCCGTTAAATGAAACTCGCGGCTGACGGCAACCTTCACGGTACAAACCAATGAAGGATCACCACCAACCGCGCAGGACCCCCTGTACGCGGCACGGCGGCACGTCCTAAGTATGGATGTCGTTTACCGCTGGGGTTTGAGGCTGAGCGGCCGCCACCAGGGGTCACCACCAACCCGACCACCCATGGGAGCCCACAGATCTCGACCCTTCTTTTACAGAATGAAACATTTGAGAAAAAAAAAAGTCCTCGAGAGAAGGTTTCCTTTCGGGTTCATCGGAAGTCATCCGTTTACTTTGCTAGCCGCCTGCAGGTCACCCGTCGTCACGAAACACATGAAATGTCTTTCAAGATGCGCAGCGCCCGGCTGGGCAGAGTGTTATGTACATATACATAGTAAGATTCAGGTTCTTGTCTGGCATAAGAAGAAAGGAAAACCCCATTAAAACACACTGAAACACCCTGCCTGAAAAGTCCAAACGGCTTTGTTGGGCCGGTCTCTTATGTCGCCAAGTTTCGACCTTTTTCCTGGCCGCCACACCACAAAACTTGTTGAAATACTTCAGACTCCCACTCTCCATCGGCGGAACTGGGCGGCTTGATCTTGTAGCCCATCTTCGGAGTTTGCCATTCTTGTCGATTTTTCCTTTACGTGTGAAACAAAGAGGCAGGTCCTCATTTCGTATCCTCCAAAAAAGAGAGCACGGAATTTCTATCCTTTTTTTATTTACACAATGGGCAACGCTCCTTCAAAGTCACCCAATGGAGGTGCATACCCAGTGAGTTCCCGACGCCCAGAGACCAAGAGGGGGGAAAAGAAAAAGACCAAAAAAATGAGAAGGACATGAAAATGCACAGTGGTTCTGTTGGTACAGATTTTATTCAAAACACCAACTAACACCAATGCCTTCAGGGCTACGGCGCCATCTGCCCCGACTCCCCGTCGTCGTTCGAGGAGAGGGACATGTTCGAGGACATCATCGCGGAGCCACTGGTGGCCTCTGACCGCAAGCCCACGATGAAATCACGCCGCAAGTCGTGGGAATCAATCCATTCGAGAGATAGCAAACGGGTAGTGAGTCCTTTTTTTAAAAAAAAAATTCCTTCCGAACACTGATAATGCCTTGGCTCTCCCGATCTTGACTGGTCTGGTCTAATTATAATATTGAACAGTCACTGGACTCTGCATTCAATGCTACCAAAGATGCGCTGGACAAGATGATGCCGAGGTCCAAGTCGTATAATAAGATTGGCGGCAAGCCAAAGGAGTTGATTGGGATTGAGTGGTAACTATATCGGGTGGTCTGCAACGTGAACATGAATATCAGCTTAGGAGAAACTTGACTTTGAGGCCGAGCTCGGCGTTATTGGTTTGTCTTGTCGAGCAAGCGGGTTTCCTTGCTCTAGGCATACATGGCATTGGCAAAGGGGTCCTTCTTGGAGAGCGATTGGGCTCGAGGGAGATACGCAAGTTTGAGGGTTGTACGGCTTCTCTAGTTTCTGCCGTTCATGGGAAGAGGTGACCCATTCATCCATCGATGCTGATGGCGGGGGGAGGGGTGGTCTCGTAAGTAGGAAGAGAAATAATGACAAAGCGCTTGAGGTGATTTCTGCCGCCTTCACCATCATCAATCACATCATCACCAATCTTTTCCTCACCCCCTGTAATCATGTGTAGCACTGCATTCCCCACAGATGCACAACCAGACAAACAAGGCGGATAGTCCACGTGCCTGGGAAATGCAAAACACACGGCCGACCTGCCTACCCGCATGAAGCAGAGGAGGTCGTACATACGTGCGTACATGCGTGTGTGTGTGGCCCAGCTGTGCAAGTCCGCGTATAAATAAACAGTGACACACGATGGATTAAGATGATGTCTCACCTTGTTCGGTGTAGAATGATCCGGAGCCAATGCCGATGCCGGACGCGGTGACCCGATGAAAATCAATTTGCTTGAACGGATGTTATGATATCACAGCATTGATCGGATCTATGATATTTATTATGTTGGAAAATTTGCCGTTTATCTATCTCGGCCATGTACAGTAAGTCGCCTTCGGGTATCATTCACCACTCCCAACTGACCATAACCTTATTTACCTTGGGGAATAAATTCTCCTGTGATGAGGTCATGCGACGCGATGCACCTACATCCGCTTCTTGCTTGCCTTGCGCCTAGTCTTCCTGGCTCGCAGGATATGGCGCCGCTGCATGAAGTTCTTGAGCCAGTCCCATATTATATGCCGCATCAACACAAGCACAGTGGCGAACGACATGGGGACGGCGATCTTCCAGCTGTGAGGAGGATTAGTCTTTCTCTTGTTCCATCTCTCATGAGACTGGGGGCCCTAACTAGTATCATCACTCACAAGAACAAAATACCTCTGTCGAGGTCATCGAACGGCTCAAAGTTCTGGCCAAAGTATCCCGTCAGGAAGGTCAGGGGGAGGAAGAAGATGGTCGCGAGGGTGAGCTGCTTCATCGACTCGTTCTGGTAAGCCGAGATCGTGTTGAAGATGAGGTCGATCAGCCCGTCGGCCTGGGACTTGATGCTGTTGAGGGACTCGGTGATGAGGACGCAGTGGTCCAGAACATCTCCCAGATATGTATATGTCATTGGGGTGATGATGACGCCTCGTGAGGGATCCTGCAGGTGCAGCGCGGCCGACTCTTGCGACATTTCTGTCTTGTGGTCTCGTAACGCATTGATCAGGTTGACCACGGGGTTGATGATGGCCAGGACCTTGTTGATCTCGTTGATGACAATGTACAGCTTCTTTGTGTGGGTGACATCCGGCCGTGTGAGAACGTCAAGCTCGAGATCGCCAATCACATCGGCGTACACTGAAGCCACGGGGATGGCCAGATCAATCACCGCGTCTATGATGGCTTGGCCGACCCTACTTGAAGTGTTAAGAGAAAAGCCTACCGCGGAGCCCCAAGATCTTTTCCTATTAAGTAGCGGGGAAGAAGAAAGAAAACGACATACATGCTTGCATCGCAGGATTGCCGGAGGACAGTGTCGTCGGTATACAAGCGCTTGAGGATCGGCTTCTCCACGACGTCTGCGGAGAGCTCGAAGAAAGAAATTATGGTGTTGTCGTTGGTGATGAACATGGAGACCTGTTCAGCTATGACGCCGAGGTGGTGAGGCGCGAGAGCCGAATGCTTTTCAAAGTACTCGATCTTGGACTCGTTGGGTCCAGCCTGGTATCGCTGCAGCGTCCTCTCGAGCGTCTCTCCAGATGCCTCGGAGAGACCAGTCTCGTAGGACTTGAGGTGCTGCAGGGTCTCGAGCCCGCTCTCCATGGACTTCTCGGACAGCCGGCCCCGCTTCGGCTGCCGCGTCCTCCCGAGCATCGACCTGAACGATTTGGAGATGCCTTTGGTGATGCGCGAGCGTTTCTTGCTCGGCGAGCTCCTGCTGGTCCGGCTTCTGGCGTCTGAGTCCCCATCCGAGTCGTCATCGCTCGAGCTCGGTTCGCACACATGGGCGAGCTTCAGCATGGTGAAGATGACAAAGGCATGGTTCGCGTACCAGTCCGTCTTGGTCCTGTTTCTCGTGTTCATGATATCCTCGATGGACAGCTTGTGCAGCCTCTTGTATTTCCCCAGGGTCGCGATCACATCCCAGCTCAGGCCGTTGACGTTGATCCACCGGCACCTGGCCCATTCTGGCTGGGGTTCTCTCAAGAAGGGCGCGAGGGTCTCGTTGGTCAGGGACTTGACGTCGATATCGCCGTGAGAGAAGTCGACCACCGTGATATTGCAAGTCGCCGAGAGGTTGAGCAGCGAGGCGTGGCCACCATCTGACTTGTAGGGGTCGAGACCAGGCTCTGCCCCGGGCTGCCAGCCCCGCCGAGGCGTCTCGAATTCGCTGAAGTCTTCAATGCTCTTAAACGTGTTTGCTCGTGTAGGTCGACGTCGGATCGGACTGATAGGATATGGAGTGGCACGGTTCTGGGGGAGGGCAGTGTCTGATCTGGTAGGCCGCTGCGAGGCCGACATGGGCGGGCTCAGGGTCGGCCCAGTGCTAGGGGCGGCGGGATCATCTGCAAAATGGGCGTGATGAGACGCGCGCTCTGGGGTAGTGACTGTCGCTGTGGCTGTCGGGACAGCGGTGTCGGTGACGGCCTGCGTCAAGGGGGCGGCGGCGAAGTCTCGCGTCGTGATCTGGAGAGCCGGCGCCAGGCGCGCCTGGTCATCGCTGTCCTGGGAGCTCATTGTAGCTGGAGGCGGGAGACGGCAAGCAAAGAAGGAAACACAAATCGCTAACCGAACACTGGAACCAATAGAGCATACATATATATATATGTATCTGCTCTCGTCTTCAAAGGAAGAAGAGGAAGGCTGACGCAGCAACGGCGACGGACTCAGCCTCCCTGCGACAGGTTGTTTGGCAACAAGAAAGGAGGAGGAGGGAGGAGGAGGAGGAAGTGGCGGCGGGAAGGGGCTCGGATTCTACTTGTAGTACAGCAGTGGTTCAAGGGTCTGCGACTCTGAGCAGGGGCCCTCACAGCTGCAGCGTCCGTAAGATTAGGGGGTCCCAAGGATGACACGTGCTTTGTAGTATTGTTCCATCGCCAACCGTCATGGGGAGTGAGATAAGAACTTGAAAGGCTAGTGAATTGTTCGTCTGGCGCGGTGGTGATCCAGAGAAAAGGGAAAGGGAAAAAAACCAGATGATGCATCGTGTCCCACTCTGCGTTTCTTCAACTGCCAATTGGATGAAAGTGCAGAGTACATAAAGTAAGAGATGTCAAAGACTGCCAAGAGAACCCTTGAACCTGGGACGGCGTGACGTCGGGTTTGATTAGTCATTCACGTGGCTGAGAGACTCGCACCTGCTCTATCCAACATATTTCTCAACACGGAACGAAGTCTCCACCTACAATTTCCTTAGCATCCAAGGAAGACCATGTTGAGCAGCTACCACATATGTCTGGAGTGCTCCTTCTCAATTCCTTGTATGTGAGACCAGGCAAGTGCTGCAGCGGTTGGTGGCGATGCCAGATCAGTTCAAGGCAGGCCTCTTTTTCCTCCTCCTCATCTTTTTTTCGGTTATCACTAGCTACGATCTCATCTTCATTCGGCCCTCTTTGACTTCATATAGGCTAGTCAGAAATATGAAGGCGACTAACATCTATCACCTGTGCAGACGAGACGGCAAACTCATCTCTCTCTCTCTCTCTCTCTCTCTCCCCTCGGATAGCAGTGACTATAGTTGAGCACTTTTACGCGAGGTATTACACCAATCGAGCTGGTCAACCATCACAGCCCTTCCGGCCTTGGTACCCTGATTGCCATATTTGGACGTCAATGTCTTACCCGAGCCTTTTTCTCGCGTCCCTTCGGGAATAGGGAGGCTCGCAGTAATGACCCGTACGCGAGTTTCCCGAAGTGCTTGTCTCACCCGAGACACGCAATATGCGCAGGGTTCGACGCCAAGATCTGCGACCTGAGATGGCCACCGCAGCCTCCAGAGTGCCTCTGCGTGACCACTGAGGCAGACGTCAGGGGGCGTGGGAAATGCCTGATTCGGAGCCGCAATTTCTGGGCGCGCAGTGCAGTCGTCGGCATCTGGCAACACGAGGGTGGATAAGTCGAGGCGGCAGCAACCAAAGGGCTGTCTTCGGAGGGTTGTGGGCTTTCTTAGGGACAGCTGAGATATGCGGCAGTCTCTCTGTCCACAGGCCTGTCGGTTCCGTCCCTGACCCGATTTGTGCTGGCCTTGCTGATGACATGGCATGATGTAGGCGCCCGCCGAGGCAAGGTCTGAGAGGCCCACCTACCACAAACCATCGCCTTGCGGGCGGCTGTCTGCCTTGCCCCTCTATTGCTCCGCCACGCCTACATTGAGTGTCAATATCTCGCTCTACGGCCGAGACACACGGCTCTTTGCGAGAGCGACAGCGGAGGCAGTCCCAATAAATCATGCCACAACAACAGGAATAAGACCACCACCGTGTGAACTCTCTGACCGAGGCGATGTCGCTGAACTATCAGACACTGAGTAGATCTTATAGGAGATGGCTCGCCTCCGGACGAGGCCGGTGTCCTGGTCTTCTTTTCTCTTATAAATCAGCGTTCAACTCCCAACTGGCGCTCCATCAGACCGAGACACTCGCTTCCTAAGCGACTTACACCTCTTTCTTTGACGGTCATCTTTGAACTCGGCATCGCCGGCTCTTGTTAGAGTTACAAATATATATAACCCCCATCTTGCTCCAGAACCACCTTCCTCGGGGCCGACTCGAAACGGCTATCTGGTACCCGCGGAACAATCTCGACACACTGAACGACGATGCCTTCCATACCAGCGGCCTTCACATCACCTCAGGGCCCTATGGTATCCTTACGCCGAGAGTTGTGCCGGCTGGCCGGCTTTCAGGCGGGCTACAACTTCTTCCTATGGTGTATCTTCGCCGTTGGCAGCTTGGCCTTTACACTCAGCCGCGTGGGGTTCCTTGACTACTTCGGGGTCTTCTGCAGGAGGGATCACCTCTCCGGGGGCCATCATGCCGCCCCCGGCGAGTGCTATTACTTCTTGAACGGAGGGCAGGAGCAGATCGGCATGATGCTACACTTGTACAGCATCATACCGTGCTGTATCCTACTGTTCTTCCAGTTTATACCGGTCATCCGTCGGAGGTGGGCTCTCTTCCACCGCATCAATGGTCACGCGGTCATACTGCTCATGGGGGCTGCTATCGTTGGTGCCCTGATGGCTCTCCCGGGCTCGTTTGGAGGTGACCCGACCTGGCAGGCCATGGTGTTGATCCACAGCACCATGATCGTCACAGGCCTCACCCTGGCTATGGCGAATATAAGGAGTCTGCAGATCGAGCAGCACCGGGCGTGGATGCTGAGAACATGGGTCTGGGTAGGTCAACCACACACATCTTAACCAAACGCGCCCCCGACACGCTCCTCCTGTCCTTGTTTTTTTTTTTTTTTGATTTTCTTTTTGCTAATGCATAGCACATGGCAAGGCATTCTGCACCATCACCATGCGTGTCATCCAGCAGATAGCCGCCCGGGTGCTCAGCAAGCAGGGCCATGTCGCCCTGCGGCCCTGCGCCCAGATCATGAGCGACGGCGTCCTGCCCGCTGCCGTCATCGAGCAGAACTGGCCCGGCTGCGCGGCGTATTTCTCTGGGGAGAGCCTGGACCAGACGGTCTTGGTCACAGCGGACTATTTCGGCCTCCCGATCGAAATCAACGTCGCCCTGTCGATCGCCTCGGGCCTCTCTGCCTTCCTGGCGCTGCTAGTTCATGTCATAGGTGCCGAGATATATGTGAGTGCAAAGCCTTGCCCAACTATCTCGCTGAGCAGCTTGGAAATCTCACGGCTGACGTGTGCAATGACAGCTCCACCTGACCCCGGCCGAGTCGGAGCGTCTCCGCCATATCTCATATCACAAGCAGTTGGCTGCCGCGCTGAGGCACCCCGGGAGTGCTGGTCTGACTGTTGACCGGTTTGGTGATGCTGCGCTGTGGTGTCCCCGTGTCGAGGCGAAAACGGATGTCGACGGTGATGGTCTGTCGGTTAAGTCTGTAGAGGTCCCCTGGATGGACCGAAGAGGCAGATGAACGTTTTTTTTCATCTTTTTTTCATCTTTTTTTTTCTTCATACACCATGTATATGGATTTTATAGGCCAAGTTTTTAGTTGGAAAAGGATGGTGTGTAACTCTCGTCGAGAGATAATGGAGTCTCATTTCAAGTGGTCAGTGAACCGGATATACTGTCCACATACAATATTTTAGCATTCAGAACTGAGGTCATTCAGCAAATATAAGGTTGACGTAATATCCCTCGAAAGGGTGGACCTGGAGCATCTCTGTTGACTGACTTTTTTTTTTTTTTTTTTTTTTTTCAAACTGTGATGCTATTATAATATGAACCAATTTGATACATGGCAGGACCTACAATGCTAGGAGAAAAAGGGCCTAGGTGGTTACCGAGTTCTCGGGACCTGGTGGACCATGTCGCAGATCCTCCAGAGTGCCGATCCAGTGCCCATGTGGGGGCCGATTGATTGGACGGAGCCGCACTGATGGCTCCCGATTAGGAAGGAGTAGGGTTGAGAGACGAACTACCTAAGATGAAAACTGCCCCGAAAAAAAGGAGGGAAAAAAAAGGTTACTGTGCATCCTTTGTCTTTCATCTGAAAATGTATCTGTAGCTACATCCTCATTATTATAGTCTTGAAAAAATGAATTGTTGTCAGTATCAAAGGCCTTTGTCTATTGTTCTCAGCTCTGCCGGGGGTCCTGCAACACACAAACACACTCTCTCTGATCAGAACAATGAGTCGATTGTAAACAGAGGATAAGAATAAATGGTATGATTTTTCTGGTCTCATGTCCCCTTGTGTAAACATCTGGGTTGAGAGAGTCACACAGTCTTGACAAAATGTTTGTCTAAGAACTATTTTACTGTTTTAATGCCCACCAAGTGCTAACCAAGTGAAGAGCAGATGATGTACATCAGGTTTAAGTATATATAATAAACCTCCTCATGTTAAACTGGTAGATAGATTCCCAGATACTCTCACACCCAACCAGCCCCTCTCACTTGATCATCAACTGGTAAGCCTATTGATCAAGCAACAAGTGATCACATTTCCCCTTCCACACACCCAGACCGAACCCGCAACTAAGCCCACAATGGCCCCTGGATCCACATACCCTGAGCTCAAGGCCCAGCGAGACGAGATCGACCGGTCGCTTGCGAACGCCAAGGAGACGCGCAAGATAATCGAGGACATTGCGATTGAGCTCCATACCATCAAGCCTGGCAGCCATGATGAGTCTCTGAGCGACCTAGCCAACATCGACAAGATCATCAGGGACCTGGAGATGATGCGCGTCACGCTGAGCATGGAGATGGTGCTCCTGGGCAGCGGCAACTGAAGAGGTGAGTAGGTGTGGTACTGTAGCGCAACCATGGGACCGCACAGGGGGTCTTTGAACGCATGAATGACAATGGTGTGCTGCTGGGTCAGAACGCCATGCGGCGGTGGTGGGCGGCAGCAGTCTGCGCGCCAGGCGAGAGCAACAGATAATAACATAGTAGGATGCAGATGCATCATCCAGTCCCTCAGAGACACCTTTTTATCCATGGGTCTGAGGGACTTGGACCTGAAGAAATCAACCATCATGCCCTGAAGGCCTAAACTTGACGAGACTTCTCTTGGGGGAAAATAAAAGTGATGCAAACTACGATAACGATACTGATGCCGAAGAGTTATACGTGACATGGAGAATTCGAGACTTGCACTCGACTGCGCAAAGATCCACCGACTATTGAATTTATGCTTAGCTACTAAGGGTGGAGTTCCACCTGGCTCAACGGACTCTTTCCGTTTCGCTATGATCCCTTTGCATACTAAGAACTTTTTATAGCTACTTAAATAATACTCTCCATTCGAAATTCATGCTTTTTAGAGTCGTCTCTAGATAGTTGATGCAGTATCGCCCTCATCAATAATTGCCCGTTCCCATTATGCCAAGAACAAGACTATGGTCCAGCAGACAACAAGGCAAGTGTAGCATGCAACAATCGACCGATTTGTGCGATTCAAGCCGAGTATTCCGAACGAGGTATTACGAGATTTTTTTGGGGGAGGCTAAATAAAGGTGTTGCTAAGGTGCTGAGGCGCTCTCAGCTCAAGCCGGTGGCGGCTCGTCGTGGGCTTGGCAAATTTACGAAGAAGGGAATTCTTATTGTTTTTTCCTCCTTTGTGTCCCTTTTCTTTTTCGATAAAGCGCCAACCTGAGAGTTCCCCCTCCAGCCTGAGCCCATTCACAAGAGAGAGGGGAAAAAAACGAAAGGCGGCCTGAGAGTCGCGACGCACAGATATTCATTAGTAGTTTGGCGGCTCGGCGTGTTCGGCTGGACTTAGCGGGCTAATATAGGCTGTCGTTCTGGACTTAGCAAGCGCAGGAATCGCTGAACTGCTGGCTGGTGTCTGCTAGAGCGCCTAGAACCCCGCGGCAACAATAGCGTAAAGGGAAACACGAGGTACAGTAAACTACTTAGTACTGCACTAGTTACTATGGCCCAACAACACGCCCCAAGCAGCCCTATTCTTCGGCACGAGTCAGCTCCCGTCCGTGTGTGCCTGGGGCTAACTACTTACTGTCCTTACTAAGTACAGTACTCTTAGGAGGGCACGGCACCAGCCAAGGATCGCCCACCTTGGACGCCACGTTTTTTGGGGGTGGTTCCTGGTGTATGGCTTTGTCTCTTTTGGTTCCTCCCTCTTCCGCGCTGGGCCCTACGCTGGGGCTGGGGCTGCTAAGAAAACCTTTTTCTTCTTCTTCTTTTTTTTTTCCTTTCTGGGTCGGCCGAGCCGCAAATGGCTTCGATTTTTCGCCCAGGCTGGCGAGCGCAGCTGAAGAGGGGCCTGGAAGGAGGGCCTAGCCGTATGCCACGCCCCGACGGACGGGCAGACATTTAATTTCCTCACCCGTAGCGGGCGACGGCAAGGGCTTGGGAGCTGACTCTGGGGCAATCCCTCTTTGGGAAGAGAAGGGGAGAACGGGATGAGGAGGGGCGGGGTAGAGAGCGGGTTGCGGGACATACCATGAGTATTATGTATAAAATAAAATCCACCCCCGCCCCATGGAGGGCCTGCAGCTATGATGGGGTTCAGGCAGGTATCGTATAGCGTGAGTGCTGCTATAGGAAGAAGTAGTAGTAGTAGAAGAAGAAGAAGAAGAAGAAGAAAAAGAGATAATCGGACAAGATGAATCTCAGTCAGCTCCTCGCTACTCTGACGAGCGCCGTCGAGGTGTACGTCAACGCGCGGGCCACTCAGACCTCGACGACGACGACGACGACGACGACGACGACAAAGGCATCGACGACGACAACCACGCTCACGACGGTCCCGACACTCACTACTCTGTACACGACTTCCACAGTCTGTGAGTAATGATCCCATTTCATGAGTGAAGCAATGAATATATATATATATATATATATTGAAAGAACCTGAGAACTTCCAGTGCTGATCTCTCCCTCCCCCGTCCACAGACTCGACTTCAAAGCGCACCACCACGTCGTGCGTGTCGTCCTTCCGCAATGCCTGTGTCAAGTCAACGAAGATCACCGTGACGACGACTGTGCCCGTCTCCACGGTGACTCGTGCGTATACGACAGCGACAGTCACAAGCAGCACCCCCTCTAGCACTTCCAAGACTTCTTCTACTTCCATCTCTTCCTCTACTATCAAGTCTTCTACGACTTCTCCCAAGACTACTACTACCACTTCTTCTTCAAAGACTACTACTACTACTACTACTTCTCCCAAGACTTCGACAACTTCTTCTTCCAGGTCTTCCACTACATCTTCCTCCTCGAAGACCTCAACAACTTCTCCTACTTCCAAGGCCTCGACGACTTCTTCTTCTTTTTCTTCTTCTTCAAGCCTGGTCCAGTCCTCGACGATTATCCCGTCGTCGACTAGCAAGGCCTCGACCTCATCTTCGGTCTCTTCCGTTGCCTCGTCTTCCTCAGTCGCTCCCTCCAGCAGCCCATCGCCCAGCAGCGCGCCTTCCTCCACTACTTCCTTGCCTTCTTCTGCGCCAAGCAGCAGCCAGCAGCAGCCGTCTACTCCATCTCCTTCTTCTTCTCCTTCTTCCTCCTCTTCCTTTCCCTCCTTCTCTTCTTCTCCTTCTTCTAGTGAGGTTTCATCGTCCTCCTCTTCTTCGGCGGCTGTGCAGTCTTCCTCGCTCTCTACACAGCCGCCTTCCAGCTCTTCGGACCTGCCATCCAGCACGCCGAGCTCATCAGCTTCCAGCTCTTCTTCAGATTCCTCATCCAGCACCTCGGAGCTGGCTTCGAGCACCTCGTCCCCCTCATCCTTCAGCTCCTCGGCATCCAGCACTTTAGACTTGTCCTCGTCTAGCACCTCGAGTTCCTCGTCCAGCACCTCAAGTTTCTCGTCCAGTACTTCAGATGCTTCGTCCAGCACCTCGAGTACCTCGTCTAGCACTTCAGATGTCTCGTCCAGCAGCAGCACTGATTCCTCCAGCTCCTTCACGACCCCGTCCTCGATCACCACGCTGGTCACGTCGACCTCGGCCAGCTCCACGGCCACGTCCACCTCTGTGGTCCAGCCGAGTTGCGGCTGGGTGGGCTGGGACACGGGCTCCAACATCGGCTACTACGCCGACGCCACCTCGGCCACCTACGCCGGGTGCCTGGCCCTGTGCAGTGCCAATTCGGCCTGTTTGAGCTTCTCTCTGACATCGACGCCCGCGTGTATCCTGTACGGCGCCACCGTGGAGAACAGCGGCGACGTCGCCGACGCCAACAGCGGCAACACCTTCTACGACGCCGGCGGCCTGTGCCCCTACACCTCGACCACCTCGACCACGGCCTCGTCTACCAGCACCATCACCTCGACCTCGACCGTCCTGCCCACGCCTACCTGCACCGGCTTCACAGGCTGGGGCTCCGGCGCCGATATTGGCTACTACGCCGGCGTCACCACCTGGGGCGCCTGCGACAACATGTGCTTGGCCAACTCGGCCTGCCAGAGCTTCGCCTACGCCAGCTCCCTGTCCGTGTGCATCCTGTACCCCACCTCAGTCGAGTCCAGTGGTGATATTGCAGACTCGACGTCCCCCTACACCTTCTACAATGCCGGCGGCTCGTGCCCCGTCAGCAGCACCACATCCACCACGGCCTCGTCGACGTCCACCTCGACCAGCGCGACGTCAACCGCCACGGGTCTGTTCGACTTCGTAAGTTTTGAAACATTTCTTTCTTCACCTCCCTTCCATCATACGACGTGTCACTAACCGCCTCCATCCTTTTCCAGTGTGGTACCGGCTACAACGCCTACAACGTGAGCAACATCGTGACTCCCTACGTCGGCTGCAACTCCACCTACCCCGACTCTACCTGCGCCCAGGGTGTCGACGGCAACGCCTACTGCAACCTGTGCGGCTCGTGCCTCAATTCCAGCTCGTGCACCTCCAACTCAGACTGCACGACCGCCCACGGTGCCGGCTGGGGCTGTATCTCGGGCTCGGCATGTGCCACTGGAGGCGCACCTGTCTGTCTGTACATGCTGGCGGGTGGATCGGCTTACGGTTGTTATGGTCAGCCATTTTAAACGTAGTTGGGAAGAAAGGGGCAAGGGGTCTTCCTCTTCTTTGGGGGTTTTGAGTCTCTTCATGTTTGTGAAATCCTGTGGGGGAAAAAAAACCACCAAAAAACACAAGATTAGTCTAATTCTTGCTTGGGTGAAAGGTACCCTTGTACTTCAAATTTTTATTTTGATTGTTATTTTTCGAAACCAGATAGAGTGGAAAATTTCATTGCCTAGCAATAATAATGATGTAAATATGATGGATTATTCATGCTAGCAGGCGAAAGGCCCTGAATGTATTTGAAATGAAAGATAGAAGAGTTTTAGTGAGCTAACAGGCATAAGAAAAATTGAAGAGATGCTCTATGTATTCTTTAGTCCAGAACAACAAGATACATCTATGAGTATAAAAATACTCCTCTCTCTCAAAACACCAAGCATGACTTTAGTAAAACCACATCATCCAGCAATGACTGCCTTTTTCTTGACTGTCTTCTCCAGGCCGCGCCCATTGCCTTCTTCACAAGAATTTCTACTGCTTCTTGGAGACGAAAACCTCCAGGCCCGACTGCACGACAAAGAAGGTGGCGTGAGCCTCGAGCTCTCGGGCCGGGTGAAGCAGCTCGAAATCAAAGTCGCGCAGCAGCCGTGGGCAGACCTTGTTGATCTCGAGCAGGGCCAGGTTGCGGCCGATGCAGAGATGACTTCCGCCGCCAAACTGTAGGTTTGTTGTGTCAAAAATCTTTTTCTTTCTAATCATCCCTCATTTCAATTCTTCGGGGCTTGGGATATATGGATATATATATATATATATGTGTGTGTGTGTGTGTGTGTGCGTGTATGTGTGTGTGTGTGTGTGTGTGTGTGTGTGTGTGTGTGTGTGTGTGTGTGTGTGTGTGTGTGCGTGCGTGTGTGTGCGTGTGTGTGTGTATGTGTATGTGTGTATGTGTATGTGTGTGTGTATGGTCTCTACTTACCTGGAACATATACCTCTCCATCCTCCTCGCAGCCTCAACATCCCCCAGCCATCTCTCGGGCCTAAAGACATCGGCGTCTGCCCCAAAGGTAGCACGGTCTCGGTGCAGCACCCACCCGTTCACGGCCACGGTGACGCCGCCGGGAAAGAAGTGGCCGTCGAGCTCGGCACCCTCAGGCGGGACGACGCGCGTGATGTTGAGCCCGACGGCGGGCCGCACGCGCATCGCCTCCTTGAGGCAGGCCTGGAAGTAAAGGGAGGTTCTGGGCCTCGCTCCACGAGATGTTGCCGCCGAGCGGGATGGTGCCGTCCGCAACGGCCTGCTTCATCTCGTGCTGGATCTGGGCGTAGACGCGGGGGTCGGAGAGAACGTGCCAGAAGAAGGACTGCATGGTCGAGGCGGTCGAGTCGGAGCCAGCGAAGCTTTATGTATTAAAAAAAAAAACATTGTGAGTGGGACGGGTTTGAAACAAGAAGACACACACACAAGTAAGCTTACATGGCACCATGAGCAACGGCAAAGACGTCGCCCTCGCCAAAGCGATGAGGGTCCTTCAGGTGGCCCTTGATCAGGCTGGCCAGCAGATCCTGCCTCCCGTCACCACCCCTCCACTTGCCCTCGCTCTCCTTGTCGAAGGGCCTCCTGCGCTCCAGCTCCTCCAGCGCCATGCGCGTGATCAGCGCGTTCTTGGTATCCATGGTCGGGATCAGCCTGCGCAGCGGGTTTCTCCGCCCAAGGTGGTCCATGAGCGGCACCTGGCCCACGATGCCGTTATACCTCTGCATCTCGTCAATGGTGTGGATGGCCCCGTCGACATCCCTGCCCTGCTCCAGGAAGCCGAAGCTGCGGCTGAAAGCCACCTCGCCGAGCACGTCGAAGGCGAACCAGTGCAGCCAGTTGCCCAGGTCGACGACGGGCCGCCGTGCCGGGTCAGAGGCCATCGTCGTCGTCGACGTCGGCCCTTGGCCCGAGGCCATGGCGTCCATGGTGCGCATGAGCACCTCGATGGTGTCGTCGATGAAGGGGGACAGCTGCTGCATGGCGGCCATGCTGTAGGGCACGTTGGCGACCTTCTTCTTCTGGGCGTGGACGTCCTCGCGGTACTCGGTGAAGATGTCTGGGTTCTCGGGCGGCGGGAACACGCCGTAGAACCTGGTCTTGTAGAAACGCTTGCCCGCGGACAAGAGGGCCCTGGCGGCCTCGGGCGAGGAGAGGGACACCTCGTCTGGTGCGATGCGGACCACGGGGCCGTACCTGCGGTGGATGTCGATGTGGTCATGGTGTGTGCGCGTCGACGCCGTCGACATGACCTTCCACAGCCTCGTGTACGAGGCCAGCCATGGCCCTGGGTACCTGCACAGGGGCGAGGCGTATTTCCTGTAGACAGCCCTGAGAAGGACAGCAGCTGGGATCACCGCCCACCACCAGCGGAGGAGGAGAGGGAGGATGCTGTTGATGAAGGCCTTGGTGGGGAGATGATCCCGTCCTGGGTGGTCCCAGGCCTGTTTACCGGCACTGCCATGTTGATATGGTATGTGTGTGTGTGTGTGCGTGTCCTTCGGCCTGAAGAAAAGCAACACAGGTGTTGAGCCTAGTGTGCTGGGGGTGTGGCAGAGAAGACCTCACACGCGTTTTTGATGAATGGATTGGAAAAATTGTATAGTTGCCTAGATACCAAAGTAAGTCATTGGGAAATATGTGACAACTTTCGAGGCAGCAGGCTTAATATTCAACGAGATCCCATCCCCCCTCTTGGGCCTCTATCACGAGGAAGCACCTTTTCCCCCAGGACAGGGAGAATCGGATTAATTCTCCCACCCAAGAATATACCCACCGTCTTTGTCAGGACGTAGTAATCTCAGCAAGCCATATACGACAGGAGGAGGGGGTCACCCCCTCGACAAGGCAGCCTTTCCTGCTTGGGCGAGTGTTTGGGTGGAGAAGGGGCTGGTTTGCTGAGTTGATGTACCGGCTCCTCGTCATCCTGGAAACACACAGACACCTGCAGCTGGCAATCTCTGTGCCCGTGACGAAGCTGCGAGACAATGACTTGTCGTGGACCCCTTTCCAGGCTGTCCCAGAATAGACTGTCGACCAACCAAGTATCTGCCGAGGGTTTCCCGGTTGATCCTAGGGAGGGCTAAGGCGAGACTTGGAGCCGCGCTGCGGAGAAATCGTGGACACAGAGAGAGGTGAACCACAGAATTCCAGGTCCTGTACCACAATATTCCTCGGGCGCGCTCCAGGGACTTGCGTGGAAGCGGTAAGCAGAAATGACTGCCGAATGTGACGAGGCTCAGGAAATAGTGCTCGGGAAATAGTGTTCAGCAAATAGTGCTCAGGTTCAGCTGTTGTTGGAAGGCCTCAAGACCTTGATGTGGTTGGTTGGCCGAGTTTCTTTTCGGATCCGCGTTCTCGAGTCTGCTTTGGCAGAAACTCTCAACTTTGTTCACGTCAGCAACTCATATACTTAAGTAGACAAAAGCCAGTTTAAACTTCGAGCCGCGAAGACCGAAATGGCCAACATATGTCGGCTCTGCTGGGAAACAGAGACCACCATCACATGGTGTCACTTTCTCATGCAGGACAAACGCATCGACGGCTCCAGGCTCTGAGCCTGCGGACTGGAAGACCCATGAATCGATCAGCTCTGTCGGATCTCGGCCCACCAGAAGCAGTAAGCATCCATTGTGGCCCCTCAAAGGTAGTGTGCTTCAGCATATCGTGATGGGATTTTTCTGTCTAAAGATGGAAACCCCCCTTCAGCTTGCAGGTGTGCATCGATTTCCTCTCGAGAGTTGTTGTTAGGAGGGGAAACTTTCTCCCGTTCGGTCCGGCTAAGGGCTAACATCCGTCTCAGGAGTTGCACCTGCCTCCTCACCATCACCAGGTTGCCTTGGCTCTTTTGTGGAGAGGTGTGTAGACATGGAGCGGACCTCTGCCTTCAATCAACTCTGTGGTAGAGTCTATACTTGGCAGTTTGCTGTTGAGCTGGAGTGGGCCCGAGCTCAAAAAGGAGAGAGGGGGAGAGGATGAAAAAGACCGAAGTTTACCCTTGACAGCCTTGTTTCTCTTGTGAAGTCGAGGCAGTGCCGTACATCGGGACCAGTGAGAGCCCTCTGGTTAGTTATGACCTGCCTAATCCCCGCCCCCTTGGCCTCCGCTTCAGGACCTTGCCCCGCCCACCGCAGCAGAGCACACAAGTATGGCATTACAGCACCCCGGCCGAACCGCGGCGCCCTGGCAATTGACATCACACTCCAAAATGATCCCGAATTTTTTTGTCAGCAACCAGCAAGCAACTTTGCATCTCGGCCGCACAACAACAATACTACAACACACTGTAGTCAGCACACCAAAACAAAGGGACTGACTACACTTCCATTGCCTTTCTATTCTTCTCTCCTTCATAATCATTCAGCCACTCACTCTGCTGCTGTCGCCAATGAACTGCGCAAGCCCAGTTTCCGCAGCTAAGCTGTTCGTCCAGCTTGCGCCATCCAGATGCGCCACACCACCTGTGCTTGACTTCCTACTGCCTCGGGGTTGTGCTGCTGTGGCCACTGCCTCCAAGAGAACAGCACTCGAAAACGGCAGCAGCAGCAGCAGCAGCAGCAGCAGCAGCAGCGCGTCAAGGACAGGAGCAGCCAAGCTTCAACGTGTCACCACAAGACTGTCATGGAGGGCATCACAAGGTGACCTGTATGGATCCAGGGCACTGCCAGCATCGCGCCCTGGCCCGTTGTTCAACTCGACCAGAAGGTTCACCCAGGCTGCCTACAACCCCCAGATAGACGAGGATGGGAACGAGATGAAGCTGGAAATAACACCGAGGGCAGCCAAGGTTCGTCTGACTCCCCTCTCCCGCCCCTCTTTCTTAGCATCTCTCTCGCTATGGCACTTTCGCTAACCTTACCTGCTCTCCCTTGCCTGCAGCGTCTCTCCGACATCATGAAGAAGGACAACAATCCCCACCTAGCCCTCCGCATCCAGGTCGAGTCAGGCGGCTGCCACGGTTTCCAGTATCTCATGTCCCTCGTCACCCTCCCGTCCGCCCTTCCCTCCCAACCCGCCGCCGGCGCCGAGCCAGCCGAGCACCCAGGCGAGCGCGCAGACTCGGGCGAGATCAGGGAGGACGACACCATCTTTACTCACTCCAGGAGGAAACCCCTCGGAGGAGGGGGTGGTGGACCTGTCCGCGCCCAAGATCATACTCGACCAGCCGTCGCTGGAGCTGCTGAAGGGGGAGCAAGGTCGACTACACCATGGAGCTGATCGGGTCGCAGTTCAAGATCGTGGACAACCCGGCCGCCACGTCGGCCTGTGGCTGCGGGAGCTCTTTCGACATCAAGGGCTTGTAGTTGGTTTTCAAGTCATGGTTGGGGCTGAGGGACTAACTAGCCTATCCGGTTCATGGTAGAGGGAGAGGAGATAAGGGGGGATGAGGACATATCCGATGGCGGTGGGTGTCATCTTCAGGCTGAAGGTGTATTCAGCTACTCTGGACAAAGATCTTCTGGGGCTCTTGTGATGATAAGGGTTGTTTGAGGCGGTCTTCCTGGGAGTAGTGCCCCTATGGGTCATGGGATATACAGCCTACTACTACTTTACTATTACTTTACGAGATCTTAATTCAGTTATTACGGACCCTCATATAGACTGCACAAAGAGAATACCATTTTGTGTGTATGGTGATGAACAGTATTGGACGAGATTACAAACGAGTGTGGGCAGTCAAGACACGTTCGGTGTTCAGACTTTTTAAAAGGGAAAGAAAACCTTGAATACCGCCAGTGTTCTGCAGTGAGAAAAAAAAAAAAGAAAAACGGTGACCAGTCACACGAGAGTCCATGGACAGGAGAGGGATGGGGAAATTAAAAGCCTCAAGGAAAGCAAGCAGACTTTTTGTCTCAGATTTAACGCCGTGCATCCATGCCAAGTACCATCCCGTTTCCCTTTCCCAAGTTCACAGACTAAGACCATTCGAATAGCAACACTGGAACCGCCCGCTTCCCTTTTCTTCTCTTAGTTCATCTGGCGGATGAGGGCGTTGATGTTCTCCTCGCGGTTGCCCAGGTCACCACCCTCGATGAAGTGCTTGAACTTGCGGGGGCGGAAGCCGCCGTTGGGGTTGGACAGCTTGAAGGGCCACAGGAAGTTGGAGGCCTGCTTGAAGTTGGGGCCGACGGTGTAGATCTCGTGGATGAGATCCTCCATGCAGACGATGCCGTACTTGCCGAGGTTCTCCTCAATGATGGAGTTGTCGGTCAGGGCAACGCGCTGCTTGTTGACCTTTCCGTAGCCGCGCTTGTAGACGAGCTCCTTGACGCTCTTCAGGTTGGGGTAACCGTAGGCGACCCAGGGCTCAATAACCTTGATCATCTCGGTCACGGCCTTGGTGACGCGGACAAAGACACCGTTGTTGATCTGCAGGAGACGCAGCAGCTGGAGGATCTTGCGGGGCTTGGGGGCAATCTTGTTGATACTAGAGAATGGTTGTTAGTGATCAGAACATAGGAAGCAAACAAGAGCAGCAGGATTGGAATAATTTCACAGTCAGAGAGCACATACCCCTTGATACGGATGATGAAGATCAGCTTGGCCTCCTCAGGGACGTAGAACTCGCCGGTCTGCTTGGCGACACGGCCCAGGCGGACCTTCTCGCGCTCAGCATCGCGGTACTCCTGAACGTACTTCTCAGCACGCTTGAAGATGACGCCACGCTTCTCCTTGTTGGCCTGTATGTTGATGGGATACGAGGTTAGCCATCAAGAGTCCCCAATATTCATTGCTTGACAATCCGTGATTCTCCTCCATTTTGATCAGACCCGAAAGACAGTATATTTCGCGGACATCATTGACCGAAGTCTAGTCGATGCGTCGATACAGTTGTACATCACTTCGCTTGCGTGCATGGTAGAAGACTCCTCGACTGACCTTCTTCTTCTTGTCGGCGTCGGCGGACTTCTCAGCACGAGCCTTCTCCTGAGACTTGCGCTTCTTCAGGAGGGTCTCGGGGACCAGGATCTGGTCGTTGGTAGGAACGGATCTATACGGTTCATGGGTCAGATTAGTACGTAGTCCGGCATACCGAAGTATGTGGGGAGCGCCGGTGGAGAACTGTTGCGAGTGCGACATTCTCTGCATGGCTAACTCGGTTGTTTGAATTTGATCAGTGAGGCCGCCGCAGGTCTCGAGCGCGTGCGAACACAGCCGCTCATCAAGACTCTGGGGGTTTGACCCTCATCCGACAACACCTCGACCATTCAAGGTCGAGAGGGGTTGCTCGCAGTGCTACAATCGACCGGTCGAGCAAGAACACTGAACGAACAGTATCTTGATGACCGGTACGGTTCTGCGGCAATGGTTTTAAGGGAGAAGGTCCGTAAAGACCTTCAGCCCCAACACCCCGCGCATCACCTCTCCATCTGCAGGCTGTGTCTCAAGCCTGGAAAAAGGAGGGGGATGCAGCAGGAAAGATCGAGCTGGCTGCGCTTGGCTCACTCCTTTACGGAGTTGTAGAGCAAAAGCTTTGCCCAGCAGGAGAGGACCACGACAATCTGCACAAGAGAAGCTCCGTAAACCAGGCGGTGGGGTGATAAGGGGCAAGGCAGAGCTGGCAGCGAAGCCAGTTGCCAGCATGAGGATCAAACATACGTCGCAGGCATCTTGAGTTCGGTGTTGTCGACTTGTCCTGTGAAGAATTGGCCGGGCAAGAGAGAGGTTTGTCGAAAGGAACGGATGGGTTGAGCGGAAGGGGAAGAGGAGGGAAAGGAAAAAAAAAAAGTCAAAGCTAGACTAGAGGGGGGAATCGTGAAGGCGGTCAGGGATTAGGGTGGTTCAATTTCGAAATGGAAAAATTGGAGTAGGGCTGGTGGGAATTTTCGCTTATCTAATCACCACACTCCCGTTCTGATTGGTCGCACGCTTTTGCAAGGGCTCAAGCAAAGAACTTCGCGACTCCAGCCTTTCTTCTGCCTTTCTGATTCTCCCCTCCACCAAAGCGAATTAACTGTCAACGACCCAGTCGATCAACAACATAAATCCAATATGCCTCCTAAGAAGACCGCCCGTCCCGCCCAGGAGAACATCTCCTTGGGACCCCAGGCTCGCGAGGGTATGTTTCTTTCTGCCTGCAAACCTCCAACAGGTGCTGCAGCACTTGCGTGAGGAGAGAGTGTTGACTGACGGAACCCCTCCATTGTTTTATAGGTGAACTCGTCTTCGGCGTCGCCCGTATCTTCGCCTCCTTCAACGACACCTTCGTCCACGTCACCGATCTCAGGTTTGTCAGCCCCTGAAGAAGTTTTACAGTCAGGAAGAGGAGGTTTAAAGCATCAATGCTGCCGTCTCTCCCTGAGGACGTCTCCTCGGCACCAACAACAACAAAAAAACACAAAAAACAAAAAAGGGTCTTCCAATCGAGGCTAACATCCTGGGTGATTCCAGTGGCCGCGAGACCATCTGCCGTGTCACTGGTGGCATGAAGGTCAAGGCCGACCGTGACGAGTCCTCCCCCTACGCTGCCATGTTGGCTGCTCAGGACGTCGCCACCCGCTGCAAGGAGCTCGGCATCACCGCCCTGCACATCAAGATCCGTGCTACTGGAGGTAAGTTTCTTTTCCTCAATCCCACACACGCGCCTCAGGCAGACAAGCAGAAATCTAATGAGCTCTCAGGTAACGGCACCAAGACCCCCGGCCCCGGTGCCCAGTCCGCCCTCCGCGCCCTGGCCCGTTCCGGCATGAAGATCGGCCGCATCGAGGACGTCACCCCTACTCCCTCCGACTCTACCCGCAGAAAGGGTGGTCGCCGTGGTCGTCGTCTCTGATTGCCCAACCTCCCCCTTTTTTCCACCACCTATCTGTGTGGGCTGGACTTTGGCTGGGTTGGCAAAACGAGACGGACGGTTGCAGACGGACAATCACGGGATTGGCGTGGCTACTGTTGCATATGGGTTACTCTGTGGCGTTGACAGTTACGAGGAGAACGGCTCGCGCCTGGTCTCCATTCTTCGCGGCCTCCTTACCTTTGTGGTAGGAGGTTGTTGTCACATGATGCTTATAGCACAGCTACAGCAATCAAAATGAAGTGAAACAAATGCTGCTGCCCTCAAGCTTACTTGGCCTGTGTGAAGATCTCATGTGTGACGCGAGTGTGAAGAATCAGGTGTAGCAATCTGCTATCAATCCAGAAGAATTGCCCACACAGCCTTGACTATTTTGTAGCAAATGAGAACCTCCCCAGTTGTAGTATGCGATGGACAAGCACTGGAAGTGGACACCAAAAAAGAAGTGCAATTTGCAGTCAACTAAGAATCTAAATCTATGAACTCCCGACGCAAAGGCAACAGACCTTCCAAGACTAATTCTTGCTCATTTGTTAGATCTATCAAATCCTGCATCAAGCTATTAACTAGGCTTTTCAATTGAGCCATTCCCAAAAGGAAAAAAAATCCGCCAGCGCCATGCTTTCAGGTATCAATCAGAAATAATCAGAATAATTCCCAAGCAAGCCTGGTGATCTGTATCACCGCACTTGGTTTTTTTTTTTTTTTTCTGCTCATTCCCTTACTTGTAGTCTGGCTTCAAGGCCCAGATCGACCGCATACTGCTGCTTCCCCGCTGCTCGAGCTTGGCCACCACGTCCAGCGCCGCCCTGAATGCGTCGATAGACTTCTTGGTCTGGCAGTGGGGGTTGAAATGGTCCACCAGGACCTTGCTCGGCGCCTTGCCGCCGTGGAGCCGGAGGAAGGGAGGGATCAAATCCTTGAAGTCCTTGACCCCCAAGGGCCGCCTCGACGGCGTCGGCGTCACCGAGCGCGAGCTGCTCGCGCTGCCTCCGGAGATGCCCTGGCGACCCCTAATCCCCGAGAGCACACCAGATGAGAGACCCCCAGCGCGAGCCCGAGCAGCGTGTGTTGTCGGGCGTGGGCGTCCCGCCTCGCCAACCTCGCCTGTCCAGGTGACCGTGCCGATGGGAACATTCTCTGCCTGCTGGCCGGAGAGACGCAGGTGCTGGGCGGCTTCCGCAGCTACGCGGTCCGCCTCCCGCTGCAGGATGGCGCGGTCGGGTCGGACAGCCTTCTTGCCGTTCACACCACTCATGACCTCGTCATGCTCGAGGGCTTCGTGGACCCCCTTGGAGAAGATGCCAGCCATGATGCGGTCCTCTTCTTGACCTGCGTCGTCCGCTCCCTCGTCCGCTTTGTACTCCTCGAGGCCGGCAACGCCGTCGATCCCTTGAAGCTCCTTGGCCTCTTCGTCTTTCTCGTTCTGGACTAATGCCTCCATCTCGGCGCGCCGATCACCCAGATCATAGTTGCCGCTTCCAGGCGTCAACTTGGGCTTCGGCGTGGCATTTGTCTTGACCTCGCTACCCTTGAAGATCCGACCTGTCTCGGTACCGTTGGAGTGGTCGGTGCCGAGGCTGAACAGGTCTTGCAGGTCGCTCTCGTTAAGTGACGCGCGCTGCGTAGGATCTTTCAAGACCTTGTTGGCCATGACTTGTTTCCATATCTGCCGCTGGTAAATCTTCTCCTCGATGGTGCCGGCGGTCATGAGGCGGTAGATACTGACCTCCCTCTTCTGGCCCAGACGCCAGGCCCGCTCACGAGCCTGAATATCGGTCGAGGGGTTCCAGTCCGGGTCATAGATGATGACCCTGTTGGCACCCGTGAGGTTGACGCCCAGACCTCCAACTTTAGTGGTCAAGAGGAAGAGATCAATCGTGGGGTCATTATTGAACTGATCGACGAGCCTCTGTCTCTCCTTGACGGCAGTTTTTCCATCCATGCGGACGAAATGGATGCCGTCTTGGCTGCGGACGAATGCTTCCAGGATGTCCAGCATCTGTACACTCTGGCTGAAGAGCAGGGTCTTGTGGCCGAGACGCTTGAACATTGTCACGAGAGACTTGGTGACTTGCATCTTGCCCGACTTGTTGGCTGCGCCCCACTTGTAGTCTGCCCGCTTCTTGAGGCTTGGAAAAACCAGGTCAGGGTGGTTGCAGATCTTCCTCAGATGATCGATGCCGTACAACGAATTCCGCGTCTTCTTTAGGATGGCGCTCACTTCCTCAGATCTAAGGAAGACCTCGTAGGCATTCTGTTGCCATTTGGTCAGGCCGCAGAAGAGGACCTGCTCGCGCTTCTTTGGCAAGTCTGCCGCGACGTCGTTTTTGTTGCGCATTAGAAGATACGGGCTGATGGCATCCTTCAACGTCTCGGCGCATTTCTGCGCCGTCATGACCTGCACATTGGTCGCGTTGGCGTAGCCACCCAACCTGATGGGCACTTCAAACTGGTTGCGGAAGGCCACGAGAGAACCCAGGCGCATCGGGTTGATAAAGTCAAAAATAGACCAGAGCTCGATCAGGTTGTTCTGCATGGGAGTGCCGGACAGGATGATCCGGTTAGGGGTTAGAAGCTCTTTGCACAAGATGGTGACTGTCGTGTTCGGGTTCCGGATCTTGTGTCCTTCATCCAACACAGCATAGTCCCAATCGACAGGTATCAGCACGTCTCCATACGTCTGGAGACCTGCGTACGTGGTGACCAGGACGTGGCCCTGCTTGACGACACGATCGACGATCTTCTTGGCAGACTTGCTCGACTTTGAGGGCCTGACTCCCTCTTCCAACATGTCTTCGTCTTCGTAATGACCCTCGTTGCGGACATTCAACATGCCACTGCCAGAAGAATGCAGGATGGATACCCGCATGGGCGGCCACCACTTGTGGAATTCCTCCACCCACTGCTGAAGCACGGTGGCGGGGGCTACGATGAGGATAGGCCTGGTCAACTTCTTGCTGTAGTGCAGAGCCGCGAGAAAGGAGATGATCTGGATGGTCTTTCCAAGGCCCATCTCGTCGCCGACGATACCCCCGACCTTCTGATCAAAGAGCTCCCCGAGCCACTGCACACCGGTCTTCTGGTAATCGTACAGGGATGGGTATATGTCTCCAGGCAGCTTGAGGCCGTCTTCGAAGTGGTGGTCAGGTTCATCCGGTGAGGGTTTGAACCACTCCTCTTCATCGTCATCTTGATCCACCGCGAGACCGTCCCGCTCTTGTCTGCGCCGCCTGGCGCGGCTCCTGCGCCCGACCCAATCTGCCAAACGGCGCCGGTATGCCGACTCGTCGCCGTCGTCGATCTTGCTAAAGTCGATGTTGCCGTCGGCCTCCTCGGCAGCTCTGGAGCTTTTTGGTCGCTTTCGTGCTTTGGTCCGGGTGACATCGGTCATGTCATAGTCGTCCTCCTCGAATGGACTTGTAGACATTGACTGAGGAGAACCCGCCGATGCTGGCTCGAACTCGTCAGACGAATCAGCCCGCGACTGAGTCTTGCGCTTCTTGCGAGGTCGAAGTGAGAACTCGCTGGCTACAGCAGCCGACCCCACAGCGTCGCCGTCCTCCTCCTCCTCGGCGAAACCAGGCAGGCGAAGATTTCGGTGGGACCGAATCTGGTCCGCCGCCAGCTCGTGCTCGATGCCTTCAGCCACAGCCTCGTCTTCAGCATCGACGATGGCATTTGCAAGATCGCCAACAACACCCTCTCGCGAGCCGCCAATCTTTGTGAAGGGGGTGATCTTGCCAGTGCGGATGAGAAAGTCCCGCTGAGACTCGCCGGGAAGTCTGCCCTTGGCCGAGTCCGTGGCGACTGGCTCGTCCGGTCCAGCCTGGCGTCGCTCCTCGATGCGCGCCGTGATGTCTGCGATATCCTTATCGAGCAACTCGACCTCGGCATCAATTCGGGCAATCTCCTTCTTGATGGTGGCCTGCAAGGCTGGTCTGCCCCGCGCATTAACTAATTTCTGTTCCTGTGCCCGTTTTTGGTCTAGAAATTTCGATTTCCTAGCTGTTGCCCGTGCGATGCGGTTATTGTCTCTATTCTCCTCGATCTCCATGAGTGCCACACTGGCCTGGTGTGAGATATCGCGCTCGAGGTCATCTTGGTCACGGACGGTGGCGCTGAGAGCCTTCAAGGCACTGTCCTCGTCGAGGTCGTCGGGAATGTCGGGGGCGGGGCTGCCTTGTCGGTCGGCGTCGGAATTGGGATGTGAAGCAGCAGGTATGTCGTCTGTGAACGCCACCGTCTCCTCGCCGTCTCTGGCGCTCTCTGTCGGCTCGGCAGGAGGCGAGATCGCGACCTCTTCACCTTGCGGCGAGGACATGGTGGGAATCAGATTTAGAGAGGGGCCATGAAAAACCAAGCAAAAACCAGAAGTGTTGGACAAAACAGGAGCGAAGAGAATCTAGCAAAGATGAATAAATTAGAATGAGTCAAGAAATTGACTGATTGGAAGGGAAGTTGCCACCATCAAGAAGGTGAAGCCTGGGGTGGAAAGGTGAGAAAGTTAGAGTGGGGGTTTGTTCTTGGGTGGGCGGTTCGGCGATGACGCATTCGAGTCGCGTTCCCACGTGCACAGCGACAATTAACAATTAAGGCGTGGCAAGCAGACGCTAAATAGTACCGTGTGTAGGGACCCTGCAAAACAATATCTACTCTACACCTCAATTCCAACAATTTTATTATTGTTGACTACACAGACTTATTCTATGAACATTCTTTGCCTTCTACTATGTAGCAGAATATTCTTTACAACTACTCTACTTCATTATACATAGTACCCAAGTTTGGCGGGTTGAACACAGTCACTCTATAAAGCCACTGCAGAACTGATTCAGGGCTCCTGTACCAGGCTATTTATTATCTAGTACAGCCTAGAATATGCTGCAGCATTTACTCGCCCTTACGTCCACGTTTCTCTAGGCACACGCCCACCTCAATATCTTTGGCACAATTTAATTATTTTCTTTCTTGACTATGACACCTTGTACAGAATATCATAGAAAGTTAAGAGGACAAAAGCGAGAGAGAGAGATGTCACGACTGGTGCGGGCAGATGAAACGGCAATTTTCCGCGCAAGGACTTTGAGGAAGGGGTTTTTTTCTTCTTCCTTCTGTTTTTTTCTGGTTCTTTGTTTACTAAATGCCCTTTGCTGCGGCTACTTAAATTTCAGGGTGGGTGCTGTGTCTCGCGTTGCCCTGCCATGATCTCCCATGAACTCTGATATTTCTGTTACTAATTTCGAGTATCTTCGACCTGACGTACCTCGGAACCCATACCCGGGGCCCCTTACCACCACCACTACTCCTTAGTAGTTGTCTCCAGCACTGCTTTGATCATCGCATTGCCAATCTTGTTGGCCTCTGTAAATCGAGGTTCAAAAAACGTCTGCGTCTCGCGGAACCTCTCCCTCCACGTATCGAAGTGGCCCAGGCTCACACACTCAGCCCAGCCGCGCGCGGCAAAGGTGAACTCGAGGTCGTCGCTCCGGAACGTATTGTCCTCGACCGCGGTGTTCAGGGCCTCGTCCAGCCGCTCGGGGTGCCGGAACAGGTTTTCGGTCACGCCCAGCCACAGGCGGAACAGGGGCGTAGAGCAGATCATGTGGTCGTAGGGCACGATCCCCAGCGCGCTCCAGCAGTCCACCATGGCGAGGAGCGATAGGTGGTTGTTGGGCAGCGCTTTCCCCTCCTCGGGCTTCTTGCCCAGGCTGAAGCGGTCCAGGATCTCGTCGCGCAGGAGCGTGGTCGACGCCCACTTGGGCGCGTCCTCGCCGCCAAATACCCTCTCCCGCGCGGCGTACACGCGCTGCCGCAGGCCCTCGCGGTTGCCCTCCAGCATCAGCTTGTACAGCTCTGTCGTGCTCCGGGCGTACTGCGTGATCTGCTTGCGGGCCTCCGGGTTGAGGATCGCCAGCCCTGCGTACACGTGCCACCGCGCGCTGTAGATGCGCATCGTCAGGTTGATCTTGACGTTCTCGATCCCGCCGACGTAGCGGGCGCCCTCCCAGGGAAACTGCTGCATCGCGTGCCAGGCCTTGCCCATGGACAGGAAGGCGGCGTGGGTGACGGCCTGTGTGTCGGCCGTGATACGGTCGTGCTCGCGCGCGCTGAGATAGACGTGCTTGGAGTTCAGGCACGAGAGGACAGTCTCGACTTTTGAGAAAGAGGCGTCGGAGGCACGGTGCTTGATAAGGACCTATATCTCTCTATCTGGTAAGCAGTGTGCCCCAGGCTTTCTTCCCCCATGGTGTAGAATGGTGTTGTTAGCGCTCACCAGAGGTTGCCCCTTCGGGTCGACATTCGGGCCATGCAGAGAGTGGCAAGGGATGATGTCGACGTCGGCTGGCAGGTGTTCCTCCAGAGCTGCGATCTCTGGGGCTTTACACGACGTCTGGCCGCCAACGATGGCGTTCATCTTGGTAGCTGTGACGTGCCATGGTAAGTGGGGATGTCGTAGGGGAGGGGGCGTTCACACATCTTCTAGGACAAGCATACATGGGCCAAATTCCTTGACGACCTGGCTGATTACTGCGGCCTCTACGCTGTAGATAATGTAGTCGCTCTCTCGTGAGACAAGATGGCCATTTCGGACAATATGTATATTGTTCTATAGACGATGTCTCAGCTTGCCAGATCGCTGATGTTTATGGGCAGATGATGCGCGGGACATGGTGTCATGGCCATACATTGTCGCCGAATTCCTCCAGCAGACTATCATACTTCTCGTCCCGATCGCATGCCTTGATTCTGTCCCGCGTAACTTGGTTAGTATATGAAGAGATGGCATAGTGTGTAGCAGGCCAAAGCCTCGAGCAAGCCTATTCGACACCTGTTAGCCGTCATGTACCTCAAAAGCGCGGTTCAACAGATACGGGTTGTGAGGTTGTGCTTCAGACAGAAATTGTAAGGTAGCTGAGAATTTTCATCATGGAAAGCCCACCGACCGAAACGGCCGATGGAGCGATACTCTAGCCAAATGCACTCAAGTCATCATCGAGAGGGTAGGAGAGAGGGAGAGAGGGTGGTGAACGTATGGGAAAGGGAGGTCTCTTACCATTTGAGAGTGGTCACTAGAGCTGACTAATGTCACGACGTGGTGTGGTGGTTGTTGTGAAAAAGAACAGCGCGGTTTACCTCCATCCGGCGGCAGACAGGCGACGGGCATACATCTTGCCCATGTCGCCCATGCCAATGATGCCGACAATGAAGCCCTTCATGTCCTCAGGGACATGGAATGCGGGTGATGCGGTGGCCATAGTTGCTGCTTTGACGCGTCCGCGCGTGCAGATTTGGGAAGGATGGGGGAAAGCCAATCTGCGCGCAAGCTGATCACATCCTAGAAATCACAATTCCCCTGGCTGCCGTGACTGGCAAGCCTCGTCTCTCAACACGTGGGCGCTGAGGCGTGGGAAATGTGGTCTTGGTAGGTTGCGGTGTGCGTTGTGTCAAGATTGTTTTGCAAGTCTGCAAGCTGCGGAACTTGGAAAGTGAGCTCCTTCATTTCAGCAAAATTTCTTATCGAGGTCAGCGGGGCCGTGGAACAAAGCGCCGATTTTCCGGCTGGTCGCCGCTGATTGGGCCTGGAAACTACGCTGCGGGTGACCCACCTCCGCTGTGATGTGCTAATCGAAGCTTAACTGCCTTGTTTGACCTTGACCACACGCATGTACCAAGGGACTTCCTTTCATTTTGTGTTTATATCATGATTTGTTTCCAGTCCGTCCAGGATTAAAAGAAGAATTGATAAAATAAATACGGAAATACGCCAGTTTGGAGATTCGAAAAGGGGCAGAGGCTTCTCTGAGACTGCTGCAAAACTTGGGTGAACAGTGGAGGTTCTGTCTAAACCCGATTCCTCAATACCGACGTGGAATAGCAAGATAGAGAGGCTGCAACTGACCCTTTTTCCTTCTTCCCAACATCGCGCCTACCAATTTCCAAAGATCATAGAGACAGCCAAGCAAGAAGCCATCATGGCTAGTCATGCAGGGAAAACACCCCTTCTCTACGCCCTCGGCTCCAACGGCTCAGGCCAACTCGGCATCGACCACAACCAAGACGTCTCCATCCCGCGTCAAGTTGTCTTCCGACCAGGCTCTGAGCCTACCGCTCCTGTAGTCCAGGTCGCGGCCGGTGGTAATCACACGCTGCTTCTCACCGAGCCTGGGAAGCTGTACTGGGCCGGGGATTTTTCGACGGGTGCTTGCGGACCTCTTACTCAGGAGCAGAAGGCCGCCGCTCCGGAGTTCATTGCGCGGGAGGTCGTCTTGCCTGCGGTTGTAGAGAGTGGCGAGTCAGCGGCTCCAGTGAAGCTCATAGCGGCTACTTGGGAGTCTTCTGTCATCGTCCAGTCTGATGCGCAAGGTCGCACCACCGTGGTCTCGACCTTTGGCGCCGGTCAGAAGGGCGAGCTGGGCCAGGGGCAGTTCGTCATCCGCACGCCTACCATCTCACGGATCAACAGCTTCCCGCCGCCAGGTACCCAAGTCGTCGACCTGTCAGCCTGCATGGGACATGTTGTCGTTGTTCTCAGCAACGGCGAGGTGTGGGGTTGGGGCAACGGACGCAAGGGTCAGCTGGGCACTGGCGTCGATGGGGTAATGCATGAGCCGAGACAGGTGGAGGGTGTGGGTTTCTCGGCTGTGAGGGCAGTGTGTGGAAGGGAGTTCACTGCTCTGTTTGGGGCTCCAGAGAGCGGTGAGGTGTTGGTATTGGGGTCAGACAAGGCTGGGGTCAGGTCCTCAGCTCCCGAGAAGGCCGTGGGATGGAGAGACGTGGGCGCGAGCTGGGGTGGCGTCTACATTCTGAGGGGCGACGGCACGCTGCTCAGCTGGGGGAAAGATGACCATGGCCAGCTGGCGCCGGCTGGACTACCAGAGTTGGACAAGATTGCCGTCGGGAGCGAGCACGTTGTTGCCGTGACGGCGGACGGTGACGTGCTCTCTTGGGGCTGGGGCGAGCACGGCAACTGTGGACCTCGAGTCGAGAACAACGACGTCAAGGGACGCTGGAACACTATTGCCTCGAAAAAGTACATTCCGCCTGGTTCCGAGATTGCAGCTATAGGTGCTGGCTGCGCGACCAGCTGGGTAAGCATCGAGATGGCAAGCCAGTCATGATGTCTTGCAACAAACCCAATGTAGGGTCATACTTCATCCCGACAGATTCGTCTTTTCTCACAGTATAGGCTGGGGTTCAAGCAGACATCTGATCCGCGAGGGCCTTACCTAACCAGAGAAGAGGCCAAACTTGCGAACATCCGCCAACCTTTGTGTAGGCTCCAGTGCCGATGGCAGGGAATCCCCCTCGCCATTATTCTGCGACACACCCTGGGCATTGTTGAGGTGATTGCTGATCCGCATGGTGGATGCCTACAGTACTTGTCAGCATAGTACATCGGCCTGTTCTCAGGGGGAGGGACACGTGCTGGCTCATTGCTGGGTTCCCACTCAAGCCGAGCATGGTCATCCTCTTCTTCATCATCGTCAGGGTTGACAGGCTCCCACTGATCATCTTCGTCAGGTTGCGGCAGGAACAGGGAGTCGGATTTCAGGGTGGAGGGTGGCTGTCTGAGCGGAGCTCGGATGTCGAACTGCGATGAACGTGGAGGGTTCGGCCTCTGCGGGGGAGGCATGCGGGCAGGTTGACCTCGTTGCTCCTGAACCTTTTGCTGAGGGGGCTGGGTTGCCGGGGTGGGATGTTCGCTGCGGAAGCAGGCCGACCAGAGGCAGATGCAGATGCAGCGTCGAGAGCTGGCCTCGCGGCCTTGGAAGCTGCCTTAGATTGGTCCTTCGTCTGGGCCGCTGTGCTCTTCTCGTCGACAGTCATCAAAATGAACTCGCAGATAATTCCGTCACCGTTATAGGAGACCTTCATGGGACGGCCCGGTCTTGAATAGGCAGTATTGAGCTCGTTGCTGGTCCAGTTGGCGTGCTGAAGGATGGCACGGAAGTCCCTGACACTGATAATGATATGTAGCTTGTCTGCCACCTCAATATCGTCGAACTCGTCCATCTCCACCGCGATGGAGGTGTGTAATGGTTTCTTCAACACGGCTAGTTCTTGTGTGTGTGTGTGTGTGTTTGTGTCAGAACACAGAGACTCCAAAATGTCGTCAGGGCTCGCTCAGTTCCACATACCCTCATTATTCACGTTGACCACCTTTTCCGTAAAACACGTGAAATTGACCACTTTCTTGCCATCAGTGTTGATGTCCAAGAGGTCGATGCCAGGACCGAAATGCTCCATCAGAGAGCGGAGGGTGCGTGAGTTGATGGTCCAGTGGTGTACCGCCTCGGTCTTGTCGAACTTGGCATGGACCGGAGATCTGGCCTCGAAGGAGATTCGGTGAGTGGCTGTGATGCCTGAGCAGCAGAGAGAGAGGTCAGTGCTACGTTGTACAGGTGAGGTTGCTCGGCCGAGGCGGGGTGTTTACCGTTCCTCAAGGAGACCTTTGCGACGAAGCGACTCTTCTTTCCTGGGCCATCATCAATGGCAACGTCGCATCTCTCGATCGGCGTCACGTCTCGATCTCTGGCTTGATCGCCTCCTGTGCGGCTACGGAAGATAGCGGCTAGTGCCTGTCTCCAAAGTCAGAGTCGTGGTGGCCCGAAGGATGCAAGAGGGGCAAGCATAGTACCTTGATGTATATCACACAAAAGAACCTCTCGCGGTACTGTTCATTGCCGCTGAAGGAGAAGTGGGAGAAGAACCTGTTGGCGGCAAAGGTGAAAGAGACATATGCAGACTTGGTAAGATTGAGGGCAGTCAAGACCAGCTACATGTGCTCAACATGTCAGCCGAACCAGATTCAAGCAGGTGTGGTCAAAAGTGGCACAAGATGATGGTATGTACCTTGTCCTTCTTCACTTCGAGAGAAACGTCGTCACTGAACTTGTGGATGCACGTGAGGGCATCGTTGAAGGCGCCAACTGCCTCCGCGCTGAGGGTAAAGTTCACCAGGGCCATGGCGATGCAAAGCTTCTTGATCAAAGGTCTGAAGGTCAAGTTCCTAACTCGAGCTCCGAGGTATGACTAGCTCTGAGGGCATCCGAGGATCCTCATCGCGCTGCCCGTCCGTAAAACACTGTAGGCTCGGGCCTGGAATATCAGTACACTGTTTAAGTGCGTACGGATCGCCGCGAGACCGTTGGTACAAATGGTCATGCACAGGTTGCTGCTTGGAACTGCTCCTGATTGATGGTGGTGATTATGCTTCGTTTTTCATCAAGATCTTGACCCAGCAAGAGAGCTTCAATTGGGGGAGGGAAAGAGCGAGAGAACTAGGGTTGATGTTCGTGACACACAGTAGAGCCAAACCAACCTCGCTGAACCCTGGACACGCTACCGAGCCCCAGGTCCCCAGGGTTATAGCGGGTTCAACACGCGTGGACGCGCCGAGTCGACCACTCCGACCCTCTGTACCCAGTAAAGTAAGCTGTAGCCCAAAGCTTCCTAGCCTTGTCAGTACGGACGTACAGCACTTACCTACTATAGTACGATGACATCAACTGTCTGAATCTGACATTACTACGCCCGCACAGTAGTATTAATATTCTACTTACTCTGCTACTTACTTGGCTACTGGAACAACTTATTCATCAGCATGTGGTATCATTCGGACTTGCACAGCAGCATCAATCGGAACTTCTGTTCAACGCATCGACTTTCGCCACAGATCTCTGTTGGGACTCTTTATTGAAGCTCGTTGATTGAGAGGGACCTCTGCAGAATCGCTTGACGCGTTTGTTCGAAGCACTTACGCGACTCTCCCTCACACGAACTGTTTAGTGTTCACAGGAAAAAGAAAGAAAGAAAGAAAGAAAGAAAGAAAGAAAGAAAGAAAGAAAGAAAGAAAGAAAGAAAGAAACAGCAGTTCCCGTCAGACGGCTCACACGCGCGCGCTACATTGAAAAATATGGGCCATGAAATACCACAGGAGATCTGGTGGCTTGTCTGCCAAGTGCTCCAGAAACGACAGGACGCCCGCAGTCTCTTCAGGGCCGCCCTCGTCTGCTCAAGCTGGGCAAACCACGCGCTGCCGCTGCTGTACAGGTATGCGGACACTCTCGGCCAGATCTCTCGTCACCTGAGACTCGCAAGCTGACAGATTAACGTAACTTTACTTAGCATTCATGATTCGGCCGGCACTGATGACGTTGGAACAACCTTTCAGGGAAAATACATGTGGGTTGGTATGTGGCGGTCCATCATCCTGTCCAGCATCCGCGTCACGCAGTATCCGTACTGTCTATGGCTCAAGTCACTCGTGCTGAGTGATCTCGAGCAACTGCTTCGTGATGTCGCAACGAATCCCAGCCTGAGGCCCAGGTTCTTCGAGGGTCCCATGCAGGAGTTTGAGATCCTCAGTGGCTCCAGCAGGACCAGATCTGGCAAACCCATCCTCGAGTGGCAAAAGATCATCGAGAAAGTCGGCGACACGGTCACGAAATTTGCCAAAGAGGAAGCAGATGAGGAGAACAAGATCGTGCAGCTCACCAACCTCGAGGGCGCAAACCTCCCAACCTCGTTGCTGTCCGTCTGGACATCACGGCTGGCCACCCTGACCACGCTCTCGATCCAAGACGGCTCTGTCCTCACAGAAGAGGTTGCAGCCTCCATACGCGGCCACTGTCCTGCCTTCCGGGATCTGACGTGTTTCCACATCCGAGGACAGACAGTGGACGAGAACATGTCTGCCTTCTTCCGCACGCTGAAGCCGAACTCCCTCCAGAGCTTCGCGGTCCACAGCTTGAACCAGATTGGCTATGACACGCTCGATGGTCTTATGCAGCACTCGGAATCTCTGCAGACGCTCGTCCTCAAGAGCCTGCAGAACACCGCCCTGCCCTTTCTTGATCTGCTCAACAACTGCCAATACCTCGAGTCGCTCTCGATAGAATCCAGCACACCCTCGCCACCAAGCACCTGGGCGGCAGACGGCAAAGATCCTCTTGTTGTGGTCTCAGCGTGGCTCCAGGGGTGCAAGCATCTGCGTAAGCTCGAGGTGAACAATCTCGGCGGCGCGAGCAAACTGCTGTCAGAGGTTCTGAAATCACCCACCCTGCGGCTCAGGGACCTTGAGATTAAGCTTGTCGACGACGAGGAGACGTTCTATGCCGCACTAGGAAACCAGACCGACCTCGAGAGTTTCATGTTCCGCTCGACTGTCGAGATTGTTGATCAAAATGGGCTGAGACACGACGCCTTTATGGGCTCCATCTGCTCCTGCAAGAAGCTGAACGATCTAAACATCATGCAGAACGATCACATGCAGCTGACTTCGGAGGACTTGAGGCTGATGCAGGAGTCGCTTCCTGTCCTGGAGTCACTCAGCTTTGACGGCGAATGTATGTATACATCCTCCTCCTCCTCCTCCGGGTGAACGACATCGGGCTAACAGTTGATACAGGGCTGAGCGATACAATTTGGACCCCGTTATTGGGCATGACCTCCTTGACAACCATCAACATCAACGGTCTCTCTTTATTCACCTTTGAGGGGATCGAGTCCTTCCTCAGAGCTGTCGCGGCAGCGGGGGCCGGAACAGCTTCCGCCTCTATATCATGAATCAATACACCGACGCCAAGATTACGACTTCTCAGCAGGAAACACTATTCAGCCTGGCTAATAAGATTCCAGGTGGAAGCTTGGACTTTACGTACTGGCGGGATCCTTCAGAAGACGAGATGTCGGACCTTTCCGACTGAGGAGCACAGGCCGTGGTTGATGTGCCAGGAAGGTATACCTCGTGGGAATTCAGACTGCTTGTGGAAATTGGGCCCGCTTGAGCAACACATATGAAGAAACACATGATTGACCAACAGCAGGATCAGATATTTGTCTGGTTCAAAGGCTTAGATTCATGGCACCCTGGGAGGCCCAAGTTCCCAGACTGGTATTGAGGGATTTTGCACGGAAAAGTATTTCTTGGTTGAGGATTGTGGGATGGGTCTACGGCACAGCTGAACACAGATTCAGTGAGCAAAGCCGCGTGCTTGAGAAATTTCAAAATAAACGAAAGGTGGATGGATGACCTGAAATACTAATATCGGAGCAACAGAGGCTGTTGTTCATCAATGAGTATCCCATACTATGTACGATGATAATGCTGTATGCTAATTCAGAATTCGATGTTCGTTTTTTTTTTTTTTTTTTTTTTTTTTTTGGCAGCTGAGCCCGTCCCCAACCGACAAATCAACCAACTCAGACGCTCCGCCACCCAATTCCTAGTCTCTCACTCCCAGGACCATACTGTGCATCCGGCAAACCGAGTACCATGGGCTCCTTAGGCCTGCCGGGGCGCTGCACACCGCGCCGCCGGAGCCCACACCGGCCCTCTTCCTCCTCCTCCTGGTCCTCTTCGCCCGGGACATAAGCCGGCAGGAACCCAACCCCAAACCCGACATCAAGCTGCCGTGCAACATCCCTGCTGAGGTTCTCCGTCGTCGTCGTCGTCGTCGTCGGTCCTCTCATGTCTCCACGCGGGCGATAAGCATTGTTCCGGCACTCCCAACCGCAGTAGTCGTCCGAGTACAAGGTCCAGATATTGCCAGGCCGCGGGTCGCAGCCGCCAGGCAGCTCGAAGGGGACTCTCGCGAGGTTGGCGGACTCCCAAGCCTCGGGCTCGGTGATGCGCATCAGCTGGGCGAGGACGGCCTGGCAGCTGGTGTAGGAGAGGAGTGTCTGGGGTGGGTGCCCGCAGAGGGGCATCTCTTGGATGTATATGCACATTGGTTTAGTTTCTTGTTTGGTGGTGGTAGCTCAGAGAGAGAGAGAGAGAAGGGGGTGTGGGGTTAAGGATGATTTCTCGGGCTTGCGGAGTGCAAGTGTTGTTGGACTAGACGAGACAAAACCAGCTGAGCTTGGTCGAGTGAGGAGGCTGGCTAGTACCGAGAGTTGGAACGAACACCTCCGTCCGATGGGAGGCAGGAACAACGGCTAGGATTCTTTCATGGCACAGACACTCTCACAGCTATGCGCCCCGAAGATAGAACAAGTGATCTGGTTCATTTTCAATCCGACACCTGTCAAAAAAAAAAAAAAAAAAAAAAAAAACCACCGCATCATCGACCATTCGCAACCTCAGAGTCAGGTCCAGGGCACCTGAACTTCCAGAGACAAGACCAGACGAGCACGTCTCATTGCCGGTGTTTCCGATCATCTCTTGCCTTGGAACAGTCCTCACGCCACAAACTCTAGAGCTGTGGCGAGGCTCTCATCTCCGCCGGAATCATGTGGACACGTGAATACATCGGAAAGGGGTTGGATGCTCGCTTTCTGAGGTGTCTCGTGTTTGAAGTTGTTTCGGGAAATTTAGACTTGCACGTGGGTCAGAAGATTCCCGCGGAAGGGGAAATGAAAAAGACTCGAGAGTCCAAAGACGGGAAAGAGAGGTGAGGGCCATGAAGACTGTTGCTGGCAGACCGCGTCGATGATGGGGTGGGAATGTGAGGATGGAATGTGGCAGGCCCAAGTAAATTGCAGGGTAAAGTCAGATTTGGCAAACTTTGCATCAGACAAACTTGAAGAGAGAAAGGCCAGGCACGAGGAGACAAGTGATGACTAGACGGCTATCTTCTCACACCTGAAGCTCGATGACTATATGGAAATCTGGAGACATGGGAAAGGCCACACAAGCAAGTTCCCAGAGCTCTGTCTCCGTCCCGCGCTGTGGATCCGCCCTGAGCCTCACCAATGAGGTAAAGATGGGACACGGGACCGTTGCACAATGTTTGACAGCCCAAACGCGTGAGTAAGTCAGAAATATCAAGTGGGTATCTGATCAATTCTGCCTTTGGGTGACTGCCAAGATGAGAGGTGCAAGAAGAAGAAGAAAAAAGGAAGAAACAAAAGAACTGGAAATTTGCCCATATGTAGCGAAACTCAATGCTTGAATGTTGCGCCCACGCCCCCCGTCCCATGCTTGTTCTTTCTTCCATGTTCCCTCAAGTTAACTGATCGTCATGCCTTTCCAAACAAACGGACCGACTCTCTGACACGCAAGCACTATGCCTATCCATTGTTTAATCAATCCAATACACAAAATCCTCCTCCATCTCGACGCCCATCTGCGCCATCGCGTCATCGGGCGAGACGACGCCGCCTGCAGATGATGGGCCCCAGTCCATCTTGTCCCTCAGTTCCTGCGTGACCGCATCGGTGGAAACACTCAGGTACTTTTTCAGAAACTTGCCAATGTCCGTATTCTCAACGTTTCCGCGGAGGTCTTCAGCATAGGCTCCTCCTGACGAGTAGATGTTCACATCAACAGCCGAGTGGCCGTGCGTGCTCCAGCCGATCCTGGCGCGCTGGCTGATCATCTTGGAGAAGGTGTAGATGGCGTGCGCCGGGTCGGAGGCCAGCTTCTTGAGCTCAGAGTCCCGCGCGTTGGTGATGCCCAGGCCGGGGATCACGAGGTTGGTGTTGATCCAGTCTTCGAGGTCGCCTTGCGCGGCAGGGTCGGACTCGATTGATCGGAGGTGCTCGTATAGCTTGTGCGTGAGGTACGCGTTGGATGCGTTGGCCCTGGCCAGCACTGATGGGTGCCAGTTGTAGACCGGCAGTTCGGCACTTTGTGATTCTGCGAGCTTGTTAGAAACACCTTGAAAACCTCACCACGGATGGACCGTCCGACAACCAGGTGGTGGATTGCTTACGCCATGCCGTAGCAAGACCACCAGTCTCGTGATCACTGGTGGCCACAAGCAGACTGTCGGTCTTGCTCGCTTCGATAAAGTCAACGACGGCCTTAAAAGTCTTGTCGTACTCCAGGACCTCCCGGACCTGCGCGGCCGGGTCGTTATAGTGTCCCGCGTGATCTATACGGCTTCCCTCGATCATGAGGAAGAAGCCATATTCGCTGTCCTTGGTCGCCAGGTCCAGAGCGCGCAGCGCCGTCGTTGCCATCTCGCTCAGGCTCGGGTACACGTCGGCCATGTTCCGGCGGTCGATTTCAAAGGGCACGTCATTGCCAGCAAACAGGCCCATCAGGGGCAGGGAGACATTCTCCCCGGCATGCAGGCTGTCGAACCCAGCGCGGCTGTCCAGGTATGTCCATTCGTGCTTCTGCTGCGCAATCTTGGCCGCGTCTACATCGTCGGCGCGACAGCTCCCGTCGGTCGTGTTGGGAAGAAAGTGGCACCGCCCGCCGCCGAGCATGAGATCCACCACGCGGCCGAGGGGCCCTCGCCAATCTCCTGGAGCGCGATGTCGTCCTCTTCTTCCCTCAGGTTGACGTGGCTCACAAAGCATGCAGGAGTAGCATCCGTGATATCGGTGGTGACGACCAGCCCGGTCTTGTACCCGGCCGCCTTGGCGGCCTCCATGACAGAGCCGCACGGCGAGAAGTCCGGCAGCACGGAGATGGCCCCGTTGTAGGTCTTTTCTCCGCACGAGAAGGCTGTGGCGCCGGCCGCAGAGTCTGTGACCAGCCTGTTGCTGGAGCGCGTGCGGCTCGTGCCCCAGAAGTGCTTGTCCAGCGTCAGGGTGTCATCGTGCTCCAGGCCATCGACCAGCTGCCGGTAGGATCTCGTCAGGGACAGGGTCGCAGGTCCCATGCCGTCCGATACCATGAATATGAGGTTCCGCTTGCCCGCTGGCTTGTCGAAGGGGCCGGTCTTCTGGTTGTGCTGCAGCAGGGCGGCCAGGACGATGATGACGGCGGTCGCCAGCAGCGCCCAGATGAAGAGGATGATCTCGCGCAGGCGGGAGGACCATCCCTCGCGGTTAGGAGAGGCGCCGCGCATCGCACTATCTTCTGCTTCGGCTCGCTCGTCGGACCTGGCAGAATCGACCGACCGCCGCGAGGCGGCCAGCAAGGGGGTCCGATCGGATGGCTGTGGAAGATGGAAGGAAAGGTTAGGGAGACACAAACGGTCAGTATTTATCGTTTTCGCCTGGTGCACGTCGAGTTTCTTGGGGAGGGTCGTCTTCATTTGTGAGACTTACCATTGCGCCCCCCAGATAACTTATCCTGGTCCTCTCTCTCTCTCTCTTTGTCTCTCTGTCCGTTGGCCAAGAACACAGTCAAGACCTGGGGGACGTTGTAGAAGTCTTGAGAGAGGAGGTGAAACGGGGAGCACGAGGTGCGAGGTCAAGTGTGCCTATCGCCTCCTTCTAGCGATAGGTGGTGGTGGATACTACGCTGGCGGCTGTCAGTGCTACCGTGGAACGTCTGTAGTGCATCATAGTGCAGTAGTGCTAGTACAGTAGCCAAGCACACGCTGCACCCCGCCCGCCACTGATCCCCGCTTTAGCACCACAAGGTCACCGGGACGATCCCAGACCCGGCCAATCAACTTATATGCGAGTAGCACTGCTGACTGAGCTGCCGACTCAAATCTTGTCGATGCGGACTGCTACAGAAATACACAAGCCACTTTGAATACTTGCATGAAAAAGTCTATTAAAATCAACAATCTCTGATCAGACTTGGTAATCATTACCCAAGAGCTTCTTGAGAGGGAAAACACGAGTCAGCCAATTTTTGCAATTGAGTTGAGCATAGGAAACCTCTCAAGTTTGGCTGGTCCCTCAGAAATGTCTGGAAACTTCAGGCTCTCTGTGACAAAATACTGCTACAACAAGTACAAGGCCCCCTTAGAAAATAGTTGACCCGTCCCAAGACCCCCTGTGATTACAGCAGTGCCTCAGCTACATAGTACAGCAGCATTCTGGCTTGGCCGCAGTGCGAGGGTTAGGGTTGCCTCCACTAGCGTCCAGCCGTTCACAACAATACGCCTGTACCTAAATTAGATGGCAGGCTCAAATGGCGCAACAGCTTCAACCTCACCCCTCTTTGCTACATCTACCGCACAGCATACAGCTCGGTACTAAGTACTTTCAATGGAGCAAACAACGTATTCAAACCTGATCTCGACTTCTCCGCGCCCCACAATGTTTTTGCAAGCCGCGAGGAAAGAACGTGTCCCGGGAAACTGCGCCCTTTTGCTACGAGCCGCTTCCGTCGCGACCGCTTCCGTCACATGCCACCACTTGCGCTGAACGAGCCCGGCGATGGGCCTAAAGGCGCGAACAACGCTGGTATCAGGATGCCCTCTCTCAGACAGTATTAGCCTCATCATTCTGCGGGATGGATCGGCAGTGAAGCTCGAGAACGGCGCAACGAGACCTCCAGCGAGGGGAAGGGCAGCTACTTAGCAGGCGACATTCCCAATGGCTAAAGTACCAGGTCTGCCGTTCACAAAAGTACTCCCTTGCCCAGCTGTGGTTTTTATTCTTTCCCAGAGTTCTCGTTCCCTCGTGTAGCTTTCGATCAAGTATCTTGTTTTTCGTGAACGAGTGTTTCTGTGTGTGTGATTGAGCAGGATGTCTTCGATGGCGAAACCTCGCAGTGCGCGAGCTCTTCTCCTGAGCGTCTGCTTGCTTCTCAGCCTTCATGCTCTTTTCTGCAAACTCTATCATTCGAAACAGCCCGAGCAAGCATTGCTGAAACTATGCGACAGAGGAAATGAGACGATCACGCGACAGGAAGCCGCTGTGTATGAGGTCCCACCCACAGTCGCTTATCCGGAAGAGAGGGCGACAAGATCGTACCGCACCGAGTCCTGGAGCAGCCTGGATGGCAAGATCAGACACTACACTCTGGTCCGCCCGATGAACACCTCACCTCCAGAGCAAGCAATACTGTTCCTCAGTATCACCCGTGACAGCAATTCTTTTGGACGAAATCCAACCGAAGAGCCGCGTTCGTTCCGCAACCATCTCGAGTTCATCACGGCGACCACTCTCAACGAGACTCAGGTATCGGTTGCGATATTAACATCATCAGAGGACGAGTACGAGAGATACATCAAGCTCCTCACCCCGCTAGATTCCGACGAGGGGGCGAATCGAGGGTCTGCAGAGACTCGTGGTGGTGACCCAGACTCCGAGTACTTCAGCTACAACTTTGCCAGGGTGACCGTCGTCCTCCACAGGGCAGATACTCGCCAGGCTGACCCCGTTAATACGTCGAAGACGGGGGGACACAGCACGAGATAGTCGCCACGGCATCCCCCAGCACGAACGCAGGGCCCACCTCGCCAAGCTGCGCAACTACCTGCAGAACGTCGCCCTGCACCTCGAGACCCACCTGCTCTGGCTCGACGCGGACGTCTACAGGTTCTCCTCCGCCAACATGGTCGAGGCCATGATGCAGAAGACCACGCTCGCACCGGACCGCGATGTCGGGGTCCTCACCGCGCGCTGCGCCGTGGGTGAGCAGAGGCTGGCCGACGCATGGCTGGCAAAGCACCCCGACTTTAGCATCCCTGAGGGGCCTAGCCCAGACGACAGCGCAGAGCAGAAGAGCCTGAAGGAGGAGATGAGGGGCCGGCAGGGCGGCCGGTACGAGATCATCGCCCACAAGTTGTCGGCGCTGGGCACCTACGACCTCAACGCCTGGAGGGGAGGGCGCAATGCCCCGAGCGATGTACAGCAGCAGAGGCTGTGGGTGGACAAGGCGAGCTGGGAGCCGAGCCACGCCGCAGGAACTAAGATGGTAGATGCAGCCATCGAAGGGACGTCGGACGACGAACTGGTGCGGCTGGATGCGGTGGGCGGTACGGTCCTGATGATCCGCGCGGACCTTGTGAGGATGGGGCTCATGTTCACCCCGGGCTACTTTGTGGGGATGACGTGGGAACATGGAGAGGGGTATGACGGGATCGAGACCGAGGGCCTCTGTGTCGTCACGAGAAGCTTCTCTCGAGACGGCCAGTCAACCTGCTATACCATGGGAGGGAACTGGGCGGTGTACCATACGGTCTGGTGAGAGGTTCACACACTACGTGTCCAGAGTCACTTCTTACCTTCTACAGTTGGGGCTTTGGGGCGGAAAACCCCCTTTCATAATGTAATGTCGAGCTTTATTAACTGCAGTCTATCCTAGGACAGCGCCTGTATGACAAGACGCATTTTTCCTCCCTCACTGGACGAAAAGAAATTCCCATGGACCTTGTCTCCCTGCATGCTATCAATGTGCTCAACCACTTTTCCATCTTCATATGTCAAGAGACGCAACCGAAGTCTTCATGATCACTCTCCCTCCCTCTCTATCTCTCAGTGGGCCTCGGTGCCCTGAGCCTGGTCACGTTGAGCGTTGTTGCCCGTGGCATTCTCCTCATCATCCTCCTCGGTGTTAGCGTAGAATCTGATGAGATCCTCGTTGCTATCGTGGGTCCGGGCAGACACGTCAGAGGGGGTCTTGGGGCCAGCGGAGGAGTCGATGGAGTCGGCCTTGGAGTCGTTGGTCAGCAGAGACTCGGCGGCGGTACCGCCGACACTAGACGCCTTCTCCTCCGTGGCAGCCTTCTCCTCCGCACCCGCAGCGACAGCCTCATCCTTCTCGTCTTTCTTCTCCTTCTCGTTCTTCTCCTGTCCGGACAGCAGACCTGTCTTTGGGTCACGCAGGCCGAGGTTCTTGACGATATTGGCGTTGGCAACAGGCCGACCACCCAGGGCGCGGAAGCCGAAGCCCACGGCAGCGGTCGGAGGGATGTCGCCCTTCAGCACGCCGTCGATGCTCAGGTAGCTGAGGTCCTCGCCCAGGCCGCTGCGGCCGCACTGAGGGCACAGGGTGGTCTTGCACTCGTCCTGCTCGCCCACGATGTAGGGGCGGCGGGACTCGGCGGCGGGAGGGATCCGTCCGCCGTGGCGGTCGCGGAGGGCGGTGTCGACGGCCTTCTCGTGCTGGCGCAGGATCGTGTCCATCTGGCCAGAGGTGTAGGAGTCCCTCTGGGAAGGGGTCATCTCGTTGAGGGGGCTGAGCTTGTCCTGGCGGGCAGCGGCGCCGCGGACGGGGGCTTCAGCTGGCGCGAGAAGATCTCGCCAATTTCGTCAAAGTGCTCCTGGATTTGTCCCCCGTCAGCAGGAATGATGAAAAAACGTGAGGCTGAGAGTATGGGCTTGTGAGCTAGACGCACCTGATTGCCATTCTTGATGGACTCGAAGAGACGCGCCTCGGTCTCGTGGGTGCAGCGGTACATCCAGCCGAACTTGGAGCGGTTTCCACACCTGTCGCAGCGCAACGTGTCGTCGTACTGTTTATTGGCTTCTCGTCAGCAAAAGTGATTGATTTCGTGTATCTCGTGTGGACGGAGTATTGCGTGTGTGCATACTTACCACGCGCGTGTACGAGAGGGAAAAGCACTTCTCAGGCATTGGCGAGAAGAAAGCAGGGACGTGTTGGGGTTGATCAATACTCTGGTCAGGCCAGATTCCTTCAGGAACAGGATGATTGCCAATAATGCCAGTGGGGGAGGGTAAGAGTCCTCTGTATCACCAGGCTCGATGCCAGAAGTTGTACTGGAGTCCTGGATACCGAGGCCAGGAGAAGGCAGGCTGTGGACTTCGAAGCCTGGTGGAGGTCGAATGGCATGATAGGCGGGGCTAGGAGGAGGAACTGAGGACATCTGAGGTCCTCCTCCCGTCGAGTCTCCCTCCTCTGCCTTCTTGTTGTTGCCTTGTACCATCCTGTCGTCGATGGTCTGCTCAGAAGGAGGGTTGGGTGAAGGAGGGCTTGTTGTGACGATAGCCGAATCAATGAAAAGTCGAGTTGGCAGGGGAGCTATTGCTATGCTGTGTCAACAGCAACAGAAAATATGGATTTCTGTTTGGGTGTTGGAAATGGAGTCTATCAACACGGGGTCCTAGTTGATGTTCTGCAAGGGAGGTTCAGATGCTGCCGAAGTGGTATGGACAAGTGAGGTTGTGGTGTTGATATTCGATGGTTGGCAGGGTGAAAGCTGGATTTGTTGTTGTGAGTTTCAGGTGACTTAGCTGGTAGGGAGACAGTAGCTATCTACCGAGTGAATAGGAGAGCTTCACTGATTGAGATGAAGCAAAAGCCACTGCTTCAGCTGCAAGAGTCTGTGATCAGAGCTGTCTGCAAAGAGAAGTATCACATAGACAGCTTGTGTTTTCCTTCCTAGCACATTGAGTGCAATGTAATATAACCAAGATCTTGCTGTCTATTTTCTTCCCAGTGTTGGAAGCAAAGTAAAGTGCTCTTGAGGTCATTTTTATCTCAACTTCCTCGAGCTGTAACTTGCATTACATTCACATGATGATTGAAGCCATATTATTACCATCTGATGGAACTCTCCCAGACCCAGCCAAGGCCGGAAGAGTGCTTGCACATGTAGCTTCCAACATAACTTTGCAGTGACAGACCCTCCATCTTGGGAAGACAGGTATTTGTTGACTCTTTCATTGGAGACAGGTTCCTCATATAAGAGGCTGTGGCAATACATGTAAGTAGTTGAGTGGGTTGGATATGCTGGGTCTGTCAGAAACAGCCTCTGTGGTGGATGAGCCCACAGAAGAAGGATCCTCGAGTCACCTGGTTAATCTCTCCTCCATGAACAAATCGAATCTGATGACTTCAAGCAGACAGTTCACCTTGGCCATCTGACTTAGACAAAGAAGAATTGTCAATATAGGAGGAAGTGGGGGGACAGAGTGAATGATGGTTGGACATCACAGATTGGAGCAGTGGAAAAAGATCCATTTAGGCTTATTATTTCCGCTAAAACATCATGAAAAGAGTACTCAAGACCTAATTTCAAGCTAATGATTTTGGTTACATTTGAAGTTTCCTCTCCAAGAGAGTATTTATATATATATAAAGGAGAGAGACAAAACCAAAAGCGAATAAATTGGTCTGCTTTCATGTTGGCATCATTGTCTCTTTTTACCTAGGTAGCTTCCCGAGGTCCCCAGCAAGTGATTATGGAGGGAACGGCAGTGGCGGCCCCACCAGGTATTCCAGGTCCTTCTCAGCATGCTTCCAGTCAGTCTAGGGAACCTAATCCTTACCGTTATCATAGTTTTGTAAGCCTGCAGACATGGTGATGTTTCCTAGATGATTGCAAAATAGCCGTATACGAAGTTGGTCCGAGGTTAATCTCGGCCAGAATGAGTGACTGCTTGTAGTGTAAGCCAAGGATATGGTATAGTAGCATGACGTTACCACAAAACCTCTTCTCTGGGCTAAATTACCTACCAGGCTGCTGTACTGCACTATCATTTATGCAAGGTTGAAGAGATGAGATTAGGCGCCATTAGCAGTAGCCGGTGCGCTGCTCCAAGCTCCCAGCGGCGTCTCCACCTAACCCCAACTCTAGGGGTAAAGTCCAACCTCCCCGATTCTGTTCTGAACCTTCCCGTCTCTCTCTCTTTCCCCTTTCACCCATCATAAATCGAAAACCCCTTTGCTTACACAGGGCCGACATATTGCTCTTGAATCAATCGCTGCAGCTGGTGAGTTCAGGTTTCCCTCTTTTGCTCGGTGTCTGGAGTCTGTACACCGTCCAGAACCCCCCAAATAACCCGTCATTCGGTCGAGGCCAATGGCTCCACACTTTGTAAACAAACTTAGCTGCAGGCGCCCACTGACCCTGCAGCAACCCCAGCCTCCTCCTCCTCCCCCTCCTCCTCTCTCCCTGTCAACGCGGCTGGGGACAGACACATCCGGGCCACTCTCCTTCTGCGCAAACTTGCACCATATCCTCACTGACATGATCTGTCGCTTCTAGCTCTCGGCTCTGCCTCTACTCGTCCTCGTCGTTGGCGTCGACCTCCGGAATCGAGCCTGCCCACCATGTCTTTCAAGTTCGAACGAGACGCTTTCAAGCAGTCAGAAGGCGCCGCCGGTGTTGCTGGGCCCGCCCTCTCCGCTGTCGCCGATGCTCGTCAGCATCTGCTTGGGAGGGATGGTGCGCCTCTCCCTGGGACGACCGGGAAGCACCCTATATCCGAGAAGATTGGCACTGCCATCACTGGCGGCAAGCAGAATGCGGGCACAAAGGGTTACCTTGCTGTACGCCGTCCCCCTCTACCCCCACACCGTCAAGCTGCAACGGTCGCATTGTGTCTCGACCGGCCACGGCCCATGACTGTGCAAGGTCGCGTCGTGCGACCGCACTTGCGAAGGTGGACACGATGCGCTAACAAGATATTTTCGGCGTAGGCCTACATCAAGCAGCTCGAAGAGAATCCGATGCGGACCAAGATGTTGACCGCCGGCACCCTGGCCGGTGCACAGGAGTTCATCGCATCGTGGCTGGCAAAGGACCGTAACAAGGACGGCAACTACTTCACCTCGCGTGTGCCCAAGATGGCCGCATACGGCGCTTTCGTCAGCGCCCCTCTCGGCTCCCTGTTGATCTGGCTCCTGCAGAAGGTCTTCGCGGGCCGCACAAGCCTGCGCGCCAAGATCCTGCAGATTCTCGCTAGCAACCTCGTGGTAAGCTCCCCGGCCCTCCGGGGCTGGCCTTGTCGCCAGGGCGGGCCTGACAGCTGACACTGCATCCAGATCGCACCCATCCAGAACTCTGTGTATCTGGTTGCCATGGCCATCATCGCCGGCGCGAGGACGTATCATCAGGTGCGGGCAACCGTCCGCGTCGGCTTCTGGAAGGTCATGCGCGTGAGCTGGATCACCTCGCCCATCTGCCTGGCCTTTGCGCAGAAGTTCCTGCCCGAGAACACCTGGGTGCCCTTCTTCAACCTCGTGTCATTTGTCATTGGTACCTATATCAACACCGTCACCAAGAGGAAGCGGCTTGCGGCTCTGCGCAAGAAGCACTTTGGTGATCAGGGCGGCAGGTCCGGGTCCATGTCGGGCGGTCCCACGCACCCAGACGACTACCCTCCCATCGGGCCAAACCCCCTTACTAGGGTGGGCTGTGGTGTGTGTGTGTGATGCGAAAGGACGATCGATATCATGCAAAATGGGTGGCCAAGCTGGTATGGTGGCTCTCTACCGTAAAAGCCGTTGTGCGCTGTGTTGCTCCCTTCACCCCACATCTACATAGTAGGTGGTTTGTGTGACATTGGATACCACAAGTGTATGTGTGTACAGGTTTGGTGGTGTAATGAGGGAAATATTCACGACGGGATGAACAAATCTGATCACGCTATGGTTGATGATTTTTATTTCATTTTTTCATCTGTCCTTAGCAGTATATGTCGTCTTTGCAGCAAGATAGTTGACAAATTGGAAAATAATGTTCTCGAGTCTGAGTCCCCGCCCTTTCTGAGTGAGCTGGACCGTTTACGCGTACCGAGGCACCAGGCACGCCTCGCAATGCCAGCGAGGAAAATTGAGAGACCTGAAAAAGTGAAAAAGCCGAAGAATGGCGTGCCAGCTTACCTAATGCCCCGCCTGCCCTTTGGGCTCAGGCTCTGCTTTCTAGCGCCACACCGCCCTGACTCGCCTCCGTGTCCCCTAGCCGATAAGCCCAAAATTTTCTGCTTGTCGCAACTTCTCGCCTTCCTTTCTTCTAACAAAACCTCACTCCCCAACCCGCGCCCATCCATCTTCCTCTTTTCCTCCTTCATCACATCGCCATCAACTACTCTGCTCTTCTCAAGGCACAGGTCTTATCTGAGCTGGCCATAATCTGTAACACAGTCACCCCTTGTCTACCGTGACTTCCTGCCTGGATCGATCGGTTGCGACGCCTCAAACTCCTCGTCTCTTACAGCTTCCCGAGCGCGGAAAGTTCGATCGCGACGTCGATCGCAACAAACACCCTCCAGCATCAAGATGTCTTACGGCGGTGGTGGCTACGGCTCCCGCGGCGGCGGTGGATACTCAAACGGATACGATCGTGGTAGCAGCAATGGCTATGGTGGCGGCGGCGGTAGCTACGGAGGGTATGTTTTTCCTGGCTCCCTATCCAGCTGTTCCTGCGATCGCCTGCATCGTTGCAGCATCGCACTTGTGGTCTCTCACCATCTTCCAGACTACCCAGCTCGAAGCTTTATCTTGACAAGTGAATACTGATGAACATCCTTTGATAGGGGCTCTAACGGCTACGGTGGAGGTGGCTACGGTGGTGGAGGTGGCTATGGCGGTGGAGGCTACGGCGGCGGTGGCGGCGGCGATCGCATGTCGAACCTTGGCGCTGGCCTGCAGAAGCAAAACTGGGGTATGTTCCTCCCAAATTCCAGCGTGCAGAAGATCCTTTTGGAAAGGCGATAATGCTAACTTTGGATCTCGCCAGATCTGAACTCTCTTCCCAAGTTCGAGAAGTCTTTCTACAAGGAGCACCCCGAGGTCTCTGCCCGTTCTTCCGCCGAGGTCGAGAAGTTCCGACGAGACCACTCCATCGCCATCCATGGCACCGAAGTTCCCAAGCCTGTTGAGACGTTTGACGAAGCCGGATTCCCGAGATACGTTATGGACGAGGTCAAGGCCCAGGGGTTCCCCGCACCTACCGCTATTCAGTCGCAGGGTTGGCCCATGGCCCTCTCTGGTCGTGATGTCGTCGGCATTGCTGAGACGGGCTCGGGCAAGACACTTACCTATTGTCTTCCCGCCATCGTTCACATCAATGCCCAGCCTCTCCTGGCTCCCGGTGACGGTCCCATCGTCCTGGTCCTCGCCCCCACTCGAGAGCTGGCTGTTCAGATCCAGCAGGAGATGAGCAAGTTCGGCAAGTCTTCCCGCATCCGCAACACCTGCGTCTACGGTGGTGTTCCAAAGGGCCCTCAGATTCGCGACCTCTCCCGTGGCGTCGAGGTCTGCATCGCGACTCCTGGTCGTCTCATCGACATGCTCGAGGCTGGAAAGACCAACCTGCGCCGTGTCACGTACCTGGTGCTCGACGAGGCAGACCGCATGTTGGACATGGGTTTCGAGCCCCAGATCCGCAAGATTATCAGCCAGATCCGGCCTGATCGTCAGACTCTCATGTGGTCTGCCACGTGGCCCAAGGAGGTCCGCGCCCTCGCCAAGGACTTCCTCAACGACTTCATCCAGGTGAACATTGGCTCCATGGACCTTGCTGCCAACCACCGCATCACCCAGATCGTCGAGGTCTGCAACGAGTCGGAGAAGCGCGACAAGATGATCCGTCATCTGGAGAAGATCATGGACGACAAGAACAACAAGATCCTCATCTTCACCGGCACCAAGCGTGTTGCCGATGAGATCACCCGCTTCCTCCGCCAGGATGGCTGGCCTGCACTGTCCATCCACGGCGACAAGCAGCAGAACGAGCGTGACTGGGTTCTCGACCAGTTCAAGACTGGCAAGAGCCCCATCATGGTGGCTACTGATGTGGCTTCCCGTGGTATTGGTATGTATCATCACCTGCCCGCCCCCTCCCCCAAATCCCAATTTAGCAGCTTCCAGCATCGCTACGTGCCTTGCTTTACTCTGGTGTACAGGGGCTCTCTTGATCGCGCGAATTGCCAGACCTCGTCAGTGTCTTATCTTGGTCTCTCTGAGAGAGAAGAGTCTTGGGTTTCACGATTGTGGCAAACTCCAGGCTGACTATGCTACACACTCGTGCATCTTCTCTTGTACCTGTCCGGGTGCTATGGCACAGGTGTAGAGCCTGCACCTCTTGGTCCTGGTCAGGCCCGAGGACCCCGGAGCCCGGGACATTCCAAAACGGCATTCATATTCGCAAGGGTAGCCCTCCTGCTAAGGAGAAAAGAGTACCGAGGAAAAAGCATGAAACATACTTAGAGATGTTGTCACATGCCACCTGTCCATGCTGGGACGTTGCTATACCCTCTCGGCTTCCGCCTGCTAACCTATGCTCGTTCAAGATGTGCGCAACATTACTCATGTGCTCAACCTTGACTACCCCAACAACTCGGAGGACTACATCCACCGTATTGGTCGTACTGGTCGTGCTGGCCAGAAGGGTACCGCCATCACCTTCTTTACCACTGACAGTGAGTTACTTTCCCGTCCTTGAGAGAGAGGCTGTGATCATTACCGGTTGTTGTTCGTCCTACTAAAGCAAATGTTTCCTATAGATTCCAAGCAGGCTCGTGACCTTGTTGGTGTGCTCCAGGAGGCCAAGCAGCAGATCGACCCCCGCCTGGCTGAGATGGCTCGCTACGGCGGCGGCGGCGGCGGTGGCCGCTACGGTGGTTACCGAGGCCGTGGTGGCCATGGACGTGGCGGCGGCGGCTATAGGGGTAAGTCTATAAATTTCTAGATATGAATACAGATTTCTCCAGTGGGGGCACAGTTTCTAACGTCTTGCAGGAGGCGCCAATGCCATTCCCATGGGCAACAGCCGCTGGTAGACCGCCTCTCGCCATCTGAATGGACTGTCTCGGGCAGTCGACAGAATGGTCATCCCCAGCCTGCTTCTTAAGGCCTTCTAGAATTTTCACAACGGAAGCATCCGTCCGGCACCATCACGGCGTTCTTGTAGAGTGGTTCAGGGGGTTGGAGGGTTGGTTGTCTAGACGCTGGCACTTTTTTCTCTTTTTCTGCTTTACTAACCTGGTAATCCCCAGTGTGTTGTTATTTTCTTTTTGTCATTACGCGCTGCTGTGAGTGCCTGAAGGAAAGAGGTAAGAAGGGGTTTCTCGGGACTCAAAAGGTCCGTCCTTCACTTACCCAGGTACCTATGCAGCAAAGATGCGCATGCGCTGTTCTCTCTCGAAGGCAAGGGCACGAAAAAGTTATTGGTCTTTGGGTCCGATTTGCTGCAATCAACTGAAATAGAGCCTCGGACTGCAGCAGTCACATTTCTTCAGCATGAGCTAGATCCCCATATTCTTTTTGAGGATGGGCATCCATTGATAGGACATCGTTATTTTTTTTTTCTTCCTTTTTTGGAGACTCAACCCCTGTGGTTGAGCCTCCTGGAGTCTGAATTGAGATACATGTATCCGAAAGAAGAAGAAAAGAGCGAAAAGAACACTAAAAAAAAAAAAAAAAGGAGAGGAGGAGGCTATAGACTTGAACACGGATTTATTAGCCCAGGGAGAGAATGTGTTTGTGAATGTCATGTAATACCCTACACATGAAGTCGATACATGCCTCAGCCGCATGCTCTCCACTGCTGGCGCCAGTGCCCCATCAGTACCGAAATAGCAGTCAAATTTCATCCCTGATGCCCCACATGTGTTTCTGAGCGCCATCAAAGTTCTCGTCGGGAACACGGGCGCCGTCCGAGGCGATTTGTACTATGTACTATGTAGGTCCAGGAGCACCGGTCCAAGAGCGCCAAGGGGGTCACCGGCGGATGCGCGTTGGCGGGTGGGCGACCTTCCTCGATGGGTGAACGTCTTATGCATCCCTCGCTCTTGGCCGGTGACGGGTCCAACATCCATCAGCCTTGGTTACAGTCATCTGAAGGGGAAGAAGGGGTGAAAAAAAATCAAAAATATATATTTAAAAATAATAAAAAATAAAAATAAGGATAATTATGGAGAATTTGGTTCGGAAGTCGACTCCCACGCGCGATTGGGCCACGGCGTAGTCGGGCCTTCTGCCGGGGCTCGAAACATGCAAAATTTGTCCCTCGACGAAGAAACGAGGCGGTCTGGCGTGTTGCCCATCTCCCTCCTTGTTCGTTGTTGTTGTCATTATGTTGGTCCCGCTTGAAGAGGGAAAAGGAAGGAATCTCGTGTTGAGTAACTACTTACTGATCTACATAACACTAAAAAGAGACAAGAGACAAAAAAAGAGAGAAGAAAAAGAGACTCCCAGCTGAGTCCTACGCGCTGCGATGACACCACCGGGCGCCAAGTTCAGCAGCTGGTGTTTCTCTGGTATGCGATTGGACAAAAACGAGGCCAAGAAAAAGAGAGACAGAGAGAGAGAAACAGTCAGAAAGGAAAAGAAGAATAATACCGCCGACATGAGCCGACCTTCGTATCAGCATGGACCAACCTGGCCTGGCCTGCGCTCTCGATAAGGTCCAGCCAAGCAGTAGTAGTGAATAATACCACTGTAAGTAGGTGTTCTCTCTTCTGTCTCGTGTTCTAAACCCACCTCTTCTTACATGGAAACTGTGGAACCTGTGCTACGTATATATCTTCCATCCGTCACCCATCGGGGCCTGGAACGACTTTGCGGTCCTTTCGAGGGCCCGAGAGAGCACGACATCGCAACATAGTAATACTCACTTGCCACACACAGCCACCGCACACGCGTACAGAAGCACACACACACACGCACGCACGCACGCACGCACGCACATACACACTTGAGAGAAAGACCCCAAAAAAAAAAAAAAAAAAAAGACCCTTCCCAACGACCGAACGGCGAGCACACAATTTTTGGCCCGTCTTCTTTTTTCCTCCCAAATACGCACACATACACACACACACACACACACGGGCTATTTTTCCGCAGGCGAGGACGACAGAACTCTTGGACACACACAAAAAGATGAGCTACACGGAGGAGAGCTCATCCGCGCCATCGTCCACCAGCGTCTCCCGATCATCGTCACCATCACCGTCCATCGCGACCTCGACGACCAGCACCGCCAGCTCCCCAGCCAGCTCCCCACCACCAAAAAACCAGACGGTCCTGCAGGGTTTCGAGTGGCATGTCCCAGCCGACAACCAGCACTGGCGGCGGCTAGAGGGCGTCGTCCCCACCCTCGCCCACCTCGGCATCAGCTCGCTGTGGATCCCCCGGCCTGCAAGGGCTTCGGCCCAGACAGCGTCGGCTACGACATATACGACCTCTACGACCTGGGCGAGTTCGAACAAAGGGCTGCGTGGCGACCAAGTACGGCACCAAGCAGGAGCTGGCCGGCCTCGCCCGCGCCGCAGAGGCACACGGCGTCGGCATGGTTTTTGACGTTGTCATCTCTCACAAGGCCGGGGCGGATGAGTTTGAGGATGTCAGGGCTGTGAGCGTTGATAATTTTGGTGAGTGGGATTCGTTCCCTCCCCCTCCCCTCCCCCCCCCTCCCAAAAATTCTCGTTTGAATAGTTCCTGCCCTGTTTTTTTCTTCTTGCTCTGTTCTGGTCTGGTGATGTCCTTCCTGGAGGGGGAATGAGAGATTCCAAGGGGGTATCCAGGAGAAAGGGGGGCTCTGCTGGAGTTTTCGCCTCCTTCTCTTTTTCTCTCTCACTTTTCGCTTTCCTTTCAAGTCCTTTTTTTTTTTTTTTTTTGGTTCGTTGGTCAGAAGTGCTCAAAGTTTTGCACTAGATCGCAACGCTGAGATTGGTGAATACGAGGCTATTCAGGCGTGGACCAAGTTCGAGTACAGGGCCCGCAACAAGCAGTATAGCTCCTTCACCTGGCACAAGGATCACTTCTCAGGAGTCGACTACGACGAAAAGACAAAGACTGCCGGGGTCGTGCGCAGATTCGAGGGCAAACAGTGGGCGGCAGACGTCGATCCGGAGCGTGGCAATTACGACTACTTGTGAGTGTTCTGTAGCAGTCGCCCCCCTCTTCTCCCTCTGTACTTGCTCCCTTCTTGCGTCCTGACACACAGATGTTTGCTTCCAGAATGTTCGCCAACATTGACCTTGCACACCCTGAAGTCCGGCGTGAACTCTTCAGCTGGGCCGGATGGCTCCAAGGGCAGCTTCCCATCCGCGGCCTCCGCCTCGATGCCATCAAGCACATGTCCACAGCCTTCGTCAAGGACTTTGTGAAGCATGCCAAGGAGGTCTGGGGCCCGGAGTGCCTGCTGATGGGCGAGTACTGGGTGCAGGAATCTGACTTCCTCACCAAGTATGCAGAGGACATGGACTGTGACGTTCAGCTATACGATATCCGCTTGGTCCACAACTTCAGAGACCTCTCCTGGGCCCGGAGCCCTGATCTTCGAACTGTCTTTGATGGGACCCTGGCAAAGATCAGACCGGACCTGAGCGTCGTAAGTCCCGCTGCAAAGCTCGCCGTTTCGGCCCCTCGTGCTGACAGGTTTCTCGATCCCGCGGTCTAGACTTTTGTGGTGAACCACGATACCCAGGAGGGCCAGACGTCCGAGACGCTTGTCGCGCCGTGGTTCATCCCGCTGGCGTACTCCCTCATCCTTCTTCACATAAAGGGCGGCTTACCCGTTGTCTTCTACGGAGACCTCTATGGCTCCTTCGGACCACTGGGTGAGCGGCCTGCAGGCACGTACGAGCCAGCAGATCACGGCCGCCGGCTCATCCCCAAGATGATGCTGGCCCGTCAGTCGTACGCCTACGGTCCGCAGTCCGAATACTTGGACGAGCCTGACTGCATCGGCTTTGCTCGGCACGGCGACCCTTCCTGTTCCGGGCAGGCCGGACTTGCTGTCTTGATGACGTGTCGTGACGAAATGGCGGTGAAGCGAATGTTTGTCGGCACGCATCATGCCGGGGAGCAGTGGACAGATTTGCTGGGCGAGGTGCAGGGCTCCGTCGAGATCGACTCGGATGGCTGGGCTGTGTTTGCCGCCGCGCCCAAAAGCGTCTCTGTCTGGGTCGACGTTGGTGCGGCTGGTCGAGCTGAGATTGATTCTTTCAAATTGTGAGTCCGGGACTGGTCGCGACATGCTGATCTTCCACAAGTGGCCTGGCATGGCTTTTTGCTGACTTTTTTTTTTTTTTTTGGACAGTGATCACGACATCTATGGCTTCGAGAAGCGCAGACCATCGATGCATGACGTTGAAGATCTTCCCGGGCTGTCTTTAGTTCGGTCGAGGCTGTAAGCCACAGAGTCTCTCGCTGGCCCTCGACAGTCGGGCATGGACTTGGAGGCCCCTGGTCGGGTTTATACATCTTAGAGATATCAAATTGCGCTAGAAACCGTGGTACTCGGTGGTAAGGAGTTTCAAGAGGGAACTTGTTTTTTGGTGGTTTTTCTTGGGTTGGGGGGGTTCATCTTCTTTCTGGTTGGAAACAGCCCACATAATGTTAATTCTAATTTCTGCTTCTTCTGTTATATGAAGCCTTCGACGACTGTCCTGAAGTTGTCTTGTATGGTCTTAGACATACCAGAGCGGATATTCCTCCCGTCGGGCAACAACCATTGGCGTTGGGTCTCTGCCTTTTCAATGTCCCGGTGCCTGTTGTCTGCCAGACAACCCGCAGTCCTGCTCCATTGGTCAGGCTCATGCCCAGTTGGCTCTCCTGAGAGCGTTGACGAGAAGACTTGCCGGTATATCAGTGGTTGTTTCGACTGTGACCAGACCACATAGGATTGACGCGACAGTATTCGGTAGCCGGCACGCAGGCCAAGGAGATTGTTCTTGATGGGACATACAGGGTTTGTGCCAGTCTTTTCGGCCCAGTAAGCATTCGCTAGAAGCCGACCACAACAGGTTGATTGGCCTTGGCGCCCCCCCTTCCCTCTGTGTGAGCGAGAGCGCCGACGGTTCTGTAGTTGTAAAAATCGGACCAAGAAGTTGGAGCCTTGATACCTCTCTCACTCCCCGGAAAAGATCTCCTGGGCCTCAAGCATGAAGCCTGGTGACCAGTATTCCCACTCGACGGCCTGCTTGTCGATCCACAGCATGCCCTCCCCGAGAAGGTCCTCTAGTGCCGTCTGGGCTCGAGCACGTGGCCAGTGCAGGTTGATCATCAACATGGATACGCTGACGTAGCCCAGGACCTGTACGGCCTCGAGAACTGCGCTCTGGTCCGTGTTCAGCTCCTTGGGAACAGAGCGGATGTACGGCTTGCTGCCGACCTTGATGACTGAGAATGACGAGCCCAAAGGTTTGAGGGTGCCGACAGCCCGGAGTATATCATCCCTTTCACACACACACACACACATACACACACACAAAAGTCAGCCTGATGTTGCCCACCATCCCCTTCCAAGAGAGCAATACTCACTCCGTAACCTCCGACGAGCCCTCCATCCTCCCCCTCATGATCCTCTCCCCTCACCTTCCTCACCTCGATCAGCCCGCCATTCTCACTCCTCGTCTCGCCACAGACCTCGACCACCCGCACGGCCAGCTCAAAGTAAAAATCATTGACAGACCTGCCCAGCAGCTGGGACCAGATGGACCCGCCGCCCGAGCCGCTGTTGCTGCTGGCCAGGGGGTCCACGCCGATGGCGGCGCACATGCGGGCGAACTGGGCGCGGAAGCTTGGGTTGGAGCGGATGTCCTTGGCGTGGGTCTGGGCGAACTGCTGGAGCAGGGAGCGGAACACGGAGAGCTGAGTCTCGAGGGCCTGCGCGTTGGTCGAGCGGAGGGTGTTGCCGTGGCTTGCGTACTGCGCCGAGGTGATGCGGCTGCGATCGAAGGCTGCGAGCCCTACGCCTTTGCGGGACATCGTGGCCCAGGCAGGGGATGGAATGGGGGAAATATTCACTTCCTATGAGAAGGTAGACTACCTAAACAAGCAGGAGTAGAGAGGAAAAGCAAAAGAGAGAGAGATGGCGTAGCGAGGCTCGGGTGTTTCACTGAAATACAGGAAGAAGAGAGTTGGTGAGTTGCAATTCGGATCGCTTGTTGGAGGAGGAACGAGGCAGTAAGGATCAAGGCTCGACCCCCGCGTTCTCTCAGCACATGCTGCACACAGAAGTACTGATCTCAAATCTACCCACCAGACCTCATTCAACGGCTTCCCAGCTTGTGAATAGGCAATTTGCCTTTATTTTTTTTTCTCTCTTGTTCTTTCAATCTTGGCCATTTGACAACCCGAGATAGCTGCTGTCGTCGTCACCTCGGGTGAGATTCGCCGTTATCGAGATAAGGGTCACGTGTATTGCACTAGTCCCTTTTCGGCTAACATGAGACCCGCGCCCACAGTCGAAAATTCGTCTGCCTCACCCGCTCGCAACCACCTTCCGCAGACCCAAACGAATCTAATTGACGACCGCCACACCCCCATCACACCCATCGACCATCCGACAAATCCCACAGCCATAATCGCAACCATGGCCGCCCCTCAGATGGTTCAGTGCTTCGGCAAGAAGAGAAACGCGACTGTGCGTATTTCCTCCCCATGATGAGAGAGAGAGAGAATCCCGTACCCTGGACACGAAGCGAACACGACTGCTGCCGCGACGACCGACCGCCCGACAGCGAAGGGGAGGAGAGGGAGAGAGAGAACGTATTTGCTGACTGGATCTGGGATTTGAAAACAGGCTGTCGCTCAGTGCAAGGCTGGCAAGGGCCTCATCCGTGTCAACGGCCGCCCTCTGCAGCTCGTTGAGCCCGCCATCCTCCGCACCAAGGTACGATTCTCTACACACACACACACGCACGCGAAACAGCATCTCGGAAAGGCTCCCCCAGCCCTGGAAGAACACCCCATCAAAAAAGGTCGAACGCAGATCATGGGAAGGGAAGAGCAATGGACGAGGAAGAGGAGGAGGGGCGCTTTGAGATGCAGGAGATAGTAGTTGGAAGTTAGTCTGGGAACAGGACGGCTGACGGTTTTTTTTCCTTCTCGCAATCCAGGTCTACGAGCCTCTGCTGGTTGTCGGTCTTGACAAGTTCGCCCACCTCGACATCCGTGTCCGCGTCTCTGGTGGTGGTCACACCTCTCAGATCTAGTACGTTGTCCCCCTGCGGTGGCCGCCGGAAACTCTGCAGCGGCCTCTGCTTCCCCTCAGGAAATCATTACGGGATGCTGACATGTATATTTGCAGCGCTGTGCGACAAGCCATCTCCAAGGCTCTGATCGCCTACAACCAGAAGTACGACTCCCCCTCCCCGAATTATCAGATGACGAGAGGCGAGAGCCCAGCAACAAGTTCATAACTAACCCTATTTGCTCCCCTGCACAGGTTTGTCGATGAGCACACCAAGAACACCCTGAAGACCGCCCTCACCGGTTTCGACCGTACCCTCCTCGTCGCCGACAACCGCCGCTGCGAGCCCAAGAAGTTCGGTGGTCCAGGTGCCCGTGCCAGATTCCAGAAGTCCTACCGTTAAAGCGCCAGCTATGTTGTTGTCTGGGATGGCGTGCCGGTCCGCTGCTACTGCTGCTGCTGTTCCTGCTGCTGCTTATGTGGCAGTAGTGGTAGTGGTGCTGGCGTGGGGAGGATGAGGAAAGAAAAAGGCGACGGCGAAACAGCAAAACCTCAAAAGGGGGCGTTGGTGGGACTGCCGTTGTGCTTTTTTATATTACTGGCTCTTCTTTACGTGTGTGTAACGGATCGGGGGAGTCAAAATGCGAGGAACTTAAACACGGGAAGAGCATCAAGAGAAAAAAAATGATGGGGAACCTAGTCTTTTTTTCTAGACCTGCATTTGCATGGCAAGGCCTCGCCGGGCTGAACAATCAAGGAAATTTACGGCAAATGAACACACGATCAAAAACTCTCTTGCCAGCCAACGAAACAGCAATTCTGGGCGTGATGTGACTTTCGAGGACGAGGAAGAGGCAGAGGGGCCGCCGACCTCTGGCTGAAATTGTGTTGATCTATCCAAAGGTGTACAAGCCAATTAATTATCGAATTTTCCTACAATATCTCTACACACAAGCATGAGAGGCATGTGTAGGGCAATAATCGCAATAGTTCCCAAATGCTTCGGGTTCTCAACAATCCTTTTCGTATTCTGCATTGCGTTACTGCCATATGATTGATTGGTATGCCTCATGGAAAGAACGCATTGCCTTTGCGCCTTTTCCCTCACCCACTACTCCTCCATGCTGTATACGTCGTTGCGTCCCGTCTTTCCAATTTCGCCATGTTCGACAGATCCCTCTGCCAGTTTCATGTCGAATATCCTCCCCACGGTTGTCGCCCATGTGTGAAAAGCAAGTATGACCAAACAGACCCGACCAAAAGAAAAATGCATGTGATACCAACATTAATGTAGACCCCAACTTTATATAGCCCGCTGGTCTTTTACTCGTTCCTCAGCTTGAGGGGCTCAATGAAAAGACACCAGCCCAACCTCGCGCCCCGTCTCGTCTAGGTCGACAATCACAGGCCGGTACTCATCATCCTCGTCATCGTTGTTATACCGCATATTATCCTCATCCTCCATGTCTCCGTCGCCGGTCCCCTTCTTCCCCCTGACATAGTCCGTCCTCAGATCCCAGCCGAGCCGCCACAGCCACGCCTCAAGCTCGACAAAGGCGCGGCCCAGGTCGCCGAGCCCCCTGGCCGCCGCGACACCACCGCCCTGCTGTTGTTGCTGTTGCTGCTGCTGCTGGCCCCCGCCCGGCAGGTCGAGGATCATCTCGTTCATGCGCCGCTTGTACAGCGTCAGGGCGTCCCTCAGCTGCCTCTTCTTCCCAGGGATGATGTCCAGGATGCTCGTCGAGCCGCTGCCGAGTAAGCCGCCACCATACTCGCCGTCGTCGTCGGCGGCGGGGTGCTCCGCAGGGGGCCGCCGCGGGTACTGGCGCCACCACCACCGCCGCCGCCAGCAGCGATGTACCTCTCGTCATAGACCAGCTGGGCGTGCAGGGTGGTGATGAAGGAGAGGGCGAGCGGCGGGCGGAGGAGGACGAGGCGGTGGGCGCGGAGCAGGATCTTGAGCACGAGGTGCCACCACTGCTCGACACAGGCGAGGTTGGACAGGTGCAGGCCAGCGAGGAAGGTGAACTGCATCTCGCCCACGAGGTCGACCTCGTCGACACCCGTCCCAGGCGTGTCGACGAGGCGGAGGATGTCGTGGGATGTGTCTGGAGGGTCGTCGCGGCCGCCGCCGTGCAGCACAACAACGTGCAGGTCGACGTCGCCCTCCGGGAAGAGGAAGTTCAGCTCCCCACTGCCGGCGAGAGTCTGGTAGGTCTGCGTGGGTTTGGTCTGCGGGAAGCCCGAGTCGCCGGCGGCGGTGTCGGACGTGTCGACGAGCCACTCGCCCACCCCGTGCCTTCCTGTGACCCTGGCGAGGAGCTTCTCGCTGATACACGCCGTCAGCCGCCGCCAGAGCTGCGCCTCGTCGTCCCCTCCACCGCCTCCCCTCTCTCCTCCAAAGCCGTGGGGCGTGAGCTGCGGATATAGGCTGGCCACGTTGTCCCTCTGGTCGCGCGCCTCGAAGCTGCTCGCCGGGTCCACCAGCACCTCGTTGAACCTATCCCACTGCTTGACTCTCACCCGCGGCGCCATAGCTCTGGCCCCAGCAGCGGCGGCGGCGGCAGCGGCGGCGGGGACGACGAACCAGTACCCGCAGCGAGACATGGCGTCCGGCGCCGACACCCAGAGGAAGTGAGTTCCCGTCGGGATGTCGCGTATTCCCTGGAACGCTCCTGACGCGCCGGTGCCGATGGCCTTGCTGTCGCAGCCCACCGTCGAGTTGGGCGGCAGGTCGAGGAGGAGGGAAGATATCGCCGTGGGGCAGGGAGGAGGAGGAGGGTGGCGGTGACGACAGCGGCATCGATCTGGAGCCCCTGTAGTTGTCGTCGTCGTCGTTATTGTTGGTGCTATTGTTCTGGTCACCTTCCAGAGGGGGCATCTCTGGATCATCATCATCGCCATGTAGCCGATGTGATGATGGTGATGATCTTGGAGGAGGGTCCATGGCCCTGTGGACCCCGAGGGATCCCAGAGGAAAAGTTCCCACGACGGGGATGGAGATGTGGGACCTCAGCGAGACCTTGTCGGTGGAAGGTGTGCTGGAGCCGGCCCTGCTGAGCTCGGGGACGCCGGAGCTGCCGCTCAAGGCTGGAGATGCAGTTCTGTCCAGATGGATGGCGGTGGCGGTGGTGGTGGTGGGAGAAGATTCTTCGGGCCGTCGTCGGAAGGTGGCAGATGGTTGAATGGAGCTTGTGTCTTCTCGACTCGGTGGGTCGCCGGCCGAAGCCATAGTAGTCATTAGGAAAGACAAAAGAAGAGATCTAGAGAATGCAAAGTGTTGCGTGTCTGGTTGACAAGATTAAATTGTAGAGCAGAGAAGATTTTCCAAAGAAAAACAGCAAGAGGTTCAATATTTTGGTCTATGAAATGACAAAAAAGACAATGAATGTGTGATTGCTTTCGGGACACTCTTTGTGAGTAAGAAGAAGTCATCCTGTATAGAAAACATGGCGTAATGAGTCGCCTTGACTCCTTTTTGTTTCCCACCCTTCGAGGCTGTTTCACGCAAGGGTTTTTGGGGGGGCAGCGAAACTTGATGCTGTCGCCAGGTCCGGAGGGGGCTTTGCAGGCCTACGTCATCTCCTGCGTAGAGCAATAGTGCCGCGTTCCCGTCGCAGTCGTATCTCCAGTGCTGAGCCATGGTCCAGCTCAATCATAAATGAGCATAACTTGGTGTAAAAGTAACAATCAATTTTTTTTTTGAAAAAACAAAAACAAAAATCAAAATAACCTTACCATTAATCTTCATCCTCGATGGATTCGAGTTTTCAACATGAATCTGTGCTACTGTCATCACTTACTTAACGATCTCTTGACAACACTCCCTTCTCAACCACGTCGCCAACGCTCCAGTCATCTCCACATCATTGCTACCCCCTCGGCCCTCAAGAAAGCGAATACGATTATTTTTTTTAATTATTTTTTTCATCTCTGAAGAGATTTCTTCCCTGTGTTTAATTATTGATTTTTTACCCGGTGTAAGTAGACAGCCACCAGCTTGTCACAGATTGATTGGTGACATGTACCTGCTACCTGGGCTCTGATCGGCGTGGTCCTCCCACCCTCCCCTCAGATGATCCTGGGCCACACCTCACCGCTCGTTTTAAAAATAATGACCAGAAAAAGAATAGAAATGTGAATGAAGGAAGAAGAAGAAAAGAAAAAGAAGCAAAAAGTAAGAAACAAGGTACACATGCATAGATAGGGCAGGGTCTAGAGCAGGGCACGGCGCCTACGCTGCAACTTCAGACCAGGGCATCTCTCGTGCCATGCCGTTCCAAATAAGCATTGCTGCTCGTCACTTGACCTCCCCGCCCCACCTCCTGAGGGCCCTGTCTTTGCATCTTTTGGGGAACGAAAAAAAAAAAAAAGGAAAAAGAATGGGTGGTGTGGGGGGGGGGGGGGAGGGGATACGACGTGGCCTAGAACTAATGGGCGCAATCCCACAACCGTGTTTACACTATACCGCAGCAGTGGTGCATGTAGTGAGTACTTGGGTGATTAACGGATGATGGATGGATGATGACAATGTTGCAATGGTGGTTTTTTTCTGGGGCTGTTGTGCCGTACTATGTACAAGTACTACTACTTACCCGCCTTGCTCGACAAACCCTACTTCCGCCCAAGTGTTACCCTACTTGTTGACATAGTAAGTACTATGTAACTTCAAGTACTGTACGTATGAAGCTGATGGAATGCCACGCTGTCGTCATGTATTGGCGGGCAGCGAGCGAGGAGGAAGTATGAGTGGGTGTGGACGTGTAAGCGCTGTACTGTGTTGTATCAGCCAACAAGTCTGCAATGACCCCTCAAATTTGGGAGGGTTGGGGGAAAAAAGCAACAAGAAACCCAAATCAGTCATCTTAAGCCGCATGTCTCACTTGCATATAAGTAAAAAAAAAAGCAAGAGGGGGGAAGAAAAAAGTTGAATCTACTATGTACTTTACGTTAGTAACCAACGCAATGTCTCACCCAAAACTGCACGCACACACCACCACCACCCGGGCAGCCACCACCCCCTCCCCCTGTTCCACCCACCTCTCTTAACCCTCCTGGGGTTGGCGTCGATCGCCAACACGCGAGCAAGAGTCGACGAGACAAGAGAACCCCTGGCTCAGATCGTGGAAATGACTTGCAGCCGTGGGTTTTGTCCGTTCTTTCTTTCACTTCTCACAAAATCTCTGTTCTTGAACGTCCCTGGCTTCTTCAGCCTCAACCCCCTCGGCTCTTTTCGACAATCCTGGCAAAGGAAAAGACCCCCAAAAAGGTAAGAAAGGACCAGATGAACAAGGATTAAGTGGTTAAAGCCAAAAACAAAAGAATCAAAAGAATCAACGAAAACATGGAAAGAACGATGAAGCGTGTGTGCCCAACCTGGCAACAACACACATCATAGATTTGCCCAACATCCCGCTCCTTGCACTCGTCCCTCCCTCCTCCTTTTTTTCTCCCGGCTCCAGGGAAAAAAACAAAAGCAAAAGTGTACTTACAAGTACTACTACTCCTTTTATGGGGATGATCAATTTGCATGCCGTGTCTGCATGCCTGCCCGACTTGCCACGCCTACCTGCACCATACCATGCATGCATGCTGCATGTCTGCCTGCCCTAGAAACCGCGAAATAGCAAAGGGAGAGAAAAAGAGAGGCGGGCAGAAGCAACCTGCAATGACAGGAGACCCCCTGGCCCTCACCCTCTCTTCTCTCTGGGCGTCTACTATGGATACAGTGCCGGTGCGCACGCGGGACGACTGGATTGTTGTGGTACATACAAAATAACTTCAGACCCTTACCACCCCCCTCCTTTCTCTCCTCCCCGAGTACATGGTACATACATACCCAGCTGACAGGTCACTGTCGACAAGAAAATAAAGCAGGCAGACACCGGCCAAATTTGTTGTACTCATTCCTCGTCACCGTGACGGAGCGAAAAAGAAGTACATTGAGGACACTGGGAGAAAAGGCGGGGAAGCGCTTCCTTCTCGGGCCTCACTTCCTCCTCCCTCTCTTCCTTGTCCAGGTGACGACAGGATGATGATAACCGAGCAAAAAGAGTGCGAGCCTACGCCGGCCCCCTCCACCCTCCCTTCCGTTATCACAACGGAATGTCACCTACCCCGGGCTACACGCGCGCTGTGGCTGCCTGGGTCACGGCACAACAGCCTTGTCCCGTGTCCTCGTCACACCTAGCGCAGAAATAGAGGGAGAAGGCGAGAGAGAGAGAGACAACATGCGACCCCTGGGAGGTTACTATGTATGGGGTCGAGGATGGGGCGGGTCCACTGGCGGGCGGCTCGGAGCATCAACTCAGTGACATGTTCTTCGGATCCGAAAAGGAGGGGAGGGGTGTCGAACGGCGGGAGAAAGTAGAAAAAAAAAGTACCCTGGTCAAAAGAAACTTTCTGTCTTGACGAGGCCCCATCCCTACCGCGCTCGCTTCGATTTACCCGACACTGTCCTACGAGGCAGCCAAGGAGGACGGGAAAGATATGGTTATTTGAGGGGAAAGGGGTGTGGCGAAGAGGTTTGTCCTGTTCGCGGAACCTGAGGGCCGTTCGTTTCCCCCTCGGTGTGTGACAGGATCTTTGGGCTCTCTTGGGCCTTGATGACAACGGGCGAGACGGGTTCAGGGCTGACCAACACAGCAGCAAGGAGGCAGGCGCAACATCACCGTTTTCCACCCACCCCCACACACTTCTGGTCCCACATCCCCCGATCAGCGACTCAATAAGTCTTCCCCATGCTGACCGAGCACTCACAGCATCAACAAGTCGGTTCACTCAAGGCTGTATCAACCAAACACAAGAGACAGAGAGGGAGGGGCGGTGTGGTCTGGCCCAACCCGTGCTATGGTCTCAGCAGGGCCGCCCACACGCATTCATCCATTTAATCCAACCATATCGGACGGAGAAGAATAGATGCCTGAGAGGTTGGGCCCAATGCAGCAACCACAACAACCACAAGAGCCACTCGGTATCGGTATCACGGCTGAACCAGACATAGCGCCCGAAGCCGACAGCCCGCACCTGCAGGCTCCGCAGCTCCCAACACACACACGCACACAGCATGCGTTAGCCTGAGCACAGCGACGTGGCAACCCCCAGGCTAATAACGATCTGCGGGAAAAGGGGAGAGAGGAAAGAAAAAAGATAAGAGGGGAACAAGGCGAAGAGAAAGGGAAAGGAGGAGACTGGGCGAGAAAGAAAAAAGAGGGAGAACAGGAACAAACTAAGAGAATGACGTGCCTTAGAGCTCTCTTCTTTTCTTGTGCCCTCATACCCAGGGAAGATGTCTCGACACGGGGCGCCATCATGCATGCCACGCGCATTGTTGCCACGCGCCTCATCTCGAAACCTAACTAGCAGGCGTCGTTGTCCCCCCTCCCCCTTCCCTTCTTCGCTTCCCCCTCCCTCGGCCTCGAAAGATAGAGATCAACCACACCAAAAAACCACCAAAAACCGTTGACGCGCAGCAAGGGGAAGGTCAGCCGCACAGTAAGTGCCGTTCTGTCTACAGTGTAGATAGACTTTCAGGTGGCACAGTAGCAACGGCACACAAAGAGGCCCACGCGGCAACCAAAACCATACCCGTGCAGGGGTGGAAGGGGAGGAGTCCTTCCGAGCTGTTTCTTTCTTTCCTTCTTCTTTCTGTCCCCCCCTTCGAGTACCCTCCTGTATTGTACTTTTGTTATATGAACCCCTGGCCCCTCTTTTTGTCTTCCCTCCAACCATGAACCTCCCACCCCCAGACTCCGAAACCTGCGGCAGAGGTTTTGGGTCCCCGGGACGGCCGCCGGCCGGGAACCCGGGGTGGGACGAGGTACTTATAATTTAGAGACGCCAGAGGGAGGAAGGGGTGTGGGTGGTAGGTAGCATTGATGTTTCTTTTTTTTTTTTTTTTTTTCTCTCTTCTACTTTCACCGCCACACACGCGGTGTGGGACAGGGCACGCAGGTGGTTCAAAAATAATGGAGAAAGAAAGAAGAAACGAAGAGGGGGAGGGGGGAGACAAAAGAAAAAGAAACAATAATCCACGAATTTCCGTGCCGCTCGCCCCTCCTCCCCTCCACAGCCTGGAGGGCCACCAATTGTCGCGAATTGCGACATGTCGTTACTGAAGGAAGGTGGGGAATGGACAACGAAGCACACACACACACACACACACACACACACACATGCACTCCCTGCATCCTCCCGGCCGCGGGGGACAAAAACCAACCCATACCCACCACCGATTTTTCATTTTCTTTACCCCCCCGCGTGCAAGTCTCACTCGACCTCATGACGACAGTGACCCGCTTTCTCTTGCTTTCCCCTTCCAACCGCCATGATACTACGTCGTAAGCAGAAGAAGAGGAAGAAGAGGAAGAAGAGGAAGAAGAGGAAGAAGAGGAAGAAGAGGAAGAAGAGGAAGAAGAGGAAGAAGAGGAAGAAGAGGAAGAAGAGGAAGAAGAAACAGCAATTATGGGCAGGGGGTGGTGAAGTAACGGCAGCGGTAGCGGTTCAGTGATGTGATGGGGTTTAGCAGATGGGTCAGCAAGCCCAGCTGAAGCTGAACCTCATCCACACACTCTATCAGAAACACCAAAACACAACAGGATAAGTGTGTGTGCGCCAGATCCACCCTTTCAAGGGCCAGCAGGAAAAGGGAAAATTCCCGATGGTGTGTGACACAAGAGAAGAGCTTCTAGCGCTCGAAGGATGGGGAAGAAGGAAGAATAAAAAGAAGCAAAGATAAAAAGAAACGAAAGAAAAAGAGGGGGGACTGTAATTAACGTCCCGACTGTAAGCCACATTGACCTGAACAAGTAAGTATACTTGGTATGATGTAACTGAGCAATCACACACATACACATATATAGTACACACACACACACTACTGTGGTCGAGACCACACGACAATCTACTTAGCATACCTCCTGTACCATAGTAAACACAAAAAAAAAAAAAAAAAAAGGCCCCAGAAAAAGAGGCCCCCAAATGGGCCCCTCCCCTCATCCCCAATGCCTGCCAACTGCCAACACCCCCCTCCCCCAGACAGGGCCCCCATGCAAGGTTCCAATGTAGTACGACGCCTACCATCACGTCTAGTTCACACACACACCACCTTCCCACCTCCGACGACTGACATGTCAACATGCAGCACGAGGACTCGGGGGGAAACTCTCCACAACACGGATGATTAATCATCAAGGAATTGTGCCTCTTTTTTTATTTGGGACCCAATGTCAGCCCAAGGGCCCCGCCCCTCCAAAATGTATATTGTACTAACTACGCAGGTTTGGTTTTCCAACGGCAGCAACGGGCGCTGCAGCCAGCCACCACTTTTCACCGTTTTGTTCCCATGCCAGGGAGAACGGAGAGGGAAAAAAGAGAGGGGGGAAATCCAAGAGGAAATGAAAATCGTCAGTGCGTTTGTCATGTTTGCCAGCCTAACTCCGGTATGATACATTGCTGTACTGCGCGTCTTTTCCGTTGCCTTTGCCCCACGCCCCGCCATTCCCCCACTCCCCGCCGTATAGCAAGTAACCAGGACTTCCAAACATCGCAGCAAGCATCATCATCATCACCGCAGACCGAGAAAACCGACCCCTTGGCACCCTGGCCATCCCCAGCAAAAAAAAAAAAAAAAATGTACTTTGGTCGAGCTAATAAAAAAGAAGACTTTGCTTTGGACCGAAACGCCCCGACCAACGTTCGTATGCTCCAATGGCCCTGACCGTCCCCGACGAAAAAAGGAAAAAAAAAAAAAGAAAGAAAGAAAAAGGGAGGAACACACACACAAACGTAAAGAATAAAAACGCAAGACAAAGAGCCCCCACCCCTTCTTTTGCTGTCCGTCATCACCTGCATAAACAAGCGCTGCCACTCAGTAGTTATGTTCCGTGTGCCCTGAGCAACCTCCTTGGCCTCTGAATTCTTGGTATATTGCTGGTGAATGGTGAAAAAAAGGGAAGGAGAGCATTAAACGACGACGCGTTGGCCAGCCTTGTTTTCTTGATCCTGCCCTGTCACGTCGACGGGTGGATCCCTGCCAAGCACGCGCCGCCCAAGCTTTTTTTTTTTCTCGTTTGGTCTTCACAGCCAGTCGCTAGATCGCGTCGTCACGAGAGACCAAGCACCGTTTCCTCGAAGACTTCTCGGTTGATAATCTGCAAAGTAACAAATGCAAAGTATCTCGTTCCAGCGCAGTCAAGCAGGCCCCCACTCGTGTGTGAAAATTCTCTGTTGTTGAGAAAATCGGGGGCTTCCGGCTCTTTTTTTCGTTATTTTTTAATTCATTTTTTTTTAGTGGGCTTGACCACCGGTGGCTGGTGCGACGCGTTAGTCAACGGCGCCCGACGCGTTTTGACGCAGAAAATCAGGGGCTTGGATACTCACGCTGGCCGTAGACCTGCTGGTGAGATGAGGTGTAGGGTGAGGTGGGGAAGGTGCTGGTGGATATGTAATTGCTCGAGTAATCACCACCCATCGAGACGCTGCTTGGCTGGGTGTAGTTGCCAGGCTGGTAGCCCAGAGGGGGCAGGCGGTGGGTAGGCGCGGGCGCATACGAAGGCACAGAGGCCTGTTGGGCATCGTGGCTGGCCTGCACATCGTTCTGTCCGGCCTCCCGGGCGGCCTCGTCTCGCTGCTTACGTTCGGCCTCCTCGGCCTTCTTGCGGGCCTTCCACTCCTTGCGGATCTCCTTGAACTCTGTAGGGACATGTGTGTTAATTTCCTTTGAAAGGGATCTTGTGCGACGGAAAAAAAGAAGAAAAAAAAAGAAAATCTGCGAGCTGAGATGAAACGAACCTTCAGGGACGCGCTTCTGTCCGTGGGACTGCATGGTCACATGGGCATTGAGGTGGTTCAGAGTACCATAGGCCTTCTCGCAGCCGTTCCAGCCACACTTATACATCCGCTCAATCTCTTCGTAGCGGCGGCGGGGGCGCTTGTGCTGCTGGGCCCCGGGGATAGGCACGAAACTGAAGACCTAACCAGAGTGTCAGCGAATGGGCACAGGAGGGGCCGCAGGAGAACCTGGGCGTGGGGGAGAGGTGGTTGAGAAGAACAAGAAACAAGACAGAACAAGACGCGAGAGAGAGAGAGAGAGAGAGAGAAGGGGGAGAAGAGAAGTAAGAAAGAGCTGCGGGGAGGGAGGGGCCAGGCGCGAGGGCCGTCGCGTGCTTACCTGGTTACCGCGGCCCTGGGTAGCCGTGGTAGGAGTAGTCTGCTGGTGAGGGGGAAAGACACCACCGTGGTGACCAGGCGTGATGGGCGTGTGTGTGTAGCCAGACCAGTCAGGACGCGGCTGCGCGTAGACGTGAGTCTGGGGATACGCGTGGCCCATGTCCTGTGCAGACGAGGCATAGGGGCTGGCCTGGGGGTACTGGTACTGTGTAGGGCTCTGCGCCGTGATGGAGGGGTCTATTGGAACATCAGGGTCAGACTTGACTGGCTGTGCACCAGGCTGGGGATCTTGATGGGCAGCGCCATCTTGAAGATTCAGTGACGAACTGTGCGACGCCATGCTTGCACCACCGATGCTGGCAGGCGGCTGGTATGCCCGCTGGAGCTGGTGCTCAGGGAAGGAGCTCGACCGTGCCGAAGCAGGGTAGGCAGAGTACTCGGACGTTGGGGTGGCCGTGGTGGTGTAGTGACTCTGCCGAGCCTCGGGCTGCGTGGCGTATGCCTGGGTGGTGACAGGATCCGCCGGTGCTGCCTCAGACCGACTATCGCCAAACGACGCGCTAGAATAGGGCGAAGGTAAGGTGTTTGAGAAGTCGGTGGTCTGTCCTCGTTCCATAAGCGGAGAACGTTGGGTGGGAGACCCGAGAGCAGGACCGAAGACGGTGAGGTTTGGGGGTGAGAGGAAGGGGGTGGTTGGTGTGTGGTGGTTGGGGGGAGCACGTCGAGAGGCAGGATGGCAGGGCAGGTTGGTCCGCAGCGCTGTCAGGTATGTGTTGTGTGTATGGTATACACTATTCCTCTTCCGATTCCTGGGACGGTGGTGGTGGGTGTTCTGCTGTGTATGTGTGTGTGGGCGCAAGAGACGGGGGGAAAAGGGGAAGATAGAGATGTGTATGCAGGCGAGCAAAGACGGGGGAGATGTGATGTGTTTTTAAAAGAGGCGGCAGAGACACGGTTGATAGGTGGAAGGTGATGTCGTTCCAGATCAGATGGGCAGGTAGAATTAAGGTGAAGTCAGCACCGAGGACTTCCGGCCTGCACTTGTACTCGAGTACTTGGTACTCGGATCGAGCTCCGGTGGGGCTCCCAAGAGATAGCGCGAGGGCACCAGGCTAAACTAGTGCCGTGAAAGTAAGGAAGGCACTGGCACGGGCTGCTGCGGTGCTGTACAGCTGCTTGCTCTGGTGCTGGTGCTGGTACTTGGGTGCTGGTACTTGGTGCTGCCTGCTTGCTGCTGGCGCTGCCGCTGGCGCTGCCGGCCTTGTGCCAACTGAATGCGGTGCGTGCGTGGGCGCGTGCGTGGTGGGTTCGTGCGCGCGCAGCCTGGATCGATACTTCCTTGTGACGATGACTCCCAAGTAGGATAGGGAGGAGGGCTGATGGATGAGGAGGACCTCTTTTGCGGTTGTGATGACGGCGACTAGACTAGCGCGCCTGCTGGAGAGGGTCGAGCTGCAGGGGACAGGACTGCAAGAAGAGATCCAGGTCCTTGATCCAGTGACCGAACCCAGCGTGCTCGATGTCTGAATAGTGCAAATGCAGATGGGTGCGTGGTTATCGCGTCGGGGTGAATGTGTGTGTGTGTGTGTGTGTGTGTGTGTGTGTGAATGTGGGTTGTGGGAGTGAGGTGATGTTTTTTTTTTTTTTGTGGGAGGAGAGAGAACAGGGCCACCGACAATTCTTGTCTCTGGGTTTTCTTGTGTTCTTTCCCTCTTCTTCTTCTTCTCTCTCTGGTCTTGTTTACTAGGTGTGAACCTCTGATGATGGTTGACAAGGGCGGTTGACAAGAGTTGTAGTGGCTGCTCAACTGCTGGGCAGTACAGTGCACACAGCACAAGGATGAGGTGTGCAGCTAGGCGACGAGGAGATGGTGTCTGTTGTATCTTGCAGCTTGTCTGTTCTGGCTCGAGCTTGAGATCTCGAGGTTGGCTGGATGGGGTCCCTCTGCTGGCGCGTACAGAAGGCAGAGAGAGAGAGAAAAGTGGTCGTCTCGTGTGTATGCTTGGTGCTTGGCGGCAATTCCTTGGGCTAGATCTGGACCCGGGGCCTGGAGCTTGACTCTGATGGGGATAGACCTCGAATGGCGAGGCTAAGTTGACTTGCAGCAGCTTCAAATGTTCCTGGGTTGCTGATGGGCTGGGCTGAGGAAGAGTCCAGGTCAAGTGAAGTTTAGACTGGTAGGCCCTTTTTCTCTTTATTTTTTTTTTTTTTTTGGAGGAGGGATGATCGGATGGGTTAGCGCGCCGGGTGGGCAACAGTTGATTTTATACTGGGGTTACAAGGCCACAAGTCTTGGTTAGAAGACAAGAGGGCGAGAGCCGATTGAAAGTGTGAAGGGGGGAGAAAAATCAGAGCTCCAGCGAAAATGCTCCCGTGTTCCAGGGGGCCTCAGGTGTACTGGACGTCAATGATTGACTGAACAGTGACCGAGTGAGAAGAGGGGGGTATGGGGTGTGAGGGGCGAAAAAGAAAAAAAAAAAAAAAGAAGGCCATAGGATACTGTGTGTAAAAAAAGATTAAGAAAAATTAATAAAAGAAAAAGAAAAAAAAGGAAGGGCAGTGGGCGAGGGAAGTGTGGAGAAAGGGTAAAAGCGGGAAGAGGGGGGTGTGTACACAGTAAAGAGAGCGGCAGGGAAGGGCTGGACAGGCCAGGGTAGGTCACTGCAGGCTAGGGACAGGCAGGGGGGAGAGACAGGCAGGCCACACGGTGAATATGTAGGCAGGGGTCAGGGATCTAGCTCGGCGACAAGGGCAGGCTGGTCTGGTTGATCGATTGACTGATGCCTTGGGGTTGCCGCCCATGTACGGCTTATGCCAATGCTGAACACCGCCCGCGCCCGTGACTGGAAGAACCTTGGAAAAGAGATGGACTGATCAGTCCCTCACCCCTCTTCTCTCTCTCGCTGTCCCCCCCCGCTCCCAGGGATGATGTTACTGTTGCCAGCTGGGTTCTGTCGGTCTGGGGGTACGGAGCACTGCCGTATGCGGTGCCTTGCTCAGCTGGCTTGGCTTTCGCGTGATCCCTTCCCAGTGGGGTTTTGCCAGTGGGCCGTGCCTCAGTGAGCGCAGGAGGAGGTCCTCCAAGGTTCCAAGGACAGACAGCTATGCGTATTGCTATGTTTTTGCTTTTTTTTTTTTTTTTTTCCTTTCCTTTCTCCTTTTCTTGGTCATTTTACTCTTTCTATTCTTTTGCTTCTCATAATAACTAGTCTATTCCTATGCACACAAGCAGTTTCGTGTCTCGAGAATGTACCCCGTATTGGACGATCAGAGTGCGGCGTAGCGCTGGTTGAGGCGGGATGTGCAATAGGAGTTTCAGAGTCAAGCGTGTCGAGGTAGGTAGTGGTGCACTTTTTTTAAAGTATGTACTATGTAGGGCGTGGGTTGTTATGGGGAGGGGTTGGGTTGGATTGGATTCCATGGGTGGATGGTAGGATGGATGGTGAATGGATGGGTCGAGGTCGGCGGCGGGGGGAGAAGAGCACGTCCTGGGAGGAGGAGGAGGAAACGGGGCAAGAGGAAAGCGGAATGGATCGCGAGCAGGTGGCCAGTGCGAGAAAAAGGTACCTTTTGGCCGGATTTTTTCTGTGCACGAGGGGGGAGAGGACAGAGGGAGGGGCAGGGTTAGTTACGGGCAAGGGCAGGGGGTGGGAGGGGAAGGCGCAAGCGGGGCTGATCTGATGGGAGCTGCAATCCGCGCACAATCCGGAACCTCAGATCAAATATTAAGAATCACATGCACGCTAGGCTGGTCCAGGCAATCAAATCAGTCACTCAGTCAAGTCCAGTCCAGAACTCTCTCCCATGCCATTCCGCCTTTTTGTCCCGTCTTGTCTGTCTGTCCTCGAACACGAGGTTCCTTCCCAGAACTTCAGACACGGTACTGCTGCGGTACCTCTGTGCACCGGCTGATCGCACTCCCGTCTGATGTACTTTTAAGTAGCGGCTTCAGGTCGTACAATGTGCACGTCATCATTGCCAGAAAACATAAAAAAAATGAGCAATGATGTACGCACGCACTCGGAACAGTTGGTCTCATTGATGACAACATTTTGTTCAGGTTTCGTCCAGCTTGTGACTTGCGAAGAAGAAATACAGCCAGGGTCAAGGCCACATTCAACAGAACTCACCATTCTCGTGTGGTGATGGTGCGCTACGGAGAAGGCATAGGGTGCTGATGTGTTTATGACACAACTCTCGGTACTACGCATGTACGGCCTTTCACTCGAAATCGGCTTTGGGTGGCACGGTAGCCTTGAGAGGAGAGGAGAGAGAGACGGAGGAGATGGGGGAGGGTTGTGTGGGTGTGTGGGTGTGTGGGTGTGTGTGTGGGTATTGGTGGGTCACGATTGGCCCAGACACTGGGTCTCCCTGGCATGAGAGCGTCGAGCTGAATTGGCCTATCAAGAGACAAAATTACTGGGTTTCTTTCTGGTAGTAATGAAAATCACGCTGCATATTTTTCCCCCTTCTCTTTTCCCTTGTTTTTTTTTTTTTTTTGCCTGCTTTTTTTCTTCTGCCACCCTCGTACATGATGTCTCTCGTAAAAGAACAGAAATAGAAAAGATTAAAATTTAAATTTGAATAACATTTTTCCTCTCGGTGCCGTCATTGATCGGAGCTATTATGGAGACAGCAGCAGGATGAACCCTCGAACCTGCGGCAGCAAAAATTATGAAGGAAGAGAGAGACACAGAGAGCCTTCTGCCTGGCATCCCGGGGTGTCGGCGCGCTTGAGACAGTGTGTGGCAAGTGCATCGGATATTTCTACTGGCTGGAACATGACAATGTTACCCCGTCGTGAATCCCAATGTTCGATTTCGATCACTAGCCCGACGGACTTCGGGCTGCCCACCCTCTCTGGAGGTTTAGCGGTCAGAACAGGGTAGGCTGGCATACTAGGTAGTCCCTCAGCGGTCCCTCTCTACCAGGTTTTTCTTTTTCTTTTTCCTGTCTGAAAGGGTATATCTTGGGGTTCCAGGTGGCCCCCAGGGGTGTGTGTGTGTGTGCATTCAGGATTGGGAGGAGGAGGAAAGAGGGGGGTGAAGAGGGGGGTGGGGAGGAGGAGGGGGGTTCCATTGCTCCCGCGCCCTGCTGCTGCTGCTGCTGCCCAATGCAGGCACCAGCCTCCGTGCTCTCGTCATGGCATGGAAGCCCCGCCATCTGCAGAAATGATCAGCCGGACGGACAAAAGATCGAGATGGGACTCGCTCTCTCTCTCTCCCCCCTCTCCCTCCCTCCCCCTCTCTTTTTTTTTCTACTACACAGGAGCAGGACCAGGACCAAGAGAAAGTCTGCATGTCGCTCCGAGCCAATCTCAATTGCTACCTGAGGGAGACCAGAAAAAAAAAAACCGTAAAGCGCTAGTGGGCCTGTCTCTCTCCCTCTTTTTTTTTTTTTTTTTTTTTTTGCGGAAGGGCGGGCTGCAGCTGGCAGTTCTTGTCGGCAGGCTGGATGAAAAGAACCCCCACCCCCCAAAAAAATTCGTGTTATGTAGTACTACTATGGTATGTATGAAGTATGTACGTCCGTACAGTAGTAGTATGTATACAGACCATCGTACACGGTACAGAAAGTGTCGCAAGGGGCATTTCGACAGCATTACTCGCGCACATAGTACTCGACCCTATCACGCCTATCACCCTCCAGGTCTGAGTCTCAATCTAACCTTATCGGGGCTCCAGAAGACATTCAGTTGTCTGTGGGAGCCCCTTGTTATGCTGGGGGAGCAGGGCTGACCCGGTCCTTTTGGACTCGGTCGTGGCATTCCAGATGCGGTGATGCGCTGCTGCCGTCTCTGATGGAGGAGAGGAGGGAGGGTCGCAAAATTTCTCGATGTTGCTTGCGAATGGGGTTGGGGCGGGCGAGATGGTGAGGGAGGGCCTTGTCGGTCTTGGTGCCGAGGGTGGGTCACCAATCTCAAGCAGTGCCCAGTACGGTTCACTAGCCCTTGCTGATGTCGTGATTTGAAATCTTCTCGCGATGTATGCCGGATTTTGAACATCATGGGATCCCACGGAGGTACGACACACACACACACAACTTTTGTACTGTAGCGATGACTGCTGCGCATTGCTACGCGATTGCATCAGAGGGCAAGACGAAGCCAGCGAGGCATATGCGACCCTGGATGGTAACCGCACATCGGAAGCGGGAAAAATTAAAAAGACGTGCGTGTTGAGATGTTTTCGTATGCCGTCCGTGCCGCTCCGATCCGCTCGAAGGAGACGAGGCCTGTTCATCGAGGTTCCCCGAAAAAGACAAAAGAAGGGGGGGGAGTAAGCCCGTCCATCAGTGGATCTCGGGCCTTGAGCCAAGAGATGTGAACAATGACTGGCATGGCATAGCCACCTCCAGGCCAGCAGTGACGATCGTCTTTGACGGCCGCGGCAGACTGACAAACTTCTGAATCGCCGGATTTTTTTGTGCTTATGGATTCATACCGCTGGGGAGAGGGGCGTTCCCATCACACCTTTGCTGCCGAGCCAGTGGCAAAGATATGGAGTCACAGCGTGGCCGTCGGCTAATGACCGACCTATCCGAGGTTTGGAATGGGAGAAGGGGGGGTGGAAGAAGCCGCTGCATATCGCATCTGGCATTGAACTGGTTTTGGTCACAGTCGCAGCGATTGGTGGCAATTCCTGGCCGCCATTTGGGGGGTTGTTTTGTTTATGAAGACCCTCAAGCCGTCCCGTCCCAAGAGTGGGTGCGAATGAATTTGAGTGAATGCAAACGTTCCGTCATCGAAACCTTGAAGAAAATCCCGCAGCACATCGACCCACGACGGGCTGCCAAATAAGAGAAAAGGCTGTCAGGTCGCATAAGCTTCTTTTCCTGTCTGTGTCGCCAGGCCCTCCGAAAGGCTGACTTTTCAGGAGACAAGTGCCACTAGTTTTGCCGATGATGGTGAGATTGGTCAGTCATCCAATCTGCCGTGAGCATTCCCCGAGGGGGATCAGCACTCCGTGGCCGAGCCCGGCCAAGAGATGTCTGCTTCGACCCGTGGCGACGAGTGAGGCAGGACGTAGTCCTCCGAGAAGCAGAGGGCTCAGGATAAGCATCATCGTCGCCGGACAATATGAGAGCAGAGAAGAGAACAGAGATAGGAACATTGAAGTTGGATTAGAGTTTCTCGGTAAGAGTAGCGTAGATCTGGCGTTGTTTGTGGGTTCCGAGGGCGCGGAGAGGCTCGATGGAGTTGGGACCAAACAGGTGGCCTGGCAGCCCTGCCTCTTGCACGAGGTCCCTGCAAGTGCAGCCCAGGTTGTTCTTTCTAGTGTGGTACTATGTATGGGGGAAGCCTGACCGTAGCACCGTAGCACCGTGGGGAGAAGGTGGATGGGGTGGATGGCTCTTGCCTTCAGCCTTGTCCCCAGGTGCCCCAGGGGCGCTAGGTCTCTTGGTCTAGGGGAAAGAGGGGGGAAAGAGCAGAGGGGAAAAAGGTAAAGCTAGCGGGCCCCCGTGGCCGTGGTCGCATTAGCCAGACAAGGCCCCTGCCAGGCGTGGACAGGGCATTTTTTGGGGTGGTGTCTTAGTGTCTTACAGGTGCTATAGCAGGCCTGACTGGTGGTAGCACAGGCCTGAACACGGGAATTTTCCCAAAATCGCATCTTTGATAGCTTGCTTCACAATAGCTACGTCAGAACCCCGATCTCAGCCTCGCGCATGGAACCGACCATTGGACCCTGGAACCCACCTCTTTCTCTCTCCCTCTCTCTCTCCTTGACCTCCACCAGGCTCCAAGAACCCGAGAACTACAGACTACGACGACGGAAGAACGATAGCGGCGCCTGGAGGTCCAGCACTCGCTCGAGCGGGTGTCGCCTGTCATGTCAGGTTCTCGAGGGCAGTCGCACTGCAGCGCCCATATTATCGTGCCCGCAACCTTATTGTTCGTTGTCCTCTACGGTAATGTTCATGCTGTGATGCGTCACATGTGGATTACTCTAATAATATTACTGTCATACAGAGTCGGTGTCTCGTCATGGAAGAATGGGGAAGAGCCGAGGGCCGCAGTGGTCTCTGACGGGCCAAATCCTTTCGTACACCATCAGCGCGGTTCAACAAACAACATGTTGTGCGATATCCCGACGGGGCTACTAAGAAAAAAAAAAACGATGGATCCTATGTACACCCCTCCCCTAATCCTAAGAGACATGATGGCTGCCCCTTAGCGACGCCAGTGGCTGCTGCGTGGAGCTCAACACCTAGCAACCTGCCCATGTCGATGGCAGTCATGTTGGGTCGGCTTCCTTCCACCTTTTTAAGACAAAAAACGGCGGCGGCGGCGGCAATGCCCTGGGGCCTTGTCCACAGCTTCCATACAGCATAGTGGTGACCTTCTACTAATGTGGCCCCCTCTCCAGTCTTCCGATGTTGGCTCGGAGGAAAAGGTCCAGAGAACACGACAGCCAACACGCACACACAACGACTAATGCTGCTGCTGCATGACATGTCTCCTCTTTTTTTTTTTTGTTCCCCCTCTCTCTCTTGCCGTTTTTCCGTTCGCGATAAGGGCTCCAGAGTGAGTGCCACCACACTCAGGTCAGGTCGGGCCGGGCAGCTGTCTTTTTCCGCCCGTGTCATCATCTCCCGATGCTGGTCCAACTCAGAACAGGTTCGGCAACCTAGTGCATTCATTCATCATGTCTACCACCCCATGAACATATTTCCAAGCCTCAAGATGCGACGCATACATCAACTTTCGAAAAGTCAACAAACCAAACCACCTTTGGCCTGGGGGATTGCGGGAGGGTTCCTGGATGGCGTCAAACCTGGAACTCCCACTAAATTAGCACCGCACCCTAACAACCTGGTGATCGCTCTAGGGCCATGTCAGATCTTCTGCCATGTCTGCCGACCCAGAGTGTCGGGTTCGACCTAAACAAGCGTTGATGCTAGAACCAAAACGCCAGCTGGGGGAGGGAGTCGACTCGAGTTCGAGAAACAAAAGAAAAAGTGATATCAAGGCCAGTGATCCTCCTCCTCTCTTGTCTGTCTCTCTCTCTCTCTCTCTCTCTCTCTCTCTCTCTCTCTCTCTCTCTCTCTCTCTCTCTCTCTCTCTCTCTCTCTCTCTCTCTCTCTCTCTCTCTCTCTCTCTCTCTCTCTCTCTCTCTCTCTCTCTCTCTCTCTCTCTCTCTCTCTCTCTCTCTCTCTCTCTCTCTCTCTCTCTCTCTCTCTCTCTCTCGTCCTCGTCGTCCTACTCGCCGTCCTCCTCCTCCCGCCTTCGTTCTACGCCGTCAGCTTTTGTCGGCTGCATGACTCTAGGACCGATCTGTGGAAAGATGAGCGGAGATTGGTCCGCCTGGGCAATTTATCCACCTCACCTCCCCTTCAGGGTAGGAGGAGAGAGGGGAGGAGGAGGGGGGAGGGGAGGGGAAGGGGGGCGAGGGATAAGGCGCCAAGAGCAGCACAGAAAGGCCCAATCCTTTCTTCTTTCTTCTCCGAACGGAAACAGGTTCATCGATACCGAGGTTCTGATGGAATCAGATGACGAGGAGTCAGGTCGGGTCATCATACACACACACACACACACACACAATCACAATTTACCGCCTGCCCGATGCTCCACAGGCGAATCCCTCATGTGGTAACTAACCTTGTTGGCGGTCCAGATCAGCCCAGCCCAGCACTCCCCTCCCGGGTCTTCCGTGTCCTTTTCGACCCTGTTGGCTCTCGCAAGCGGATCCAGAAGCCACAACCCCGCCTGAGCTTTCGCTTGGCCCTGGTCTTCAGCTGCATCCACATCTTGTCATTTTTCGTGGCGCGAATCGTAAACGGACCACCGACAGAGTGTGAGCGAGTGAGCGATCTGCTCGTATCATACGACTGCTGCTGCTGCTGCTGCTGCTGCTACTACTACTATGTACGTCCGTACTTTTGGTATGTTTCTCTGTGTACCGTAGTGATGTGTGCAGCAGCCCCGCGCCAGTCCAGCTGTGCAGGTACCCCCAACCAACCCCTTGTTCCCCTCGCTCGTACAACCGTGCCACACAGAGTTCGACAGGACATGTTCGTGCGCAGAAACGATGGGCAGAACACAAACGGGGTCAGGCCCCGGGTCAACCTACACCCGCCTCCATCGGATCAAATCAGACAAGAACAGCCCCCCGGCCCAGAAAAAAAAAGGTCCAGACCTTTTGGTCAGGGTCTTACGTGTGTGCGTGTTGTTGTCCCATCCCGTGATTCCTAACCTTGGGGCGGATCGATCCATTGCACAGAAGGGCCTAGCGCGAAGCAGATGGACCGCAAAGCACGAAGCAAAAAGCAGCGAGAAGGGTGAAGGGGGAGCAGAAGAAGGGCGGGTGTGTGGACCACAATAAGCTTCCACGTCGTGTATCCTGAGTCCTTGCAACTGGTGGGAAACGAAGGGCTCACGTGGCATACCCACCCATTTGCAGAGTTAGAGCCATTCCGCCCCTGCTAGCCCATCCGTTCAGGCGGTGCGGTGCATTAAGCATTCAGCCTTGAGGGGGCATCTCAGGTCCTAACAACAAGTTCGAAGTGGCCCACGACGGCCCCCAGCAAGCCTCTACTTAGTACCAACATCGTACTATGGGTAGTATGCTGTAGTACTGATGGTACGGTACAGCCTATAACACGTCCTTGATATCGATCGAGTTTCGAGGACAGGTGCGGACTCTTTTTTTTTTTTCATCTTCTCTTTTTTCTTCTCCCGTTTCGCCATAGGACCTGGAGACTCCGCCCGCTCCAGCCGAACAGTTGTCAAGCTCTCATTCATGCACTCGCCACCCTGCCACTCCTCCTTCTTGGGGGGTGGTACACGCCGGAGATTCGTCATGACTATACGGACTCGATGCAGTCAGACGGCAGCCACGGCAAGCAGGTTCGGTCGCCCCGCTCGATGATTGGAGGGAGGGGTGGCCAGTCGCAGAGGGTGGCACTGCACACACACACACACACACACACACACGAGAGAGAAAAAGAAATAAAACTGGGAGACAAAGAGAGACAGAAAAGAGGTGTGCCGCTGACCGCTTCGCCGGTTGTCGTCCACACCTTCCTCGGCCCTGGGCCCTGGTTGGCTTGGTCTGGGAGGAGGGGTTGGGAATTGAGCATTCTCTAGACACGCCCCTCCCCTCCTCTTTCCTGGCGCTCTCTCTCTCTCTCTCTCCCCACCCTCACCTGCATTTTATTGTGGCCCGTCAGATTTCACCCGCACACTGCTTGCATACAATGCCATGGATGATGGTCCAATCCTCGTGGCCTGCTCGTTTTCACAGCCACCACCGTTCCGCTCCTCCCCTCCTCTCTCCATCTGATGTTCACGCCCGGGGTTCTTTCTCCCCCCTAGTCTCGGCTCGGCGAGCGAGAGGGCCTTGTCCTTTTGTGCTCCCTCAACACCTTTTCTGGGTGGTACTACTTGGTATACTGCATGGATTCGGGATGCAGAGGCGGGCAGGAGCAACATTGGGGCCAGCCAATACTGAGCCCGGTCTCATGGTCATACGGACAGCCTGTAATTTTATGGCCCATGTTTTGTCTCTCTTTTTTTTTTTTACCTTCTCTTGTTGCGCTGTCCTGCAGGCATGGTATGTTACTTTGTATGTGGCATTTGGTTCTCCCCCCCCCCTCCCCGGTCTCTCTCCTCCTCCTCCTCCCCAAAACCAAAGCTACCTGATCCTACCTCACAAAACCACTACCCAGACCACGTTGAGGCTGCTGGCTAGCCCAGTTCCGTTCACTAGAACCGAGTTTAATTTCTCCCACTGCTCGGCGCTAGGATCTGCAAAGCAGATTGCGACAAGATTACCCCCTAGACCACTACCTGGGCCAGCCTTTTTTTTTTTTTTCTTTCTTTCTTTTTTTTTTTTTTTTCCTTTCCAATGACCAGGGTCTGTTCTGTACTTCGTGGCTTTAACAAGGATCTGCATAAGAGGAGTAGGAAAGCAGGGATTACTGGGAACGGTGACATTGTGCGAGAGACAACGCCGTAATCCAACACACATGTGCATACACACACACACACACACTCGTATTCTGTTGGACGCCTCTTCTGTTTTCCCCTCCCCTCCCCCATCTCTCTCTCTACAAGATATACTAGGACATATCCATTTTAAGCCATCGCTCTCATGCTGTCGGGAAAAATATAATCTCAGACTTAGAACAATCACCTGCCGACGGCTGATCTCTCGAACCGACGGACAAAAGGCAGAGAGAGAAAAGAAAGAAAAGAAAAAAAGAGGAGAGCTCTCCACCAAGGGTGTGTATGTAATAGTACTGCGTACAGTAAAAGAACCGAGGTTCTGGGTCTGCTGAACCCGGCCAATCGAACGACCCACCAGGATGGTCATCGACCGACCGACCGACCATCCAATGCTGCACCTGCACGCTGCTAGCTGGGGTTCGCATGCTGTTATGGCACCATTGCAGCATGGTCTGGTCTGTACACATCACGGTGCAACGCTGCGAGGTATCCCCCTCCTTCCTCCTCCCCTCCGTCCTTGCCTGACAGCTTGTACTTGCTGTCATAGTACAGTTCGGTGCTGGTACCCCTGCTTTTCCTGCTTGGGGTTGTGATACATACATCACGCACCGCTCTCTCTGTCCCCTCTGTCTCTCTCGAGTCCACCACACACACACACACACACACACACACACACACCCTGGCCCAAAGTGATGAGATCCTAGGCCTTGCAGCATGCACGCAGCAGGGCTAAGGCAGTGTTTCTGGTGCATTGCAGCGAGACACTATCGCGGATTGGTCGTCGAGGTCTGCTGCAAGCGACAGCCTGCATGAAACGGACCAAATGGTGACGGGCACATTTCCTTTCCACACACACACACACACACACACACACACACACACACACACACACACAATATTCGCTGGGCGTCACCCAGAACCCGGCATCCTCGCCTCAAGGAGGTTTTGTTCCATCCCTTAACGCCCCCTCCTCCGTCCCTTCTATTTTTTTTTTTTTTCTTCTGTTTCATTGCAACATGACGGGGGGGAAGGAGCTACCAGACACAAAGTACGGACGTACATAGTAATACGCCTGCCTGTTGGTAAAAAACAGGGTAAAAGAAATTTGGTACTGCCGTCTGGCGGCACAGTGCATCGAGTCCGTCCCTCGTTTTCCCCTGGTCTCTCTCTCTCTTACACACCCTCACTCACACACCCTCACCCTCATTCTCTTTTCTATCTCTTTCTATCTCTCGGTCTCTTCTTTCTCTCTCTCCTCTCTCTCTTCTCCCTCTCATGTGAGATCACAGCTAAACTCCATCCGGCAACCCGCCGCCCAGCCTTTTTTGTCGCACGGGGGAGTGGCTTTATCTTGGCTCAAAACCTTTTCCTCGCCGTCAGTTCCGTTCCCGGCCGACCTGGGATGGCCTTGCTCACATACTATGGTACTTTAGCATTTTTGTCCTCAAAGTTGGGAACCTCGCCCAAATGTGGGTCCTGCCAGCCTTTCTTCCCTTGTACTACCCCTCTTCTGTCTCGCTCTCTCTCTTTCTCTCTGTGCACAGCCTGCATGATGCAACTGCACATTACAGGTCGAAAAAGATGGGTTCCACTGTGACCTGTAAAACGAGTTCTCTTCTCTTCCCCCCCTCTTATCCTCCCCTTCCCTTCTTGGGGCCACTGTACCGAGACGAGAACCAGCACAACGGAGACGAAGAACCAACAAGACCAAGGAAGGGGAAGGGGGGTGGGGTGGAAGGCGGTTGACCTTGCACCAGCTCTGTGTGTATGTGTGTGTGGCTGGATCAGCAGTCCTGATGCGGCAAGAGAGAAGAAAAAGCCTCGAGAAAAAGCCCCAGAGATTTAACTCACAAGACGAGAATCGCCTCGAGAGACTAAGAAGGGGCCGCGACCCCAGGTTTGTCCCTGGGCTTGGGGCCCCAGAAGCTGAACACCGCAGCGGAGAACGCAGCGGCCAGCACGCACGTGACGCTATAATCTTTTGACCTTGACGACCCCATCCCAGGGGCCTCTTATTTTTGGCCCCCAAATTTCCAGAGCGTCGCCCGACGCAACTGGAGGAGGAGCTTTAAAGCTCTCTTTGCTCACAGCCACACGTGAACGTGAACTTGACAACATACCCACTACTACTGAGTATGTAATATTATATTGTTGGTACGTATTGTAATGAAATCCAGAAGCCCAGGTCGATGCTTCTCAGGTTGGGAAACCCAGACCTATCTGCTCATCAAGCCACACACACACACCCACACCCTTGTTCATCAGCTGCCCAACAACACTGCTCCCTCCACCCTTCTCCTCCCCCTCCTCCTTTCTCTCTCAAGTTCTCACCAATACGCAGCTGCCACGAAGTTGTTGGGAGAGAGCGCCTCCCCATAAATTTGTTAAGAGACGGGCCACAAGAGACAGGCCAATCAAGGGCACTGCAGAAGCAAGGGCTTCCCTTGATCGATAGCTACTGCCCCCTCGGCCGTGTCACTAGACCTTCCCGCGCCCACTTGGCTCCTTCTATGCGAGCATCCGTGTCGCTAGCTCCCGGGGCCCAAGCCCAGCTGCGTGGCCTGGGCCCGCCCCTTCCCTTTTCATTATCGACGGGATCTGGAGGGGAGCCAAGAATGAACATTGGGAGATGAAATGGAAGGGGCGCGTACGTAAGAGGAAGGCCCTCAGGATAGAAAGAGAGAGAGAGAGAGAGAGACGAGAGAGAAAAAGAGGTCGTCATGCCAAATCAGAGTCATATCGTGTGTGCGTGTGTGTGTGTGTGTGTGTGTGTGTGCGCGAGAAAAACCTCTGTTGCTGGCCGATATTCATCAAACACAAAAGGTAAAGAAAAGAAGAAGAAAGAAAACCCAGCATACTCATCATTCTTTGGTTCAAAAACTGCTATCTCTCCAGCGCTACACTCCAAGCCTGTGCTATTTTCTTCTTCTTTTCAGAGCGTGGCGCCGTGCTCGTCATGTACAACAATGAAACCATGGCTCTGGGAAAGGCCGGGGCCTGTGCCGAACCCAACCTTATGCTGTGAACCACAAGCCACGGACGGCCTCTCCCTCGTGGTTTTGCAAGCCCCGAAGCTGCTGTGCTTCCCTCCCTCCTCCCTCTCACAGGCCCATGACGTCGACTTTAGCGTCTTTTCTCGGTCGAGTCTCGCAAGGGAAAGAACGATAAGAAGGGGACAAGAGAGAAAGAAAAAAACTCGTATCGCGCCGAGTGGCAGGCCACGGGCTGTGCGTGTCACAAAAGAAAGGTCGTACAGCATGGGTTCAGGGAGTGTTTTTGTTGACCTATCCGCTGTCTCCCTTGGCGTGCAGCCTGTCCGTCCACCCCCCACCCCGTTCTCTCTCTCTCTCTCTCCTCTATCCTGTAAGGGCTATTTTGTTGTCCAGCGGCTACCTTCCTTTCCCTTTTCCTTCCTTTTTATTCTTTTCTTTTTCTCTAGGGTGTCTCTCGTCCAACAAGTCAAGTAGTGTGCTCCATCCTAAACAACCTCTCTCAGGGTATCACAACAGACCCCCCTCCCTCCCCCCAAAGGGAATAAAATCCGAATAAATAAATCCATGAAAGTTAAAGATAAAAGAACGTCACAGCGTTGGGCGCAAGAATCAGCCGTCCGGGGGAAGGGAAGTGAGCAGTGCATGGAAGGTGTTCGCGAACAAGGATCGGCTCAGGTTTGTCCGCCTCTCTCTTATCCTTCTCATATACGCAGGGCCCCAGGGAGATTGTCAGGCGGAACATCCAGGACTGCATCAATTCATGCCCCAACCCTGCCAGCACACAGCCACCCACACCCACACCCTCATCATCATCATTGTCATCACGAGGACAATATATATAAATATATATATATTTGTGTGTGTGTGTGTGTGTGTGTGTGTGTGTGTGTGTGTGTGTGTGTGTGTGTGTCTGCTTTACTACTACTACAATCCAGACTGATAGAATGATGGTTCAGAAAGAGAACAGCTGCAGTCAGTCACCGCCTTTGTTGCTGACGTCCGCGGGCTGCCGTGGCACCACATGCATACTGAGTCTGACATTGCAGATACCAAAGACGCAGTAGTAGCAGTGATCCATATTGGATATACCCTGGCCCTCTCTCGCTCTCTATCTCTTGTCCGAAGGCCTGCTGTGGAGTGCCTCCAACCAGGGATCATGCCAAAATCAATAAAGACGATGACAGAAACTTATTTTTTATCTCTTTCAAAGTCGCAAAGAAGGTGGATCGATGAGCTGCCCCCTCGCCTGCCTGTCTGGCCCCCATCAGCTCATCAACCATTCCAACACATCTTGGCAAGGTCATTCTGGTCTGACAGTGATAAAGTATACACAGAGAGAATGAGACAGAGAGAGGCCATACCCACAGGCCTTCAGTGACTCCCTTGCACCTGGTAAAGCTGCCCAAGGAGACTCCGCGACAATGTCACCTCCACTCCTCCATTGCCAACCTGGACTGCTAGACCTTATGGTGTCTGCCTAAAGATGGTTGATAGTTGATCCACAGATATACTCCTCCACCTACAACCAGATTGTCGGAACTGTGCCAGGAAGTGTGAGAGAAAGGGAAAGAATAATCAAGCTGTGGTCACGAGAGCCATGAGATGGTCAAGGAGAAGAACAAGAACATCATTGTACAACTAACTCTCAGCTTCTTTTCCTCAAGACTACATGTCACGGCAAATAGTAAATGAGAAGGGGGAAGGATCTTGATTTTGGTTTATCACTTGCATGAGATAGATGGGGGAAGGGAAAAAGAGGGTGGCCTGCCTTCCTCCCTCCTCCCCTCCCCCCCCTTCTCAAAAAGATGTGCTGGCATTGCCTGTTTCACTGCTTCAAGGGATATGCATGTGCCTGAACCCTTTGCATCTTTTCAGCTCAGGATCCTTTATTTCGCAAGGCCAAGGTCGGGTGGGGAAGAGCAAAGAGCAAATAAGAAAAGTGAGGGAGGGACAGAGCAAAAAGAGAGAGAGAGGGGGATCCAAGGATTTCCCCATTTCCTTTCTTTCCTCTCGTTCCGTGGGGAAAAAAAAAAAAGGTTTCGTGTGGATTGGGGAGGCAGCCGGAGATGGTCTTCTCCGGTCCCCCTCCCCTCAACAAAACCACTCACGGCATCCCAAAACGGCATCCCATGGGTTTTCCCCCTCTCTTTTCTTCCTAGGCTGAAAATCCAATCTAGTAGGGTCTGAATCGTCGACGAGGAACTGTGGTATAGAATAAAGGGGAGGGAAACCTGGTTTCTCCTAGCGCAGGAGTGTCTGTGCTGTTCTCATCTTCTTGGCCCTTTTTTTTTTTTTTTCCTATTATTATTATGATTATTATTATTATTACTACTACTGGCTTTTTATGGGGATGGAGAAAGTAGAAAGACAAAAGAAAGAGAGAGACACTAAGGATACCTCTGCTGTACACAATGGGCATGTACCTGCAGCATGTATATGCCAGATGCAGCGTTCGTCCAATCTAAATTTCGGCGAGTATTTCGCATTTTAGTTGAGCGCGGCTCATTGATTTCGGGCTTGTTCTGCTTGACCGGCTTAGGGGGTGTGAGAGAGGAAAAGAATGGGAGGGAGGGGGATGCAGAATGTTCCCAATGTTCCCTTACACCCCTCTTGACGAGTTGGGCTGTGTTGTGTGGTTGAGAAAGAGAGAGAGTGTGTGACCTCTGTGCCTCCCTCTCTCGCTCTGCTCTCTCTCTCTCTCTCTCTCTCTCTCTCTCTCTCTCTCTCTCTCTCTCTCTCTCTCTCTCTCTCTCTCTCTCCCTCCCTTCCCTCATGGGTAGCCACACAGTGCCCCAATCTTCCAGCCCGCATTGTCCCTTGGTCTATCCTTCTTCCGATGTGTTTCCACCCTCCCTCCCCTCCTTCATGCCCTCTACGTCACGACTTCTCGTTCCAAGTCCCTCTGTTCTCATTGGCTGTCCCAAATCATGAGGAAGAAAGGAAAAGGGGAGGAGGGGAGGAGGGGAGGGTTTATCGATCGGAATCGTAAGAAGCAGATGGGAAAAAAAAAAACCTTGAATAGAAAAAGAGAAATTAGTGAGAAGAGAAGTAGACTTGCTTTGCCAGGAAACAATTTCCATACCACACACAGAGAGACTGTGTGTGTGTGCGTGTGTGGAGAGGGACTAAAGCCAAAACCGAAAAGAAAGAAAGAAAAAAAAAAAGTCCCACTCGCAAGGACGTACCCTAAAGGCAGCATCTGGACCTATAGCCACTACTACAGTACTAGGACCAACAGTATGCTAGGCCCTCTTTCTTTTTCCTCGCCCTCTGTCTTGTCTCTCAGTGTCCTCACTACCGGGGAGTCTCTACCAATCTTCCTAGGGGTCCCCTCATTTCGCGCTTCGGCAGGGAGGGTCGCGTTTCCGAGAAACAAAAGCAAAAGGAAAGAGAGAGAGAGAGAGAGAGAGAAGGCCTCCTACCTTCCTTAGCCGGCAGCGCTCTCTCTCTCTCTCTCTTTCTCTCTCCACCGTTCCGGAGGGGAAGCCTGAAGAGGACAAAAAGGCAATAGAGTTTTTTAAGGTTTAGGTACGTACAGTACCACACCGGCTGGGCCAGGCCTGGGCCCTGGTGTGGCTTTCTGCTGTGCAGAATGTGCAGGTGGGTTTCTTTGCTTTGTGCTGGCTGCAATGCTGCTTGCTCTCTGCCTGTGAATGTACAAATAGCCTGTGGCCTGTGAATCCTGTAACATGTTTGTCGACGGGGCGCCCGATGTGCTATTGTACATGGGGTCTGGTCTTATTTTTCTTTACCGCCGGTAGAATGATGCCATGTTATGCCGCGCGCCCATCTCCCACACACACACATCTTTATGCAGCACCGATGATGGCCCAGCCAGGACAAGAAGGGCCTTGTTCCTGTTCCTGGCAAGCCCGTGATCGCTCGGCCGAGTACAAAGGGGGAAAAACTTACCTCCCAACAAGGACCACTGTCGAGAGCTGAGGTGGAGCTGTTTGGGAGCAGCTGAGGCTGATCAACAGAACCCACGTAATGCTTTCCCATGCCATGGACGAATGCATCCCTCTTCACCTCCCCTCCCCTCCCCTCCCCCATGTCCTAAGCATCGACATTGCCGGTTTTCTCCCACCCCCACGCAGAAATTACGACAGGTCCTGGCTTTTGTGGTCTAGAACCCTCAAGCTGAATGACGCTCTGATTATGTTTCTTTTCCATACAGCACATGCATCACGGACTGATCGCGGAGCAGATCCTTCTCAAGACACTCGCACACCGCCCCACCCCCTCCCCTCTCCCCGGCTCCCGCCAAGTTAGTGAAGCAATTTTTCCGGCCTAATAATGGCAGGCAGGGCTGAGCCGTCTGGTGCGCCTGCTGGCCTCTATCCCATCATCCCAAAAAGGGAAACTGTCTCTTCGGGTGGAGTAGGATCAAAGAGACCGTCGTGCCTGTCAATGAGGATAGTGTTTGATTGGCTTGGCTGCCCCCTGCCCCCTCTCCAGATCCCATCCATTCCCCTCGTTATGGGCACACACATTCACCGTAGCCAGGCTGGCTGGCTGGGCTCGCGCGCGTGCGTGCGTGCGTGCGTGTGTGTGTGTGTGTCGTGGTGGGGTGGCCTTGAAGGTGGAGGCTCGAGGGGAGACGGCGCATCACGCGAAAGTGGTGCGGTGCGCTCTAAACCCACTTTCGAAGCCGGCACTGTTCATCTACCGAAGGACTACGGACAAGTGTCCGCGGGAGAACCAGCGCGGTTGCAGTATAGTGACACGTGCCTGAGGCTGGAAGGCAGTTCAAGGAATCCACCAGGAGACGGAATAGGGCACGAGACGAGATAAGAGAACCCAGTTGCATGGTGTAACGACGGTGGCCTGTCAGAGGGGAAGGAAGGGAAAAAAGGTGAACTCGTGTAGAGAAGGAGAGGGGGGTGGTGGGGGGTGGTGGTTCGATAAACAGGCACGCTTGTGGCCTTTGATGGCTTCTTTTCCCTCAAGCGTGGAAGAAAAGGCCTCATGAGCTCATACCTTTCTCTTTATCTCTCTTGTCCGTCTCACTAGCTGCTCGTCGTCATTCTTGTTCTTCCTCCTCTTCTTGCTTCAAGCAAGCATCCTGGTCGAGTCGTCACTTTCATGTGCCACTTCTCTTCATTATCACAAGCAGAAAAATGAAGGGAAAAAAAGTGCCCAGCAGCCAGCGAAAAGAGCTGCGCCCAGTGAGTCAACAGAACGCTAGGACGGCTGGCTGGGTCTTCTCCCGCCGTATCTCGAAAGAGGCATTGATTATCGTCGGCTGACACAGATCACTGCGGTCATTGATCGGGAACGCACGTCCCAATTCTTGATTTCGTCTCTCGATCTCCCTCTCTCACACTCCCCCTTCTACATAGTACCTCTGCGAGCGGTTTCCGGCGTGGCCCCACCCTCGTCCTTCCCTGTTGCCTCTCGCCCACTTTGTCTGTGCGGGCGCTGAGAGAGGGAAGAGACTTGCTCAGCTGGCATGTACTGTGGTAGAGGGTACTTCCACAGCAGCCAGCCTAAGAGGTGGAGTCGGCGCCGGTCGACGAGCTAGTGTGAGGGCTGGGTCGTTATTTGCACGGGGTGGACAGAAAGAGAGAGTGCGTGAGAGCGTGTGTGCATCAGACGGAGAGGGAGGTACATTGCTGGGCCAGAAGCCGTTCTTCGTCCCGCCTGGAAGGGCCTGACAAGGACGGGACGCCTGGAGTGGTTGGGTTGATCTCTGACAGGGACTGGCAGGAGAGGCATTTGTGGGCAAAGTGTGCTGTGCTCTCGAGCCTAGCCACTGAGCTCGGAGGAGGAAGAACCACCCCTTCCCTCGCTGTCTCTACCCCCTTGCCCTCTTCTCACTCTCAGTGGGTGCGCTCGCGATCGATCTCACCAGTATCAGCTTGAATTTGTGGTTGGGCATCTATGTGGGTAGGTAATATTGATATCATGTCCCGCAGATTTTCGATGGGGTCAGTGACGCGTAGGGACACCAAGAATTGTGATCAACTGCCCCATCACTCTTCTCCCTGGCCCCTCCTCCTCCTCCGCCTCCTCCAGGGGGCGTGGACTCGCACACACCACTGGCAGGCTGTGGTACAATGGTATGTACCAATTAGTTGTGCCCTCATTCGTTCATTCCACAGCAACTCATCCCGGGAAGAGAGTGGCCTTCTTTCTTGTCATGCGTGTATCCATCGTCCGTCGACGTGACTCGACTGCCAATAGGGAAGCACCCATCTCGGCCCTCGCTAGCATCGAGATAGGCCCTCGACAAGCTTCGGCAGACACGAGGTTCTTCTTCCTCCGTAGCCTTGCGCTAGGCGGCCTGTCCTTTCTCCCCCAGCTTGCACGAGCTGGTCGGTACACACCCCTCCACCCGGCCCCGGGGGGAACAAGCTAGAGGCTATCCTCGGTCCATAGTCCATCGATCCCCCCTTCTTAGACCAGGCTGGCGTAGCCCACTGTGTATCGAGTCGCGGGGGCCGTGCTTCCGCTAAGGCTCAGGCAGGCAAGCCTTGCAATCTTTTCTCTCACACATACAACAACAGCCCCCATTCGGACCAAAGGCCTTGAAACAAAGACCTCAGTAATGACACATTCGCCGTGGATGATGATGATCTGTTCTGGGCCTTGTCCTCGTTCGGAGGTGGCTGTGCATCTGCAGGCCCGTGACGGTGACGGCAGTTGAGGGAGGGGAATCGCCGGGTGCGGCATAGGAAAGAGGACTTCTTGCTGGCTGCGTTCGACGGGGACTCCGGATCGGCAAGAAAATCCATATGCAGAAACAATTAGAGAAAGTCTTAAGAAACGGGTTGCGTAGTTGGAGAGGAGTGAAAGAAGAGAGTTGTACAGACGGGTCAGGAAACAGACTGTTCCCTCGCAGCGCCGAGACTCTTTCCTTTTTTTTTCTCTCCCCCTTCCCTGGTCTTAGGGTCCAGAAACAGCAGCATTGCCGCACCGTAGCGTTGCCCGCTGGCCGTGACCGTCGTGTGTCTCGGTCTTGTCTTGCCACGTTCAAGTGGTGTATGGCGTGTCTCTCCCATCCCGCCCTTACTGTACCCTGACAGCCGCTTTGCTGAGTGTAGACAACAGTGGCACTATAGTAGTCCTCACGACAGCTGCTAAGGCGAAGGGGGAAAACGACTGGTGTGGGGTTTTAAGACGAGCCCTACCACGCGAACTACCCTCTTGGCGACGGGGGCACGAGTGTCCACATTGAACTGCTGTAGTAGCTTCCACGATCCAGAGACGGTGTCCGTTGCGGGTGCCGAAGCCGTCGACTTGTCTTGTTCGGCTCTTGCCTTCTTAGTGGGCTTTGGTTTACTTCTGTTGTCGTATCTGAGAATAATTGCTGTGGAAGTTGTACTGGATAGTTGGACCTTGATCGAGGTGCCTGGCAGCGTAGTGGCGTAGAATCAAGACCCCCTCTTCGATACAGCCCAGGCTCTGCGTGATCTCTGCTCATCCACCAGCGCATGTCGCTGGATCCTTGAGCCTGCCGCTTGACGGCGAACGGCTTGTCCCGGCACGACGGGGCTGGACACGACGCCGGAGCAGGAGCAGGCGAAATATATACGGCCGGAGGATGGATGGAGGACGCGTTGGGTTGACGCACAAGAGCTCAGACCATGGATGCTGGCGCCCTTGGTTGGGCCTCCATCGTGTGCATCGAGAAATGGCTAATTGAAAGAGAAAATGCTGGTCCAGCCAAGAAAGAAACACGAAAAAGCAAACATCGTCGTCGTCGTTGTCGTTGTTGACGACGATGATGATAAAAGGTCCTCTGATTCGAGCTGACCCTAAAAAATCCGCATGCGACCACTTTTGATCTCGATAATTGCTCCTTCCCATTGCTGTGCATACAGGCGAGGAAAGTTGGGGGTTTTTTCCCCCTAAGGCAGACAATTGATGGCAGCTCGGGTCCTTCCTTCCCTCTGCGAAACAAGCAGGCTGCTGTTTGGTCTGGTAAGGAAGCGACGATGTGTGTGTGCGTGTGCGCGCGCGTCTGAAGTGCATTCCAAGCTGCTGAGGTCTCTGGGAAGAGACTTATGAGCCATTCCTCGATGCCATCTTTTCCTTGGATATCATAAATCACCCTCCAAGCCAAGTGTGCTACACTCTTCATCAGTCCTAACCAGTCCTCCAGGGAGGCCTCCTGCATCAACTTGACGGGAACATCTCCCAAAAGCCGATCTCCATCTTGTTTTCGTTTCGTTGGGCGAGCATTAGCACACAACACAGCTCTCTTTCTCTCGGAACAGTTGTCACAGCAGCCAGCAACGTACCTTGGTGGCATGGACAAATATCCTCACGAGCTCTTCTATCCGTGAGGTCGACTGCCGGACTGCATGCCTCTCGAGCAGATCTACAAATCACACAATACAGAGCCACGCGACAGATCAGCTCTCCATTCACCCTTCTTCCCATTTTGAGGAGGGGAAGGGGGCACTCACCCGAACCAGTTTTGACGGCCTGCACGTAATCATCCGCGATATAGTTCTCTATCCAGTTCCAGTAATGGTTGCCGTCTCTCTTGGTCCTCGCGTCGCCGTGGAGCATCTTTGCCACGGCCGCGTAGCCCAGCAGACAGGGTGCGAGGGCGACCTGCAGCGCGAGCCAGTCTTCGGACTGCCCAATGTCCAGGACGTATCTTTGAGCGACTGGGGGTCAGCAGGCGCGGTAAGTAGTATCGGTGGATATCTGAAGAGGGGTGAGGGGTGGCATATACCTGGTGTAGGCCGTACAGGCCATCTTCTCCTCGGTCCTCTCCATCTCCTCGCGAGAGATACCAAAGCCTTCACAGTACGTCAGGTGCAAATTCGTTTCCCTCTCGATGTGCAGTACTATATCAGAGGCCTGCAACTCAAGGTTAGAAAAAAAAAAAGAAAGGAACTAAATTGGACAGGGAGGGAGGGGGAGAGAGAGAGAACCGACAGCTTTGATGTCTGCTAAGTTCTTCGCCTTGTAGGCTGCCAGGGCGTTGGCACGAGCAAAGTGTATCTATTTCGACAAACAACGATCAGCCACAAGCCCGCGGATCGAATCAAACCTGAAACGAGTTGAGAAGAAGGGAGGACTCACCAGGTACAGGTAGTCCTGAATAAGATAGCCCTTGAACGACTCCAGCGGCAGAGACCCATTCCCCATGGCCATCACGAAAGGATGGTTGACGAAGCCGTCCCACACAGGCGCCACGCCCGGCCGTTCCAACACCCACTCTACAAAATGGCCACTGGTTGTTTGGAATATGTCAGCGAGAGGAGGAGGAGGAGGGGGGGAGCCTGCTTACGGCGCAAAAGGCAGTGTGTAAGTCGAGTGGAAGTGATTCAACGGTCCACTCCCCTTCCCAAGACCCGGCGCCGTCCTGATTCCCGCCTCGACATATCGACACGCCGCCCTCACCGCGTCTGGGACGCTCATGCCCTTTGCGAGGCCCGAAGCGATCGCAGCTGTGGGAAGTGAGAAAAAGACGCAGGGGCCACATCAGCCTCTCCTTCTTTTTTTCTTTGGGAGCAAGGTTTGGGTTCTACTCACATGCCAACGAGCACCCCGTCCCGTGCGTGTTCCTGCTATCCCGCCACGGCGTCTCAACCCTCACAGTCTCCCCTCCCTTCCCCACCAGCACATCAACCACAACCTCCCTCTCCCCCTCGTCCCCAGCGACCCTCAGGTCTCCCCTCCGAAACGGCACATGTCCGCCCTTGACAAGCACCCACTCGGGCCCGAGCCCTAGAAGCCTCCTGCCCACCTGCTCCAGGTCCGCAACCCCCTCGATCCGCACAGCCTCCAGGCCGGCATCAGCAAGCAGCATCCTCGCCTCGGGGACATTGGGCGTGAGCACCGTCGCCAGGGGAAGCAACCTCTCGCGCATCTCCCGCAGCGCCTCGCGCGGCAGCAGCTCGGCGCCCGTGGTGGCCACCATGACGGGGTCGACGACAAGCTGCCTGTTGCTGTTGCCGCTGCTGCCGCCGCGGGGCTGCAAGAGGGCATCAGCGACGGCGGAGACAGTGGCCGCAGACGCTAGCATGCCCGTCTTGACGACGTCGGCCCCGATATCGTCGAGAACGGCGTCTATCTGCCGGCGCAGGAACGTGGGCGGGACGTGGTGGATGTCCATGACGCCTGTTGTGTTCTGCGCCGTGAGGGCTGTCGTGGCCGTCATTGCGTAGACGCCATGGGCGGCGAGGACCTTTGGTCGGCCTCGAGACCTCTGTGGGGAAAGTATTTCCATGTGAGTAGACCAAATGCATAATGTGATTGTGGTAGAGAAGTGATCTTCCCCCTTTTTTTTTTTCGCAATTGGTGGTGGGTGTTACTCACGCTCCGCCGGAGCTGTCTGATCCGGCGATTAGCAGCACCTTGCCCTGGATCATCTTTGAAACCAAGAATTATTTTTCTTAATGCAGGGCCTGAAAGAAATTTCGATGATCATGAGACCATCGTGATCCAGCAAGCTACAGATCTCAGGATCAGTTGAATAGCAGTTATTGAGAAGATGAATAATTACAAGTGACTTAGTTGCCGGTGTCCGTTGTTGTTGTTGTTGTTGTTGTTGAGTGTGGGGTCGAATGCATTTACAGTATTTGCTTGCAATGACCCCAAGCCAAGAAGGGAAGAGAGAGGAGGACGAGCGACGACCGGCTTTCGAGCAAAAAAATGTCATCACGTAATCGACCCATCTTCAGCATGATCTGGTCTCCTGATTTCGGAGGGGATTCTTTCTAATAGAGAGAAAAATGACACTTGATTCAGGGTACAGGAATCTGCGGACGCACATGATTAAGGCTTTTTGAGGGCAAGGTCTTGCTCAGCTTTCCCCGCCGTGTTGTCATTGCATAATGTCCTTTCTGTTCTGCCCCCCTTCTGCTCTACGGCGATCATCACCCAAGTCTGAGTTTTAAAGCGCAATCGCAAGCTTCGCACGCCAATCGATGCGAGTTAATTCTTCTTCTCTCTTTGTCCCCAAACCCAGTTCAACAATCGAAGGGGGAGCAAAATAGTAGTCGTACAAACTCCAGTGATGGGGGTATTCAAATCAACGCCTTCGCCGCCAAAATCCATCGCCGCTTTCTTTTTTTATTTTACCCCTCCCCAAAAGGTACTCCCCTTCCCTTTCCAGATGCACCAGTTGCTGAAAGAAGAATCGTGCCTTCGTCGCCATACTATCGTACAAGTCCATGACAAAATCAATCACGCCCAACGCGCCTGTTGCTGCCGTATGAGACAAAAAAAGTTTCTTGGCTCGTAATTTCCTGCCAACTTCTCAAGACAAGCGAGGAGTAGAGAAGGAGAGAGAGAGAGGGAGGGAGGGAGGGAGAAGAAGACCCGATTATCAGCCTCTCTCAGACGGTACCGCGTCGCTCCCGAGTCTCGATCTCGGCCGGATCGCTGATGCTGCGCTGCCTCTCTGTGCCCTGCTCGTCACCCGAGCTCGGCTGTTCGTTGTCGTCCTCGTCGTCACCGTCGTCACCCTGGCTGCTCTGTGGCCACACGCCTAGCTGCTGCTGCGACTTTGCATATCTCGCGGTAGCAAGCCTGGTGTAGTCCTCGTCGGTAGACTCGTCGCCCTCCTCGCCGAATACGACCTCGCGGAGCACGCTCCGCTCAAAGAGCTCGAGCATGCGGCGCGCAGGGAGCCGGTAGTGGTGCGCCTCCATGAGCGCCACCACGCGCCGGAACACCTGCGCGTTGGCGAAACCCTGAGGCCTCTTCTCCTTCAGCGCGACGAGGTCGTTGCGCGCCTTGCTGAAGCGGACCGTGTTGCTCAGGTCGATGAACAGGCTGAGGATCTTGTGGTTCGTGGGGTTGGGATCCAGCTCCACGTCCTCGTCCTCGTCAAAGGCGCCCGTGTGGATGTTGTCGTACAGAGAGCTCGGGGCACCCATGGCCTCCATCATCGAGTCCGACCGCGGCCGCGACGGCATGACTGGGGCCTTGACGGTCTCGGTCCTCTGCGAGCCGGGCAGCACGATCGAGGCTGCGAGCTGGTGACGCCAGGGCCGCAGGGAGAGAAACTTGGATAGGTTTGTCGGGACACAGAACCCTGTGGACACGCCGACGGGGGTCGTGTTGGCGTCCCAGCCCAGCTCGGACAGGATCTCGAGGCCGTGGACGGACCTCGAGATCAGGCCCATAACGAAGAAGGCCGTGCCCCGCATGCTCATCACCTCGTGCTGCTCTGCGATCCGCACAATGTGCTCGATCACGTCGCAGCTCTCGAGGAACGGAGCGCCTCGGTCCATGGACCCCACGTTGCCGACGGCCCACATGCAGCCCTTGACCTTGACCATCACCTCGGGGTCGTCGGCCTGCATGCCATACTCCCGGATGGTGCTGGCGAACTCGAGGAAGTGCCCCTTCTGCTCCAGGAGCTTGCAGCCCTCCTCGGTCCGCGTGAGCTCGCGGTAGAAATGAGGCGGGACGTGGGGGTCTGCCTCGGCGTCAGGCTCGTCGTTCAGCAGGGTCATGCGGTTGGTCGGCTCGTCCTGGCCGTCGGCAAAGGCGCGGGCGAGGCTGGCTTCCACGGTGCTAACGTAGGAGTCATTGCGCCCGAGGAACCAGTCATCCATCTCATTTCTAATGTAGTCCAGACCGTCCAGGTAATCGTAGCCGATCGAGGTAGACAGGAACCGCAGCAGCAGAGGTGCACCGATCTCGCCGAGGTGGTCGAGGGCCGGCCTGCAGCCCACGATGAACTCTAGATAGCTCTTCGTGTTGCAGGCCCTCTCGAGGATCTTGATCGCTGTGGCGCACACCTCGACCTCCGGGTCGTAGAGCTGCTCGACGAGCAGCTGGATGGCCCACCTGGAATGGTTCGCCGTGCCCTCCTTGGGGTTGTTTACAAACTTGCGAAGGATGTTGGTTGCGTAGATGCGGATTTCCTTGGTGCTGGCGGTCATGGCAGTCCGCAGCAGGACTCTGGGGTGTCCCTGGAAGCTGTAGTCGAAGCTGGAGAGCAGCAGCTTCGTCAGGTCTGGCCGCTGGTTGTACTCGAGGATGTGGTACATCATGTTGAACATCCTCCAGCGCTGAATCATCTCCAGGCCTCGCTTCTCCGCGCTCAGGACCCCCAGCATGGCAAAGTAGCCCCCGCTGAGAGTATCCGTCATCCTGTCCTTAGAGAACAACGGGACACCGGCAGTGATGCCGCTCGTCTATATGATACCAAACATGTCAGTCAGCTTTTTTCTAGGCCACAATAGTCTTCCTGTGCGTGCATGCGTGTGTGTGTGTGTGTGTGTGTGTGTGTGTGTGTGTGTGTGTGTGTGTGTGTGTGTGTGTGTGCGCGCGCGTGTGTGAGAGAGGGACTCACCGGGTCGCACTGAGCCAGGCACTCGGCAATCTGTCTCAGAACCTTGTTGTTTGCCAGATACTCGATGCCCTGCTGTGACTGAAGGAGGGTGTGCATGAGCGCACAGCCGACCTTGATGTATTTCTGCGTGTTTCTTGTACTCTTGACATCGGAAAACCGGTATTTGAAGGGTCGGTAGAAGCCCACCAGCCTCTTCATGAACTTGGAGGCCTTGTTTGCGTCGTCGACCCTCTTGCCGATGGTCAGAGGGCCCTCAATCAGCTTCAGGATGATCTCCCAGTTCCACTTCATGTAGTTACTGCTGCTCAGGACCCCGGAGTCGACCAGGAGCTGCCGGAATGCTCCCTCGTCGACGTGAGGCACAGAGCTGGCAGCCCTCGGCTGCTCCTCCTCCAGCGCAAGCCCTGCGGTCACCTGGCTCAGCGACAGGCCGGCGGCGCTCGGTGCTGACGGGGTTGACCGGTAGAGAGTGCGGCTGACACTGCTTATTTGGTAGATCAGACTCGTGGCGACAAAGTGAGACTGGTCGTTGAAGCGGACAGCCTGGGAGAAGAGATCCGGCAGGAACTGGAGGTTGCTGCTCCACGAGGCGGGCAGCAGGCGGCTGCACAGCCTGAGGACCTCGCCCAGCAGCAGGGTTGACTTGCGCTTCATGGTCTCCTCCTCAGCATTGCGTGCCAGGTTGAGCAGCGTGGAGACCAGGTCCGCCTCTATCAGGATGGCCAGGAGCAGGGCCGTGTAGTGGTCCACAAAGTTCTGCTCCGCGTTGTCGTCTTCAACCTGAGGCTGTGCGCTCCTGGCCTCTGAGGTCGGCTTCAGCGTGTTGACTCTCCCATACGTCGTCAGCCTCCTCCCGGCCAAGAACGGCGTGGCCCACGCAGGAGACTTAATCCGCAGCAGGGAGTAGAGGAGGACAATGACGATGTCTCGTGCCTGTTGGTTGGGGAGCATCAGACTTGCGATGAGCGACCGGATGGCGCGGAAGTTATACATGGACAGGTACATGATACCAGGCCACGTCCGCAGCGCCGAAGAGATGGCCTTGGAGTTGTTCTTCAGTATGGCCTCGTTGGAGAGGAAGGCGTCGGTGAAGACATTGAAGATGACCTCGAGGTCGTAGCCGGGGCGGAGATAGTTTCGCTTCTGGGGGAGTCGAGCAGGAACAGGTAGGCGGTGATGAGGCTCTCTGGGGCCTTGTATGAGCCCTCCGTCAGGGCGTCACAGATGACGGCCAGGCCGCCAGAGGCAAGCAGCAGCTGCGGGTCTCGGACGAGGATCTCGGCCAGCGTCTCCAGACAGATCGGCCGAAGCCTGTCGTCGCCATGCTCTGCGATGGAGGCGACCGTCCTCACGACGGCCCTGGACAGCTCGCGGATACCGTCCTTGATGTCGAGGAACGCGCGGACGAACTTGAGCGCCTGCTCCCTCTCCAGGTCGGCCTTCTTGTCCTTGATGAGGGAGGAGATGACGACGTAGTCGGTGTTCAGGGTGCGGATCTTCTTGAGGGAGGACCTGTCGGACATGGCGTAGCGCGTCATGCGGTAGCCCGCAGCCACAACCTCCCTGCTCTCGCTCAGCAGCATGACCTGCACCCTCAGGCCGAAGACGGACCACACCAGGTCGTACTTCAGGTTGGGGTAGTTCTTGAAGAGGCTGACGAGGGCGTTGGCCTTGGCGACATAGTACTCGGGCGTCAGGCCCTCGACCTCGAGGGCCTGCAGCAGCTCGCCGAGGCGGAACGTGGGGTCCATCATCATCTCGTCGACGTCGGAGCCGGCGCCGCTCCTTGACGCGCTCTGTGGGGATCTGGTGTTTCGCAGGACGGCGGGGAGGTCGCCGGCGGGCCTGGTCGGCGTGATGGGGGCGGTCTTGGGCTGCTGCTGCAGCAGCTCGATGCGCTGCTTGAGCTTCCTGATGCGGCCGTAGGAGGCGTTCAGCTCGGCCTCGACCTTTGCCTTCTGCTCCTTGACGTGTTTTGGCTTTTTTGTGTTGAGGGCCTCGAGCATGTTCTCGCTGCCCTCCTTGATCTTGTTCTCGCGGGCCAGCTCGTCGCGCAGGTCGGCGAGGAGCTTGTCGGAATCGGAGGCGTCCCTGCTGGTGTTGGTGGTGGTCTCGCTGAGCGGCGCCAGGCTGTTGTAGACGTCCAGCCTGGACCCCGCCCTCGAGGGCCCAAGCTGGCTCCGCAGGTCTGAACTGAAGCTTCCTGGGCCGGCAACAGACGAGGAGGGGTTGAGGCTGGCACCCCGCGGTGCGAAACTCACGGCGGACGACGACATATGCCGACCACCGCCATTGGCAGCCCCAGGGGCCTGCAGGTTGCTGCCATCGCCCTGGTCGAGGCTCGGCCGCGGCCTGGCCAAGGGGGTAATCGTGCCTGACGAGGACTGCGGGCTGGTGAAGGCCTTCTCCTTGTCCCTCTGGACAGCACTGAGGGCTGGGCCTGCCGAGGAGCTCAAGGGCCCATCCATGAGTCCTCCACAAGGGACGATCGCAGCCGCCCCTGCATTCGATATGCCCTTACGCCATCCAAGAACGGTGTATCTCTTATCTTTATCTTCTTCTTCTTGTTGTTGTTTTTGTTATTCTTCTATCTGCAGCCGTCTATCGCAAGCTCGATCCGGCGGCGACACGCGAGACGCGCGGCGGAGGGAAGGGGGGGAAGGGGAACCAGCGAGGTCTCGGCTCGTGTTTGGACCGGGTCTTGAGGGAGGGGGGAGGGGGCCGAGCCGATCCTGAAGATAGGAAAAGAGGGCAACACAACAGAAGCAAGAAGCAGACCAGCTCCTCAAGAGTCCTGGCGCCAGAGTATGAAAGAGTGTCGCCAGATGACAATAGGATGGCAGTGTTGACTAGCAAGGTGGGCAGGTTGGCTGTGGGAGTCGGCGTCTTCTTGGAGGGGGAGAAGGGTGTTGTTGGTGGTTTGCATCCAATCATCCAATCGTCGCAGCGGCAGCAGCTGGGTGAGTGAGGTGAACTACAGCACAGAAAGAGTGGGGCCACTGGACAGGGGGAGGGGGCCCAGTACCCCAACCCTTGTCACATATCGAGCTGACCGATGATTTCTTTTTTCACCCCAGATTGACCTTGACTGTTCTATGATGCAAATTTTGATATGAAAATCAAGATGATCTGTTGAACATGTTTTATTTATTGATTATAAGATAGCTCATCTGGTGGGCTGAAAAAGGACAGGCATCCCATCTCATAAGACATGTACTACTTGCACAATGCAATCAGTATGGGGACTCACTGAGCAGTGATCACAAGGGCCTCTCCCTCCTATTCATGACAGCACTTGACCATTTACATAATATTTGTGGTTTTACATAATTTTACAACTTCTGCCTTTTCCCCACTTTGGTGACTGGACTCTATATATGCAAGAGCAGGCAGAAATCAACTTCCAGACTGTGGGATAGAAGGTGTTGTAAAGAATGATCGACTCAAATCTGCTGGATTGGTGGTGGTGTGAGTCCACAAGATAACAACAAGGAATGCCTACCCAAGTGAATACTCATACAATATACCACAATATATTTTATCTAAACTCTACAGATACAAGTAAGACCTATTTGTTGGTCATTCATTCAAGTCAGATAGGTGGTATCTGGCCTGTCGTACGATGAGCGCCCTCCCACCGGGCCACAACATACTATCTACGTACGGTAGTAATCATGGCGCCGCCCCGTTACATTGGGGTTCCCACCCCCGCAAATCCTCGATCACTGGATCGGCACCCTACCACTTACGTAGGGCTTCCTAGGGCTGCTTCTCTGCGTGTGTCGCCCTCTGTGTAACCTCATCTCGCCCGCGGAGAAGGGAACAAGCATAAGCCCGCATCGCTTGTGCATAGTAGATGCAACCGTTCCCGTATTGTAGATTTTAGAGTGAGACAAACGCACACACACACAGACCTCTCTGGTCGAGTTCTACGGCACATCTTGCTCCGCCAAGTTGGAGAAACTGAAGGGAAGGTGACACAAAGGGGAAAAAAAAAAAAAAAAAAAAGAGAACATGTCTCCCTACTCGCTTGCTCATGTCTCTCTCACTCCGTCTGCCCCTTCCTAGTCCTCCCTTGTTCACCCCCACATCTGCACTGTCAGTTTTCTTCCCTCTGCCTCTGTTTCTATAACTTTCTCTCTCTCTGTCTTTTTTTTTTTTTTCCTCTGACAAGAAGTGGTCGGCTTCTGCCCTGTGACAAATGGTCGAGGCTCTCGGCGACTTCCGGGCCTGTAAAGTTTCTTACAGCGCTGGCTGCCGCTGTGGGTCCGGCCCGGCCACTGCCACCGCAGGTCTGAGCCGCTCTCCGACCAGCCCCAGCCAAGAGGCGCATCTGCCCACCGTTCCTCTTCCCCCAATGATTGCCCCATTTGGGCAAAGGGTTGGTTCGGCTCGTTCACTCGACTCACTAGGCCCGTTGACTACCAGAAGAGGCTTTGCAGGCGGGGATACTTAAGTAGCAACCTCTTCCTCCTCCTTTCTTTCGTCGTCTCTTGGTCAGCTTGCCTGTCGAGAACATCATCTTCATCTTCATCATCATAAGTCCTCTTCCTATCGTGACATCTTGTCCGTGACCCTGTTGACCTCCTTATCCTTGTGCTCCCTCTAATTGCCGGCACCGTGATTTAAGATTCCGAGAAGCTCCTCTGCCCGCTTAATTTAACATCTCACTCACTCGCTCACTCACCCTTCTTTTCACACACACACATACACACCTTCTCTTTACACACAAGAAGCCCATCACAATGCCTAGACTCGCATCTTCCAGGTACGGAAAGGACAATGTCCGGGTCTACAAGGTCCACCGGGACGAGGCAACCGGCGTGCAGACCGTCACCGAGATGACTGTGACCTGCCTGCTCGAAGGCGACATCGAGACATCGTGAGACTCCCCTCTCCCCTTATCATTCTCGACTCTTCTTCTTCGACATTGGCTGACAACACACACCCCCACCAAAAAGATATACCGAGGCCGACAACAGCGTGGTGGTGGCCACAGACTCGATGAAGAACACCATCTACATCAAGGCGAAGGAGCACCCCGTCAACCCTCCCGAGCTCTTCGCCAGCACCCTGGGCCAGCACTTCCTCGACACCTACGCCCACATCCACACCGCCCACATCAAGGTCGTGGTCCACCGCTGGACGCGCATGGTGATCGACGGCAAGCCCCACCCCCACAGCTTCTACCGCGACGGTCAGGAGACCCGCAACGTCGAGGCCACCGTCAGCCGGTCTGGCGGCATTGCCCTCCGCAGCGGTATCGTCGGCCTGACAGTGCTCAAGAGCACCGGCTCTGCCTTCCACGGCTTCGTGCGCGACGAGTTCACCACCCTGGGCGAGACCTGGGACCGCATCCTCAGCACCGACGTCGACTGCGGCTGGTCCTGGGCCCTCTTCAAGTCGCTCGCCGCCGTCCAGGAGGCCACCGCCAAGTTCGACCACGCCTGGGAGTCGGCCAGGGAGATCACCATGAAGACCTTTGCCGAGGACGAGAGCCCCAGTGTGCAGAACACCATGTACAAGATGTGCGAGCTGATCCTGGCCCGTGTGCCGGACGTCGAGCGTGCCGATTACTCGCTGCCCAACAAGCACTACTTTGAGATTGGTAAGTTGTCTTGTTTGTCGTTGTTCTGTTGCTTTCTTCCTCTTTATATATAGCCTTCGAGCAGGCAGAGGAGTAGTTTGGCATATGCTGACAAGAGTTGGTGCGCCTATTTAGATCTCAGCTGGCACAAGGGTCTGAAGAACACCGGCAAGGACGCCGAGGTCTATGCTCCACAGTCTGGCCCCAACGGTCTCATCAAGTGTGAAGTTTCTCGGGACTAGATTGGGGAGGAGGAGGAAGTGCGGGGCACTTGAGGGAGAGGTGTGTGTGTGTGTTGGGAGGGAGGCAATTTGACGCTTCTAGTCGTGATGCAGCAGGCTTGAACGGCCTGGTTAGAATGAAGGACCACCGCGAGGTCTGGAGGCATACATGTGCGCGCAACAAAGAAACGTCGCGCAACTTTGCAATATCGCATGATACCTGTTTAGCTTAACATTAGGATGTATGTATTGGCAATCTGGATTACATTAATAATGCGCATTCAAAGACGCAAGAGTCTTTGCCAGTTCCAGAAGAACCTGGACCAGCATGGCTGATAGGGACTAAGAGATGGATGCCCACAGCCGCACAGGCAGGCCATTAGATTCCGTCCTAGAAGTGCAGATTTCTATGGCAGAAGCCATGTCTCCAGGTATTACACCTTTATGTCCCCCAAACCTTAGCACTTCACAAGTTGGTAGAAAACAAGGGCCACGACAGTAACACACTCAGCTCATATCGAATAGGAGTCCCGGCTTGGTATGTGCCTAGTCTCTCACATGTGCAGATAGAGATCGAGCTCTCTAATACTACCCTGAGCCCACCCGCAATCCATTTCTTCCCCCTTGCAGTGTCGCTCGTCATATCCTCTCCCTATCCGCCTCTCGTATCCTTCTCGCAACACCCTCCCACCCCTCCTCGCCGACCTTTTTCCCGCCAAACCGCACCAGGTTCTCCTCATACGGGTGCACCTCCCCCTCGAACGCCTTGAGCCGCGCCAGCCTCTTCTTCCGCAGCCTGTTCTTGGGCAGCATGCCGCTGACCGCTTTCCGCAGGACCTCCCCGCCGCCGAACTTGTCCATCAGCACGTCCATGGTGACCTGGCGCAGGGAGCCCGGGCGGGTGTTGTGCCGGTAGTAGCTCTTGCGCCACTTCTTGAGGCCCGTCGTGTACAGGGCCGCACAGTTTGTCACGACCACGTAGTCCCCGCAGTCGGTCGAGGGGTCCCAGATGGGCTTGTGCTTGCCCATCAGGAGGGTGGCGATGCGCGAGGCCAGGCGGCCCAGGGGAGGCGGCGTCACGGCTTCGGGGGGGACTTGATGGTGGAGAGGGTTGGGTGTGGGGTGGAGGCGGAGACGTGGTGCCAGACACGCGAGTAGGCAAGTCGGGTCTGTAAGGGGATGAAGAGAAAGGAGGGAGTCAGCTTACTGGTAACTGTGATGCTGTTGGCGGAGAGAAGGGCTAGAAAAATAGAGACAGAGAGGAAGAGAGAGAGAGAGAGAGAGAGAGAGACAGAGAGGAGACTTACGAGACCGACGTTCTGGGACATCTTGGGCGGGTGTCACGAGGGGTTGGCGCCCCTCATCAACGCGAGAAGGCTTTTTGGGGGGTTCCCTCGACAAGAAGGCTTTCAGAAGGCTTTAGGGAGGGCTCGGATCGAGCTTTGTGCTGCTGGTCTGCCGTGTGGTCGTCGCTGGTGGTGTGCTGGAAAGTCGTCGTCGTCAATTGGTCTAATCGCGTTTCTCAAGAGTTCCTGTCCAAAAATTGAAAAAGATGCAGTGTTACGTAATCGGCGCTGGGGGTTCCGCTTCAGGCCCACCACGCAGACCACTGCCCCGGTTCGGCTTCGGTTTAGGGCTCCGGAGGGACGATTTCAAATCAGCAGTTGTCCGCAGTGTCAACATGAGGAGTTAAAAAGAGCTAAAAGCTACGACTGTTTCGAGAGAGAAAAAGGAAAAAGAGAAGAAGAAGAAAAAAATAAAAGACCAAGATTCATACGTCAAATCTACCTGATCATTCAACCTCCCCATGAGCAAGAGCACTCGCATACTGGGCGGACTCTCTGGCATTGCGCTCATCGGCTCCGGCGCATATTTCTCTTACACAAGCAGACGTGCCCCCGCAACAGCTCCGACAATGACTGTGAACAACAGATTCGAGGTTCGTGGATGTTTTCCTCCTTCTCTAGAGAGTGACAAGAAGAAAACAATGCGTGGCTGACAAACGACGCGCAGACACTGTTCGCGGTGCCGATGCACTGCGAAGGCTGCGTCAAGAGTGTCTCGGAGTCTCTCTATAAGCTCGACGGGATCTCGAATGTCGAGGCCAACCTCAAGGACCAGCTGATCAGAATAGAGGGAACCGGTATGGTCCCCTTCCTCCCCCCCTCCTACTCCCTCTCTGTTCCTCTGCCCCATGACAGGTTTCGTCTATTCCACCCCATCCTCCATGGACTTTTGGGTTGCCATCCTGCTCGAGATAGAATCCTATCCTACTCAGAGGGACTGGCTGGCTGCGAGCATGAAGAAAAACAAACTTCGTTTCACAACTAAGCGGCAAACCTACTAACACGCGCCCACCATGATAAATACAGCACCGCCATCAGCGATCGTCGCGACCATCGAGGCTACAGGGAGGGATGCGATCCTGCGTGGCTCGGGAGGATCAAACAGTAGGTCAACCATGAGGTCTCATGCAGACACCTTGGCGCTTCTTTTGTGTTCTTGCCCTTTTTGGGGGGGCACTTCCTTCCGAAATAATCATTGCTGTTGGGAACCTACAATCTACGGTCTTGCGGCTGGAAGTGACTTTATGTTCTTCTTCAGCTGTCAGTCTCATGATTGGGGCAGACTGAAACGAGACTGCGCGGCTAGCACTTGTCTCACTAAGCGCAGCCTTTCACGTTCTGAATCAAACCCCCCCCCTTCTCTCTCATATCTACAAAGCAGGATTCAATAATACTCAGGCTTCCATGACCTAACAAGCTTGTTTTCTAGGCGCGGCTGTAAGCATCCTAGAGACCTTCGACCAAGACAGCCTCCTTCAGGAAGCCATACCTGACGACGGCAAGAAGCGTGAGGTCCGCGGCCTCGCCCGCATGGTAGAGGTATCACCGACCGTGACCCTCGTCGACCTCACGGTCCGCGGCGTCGAGCCGGGTACCTACCGGGCCACGATCCGCGAGTACGGCGACCTCAAGGACGGCGCCTCGTCGGCAGGACCCGTGTGGAAGGGCGGCCAGCAGCAGCAGCAGCAGCAGCAGCAGGCCAGAGGGGACCTGGGCACCGTGGAGATCGGCGCCGACAGGCGGGGCGCGGTGTTCCTGGACAGGCCGTTCCAGGTATGGGAGGTCATTGGGCATGCGTTTGTGGTCACGCGGCAGCAGGAGGAGGGCAATGATCACCAGCACCAGCCCCTGCGGAACGACGAAAACACGGTGGTGGGGGTGATTGCGCGGAGCGCGGGCATGTGGGATAATGATAAGACGGTGTGCTCGTGCACGGGTAAGACGCTCTGGGAAGAGAGGAAGGATGAGGTCAAGAAGGGCATGCTGTAAACACACACACACACACACACACACACAGAGAGAGAGAGAGAGAGAGAGAGAGAGGCTGGTTCGGACACTTTACCTTGTTCAGGGCATGAAGAGCCGAGAATCGTAAGTTTGATAGGTCCAAGTCACCCCATTGGATTCTGTGATGGCCAGACACTGCCCTTGGACCTTGGAAGCGCTGTGATTGATCTGACTGGGCGTGCGAACATGGTCGGACGGGCATTTTATGCAGTCAGCAGAGAAACCGTTTGCCGGAGAGTGTGTGTGCTCGGTATGGAGTACCAAAAGTGGACAGCGTCCCCATGGATCAAAGTGACAAGTGCTGAAGCTCGTGCATCCCTCGGAGCCATTCATGTGACTATTTACCGACCAGTTATACAAGGCCCAGCTAAGCTAATATTACAAAAGTCTTGACTTTTCATATGAACGTCTTGTTTGGCATGAAGGATGAGTACTTAATACATTCCACCCAGGGGAAAATATTTGTCACGGCCAAAATACAACCCCCGACCTTTTCTGTCCCTTCCTTTCCATGGAGTCCTACTTAATTAGACATGGCAGCCCGCACAGATGGGGGAGAAGTACGAGTACGAAGAGGGGGGTGGAGGGAGAGGCAGCCAGCTCGGCACAGCTCGCGCGTTTCGGGTGTCGCGGGATTTTCCATGCTCAGATCCTCCTGAACGACATGTGTGAGCTGGAACATGCGTGGTGGCCGGTCGGCATGAATCCGAGAGTTACTTGGTACTGCCGGATCTACTATGTACTTCTGCAGCTCTTCTTCTTTTTTTTTCTTTATGAAAATAAAGATTGATGCCAGGCCCCACAGGGAGACGTCACTACTGTGTCCATTCACGCTCTGGCAGACACCTTTGATGATTTTGGCCGACCAGGGCTGTTTTTGAGCATTGCCAGATACTGCACTGAACCCGACTGTCCACGATCGTAAGCCCGAGGTCCTGTTGGGCTTCAAATGTTGGCCGCATTCGATATTGCGTGTCTTTTCCACAATCAAGACGGCACCACAGAGTGTCACCCATGCTCCTCACATCGCCAATCTTTTGTGAAAATTTCGGACGGAACCAAGCTGCCGGTCCCCAGGCCTTACGCGTCGTCGTCATCATCTCCTGGCCGACATTTGGGCTGGGAATTCTGCCCACCGCCCCCCCCGGGGCCATGACTTTCTCTATGGTTGTAAGGCGCTCACCTGCATCCAAGGGCAGTGTAGATTCGGAAGACCGTTGCCGTGATGAGGTGGACTCGAGTGCCTGACTTGTTTCGAGCGCGGCATGGCATGCTGGCTGGTAGGCTGGCAGGTCGGTTGGTCTGGGGCCCTTTCATTATTTCCCCACAACCCGGAGCTGTATGAGAAGCCCAATACCACAGTACACAGCATCACAAGCTGTATAATACTATAGTAGGAAGCTAGTTGGGGAGCCTCTCCTGCGGGTAGCCGACGACGAAGCTCGAAAAAGAGGGAGAGAGAGATAGAAAGAGAACGGGGGCAAAAAAAAATCCAAAAAATCCAATCGTATACCTCGTGGCAGATCTTGTCGCAGGAGGCATCGCACCCAGACCTGGTCCAGTTCCACATATCGCAGACCGGAAGACGCCGCTCCCAGTGGCACGACCCTGGGCATGACGAGACGAGGGCCCCGCCCAAGGACACGATGGGGGCGGGAGTGCTGCCTGTCGTCCCGCCTCCTTGTCGTGCACCTTATTTCGAAGCCAAGACTCTTGCGGCCGATGGCTTTTACGCTGGGTTGTACTCCCCGAGGGCCATGTGTCTACTGTTTCGAGCTTTTTGGTCTGCCCTGATGGCCACAACAAGGGCCGCCGAGCGAAGTTTCAAGACTGGTTGCTCTGACGTAAGAGAGACGAGAGAGAATTCTATCGGCAGGAACCTCGCCACAAGGCATATTCTAGTTCTTGAAAAAGATTGTGAGTTAAGGTGATCTCATGGGGAGGGCGGAGATTTTGGAGGGAAAGATATCAGAGATGTATCACCGAATCCCGAGAACTTTTGGTGGGTTGACGATCTCGCTAGGCGGCATGATTGTGGTGAAGGCTTGCTCTGGCTATTCAGGAAGTACTTTGGCGAATATTCGATCCAAACGGTCGCACGTGAACAAAGGACAGCAACCTAAATACAGTCGGAGAAAAAGAAGAAGAAAAAAAGCTGTGCATGCTACCCACCAAGTACGGACGTACCTCGGTGTGCACATACTATTATAGTGTAGTAGTACTGCATATGCTATTCAGGTCCAAGATCTCGCATCCGCATGCTGGCTGGGATTTTAGTTTCCCCCTCTGCCATAGTAAGCAGCAAGGCCGTCAAACAAGGTTTTGTGCGTGGTGCAAGTGAGTCTCGCAGGACCTCCCCCAACGGGGATTGGACGTGGGCAGTGAAAGCAGCAAAAGTAGCACTACATGGTATGTATGGAAGCTATTAGGAGGAGCTGCTCTTCCTCGTGTTGTACCGTGAAGTAGAATTCTAGTGTGTGATCTAGCCCGCGAAAAAAAAAAAAAAAGGCTCGGTCGAGACGGACTGTTGATTGAACCCGCAGCGACAGAGATAAATCAGCGCGTCGATGTTTCCGAGACTCATCCCAAGCTGTCGGTTGAGTTTCATGCACTCTTCTCGGACGAGGCCTACTTGCATACCTGGGCCCAGGAATCTCTGTCTCTCTGCCACTGACCTTGGTGAGAGGAGGGGATAATTGGCTCCACAGTTGAGAGCAGTCACATGCAGGACGGACGCCTTCATGACATGATATGACATGACCGTGACAGCACATCACATTGTATGCAACCGAAAATAGATTGTGATATTGGCTTGTCACGCTGCATATATGGGTGAAGATACACGGATAACCCCCAAGGAGAACGATACTATGCTGTCTCTCGCCGAGCGGTGAGGTCCGATATCAAGGAAGTGGAGGCCAATGACGGATGTAGGCTCGGATCGCGGTCTGTTTATCTGGTCATCTCATTGTCACGAGGACTGACAAGGCATCATCAGCTTTGGACGAAGGCCACTGAGGAAGGGAAAAAAAAAAAAAAAAAAAAAAAGAAAAAGACCCAGAAGGGTTCGGTGTCCGCTTTCGCACCGAGACAAGGTGAGCATCCCTCAGGAGCAGAAAGGGTTAAGGGGGGAGGAGGGGATAAGCAAGGCGCTTAGAAAACATGCAAGGCTGGGTCTGGGCTAACCAAGCACTGGTGAGAGTCGACACTACAAAAGCCCAGTCTCGTGGGTTGATGCAGACAAGAGAGAGGAGTCAAATAAAAGATCGGAGCAAAATTTCGGCCCGGGAGGTGGGGGTTGTTACTGGAGCGGGGTTGAAAGAACGTTGACCCAGTGAAGATCTGACCCTAGGCGCCATCAACAGCGCCTCGTGTGAGAGCCAAGAGCCCGCCAGGCGAATCATAGTGCAGAGACCGCCCCCAGACGCTGGGACTACTTGATGCACCAAGAACTGGGAGGAAGGGGTGTGCGATTTGCAGGATAATCCCCGCCATGCCTGTGACAAGGCCCTTGGCATATCCGGCCAGGGCAGTTCATGCTGATGGTGTCATGGCAAAGGGCATCAATCGTATGTTGCTGGCAGCAGGGTACTACTTAGTATGGTCCTTTCTGGGGAATGCAGGTGGTGCAGTCTGTGTTACCCACCCCCATGCAGAGACAAACGCCACAGATCATCATCAACGCCCATGTGCAATGATATGACATGACAGGTTACTACTCCTGTAGTGTAGCAGAAGATCCTCCTCTGGCCCGAAAGGAAGGAACAAAAAGAGAATCATGGGACCTTGGGTTGGCTTAAGCCACGGACAACAAGGCCCATCATGATCGCTACTGTGAGGTTTGAGAATCCATGCCAATCTGATTTGCCCTGCATCGTTTCCGCCCGTCCGATGCAGGAAACGAGATAGGATGAATCGGGAGAGGGGGGAGGGAGAAAAAGGAACAGACACAGAGCTTGAAGCCCTGCAGGAACCAGATTGGGCGCAGTGTGCCTCACCAACATTCGATCTGGACACTGGAAACATACGAGGGTTGTTTTGGCGTTTACGGGATTCATGCCAACACGAGTATGTATCGCAACCGCCTTTTTTTTTTTTTTTTTTAAAAAAAGAATCTACAGCAGTAACCAATCAAGACTGTGACTGTTCCTTGGTGTACTTTCTATGGTCAGAGGGAGCCGGGTTCAGCCTTCATTTACCGCTGACCTGGCCAATGGACTGACCAACTCGGAAGTGTTGGTCCTGTACTATGTGCTGCTCTGAGCTGAGAGGGGGAGAGAAAGAAACTTGATCTTAACGATCGTGCCGCTACTGCAGTTGAGAGGCGCAGATGTTTGAAACCGAAGAAGGCTGTCTGCACCTAGTGATGATGCATCACCATCTAGTCCTACAGGCAAGAAGATGCTTCGTACTATTGTATAGGGAGCATGCAAGCCCCCCCAACCCAAAAAAAAATCCAGGAGCCCAGGAGGGCATCGTATATACGGAAGTACTCCTCCCCCAGCTAGGCACGGGTACCATAGTCCTGTCTGGTGGGCTCCTGCAGGGCCTGTAGCGGGCTGGCATGCAGGTGGGCTCATAGTGGGCCTGTACCTATGAAGGCTCTAACACTTTGCACCCCTGACCCCTGGGCGGCGGGCAGCTCTTGTACGAGGCCCCTGTCCGGGTCAACCGCAGAAGCCAGCAGCTGTTTGGGAGTGCACAGGCATCGCCCAGCCATTTGAGTCCGAAAATGGTCGTGATGGTGTTTGAGGGAGGGCGACTGCGGCTTCAGGGGCGGAGCCATAACCAAGGTTGCTCAAACAGCCATCTGAAAAATTTGATCAGGACCCAGGCTGGGCTCCGGGCTCTCAGTCCAAGAAAGATCTACACAGGCAAGAGAGATGACCGGTTGAAGGTTGCGCGGAGAAGAAGAAGAAGAGAGAAAAAGGAGGAGAAGGAGAAAAAGAGGCGAAACAAAGTCTACATAGTATATGTATGTACTAGGTTTCTTCTTCAGGGCCCTGTCTGTTTTCGGCGATAATCCCAGCTGCTGCTGCTACAGACGTGCCACACTCTGTGCACCACGACACCACGAACCAAAAACCAGGACCAGAAAATCAGACCTGCTGCATTGGCCTTTATCCTCCCCTCGCCCCCCTTCCTTTCTTCTCTTCTCTCTTAATCTCCAATCCCACCCCATTAGCTCGAGGTGCCGTCTTTTTTTCTTTTTCCTTCTCCTTTCGATCTCACCCGCCAATCGACGCCCCCCCTTCCACCGTCCCTATCGATCCATCAAAACCCTGGTTAGGCGCTGGTTTTTCGCCCACCATCCACTCATTTGCCTCCGCAGGCTATTCTCCTTCTATGAGAGGCTCTCCCACCTACGACTCTCAACGAACCATCTTACATACCAACCCGACTAATAACCCAACCTCCTCGTCAGTCATTTCCGCACCAGCTTGAACAGACAGCCCACTCTGCGTCCGGATCAGACGAGCATCTTCTTGGTACCTTGGCCTCGGATTCGCAGCTCGGCTGAACTACGCTGAAACAGTCGACTCCCGACACACACACACAAAGAGTGCCATAAGAGACGAGACAGGATAACAAGAATTCCAGGACAGGCCTCCTAACTTCTTGCTTTCCCCCTCTGTCTCTCTATCTTTCTACATCTATCAATCGTTCCACACCCCCTCCACACACACACACACTCTCTCTTTCTCTCTCTTTTGCACTACGGCTACTACTTCCGCCACTACTTCAACTCACATATTCCCATCTGGCCTTGGTCTGCAACCCCAATCTTGCATCTAACACCTGCAATCGAGATACCCCGACCTCGTCACCCTGCAGACTTAGGGGAAATTAATCAACGCACCCCATCACATCGACCACGTCGACCGATCTTGGGGAACTCGAACCAGAACGCTTTAATCTTAGTCACACTCCTGCCCTCTTCGGAGAACGCTATTGACTTGGGCTCCGCGGAACTAGGGTCGTTGCTGTGGCTGCTGCACTTTTGCATACTGCGATTCCGGCCACCCGATCTCGCAGCATCGCCACTTTCCCTCCTCGATAGAGACGGAGAGAATAGGAAAGAGCAAAGACGACTTCTGGAGGTTGCGCGTTCCTTTTTAATTATTATTTCCTCAACAACAACAAACCAAGAAACCCCCCCCCCCAGGTATATCTGCTCGGTTGGTGACCCAATTCTTTGGTCGCTTAACACGGAGTCACGCGCCAATCGGTCACTAGTGGGTTCAACCATTGGCAACGAACAGGGCTGGGTTTTGGTCTTCTTTTTTTTTCTTATTTGCAGAAGACGATCTTGGGGTCTGGGCTAAAAGCGGAGACAAACCACCTTGGGGCCTCCGTCCTGCAGCTGCTTTTCCGTCACACCAAAGAGCGACTGCCCCAGGAGATTCCCACTCAACCTACCTACCTGATCGTCCCCTTTGGGTCTTTTTGGGAAATCTTGCACACCGTCAGAACGTCTCCTCAATTGATCTCCACAGGCAGACGAGTTATATTCCTCGTCACCTTGCCGAGAGGGTCCACCCGCCTGCTATATCTGCCCGACGCTCCCCTCCTCCCACCCCTCTTGCCCCGGCAACAAACACGTGCACACCAGGAGTTTCCGAGACTGCTGCTGCTGCTCCTCAAACCCTCGGCCTCTGTTGACGCAGACGTTCGTCGTCTGGCACGAACGCCTTGCTCTCAGATATCCGGTTGTTTCTATCTTTTCTCACATCTTCAGACCTCAGTCTCTGAGCAGTCATGTCGTTGAAACAGGTACGTGACAGTCCAGGAGAGAAAGATAGAGAGAGAGAGTGTGTGTGTGTGTGAGGTTCCACTGGGCCCGGCGTTTACTGACAATAATCTGCTGCAGGAAATAGAGACTTGGGTCACCGCCCTTGCGCGGTACGACAACAATGAGTTCGACGAGGCACTCGGGGATTTCGAGAAGATCGCCGACACGTCCAAGATATTGTTCAACATGGGCGTCATCCATGCTACCCTCGGCGAGCACGAGAAAGCAGTAAGTAGCGAGTTCCTTCACTCTTGTTTCTTTTTCGGGAACCTCTGTAAGTCGACAAGTTTTCTGACCCATCACGTCGATTGTGCACAGGTCGACTGCTACCAACGGGCGATCAAGCTAGACCAATACCTGGCCGTGGCATATTTCCAACAAGGCGTCTCCAACTTCCTGCTCGGCGATTTCGAGGAGGCCCTGGCCAACTTCAACGATACTTTGTTGTACCTGCGAGGCAACACGATGATCGACTATGCACAGCTGGGCCTCCTGTTCAAGCTCTACTCGTGCGAGGTGCTCTTCAACCGCGGCCTCTGCTACATGTACCTGCAGCAGAAGGACGCCGGCCTGCAGGATCTGTCCTACGCCGTCAAGGAGAAGGTTGTCGAGGACCACAATGTCATTGACGAGGCCATCAAGGAAGAGGCAGAGGTGAGCAAAACAAACCCAAGAGAAAGAAGAACAGAAAGAGAGGGAGCCAGGAGAGAGGGCACCCAGCAGGGTGATGACGATGATGGAGACTAACACAGTAGTGTGTAGGGCTACACTGTCTTCTCGATCCCCGTCGGCGTCGTGTACAGGCCGAACGAGGCCAAGGTCAGGAACCTGAAGACCAAAGACTACCTCGGCAAAGCTCGTCTTGTGGCTGCATCCGACCGGGCCAACGCCTTCACTGGTTTCGCCGGTTCCGAGATCAAGAACGCTGGCAAGATTGAGGTCAAGGATGACCGCCCGGCAGACAACATCTCCTTTGCTGCCACCAATCTTGTCAAGCCTGGCATCTCGAGCAGGGCCAACGTCGCGGCGCCCCCGCCTCCAGGACCCCAGGGCGGCTCCAATGTCTTCCCCCACTCCGCCCCCAGAGAACGACAAGCCCCGCGAGCTGCCCAGCCGGGGCGCCTCTGTCCGCAACGGGCCCAAGCCGATGCCGCCAAAGCTCAACATCGACCGGGCCAGGGAGCAGGGCCGGTATGAGAAGGCCATCTCGCCCGAGGAGGCACGGCCGAGAGCACCTCCGCGGAGCAACACGGGCGCGTCCAGCCGCAGCTACTCTCAGTCCCAGAGGGGCGGGTCGCGGCGCTCTCCGGTCATGGACGACGATGCCTACCCGGACGACGTGTACGACATGTACAGCGCCGGGTCACGCGGCAACCAGCGGCCCAGCGGCGGCCCCCGCCGCATGCAGTCGACACAGCGCTACTACGAGGACGAGGAGGACGACGCCAGCGACTACGACGGGGCCTCGATCGACGAGGGCGACTTTGAGATGATGAATCCTCGACGCGGCACCGGCTCGGTGGCCGGCACCTCCAGGACGCAGTCCAGGAAGCCTGATATCAGGAAGGTCAGGGTCAAGGTCCACGCCGACGACGTGCGGTACGTCATGGTCGGGACAGCCGTGGAGTTCCCCGATCTTGTCGACCGGATCCGAGACAAGTTCGGCATCCGCCGCCGCTTCAAGATCAAGGTCCGCGATGAGGACTCCCCGAGGACATGATCACCATGGGCGACCAGGACGATCTTGACATGGCCATGATGACCGTCAAGTCTCAGGCACGAAAGCAGAAGTTGGATGTCGGAAAGTTGGAGGTAAGTTCTCTATACCACGGGGGCGGACGAGCTGCTACTACTCCATGCCGGGAGGAACTACTGGTGCTAACAAGCTTTCTCCACACAGGTCTGGCTAGAGGAGCTCAACTAAACCCCGACGAACAAAATACGTGAAAAGAAAATAAGAAAAAAAAAAACGATATACCCCCAGCAGAAAGCAGAGCAATGTATTCTCACGACATAATGACGGATGTATTATTCAATTCATTTCTCCAAAACCTTAGAGAAGAAACCCTTTTTTTTTTTTTTTTTTTTTTCTCAATAGTCTTTGGATTTGAAGTTTGGCCTTTGTCTTTTTCTTCTTTTTATTGATTCCTTTCCTCCTTGATGGAAACTGGAATGTGGGACTTCTTTCAAAGTCAGTCCGACCACAATATATAGCAGCAGCAGCATCGACAGCGGGACGAGCATCCTAGACTTTTGTTTAATCTAGCGAAATGGCGAATCGGTCGTTCTGACCTCACACTTAATATTCCATATCCCCCTCTTGCTTCGTTTGGCTGTGTGGTCTCATTATGTTCAACTTGTGAAGTGAAAAAGAGAGACAAAAAAAAAAGGCCCAATTTGTTCCGATGATCCCAACACATCGTTTCCCCTGTATGTGTGTACGTAGAAACATAGGTAAAGTGAATACTGTTATCTGTCATTGCAAACTCGACCCCCTCAGACCAATCAAACTTTCGATCCCCAAAACCAATCTGGCGCACCACGAACAAAATCAGGACGAACGAGGCTGTGCTATACATGCATACATACCTTAGATCTATACTACGTACCTAACTTGTTCGCGTTTCAGAAGGGGGAGGGAGGGTGCGCCCTGATTCGAGAGGGCTCAGACTCGTTGGGTTTCAGGTCCTTCCCCCTTCTCGTGTGGGTGGTGTGGGTGGCGTGTCCAGAACTACCGCCAGGCAGCCTTGTCTTTCTCTCTCATTGGGGGTGTATTTTGGGCGAATTGAAAGTTAGACCTTGGGCATGTGCTATGAAGACCCCCTCCACCCCCCACCTTTTCCTCGTCTCTATTACCACGGCCGGAGCTGATTTTTCTCTCTCTCTCCGCTCCTTGACATAGTGAATTTTGTGTGTTTGCTGCGAGGCTGAAGGTGAGAGGAGAAAGCATAGGTAAAGGACAGGGGTAGTGAAGTGGGCTTGTAGGATCAGGCTGCAGCAGCGTAACGGCCCGTTCCTTTAGTTTTTTTTTCTTTTTTTTCTCTCTCTCTCTTCCTTCTTCCCTTTTTCCTTTAATCCGATATCTGCGGCACGGTCACAAAGCGGTGCATTTTTGGATGGACCAAAAGGGTATATGAAATCTGCATTACAACCCCAAAAACCCTGGAGGGAAAAAGAAGAACAAAAAGAAAGGAAAACGCTATCGTGACGCGAAGAGGAGATCCATTATGCCAAACACCATCCACACCCAGTCTGTACTGCATACGCCCTTCTCTCGTTTCAGCCCAAGTCATCCCATTGACCAGAAAGGATGTTGATCCTCACAAGCCGTGTCAAGAAGAAGCCACATCCTGACTAAGCATCCTTGGGGTCACGATAATAAATTTAGGAGCCCTGCGTTCTTAATTCAGAGTATCGAACAAAGAGCTGATCCTTGAAATGAGAGTGCCGTATCCCCTTAGGTCTGGCCTTGGCAAAGGCATCAATCGCCTGCTGGACGCCAAAGCCGCACCTCTCGATCAGATAGCACACGATGAAATAGCCAGTGCGGTTGTAGCCATAGTGACAGTGCACGCCCACGGCGTGCTCTGCATTTTCGTCCCAGTGCTCCTCTCTGGCCCGGGCCTCCTGCTCCTTGCGCAGCCGGTCCACGAGCGCGACGAAGCGGTCAACCTCGGCGTCTGTAGGCGGGATCTTGGAGACGGTCGGGAACTTGTGATACCTCACGCCCGCCCTCTCGAGGCCGGCTGGGTCGTAGACAGGTGTGTCCTTGGAGATGTCGATGATGTCCTTGACGATGTCGCCCCACCTGCTCACGAACTTTGCAGGCGAGTGCTCGTCATCCACCTCGCGCATCGTCTTCATGGCGCGGAAGACGCCCGCTATGGACCTGGAGACGGGCGCGACGCCCCTGCCACTTGGCCAGGTTCTTGAGCTCCCACTTGCCCTCCTTGTTGAGATACTGCAGCTGCCAGCTGCGCGAGAGGCGGCCGGTGACGTGCTGCGACAGGAAATCCGCAATGACCGACGCGAGGATGTGTGAGCAGTCCTGCGTGTAGACCAGAGCATGTGTCCCCTGCGGGAGCACCACCGGTTTGACCACCTTGTCTGGGCGCAACGGCTGCGAGGGCACCCCGATTGCTGCTGCTGTGGCCTCATGTGGTGTGGTCGGATCCTCATGAGCGTCCTCGTCATTGTTATCAGCGCCTCGTCTCGTTTCTCGCCGAAAATCTTCATCTCTGATTTCTGTGATGCTCTTGGCTGGCTCTGGGGTCGAGTCCACCACGGACGTCGTATCAACGGGCGCAGCGGCGTCCACGATAGGTTGATGATAGCCCGATGCACCATTTTGTAGGACGACGGGCGCCTCGGCCTTGAGGAAGCTGGCAATTTTGTCGATCTCTTTGGCCGGCGTGATGTGGTCTTTGGCCCCCGCAATCAAAAGAACTGGGATATTGAGAGTAGCCCAGATGTCTTGACCAGCGATGCCGCCTTTTGGAACGCCATCCTCGTAGGTCGGCAGGCTGCCCCACGCCATTCTCCGCCAGGTCGGTGTCCTGCTCTGGCGGTTGAACCGGTACTGTGCTCTCTTGGACTCCTGGTCTGCCTCAGCACCAACAAACCTCCTGACGCTGGCACTCTCGACACCTCCACGGGCGTCCCAGGCGCGCCAGAGGTTGAAGGCCGGGGTTGGTATCCAGAGCAGCTTCCTGAAGGTCTTGACCTGCTCTTCTGTGGGGGACCAGACGGCGGGCAGATAGCAACGAGCGCCATGACGTGGTCTGCCACCCTGCTTGCGCCCGGCGATGCTAGGCGCGCCGACAGCGCACAGCCCATGCTATGACCGACCAGTATAACGCCCTGGCCTGCGCTCTTGTCCCGATAACCATCGATGATCGTGTCCAACAGCTCGGTCAGCGCCTCGTTGGTATAGGCGTCCCACGTGGCAGGCGCGAGCTCCGAGACACCACATCCCGGCAGGTCCACGGCCAGGCATGACGAGTTGTGCGTCAGGCTGGTCAGCAGTGGGTGGAACTGCGCGACTGAGCCGCCGAGCCCGTGTATGAACACCAAGAGCGGCAGGGGCGCTGGATCTTGTGGGAGCTCGTCCAGGCGTGCGTGTGGCTTGAAGAACACGCGCACAGCTGGGTAGGTGAAGCGGCCCGTGGTGAAAGCCTTTATCTCAGAGCTGTTCCTGAGCAGGTCAGGGTCTGTGGCCTTGGCATCTAGGAGGCGTTGTTAACTGTGACGTTCATTTTCCATAGGGGCCCTTGAGCACCAGGTGGGAAAATACCGACCAGAGCTCTCAGGTGCCGCTGTAGAATCCTGAGCCCGTGTTGAACCATCTGCTTTCTTTGTGGGCGAAGCGGCCATCCGTCTCAGGTACCAGATAGACAAGATCACAGCTGTTGTGGTGAAAGCCGAGAATACCGCAGTCCGGGAGGCAGGTGCATTTAGTAATGGTTGAATTTTGTGTGCCAATTTGTTGTTGAGAAAAGAGCCATTCAGACCCCCGCCATGTCGCGGTGTCGGACTAATCACCAAAAAGAAAGAAGAAGAAGAAGAACAAAAGACGAGGGTGAGTGAGGAGAAGTATGCGATTTGTAAGGGTTCGCCCTGATGTCGTATTGTCCTTTATCTTATCTGACTGTTCTGCAGCAGCCACTGCAGTGGTCTCTGGTTCGTTTTCGTTCGCTCGTCTTTCTTGAGGCGGAGAGTCAGAGAAGAAGGCAGAGAGATCCAGGCTGTGACCCACACACAACATGACAGAACCTTGATGGAAGCAACAAATTGAATCGAGCAATGCACCGATGCTGCGATGAGAATTTCCAGATGCGGGTGCTCTCAGGATAAATGGCTGGGAGGTGGCGTTTTGAGGGGGAAACAGCGGTGTCGAAAGGATCGAGAATAAAAAAAAAAAAAAAAAAAGCCCTTCTTCCAGGCACAAGAATTGCGACGCCTCAACCAAGTCTCTCCGATGCGTGCCGCTCCGGGGTGGTCAACCGTCACCCGTTACCCTAGATCGAGCAAGGCTGGGTTATGGGTGGTGTTGTTGGCACGGACGGCACTCAGCCGTCGTTTGTTACAGTAGCAGATTCAGGGTTTTGGGGCCGCCCGGTTGGGGAGGCTGGGTCGCTGCTGTGAAAGCCTTGCTCCTAGGCTTTTTGGGGCGGATAAAAAGGCAAATATGCAAAGACGACCAAAGATTGAGCCACGTGGTGGCAGGGACTGCTGCTCACTTGATGGAGGTGGCTCTCTGCCTCTCTCTTTTTCTTAGGCTTAACTTAAGTGGTGGAAGTGTCGGTTCTGGATGCGAGGGATGACGATGCAAAGGGGGTTTTTTTTTTGGTTTTTTTGTTCCCGGCAACGGAAGTTGGAGGGGAGAGCGATGACATAGCTGTTTTAGCCTCTCTCTGCGCCAGTCACTTAAACTGCAAATATGACAACGTGCGCTATTGCTTTTGCCGCCACGTTTTTATCGTTTTGTCACTCTGCTCGTTACTTTTACCATAGTATGTCTCACAGCAAGCAAGGAAAAGCAACATTTAATTGGCAATAATACACCAATCATCTGCATAAGGCTGGAAACTTAACGCTTCTTTTCCACTCGTCTAGCTGCCGTGTTGCAGGAGACATATTCATGTAATGAGATCTCTGCCTCTGGTCTCAGCATCATGTCTAGAGTTTAACAACAAAAGACAAGATATGGTTTGAGTCCCTGGTTCGGTCCAAAGGAGCCGTTACGGACCCAACACATCCTCTGCCGAGGGCGCGCCTGTCTGAGAGGTCCTTCATACTTTGTAGAGTTTGATGCCCTCGAGAATCAAACAAGGTCGTATGAGATTGGGTCCTTGGATGGTGGTGTGAGCAAGCGAGCGCTGCTACAGCGCAAAGTGACCTAGTCGTATCTCGCGCCTATGCCCTCCCTCCAGCCGATGGGAATCAAGGCCGCAGCAACATCATCCACGCCTCGCTCCGTGGCTAACATGTTGAACTGTGAGGCTGCGTTCCTCGTATCCAAGACCTCAATACGTAGGCCCAGGCTGGTGAGGTACCGCCTCGTCGCCGGGCTCAGAGGCCTCATCTCAGGGCCCAAGCCAAGAATGAGCAGGTCTGCACCTGTCCAGTCAGCCCGTGTACCATTATTTGTTTCTAGAACCCTCAAGAAAAAAAAAAAAAAAAAGAAGGTTTGTCTTACCCGGTTTGGGCCAGAGAAGATCCAATACCCCGAAAGCCTCGTCTTGCACCTCCCATTGGCCCTTGGTATTGACAAGCCTCAGATCCTTTCCCCAGGGCTGCCACTCGAACGCCTCGCCGCCGACTAGCATCACGCCCTTGCCGTCGTAGATGGACACCCCGCTGTTGAGCTTGAACCCATCCGAGGAGCAGATGTCCACGGACGTCGAGGGCGCGGGCGACTGGCCCAGCATGTCCATGCGGTTGAAGTCGGTCGTGGGCGGCCCGTCGGGGATCTGCTCGTGGTTGTGGGCGCGCCTAGGCCGGATGAGGGAGGTATGGAAGGGCGCACATTGCCGCGGCGGTGCTAACGAAGACGGCGAAGGGGGCTGTCGAGCGGGCAGAAGAGGATGGGTGGCGACACGTGTGTGGTGGTGGTGGGCTTGGGATACGGGGAAGCTTGTGCTGATCGTGTGCCTTGTGGAAGAGCTCGTTTTGGACAGGCAACGACGAGGCCGTGCTGCATGATGCAATGCCCTCAGCGGGCGCAGAGTCGAGGCCATCATGGCGAGGTGACGATCCGTGGTTGCAGTCTACTCATTGTGGGCGAGCAGGGCTTGAAAGAGATGAAGTGAGCTGTGCTGGGAAAAAGTTCAGATTGCGCCCTGTATCCCAATGGCTGCGTCATGGAACAGGCTAGCCTACCGCTGTAAGTGACTCTTTCGCCTCGGAAAACGAACCTCCACCTCCCCCGCCCGGCCGCCTTTGGGACTTTGTAAAATAAAATAAAAATAAAAGTGGAAAGCGGAAAATGAAGAACCACAAGACAATACAGAAAATCAAGAGTAGACAGTCAGAATCTAGGCACTGGCATATGTTTCATAACGACAAGACAAGCAATATCATCTACACTTGTAAAGGCCCTGTTTCGCGTGTGCGGGTCGAACGACCAATTATGGTGCACCCGGTCTTATCACGCATAAATGCAGTCGGGCAATTGGTCTTTTATGTCTATCACCCTATTGTTGCTACTCGACCTTAGAACTGGGTGGCGCTGTCGGCTGTGCTTGTTCCAAATATCCGGGTAAGGTCAGACCATGAATGATTGTGGATGCATTTCACAGCAGGCAAACAAAGGGCACGATGTGTCTTTCCACGACTCGATGGTCTTGTTCATTTTCGATCATCAAGACGCTCCACTGGTAAAGCAAAAGCCCTAAGAACAGAGAAACAGCGGTTTTGGTGACGCCCCTTTTGATGTGTGTGTATGTGTGTGCCGTCTCGATTGTGATTTTCTCAAGATGCAGCCATTTTCCCCACTCCCCTGATCAAGATGAACTCCCGAGCAGAAAACTGTTGACACCGCCCAAAAACCCGCCTTGCCGTGTGTCCGGTTTCCGTAAACCGAAATCACATCCGCCCGAGAAACCCTCCTGTCGTCATACCAACAGCTTATTTCTTCTTCTCGTTCTGGCTCTGCTCCTTCAGCACCTTCTTGACGATCTTCTGCTCCTCGATCAGGAAAGCGCGGACGATACGGTCACGCACGCAGTTGCCGCATCTCGAGCCACCGTATGCGCGCTGGACGGTCTTCTTGGGCTTGGAGATCTGAGCGTACTCGCGGGGTCGCAGGGCGGGGATCTATACAGTCGACAAGTGTGTTAGCCCATGTCCGCACCAGCAGGTTCGCCTCGCGCCGCCAGATTGGTAGTCGGAAATGTTCTAGCAGACGAGAGTCGAGAAGGCGGATGAGCAGAGGGCGGGATGGTGTCGCATGCGTAGCCCCTTGGATCATCACACATATCCTGCGTGGCTTCGTCATGGGACACCTGAACAGAGAACCACGAGGAGTCGTCACGAGAACTTTGTCGCTGTAGTCTTTGTTGTGCTCGCGCGCGGTAGATCGCCGTCATCATCGCTGCCGTCGTGGTGGTGCCTTGATGTCGCCGTCCGCCGCCATCGCCATCTCGTCTCGCCGCTCTCGATTGGCAAGTTGGTTCCGAAGGGGTTTCAACTTACGCCGGGCAGCTTGGTACCGCAGTCGCCGCACTTGGGAGCAGTGCCGCGCTTCTTGATGTGCAGGACACGCAGCTCACCACCGGGGGTCTTGACGATGCGAGTCCGGTTGGAGGTGGTGTTGTAGCTGGCAGGCGAGAGAACTTCAGTCAGTATTGCAGGTCCCACTTCCAACACGCATAATCCTCTCGACCATCAACACAACTTCATTTGGACTCGGGAAAAAACTCTCACCCGTTACGGCGGCGATAGGTGACACGGTTGCCAGGCATTTTGACTGATTTGGCGTGATTTGTCGTGGAAGATGGGCTGGCCGAACGTGGATCTCGTCTTTTCGCGAGCGAGGTTGAAGGGTGGATTGGTTTTGCGTTTGGTGTTGGAGTAATTTTTCGAGAAGTGCGCTGTGGCTTGAGTCCCGCGCACGGACCACAAGTCGCGCCAAGCTCAATGGAACTGTGGCTTGACCCTGTGTCAGGTGGAGCATGAATTCATCCGGGCCTAGTGCCCGAAGTTACCTGCACAGGCCTCGATTCAAATGATGATCATTGATGAGTTGGTGATTGAAGAATATAACAATTTCAGTCGCGGTTTTCAGATGAAGGCGAAGTTGATGTAGCCATTGGAAACACGACACTTCTCCAGCAGTCCAGTGACAGAGAAGTCTCCACATCGAGAGGGCATTTGCATCGTAAATCCAGGATCGTACTTGATGCTTTGTCTTGCATTGACTATCGAGGCTGTACTGTTCTGTGGTTCTATCCTCTCTACAAAATTCTGCCATCTATACTTCCAAAACTGTCTCATGCCTGAATTAGAGGTGTGCCTCGAGGTTCCTGATGAGCCTCTTGCGCGGTGCGAAAACGGACTTGGTGGGTTCTCCGAGCTAGTCGATATGACTTGCGAGGGCACATCAGCAAGGGAAGGGCGTGTCTTATGAGTGCCCCAGTGCAGCCCTATGCTCCTTGAGATCTGTGACCTCCCCCAGCGCTATCTCATGCCATGTTCCATGTAGCTGCTCAATCATATACGGCAACACTTTGCTTAGGCTGGGATCCAATCCAACCCCCAAATCAGACATAGTCGCAATCGGGAATGCCACGGCTTTTTCAAGGGATGGCATGGCATCCTGTATTGTATCCTCTGGAGCTTCTGTCATCGTCTCGGAAGAGTCTGCGGTGACGTTGTTCGCGTTATAGATTGTAGGCGTCTGTGCGCTCGAAATGACAGCCTCTATTGATGCGGACCCTAGCAGCCACCTGCCACTGGACACAGCCTCGCAGCCACACTGTAAGATGAGGAGGCCTTCTTGTGAAACGAGTTCTTCGTTGTGAAGGTTTTCTTGACGAGAATCTGATCCCTCATGTACTCGGGGTGAGCCAGTCGGGGTGATCCTTTGGGAGCCAAGGCTTGATGCCTTTCGGGTTGTCTTTTCGGCTCTGCTTGGCTCGCTCAAGGGTCTTTGCATTCTCTGGGCTGGTCATTGCCTGCTTCAACTCCTCAATCTCTCTTCGAGCATCTCTCGTAGCCTCTCCCACCTCCTCTGTGTTGATCTGTCAGCAAAACCATCACGTGGCATCACGGCCCTGCATCTCTGCAGCGATTTACTGCCTACCAGATGTTTGTGATGTACTTATGCGTTCACTCATCCGGGGATCGTTGAGCGCATGTTGCGAACCTGCAAGCAAGGGATGCATGAGTATGATGGGTGTGCAGTACTGCCGAGACCATAGGATGATGGGCATCTCACCATAATGTGCAGCTTTTTCAGGTCCTGGAGGGCCTGCTCTGTGGCAACCTCATCCCACGAGTCGGCACCTGCTGTCGGTTTGTCATTTGGGCCGGCCATCATGTCATTTATTCCTGGTCAGGCTGGGGAGGGTTGATGACTGGTGGAAAGTTTAGGGGTTTGGATGGCGTTGCGGGACGGTGGCACGATGTTATTGCGGGGAAGAGAACAAGTAATGTGCAGTGTATGGTGTATTGAGCTCAGCTGGGTGAGACATGCAGTCCGCTTTTCGGTTCACATGCTAGTTAGAAGGTTGCATTGCTGCGTTGGTAATATGTACTGTGTTGTCATGGCGGCGTGTTCCCTAAGGGTGAAGGGGAACATCGCGCATCCAGGCGGGGTGGGGCCCGTGCCGATAGTGGAAGGAAGGGTGGCTTATCACACGTGATAACAGCGCTAAGTTTTCCTGGCCGGTTCCAGCGCTGTCCAATCTTTCAAAAGCTTCCCAGTCACCTCTCACAGGCTCAACGCGCTGAAACCCCAACAGCAGGGTCACACTGATCTCCTGGTACACACACCTAGTTGATCTCAACAGCCCTTGTCTTCACTCCACAAGGCCAGCAGCGTAGGCTGTGACAAGACTCTGGGTCAGCAGGTCGCTTGTGGTCCGGCCTTCTCTCTCTCCCTCTCCCTCCCTGCCTCCCACCGTGGATTCTGCCTCTGCGCATACGGAGCAACACGAGACCTGTCTGCCCCCTGGTCCTCATTCTGCCGGACAGCCCAGAGCTTCCGACCAATCACCACCCACGCCCGACCAGCTGACTAGGCCCACCCTACACCAGGCGAGGGTGCGCGATGGACCGTATGATTGGCTGGGGCGATGACAGCGTACCGAACATCCCTCAGGACGACCACACAGTTTCAGTTGGCACTGTCCCGACTCCCTCATACCACCATCCGCACCAGCATCAACACCACACCCATACGCAGCATCCCCACGCACCGCATCCCTTCTCCCAAGGCCCTGCGCAATCTCAGCATCCTGCCACTGCTGCAGGAGGCTATGGGCATCACAGCTGGCAGACGGTCGCCCCGCCGCCTCCTGTGAATGCCACCACTGCTGTGCCACCGCAGCAACAGGTGGTGCCGCCATCCAGGCCTCAATCGACCATCCCAATTCCTGCCACCACACCCGTCCCCGTCCCTGTGCCCGTATCTCTGCCCACCCCGTCCCAAGCGACATCATCGACGTCTATCTCGCAGCAGCAACAGCAGCAGTCGTCGCAGCAGTCGTCGCAGCAGCAGCAGCAGCAATCGGCGCCCCCGCCGCAGCAAACGCCGACCCACCCGCAGCCAAGACAAACCAAAAAGCGGAAGTTAAACGACCAGCAGAGGCAGCAGCAACAGTCACAACAAGCGTCTGCTGGCTCATCTGCCTCGAATTCCGATAGACTTGGCCTGCTGCAGACCAATCTCCCGTCGCCCGCCCCATCCGCCTCAGTCCCGACGCCGCCGCCTCCTCCAAACCAGCAGTCCTCCCAGCCCACGTCCAACAACGTGGCCTCCTCGAAACAGACCGCCCCCCACAGACACCTCAGAACTGGAGTCTGGCAGGCCCCTCGAGCGCAGCTAGAAGCTCCTCTGCCATGCCTCAATCCCCGGCGCCGACCCTGGCACCTCCTCCCGAGGGCATATACCGCACATTCGAAGACCTCCTTACTGCCGTACAGCGCGTGGCCAAAGATCAGGGCTACGGTGTCGTCAAGCTTCGGTCCAGCAACTACCGCGAGGGCAAGCCGACGCGCTTCGATCTGGTGTGCGACCGCGGAGGGGTGAAATACAGTAGTACTGCGAAGAAGCGCAACCCTAGCACGCGCAAGGTGGACTGCCCGTGGCGCGGGAAGGCCGTGTGCGAAGTCCAGCTGGGCAACCAGTGGCGTTTCGTTGTTCAGGAAGCGCGACACAACCATGAGCCCCGCGTGCCCACTGCGGTCCCGGGACAGGAGAGCAACCCCGTGGCGCAGAGCCTCAGGAGCCTGGTCCACAAGATTGACCGTCTGTCCCATGACACAACCCAGGGTCTCAGCCGGATCGAAAGCCGCCTCGAGAGCATAGAGAAACGTCTAGACGTCTTTGAACAGCACCAACAGAATCAGCAGCACCAGCAGCAGCAACAGCAGCAACAGCAGCAGCAGCAGCAACAGCAGAACCACCAAAACCACATGGTTAACAACCGCGTCCCCATGATGGGCGGTCCGACAATGCTGGACAGCAGAATGCAGCAGGTGGAGGCACGAATCGATGCAATGGAGTCTAGAGGCATCGAGATGTCAATCAGCGACATGGACCCGACGACACGATCGCTGCTCACGGGCTCTGCAATGTAGCCTGCATGAGCTGGGTGCTGCATATCCGGGGCTACTTCCATCACAATGACCGGCTCACCTCGACATCCCGACCGAGTTGTGGTTTCGCTGAGCCGGAAAGGCATCATGACGAGGCTACAGGTCCGCTCGATACTGTGGCCGCTTTCTAGACTGTGGCAGACAGATCTATCACGACGAGCTCTCGCCCTCGACATCTACCAAGACTACCTCACTGCACCTGTACGAACGACACTTGTTACGCAAAGGGGAAAAAACAGCTCAGATCAGATTGTAGGTATCCAGGAGATTGAGGAGTTGTACGGCAGTCTGTTTCCACATGATCCCTTGCCATGTATTTCACAAAGGGGAAGGAGGTTTTCTGCCTTCAGGGCGTTTTCGTATTTGTTTCAGGATAGCGCCTCTTCAGCTCTTGATCCCCCTATGCCGGCCAAGCCGACTTGGGTTTTTTCACCCTGTCATGGCCGAAGCGGAAGCACGACGGTGGGCGCAAGAGCGGCAGATGGTTGACTTGGCCTCTAGCCATGACTACTGGGTGTAGATGTCGGGAGGGTAACCTCATATTTGTACATAGCAGTCAATACGCAGCAATCACCTGCTGTTATCTTAGAGCAAATTGCTGAAGACCATGAAGCCTCTGTAGAATATGTGTCGAGAACGGCCGATGAAGACGCTCCTTGTACTTGTGGCAGTTGCAGTCCCATTGCAGCCCTAGCTTTGGTGAATATCCCGTCTCTAAGGTGTCCTTGCCCGCGTACATATGAATCACATCGATGGCTCAGATTCAGATGTGTGTTCCGAAACGACTCCTTGGGTAGAAGAAATCTTGAGTGCTGAATCTGTAGCCCGGAACAGCACTCTCTGGTGGCGATGCCATGACTGAGCAGCTTGGAAGAGAGTGAAGAGAGGTAGCGTCCCGCGCTCTCCCCCCTCCCTCTCTTTACATTCAGCTTGCGGGATTCGGTCGTACCAGCAGATCCAGCTGTCCGATGCAGATTTCGTACTACTCACTATGCCCGTAGCACTCGAAGTACATGAGTACTTTTGTAGATTACATAGTCCTTAGTAAGATAATCGTACCCGTCAACCAAAAATCAAGCATCTGGGTCCTGGCCCACCCACACTTGACAAGAAAAAGAAAAGGGAAGAAAAACGATCAGAGGTGGGCACTGGTAAACTTCCGGGGACCCCCTTACCTCCATTGGCCCCCTAAGGCGATGCACTAAAATATCAAGTAAGTTACCTAAGTACTTATGTACTTGTGTAGTGTAACAGTGGAACACCACAGAGGACCCCCTGAAGCGCGATCACCAATTGGGCTGTAGGTGATTTGCAATGGATTTGCAATTGCTTTGATAAGCAGCAGTTGGTGGGGTGTCGGGGGCCCTGGGGCCCTGCCTGGCAGTAGTGCCCCCATCTCGGCGACAAATCTGTAGTTCAGACGTCGTGATAATGCGCGGCCCTCCTATGGCTGATTTCTTTCTTTCTTTTGTTCTTTTCTCATCCGATGATAATAGACTACCGCCTTTTACACACAACCTCCTCTGTCGAGATACCCATTCTTCCTTTCTCTCCTTTTTTTCTCCCTAAAAAAATACATTTATATTTCTGGTCTACCTTCTTTAGTTACAAGACCACACGATCTGAATCTGCTCTGCTCCTGTGGGAGAGATCTCATGCACAGTCGCATAGCCAGCCTCGGTTTTGACAGGGCACTCTTCAGATCGCTCGCCACAGGCTCACTGAGAGGCCCAAACCTGCCATCGTCGCTGGAAACCGGGATCAAGTCTACTACTGTAATTATTGGAAGTAGGCAAGAAAGGCACCCTCACCACCCTCGTCACCATAGGTCTTTCTCTATCTCCCAGTGGCAACGACACCGTGACATAGCCAGCATGGCGTCAGCTGCAGAATCATCCACGTGCGGGAGTGTACATGACGAGCCTGTCACTGAAGAGGAGACGGCGCCGCCTACGCTGCCGCCGCTGTCGGCGCATGAGTTCAAGCAGTACAACAGGCTCGCAGAGCACATGGATTACTTTGTACGACATATGAACCCTCTCTCACACACTCTCCCGATCCTGTTCGTTACTGACAGGTTGTCCCCCCCCTACCCCAAAAGCATGAGCACTTCCGCCGCTCCTGGACAACCCTCTACACCGCAGCCTCATCAGGCCGCAGGCCGACCGGCATGGGCCTCAAGCAGTTCATAGACGAAGGGCTCTCGCTCATCAGCTACCTCACGACGCACCACAACATAGAAGAGACGTACATCTTCCCCGTGCTGGCGCGCAAGATGCCCGAGTTCCAGACGGGCGGCAGGGGCGGGCGCAAGGCGGCAGAGCTGCTGCAGCAGCACAAGGAGATCCACAAGGGCATGGACGGCATGGAGGACTACCTGCGCAGGTGCAGGAACGGGGAGGTGGAGCTGGAGATGAGCGTGCTGCGGGCGCAGATGGATACCTGGGGGAGGTGCTGTGGAAGCATCTGGACCAGGAGGTGAGGACGCTGGGGGCGGAGAACGTGAGGCGGTATTTTACGCTGGAGGAGGTCAGGAGGATACCCATGTGAAAGGAGTTCATAATTTGCTTCGTCTTTAGCCGACTTGCACTTTGTAGGCTTGTTTTATGCAGATCAAGGCGCACTGCACACTTGTTGGGGGCCTCTCAGGCAGTGGCATGATCCATCTTTATGACTGCAAATCTTGACAAATCCAGGGATGAGTTGAGTTGAGTTGTAACCAGGACAGGATGGTCACGTATAGTTTTCGGGTGTTAGAATAACGAGAAAATCCTTCATGGTATGTATCTTTTTTTTCTCTTTCTTTTTTTCTTGCAAAGTGTCACATCTGAGCAATGATTTACATACAACAACAGTACAGGGCCTTCAGAGGGACCGACAGTCCGGCGAGGTGGAGCTGACGGCCACCCAAGGGGCTTCCAGCACCGCATTCTTTAGTAGGGCTTATCTTATCAGCACCCACTGCACCTCCCCCAGACTTGACCCCGCGGTCAACCGCAGCATCCTCAGCTCTGAGCTGCTTAGTACTGCTGCCTTAGCACCTATCACCACCGGTGAGATCACCAAACCGTGCCACACACACACACGACGCGCCTCCTCTCATCATCAGAGCTTCTCTGCAAGCCACTACCGACAAAGCCTTGAGCCGCAGTCCCACCCGAACCCTCATTCCTGGTCTACAGGATTCGACCTCTCCAAGTCCTCTCGCCCCCTCTCTCTACCTCATCCCAGGGGACACGCCAGTCGTCATGGAGGCCTCGGCTCTGAAGGGCTGGGAGCTGGAGAACAATGTCAAGCTCGTCGACCCGACCCGCGACTCCCTCTACAACTTCGACAGTGACCGCCAGAAGGTGCTGCGCGCGGCCAAGCCGTGGAGGACGGACCCCAACCACTTCAAGACGGTGCGCATCTCGGCCGTGGCGCTCATCAAGATGGTCATGCACGCCCGGTCCGGCGGCAACATCGAGATCATGGGCCTGATGCAGGGCTTCGTCGAGGAGGGCGCCCTGGTGGTGACGGACGCCTTCCGCCTGCCCGTCGAGGGCACCGAGACCCGCGTCAACGCGCAGGAGGAGGCCAACGAGTACATGGTCAACTTCCCCACGCTGGCCCGCGAGCAGGGCGCCCGCCAGGAGAACATCCTGGGCTGGTACCACAGCCACCCGGGCTACGGCTGCTGGCTGTCGGGCATCGACGTCGCCACCCAGCACAACTGGCAGACCTTTGAGGACCCCTTCGTCGCCGTCGTCATCGACCCCCACCGCACCATCAGCGCCGGCAAGGTCGAGATCGGCGCCTTCAGGACCTACCCCGAGAACTACAAGCCCACCGGCGCCGTCGGCTCCGACGGCTACCAGACCGTGCCCATGGCCAAGGCCGAGGACTTTGGCGCCCACGCCGACCGCTACTACAGCCTCGACGTCGAGACCTTCAAGAGCACCCTCGAGTCCCAGCTGCTCGACCTGCTGTGGAACAAGTACTGGGTCCAGACCCTCTCCGCGAACCCCCTCGTCACCAACCGCGACTACGGCACCAGGCAGCTGTTCGACCTGGCCTCCAAGGCCAGCGAGCTCACCAGGGACCTGCAGCGCAAGACCCGCGCCCACCCGCAGATGGACGTCTACCTCACCGGCTCCGCCGGCGGCGCGAGCATCGCTGCCGTCAACCAGAACCTCGACAAGCTGGCCAGGGACAGCAGGCAGATCGCCGCCAAGGAGGAGACCGGCCTGATGGCTGTGCGCGTCAAGGCTAAGATCTTTAACGGGTTGGAGGGTGATTTTTGAGTCTTTTATGGGGGCATCATTTCTGCGGTTTGATTTTGTCGGGAGTTGGGAGACAAAAAATCATGCTACGATACCATCCTTTCTTCTTGCCTTTTTTGAGAGAGAGAGAGAGAGAGCACATTATCGATGGACAGGGTTTTATAAGGGAATGCACCGAATCATTCGAAGGCTTATTTCTGCACCGGAGGCACTGCATAGATGGCGTTCAGAGGGATTGATTGAAGCAGGGTTCTTTTTCTTCATTAATGTATTGCCATCTTCCACATCCATAATCATATGTGCCAGGCGATGCAGTGGAGCAGCAATAGTGCCCGTATACACATGTCCACTGGCTTGGGCCGAGATCATGAAAACTCTCGATCCCGCCTCGCCCACGAAGCCACTCTTTCTTCTATCTCTTTGGCACTCACAGCATCCTCCTCCTCGAGCTCCTTGCGTGCCCTACGCTCGCGCCGATCGGCCTCTATATGATTTACAGCAGAGAGGATATCCTCAAACTGCTCTGCCGAGCGGTTGCTCATCGCCCTGGAAATGCCGCCGACAGCCGGCCCCGTAAACATCGGGCCCTGCCTGCGCGTGGCCGTCAACTCTCGGAGCTGCCCGTATAATTGGTAGCGTTCTTGGCGTTGTGGTGTCTTGTCTGTAGCCGACTGATCTGGGGACTGGTCTTCGGCTCCCTTCTTCATCGGCCTGCGGTTTGCGATCTGGATCTGTCGGATATGTGTTGTGAGGTCTGGGACCGGCGAGGCTGGCAAGAATGGCCCGCGCTTTCCAGGTCCTTGGGGTTCCAGAGGCGCTTCAGGCTTTGATGGGCTCTGCTTCGGAGCCTGCTGGCTGCTGCTGTCCGCTTCTGGGCGCAGCTTGAGGTGACGGGTGGCGTGCTTCCACTCGTCAAACGGCAGAAAGGCCGGTGCGCGCTCGACTTCCTTGGGTGATCTCTTGACGGGCGGAGGAGGCTTAGCGGCGGACACAAACGGTCCCTTAGGCTCATCCTGCGGCGGAGGGCTCTGCTTCAGCTCGGCGCCTGGTATCACCTCGACGTTCCGGGCTTCGATCTCCTGGGAGTAGCTTTTGAGGTCCTCGTACTCTTCAACGTCATCCTCGTCGGATCCTGGTCTGATGTATCGATGGTGTACCCGCCTGGCAAGCCGCTCCTGTTCTGCCATCTTGATCCCATTCTTGATCCTGTCTTCTTGGTGCGCAGCCGAGATCCTCGCGTTCTTGAGGCGCCGGAGCGATTCCTCCCGTCCCCACAACACCATCATCGGCACGATGGGCAGCCCTGACCTGTTGTTGAGTAGCGCCCACCGCATGAACTTCCACCCGGCGCTCTGGTCGACCAGCTGATCCTTCTTGGTGTCGTAGAACTGGATGGACATTGCAAGCCGCTTCACAACGGTACCTAGGGTCTCTTCGTTCCAGTCCTCGGCCTCAATCTGCTTCAGCTCGAGCCTGAACCAGAGAAACACCTTGGAGATATCCGCATTGGCGAGGGATTTCTTGCCCTTGTCGATCTTGACGCGGGCCACGCTCTCCTGAAGCTCGAGAAAACTTTTCTTGAGGGCCACCTTCGAGATGGGGTAAAAGGCGAAGATGTTGTCGTAGAGGAACTGGATAGGGTCGTCCAGGGATCCCTTCCAGTTCTTGAGAACCGTGAGTACGTCGTCTTCGGTTATGCCGTCTTGAAATAGAACGCGGTCGCTGATATTCTGACAGATGTCGCGCACTTCGTCGTTGACAGGACTCGGGTCACTACGATTTTTCTCGAGCTGAGCGTCGAATTTCTGCATCTCATCCATTATGGGCTTGACAATGTTCCTGCGCAGCGCCTCGGGGTTCGCAATGTCCCCAGAGACCAGACCACGAGTGAACTTGGTCTGGAAGAATTTCAGCTTGGCCAGGTCCACAACGATATCGCCTCGGGTGAATTTCAAGGTAAACTGCTCCCTGGTTAGCATGGTCTGCTCTGTTCTTCCTCCAAGCACAGACAGGTGTGGTCGTCAACTCACGTTCTTCTTCATGTCGTCCAGAGTCAGAACCCCTTGCTTGTTTAGATGCCGGTTGTTTTGCAGGTTGGGATCCCAACCAAGCAGGGAGGAGTAGTTCAACAGGGCCTCTGGCATGATCTTGTTGGCCCGGTAGACACTTATGCCGATATTGTCAATGTCTCGTTTGCTCAACTTCTGCCGTTGTGAGTCAACAAGAAGACCCACGTGGGCAAATTTGGGAGATTGCCACCCAAAGGCATTGTACAGTTCGACATGTTTTGGTGTTGAGATCAGCCATTCCTGCGGCAGGTCAGCATCGTACTCTTACAACAGCTCTTCGACGATAGACATACCGCACCACGAATGACGTGCGTGATCTTCATGAAATGATCGTCAATCACATTGGCAAAGTGATACGTCGGATAACCATCGCTCTTCATGATGATGAAGTTGTCCTCGCGCTCATTCTTCTTGTAGGCACCATACACCAGGTCTGGGGCGGAGACGGGTACCTCTGCCGCCTTGAACCGGATGGTGTGTGGCTCGCCGTTTGCTGCTCGCCTGTCGGACTCGGATCTGCTGATGCCCATGCAGGTCCCTGGGTAGTGAGCCGCAGCCCCTCTGGCGGTGGCCTGCTTGACGTTGAACTCGAGGTCCTCCTGCGTACAGAAGCACCGAAAAGCACGATCGCTCTCCAGGAGAGACTCTGCATGTTGTTTGTACAAGTCGAGACGATCAGACTGCGAAGGGCGTTAGCGATATACCAACAAGGCTTTTCAAGGAAGGGCGAAGCATCGCGCGCAACACACCTGCTTATATGGACCGAAGGGGCCACCCTTATCCGGGCCTGTGGAAAGACGATGAGTTTCACAAATTCCAAAATAGCTTCGACAAACATAAAAGACGTACCCTCATCCCATTCAAGACCTGCCCAGGTCAAGTCATCGTACAGTCGTGACTCCGAGTCTGCCACGAAGCGGGTCTACACATAATCGTCAGCGACCGGACCAACGAGGAAAAAAATTCGCCAAAATTCCACATCGTCTCCTCACCTGATCAGTATCCTCAAGCCTGATGATGAACTGGCCGCCCGTCGCCTGCGCTAGGAGGTAGTTGTACAGAGCTGTCCGCAGTGACCCGAGGTGTAGGTATCCCGTTGGCGACGGCGCAAACCTCGTTCGTGCAGGCGTCTTTGGCAGGGCCCATGCGGGCTCCCCTTGCAGCTTAGGCTTCCCTATCAGGGCGTAATGGCGCACCTGATGGAGCCGTGATGAGAGGCATCTCGTGTATAGAGGCCTCCGTAAGAGCAGTAGGCCGCTCATGTCTCATGGGTGCGGGTCATGGGGACCGTGGAACAGGAGGATGGATCATTATTCTGCAAAAAGATGTTGGTCTGGGATGAAGAAAAAGCTCGGTAAGGTGATCTGCTAATGTGAAATTGGCACTAACTGTCGGCCTGCGAAAATAGGCGAGTTATTGTTAGACACAAGAGGCAGTAGCGACTGAGGCCCAACTCGACGCAATAAATGGTTATTACAAGCTGTAGATGACAAAAATTTAGATTTAAACCAGGACTTGATCACTATGTTTCCTATGCCACATGCTACTGTTTGAACACTGCTCTTTAGCAGTTGGCAAGAACGTCTTGTAGACTTCGAATCCGATTTGATGCTCGATGGATCAATCGGCTTGCACCCATGGCAATGGCTCGGTCGCCAAGTGTAGACTAGCGCAGAGGGCTGGCAGAAACTGGCGTTATACCACATCTAGAAGGCGGTCAGCCGCTGGCGCAGGTGGACCGTGCACCTACAGCTACCACTATATAATCCCGCTCCCCTCCCGGCCTTTTCAGTTTACTTTTCTTTTCTCTTCTCTTCAGCTCTCTTTGCCTGTTAGTACCCAGCCCCCAAGGTTTCCACTGGATGGTCGACTGATGCTGACAACTTCCGAAAACAGTTTGGCTTAGATCAAGTGTAGTATCTGTTCTTTTCAGTTTAATCTCTGAAAGCATTCTACGGAATGCAATCGTGATTATTCTAATTTTTGTCTTTCGGAGGATGATCCTCTGGGCTTGCCCATGGTCAACCTCCACAGTGTCCTCTCTACCACACTGCCTGAGAGTGACGCGAACACTTTTTTTCATTGCAGTCGTTTGGCTTGCCAGCGATGCGAAGAAGAAATGACCCTCACAGCTTGACATGTTGTAGTTTCCAGCAGTCCTTTGTGTTGATGCTCGCTACCTTTTGATTTTTTACGCGTCAGGATCTACGCGCGTTCCAAACTTTCTCAAGCCTACCTACAGCCGCCGCATGGTCACCCCAGCGCAGTGAGTGTACTATGTAACGCGGTCTGCCTTCCCAGCACAGCGTAAACACCTGTCTTCGAGGCTTACTTGACGATGGAGCCTCCATGAGTGAGCGAGCGCAGCCTGATGTGCTCCTGGTTTCTCTGCAATGTGCACATTCGACTTTCGCTTCCCTCCCACGTTCGAGGATTTGGTAAGTGTGCAACGCTTCAAGTTCAGGAAAAAGCAGAAGGGATCTGGCGGGCCGTATGCCCTCTTGCAAAAGCAATAGCTCCAGCCAAGACATACGTCGACCTTTTTGCTTTTCTCCTTATTTGGTATACTGAGCAGCGTCATGGAAAGTTGAGTTGGCAAGTTGATCCATGCTTACTGCCAGGTTAAGAAGTACCCAGTGGCCAAGTAGGTGTAACACTACTTACTTGGTGGTGCTGCTGCGTGGTGTGGCATACACCTGGGCACGTCCAACAGGCACCAGTACAGCTGGCGCAGTGTGTGAAAATCTGCTGCAGCGGCTTGTTGGAGGGGCAATGCGCTGTGTCTGCGCTCCCGTCGTCTAGTTTACTGCTGATAAACCCAACATCCTACCCTCAACAACATATTTTGCTCTCTCCTGGTGTTTTCCAGCCAATCACTCGAACCTGCCCTGCCACCCGTCTCTAATTCCCAATCGTTGTCGTTTTGTGACACATCGAAAAAATCGTTGCAGGCAGCCTGTCTCGACCTGGTCACAACCTGCCCCGCATAACCCACCAGGAACTCAACTCAACAGCCTTCGATTTTGCTCTCCTCAATTTTCCCCCGACCAAAATTTTTTGGACTTTTTCCATCACCACAATATTGCTGAGAATATTTTGAGCCATGGACAGCGACGGGCCAACAGGCGCAGGGGATGCTGATCTCTACGGTGAGGCTATCCAGGACTGCGGGGCCCTGGTCCCAAAGAGCATTAACTGACCCCCAAGACAGAGCTGCTCGGGGTGGACAAGAGCGCAACCCCAGATCAGATCAAGAAGGCCTACAGAAAGGTGCGCAGATAATCCTTCCCCCTCCTCTCCACGACCAGCCCTTGTTCCGCGAAAGGAAACAGTACGCTCACAACTTGACTCCTGCCAGGCCGCCCTGCAACATCACCCAGACAAGGTCCCAGAAGACCGCCGCGAAGAAGCCGAAGCCAAGTTCAAGGCTGCCACCCAGGCCTACGAGATCCTCCGCGATGAAGAGAAGCGTGAAGCATACGACCAATACGGCATGGCAGCCTTCGACCCCTCCCGCGGCGGAGGACCCGGAGGTGCCGGCGTCGACCTGAACGACATCCTCGCGCAGATGTTCGGCATGGACGTGGGCGGCGGCGGCGGACCCGGCGGACCCAGACGACCACGCCGCGGCCCCGACGAGGAGCAGCACTACAAGGTGACACTGGAGGAGCTGTACAAGGGCAAGACGGTCAAGTTCTCAGCCAACAAGAAGGTCATATGCTCCACGTGCAAGGGCACCGGCGCCAAGGAGAAGGTCAAGCCGCAGTCCTGTGACCGCTGCAAGGGAAACGGCTTCCAGGAGGCTTTTCAGCAGATCGGCCCCGGCATGGTCCGCCGCGCACACGTGCAGTGCGACCACTGTCAGGGCACCGGCATGTACTACAAGGAGAAGGACCGGTGCAAGAAGTGCAAGGGCAAGCGCATCAATGATGAGATCAAGCCCGTCGAGATCTACATCCCGCGTGGTGCCATGCAGGGCGAGAAGATCGCACTGGAGGGTGAGGCGGACCAGTTCCCCGACCAGACACCGGGCGACATCATCTTCACGCTGGTGGAGGAGCCCCACGATGTGTTCACGCGCGTCGGGGCCGACTTGTCCGCAGAGCTGAACGTCACCCTGGCCGAGTCGCTGTCCGGCTTCTCAAGAGTCGTCCTGAAGCACCTCGACGGGCGTGGCATCCACATCGAGTATCCTCGTGGCAAGATCCTGCGGCCGGGCGATGTGATCAAGGTAGAGGGCGAGGGCATGCCGATGAAGAGGAGTGATGCCAAGGGTGATCTCTACCTCGTCGCAAAGATTGACTTTCCCGAGGACGGCTGGCTCAGCGATGATGCGTCGTATGACGCCTTGCAGAAGCTGCTGCCACAACCTGCGCCTGCAATCGAGGCCGAGGAGATCGATGAGGTGGAGTACGAGGAAGATGCCGATCTTGATGAGGCAAGCATGAACCCCCCCCCCCATCCCGTCGCATCGATCCACACACCATGTTCCTCGCCTATGATGCTAACCAAAGTTTCAACAGATGGGCGCTCACTCAGGAGATCCACGGTTTGGAGGAGGTGACTGGGAAGATATGGACGCTGATGAGGAGGGCGCCACTCAGTGTGCCACGCAATAAAGAGGCGTCCCGCGACGCAAAAAGACTTTCTCACGATTATGAAGACTACAGAAGGGTCAGGCATTCTTGCGTCAAGACCATAGGATAGTTTGTTTTTGGCTGCATCTCCTTAGACGACAACCGACATTTGGTTGTTGGTGGACATAAAAGAAATGGAAATGGGCGGCCTTCAATGCTTCTCTCTGAACGACACTTGGTTTCTAGAGCAAAATTCTGTTCAATCATGCAGTGATACTTTTGATATTATCGTATTTGGATATCTAGGCTCAACTCTTCGCACGCCGCCCTGGTGCGGTGGCAATGGGTACTCTGAAGGAAGCTCTGCTATTTTTTTTCTCCGTCCGTCTCACCCGGGGAGGAGGGGCCGGCGGCTTCGACCATGAGAAGTACTTTGTAGCAAGAAGGACACGGAAGCAACAGGAACGTATACACGGGCTTGAGAAATACAATCTTTGAACAACACACATACAGACAATGGAGATCAAATATTGATTCAATCAAAATGTTAATGTTGATTTGGAATTCCGTTCCTCGAATAATTCTGAGAAGGAGGGAGATCGAGTCGACATCACAGCCGTCTTGCCGAGAAGCTAAGAGGCTCTCCAGTCCGGTCCACGTGACTTTGTGGCGGTGGTGTGGCTAGTGCAATTTTTCGATCTCGCACTGGCTTTTCGCTGCAACTCCGCGAAAACTTCCCAACCTGCCCCAGCCGGATCTCAATCGAAGACGTCCCCTTCTTTTCCTCACTAACCGCCATCCCCAGCAACCGCATCAAAATCAGTCAAGGTACGTCGAAATATTGTTCCTGCCATCGATACTTCTTCTTGAACTCTTTTTTTTCTTTGCGATACTAACAATCATTCAAGATGGTTGCCGCAAAGAAGCACGTTCCCATCGTCAAGAAGCGTACGTACCAAAACGACCGAAAAAAAAGTTCCTCCCTCCCAGTTACGAACCTCTCTCCACGACGGCGTTTGACGACGACGACAACGGCAAACGACAACAAACACGATCACTCTCGAGCCAATGCAGAATCTCCGTCGTCATCGTCGTCGTCGTGCCGCCGATCATACTCCCAATCATCAATTCACGTGTGCATGGATAGTGGGGCAAATATATTGACGAACATTGTCTGTTTGTAGGCACCAAGCTCTTCAACCGCCACCAGAGTGACCGTTTCAAGTGCCTTGACCGATCATGGCGCAAGCCCAAGGGTATTGACAACCGTGTCCGCCGTCGGTTCAGGGGCAACATCGCCATGCCCTCGGTATGTTTTCCCCGAAGAACGATGATACAGAACACCATTCGAGGATCCCACGAAATCCCAGCCACGCTAGAAAATCCCCGCCTGTGAGCTGGATCAGGAGAGGCTGACTGGTTGTGATTTTCCACGTACGCAGATCGGCTATGGCTCCAACAAGAAGACCCGCCACATGATGCCCTCCGGCCACAAGGCCTTCCTCGTCAGCAACACCAAGGACGTTGAGCTGCTGCTGATGCACAACCGCACCTACGCCGCTGAGTATGTCATTTACGATCCATTACCTCGACTCTCAAGAGACGAGACAAGGCCTGGTGGGTTCAGGAAGACAGAGGGACGCTGACTGTTGTATGATAATAGGATCGCCCACAACGTCTCGTCCAGAAAGCGCATCGACATCATCGCCCGCGCGAAGCAGCTGGGCGTCAAGGTCACCAACCCCAAGGCCAAGGTCACCACCGAGGTGTAAGCGGTCTACGGCGGTTGTTCTCGTTTTTCTCCTCGGCGAATGCATGGGATACGGTCTGCTTTTGGTGTCTTGCGGGAAAAGGACAGACAGCACGCACAGCTACTCCAATAACCTTTGGGAGGGTAGATGAGTGGAATGAATTGAAAGAGAAGAGTGTTCCGTTCTGCGAAAAGGCGGCCCTGCGGCCCTAGAGTCGATTCGGTCCTGCGGTGGCTATGTTGGCATGTGCGAGTTAGCATCAGCCGGAAAAATTAAAAAAATCTTCGCACGATACCGATCCGCTCTTATCGATGTTGCCCGAGGTCTCTTCTGTGACAGCATGAAGTGCAGTCAAGCACAGAATTCGGAGTCGGTCCTGCACGTGGACAGCCTCTTGTCTCTGTTTCGATGAACGGCGGCGGGCTCCTTGAACTCTCAATACGGCCAGGCCCTGTAGAGTAAAGATGCGGTGAAGCCTTTCACGACTTGACCGAGTGGCCAGCCAAGGATGAATGTTCTCGCGTCTCTAATACCTCATGAGGATGCCCCGAAAGTTGTCGACTACAGAAGCGTTCTACTTAGACCCAGTAGGAACCTCGACAAAGATTGAATAGTTCAGCCCAATCCGCCTCATAACAGAATCAGAAAGCCTTCTCGACTCGTTATGATGTCTGCGTAGGCGATGGGACAAGCAAGACATCGAGGCACGTATTTCGCAGTATTACTCATCAGCCTGTATTGAGGGCCAAGGTTCGTTGCTCTATACTGGTGTTTCCGAAGGCACTTGGCCCTGTTGTGGTTTTCTTCACATGCGTCGCGATGCAGGTCTCGAGGGTCCTGCGTCTCCAAAGCCCTGACCACTTTCTTCAGATCTCCTGACAACTGTGAGAGGCAGGTCGTTTTGATGATGAGCCTCTGCAAATGGATCACGCAACTAAATTCTTAGCCGAACAGAAGAGCAAAAAAATAAAAATAAAATAAAATTGTCGTCAAACTTTGCGACAAAGACTACGACCGGCCTGCCCAATCGAGATAGTCCAAGACAACTCCCGTTGCTAGCCGCCTCACCGAGTTTGACGGTGGCGTGTGCTGTCAAGCCATATATTTCCTTCTTTACCGCCTCAGATTGTTCCTTCTTCTCGTTATGTAAAAGGGCAACGCACTGACTAGCAGACCGTTCAAAACGTGCTCTTCGGCGCTCTCCACCCCTCTTTTCCTTCTATTTCTTATACCATCCCAAGCAACTTAAGTAGACTTCCACGAGTGAAGGATTGAACCAAGCCGAGGCATCATCCTATAGTACAATCCCTCGACTTTGACACGGCAGTACCGACCTCGACTTGGACATCCTCGACTGTGCTTTGGTCCACGACGACGACGACGCCAAGATGGTAACAACGAATGGAACCTCCACCAATGGAGTGCACGCCGCCGGCGAGATAGGCGCTGTCGATGCGACCAAGCTGATCGGGCACACGCCGCTCGTCCGGCTGAACAAGATTCCTCAGTCGCTGGGGATCAAGGCCAAGGTCTACGCGAAAGTCGAGCTGTTCAACGCCGGCGGTAGTGTCAAGGACCGCATAGCCCTCAGGATGATCGAGGAGGCAGAGAAGAGCGGCAGGATAAAGCCAGGTGATACGCTGATCGAGCCGACCAGTGGGAATACGTAAGTTGTCGACTTTCTCCCTTTGAGTTTTCTTCTTCCCTTCCTATTCTTTCTTGGCCCCTTTAAAGGGGAAAAAAGAAAGAAAGAAAGAAAGAAACAAAAAAGGAGGAGATTCCAAGTACGATACCCAAGAGGAGGAGTGGTGCTGACCGCCTTTACACACATGATAGCGGAATCGGTCTGGCGCTCGTGGGCGCCATCAAGGGCTACAAGACGATCATCACGCTTCCCGAGAAGATGTCGGCCGAGAAGGTGTCGGTGCTGCGCGCACTCGGCGCCACCATCATCCGCACGCCAACCCAGGCCGCCTGGGACAGTCCCGAGTCGCACATTGGCGTCGCCCGCCGGCTGCAGAAGGAGATTCCCCGGGCGCACATCCTCGACCAGTACACCAACGTCGACAACCCCCGCGCGCACGAGTTTGGCACCGCCGAGGAGATTTGGGAGCAGACCAACGGCACCGTGACGGCGATCGTGGCCGGTGCAGGCACGGGCGGCACGGTCAGCGGTATCGCCAAGGGCATCAAGAAGCACAACCCAGCCGTCAAGATCATCGCTGCGGACCCGTTCGGCAGCATCCTTGCCCTGCCGGAGAGCCTGAATCAGGGCGAGCTGGCCAACATCCCGTACAAGGTGGAAGGCATCGGGTACGACTTCATTCCGGACGTGCTCGACCGCCAGATGGTGGACAAGTGGTACAAGACGGAGGACCGCGAGTCGTTCATGTTTGCGCGCAGGCTGATCGCGGAGGAGGGTCTGCTGGTCGGCGGATCCTCGGGCTCCGCGATGGCGGCCATGGTGCGCGCCGTGGCGGACCTGAACCTGGGCGAGGACGACACCATCGTGGTCGTCCTCCCCGATAGCATCAGGAGCTACCTGTCCAAGTTCGCCGACGACGACTGGCTCGCCGCCAACGACCTGCTGCCGTCCGTCAACGGCGCCGAGGTCGAAGCCGCGGCGCAGAAGAAGCGGCGCGCCAGCGACCCGTACGGCGGCGAGACGATCCGCTCCCTCCGCCTGAAGCCCGTCACCAGCGTGCTCAGCACGCAGCTGTGCTCCGAGGCCATCGAAACCATGCGCGACAAGGGCTTCGACCAGCTGCCCGTGCTGTCGCCCACCGGCGGGCGGCTCGTCGGGCTCGTGACCCTGGGCAACCTCCTGTCGTACATCTCGCGCGGGCGCGCCAGCGCCGTCAGCCCCGTCAGCGATGTCATGTTTGACTTTGGCAAGATCGACGAGGTGGTAACGGACCCCCGCGACATCCTCACGGCCGAGGAGGCCTCGAGCAGGAACAAGAAGAAGAGGCACTTTGTCGAGATCACCTTGGACACGCCGCTGACTGTGCTGAGCAAGTTCCTCGAGTACAACAGCGCCGCGGTCGTGACGGACAGCAGGAAGGACGAGGGCGGCGAGGGCAAGAAGCCCGTTGCCGTCGTGACCAAGGTGGACCTGCTGACGCACATGATGGCGGAGAGCAAGCGGTCTTCTTCGGGGACGGGGACTCCCAACTGAGCAAGACGCTTACATATCTTGGATATTATCTATGCATTGACTGGTGTTCTGGGGCAGAGAGGGTTTTTCATCTCATGGTCCGCTTTTCAATATTGCGCAAGGCCCTTCCTTACCTTGTGTGTGGTTCTTAGATTGATATATTAGATGCATAGACTCAACATCTATGGGCTTCGGGGCTCAAAACGAAGATAGATTTAACCATGTAGGAGGGGGAGGGGAGGGCAAATACCAACAAAGCGGTCATGCTTTTTCTTCTCCCAACTCTCTCTTCACAGGTATTCGTGACTGGGCGTAAGTCGGCAATATGGTGTGGAGATGCTCAGGAGGAAGTGACACGTTTGACTGGATTATCATTATACTGATGTGGAAGTTTGGTGGACCAACAACCCCTAAGGCTGTCGGGGGTACTTTATATCGAGACGAGTTCATAGCTTGTTCCCAACCCAAGCCCACCACCTGTCCACGTTCGGCTTGTCCCCAAGAACCGCACCGCCTTCCACATCCACATCAATATCAAACTCGCGCATCTGTTCAAACTTGAACTCGTCACTGCCATACTCGCCCAGCCAGTCGTCAGCCTCATCCGCGCCGCCGCCGATATCGTCCGCGCCGACGCCCGAGTCCAGCAGGCCCTTGCTCCTGGTCCTCCGTATCCTGCCGAGCTCCTTCTCGAGGTTGGTCTTGGCGAGCTTTGCGGGCAGCGCCGTGAACAGGTCCGTCTTGTTGGCCGCGACCAGCACCGGGATGGTATACGGCGCCTTGCTCGTCTTGGTGGACCCCATGCGCTTCTGCAGCCGGAGGAGGACGTCGTACAGGTAGGCCGCAGTGTCGGCCAGGACGTTGGGCTCCGAGAGGGCGGCCGCGTCGACCACGAACACCACAGCCTTGAGCTTGGTAGACTGGGTGCCCTCGGGGGTGAGCCGGCCATAGGCGTAGTGCCGCAGCTTGCCATGGCCCGGGGTGTCGACCATCAGGAACCGGACGGCGGTGGCGCCCGTGGCGTCGAGGTCGTCGCGGTACGACGAGGTGCGGCCCTCGTCGATGGCGAGCTCGGTCGTGGACCAGGTCTGCGAGGTGTGCGTCTCGGAGGGGGTGGCGCGGCGCTCGAGGAGGGTGTGGAGGGTCGTCTTGCCGGCGCCGCTGGGGCCCACGAGCAGGACAGACGGGAGCACGGTGTAGGTGGCTGCCTGTGTGAACCAGAAGTGCATCAGGAGGGGCATGAGGAGCACGATGAGCCCGCCGATGATGAAGACGGGCGCCGAGGGGGTCATGATGACCTCGACAAAGTTCTTGAGGTGGTCCATGGTGTCGAAGAGATGCGAGTGGGCGGGCGGCGAGCGGTGCTGCTGCTCTTGGTCTGCGCCGGCTTGACGCTGCTGAGATATGTGTCCTTCGTGGACGAGCTATCCTTTCTCTCTTCTATCTCCCTGTCTCTCTCTGTCTCTGGTCTTGCTCTCTCGCTCTCTCTCGTGTCTCTCTGGAGATGGGAAGAGGGACGAGAGCGATTAATAGAGAAGGACAACCCAAGGTAGAAAAAGGATGTCTCCCGTGTCGTACGGCCGTGGCCTCGTGGGGTGACCTGAGGCTCGTACGTTCGTGTCTCCTCGGGGGATTTCTTGACAGTGGACCGCGTCCAACGCTGGAGATGGAGATCTCAGGGAAAAGCGGGCCTGCAGCTGCTGTGGTCGAGAAGGAGGGGAAGAAAAATAAAATGAAATAAGGACCAGCAGGAGACACACACACACACAGCAGTGCAGCGAGAGCAGGGGGTGGGCCGTTTTAGCTTGATCAAGGTTTCAAGCTTTCAAGCTTTCCAACTCAGCGGGTTGCAGGCCTGCAGCCCCCAACGTTGCGCGCCAACAAGACCCCAACAGGACAGGGGCTCCTCCCCAGACACCCCTACCACTAAGTATGCACACCCATAACCGCTGCTGCAGGTGGACCTAAAATCATCATGGCTGTGCTGCTTGCCTCTCTGCCAACAACGGCTCCTACGGCAAAGTCCTGGCTCACCGGTTTCGTCGCAGCACACCTTTTGCATTCGCTTTCTGATGCCACCTAATTCTTACTTCTCAGTGTCCTTGGACAGGCCCGAAACTCTTTAACCCCCATTCCTGCTGGCGTGCCTCAAGCTGTTGTCTTTCCTCCTGTGTGTGCATGACTAGCTTGTGGTGAAGAAGGCAACCTACGTCAGTCTTGAATCTCGACACCGCGACTCCCAGTCTCGAACCGCTCTCGAGAGCAACTCCCACGTACTATTTCTCGGCCCGTCCCCTCCAGACCCCCAGAGACCGATTCGAAGGTCGATCGATTCATCTGTCAGGAATGGCGAGCAAGGAGGGACCGGGCTCGGGCGCGCCCATACAGCCATCCGCCAAGGGCACCAAGGCAGACCCTCAGGTCAGCTCAGATGTGGAAATGGGTTCTCTTGGTAACGGTAACGCCAACGGCGCCGAGCCGCAGATGGACATTATGCATATGGCCAGGATAGGGGGACATCGCGGCAATGGAGAAGCTGTTCGAGACCAAAGAGTATGATGCGACATACTGTGACGACGAGGGCATCACTGCATTACACGTACGCCTGCCCCTAGCAACCCTACCAACATCTGTCGTCGCCGGTGAGGGCTGGGCCGATCTGACCTTTGTTGCTAATTCTCTTTTTCTTCTGTAGTGGGCTGCGATCAACAACCAGTATGCCATGTGCAAGTTCCTCATCGAGAAGGGTGCCGAGATAAACAAGAAGGGAGGAGAGTCGGTCGCCACCGCACTCCAGTGGGCAGCCCAGCGATGCCACTACTACACCGTCCACCTGCTGCTCCAGCACGGCGCCGACCCGCTCATCACCGACGCACAAGGATACAACACGCTGCATACAAGTACCTTCAACGGCAATGTGCTGCTGCTGACGCTGCTGCTTCATACCGGCATCCCCGTGGACGTCCTCGACAGCTTTGGCCACACCGGGCTCATGTGGGCCGCGTATAAGGGTTTTCCGGCCTGCGTCGACCTGTACTTGAGATGGGGCGCGAATGTCCATGCGGCGGACGAGCAGGGCTTCACGGCCCTGCACTGGGCGCTGGTTAAGGGCAGCCCGGGTTGCATACAGAAACTCATCGAGTACGGCGCGGACCGCTTCGCCAAGACGAACACGGGCAAGACGCCCGCCATCACAGCTCAGGAGCTCAACACGCTCCCGGCATGGCGTAAGGCGCTGACGGAGAGCGGCTACGACGAGGATGGGCACGCAGTCACGCCGACCTTCCCCGGGGCCAGCTACCTCATCAAGAACAAGAAGGAGTTTGTCACCAGATTCACATTCTTGTGGCCCCTGTTGATTCTCTGGAGCATGGTATTCATCCTGTCCAAATTCCCAGCCCTCTTTGGTTTTCCTCTTGCACTGGCTGTGGCGTATGGACTACAATCCGTTTCGAAGCATGTTCTCACGTATGCGCCGGCTGATATGAGGCAGCTCACGCGGACGGTATGTATGCCCTCCTGTATTTGGGATCCGAGGTTGTCTCTGCTGACTTTCATGTATAACAAAGCCCTGGATGGCGGGAATCTTCTCAGCATCTTTGTTTCTGGTCGGCGCGACTTGGTTCTTTGCGGTCCTGCCCAGCACGACATTCCGAGCTGGTAAAGTCTCAACCTCTATATCTTATGTGTGTGTGTGCGTGTAACAAGAGGATATGTCTAACTTTTGTGTGCAGATGCCGAACACCGGCAACTTTTCAAGAATCTGTGCTTCGTGACATTCTATAGCATGTGTGCTTGGTTCTACTACCTGTGCATGGCCTACGATCCCGGTTTTGTGCCCAAGATGAACGGCATTGCAGAGCAGAAGATTGTCATCGACGAGCTGATCAGCCTCTGGAAGTACGATGAGGCCAACTTCTGCGTGCAGTGCATGATCCGGACGCCTCTGAGAAGCAAGCACTGTCGGAGATGCCAGCGGTGCGTTGCACGACACGACCAGTAAGTATCTTCCAAACAGAAAAAGAAAGAAAAAAATCGTGCTGTATATTAGACCACCCTGACTAACTCTCGGCCATAGCCACTGCCCATGGGTATACAACTGTGTCGGCGTCAACAACCACAGACACTTCTTCCTCTACCTCATTAATCTTACGCTAGGCATCTTGAGCCTGGACCTTGTCGTATATGACTACTACGCCGCCGTCATGACCACTGCGTCCAAAGAATGCAGCTTATTCGGGCCTGGCATCTGTCAGATTGTCAACGCCGACACCTTCACCCTGCTTGTCACTATATGGGCGAACCTGCAGCTGACCTGGGTCGGCATGCTGCTCTTTGTACAGTTTGTCCAGGTCGCGACGGCCATGACGACGTACGAGAACATGTTCGGCGTGAACTCGGCCACTGCCAGCTCTCTCACCTCGGCCTTCACCTCGACCGGCGCACCTCTGGACCCTGGAAGCCTGCCACCGTCCGGGTCGTCGGCCCAACCGGATGCCGGCGCTGGACATGGCCATGGCCATAAGCATGGCGGCGGCGGCGGCGGCATGCTCACGCTGATGAGCAAGGTGCTCGGCGTCGACACATTCATCGAGACCGCGACTGGTCGCGGCGCTGCCGCAGGCGGCAACACCAGGAGAAAGAAGGCCAAGAACCCTTACAGCAACGGGTGTCTCACGAACTGCAAGGATTTCTGGTGCGACTCTGCGCCCCTGTTCAAGCAGCGTGAGAACGGCACCGCGATGCTCAGCGGCCACGTGATCAACTATACCGAGATTTACGAGACCCCAAGTCTCATGCAGATGACCGGCCGGGGCAGTGATCGGAGGGGTGTGTACGAGGCTGTTGCTGGCGAGGAGGTCTAATCTCTCTCCCTCTGCCCCCATTTCTTCAGTCTCACGAGGGAGGGGCGCAATGATGTCAACTTGCTTCCTGGGTATAAACATATAAACATGTATATGTGTAGACTTGGGCACAATCAGTCTTTTGGATCTCAAAACAAGGCGAAACTGGACCAGGGGCCCTTCGAGGCTGGAGTCTGTATATCATCATGACGGGTGTCTTTGTGCATGGCTTCAGGACCAATGGTTGGTTGGGGCTGGTTTCCTTCAAGGCTTGATGACTTTTCGAATGAGGTAATTGACCTGAGGGCTGGATGAGACAATGTATGTGTATGATGAGAAGGAAATGCATGTAGAAATTAAACCAAAAATGAATTGGATGTTTGGGGAGATGAACTTGTCCTCTGTGGTTGGAGGAAGGGAGGTACTTAGTAGACTGGCCCAAACCAAAAGTTCCAGTGGATGGGGTCCACAGCAGGGGGGTATGTACTATGTTAGCTTAGCACCACCAACAAACACCCTTTATACCATTAGTCCCTACCACCACTATACCGGTGTAGTCTGTACTTGGTATGTATTGTCAGCCCCTGGCACAATGCTTCTAGGGCCCCTGTCAACCTCTTAACCATTCTGGCATGCAAGGGGGTTGGTCACTGGTGACACGCGGTTAACAACTTCAGTCACTTGTTTTGTTACCTCTTGGACGCATATAGCTTTGAGGATCTGACGACTGACCAGAGCTGTTGAGGAAGCTGTTGGTCATCATCCTTTCTTGAAAGCTCAGGTGCCAGGCAAGACCGAACAAGTCTCCTGAGTCTCATCTCTCTCTCTCTCTCTCTCTCTGTCTTGTGACTCCCCCAGAATGCCTGCCATCACCAAGTACTTGACCGAGCTCCTGCACAAGAAGAAGCGTGAGTCCTCACCACTTTTTGGACAAACATTGTATCTGATTCTATCTTGAGGAGGCTCATAAGCTGAAAGTTTCTTGACTGTACAGCTGAGACACCACCACCCATCACCACCTCCACAGCAATAGGGCTGCTTGTAAATTCCACATCCCTTCCCTCCTCCTCCTCCTCCTCCTCAGAAGAGTCACCTCAACTGACATTGTGAGAAAAAAAAACCCTCCAAGGTCCTCTACACACTTCTCTATGTAATCCCCTTCTACCTCTCGCCCAAGACACGCCCCTCGCCCCGCCTCAGCAGGGACGCGCCCTCGGTGATCCGCGCGCGCATCACCGCCGTCAGCCTCACCTGCGCGCTGACCTCCCTGTGCACGCTGGGCGTTCTCGTCGTCACAGGAAAGTATGAGAACAGCCAGGCGATCCACGCCATGGGCTACTGGCCCGTCGGGGTGGTCGAGACCTTCAGGGCCCTCCTGCTGACCGGACTGCTGTTCACGGGCCCGCTGTTTGAGGCGCTGGTGGTCGAGGGGGGTGGCGGTCGTGGCTTACGCTGGAGCCGGTGAAAATGGTCTTGGAGGAGTGGACTGCTTGGAGGAATTATGTCATGGTGCGCGTTTAGTCCTCTTTGTGTTTCCCTCCCCCCCACACACACACACACACGCACATACAGAACTCTTGAGCCTATTTATCCCCTTGAAACCTTGCACACAATGGAGGCTAACAAATTCACATCAAGGGCCCCTTGACCGAAGAACTCCTCTTCCGCTCCGCCGCCGTCCCCCTCCTCCTCCTGGCCCGCACCTCCCTAGCAAAGACCATCTTCCTCTCCCCCTTGGTCTTCGGCCTCGCCCACGTGCACCACCTGTACGAGTTCCGCGTGACCAACCCCGCCGTGCCCCTGTCGGCCGCAGTCCTCCGCTCCGCCTTCCAGCTGAGCTACACGACCCTCTTCGGCGCGTACGCGACCTTTGTGTACCTGCGCACCGGCAGCCTCCTGGCTGTGTTCTCCGTGCATGTGCTGTGTAACTGCATGGGCCTGCCGCGGGTCTGGGGCCGCGTGGCTGCGAGAGCCGAGGACGGGTCCGCCCTCGAGACGACGGCTGGGATCTGGACGGTGGTTTATTACGTCTTGCTTGTGGCGGGGGCGGTCACGTGGTATAATACCCTGTGGGTGCTGACGGAGAGTGGGAATGCGCTGGTCAAGGTGGAGTGGTGAAGGGGGGGGGGAAGAGAAGAGAGAGAGCCTGGATGGATCTGGGTTCTGGCTATGTGAATCTTAGTTCTGCTTTGGACACTGCGGTGCAGGAGTGAGGGAAGAAGAGTGATCAGTGTGGGTGATTCAGAAGGTCGACAAGATCTGGGTAATTTGCCGTCTCTCACTGCCTACGAACATTACTTTATTGAATCTTGCCCACAACGAATTAACTTTTAAATAGACAACGAACGGGCTTGATGTAACATAAGATGCCAATTATAATGTGCTTTCAATACGAATAGGGACGGGGGAAAAGATGTAGTTGGCTCATCGGTGTAGATCTCCTCAGAGTGAATTAGTGATGGATTGAAGAAGCCCGTCTCTTTTGAAGGGGCGGATGGTCTGGGACCGTACTCAGCATCTTGAAGTTCCCTTGATCTATCGTCTGAGCGTGGTTTCCCTACCTGTATTGCGCGCTGTGTATGGGGAAACCAACTTGGCTTCATGAACCAACGTCACCAGAATCCCCTCATCTATTCCCCCACCTGGTTTCGACATTTTCCCTATTCTTCCCCTCGTCCTTCTTTTTAGCCGCGTCCTACATCTTGCTTGCCCTTTGGATATACTCTTGAGTAGTTCTCAAGAGATAAGTTACGGGGTCAAACACAGAGTCTGTGGAGCTTGCCATCTATCTGGAATCTTCATTTTTCCTGCTCTAGAACCCTTGACAGCCTCAGTCAGTAGCGACTTTTCTTTCTTTTCAATGTCGTGGCAGAATGCAATTTAGATGTACCTCCTTCAGACAGCGACGTAAGAGCGACTGCGATCCATCGGCACTGCCTGAGGGAACAGGACACGACTCAGAGGATCACGCATCTGGCTCGTGTTCCTCTTGGTGATGGTCCCTTCGAGGTTCTCTCTTCCCAAGAGTGGAGTGGATTGTATATGTGTATCAGACAGTTAAGTGAGTCTAAATCAACCCATGTCAGCGCTGAATCCTGGCATCGAGCCAGGCATGGTCCCAGATACAGCAAAGACATCCTCCACTCTTGGCCGGCGCCGATGCCGCAGGGAGTCCGAGACCCTGTCTACGCGGTCGGCACGGTCAGCACGGGCGTCCTCCTCAGCCTCGACCTGGTATCTGGCCTGCTCCCTCAGGTCGCGGCTGATCTCGGCGCCCTTGGCCTTGCCGAGCGACTTCTCGGCCTCGGAGATGAGGTCGTCGGCGCCGCCGCGGGTGTTGCGCTTGCGCGGCCACATGCTGGGCAGGGCGATCTCCTGGAAGCGCGGCTCGACGGCCCTCTCGTCGAACCACTTGTGCAGGCGGCTCTCGACCAGCTGGGCGATCTTGGGGACGTCCTGCAGGCGCGAGCGGCTGCCGAGGAGGCTCCGCAGGGAGAAGTCGAGGCGGTAGTCGTCGAGGAAGCTGAAGGTCATCATGGTGGGGGTGTCCTGCGAGGGGTTGCTGGGGATGAAGGAGATGGACAGGGTGCCGCTGAAGCGGACGACGGACACGGACAGGGCGACGGGCAGGACGGCGGAGAGCTTCTTGGGGTAGTTGAGCAGCATCTTGGTCTCGAGGGCCAGGGTGATCATGTCGCTCAGGTCGACATCCATGCGGGCCTGCAGGCGGCAGCCCTCGCGCATGGCCATGTTGGCGTCGAAGGGCCTGCCCGGCGGGAGGGCCAGGCCGTCCTCGTCGACGGGGATGATGCGGCAGTTGCTGAAGATGGGGAACTCCTCGCCCAGGTTGAGCTCGGTGACGCGGATCTCGTCGAGGAAGTCGGGCCGCGAGGGGCTGTTGAGCGCCTTGGTCAGGGACCCGAGGATGGCGTCGTCGTGCTGGGCATCGCTGCGGAACTGCGCAATGGTCTGCGCGATGAGCACGTTGAACCAGTCGAGGCTCTCTGGCTGGTGGCTGTCCACCTTGTAGTATGTCTTGTGCAGTATGGAGCCGATGGTCAGGGTCGGGGGCCGGAGCGGAGGATGCTGGACTTTTTCCTGTTCAGGGCGGGCGTCTGCTGCTGCTGTTGCTGCTGCTGCTGCTGCTGTTGTTGTTGTTGGCTGCTGGGCGGGCGGCCGCTCGTCCTGAGGCTGAGGAGGGACTTCTTGTGCGCAAGTGTCCTGGATCTTCGTTCGGTCGCTCGTATGGAGGCTGTCACCTCGGAGGAAGGAGGGTCGCCGAATATGAAGAACTTTATGAAGGCGGCAATGAGGAGGACAACGGAAATCTGGCCGAGGATGAAGCCTTGTGTGAAGGAGAACCTGTGTGTCGCCTGCTGGGTTAGCAGGCGGAAACTATATTTTTCTTCTTCTTCTCCTCCTCCTCCTTTCCCATGGCCTTTGTCTGTGTGAGGGTAGAAACAACTTACGTAGGCTCAGGCCTGGCTGCTGGACAAACATCTTGTGCCATGTTGAGGAGTGAAGTTGAGCAAGAAGGGTTGGAGCACAGCCCTTGCTTGACTGGTGGTGTTGCATGTCAACCTTGTGTGGTTTCTAGCAATGAGGTCAGAAGGGAGTCAGTGTGGGGGCCAGCAGGGGCGGGGGTCGGTGACACCTGCTGTGCTATAGCAGGGGGAGCTGAGGGGGAGCTGAGGGTGGTGCTATACTTACAGCAGTGGTATAGTGCTGACTGGCAGTACTCAGTACTAATTATGTGCTATGTGTGGTATTAAGAAATAGGGTGCCACAGGTGCCAAGGGTGCCAGCCGGGGGCCTGTGGGTGCATGTGCAGACATCCCTGGGGAGCCTCATGTGTCCTAAACCAACTTCACCATCTCACAACCACGACAGAAAGGGCAGAAAGGGCAGTTGCACCAATACTTATTTTCTCGCCTTGAGTCTTCCAAACCAACAGCTGCTTCCATCTTCTCCCAGGACAGATTAAAGAAAGTAAAAGATACTTGGACGACAGGTGTCCTTTGTCAGCTCACCGCTCCAGGAACTGATTGCCATCTGCCCGAGTTCATCACAATCATCCATCACATCAACATCGACATTGGAATCGACATTGACAACAACACCTTGGGGAGACGGTTCTGGGCCACTAGGCTCCCAGCACAGAGAAGGGTCCTCAGAGGGTGCAGCTCCCCACAAAAGACTCGCTTGGAACCCAGCCCCCTGACTTCTCCTCCTCCTCCTCTTCACAATGGATGTGGTACAGGCGGTGGCCGGGTCCGTCGCCAAGATGGTCTCGGTCGGTGACGGTGCTGGTGGTGCGCCGTCCTCCAAGATGAAGATCCTGCTGCTGGACAAAGACACGGTGTCGATCGTCTCAACGGCAATCACGCAGTCCTCGCTCCTGAACCACGAGGTGTACCTCATCGACCGGCTGGAGAACGCGAGCAGGGAGAAGATGCGACATCTCAGGTGCATATGCTTCGTCAGGCCGTCCTCGGACTCGATACAGTTCCTCCTGGACGAGCTGCGGGAGCCCAAGTACGGCGAGTACCACCTCTACTTCAGCAACGTCATCAAGAAGTCCGCGCTGGAGCGCCTGGCCGAGGCGGACGACCACGAGGTGGTCAAGCTGGTCCAGGAGCACTTTGCCGACTTTGTCGTCATCAACACAGACCTGTTCTCGCTTGACGTCCGCCCGCCCATGCAGCGGATATGGAGCACGAGCCCTGACATGTGGAACACTGACAGCCTTGCGCGGACGACCGAGGGCCTGATCGCCGTGCTCCTGGAGCTCAAGAAACGGCCGCTCATCAGGTACGAGAGGAACAGCCTCCTGGCCAAGAAGCTGGCGACCGAGGTGCGCTACCACATCAACCAGGAGGACCAGCTCTTCGACTTCAGGAAGGTGGACACCCCGCCGATACTGCTGATCCTGGACCGGAGGGACGACCCCGTCACGCCGCTCCTAACGCAGTGGACGTACCAGGCCATGGTGCACCACCTCCTGGGCATAGACAACGGCAGGGTCGACCTGAGCGATGTGCCTGAGATCCGCCCGGAGCTCAAGGAGATCGTCCTGTCGCAGGACCAGGACCCGTTCTTCAAGAAGAATATGTACCTCAACTTTGGCGACCTGGGCGGGAACATCAAGGACTACGTCGAGCAGTACCAGTCAAAGACCAAGAACAACGCCAATATCGAGTCCATCACGGACATGAAGCGCTTCATCGAGGAGTACCCAGAGTTCCGAAAGCTGTCAGGCAACGTGAGCAAGCACGTCGCGCTCGTGTCTGAGCTCAGCAGGAGGGTGGGCGCCGAGAACCTGCTCGAGGTCAGCGAGCTAGAACAGAGCCTCGCCTGCAACGACAACCACGCAGCAGATCTAAAGGTGAGTGAAGCAAGGAAGACGACGACGACGACAAGACAATGCCCCTTACAAACTCTATATGCATACTAACAGGAATGGAAACCCAAAACAGAATGTGCAGCAGTTGATCCAGTCACCATCCGTATCGGTGGACAACAAGGTGGTCCTGGTGGCTCTCTATGCGCTCCGGTATCAGAAGCACCCTTCCAACTCGGTGCCCATGCTCGTCGACCTCCTGTCGACGGTGGGCGGGGTGCCGGCCAGGAAGGCAGACCTCGTGGCAAAGCTGCTCACATACCACTCATCACTGCAGCAGTCACAGGCGGCCGGCGGCATCACGGATCTCTTCGAGTCCGCCGGCATCTTTGCCGGGGCGGGGAGCAGGTTTAAAGGGCTCAAGGGTGTGGAGAACGTCTACACCCAGCACTCGCCCCTCCTCGAGACCACCCTCCAGAACCTCATCAAGGGCAAGCTCAGGGAACAGCAGTATCCCTTTGTCGAGGGCGGAGGCACTACGAGGGACAAGCCGCAGGACATTGTCGTCTTCATCATCGGAGGCGCGACCTACGAGGAGGCGCGGACGGTCGCGACCATCAACGCCTCTACACCAGGTGTCCGGTTGGTCCTGGGCGGCACGACGGTGCACAACGCCGCCACCTTCTTGGAAGAGATGGACGATGCCGTATCGTCGTGGCCAGAGCCTCCACCTGCGACGGCGGCAGGGCGGCTGCGCAAAGAGCTAGGGCGGAGGTAAAGGGGGAGGTGTGACTGTTGGTGGTAGTGCATCATCACGGTTGCAATGTCGGTCAACAGGTTCCCCCACCTGCCGAAGTTGCAAGGGGGTGGTTATTGGTAATCACCTAGAGCAGGAGAGAACCGGGAGATCCCCGAGCGAGGCAGAAAGCTTAAGCATCGCATCTGAAGGGCGGGGAAGCGCGGGAGCTTTTCTCAGCTCTGACAGGATCTGCAGGTCTAGAGTCTCTCAGAGCAGACGATCGGACACCCTAAGCTTCACCCAGCTCGAGTATACCCTGCATGACCTTGACCGACAGAGGAGGGATGAGGGATGTCGCAGCACATGGTCACAGGGGAAGGGTCTAAAGAGAAGATCGACAGGTCACACAACAGCTAGCCATCACCTCTGATCGCCCAGAACCCGAGTATCATACGATTTCTCAGACCACTCTCCTCAGATTCGCTTAGGTAGAGTTCATGCTTTGCCTGGCATTGCCAAAATACTGCAACGTCTTGGCATATTTTGGGAGGAGGGGATATTCAGCAGCCGAAAGCACTCTCTGCATCCACCCATCCTTATCCTTGTGTTTTTGTGCCTGGTAATGTCATCTTGTGTACTTTGCATAAAAGTCACAGTGTCATGGCAGGAGTGTATTTTTTTTCCTATGCAAGGAAAAGAGGGAAAGGCGGGTGGTGTTTATGAAGGTATTTCCACAGTGGAAGGACTACAGAGTGTAAGCCAGTTTGGTAATTCCCATTTCTGATAGCAGGTTTGCAATACAAAGATAGATTTATCAAGGGAGCTCAAAACTTCAGCAATATAATAGGAAAACAAGACGAGTTTACATGCCAATGAATTTGGTGTAATAAATGATATATAAGATAGAATAAAAAACTCCAGATTTGGCACTTTAGTTATACTTAGTGCTGCTGTGCTTATCGATAAGCGCGCCTACTCTTTTTTCCCCCTCCTCTCTCCTTCCCCTATTCATTGCCATTTTGCAGATTCTCTACGACAAGACGACGACAGACATTCAGCCAATGCCTCTCTACTGCCCAAGATGAAGAAGGCATGGCAGCCGAGAGGCCTGAGCAGGCCAGCCAATTCTCTTCTCAGGCGGCCAACAGTGCTGCTGTTGGCACGATCGACACGCCGCCAGAGGAAGACGAGGACCTTTGCCACTGTCGCCGAGGACTCGAGGTAAATCTTGCTGCCAGGCCGCCCTCTCTTGCCCAACTTGAAATGTCCTTTGCTGCTGATGGCCGGACTGACATATATTTGACAGTCTCCTTGACAGGCACTTCGACGTCGTCGTGATAGGCGGTGGCCACGCCGGCTCCGAGGCCTCGGCAGCAGCAGCCCGCGCCGGGGCACGAACGGCCCTCGTGACGCCCAGCCTCGACAACCTGGGCGTGTGCTCGTGCAACCCGAGCTTCGGCGGCATCGGCAAGGGCATCATCCTGCGCGAGATCGACGCCCTGGACGGGCTGGCGGGCCGCGTCATCGACCGCGCCGCCGTGCAGTTCAAGGTGCTCAACCGCAAGAAGGGCCCTGCCGTCTGGGGACCCCGCGCCCAGATCGACCGTGCCCTGTACAAGCAGTACATGCGGGAGGAGCTCACCACCAAGTGCCCAGGCCTCGAGGTCGTCGAGGGGCGCGCCCTGGACATTGTGGTGGGAGAGGTTCCTCGTCACGCGGAGGGGAGCGAGGGGCAGGGAGAGGATGGGACGGCGGCGGCCAGACGGCAGATCACGGGCCTGAGGCTCGAGTCTGGAGAGTTGATACGGACAAAACACGTCATCATCACGACTGGCACGTTTCTGGGCGGCGAGATACATGTCGGCCTACAGGTCTACTCGTCGGGTCGCCTGGGCGAGCCTGCGACATTTGGCCTGAGCAAGTCGCTGTGGGAGGCGGGGTTCCAGATGGGAAGGTTAAAGACCGGAACACCACCGAGGCTCGACAGAAAAACAATCAGGTTTGCCGGGCTCGAGGCCCAGGAGGGCGACGACCCGCCGATGCCCTTCAGCTACATGAACGACGTGGCCCCGCTGCAACAGGGACAGCTCCTCTGCCACGCGACCTACACCAACGAGGCGACGCACGACGTGGTCCGCGCCAACCTCGACAAGACGATCCACATCCGCGAGACGGTCAAGGGCCCCAGGTACTGCCCCTCGCTCGAGTCCAAGGTGATCCGCTTCGGCCACAAGAACAGACACATTGTCTGGCTCGAGCCCGAGGGCTTCGGCAGCGACGTCGTCTACCCCAACGGCCTGTCCATGACGATCCCCGCCGGCGCCCAGGAGGAGCTCCTCAGGACGATCCCGGGCCTCGAGGACGTCAGGATGCTGCAGGCTGGCTACGGCGTCGAGTACGACTACGTGGACCCGCGCAGCCTGCGGTCGACGCTCGAGGCCAAGGCCATCCGGGGCCTCTGGCTGGCGGGCCAGATCAACGGCACCACAGGCTACGAGGAGGCCGCCGGCCAGGGCATCATCGCGGGCATCAACGCCGGGCGCGCCTCCCAGAACCGCGCGCCCGTCACCCTCAGCCGCAGCGATGGCTACATCGGCGTCATGATCGACGACCTCGTCACCAAGGGCGTCTCGGAGCCCTACCGCATGTTCACGAGCCGGAGCGAGTACCGCCTGTCCACACGCGCCGACAACGCCGACTCGCGGCTCACCCGCAGCGGCCGCGACTGGGGCGTGGTCGGCGACAGGCGCTGGGCCGCCTTCCAGCAGGAGCAGGCTGCCATGGCCGAGCTGGAGGGCCTCCTGCGCGCCCAGAACCTGCCCTCGCCACACTGGGCGCGCGCCGGCTTCCGCGTCAAAGAAGACACCGTCCGCCGCGACGGCATGGACATCCTGCGCCTCGCCGGCGTGACCATCGACACCCTCGCCCGCGCGGGCATCGTCCCTGAAGCTGCCGCCTTCCCGCAGCGCATCCGCAGCAGGGTCGAGATCGAGGCTGCCTACGCCCCCTACGTCACCAACCAGCAGCGCGACCAGGACCGCCTCAGGCGCGACGAGCAGCTGCGCCTGCCCACGGACCTCGACTACCAGGGCGTCTTTGGCCTGAGCATCGTCGAGAAGAACATCCTGCAGGCCACGCGGCCCGAGACCCTGGCCCAGGCGAGGCGGCTGGAGGGCATCACCCCCGCCGGGTGTCTTCGGCTGCTGGCTTACGTGCGGAGGCCCGGTGTTGCTGGTAGCAACACCAACAGCAGCAGTACTGGCACCAGCAGCACTGACGCCATCATGCATGCAGCAGAACCCCTGGGCGCTGCAGACGAGGACCAGGAGACCTTGGACGCCAAGGCGAGGGTTGCAGAACTGCAACCTTGAGACAGAGAGCATGACAAATAAATAAAATGATACCCCCTTTCCTCCCCAACCTTTTCCCTTCCCACCAACATGACATACTCGGTGTACGGACTGTACATAGTACCGTGGTCATTTCCCCTTGTTCTTCTTGTACAGGCTCGAGGCAGCATCCATGTCCGTTTCAAGAAAAGAAGATCTGGCCCCCAAAATAGCCAAGGTTCTCTCTCACGCACCATGTAAAGGAGGGAAGGAAGCAAAAGAAACAACCCCCAAAATATTCCCCGATCCCGAAGCGTCGTCGTATAATGACACCTGTACCATACCAACGCCACTGCAACGGACAAGACACCCTGTAAAATTTGTGGTACACCATCATCTTCTACGGACACTTCTTTATTTCCGTTCTTCTCCTCGTCTGGCTGAAAGAAGCCGCGTGGCTGTACGAGAGGGAGGGGGGTCACTAGGGCGAGAATCCAGACCTACCACACCCCCCCCCCCTCCTTCCCCCCTCCCCTTTTTTCTTTCCTGTTCGACGGGCTTCGCTGGGGGAGCGCCTGGCACAAATCCTGGACAGGACAGGCGAGGGTTTTTTTCTTCTCTGTGACAGGGAAAAGGGGGGTATGGCTTCGCTAAACCCCTTGCTTCTTCCTTCTAGACCTCTCTCTCTCTCTGCCTCTCTCTGTAGTGGCTATCATGTATAGTACACACAAGAAAACGGTCTTCTGATGGAAAGCGCGCTGCGAGGCCCCCTCAAGGACATGGGTCTCTCTCTTTGTACAGCATGTTCGGGGATTTTTAAAGTCTGTGGAAGCATGTCATGCGGGTGTGTGACACCGCCATACACTTGGGGTACTTGTACTTTTCTTTTTGAGAGAGAAAGGGCATTCATTGGGCATGTACATATACACAATACTATGTACAGTCAAGACCAGGTTCTTTCCAATGGCATATATTCAATAACCATGCGGTGTGCGATGAGGACTCACATAATCATACTGTGTGTCGCATGCAGTCCTCGGGAATGTCTCACGCAAGGAGAGATCAGCCGAATACTGCAGTGGAACGCACCTTGTCGATCCCTACTTTTGAATATTTAGTACACCACGTATACACAGATCGATCTCGTATCCACCGGATGATGGATGGAGCTGTTGGTCATCTTCAGTCTGACTTGTCATGGGTCCCCTCCTCCTTGGTATCCTTTTGCGAGAGGATCTTGACAGCGTCCTTGCTATAGATATAACTTGCACCGCTCCAGATCGTCGTCACTGCCACGGTGTACCTGCACAATGAATAAGACAGCGGTCAGTACTCAAGGTTTCTCGTTTAATAAAAAATTTAAAAAAATTTAAAAATCATTAGACCCCCTGTCAGCGTGACAATGACAATGCATCTCCTGTAGTGAGGAGAAATTTGTGTGAGAAGTGTCGGTGTACATCGAGTGGTACGGGCATTCGCCCACCCCCCTCTCCCCCATTGAGCATTGACGGACCGCTCGCCTCGAATTGTACTTTCTTCCAAACAACAAAATGAACTTGTTGTTCATTGACCAGGCAGGGCTGCTGGAGGTTGGTGTCACTTACTGCATCAATGCCAAGGGCGTGCCACCCATGACAGGTAGCAGGGGTGACAGCGTGGTACAGCCCATGAGAGCAAGCTGCAGGAACGTGTTGTACTTGCTGATGGTCGTTGGGTGGACCTCTGCCGACGGCAGCGAGAAGTCCCAGTACCTCATAAAGGTCTTGGGTGGCGGTAGCGAGATCCATCTGTAGTAGATGGCCGCAATGCCTAGGGCGACATCCCGACCAATGATGATGACGGCCAGCCAGACTGTTTGTTGGTGGGCGACACATCTCGTTAGCCTGTGCGACTCGATAGGTGAAACGTCCAAAGGCCCTGATGGGACACAGCCCAACAAATGAGGAGGAGCAGCGGTGGTGCCGTCCTCCGTCAGCGGGGCTCATAGGGTTCAATTTATTTTTCTGTTCTCCAAAAGGCCGACAGCCGGTTAGAACTCACGAGGTAGTGTGCCCTTCATGGCCAGGGCCACGGTCAAGACCATCATGAGAGCCTTGTCAGCCATCGGGTCGATCACCGTCCCGACGACCGTGCCCAAGTTCCATCTCCGTGCTATCCAGCCGTCGAGGAGATCAGTGATGCCCGCATAGGCAAACAAGCCCAAGGCCCAAGCATGATGGTCATGCAGGATGCAGTAGCCGATGAAGGGAGCGGCTATGATCCGGGATGCGGTCAGTATGTTGGGTAGAGTGTAGATGTTCTCATGGGTTGAGACAGGGAGGGCCTTTCTCAGCACATTCGACAGCCGCCTGGTCGGGGTCTGTACTGCTGTCGGTAGGCTAAGTGAGGAAAGGGAGGTCAGCAAACCGGCCGCCAAAGACCTAAGGCATTTGAGAGAAAGTTTGGTGGTGGGAGACACCGCCAACCCCCGCCCTTCTATCTTCCCTGGGGCCTCCTAACTTCTGGGTCCATCTGCGAAGTGTGCTCCCGTCACGAAGCATTGACAGCTCACCGAAACGCCCGAGACAGCAGGTCACAATGCGCAATAATGGCTCCATGACAACAATGAGCCGGGGGAGGGGGCGCCTTACTCCTGCTCCTCCCTGCGTTCCTCTTCCTTCCGCCGCGGCGAGGTCACGGACAAGAAGGCCCGGACATGCTGTCTAGACTTAAAGTCCGTTGGGGGAGCCGGAAGTCGAGACTTCTCCGTGACACGAGGCACATCCACTTGCGAGTGTTCATCGCTGCTGGCATGAATGCCCGCAGGCCGTCGGACCTCAGGCTCATCGGAGAGATGACAAATAGAGGTGTTTGAAGGAGGGTGGTCCTCCCCACAGGAGAAGCCCTGCGGCATGTGAAAGCGAGTGACATCTGAGGCGACGTATCTGGACGTGTCCAGAAGAAATGTCACAGCGCCAGGGGGAGGAGGAAAAGGGGAGCCACCTGCCCAACAAAGGTGAGAGGGCGAAAATGGAGGTGAGGTGGGTACAGATGGTGCGGAAAGTTTGTTGAGCTATTGCATCCTTCGAGCTGGGGATGTTTTCTCTCTCCGTACTTGACTGAGCCGTGCTGCTGGAAGGGGGGGGAAAGGGCGTTAGGCCTGATATGCTAAGGGTCCACAAAGTCTAAATAGCCTCAAGATATCCCGCGCCAGGGGCTTCGAACTTGCAGCTGCAGGACGGTTGAAACAGGTAGCGATGGGAGGTGCTACCCCGACCTGAGTAAGGTTTGTGCAGTATGTGGTGGGTGGTGCCCAAAAGAAGAATAATAATAAAAAAAAAAAAAATAACAAGATTGCAGACCGCAGTGGGGAAAAAGAAGAGTCCAGAGCTGAACCGAGCTGAGCCGCAGGGCCTTGTCACCAAGGTTGTCGACGTAACTTCCCGTGTCTGATGCTTCCACCCCGCAGGGACAAGCCTAATACCACACCGTCTGTGTTGCGTCCAAGTTGATTTCGCGGTAACCTTGTTCCTCGCGGTCCATATGACAGGAGGGTCCACGCTCATGTAACACAGCAGCGAGCAGCGAACACGTGATGCTGATGTCTTGGAGGGGTGGTGGTGGTGGTGGTTGTGGCTGTGGCGCCTATCAGGCAGCCCTGGGTTGAGGAGGAGAGTGGCCTTTGTACAGATGTTCTCTGTTTTGTCTCGAGTCGAGCAGCGATTGCGATACGTCGACAACACACATACATATACACGGTGCGTGGGTGTGTGCGTGTGCGCGTCGTGCGTCGTGGTGTCTCGAGGGTTGCTGCCGACAAAAGCTTCTCTCTGATTCGCCTAGGGTGTAGAAAGCTGTTCCCTGCCGAGTCAAAATGCCGGCAGCTTCGAGGCCCAGGGCACAGGACACCCAAGAAGGGGGACAAGGTTCAGCAGGTGAGGGGGCGCAACCGATGAAGGATGGCTGAGGTCGGTTGGGGGTTGTGGGCGGTGGTGTGGTGTGGTAGGAGTGTGTGGGTGAGCTGTCGCGTTCGTGTCGTGTCGTCTCGCTGGGACGTTGCTCATCTCGTCTCACCACCCCTCAAAACCTTAGCGTGCTTAGCTCCTCAATGTGTACTATGTAAGTACTGCGTAATGCTGACCTTGAGAGAGAAGGAGCAGAAAAGAAAGAAAAAGAAAAAGAAAAAAAGGAAGGAAAAAACGGGTTCCCGCGCTAAGAGTTGAAGTGGGACACTAAACCCCACTTTTGGGCAGCTCTGTTGCATGTACCCCATATCGTGCACGTAGTGACGACTCTGACGAGACACAGAGCTGTGCTGGTGCGGATCGCGGGGTACTGGAGTACTGTGCCGCTGAGTACATACTTACTTGTACTACGAGTATTCAGTACTTGCAGTAGCGTTGGCCAGGGATATGTGAGTCTCCGCCAGAGCCGCATTGTGGCCCGAGAAACCCCTGTCTGTGGATATCTGCCCATGTACGTCCGTATACCCACTACATAGTACGCGCCGTAAGTGTGATAAGTACTAGGATGGAAATGGGGTAGTACAGAATAGTACATTGTAGTTGTTAAGTAGTTTTGGGTAAGTATCTGGTCATAATCGTAGTAGTCATACTATGTTTGTACGACATACTTATGTACTGTACTTCTATAGTAGTAGTACTTAGTAGTAGCGTGCAGTTGATGTGCAGTGCAGCCCTTCGGTCTTCCCCCTTGCAGGAGTACCGCAAAGCGCTCCTTACTATGTAAAGTATGCACTTGTGACCACAAATTTCCATGTCCATGTCCCACACACAATACGCCGTATCCTAACCAACATCATCACCACTTCATCATTGTCAGCCTTTTAAGAGAGTGAGAGACAGAGGGAGAAGAGAGAGAGAGAGAGAGAGAGAGAGAGAGAGAGAGAGAGAAAGACCCAGGCGCCTCCTCCTCTCCCTTCTCCCCCTGCCCGCTCTGGATCCGTCCCACCAGCAACAGATCAAGCTCATGCGCTACCAGCCTCTGCCGGCCCTCCGCCAGCTTCCTCCTTGTCACCTTGTCTGAAGGGTCTCTCAGCCTGACTCTTGTTGTTCTGATGCCGTCCGAGCCTAGGTACTCTCATCGGGTTGTATTATACCGAAATTTATGCTATGGGATCAATCTTCGCATACCACTCGCAGGCTCATTCACACGGTGGACGCCTCGTCACCACATCGTCACCGCCATTGTCATGGAATCCCTCCCCTTGTCGTCACCACAATACGACTGCCAGCAATAAACTGCCTCGGTCGGGCATCATCTCTCCGAGGCAGCAACACAATGGCGTGAGAAATGAGGTCGCCGTTTATCCCCAGACGACGACATGTCCGTGCCACTGTTGAGCCGCCGATCAGCCAGGTCCGGTCGCCGCCGGGCCGAAAAGGTGGATCAGCCTTGCATGCTTGGTTCACCGCGCAGACATGTCGAAAGACCTGGTCGGTCTTCCCTGCATAGCTAGAAGTCCGTACCATTCATCTTGTGACAAAGAGTTGGCGGCTGTGGTGGTGGTGGTGGATGCTGCCGCCGGAACCCACAGATTTTGCCCAGAACCCTAAGCTGCAGCACCCACACACGCCAGACAAGCCGGGCGTTGGGGCTAGCAGCGCGGCCCAGCAGTCGTCGTTCATACCTCCCAGGGTATGGACAAAAGGGAAACCCCAGTGACCACCTCCCCCCATCCCTTTAGCGGCATCGCGAGACGCTACTGCGCCTTCGCAAGGTGCCTCCCATTAGAGACAACCAAGCTGCCCTGTTGGTCACTATGACAAGCAGCACAGGAGAGAGCACGGATCCTAAGCCGATCCCGATCCTCCTCGGACATCTTAGCGGGCAGGATTCGGCTTCTGTGGTTGTTGCAAGGGGGCCAGTCTCCGAAGCAAAAGAAACAAGAAAAGAAAAAAGAAAGAAGGGGGAAATGAAATGAAAGAAGGAATGAAAAATCACAAAACGCACCAGCAGCAATCCTTGCTTTCCCCTTAGCTCGCATGAGTTGCTTTTTGACGATGAGATATCAGGACCCATCGTACAGTGGTGCGGGAGCTAAAAGAGAGGGGAAAGAGAAAGCGAGAGAGAGCGAGGATCACATGTGTAGGAAAACGGGAACCACCCATCACCCCTCGACGTTATCGAGATTCCCCCCTTCCCAACTCTTGGCCCTGTCATCTGCTGTTGACACCCTCTCTCCCTCCCTCCCTCTCTCTCTGTGAGGTAGCACCCGGCCGTTGAGAAGGGCCCCAGCGTGCCCGCCGTCCCATGATCTCGACAGGCAAGGCGGCCGCTCCAAGAATTTACTTGGTACACTTCTACCTAGCGCAGGAGTCCAGGGCCGTCCCAGGTAAAGATCCGAGTGCAACCATTCCTTAACCTCGAATTCCCGTTGGCTCTTGGACCTGCCGAGTAGCGCGCAGCAAGCGTATTGACCCTGGAAGTGGCCTGATTTTTGGGATGATGAGGAGGGGCGGGGGCAAAGAGGGCCGGTGGCCAGGCCCTCGGAACAAGCGAGCTACATAGTAGTTATGGTCTACTACTTGCTTAGAACCGGCCGTGGTGTGACGAAACGGTCTTTTTTTTTTTTTTTTCTCTCGCTCTCTAATTCCTTGGCGAGGCTTGCGGTGTCTGACCAACAAAGAAGACAAAAAGGGGAAAGAAAAAAAAAAAAGAAGAAAAAGGATAGTCTTGCTATTCTTGTTCTGATGAACATTTTCCCCCTCATCCGGTCTCGTGTGCAAAGAGGAAAGAGATCCAAGTTGCAACCCCCCTCTTCCCCCTTTTCCCTCTTCCTCCTGACTACTTGGGTCTGAGAATAACAAGGGGGGGAGGGAAGGGCTGGACACTTCTGGACGTCTGAGCGTAGAAGAAAAGGATTGGACAGCAGACTCCAATTTGCCAATCGAGCAGCAAAGACGTCAGCTTTCGGAGGCGGATCTTTGTTCCATCAGACAGCGGAAAAGGCACCCGAAAGAGGAGAGAAATTAAGAGAGAGAGAGAGGGAGGAAAAAGGCACAGAGAGAGAGAGGGAGAGAGAGAGAGAGGGAGGGAGGGAGGAAAGAGGCACAGAGAGAGAGAGAGAGAGAGAGAGAAGCCCTCTCCCGCGCAACCCATGGCAACGTTTGCTCGGCACTGAGCTCGTGCACCAGTCGGAATGCGTCCCTGGTGACTCCTCACTGCAGCATCCGTGGCTCCGCCGGGTATGCAAGGCGTACCCCTTCTAAGTTAGTTAGTTAGAGAGAGAGTGAGAGGGGAAGGAAGGGAGGAAGAGCCCATGATCGATTTTCGATTTTCGATTATTATTATTATTATTATTATTATTATGATCATTATTCTTTCATCACTTTTTGTTTCCGTTCTGACATCCGTGCTCAGATAGCCTTTTATCCCTCTAGGGACCTGGAAATCGGCGAGAATTCTACCATGTTCATAGCTGTATTCCTGTGTACTTAGTATACTTGTGTGTATGTACTTCTGGGGTGGTTCTGTGCAACCAACGCTTCTCAACAGGGTACCCCCACGTTCTTCCAAGCTAGGGCCTGTAAAGAGACTACCGAACGTGGGTGTGTGTGTGTGTGTGTGTGTGTGACGCATGCGTGCGTGACCACCATCAAAAGAACGAAGGAATAAATTAAAGACGAGAAAGAAGTGAAGGTTACATACATCTCAAGCCAGCTTTCCCGATATCTAGATTGGGCGGAAAAGAATAAAGTAGCCAAGCACATGAGCTATTGAAAAACAATGTATACATGATGATTCCTTGTTATAAAACTATGTACACAAGTATGTATATCCATGTCCGTGTATATACGTCTTATATCCGTATACATAGTATTTACTTGCCAGCTATACCACACATTTCTCCCCCAACTCGTGTAACAACAACAACAAAAACGGCCAGCCAGGAAAATTGAATTGATTCAAGCCGGGTATATCACCCGGCCCCCAGCTCTCTCTCTCTATTCACCAATATATGAGCATTGCTTCACCATCGCTTGGCCCCACCAGGTACCACGAACACTAGGCAAGGGGTGGGGGGGGGGGGGGGAGGAGGAAGAAGAAACTGTTCGTTTTTGGGTGTTTCAACCGACCTGGTCGGACAAGGCTGTTGCCAGACTTGCAGCAGCAGCATCAGCACAAGCGAGCAAGAGCAAAAGAAGAAAAGCTCCTCCTCCTCCCTAATTAGCCCACAACTGGCCCAAGAAGTCCATCCGAAACACGCACAACAAAGTCTGGTAGCGAGAACCTTCCCCCTCTTTTGGGCTCCTCTGCGGAACGGGTCCGTACTAGGGTAGATGCTATACGGAATACAGTACGGACGTACAGTACAGTGCAGTATAATCACGGCATTAAATAAGTAATTTGCGCACGGTTTGTTTATTTGTTTGTTTCTTCGCGTATATATTACTCAGGACTTTAATATAATAGCCGTCGGGAACTTTTGGGGGGAGGCGCGGGATTATGAAATAGGTCCAAGCCACACTAGACTAAATCCGCCGGGGGAAAAAAAGAAAGAAAAAAGAGTACGGATTAAGCCCGTGACACGCTGGTGTGTGTGTGTGTGTGTGTGTATGGATATGGATGATAGGCGAAAGTCCGGGTGCTTCAGACAGATGGATGGATGGATGGATGGATGGGTGATGATGATGGAACACGCACGCTGTTACTGTACATTGGGCAAATGTGACGAATTTTGGCCGCCCCCCCCCTCCCCTCCCCTCCCCTCCTCCTCTTTCCCGCCTCCTCTCTTCTCTCCTAAATCCAAACACCGGCTTTGCCAGTTGGTCCGTGAGGACAGCGTCTTTTAAAATAACAACACCAGAAAAATTGCCAAAGAAAACACAAATCATACTGATAAAGTATCCCACAAGATGCAGAAACAGAATCGCTCTCTCTCTATAGATAGAAGAAACAAAATCAAATCCGTAGTTCTGTGCTAAAAACACGCAACGGCAGTAATAAAAAAAAAGATATAAACTACTTACACATAAAGCGTCCCAGATGAACACATTGAAGATGGTGATAATAGCCAGTAGACTCTTTTTCTCCTTCTCCCTCCCTCTTGCGCACATATAAGATCCGACTAGAAGCAGGGCAGAGAAAAGGCCCACATTAGCCACCCAGTTGATTTTCTGTTCCTAACCCTTCCAAACCACTGTCCCTTTCCTTCTCCCCCCTCTCGCCCCACCCTGTTCTCCTCATCCTTTCCAATTCCTAGATTGACTTTTTTTTTTTTTGTTCCTTTTCTTTTCTTCTGGTATGTTGTTTTGGTTGCGACAAGATACTAGCATCAGAACGAACGACGATGCCCTTTTCTCACACGCCGTCTTTCCCGAGAAAGAGTCCCAATGTCCATCCCAAAGAACAAAGAAAGTAAGTTTGCCCGTCTTCGATGAGACTCGTTGCGGCCTTTCGTAGAAAACACCGGCGTTACCGGAGTGGTATCATCCTTCTCAACAAAAAAACAAAAACAAAAAAACATCTTGTGCGCCTGCGAGAAACCTTCTCAAGGAATTCCAGGGGCCAAGGGGAGGGGGACAAAAAATAGAGGGGGGGAAAGAGTAAATAATAAATCCCTCCTCACGGGGTCATTGTGGAGCCGTTGCCAATGATTTTTGCGTGTAATCATCTTGAGAAGTAGAGAGAGAAAAAAAGGAAGGCTGTCAACGCCCTTGCTGGAAGAAGAAGAAAAGAAGCCTTCTTTCCCCATTCCCTCTCCCCCAAATCCTTCCCACCTTCCTTCTCTGTATGACAAGATTGGGATTGGGATTGATTACTGGTGACCGCCGTGACCCGTCGCGCTGTGCCAGCCGTTTGTGGATCTTCCCGGTCCGGACAAGTAGGAGGTTGTGTCGTCGCTGCCGCCGCCGCCGCCGCCCCAGCCTGATGCGCTAAAGGGCGCGAAGAACTGCTCGTTCCGGACCGACCCACCGATCGTGCTGGCATTCATAGACGGTGCGGAAGTCAGCGAGGGGGTCCGTTGGGGTCTGTGCGCCGGGCATACTCACTGGAGGGTGCGCGGGCGTGGTCATCGGCGGGAAGTCCATGGAGGAGGTCATCTGGGCTGGGGCGTAGGCCAGGTGTGTCGAGCTCGCGGGCAGCTCGCACGTGGCCGCCGAGGTGGACATGGACGAGGACGAGGACGGGCCCATGGGCGGCAGCCCTGCAGGCTTGTACTCGGCAGCTTCCGCCGTGGCGGGGAGGGGAGTCATCGCATACGAGGATGGTGTCGTTGCGCCTACGTAGTAGTGCGGCCCTGCTGCGCGCGCCGGGTCGGTGATGGGCGAGTAGTAGTCGTGTCCGTCGGGCGTCGCTGTCTCGTAGGCATCTGAGCGTCTTCTCTTGCTGCCGGTGCTGGTGCTGCTGGCGCTGTCCATCATGTGGGGGATGTTGTGGCCAAAGGTATGCAGCTGTAAGGAGGGCACCCGTCGCTGCTGCTGCTGGTGGTGCTGGTGGTGGTGGTGCTGCTGGTGGTGCTGGTGCTGGTGCTGGTGCTGTTGTTCCCAGGGGAGGTAGGAGGTGGTGTTGGCAGGTGGCTGCCCGTAGTGGCTCCCGCCGCCCATCTGCAGCCCGGGGTCCATCGAGCTGTGGACGGAGACGCCCATGTACTGGCTCGTGCCGTATGGATTTGCCGACATGATGCTGTTGGCCATCTGTGGTATCTGTGGCAGGGAGACTGCTGTCCGGTCCAGCGTCGGGGTCTGGGCGTACGGGGCAGGAGCCATCATGCCGAGGAGCAGGGCTCGGTCGTCCAGGAAGCGGGGGTCTTCCTGCTCGATGGGGACTCGGAAGTCCTGGAGCTGTATGAGCTCGGGCCGAGGTCTTATGTTGACGAGCTTCGGGTCATCATGGGGGAAGGGGAGCCTGTGATTCCTCGCGTCCTCGAGGGAGTAGTAGCTGACGAGGTGGTGCATGACGTTGTTCCACTTGATGCTGATGGTCTTCTTGATCAGCCCGCCCTCCTTGAAGGGGTACGAGTCGACGAGGGAGCCCAGGAGCGCCCTCTCCCGCTCGTCGCTGGCGGATGCCGGTGCGTCGGGCCCCGTGGTGGTGGTGGTGGTGGTGGTGGTGGTGGTGGTGGTAGTGGTGGTGGCGGCGGCGGCGTGGTGGCCGCCCTGCTGCTGCTGGAGCTGGAGGTCGGCCCTGCCCTCCCTCTTCCGCTTGATGGCCCTCTTCTTGTCACCAGAGGGGAAGCTCTTGTCGAGCTCTCGGTAGATGAGGTAGTTGCCCAGGATCCTGCTGGGGCTCCAGTTCTGGCCGTCGGTCCAGCGCTTGATGCCGGAGGAGGACTCCTCATAGACGAAGACGTTGCCGCTGCGGATGAGGTGCTCCCGCTCTCTATCGTGCGGCCGGCGGGCGGTGTGCATGAGGGTGCCTGTGAGACAGGCCTCGACGACCTTGAGCGCGTCGATGGTGGACATGACCATGCCCCGCCAGGTGGGGGGTGAGCACATTGCCTGATGGGGTGGACGGGGACGGCAGAGGCTGTGGGTGTGGTTGGTGGTGGTGCTGGGGCTGAGGCCGCCCATGGTGCGAAGCAAGCTCGTCCATGGCGGCGGTGGTGGTGCTGGTTCTGGTGGTGAAGCAGGAGGTGGTGGTGCTGTTGATCGGAGACGGGTGGCTGCTGCAGCTGCTCGAGGGGCCAAAGTCGGAGGGTGTCGACTCTGGTGTGGGTGGTCCGGGAGGCTGGTACAGCGGGCGCGGACCGGAAAAGGCCGCGCAGTGCATAGAGCTGGTGGTGTGTGTGTGTGTGTGTGTGTGTGTGTGTGTGTGTGTGTGTGTGTGTGTGTGTGTGTGTGTGTGTGTGTGTGTGTGTGTGTGTGTGTGTGTGTGTGTGTGTGTGTGTGTGTGTGTGTGTGTGTGTGTGTGTGTGTGTGTGAATGTGTGTGAATGTGTGTAGGTGTGTAGGTGTGTAAGAGAGTGAGAAAAGGTAACTGATGATGAAGAAGAAGAAGAAGAAGAAGAAGAGAGAAGGGGGGAGGGCAGAAGACTAAATAAATAAAAGAAGAAGAAAGAGAAGAGAAGAGGCAGGCGCCTGTCGGTTGCTGGAATATTTGTTTATCGGGTGGTCGAATTTAAGATTAGATCCCGGGCAGAAATTCAGAAGAAATAGGGCAAGGTTTTTTCTTCTTCCAAGTCTGAGTGAGGAGATGCAATGCAGCAATGGACTGACTGCAACGGTAGCAGGCTCTTGTCTGTGGGTGGGTGTCTCAATCTGGTACCTAGGCAAGGGCGCGAGAGAGAGAGAGAGAGGGGGGAGAAAAAGTAATTGGGCAGAAGCTGGGAGGCTGTGTGGTGGGGTTCTAGGAGGGGGAGAGAGAGAGAGAGGGAGTGGGAGAGAAAGAGAAGAGGGAGCAGGTTTGTTTATGTGTGTGTGTGTGTGTGGTGTGTTTTGTTGTTGTTGGTGTCGGCTCGAGAGAAAGCTGTCTGCAGCTCAGAATCAAGCGTGATATGCCGGCCGTTTTGTGTCTTTGACACAACAACCTCGCTCCAACGTTGAAGCGTCGTGCCCCAGTTTAGACTTGCCAGGCCAAGTCGTTTCCTGATGGATCGTATTCGGAACAGGGATAGGGCGAGAAGACCAAGAGCGAGGCGGCACAGCCTCTGTACTGGACGTCAGCCTCGGGGTGAAGTTATCTTGGGTCTTTTCTTCTCTTGTCCTCCCTCTAAGCCGCCCGCTAACAAGGAAAGAGAGTGGACTGGTTGGTCGCGAGCGAGTAATGTCGGGCTGAAACTATCGAGGGCAGACCTTGGAAAGCTGAAAGAAGCGAGGGAGGAGAGGGAGGGAGGAATTGTCACCACATATATACACAGGTTTGCTGCCCTGCTGCTCGTTTACGAGCAAGGTGCTGTACTATGTATATGTAGGCTGATCGCAGAGCAACAGGACCTGATGAAGAGGAGCCCGATCAGAATTCTAGACTCGACGTCGGGGTAGGGGGGGTGTGCGTGTGTGTGCGTATGTGTGTGTGTGTGTGTGTGTGTGTGCGCTTCAATCGACCTGGTTTGCCCTTGCCAGCGAAGGGACCAGGAACACCACAGTACCAGAGTACTTAGTACCTCAGTGACTTAGCAGTTTCTGCCCGTATCGTGCTAGGTGGATGCTGTGCTGTGCTGTGCCGGGGTGTGGGGAGGGGGCGTGGCGGTCGAAAGTGGCACGTACATAGTACTGTACTGCAGTCGTAGTCGGGGGTGCTAAGTACTGTAACAGTACTGTCGTACTGCCAAGTACTACGTACAGTAGCGACGGGAGAGGAGAGATGGACACAGAGAAAAAAAAAGCTGGTGCACCTGGTAGATACTTACTTAGTAGGGCCCGCGCGACTAGTCGACAGGGACCCGGGGCCCTGGGTGGCTTGCTGGACTCGTTAACTGTAGCAGGTACTTAGTATAGTAGTACTGTGGGAAGGAACTCATGGATTGGCATCAAGGTGAGAGAGCAAGAGAAAGTGACAGAGAGAGAGAAGGTCCATCCCAAGTGCCCCTCAGGGGGCGGGGCGCGTGGAATGCTACATAGTATTGCCCTCTCAAGCTGTCCCCTGCCATTCCAGCACGCCAAGACCGCATAGTATTCAGTACCCAGCACAGCACAGCACAGCGCGGCACAGCACCTACCTTGTGTACGGAGCACTAATGTACCAGCACCAGCACCAGCACCAGCACCAGCACCAGCACCAGCACCAGCACAGCACAGCACAGCACCACGTGAACCCTTTCCTCCCTCATAGTACCTACCATAGTACCTTCTCTAGCAGACCACCACCAACCCCCAACCCCCTTCTTCATTTTCTCTCTCTCTCTCTCTCTCTCTCTCTCTCTCTGTGACCCCCGGCCCTCGAAACCCCAGGGCACGGTTCCAAAGGCGCGATTTTGTTAGGGCCCGCGCGGAGTCTTTCCCCGAGCCCGGAAGCAGCGGAGAGAGGAGGTGCGCGCGCCATGAGACGACCCAGGGGGTGGAGGGGGGGTAAACTGATGCTTCTGCCGGTGCCGCCGCCCCTAGGTTTAGGTTTCTAGGCAGTGACAGGCCTGCTGGTTCCTGCGCCTGGGCTTGGGCTTGGGGAGGGGGTTTTGTGGTGGTATCGCCACCCGGATCGGATGGATGGATTTCGCAGGAACATTTTTAGAAAAGATGAAGCCGCGAAACCTGAGACAAAATCTAGTTAGGATCATAGTTCAGCCGCCCGCTGGTCGACGGTTGCTTCGGGATGCTGTTCATGAGTCTTGGCTGCCCAATGCAATTGATTTATTTTGTGATTTTATGTCTTGTACCAGGAGAGGAGAGAGCAGAGAGAGCAGAGAGGAGAGAGGGAGAGAGAGAGAGACAGAGAAAAGAGAAGACAGTACAACAACACTGACACGACACAATGGAAAACCTTGCGTCCACACTGCAAGTACCCTGACGGTTTCTTTTTCCTCCCAGCCACTCTTCGCTCGCTGCTCTCGGCTTTGACGGGATCTCTATAACTTGGTCTCCTCCTCCCTGGCCGTTTGGCCTTGCTTGCCTGGACCTTGCTCGCAAAGCTCGCGGCTGCTAGACTCACTTTGCTCCTCATCTCAGACAGAGCAGCACAACGGAGCAGCGCGGCAGCGGCAGAGCCCAAGCCAGGGGTAGGGCTAGACGTGATCGATCATGAGACTATGATAGATGGCTGGCCAAGGCGCATCTGCCCCCAAATGACTTGTAGATCCATCCACACTGGACGTAACAACAGCAGGGATATCTGCCAGATGTCAAATTTACTACGAGCCGCCTCGACAAAGCTGAAATTGACGAGGGTTTCTCCATCGAGGGAAAAGGGAAGCGACCATTCGTTTAGTTAGCAGGACATGGTTGTTGTAAGTAGCAGCAGGAGATCCATGTCCCGCGTGGGGGGGAGAAAGACAGAGAGCCAGAGAGATAATACGACCATCAAGCCTCGCACTGTTTGCGGGGCACAAGAGAATGACCAAAAAGAGACGCCTGACTCCAGACAAGAAAGATGAACCCAGGGCAGACGCGGGAAGCACGGACGCGATTCTGCAAGGAACAAGCAAGACACGAAAGGATAGAAGGAGGTGAAGAGGGGGGTGGTCCTGGGCGGATACCAACTACTACTGTTGTGATAATAGTATAATGGCCTTTTCGGTTGTCTTCACCTTATCATGCGATCATCTCGTTTTATGCGAATGCGACTCGTTACTGGGGAGGGGAGCGGGGAGGGGAGGGGGGTGTGTTTGCGTGAGGGAGAGAGCATTGGCTGTCCATGATAACTTCTCTTTTTCACTCTTTCTCGCTCTCACTCGCGTTTTCTTTTTTACCGAGCCTCCCTACTCCTCCTCCGTTTCCAGCAAGGCGCCTTTCCTCCCCAACCCCCCTTCCTTCTTCCTTGTTTCTCATTCTTCTTTTGTGTTACCATTTTATTATCTTGCCAAGACTTGTTATGCTGCAAGGCTGCTCTAACACGTGTGATATGCATTGGTCTATTGGGGGTAATCTTGGTACGCTTTCAAAAAAGAAGAAAGAAAATCTGCCGGCTGCCGAGTCAGAAACTCTTGGGGCGCGGGCTGTAGTACACGGCAGGGCCAAGAAGCGTTGCGATGTAACAGAGACCCTTCACCCCCACCCCCTTCCATGCCGTGTTTGCTTTCTTTTCTGTTGGAAAAGCCAAGAAGGAAGACCCTTATTGTCTCACACAGAGTCTGAATGGCCTCGCCAGACCAGTCTAGTCCCATGGGGACTGTAAACTCAACTCCACTTTTGTCTTTTTACCTCTTTTCCTTTTTGGCCCAGGCAGGCAGGCAGGCAGGCAGGGCACCAGGGAAAAGAAGGGATGGAGGGGGGAGAGGGGGAGGGCGGATTTGTTGGCATTTGCCTTTTTTTTTTCTCTCTCTTTGTTATGTATTTATTTATTTTATTTTAGTGCCTTTTAGTGGTTGGAGCTGCTGCAGGTATCCGTTTTCAGAAAAAAAAAAAAAAAAAAAGATACACTACCAGAAAAGAGCAGTTGTGACACCCACCACCAGCAGCCACTACCACCACTACCACGAAGACGGAAAAAACGCTACGAGGTGAGAGAGAGAGGTACAGACGATCCCCTGGCGTCATGTGACCTAAGCAGTGCGATCTCTCTTCGAGATGCCAAATCTGAAAATGAAAATTAATGTCGTTCCGTCCACAGTAAGCAGCGATAGGGCCGCCTTCAACCTCTGCCAAGACCTCATCTCACTGGCTGGTTCTCCTCTCTCTGATCATATTTCATATTATTCTAGCAGGGCCCCCGGGGCGTGTCAGGGCAGAAGCAGCAGCAGATCGGCAGTCCCCAGTGGGTATTCTAACCGTTCTGTGGATCCCTCTTTTTTTTTTTTTTTCCTTCTTCACCCTTCTCTCCCTCTCTTTACTTAGTACTCTTTCCTCGGCCGGTGTTTGACTCAGGCATCCTTTCTCCCACGTGTGTAGTGTGTGTAGTGTGTGCCACCACGGCAACTGGGTAGGTGGGTTTGCTTTTGTGGCATCATGTCATGCCGCCCCCTGGATGTCTAAGTAAGCCTTGTGATGATAAACCCCATAAAAACAACCCCGGCCCCAAAGATCAAAGAGGGACGACGAGGCTTTTCGAGTCCCCCAGGCCCGCCAAGGTCACTCGGCCCCAGGAGCCTGGATAGTACATGTTTCCGAGCACCCGACTCGAACAAGTCCTTTTTTTTTTTTTCCTTTCTTTCCATCTTGATGTCTCTTTTCTGCTTAATTTATCGAGAGAACTACTGAGTACTGACAGAGTAACCCGCTCACGTCTGTGCGCTCATCGTCTAGGTCGCGGGTTTCCCATCCACTCACCCTCCCCTCTTTTTTTTTCCCCCTGGCCCTGGCCTGTCTCCTCTCTCTCTCTCTCTCTCTTCTAAACCCTGGGAGCCCCAGGGCGCGCGGTGTCCCAAGACGAGTATAGACATGACGTTTTTCTCAGCCCGTACACCATGTCGTATGTCGCATGATTGACATAGACTATCACACGGTGTCCATAGTAGTAGTGATAGTTAAATGCTAAGTACTATGTACGGAGTACAGTAGTAGTAGTACTAGTAGTACTAGTAGTAGTAGTAGTTGTTGTTGTTGCACACACACACACACACACACACACACACATTCAAGCCCCTGCGTCTCACAGGGCCTTGTTTTTTGGGGGTTTCTTTTTTCCCCCTCTGCAGCTATTCTTGTCGTCTCCTCCTGAGCCGCCATTCCCTCCATCTAACAAGTCTTTCTCTGTGCGGATAGATCATTGGTTTCCATAATTGATCAAGCCGTTGCGGTGCAAAGCGCCTATTTGTTGCATTGAACACATGTAAGCTGACTACGCCGAGACGAGAGACGTTTTCTTGTCTAACCCAGAGGAGTTTCAATTGCGAATGTGCAACACCACACTGCAGGACCAATTTCTTCAGTTCAAGGTGTTAATCATGAAACTATTGTATGTACTTAGTAATATAAGTTAGTCCGGCACACCACTTGGGGGCCAATGGCTTCGATGTTGTCACAACTCTCTTTTTCGTAGATCTTGTCTTACTCGGTATGTGACCTAGGCAAAAGAAAACTGGGCCGAGGAGGGAAAAAAAGGACCCCCTCCCCAATTGAGGCGCAGGGGGAGGTAGAGTGGTCTGTACTTAGTACCCTTGTTGATAAGTATCACATTTCAGGGTGAAGATGAAATAGCACCCCGGCATCTGTCACAGCCCTCTCTCCGCTGCCCGTCCCCTCCGCCCCTCCACACCCCCCTTCCTTGTCCTCGTACTACTTTACAACTCACATATGTCAGGGTACCATCTTAAAATCTCCTTGTTTGGGTATCTATGGAGACACACTTGATGTGTACATACATAGTAGCACTTGGCCAATTGGCTGTGTGGAGTCTCCTCAAAGAGAAGAGACAGAAAAAAAAAAAAAAAAGGACCAGGGTTTTTTGGGGTTTTCTCTTTTCCTTCCCTTTTCTTCCTCTCCTTTGCATCCACCCATGTATATCAACCCCCTGGTTGCTCGATGTTCCAAGTCCCCTTCCTCGCCGATCACTATTGCGCAAGGTTGGAGAGGGTTATTATTATTGCCAGGTCGCAAGCTGACCATCCACACAATCCACCCGCCACCCGCATTCCCCGTGGGTTGCAGGTGGCCCTGGCCCTATCAATGAACGAAAGGGTTGTTCTCTCTGTGACACCTTATTTTTATTTTTTATTTTATTTTTTTGGTCTTCTGTACCCTCCCCTCCCCACCCCCTCCCAGCTCGGTTTCGGCGAAGTCCTCCGCCGAGCATGGGTCTTTGAAAACCCGGAGCCGAATCAGACTCCTGCAGCCAAAAAAAAAAAGAAGAAGAAAAATGGGAAAAAAGGAAAAATCTGATATGGGCATGGCACGGCCCTCCTTCCTCTCGCATCATCTGCCTCATGTGTGAAGAAGGAAGGGTGTTCACTGACAAATTCTCCCCCTCCCCGGGCCAAAAAAAAAAAAAAAAAAACACAAAAAAACAGGAGAAAGTAACAGGATGAATCTTACACACCAATGTGGTAGTGCTGGGTTGTTGGTTGGGCGTGCTCTTCTCAATGTTACCCATCGCCACCCCTCGGCATGAATACCCTGAACTGGGACGGAAAGCGCCCCTTCACCTATAAACAAAGGGGAAAAAGAAAAAGAGAGCGGAAAAAATATCCCCTCCTTAATCTCTTGCCCTGTACATCCATACTTGTAGTAATAGTATGTGTGTGTGTGTGTGTGTGTGTGTGTGTGTAGGAGGGCCCAGCATACGGCGGGCGAGGCATTTCTTGTTATTTTTTCTGGGTGCTAAAAAATCAAAACCGACCCTTGAACCGGTGAGCTGGATTGCCGTTTAGTGTGGAAGATCCCATTACTGCCCGACGAAGCAACAACACGATGGGCATTCATCTGATGGCAGCTGGTGGCCGCGCATGTGCATGTGTGTGCATGTACCATGTACAGGTGTACGTCTGTGTGTGTGTGTGTGTGTGTGTGTGTGTTTGGTCGTCGTTGATGATAACAAAACAACCAGGGCAAGGATCATGAACAGCAAGCCCACCCCCTCCCCTTGAGATGGAACGGAATGAATGGCCGCCCGCTGTCTCCGCTGCGTAAGTGAGGTGACATTGCATATTGTTCTCCGTAGAAGGGGGAGGGGGGGGGGAGGTGGAAGGGAGGAGGGAGAGAGTCATGGGCGAGCGCTGCAGGCCTGATTATTCAGGGGGGGGAGGGAGGAGGGAGGCAAGAGAGTGCCGTCAAACCCACTACACTACCTCGTCACCGCTAGAACGCGGAATGAGACCTTGTAGCTCACCAACTGGCTGGCGTTGGCTTGTTACGGTGAGAAGCGAGCCAGGCGCCCCAGTAAGACACGTTGCTGCCCTGAAGAACTGGCTAACCCCCTGCCGTTTTTTTTTTTTTTTTCCCTTCCTTTTTTTCCCGTCTCTCTCTTAGGTGCTTCACTCGCAAGCTACCATCTCAGGAGCTACTGCATGGGCAGCACAGCATTCTCTAACATCCCCTCGTCGCCTCCTCCTCCTCCTCCTCCTCCTCCTCCTTCTCCCCCCTCCTCCGGCAATGACCAGCAGTGAGATAGATCAGCATTCCTTTGGGCATCAAGCCTGTGCTCATGGTGGCATAAAGATCGACTTAGATAGAACCCAAGGGGGGACAAGAAGTGGCAAAATCTGGGGCTTCAATTCTGTGTGTACTTAACCATGTACTTTTTCTGTTCCTTTTTCCCGGGGCAGTACACACGTACCTGGGCAGGTCCTTCCCGCTTTGACTGGTGATGACGCCAACAGCCTCGAGGCCGTCGAGAACCGACTTCAGGCAGCACAGCTCAGATCAACAGGAGAAATTTGACTCATATCCGAGGCTGTCAAGCGGCGCCAAAAGCCCCTGCCCATGAACCTCAATGCCCACGTCTCTTCTGTGTCTCTTTCAGCCCTCGCTCGCGTGTTGAGTAGCATTCAACAATGCCAAGAGCCGGAGAGGGAGAGAGGGGCAGTGACTGAATGACGAATACATCAGCTCGTATTAGTTGTGGAAAAAAAAAAAAAAAAACACACATGAATTCTCTGGAACATTGGGCAGCGTTTCTTGCTTTCTTTCTGTTTCCCCCTTTTCCATTTTCTTCTTCTTTTCTTTTGCATCAAGCATCCTAGCTCGGCATATCTTGTCCATAAAGAGCACCAGCTGGAGTTAGAGACCCAACTAAACACTGGGGAAGGTGGAAAAAAAATAAATCATTCCAAATAGTCGAGAATCTGTCGGCCGAGAATATTACCCCTCGCGGAGGCCCTACTCGACCGGCCGAAACAGAAAAGAATCAAGGAAAAAAGTACAGGACCAGGGCAGATCCTCGTGGGATCAAATAGACTGAACGAGCTAGCTGGGGGCCCTTCTCAAACATGCTAATAGTAGAGCCGCCTGCATGCCCCAGTATCTATAATACACTGTGTGTGTCTGTGTGTGAGAGTAGGAGGGCGAGAGAGAGAGAGTGTGTGTGAGAGTGTGTGACCCGGCAGGTTTAGACATCTCGTCATTTCCGGGAAATTCCGCCTTGTGTGAATTTTGTTGCGAGTTCCAACGAGGGTTGTCACGAAGAGGGTACATAGTATACGAACAAGCCTAACGAACGTCCTTCTGGGGGAGGAGAAGGTGGGCAGAACCACAAAAAAAAAAAAAAAAAAAAAAGGAAAAAAAAAACATCTTGATGCCGGCACTTGAATTTTGTCCTCGAGATCGGAATTGCACCAGGTCTGGGCGCTCGCTCCTTGTAAGAAAAGTCTTGGCAGGCTGGAATCTGATAGAAGGCCGTTCTTCTCACTCTCTTTTTTTAAAAATAAAAATAAATAAATAGTACGTATACTGATGAGAGATAGATAGAAAGAGAGGGGCTGGCTTTGCAAGAGTTGTACTTTGCCAAGGAGTCGTACTCAAGGGCAAGAAAAAGATGATTCGCTTTTACCGAGATCAGGGTCGCACTCAGGATGGGAAAAGATTGTCAGCGCCTCCGCCTTGCCAGCCCTACCAGGGCAAGGCATGCGACAGGGAGAGAGTAGGAGCTCAGACGGGTGGTGTGCGTGATGAGGGCACGGACAGACACAGAGAAATAGAAAGAGAGAGAGAGAGAGAGAGAATGGCCTTGTTCCTTGGAACAATAAGATCACCCATGCATAAGTAGTTTCCAATAGATGACGTGCAACGAAGCCCGATATGCACAACGCTCAAACCGCTCAAACCGCACAGAACAATCTTGTACTTTGTATCCAGTACTTAAAAAGTTACCATAATAACAACAAGAGAGAGAGAGAGAGAGAGAGAGGCTCACTAGGATCCAGATCATCTGTACGATGCCGATGAGCCGTTGGGCTCGGTGGAACCCTCTCTGCCACGGACGGTGGGGATGAGAGGAGAGAAGGAGATACTGGCGATGAAGCTAAAATCTACTATGGTACGCTCAGCAAGAGATTCATGCAGTCTGTAAACATGCCAAGACTGAAGCCATATTGCAACAGCGAGGCCAAGGGGAAGGTGTGGGGGATAACTGACTGAGGCAAGGCAAGGCAAGCATACTAAGTAGTGACTTACACCAAATTTACGAGATTGGACCAGGGGCAAAACGTGTTGTGATGATGAGTACTATGTAGTATCATTGTCACAGAACACACTCCTTAGTAGGGATAACAATGTGGCGATTGAAAATGGTATCCGAGGGAGAGGGGGGGACGTGGACCGGTGTACCTCCTCTGGTCCTCTGCAGGGCTGGTGTCGTAACGCCTCCACATGTTCTCATAGGATAGAATCAGTGGACCCCCTAGTACTACCCGATCCTACGCTCTTAGCATGCTGCTGAGAGGGCGCGCGCCTACTGCTTTTAGCGAAGACCCACAATGTTACTGCCTGATCTGCATCCATGCGGATGATCTGCCGCCAGGAAAAAAAGAGGCCCTGCCAAGGCCGCACGTGTGTGTTTGTGTGTGTTTGTGTGTGTTTGTGTGTGGGTGTGCGTGGGTGTGCGTGTGTAGGTAGGTGTGTGTGTGTGTGTGTGCCTTTCGAGATATTCCGGAGCTCCCGTAGTATTCCGTCGGCTTTTGATGCGACAACCTTTTTGCTGGGACACATTCCGGAAAGTATCGCATCATTCTCTCAATATTGTTCGAGCAGCATACTGGCCCGAGAGCGTCAAAAAAAAAAAAAAAAAAAAAAAAAGTCCTCGTAAGCATATTCTTCTGTGTTTAAGCTCAGACGTTTCTCCTAAGGCACCTGATGCTGATCTCCCCGCTCTTGACCGCAAGAGAGGCAGTGCTGCTGCGCTGCTGCTACATAATAATGTATCTCCAGTATGCGACTATGACATGTCGCGACGCTCGGGGCACTCACTGTCTGGGGGCGCTCTCACAGAACGGGCTGTTGAGTTCACTTTCGTCTCTCCTACCATCTTTGAACATATACCGCGAGGACTGGTCATCAGATATTGACCACGATTATCCACTTAAAAAGAGTGTCTTGTGGGTGCCATTGATCTAGACCATACCAGGCCGCCAGATGAGCAGTTCCAACCTTGGGAGTCTGAGGGTCCCTCCCTCCCCTCTCGTAACCAACGGAGCTATCAAGGGAAATGAAGCGCGCGGGGAGCCAGCGAACGGCGTACCCACGTATCCTTTTTTTCTTTTTCCTTTTCCTTTTTTTTTTGGGGGAAACAAAAAAAAAAAAAAAAAAAAGGAAAGGAAAGGAAAGGAAAAAACAGGAGTGAACTGGAACCAGAGGGGCGAGATTGGACCCAATCTCTGCCCTGGGATTGGCCATTCATCTCTGTCGATTTTTTCTTGCTGCAACCCCCCAACTCAATCTGTTCGGCCCAACCGGAATGTCAAGCTTCGGCAAACCACGGCTGACGGTCGCTGCCGTGGTATGGTTGGGCGGGAAGCTCGACGGGGACGGGAACGGAGCCGCGGAAGATTTCTAACTTTCCTGCCTCCTGAGCAGTCCCACCGCCGGACGAAGACGTTGTGCCTCCTCTCGTGGGGACCAAGACGCCGCATTCCCAATTGCGAGCGTTTAATTTAGGCTCTCCCGTGCCTCGATCCTTGACCAGGCGGCCCCTGTCCTGAGGATTAATTCAAGTCCCTCGATACTTACGCAGTGTGGGGATGAGACAACCTACCAGGCACTCTCAGATAGATTGTGGCTCCCGACATATGCCCAGCCTCGCGGTGCCCGCTTCGCGAGACCACTTGTGGGCCTCTGAACATAGATAACTTTGGAGTGCATCAAGATACCTGCTCGGTTATTCTTGCAGTCCCGGAGAACTTCACGTGGGAACGACGCTGCGTTCCACCACTTGGACCGAAAGCAAATCGTACCAGCAGACTGCCACCATACATAATTAGCAAAGTGCTGTGAGGGAGAGGTGATGGAGACCAGGGGCCACACTGTGCAGACTGACACTCTGTCCGCCTCGGCATTGATTCACGGTCTCGCGGCTGGGGAAATAGACTCGTAGCTTTGTCAGGTCCAACGTATCGGCACTGGAGGCGGCTGCAGCAGCAGCCTGGCCCTTGCTTTTGCCCTTGCCCTTGCCCTTGCCCGCTCTCTCGGCTCTGCTCGTGTACTCTCTCATGCCCGTATCGCCCTGGCAGGCGTTGTACAGAGCCGCCAACAGATCGCGGTTGACAGCACCGATGGACGAGCATATGTAGTCCAGGTCAATCGCATGTTCGCTGTCGAGGCCGAGAGCCTTCACGGTGCCACCTAGGCCGCAGTAGCCCGTCCGCTGCCAGACGTCAGGTCCAGGATGAGAGCCTGCGATCGTGTGGACAAACCCGTATCGCGCCGTCTGAGAGAAGTCGTAGTTGTGCAGGCTCCGGAGCATCTTCTCCTCCACACCCTGGGCGCGGAGGAAAAAGCACATATCCTCACCAAAGCGGGTCAGGGTGTTCAGCCTCCGCTCAACAGGGTCCTCGACTCGAGGCAGGTCGATCAGGAATACCATCTGCAGGGGGCAAGACGTCAGAAAGGGTGTTGACAGCTCAGAAGTGAGAAATCCTTCGGGATGCACGTTACGTTTTCCATTGATCCGGTTTCTCCCCAGTCGTAGGGGACAAGATTTCCGGTGGGGACCACGATCCGTAGCGATGTTGGGTATTTTAGAAGCTGGAGCTTGGAATGCATGCAGCCAACAGAAGCGATACCCTCCATCGGGGGAAAGACAAACCGAATTGTCTCCGAAGGCGTGTTTCTGCGCATCTCAGATTTCTTAATGACATGTCAGTTTCAGTCCTAGTCAGTGTGCACCAAGCTGGGTGCGCAGGGTATTCTGGTCAGTTGACTGTGAGAGACGAACCTGTTCTTCATCCTTCGCATAGGCTATCAGGAGCACCTTGGTCTGCCTCATGTTCAGCTTGCTCATGAGCCAGTCCTCATCCCACTGAAAGGAGCTAAGCACAGCAAGCTGCAGGTCGTGCTTCTGGAAGACCTCCTCGATCTGAATGTCGCCCTCGCGCGCAACACCGCGCGCCCAGGTCCGAAGCACTGCTCCCCTGGGGTATTCTAGACCCGCAGATGCGTCCTGGCTGCCTGCTTTTGGTCCTGGGTCCGAGTCTAGGCCAAGCCGCTGCGCTTGACGCTCAGTATGGCTCTCCTCCAGGTCTGCCATGCGCCGAGACGTCCTCTCCTGCTGGATCTCCGCATCCGTGTCGACTGTGTCCGGCATGGCATCAGCCTTGCGTTTCCTCAGTCTCGCCAGGCGCTCTTCCTCCATCTTCTTGCGGTCCAGGCCGAGCCCAGCCATAGAACTGGCGGCAAGCTGCAGAGCTGGTGCGTCGCTCTCTGCTGGAGCAGATGTCGCTTGGGAGTGACTGCTGCCCAGATCATTCGCGCAGGAGGGACCGGCGGTGTCATCGTCAGACACGTCCTGGCCGAGACTCATCGCGATGGCCCGGCGAAGAGCAGCGTCCTCATCTTCGACGCCGTTCACCTCGGATGCCAGGTTGCTCGTCATTGTTTCTCCTGTGGCCCACAAAGTCAGCGGCAGACAGACCCTGTGCCGAGAGCAGCTATGAGTGGGCTGCCTCTCAGACAATGTGTGGGCTGGTATGCAAAGAAGAGCCGACGTCCAGTTCTTAGCCTGCCAGCCTGCGTGAAACGTTAAGCGGTACTTACTTGCTTGTTCTGGGATTTGTAGGCGCCACTTACACGCTGGGCGACGCGGAAGCAACGCGATCTTGCAGTTGGGTCCACTTTTGCCCGGCCTGTCACACGCAGCAGGGGTCCGATGCCACAGGCTTGAGAGGTACCTTGTGTAAGTACTTATACAGACACTCGCAGCTGGAGTTCGCAAAGACGGCAGCACAAGACTGTTGACGTGTTGAGATGGATCGTGCTGCGTGTCGACCATACGGTGCTTTTCCAGGGCGTCGTATTTCCTTATTCTAGCGCGTGGTCGGTGTCTTTTGTTGACTTGACGGCTCCAGTGACACGTACAGTAGAACACCAGAGTGAATGAATGAATGCCCTGTGCTGCAGTGGGCACCTAAGTACGTCACTGATGGAAACCAAAAAATAACTTCGATTTGGGGAAGCGGCGAGGTAGACCCATGAGATTCAGGCAGCAACACACACAAAACTACTTCAGTACTTACTTATTCATCGATACTTGAAGTGAATCTCGAACCGCTCCTTTCGTTGACGCTCGGTTCTTTCCTTGGTGGGAAGGACTAAGCACGAAGAAAGGTAGTGCGAAGATTTGTCGTCTCGAGATCGCCCATGCATGGTCTCGGCCTGTGTCCCAAAGTCATACTCACCGGCCTCCTTGTCTTCAGCTCTACATGCCTTTGGGCGTGTATTCTTCACTTCTCCTTCTTACTGACATCTATTGTTATCTCCAGGCTGGCCTGATATGCACATACATCAGAGAACTCCCTCACGTCCCGCTCAACACAGGCAGGCACCGTCAACGGGCACGAGGATAGATGACTTGCTTGGCTTCAACCACACCGCACCACGATGCTCGGCGAGAATATCAGGTGCAACTCGAGTGCGCTCGCCAGACCAGAACTACTAGCAAGGAGATACAAGAACTATTTTCATATATGAATGGCCTCTACACTTGTGTGTTTGCATGACAGGAAACTCCCTGATCGTTGGCCATGGATCACCAGTGCGGCTGGCCAGGTAGCGCTAAAGTCAATGACGTCCTTGAGAACCCGGGTCAGTGGATGAACGAGAGCAGTCTTGCCTTCTTTAAGGAGAAAAAAGAACCCCAAACTCACTGTTATGAGAGCTCACTTGGAAATATCCTCCCAAGTATAAAGACTAACGCATCTCAAGAGACTCCCTCCAAAAAGTGCTCACTCTTTTCACCAAACAGCTCCTCTCCCACTCGAGCAAGCTACGGGTCACAACCAGAGCGTACGTACGAGCTCGAGCAATATGTCTTCCGCAAAGGACGGCCTAAAGAAGCATGTGGTGATCGTCGGCGCCGGAGGGGCAGGCATGTCTTGTGCCGCGACCTTGGCTCAGCACCCAGACAAGTTCAGAGTCACGGTCATCGAAAAGGGTTCCTGCTGCGGCGGGCAGGCCATGTCCATCCCTCTGGACGAGAAGAAGTTTGGGGCGAGCTGGATGAACAACGGCGTGCAAGGCGGTTCTCCGGTACGCATGTTTGCTTTTTTTTTTTTTTTTTCCCTCTTAAAGAAAGGAGGGAAAGAAGAAGCAAAGAAGTCATTTAGACAACTTACACTCTAAACAGATCTTCAAACACACCTTCAACTTCTTTCATCAGTACAACCATGACCCGGAGGAGGTACAACTACAGGTCTCGTTCGGCAAGGGCAAGTCAGGCTTCTGGACCAACGTCTTCCCCTCACAGCTCGTCGACAAGTACGCCTCCGACATCAAAAAATTCGGGCTCTTCCTCAAGCTCATAAAGTACACGATGCCCGTCCTGGGCCTCGTGCCCATTCGCATCATGCTGCGGCTCATGTTCTTCTCCAAGGACTTTGGCGACAAGATGGTGTACCCCCTCATCGCCCTCTTCCTGGGCACCGGCAACCAGACGGCCAACGTGCCCTCCGCCATCGTAGAGAGGCTCTTTGACGACCCCAACATGAAGCTGTGGGACTACGACCCCGAGACCCTCCTGCCCAACCTGCCAAAGATGGTCACCTTTGACAAGCTCGCCGCCTTCTACGAGGACTGGCGCAAGGACCTCGTCTCCAAGGGCGTCGACATCCGCCTCAATACAGAAGTCACACAGGTCGTGGCCCGGACCTCCAAGGGCGTCCTGCTCCGCACCTGTGCCCCCGCCGCCAAGGCGCAGGACACCCGACAATCCAACAATAACAACAGCACCGACTCGCAGCGCACATACACCAACGGCTCGGGCGCTGAAGGAAGCGGCGAGAACGAGCAGAAGCAGCAGGAACACTTTGACGATATGGTCATGTGCACGCTGGCCGACGACGCGCTCCGCATTCTCGGCACAAAGGCCACCCTGCGCGAGCGCTTCGTGCTGGGCGGGGCCAAGTTTTACGACGACATCACGGTCACGCACTGGGACAGCGACTACTTCAACAAGCACTACGAGACCTCCTTCTCGGCGGACCTCTGCGCGCAGCCCAAGACGTCGGCCCAGGAGGACCAGGTCGCCTTCGCCAAGGGCCAGGACGCCTCGCGGCCCGGCGGGTTCCGGCCCATGTACTACACCAAGTCGTACCAGCAGGACCCCAGGAGGATCGAGATGAGCTTCGACTGCAGCAACTACCAGCACCAGCTGCTCAGGGCCAACGGACCCAGGGACGACGCCGGGTATCCACACGTGTACCAGACCATCTTCCTGGACAAGCGGAGCAGGGACCTGTGGACATGGCCCGAGATCGACAAAGACAAGATTATCGCCGAAAACTGGTGGCACCAGCTGGGTCACCGGTGGTCGCACTACCTGCGCGTCGTGCCTATGATGATGTTCATCAACGGGAAGAACAAGACATGGTTTGCCGGGAGCTGGACTCTGGTGGTAAGTTTATATATATGTATATATATATATACATATACACCAAATGTAAATTTGGAAATGCTAATCACGATATATAACCCACGCAGAACATGCACGAGCTGGCCTGTGTGAGCGGTATCGCTGCTGCGTATCGGCTGGGCGCCGACTACCGCAAGTTTGATGACTTTGCCGAGGACTTTTTCTCAAAGTATCTGGCCTTGTCTCATGGTGTTATTTACTCGAGAGAAGAAAAACGAAGGAAATCCAAGAAATAAAATAGATAGCAGAAACTGGTTCATCATCTCTTGTCATGATATGTACAGACCAAGGTCTCGAGGAGAACCTTGTTGGTCGTCGACTCTGGAACACCATACTCTCGCGAGACTGGTTACACAGTTGAAGGTCATTTAAGTGGTATTAGACAAATCGGAGGCTAAGGATCGTGTCTAAAGTAACTGGTCGCAGGCCACCTATATTCCTCCAAAATGTTTGTTTTTCTTTTCTTTTCTTCGTTTTTTGTTGTTTTCTTCCGGTTTTGTCTTGTTGAAAATCGTGAGTCCCCTCCACAAAGCAAAGTGTCTTGATGGTCCCCAAAAGGTTCCACCTCCTGGTGCCAGGTCTACTTCCCTTCTTGTCTCTCAGCCGCCGCCGCCACCACCACCGCCACCACCACCACCACCACCATTCCACTGCCCTTAAGAAAGAAAGAAAATAAAACTAGAACGCCAGTTATCGTGTGGGTATTCCCAGAAACCAACCGACAGGCCCCTCCCAAATCTAGCAACTCATGCCAGATGAATCACCACAAGATGCCCTTTCGCTGTAGTACATTCGCCAAACAAGGACGAAAATTCACTTGAAAAAGCCGACTCCTGCTTCCGACCCAACAGAGGGATAAGATCGATGGATCCGAGTACGCCGTTTACCGTATGAGACCCGCCCAAACCATGAGGCCTCCTGAGAATATCAAAGGCCGTAAAATTATCCCCAAAGCAGTATCCAGCCCAAAATGCACCAGGTCGGACCGCCGACTCCATCGTCGCAGCGCGATGAAAAAAAGCTTTCAGTTAGCTCCTCTTGAGAACCCAAAAACAAAAACAAACCCTCGTCTGTCTATGCAGCTTTGGGTGACAAGTGCCGAGGGGGAAGAGACGCATGATGATCGCCCGGATGTTCGATGATCATTAAGAAAGTCGAGGAGGCTGCGTAGATTGTGGCGGGGAGTGAAAGAGATTACGCGCGCCCAGGAAAGGAATTGATGTGGTGCTGAGGACTGTGGTTGCCATCTTGGCCCATCGGCACTGGGAAGTTGAGGCCCAGGGCCTTGCGAAGCGCATCTTCGGCCATAGTCTTCCGGTGGTGGTCTACACCGCCAGAGCTCAGATCACCGCCACGCATCTGGGGATGGCCTGGAGAACCAGTGCCAGATGAGGCCATCGCTATAGTAGTTGCGGGACCCTGCATGGGCCCAGGCCGATAGCCTTGAGGCGGGCCCTGTGGATATGGGCTCTGATGGGGTTGAGGCGGCGCTCTCGGAGACGGTGTGCCGATTCCCAGGAGTCTCTTCATCTCCTCGCTCTTGTCCAGCCGGGGTGGCGTGGCGGGAGGCTGGTTGTGCTGAGCCAGGTGGTTCTGCACCCGCTGCGGAGGTGACTGCTGTGCGCGATGACCAGCAGGTCCAGCAGCTCGGAGGCGCTCGTGGATGGGCAAGACAAAGGGTTCGGGTCGCCGAGCAGAGCCCAGAGCACCAGTGTTGTCGGAGGCACCACGCTGCGGCATGGTGCGGATGGGAAGCTTGAGGGGGATGGGGTCGTCCTGGATCTCGGGATTTGAGGTGTAACGTGAGCCTGGCGGAGCGGTAAAGGGGCCATCGGCGCCCGTAGTGGCAGCGGCCGAAGTGGTCCTGCGGAGCTTCTCCTGATCTGCGCGGTGGGCATCGAAGAGGAAGTCCAGGGGCGAGGCGTGGTGCTGATCCTTGGCGAGGTTCGGAGGCAGCGGAGGGCTGGGCGACTCAGCGTCGGACGAAGGGGGCGAGGGTTCTTTGCGCAGCTGGGCAGCGGCTGCCTCGGAGCGCACTTTCATGAAGGCGTCGTCGGTAGAGGTGACACAGGATTGAGATCGGGCGAACTTGGAGAACGAGGGCCTGGGGAGACTGCCCGGCGCGGGCGAGTGGAAGGAGCTCGAGCTGGCGAAGGCCGCAGAGGAGACAATGGCAGAGGCGGACGGCGGAGGTGTGCGCTGGCTGGACGGAGGGGCGGGCGAGGTCGAGACGTTGTTGGGGCGAGGTTTCCTGTTGTTGTTCTTCTTGTTCGTGGACCTCGAGTTGGCCGGCTGTGTGCCAGGGCCGGGGGCAGGGCTGCCGTTGTTCGACTTCATGGGGGTCGTAGGGAAGCTGGCCGGAGTGGGCATCTCGAAGAGAGCGTCACCTTCGGATGCGTAGTTCTTGCGACCTCGGTTCGCCCTGGCCCCGCCCCGACCGCCGCGTCGAGCGGGTGTTTGTTTGCTAGAGTTGAGATGTTCCATATTGAAGGGGTTTTCTTGTTTGGTGGCTGACAGACATGGAGTCCGGCGTCGGGCACCGTCTGCGAACAGGAGAACAAAAAAGGAGAAGATGAGTTAGCACCAGGAGGTGAGAAAGGAGAAGACGGCACGGAGATGGTTGCGCAGATGGTACCTTGATATAGGAAGAGGCGTCTGTCTGCCTATGCTGTGGTGGCCGCAGGTAGACCAGGTGGCCGATGTAGGACTGACGTTGAATGACGACGGGTGGGTCGTGATGGCGAGCACGGCTGGGACCTTGCGGTGAGGGGAATATTGATGTTGGAGTTGAAAATGCTGAATGTGCTGCAGGGTGCAGTTGACCTCGATCTCCACATAATTCTGGCTCGAGAAAGCCGTATTGCGAGCGAGTGGTCTGACCTTCCAAGCGTCCGGATGAGCCAGACAGAAATGGCAGGTCGAAGCAGGGGGGAAGAGAGAGTTGTGATGACGAGATGGATCTTGTTGAGGTGGCGGGTGTTTTGGGACGAGGTTCAGGTAGGGCGGAGGTAAAACGCGGTGGCTCTGAGGGCTGCTGGGCTCTCTTGGATCTTCCAACAGTGTCTATTATGCTCTTTCCAATTCCTGAGCTGCCTGTTTGAGGAGTTTGCAGAAAGCACGAGGCTGTGTTGTGTGCGTGTCGGATGGTGAGGAGGGAGGGGGGAGGGTTAGGTAACCTGTCTGAAGGAGGCTGAGCTTGTGTGGTACGGGGAGGGGAGGAGAGAGCAGGTGTCACAGCATGCTCGGTGGCTGTTGGCTGGTTCCAAGTTGGAATGTCGGTCGCCCAGGCAGTTAGTTGGCAGGGCGGCTGCAGGGGACAACCCGGCTGACTAAGGCTTGCTGAGAAAGGTTAGTGGGTGTAGTGTTCCTCAAGGTCCTCCTCAACCGAGAGAGCTGCACTCTGCTGCACCTGAAGTGTACAAAATGGCAGAAAGGTTTCTTAAGAGGGTGAGCTGAGTGTTGGTTTTCTTTCCTTGCTTTTTATATTTCTGCAAACAGGCCTCCTGTGTTGTTGTGGCCTGTGTGTGTGTTGGTCAGGCCGAAAAAGTAGTTATGGTTGTAGCCCAAATGTACTAAGTAGCTACCTGACCAAGTCATCATTTGCTGTGTCATCCTTGTACAGGGTCACTGTGTGATGGTACTACAGTACCAGAGTACCCTGGAATTGCACCCAGCAACCATTCACTGATCCCTGCTCCTGCCGGCCGGGAAGTCGGGGGGTGGTAGCCTGTCTTGCCTGTGCAGTCCATCTCCCTCCCCCGCCATGGAGTATAGCTGTCGAGCAGACCGATGCCTCTAGAACCAACACTCCATTATCGCCTGTTTTCTTTGTGCTCTCTTTACTGTTTCTGCTGCTTCTGCTGCTCCTCTCAACAGGTAGAAACCTGAACTATCAACGAGTAAGTTGTACCCAGCGCCCAAAGCCATCATCGGTGGGAGTGCTGCTGCCCCCTCCGTCTCTTCACCTCGCCAGGATCGGTCATCTTTCTAACTTCTGTTGCCAGACAGACCTACACAGGTTTCCGACCAAGTGCGAGTCGATCACCCGCGTCGGACATCCTCCCGAGTCCCGTTCGAGATCCCATCGGCACCACAGCCCAACGAGACCTCAATCACACACACACGCCATGGCTGACGTCGATATGACTGATGCCCCCCAGTGGCCAAGAAGAAGGGCGGCGACAGCGAGGGCAAGAAGCGTTTCGAGGTCAAGAAGGTGAGCAAGGGTGTACACATATACACGCAACGGCCGCCCCAATAGCGAGGAGCGGGGTTACTGACATGCGCGTCATAGTGGAACGCGGTCGCTCTCTGGGCATGGGACATCGTCGTCGACAACTGCGCCATCTGCCGCAACCACATCATGGATCTCTGTATGCCTTACCCTTTTCGAATTGTCAAAACCATACATACACATTCCTTCGTCGCCGCTGATACTAACATGGATCTCGCAACCACAGGCATCGAGTGCCAGGCGAACCAGGCTTCCGCTACCAGCGAGGAGTGTACTGTCGCTTGGGGCATCTGCAACGTAAGTCCTGGACTCTCTTCCCACGCCCTTCTGCGACCTGGCACTAACAGCATCTGCCACCATACAGCACGCCTTCCACTTTCACTGCATCTCTCGATGGCTGAAAACCCGCCAGGTGTGCCCTCTTGACAACAGGGACTGGGAGTTCCAGAAGTACGGCCGGTAAACGATGGGACCTCGTGTGGTCGGACAATAGATGCACCAAGTCTTCGCCGGTTTCGTCGGGCAAGCAATCTTGCGGCGGAATCAAGCACATGGGGCTGATGCACCAGGAAGAATGGTCCGGTGGAGTTGGCATTGCAAGCACTGCATGCAGCATAGAAACCCGGCTTTAGAAACCCATTTTATGATATGAGGAACAATTCCGTGATACTTCAGTACTCCCAGCTCCAACGCTTCCTCCGCGACCCATCGTGTCCATCTTGCCCATTCATCATATTGTGACTTTCTCGTCTATAACCAGATTCTGCGGCACGGAAGAGCCAGTCCCGCCGCCGCTGACGGGAAGCCATTTGACGGGGTGCTTGTTGTAGAAGGGCCAGGGCGGGACGGCGACGAGGAATACGAGGCCGGTGCCTCCGAGAGCGATGTAGACGGCGAGTTTAATGTCTTGAAGAAAGTAGCCGACAAGGAAGGAGATGGCCTGTGTGTGGGAGAGGGGGTTTGGTGAGCCAACTTCATCTCTTGCCACCTAAACAGCCGCGTGTTGCTCTGCTGACTTACACCAACAACACTGAGCAGAACGGTAGACAGTGTCTCGACCAGCTTCTGTCCCTCAAAGTCCTGCGCAACCACGCCTTGTCAGTTTTGGAGCCGGGTAGATAGTACATGGGTGTAAAGCTCATGCATCATACAATCTGCCCCTCCGCAATGTCGCGGACCTGATCCAGGAGTTCCTCGGCCATCGTGGGTACTGGGTATCTGGTCTCTGAAAATCTAGTGATGGAAACACACACGATCGTCAACTAGCAGGCAGGGCGTAATCTAACGGAAGAGCATGAAAAAGTATTGTGTGGTGCTGTAATCGTAATGGTGCTTCAAGAGACGGGCTGACGATGTCTAAAGTTGGAAGCACGGAAGTTCGACGTGTCTTTGAGGCCGCTGTGGAGAGCTCCAGTCCCGAGATTCCATCCCTGTCCCTGCGGCTGAGTGGGACCACAGACAGGTCCTCCCTCCACCCCAGAGCCCATCAGCAGGGGGACCGGCCTGGGGCTTCAGTGCCTCTCACATGAACTGCTGGTAAAAGTAGTACTTTACTAAGGATCACTGCAGGAATTCGAAAGGGGAACAAAGAGATCTCTGCACTGCACACAACAATTGTCACAAAACTAACTCGAAAAGATGCCAACTCTAAGTAATGATGATGCAAAGACTCCAGTAGACATCACATGTTACAATGTCCAGCCTGTCTTCTTCAGGCTTGTGCTCTGGAAAAATTGCTAATTCTACTTGCTGGAGTGGCCTGACAGGGAGGATATTGCCCCTAGGGTGGCTAGTGGTGGCCTGCACCTTGGGCTGGGTTTGCCGAGAACGAGTTTTTAGCCTTTTTGGTGGGGCACCATTATGAAGGTGGCCAAGAGCCCGTCCAGTCCAACTCCACACAAATATACCTCGACATGAAAGCCGACCAAGCTTTTTTTTTTTTTTTCCCCTTCCTTTTCCCCTTTCAACCTTCCCTCCCACTTCAACCCTATACCAGCCTCTCAAAACACAACCACAAAAGTATCAGACAAGCACCCTCAGATTCTACTGACTTGGTGCTGCCTCAAATTTCATCAGCCCTGCATACTCGACACAACTGCACCTTGTCCTGTTTCCCACTCTCTGGCACATTCCTGTTGTTGTGTCTCCAGAGACCACGACGTCATCCTCATCAACAACACCACCACCAGGAGGATCGAATCCAGCACCCTGCTGCCCACCGAGTGCTCGGTCTGCGCCGCCCAAATAACCCGCGCCGTTCTTGTCATCCTCGAAGAGACATAATAATACTCAACATCCATTGCGAGCGCAAGGCACTCTGACCTCTGCGCCTAGTCCCTCCCCAACCCGACTAAACCAAACCACGATTCCTACCTGCGGGCCTCGCAGAGTCTTTCAAGTTGGCTGAACTCGCCTCCTCCCGTTCTTCCTTCGTCCGTTCACTCCACAGCCCTGCATTCTGGGCTTTCATCGGAGTGAACAAGAAGCCCCCTTAACTTGGGGCTCAAGATAGAAAGAGAACCATCAATCCCGAACCTGCGACAAATTGGCGCATACCAGCTGCTGCACCCTGTCCAGCCAGCGACCTGCCCCTGGCCCTCGGAAGCCGTCTCCACCGCTTCAGGGTCTGGAGCCAACCAGCTGAACATCTCTTGTTGCGGGCGGCAGACTGCCCGCTTCTGCCGTCCGCTAAGGTCCGTCCCTACATTCGACCTTGGAACGAGGATGGGAGTTCTCCCTTGAATACCGGTCTCTGGTCTGCCTAGGGCCAGGCCTTGCAACAGGAGGAAGAAGAGAGAAGACATCATAGAAGTCAAGAGGCGAGGCTTATTCCCAGCCAGTCAGAAACAGACGAGGAAGAAGAGAAAGAGGAAAAAAGGAAGGAGAAAACCGAGATCGAAGAAGCTGTTGAGCATCTGGCACAGGTGGCAAGATGTCGGATCACGAGGAGACCACGATTTCGTCGGGCTACTCGACACCCGTTCCGGAGCTGGACGACCACCGGCCTCCCCACCTCAGCTGGGTGATCGAACCCGCCGTGGCACTTTCGACTCTCAGGTGGGTGAACGAATCCGTCATAATTCGAATGCCTCACAAGGCGGTCAGCGTCACTCCAGCATCCGCATTCGAGACTTTGAGGAGGCCATCGTCGACGATGATGCTGGAGATGTCTCGCCGGTCGCCCGTCGCCAGCGGCGCGGAACCGTCGACACGACGGCTGGGTCTCGCGACAGCTCGCCCTCTCCGCCCAACTCGGTCAAGGCGTTTGCCATGGCCCGTCGCATGCCTGCGCTGTCCTTCTCAGCAGACGCCCGCCCGGACAATATCGATCTCCAGCGCACCATGTCGGTGGCCAGCCACCACAGCCACCGCAGCAAGTCGCACACAATGCGAGAGAGCGACGCCGGAAGCGTCAGGTCCACCCGGTCTGCTGCTGAGGACGACGTCTGCTTCCCGCAGGAGACCCGCGGCGGTGCGGCCGGCTACATCGACTACGAAGACCTGGAAGACCTCATCCGGCTGCAGCGGGAGCGCGAGGAAGAAGAGCGCAGGCGGTCTATGGATGCAAAGGACTTCCCGAACCTGCAGAAGCAGGCCACCAACGCCAGCCGCGTTCAGATGGCGACCGCCGATGGCGACATCATGGTCATGCCCTCTGGATCCTCCATCCAGGATGAGAAGGTCGCGCAGAAGCCTGCTCCCGTCAAGTCCGAGATGGTCAATGCACAGCGGTTCCAGTTCTTCTCGACGAACCTGGAGCAGACCTGTTACTCCAGGGACCTGGGCGGCCTCATCTTCCCGGGAGAGGACATCCGGACCTTGTTTACGCCTCCAGACGACGATGGCGACCACGTCTGGTGGCTCAATGTCAACTGCCCGCTCGAGGAAGAAGTCCGAGGGATCTGCAAGGCCTTTGGGGTCCATCCCCTCACCATCGAGGATATCATCACCCAGGAGGCCCGCGAGAAGATCGAGCTCTTCAGGTCCTACTACTTTGCCATCTTCCGGTCGTACACGGCTACCCTGGATGAGGACGGCGAGCGCGAGTTTGAGCCCTTCAACATGTTTGTCATTGTGTTCCGGCACGGCATGGTTACCTTCAGCCACAACCTCAACCCGATCGCGTCCATGGTCCGAGACAGAATCTCCTCGCTCAAGGATTATGTTGACCTCAGCTCAGACTGGATCTGTTATGCCATCATGTAAGAGTCCAAAATCAACCTGATGGACATCTCCCTTTATTAAAGGCTTTCAATCAAACCTTGCTAACACTGCGGATCATAATCAGTGACAACATTATCGACAACTTTGGTCCAGCCATCAACGAGTGCCAGAACGCTGCAGAGGCTCTAGATGATGACGTATACCGCGCGCGACCAGATGACGAGGAGCACTACCCGTTTCTGCCCAAGCTCGGCCACATCCGCAAGAACATCATGGGGCTGATGCGGCTCCTGGGTGGAAAGGCTGACGTCCTGAAGGGCTTCACCAAGCGCTGCAACGAGAACTACCAGGTCACACCACGCATGGAGGTTGGCCTCTACCTCGGTGACATCCAAGATCACGTTGTCACCATGATGAACACCCTTGGCCACCTGGAGCGGATGCTCTCACGCGCCCACAGCAACTACCTGGCCCAGCTGTCCATCGACAGCATCACACAGGGCACACGAGCCAACAAGGTCCTCAGCAAGATCACCTTCCTGGCCTCCATCATTGTGCCGCTCAACGTCATCACCGGTCTCTTTGGCATGAACGTCACTGTTCCGTTCGATAACTCCGGCACCCTGGCACCCTTCTTTACCATTGTCGGTGTCCTGATTGCCTTCTCAACCATCTGCATTGTCCTGGCAAGGAGGTTCAGATACATCTAGCTTGACTTGGGGCAAAGAATGTTGTGTGAGACAGGTGGAGGTTCTTTCTTTTCTTCTTCTTCTTCCAGTGGCCAATGCAAGTTGGGTGGGCTACTCTCTCTATCAGCATGATGAGTACTGGGTGTACAATAATCTGGGGTTTTCCAAACTTGGACAATATGTGCACGGGAAGGGGATATAACTGTTGCAATTTGGATGGTGTTTGAAAATTCCTTCAGAAAGCAATCGTGTAGAGTAGACTAGATACTAGAGAGACAGAGGGGGAGAGGGAGAGGGAGAGGGAGAGAAAGAGTGGCGCGCGGGATTGAGGCCTAATACATGATAGCCAGTTCCTTATTGAAGACTATTGGTTGTCAAGAGTGTGAATGCCTTTTGAGGTCATGTTAAGCAAAATTGCTATGGTGTTTGCTTCTGTAGTAATAGTGAGCCTTGAGGAACTGTCATTACTGCCCAAGTATAGTGAAGTAGTTAAATGCTATCTCAATATTAATCTCAGGTGGCAGGCCATGTACATTCAAGATGTTGTATGGACCGACTCCAAAGTTGCTCTTGTCAGGACTATCACGTCTCAGGTTCACCTTGATATGCATTTTGTCCTCCTTGTACGTACAGGGCACATTGTGACATCCTTTGGTGCTCAGGTATAAATGGCCATGATGAGGCATCACTTGTGCTGGATGTAGCTATGAATGGGACCTTGCACCTGTAATTACTTAAGTAATTATGAAGGGTTGGACAGCCTGAGGATTCAATCATACTTTCCTGAACTTGATATAGTTATCTCTTGTAATACTTCTAAATAACCCCTTATAAAGCTACATTATCATGTAATATCGACCTTAGAAGACTTGGGCTGAGATGTTCTAGCATCACCTGCGTAATTTCACACATCAACACTACTACTATCAGAGAGAATATCAAGAAACTTGACCTAGAGATGACCTTGTTAGACCAGACTCCTTGATATATTTCCGTTTGGAGATTGTAGAGCCAGAGGCACTTTCTTGGTTCAACATGAGTAGCATTTCATCCCGTGCGCGCAGCACTGATCGATCTATCCTGCAAGGTCGAGATTTATGAAGGCCATCGGAGGGACTGCTTGTCGTCCTTGAAACCAAGGAGAGACAGGCACTGCATACTGTTCCTGGCTTACGCACCACACAGTGTTGATGGGAAAACCCTCTCACGACGTGTCACTGATGGACACCTTGCCCGTTCTTCTTCTTCTTGCTGGTTTGTATACCGGCGCCGTAACCCGACTCTCCCTCCCTCTCCCCCAGAAGCCAAACATAAAAACATATTTCTCAACCCGGCAGGCCGTCGGAATCATCTCGTTCAGACATCACCGATGACAAGATAGGTCGGCCAAGCCACACACAGCCTTCACAAGTCCCCCTCTTCAAGTACCGACCACCGAGGGCCTTCCCCCTCGCCCCCTCCCCCATAGCATAAGTACAACATACCATCGAGACCACGCCTCGTGAAGTCGGAGGAAGCCCATCTCCACATGGGGATCGACACTAGGAGATACGCGAAGAAATCGATTTAGGGGTTCCGAGTTTCCGGATTCGGTAAATGAGGCTCAACATCCACAATGGCCCAACACGGCAGGTGGACAATATGAAACCTGGCATCTCGCGTGGGAACATCACCATGGACAGCCATCACTGCCGACATGCATACGCATACACACACGCACAGAGCCAAGAAATGGAGAAACCATCTCCTCCCAACTCCAGCGTTACACACAAAACCACCCACCCCTTTGTTTTTGCTTGACCGATGTGTAGAGGTTTGAGCCCGTCTGCCCCGCTCCGGCTCAACCTAATACTTGTCAGAACACGTAAGAGGACCACTAGGGGAAGAAGGAAACACGGTAGAAAAAGGAAAGGAAAGGGAAAGACAAATGAAGAGGTGGAGCCTTTTCCATCCCGGCCTCTCAGCGTTTTACGCCCGAGGTTTGACTTGAGGTCGGGATTTGAAGCAACCGCTGCGGATCCGACATAATAGAACAGGGAGAGTAGAGGGGGCTGGGACATTTCTTCTTCTTCTTCTCTTCTTCCGAACAGACCGTGGGGGTGGAGGGAGGAAGAGGAAGGATGACACTGGTAGGTCGTGGTTGTCTGATCTGGCAAGCCTCCTACTCCCCCCTTTTGGGCCCAACTCGTAATAGCACATCCCAACAACATGTATGCATAGCAATTATCGCGGCTGATGGTACAACCTCAGAGCAGCAGGACATGCGACTGTCTCTCTCTCCCTCGGGGGAAACAGAGTGCCGACCGGCGCCCGCCTGGCCTCAGCTTCAGCAAGGATTCTCTCTCGCATTCAGAGCCTGATGTGGCCAAACACTCTCTCCTCCTCCCTCCCTAGAACACACGGCGAAGAGGGAGGGCCATGGCAGCCACGTGGCTTTGACGGCCCGAATAAACAATAGAAGAAAACGAAGGAGACATTATACCAGAAAAGAAAGAGGGAGTCCACCGGGGAACGGATGGCTAAACGTTATGCATGCAGTGCTTGCGTGCATCCGACCACCACAGGACTCTCGGCTCGGATGAGGGACCTCCCGTCATGACTCTCTCTCTGCATATCGTCCTGATCATCCTCATATACTTTGTGATTGTCGTCGTGGTTCGCCGCGGGAAGCGCAACACTTCTGACATGGACAACGGACATCATCGCAAGGGCTGCTCAGCAGACCCACCACGGTGAATACCTTTGGCTATCACTTAATAGCTCGGGGATAGTCTGTTCAACACCAGGTCTCGACCACGAGACGTGAAGGGGTCGGGCCGTGGAGGGTTGTCGACCGCGTAAGTCGCCACAGTCACCTGTTCTTCCAACCAAAAAATAGGAAAGGGACTTGGTAGCAGAGGGGCAAACACACGAATGTGTGTGCTTTCTCGTGATGGCACACGCGCACACACAGAGGTCCAGACGCCCTTGGCGAAGGAGGGGGCCGGTCATCGTCTGGTGTGCCAATCCTCCACCAACCCCTCCTGTCCTGCCGGCTAGTTATTCCTGTAAGAACCCTTCCGTGGTGTGCTGTGCCAGCAGCCCATTCACTCCAGACCTGAGGGACTATCGCCTGTCTTCTCTCACCCCTCTTCCGTGCCGTCCGCGCGTTTGCCCGCCTCTACGGGTCGGGACTATTGGCGAGCTACGTCTCAGAGTCAGCGCGGGTGCGGGTGCGTGAGCTGCAAGTGAGCATGTGCCGGAGCTGTGTGGAGGAGGAGTAGGAGGAGGCATGAGAGGACTTTGTTCGGCCGAGTCGTCGCAGCACCACCACCACCACCACCGCCACTTTCCTTCCTCACACACACACACACACACCTTTCTCTCACAGGGCTTGCCGAGAAACCCTTGAAAATGTGGCCCGAGGGTGCCGCCCCTGGGACCCGAGTGATATTCTGCAGCCCAGAGTTTGAGTTAAATCTATAGTTTGGTGGATGTGGCCTGGAAGGGAAAAAAAAAACCAAAACCAACCCCCCAAAAAACAGGTGTCGCGTGGCGCACGGTTGAGCCGCCGATTGGCCACGACATGGCAGGACGTGCAGAACCACGCTATCGTTTTTAGACGGAGCTTTAGGCTGCTTGCTTGCTTGCTTGTTGTAGCAAAAGGCTGTCGCCTGCTCCAAGGTTGTAGTCCCCCGCATTTGGCCTCCAATATTGTACAAGTCTCGAAGTTTGTCATGTGCGCAGGAGACACACCCACCCACACACACATCGGACGGACCAACGCTGCTTGTTCGACCCGAGATTTTTCAATAAAAGGTGGGGAACTCGTAAGTATGCTGCGGCATCGCTGTAGTCGAGGAGGGAGGGAGGGAGGCGAAAGTTGTGGACGCGTAATGCGCAGCCCGTGTTGAGCTTTCGGGATGCTGATATTTCGCGGGAACGTACATGGGAACTTATTTGGCTTGGTCCCCTGCCAACAACAAGTTTATTGTCGTGGACTAGTACTGTAATGCAGCAGCGTGCTGCGGCGGGCGGGCGGTTGCGGCTGATATGCCAATTCTCCAATGCATAGTTCCCTTTTTTCTTTTCTTTCATGGTGATTTGCTCTCTTGATGCCTTTCGCAACATAAAAATTGCATAATTCTCTCATTTCTTGTCAAATCGATATTCGTCAGTGAGTGCATGGTCTGCAACTCTATTGCGATAGACTTTTCCCCCCTCCTCCCCCCTGCTGGATGTGACGGTGTGGATAGCAATGCCACTTCGTACAGTTGATGCCCGATGTATTATGTATGCGTATCCCTCCATGAGTATCCATAGTGATCCAAACTTGCTGCTGCGGTTTTTTTGTTCTTCCTGAGAGGAATTGCTAAGAGTCCGGCTCTCTCTCAGGCGTGGAGCCCTGCTTTGAGCCAAGGAGCGATGGTCGTCCTTGGTTCTTAGACACAGTATGTACTAGACTGAGTGTAGCTCTCCTGTACTTACTGTATGAGGAACGATGTGTGACAAAAAAAAAAAAAAAAAAAGGTCCCGTTCTGGATGGCAGCCTCTTGAGTCGTCGTGCTTGTGGTTCCAATGGTTCCCAGTGGTTACCAGAGAGAGAGAGAGAGAGAGAGATGCTCTTTCCTCTCCTGGGATCTGCCCTGCCGCGGACAAGAGTAGTGTTTCCCTCTGGATGGGCCCTGAACCATCGATACGAATCAGGTAACGTGACCAGGAAATGAAGTCGATCTCATAGTCGTGGCCGATGTCTGTGAGATAAATGATCGTCTTCGGTTGGTTGGATGAAACATGGACACTGACTCGAGCCTGTTCCTGACATCTGCCATCTCGAATACACTAGGCTGGAGACTGCTGCTGTCCCCAGGATCGACCCGGCGATTTGGTAATTACCTCTTCAGTAGTAGAATTGTGACAGTAAGAATCTCATCAGATATACAGAGAGAGAGTTCATGACCCCCTCTCAAGAGCAGGGGTTGTCCCTAGAGTACATAGTATCGCACCATACAATTAGTACTCTTGTTCAAGCCTGTTTGTTGTTCGCATCGATAACCTTTTGCCCTGAGATGAAAGCTTGGCCGATGCAACACCAACATGGCTGGACCACTTCTCAAAAAGTGGATAGACTGTCGCCGCATTTTATTGAATTTCCCGAAGCTCCTCTCAGCTCTGGGTGGCCTACAGGCTCGGGCGTGAACATCCGCGCAGCAGGCCTGAGGAGGTTAGTCATTCAGTTGAGAGGCCTTACTAGGTTCCTAGCCTCTCTCCCCCCCCTTGATTCTTAGAAGAACACGACTGAGCACATCAATCTTCTGAGGCGCCACAGCCCTAAATTGTGTTCCAGTACCTACTATGACTGAGCACCCGCTTGTTGCCACACAGACCGCCCATGGGCCCTCCGAATTTGACACTTTTTCCCTGCGGAGATAGCCGAGCCTGGCTTTCTGATGATGGCGCCTCCGCTCGGTGCCATTTCAACCGTGCTGCGCGGGGGTGGAGACCGTTGTTTCCCGGATATGCTGTCCGGACTCCCCGCTGGCGGTACCGTTCTTCTCTTTTTTCTTCCTCTCTTCCATCCGAAAACGAGAACCCCCTCCCCCAGCTCCGGCAGTTATATCATCTGAGAGTGAAGAAGAGAGAATGTATGCATGGACGTGCTGATCCGGACGAGTACCGCTGCTGGGGACAAGTAAGCCGTCGGGTCATGGGCCAAGTTGAGCAGTAAGTTGCGCTCGTTGATAGGCGGAAGGTTTCTCGTACTGAAACAGAGAGGGGGTGAGATGGAGGCTGGGTACCGCAGCAGACTGTCCCAAGGAAAACGCGACCCCTCCCCCCAAACGTGAGCACGGGAGGAGGAGGAGGAGGAGGAGGAGGAGGAGGAGGTGGTGGTGGTGGTGTCGGTAAGACGAAGGACAAGCCAAGGTCGACGACAGCCCGTTGCTGCACAATACTGATGTCCCGTTTTGTGATATATGCCAGGGGTGGTCGAGCTCGGCACCTTATTGATTGGATCGATTATCCATCTCGATGGGTCTTCTCTCTAGTGTGGTCTCCATCTGCCCTGCTGCTCTTGTCTCTCTCTGGTGTGGAGGGTGCGATGCGTGTGGTGTGGGACGTCGGACGAGGGTGTGTTTTTGTAGTGTTGCATTGCATTGCATGTTTCCCCGTACTTGCAGTGCCTTAGCGAATGCGCGCGACACACAGTTTACCACAACCGGTGTACATATACTATGTAGTCCAAGGACGCGCGCACACCAGAAAAAAAAAAAAACCAGAACCAGAGCCGAACAAGACTCGGTTGAGCTTGGTCGTCAAATGCCCACTAGAACTGGATCCCGAAAGCTGTCAAGGCTTGGTCATGCCCTTGCTGATCAGAATGGGAAGAGATGTACAAGAGAGAAATGAGAGATTGTGTACTCATCTTACCTTGGACCAGGACAGCTCTACTCTGGCCTAATGCGGTACGGTGACAGGTGCTATGCTACGTAGTACTTACTAAGTAGTGGTAAATGCCCACTACTTTAGTAACTTGTTGTGGACACACAGCAGGCGGCAACATGGATCAGGGGCCGGAAACTAGGCCTGCTAGGGTTGTGGCCCAGGGGCAAGGGGGCACAGGGCATGGTAGCCGGGATCTCTCTCTTTCTCTACCTGGTACAGCGCGCCTTCTCTGGATCTTCGAGTGGAGAGGGGGGAGAGAGAGAGAGAGAGAGAGAGGCAGGGGCAACTGGGGGTACTGCTTTCCTTGATCAACCCTCATCTCCAGAGAAACTGCGAGGGGCCCGAGGATATCAGAGCTGCTCATTGCTGTTTAGGTTTCGGTTGTGACGCTGCAACGGTAATGGCCGACCTGGCATCTCATAAATTTGAACGTGCAAGATGAAATTGTCCGAATCTAGGATTTCATACCGGAATTTGGGGTCAGCATAATGAAGCATCTCTCTCAAAGGGCTGCCTGAAAAGACAGCCTCCAGTGGCAAAGGTGTGGTGGTCTGTTTCTTGTCTTTTGGGTCCCTTTTGTCTTCACCTCTTACTTCCTTCGACTCCTTCGACCGCAGCCTGAGCCGCTGTGCCGTGTCCATCGATGACATAGCTACAATATGGCCTGGAAGCCCCGTTCCCCCCTCTTCTACTATGTAAGCCGACCAGGATCACGATTTGCAAACTTCAGCAGCGGGCCAGTCCTTGCTGCTTGCCCTTTCCGGCCCCTCAGCTCCGGGTCGGTCAACGTCGATATCCACGCACATAGTACATAGTAACTACATAGTATGGAAGCTTTGTGCTTCGAGGGATGCCGTGCGGGTACGTCAGGGCAAGCTGAGGTTCTAGGCTGCATTTGTTTTTCTCTTTCTTCTTTCCTTCGGGGGGGAGGGTGGTGGGAGGACGGAACGGGTTTGGCGCTGCGGGTGTAGAGTGTGTGAGGGTGAGAGGATGGGAGGATGGAGGGCGTGAGAGAGAGAGAGAGTTGAGGGCGACGGAGAGGTAGGGGGCTAAACGTCCACACCCTCCGGGTCAGAACTGAGTTGACGCCCTCCCTTCCTCTCGGCTCCACGGTCCCTATTCCCTCCCCGACTCGCCACCAACCCTTGCTTCCAAATCGGCCTCGAGCTTTTCTGCAGCCAAGAGAGATCCCATCCTTCGTCTCCGGCCCTCGCCTTCGCCTTGGCCTTGGCCTCGGTCTCAGGTCCCGCCCGCTCGCAACCCTCAAAACCCCACGAATTCCTTCGGCCACTGCCCCCTTGGGCTTGCGGCTGCGGCAACCACGTCGTTTCCTTAATACTTAGCAGTAGACGGTCTTTTTGCCCTTGCGTCGGCCGCGCGCGCAGACTGTAGCCTGGGTTCCCGGCGTTCTCGACCTTGGGACGAGCAGAGAGAGAGAGAGAGAGAGACAGAGAGAGCACTGATCGGCCTCGTTGCAGTGCAGATGGCCCCGCTGTAGATATCGGGCCAGGACACACAGGCAGCACGGGGACTAGACCGTTTTGCGGCAAGGTGACCGGACCGATCTTTGTCAAGTTGTCCAAAACAGAGATCAGATCATCAAGTTTGTGGCCCATTGTGAGCCTCACTTTTTGTTTTGTTCCTTCTTCTCCACCTGTTTCTTTTTTTTTTTTTTTTTTTTTTGCGCACACAGGAGTTGTGCAGACTGCGCGATAGATTGAGCCTTGAATGGACGTTTCTTTGGGAGAGGGGCTCCTAGGAGCGTCATGATGACTGTAGCGATGGCGATGGGTCCTGGCGACGATCTAAAGGAGCAGAACCACTGTACAGGTCCGTCAGACGGAGGAGCGGTCTGTATCCATTTCTTTCTTTTCTTTCCTTCTTCTTTCCCCTTTCGTGTGTTGCTTTATGCAGGTCGGATGTCCAACTTGTAAGAATCCCAAAGTGGAGCCAAGGGAATAAAATATCTGGAAATCGGGAGCTATGGTGGGTGGACTGCGGGATGCCAAGTACCCATTTTTTTATCAATTAGTTCTTTTTGCTTTCTCTGCATCTGGTGCATCAACGGATCAACACCGGGGATGGGACGCAGTCCGATGACAGCTTCTCATCCATTCTGGTAATTTCGTCATCTACGTGCCGACCAAAAGACGAGGGCCACGAGAGAAGATGATTGCCTCTCATCTATTTCTCTTCTTTTCTCTCTTCTCTCTTCTCTTTTCTCTTTTCTCCCTCTCCTTTTCTTTTTCGTATTTTCTTTGGATGTTTCTTTGCCTTCTTATACCTGATTGTTGTTTCTCGTCCTAGGTTGGGATGCTCGGGACAACAAATTCGCGGTCTCTCCTGAATACGAGAATCTTTGACATCCCGAGCCAGATTTCTGCTATTATGTACATAGAAAAGCCGCGGCGGCGACCGGCCAAAGGGCCAGTGTTTCGTTAGACAGGGTAGGACATGCCCGGAATGCGGACGAATCGGGGCATTGAGGTACTATACAGTACAAGAAAAACTTCTTGTCAGGAACGACGACACTATAGCACACACTATAGTCCGCCAGCCTCGGCGATCAGACGGTGGAGATCTCCAGCCAAAAGCTTCATGGTCGCACCCTTGACCGACCTCCGAGATGACGAAAGCCACACACACACACACACACACACACACGCACACACACACACGCACACACACATTGAGTGTGTGTCGCTCGGATTGATGATATCGGATATGCTCTGAGCGTTGCCCTTTCTCTCTCTCTCTCTCTCTGCCCGTATCCATTAGCACATCGACCCACACACATCGGGATGCCTTGGAACATTCGTGCTGCAAGCTCCGGTTCCTTAGCCGCGCACACACACCAGAAAGGCTCTCGCCCCCCGGCCAATCGGTGAGCGACAGGACGTGGAACATAATTATTGCTAGTCACGAAAACAAATGCGTCTAGAGTGGTCGCTGCGGTCCGGCCCAGGTTAGGGCGGACTAGCTGCTATGGTTTTATGTCGAGAGACCTATTTATTGCTCACATGCATAGGACGGCTTGTGTCAGGCCGCCTTAGCTGGAGGGCGTCTCATTACTTTGTTGCCACTGGGCACCGAGGAGACATCGTTCCTCTTGGCCCACAGGAGACGATGTCAGTAGCTATGTAGCTGTAGCCATTAATAATTGTATTGGAGGGGCGCCACACTGGTCCCGAGGAGGAGTAGGAGGAGGAGGGGGGAGGAGTAGTAGGAGTCAAGAATGGTGCGATGCACCCAGCTGCTCGGGAGGCACAAGGGTTGCGACAAACCACCTTCTGTTTCAAGGAGGTGGAAAACTGGTGTGCCCCACGCCACCACCCAACTTTCTCGTCAAAGTGTTCACACATCTACTATAATATAGTACTATCGTGATACCATACTAGTGTAGATACTGTACTGCTGCAGTTGAGCAAGCCACTAAAGAAACAAAAGAAGAAGAAGAAAAAATCCAATGCGGACTTTTTTGGACCAGAGTCTCCTCCGTCTGAGACTTTTCGTCGGACGGGGGGTTGAACTCTGAATTCATCAGCCCCAGACAATTGGGCGTTCCTGCATCAGCATCAGCCGCAGTTGAGAGAGAGAGAGAGAGAGAGAGAGGGAGGGGAGAGGAGACCATTGGAATAGACTTTCTCACAAACACACAGAAGAGTCCACAGCACGGAGGTACACACACCCTTGTCCTCACCGGCGGGAAAGGTTCCTTCAGGGGTTCCTCGCATGCGCACGACCACCCCTGTTTAGAGGAACGTGGGTATCCGCTTGCACAAGCCGGCGCCATCGTGACTTGACTGCTGCCCGCGCGGAGGGGGACTGTGTTTTCTTTTGCCTCTTTGTACAGTATTCTCGTGGGCGGTTCAGGAAACGGAAAACACGCTCGTGGTATAGACATCAGTCGAGGCATTCGAGAGACCAGGTACCCCCAGGTTTGCCTATCGTATGTTTTTCTTGCTCTCTGTCTGTCTATCTGTCTGTCTCTCTCTCTCCCGCTGGAGAAAGAGAAGCTTACGATGCAGGGCTTAGGGAGAGAAAGGAGACGGATGTTTCAAAGAGTTTTGGGGAAACATCCGCGGCCGTTACACGGACGGCTTTTTTCTCTCTTTTTCCCCCTCTCTTTTCCTTCCCCTCGCACCCTATACTATGTACACAAATAAAAAACAAACGGCAACAACGGATGCACAGCCTGTTTTTCGACATCATACCGAACTGCCGATGCACAAGAGACAAGCACTGACCTGGTTCGCACGAGCGCCGCCTCCACCCAGATCCATTATTTTTCTGCTTGCTCTTTCCTCAGTCCCCCAACAACACACCCTGGCCCGGCCTCGTGAAAGCCTGGATCCGGTCTTTGTTCGAATCAAGGGACCCTAGCCACTGTAGCCCCCTATTAGTAGAAAGAGAGGGAGAGAGGTAGAGAGAGAGCAAGTACTATGATCCCGTCCCCCAATTTGTTTATACATATCTACTACAGTACTGTGGACCGTAGTAAGTAGTGCCATCTCTAATGGGTAGCGGGCAAAAAGACGATCAACGGCAACGGCTGCCCCTCTAAGGATCTGCTGATGATGCTCCGTCAGGATGGGCGACTGCAGCTTACTATGCTTCCCCCTGACTGATATATCATAGTATGAGAGAAGAGAGAGAGAGAGAGAGAGAGGGGACGCTCTTTGTCGTTGAACCGCGTGCGTCTCAGCGCTTCTGTCTCGAATTCTCAAGAACGCACGTTGGACGCCTGGGCCCACAACTTGACTCTCTTCCTCTTTTCTCTGTGTCTTTCTCTGCTGGGCCCTGCGTTCTGGGATTCTTGTACATGCTGAGCTGACACGGGTCGCGAGAAGTCTTGGGATGGGACCCGACAGACCCGTCTTGCCACTTGTAGTTCTGCGACTAAATACCAGGTACAGTAAGTACAGTTGCTGAGACGGCGCAAGTTTAAGCCCGCAGCGGACGATTCCAATCGACGATTCCAGGTATCTCCCAACCTGCGACACAACCCGTCATCAAATAGTCGTACCTTGTTTTCTCTCTCTCGATTTTTCCTTGTTTCCCCCATCCCCCCTCCTTCGGACCTCCATGGAGCCGACGTGTGTCACCGGTCTCCCGCTTGAGAACCCAAAACCAAAAACATGTCGGAATAAAAAAAAAATTGTTAAAACACTTCTCGGCCGTATGGATGTGTTTGTGTGTGTGGGGGTGTGTATGTGTACACGCGCGCATGTGTGTCCGACTATAACTTTGTATCCACGGGACTATCAATATAAGTCTATGCATATGCAGTACTCGTCAGCGACCTTGTTCTGTGACTAGCTGCCGATATCACTGGCCACACACATCTCAACAACCTGAAGAATCTCCCCTCCTCCACTATTGTTTTTTTTTTTTTTCAATTTTTATATTATTATTTATTATTTCCTCTTACAGCCGTCGGCAGTGAGTATATGTACCGTCAGTCGTAGTCACTGAGGAGGGTTTCGGGGAAATTGCCTGCAACCTCGGTTTACCACAAAGATCATAATTAGAAGATTTGGGCAGCAGCGATTGTGGCCCATCGAGGGTTCTGGTCTGCTCTTTTCTTTTCCCACGCAACGATAATCAACAGTTCCTCCCCAACCAATTTCGCCAATCTCCGATACGACCAAGACCATCTTGGGCGAGCTTGGCGCCTGCTCAGATTCGGCAGGGCTGCCTTGACCTTCAAAGGAGGACACCACACGCGCACACCCACCTACCATCTGCACGCAACAGCCCGGTCAAGCTCGACGGCGCCCCCTCGACTATTCCATGCTGTGTTCCTCTTGTCCTGCAGGGCATTCTCCCAGTGGCTTGGGCGGCGTCGGCGCCGGCGGCTGTCGTCCAACCTGATACTTGCAGAAAGAGAGAGAGAGAGAGAAACACAGCTCCCTCCGTCTCCTCGGCCCTCGGCTTGCTGTTTTTCACTGCCAATAGACCGCCAGATCGAACGGCCGACGACCTGCAGAAAAGACACAGACACACACACAGACACATGTCAGCGTCGCCATCCCAACCCTCCAAAGGAAACCCAGAAAGCATAGCAGGCAAGACCAACCACCAGGGGTTCTATTTCATCCCGTAGCGGCTCTGCCGTGCAAGGTTGTCCCCGTCCAGCCCAGCCCAGTCAGCCCAGGGAGCCATCGTCAAGGGTTGCATCGCCCTACGGAGGGAAAAAGAGAGTGGGTGGACCTACCTTTTTTTTTTTTTTTTTTTTTCGTGTCCGCCGCTGCGCACATTTTCCCCTTCCCAAGCGGATCGGGGAACAAGAACCACAGCACTGTGCGTAAGTAACATGGGCCCCCGGTTTTGAACGATCCGCAATCCTCTGGCCCCCCCCCTGACTCCCTGAGGGTCTTGGGTCCCATCCTGTCCGCTCGTCTCTTCAAGGCACCCAGAGAAACAACCCTTCCTTACCCCCTGCTCCTGGTGGCCCGTTGGGAGCGCGTTGCGTGACGGCCACCTTGACCCCATGCTCTCCCTCCCCCCCTCTCCTCTCCCCAGCCAAAAAGCCCAAAACGCTTTAGATATACTTTGTGGTACCTCCTCCTCTTGTACATGCTCGTCCAGTCACATCACGTACTCTTTTTACTTGTTGACACCCCCTCCCAAAGAACTTCTTTCCTCCCTCCCTCCCTTCTCCCCCCAGCATTTATCTGCATAATTGTGTTATTTTTTATTCTTTATTTTCGCGTCCTGGCCACCCAGACGCGACATCTCCCCTGTATTGTCACCCGTTATATACGAAAGAGGGAGGAAACCATATTCTGAAGGGTAAATCCCACCTTGCGTATTCCCACCACTTTATCCCAACATCTGGCCTGGGAACCTGTGCCTGGCCGCTTTTGTTCCTTTTTTCCCTCCCCTATTTCCTTTTCCCCCCAAGGAGCGGCTCGGCAAGAGAGGCACAGCTGCTGTGTGTCATCACATCATTCCATGTTCGTACTCGGGCAAGTTTTACAGCTGCTGACGGAACGAGCAGGGTGACACAGGAAAAACACGAGAAGAAGAAAAAGGGAATTAAAAAAAAAAAAAAAAGGGAAAAGCAGTCCGGTCCCCTTTTTTTTCCCTGTCCCGCGCGCGAAGTCATCGAAACTAGTGGACGGGAGCAACCCTCCTCTCTGCTGTGTCTCGCCCGGAAGGTCGGTTGGCCTGGTGTGTGTGTGTGTGTGTGTGGGTGGATGTGTGTTTGTATTGGGCAATACAAGTACAGTAATGTGGTCAACACACGCAGCGCCTGCGCCTGGCCACCGGGGCCAGACGAGAATGGCCAAAAGTAATAGTGAGAGCACTACTTCTTTTGGCTTCTCGCATCCCGATTCGTCTACTACCACTACTACTTCTACCTCCTCCTCCTCCTCTGTCTCCTCACGAGCATATCCTCCCGCCGCCTCCGCCTCTTCCTCGCACCACCAACAACAATATACCGTCTCTGCCCTCGAGGCTGAAAACTACGCCGACTTCTTCGAGCCAGCTGTCGAAGGCCCCCTTCCCCAGGCGGGATACGAGCTCTCAGCAACAAGGTCAGACAGGCGTCTGTGTCCGACCGACATGTAAACCAACAACAACAACAATACTTCCACCACCACCACCACCAACAACAACAACAACAACAGGCCGCCTCGTCCGCCGCCTCGTCCTTGCTCTCGTACGCCTCGCTAGACCGGCGGCCGTCGTGGGAGCAGGCCCTTGAGTCCTTCTCGCTCTCGAGGAAATCTTCCGTCAAGTCCACGACCAGCAGCATGCCATCGAGGGAACGCCCGGAGAGCGTGCAGGCCATCGGAAAGGCCATCTTCAACCGCAAGTCCAAGTTCAGGAGGGAAAGTCTCGCCACGAGCGGCAGCTCGACCCACTCGTCCGAGGTGACGCTGGATGTCACGAGCGAGCGGAGCAGGGCAGCATCCGCCATCAACAAGGACCACATCTCGTCGGCCATGAGCCTCTTCAACCGCCGAAAGACCGTGCAGGCCGTGGAGGAGGCGCAGAAGAGACCATCGATATCGAGCCCCTTCAACTTCCAGCACGTCACGCAGATCCAGCGCGACCAGCTGCCCAACCTGGAGCGGGCCAACTCGACGACGCTGCGCAAGGAGATGGCCATCGCACGAAGCCCTCCGACGTCCATCAGGGGGCCATGTCGAGGGGACCCTCGGCCGAGGACCTGCGCGTGCCCAACTTCTCGTCCAAGACGTCGTCCAGACCTCACAACGACGACGAGTCCATCCCGCCCCACGTCGTGCCTCACAGCCGCGAGGGCAGCCTGTCGCAACCCCTAGCGCGCAGAACTCGCCCCCAAGGCTGTGGGTCAAGCAGGTCAAGTCGCAGGATCACATGCGCGGGCCCCCACCTCCCCGGCCACCTCGATCTCCGACGGGACTGGACCTCAACTACTTCGACTTTGGGGCTCCTGCTCCTGCTGCCTCCCCAGCACCGCCGGCACGACATCCCAGCCGCGGCACGTCGATCCCACGTCGCGACTCCGAGGCCTTGGGCCATCACCAGCAGGGGATGAACGCCTTCCGCTTTCCTGCGCCCCTGAACCTGCAGGGCGGCGCCGGCGCCGGCGATGCCTACACTGTCCCTACCCCCCACTCGTATCTCCTGGATGCCCCAGCCCAGCAGCAGCAGCAGCAGCAGCAGCACCTACAGACAACCGTGAGAGCCGTCGTTATTCACGTGTCTTTGTGCCTGCAGAGAATCCCAATTGGCCTCTGACTGCACCCCTGAACAATGCCGGCGTGGCGACATTTGAGGCTGGTCTTCCTGACGTGCCCGAGGAGGAGGAGCAGAGCGGCCTGCCTAGGGGTCGCGCGCGAGCATGCGCAGCACACACTCGTCGCTGAAGGGGTCGATCTCGGTACCGGCCCTGCGACAGACGTCCATCTCGAATGCTGGCTACCCTCCTTCCCACAACAAGCGTGCAAGCCACCGTGAGTCTGTTGTCTTTGGCCAGTACGACATCTACGCCCTGCAACAGCCTGCGAGGGACGCCAACGCAGCAGCGACGACGACGGCGACGACGACGACTACTACGACGGCTGTGACGGGTACGGCTGATGCTGAGCCGCTGCGGCGGGATAGCTGGGAGGCCGTGATTGACTACTGCTACGAGCACGAGATGGAGGCGGACTGCGACTATGACTGGCACCGACCGTCGGTCGACATGTCGCAACACGCAGCACATGCCGCCGCGTCGATTGCTCTGGCGTGTGAGGACGAAGGGCTCGTCTTGTCCCGGCCCATCTCTGACGTGCCTGCGCTGAGCCCCTGCAGCCACCTCTCCCCTCAGACCAGCCACGAGGCGATCACGCCGACGCTTGCTGCCACGGTTGCGAGGTCACCCACCAGCGCTAACTTCTCGCTGCCCCGCCGAGATGGCCTCCGCAACCAGCGCCACCTCCACGTGCGCACCGAGTCGCAGACCAGCTTCAAGGAGGCACAGGGCTTCTCGCTCTCGCCCTCCTTCCTGATCCCCAACGACTACCACCACGAACTGCTCGCTGCCCGCACCGAGCAGCAGCAGCAGCAGCAGCAACAGCACGAGGATCCCGAGAGCATCGCCCATGCGGTCACGCTGGAGGAGGACCCCACGCTGACGATGGAGAACTCGAGCCTGTTCGTGCCGGCCAGGGCGAGCAACTCGACCACCACCAGCAACAGCAACCTGTCGTCCCGGTCTGTCTTTGAGCGGCACATCTCGGCCACGTCGAGCAACACCGACTACACGCGCCTCACCATGAGCACCAGCTCCGACATGGACAACTTTGTCTTCAAGGACGACTCCCCGACCACCACCAACAACAACTTCAACAACCTGGACGACCAGATCCCCGAGATCCACGAGATGCTCGCCTCGCCCGCCGCCCATGCGCGTTCACAGAGCGCCGCCGGCCTCCTCGGCAGCCCGTCGTCGCCCAACAACCACAAGGCCGCGCCGACCCTGAGCCGGGACACGCACAACAGCGACTCCAACCTCGTGGGCCTACAGTCCCAGGCCCAGCCCTCCTCTCCCAAGCGCCAGACCGCCGCCGGGGGCCGTGCCCGGTCCAGGACGATGAGCTCCACCCCAGGGCAATTCTCCCTGTTCCCCGCCGTGCCCAGCAGCAAGGCTCCCCCACCGCGAGGCTGAAACAAGATCCACAGTCTGTCGGAAATTTGTTCCCGAGGATCTGGATATCTTTTTTTTTTTTTTTTTTTTTTTGGTTACCATGTGACGGAGATTCCGAATTCGCTACCCAAGTGGCACCACCATCGCATGTGGTACCCCCACCCCCTTTTCGTCCCAGGGAGAGAAGGGTGGAGGATCAAGAGACTTCCCTTCCCCCTCTGGAGCACTTTGTTTGAAGTTCGCATCGGATATATTACTGTCTTGTCTTTTTGAGAAGTACAGTACATGGCTCGCGACATACTGTTCACATGTCAACCTGTCGACAATCTTTTTTATTTTTTTATTTTTTTATCTGAGGCGCAGCGCACTGCCTGCCTCTGTATCAACAGTACCACCACCACCAGCAGCCGCTATTTTCTTTCTTTCTTTCTCTGATATCATTTGCTTCTACGGTTGCTCGGCGTGTCTTTTTTCTATTTTTTTTCCCCCGTCTTTCCTCTTGCAGTTCTTTTCACAGGGAGGCGAAACACACAATCATAGAGAAAAGTTTCGAACATTTTATTTCTTATATTCTTGCGAGGGAACATGTTTGGCAGGGAGTCATTAGGATTTTTGGAAGGGAAATTCGGGGAACCGGTTGGCTTGGTTTTTTCTTCTTTTTTTCTTGGGGTTTGGGAGTAAATGACTGTGTATGATCTGATTTTGGGACTCGACAGACAAGAACATTGTCGCGACTTTTTATCTTTTCCTTGTTGTTCTATATCTACCTACCTGGACCAGAATGTCTTTTGTTGTTTCTCTAGGAGGAAGGGAAGGGATGGGGGGAATGGAATGGATTTGGGATGCATGAATGGGATGGAAGTGGGAGAGGGAGGAGAAAAGGCCTCCCTGGGTACCAAGATTGCTGGGGTTCACATGTGTACAGCCACCACTCAGCTGAAGCTCTGAACCAGCTTACACAAAACTTAGGTATACACACACACACACACACACACTATCCATATTCATATAAAAACAACACATACACAGACACAATTTCGAGCCATTCTATTGGTTCCCATGGCTGCTACTTGTGGTTCCCCCAACCGCCGACCATGACAGACAGACAAGACGGAACCCCTTAAAGCCGATGATGGGTTGGTGGGTTGATTGGTCAATGATGAACAGACAGCATACGCATGATGGCATGCGAGAACAGAATGTCTCGGCGGAAATGCTTAGCAAGAAGGAAAACAAAAAAAGACCGAAACGGGACAAATCCTGAGGCTGAATAGCTCCCGTTTAGGAAACTAGACCTGTCACCCGCATGGAGGGAGAGCTTGATCGACATGCCCCCCTCTCCTTTTCTTCCTCCCGCCACTTGTCTCGCCCCTTTTCTATCTCTCTCTCTCTCTCTCCTCTTTTTTTCTGACATGGAGCTAGCCCTATCACTTGCATATGATGTGTGTGCGTGTCTCGGGAGTGCTGACGGGCGGTGTCTATTCTTTCCCAAGAGAGGAAAAAAAAATTAGAAATGAAGGGCGCTAAGTAGATGGGTGGGAAAAGCCACATAACCCTTGCGAGCCCACTCTCTACACATACACACCCCCGCGGCAAGTCTTCGGTGTGTGTGTGGGGGGGCTACCACAGCTTATATCCTTTCCATTGGAGAGCATTTGCCTTTTTGTTTAGAATTTCTGTCAGCGGGTGGGTGGGTCATCTCGGCGGCGCGGTGGCTTGAGTGAGCGCGAACACCCTAGACTACCCTCGCCCGTTGGGGGAGAAATAAAAAAAAAAGGGGGGAGAGGGTGGGGGTGAACGGCGTGATGGGTGGTGATTATGTTAGTTAGCTGATAAGTTTAGAGGAAGTCATGCTTATTTTGTTCAACACTCCCCTCAAAATGCTGAAAGACACGGAAGAAGAAAGAGAGAGAAAAAAAAAGTCAATGCTAGGCCGCTGGCACAGGGGCTGTCTGGGCGAGACATTGCGAATAGACTGGCAGAATGGACTCACATGGCCCAGAGGGACGGGACAAAAGAGGAGGGGAGGGAAAAAAAGAAAAGAAAAAGGAATAGTTGGCCACGAAATCACAACCCACGGCCTGGGGAGAAAAGGTGAGGCGCTCGTCACCTGGAGTAACGTCTCATCGCCTCGAACCTTATGCTTTTGCTCATTCTTTCTTTTTCTTTACCCCCAACCCCATCCCCCTTCCCTCCCCTTCTGCCCATCCTGTTGGACAAGGGCACCTTATAGGCTGGATGTATAATGGCGGACGGCGACCACGGCGGGCGGATGGACGGCGAGCCGACCCTGCTGAGGTCAGTCTCAACGGGTGGGCTGTGCACACAGCCGCATCTCTCCCAATGAGGAAGATTGAAAAACCCAAAGAGGTGCAGTGGCAACTCCAGGATCAAGCGGACCATCGGCAATAGTAGCCTCCTCCTCCTCATCTCCGTTGGAAGAGCAAGCAGTACTTGATCCTCGCACTGTGTGTTCGTGTGTGTGTGTGTATGTGTGTGTGTATGTCTCAAAAGCCACGTTGCCTTGATGTTCCAGAAACGCAGTGTGTCTGCTCGGTCGGGGCCTGCTGAATCTGAATCAAATAGATTTTTCTCAATGATACTAGGTATGATAGACCGTTAGTCTGATTAGAAAGCAGGAGCCCGCAGCGAGGCCTCCTCCAGCTCGAGTCCACGAAGCCATTCCGTAAGCTGTCTGTCTCATCATCTCCGAGGCCGAGGCCCGTTCTCTTCCGCCTGGGATTGTGAGCATGTGAAGGCAAGACTGTCGTTGGTTGTGTGGCAAGCGATCAGGTCTGCAGCAGCGCGCCCTCAACACAAACCTCAGGCGGCCTCCGAGCGGCCTCCCTCTTAAGAGAAACGATAAGCACTCTCGAAGCCCTTCGAGGAATGGCACTTGCACCGCTCTGACAAGCGGCTTCCCTGAACACCGCCGCATTGTTCACAACGATGACCGCAGGGATCCATCAAGTCCATCTCCTCCACCAATTCGCAAAGGATCAGGAGTGCCGTTGTAGAGCCGAGGCGTCTTGAGGTACCGGGATGACCATGTTGGCTCAACCATCACCGGAGAGGATGGAGCTGCAAAAATTAACAGGGCTGTCCTGCAAGCAACAAGAGCTCGTAAGAAAAGCTTCCCCAGCAACCGAGCTGAACATATTCGCAGAAACGCCGCCTTCAGAACGCCTTGCTCATGTACTTTTGTGACACCGGGGTATCAAGAAAAAGACTGGTCGAGAAGAGAGATGGAACAAAGAGGTCTGACACTGGTCGGCTCAGATCCAGCCCGCTCCTCCCCATACGCCGCGTATCCGCCGCGCCAGCTGGATATCCTTCTGCATGATGGTGACTCGCTTGGCGTGGATGGCGCACAGGTTTGTGTCCTCAAACAAATGCACCAAGAAGGCCTCTGCCGCCTCCTGTAGCGCCTGGATGGCCTGCGATTGGAACCGGAACTCCATGTCTCGTGGTCGGAATGTCGATGCAATCTCGCGGACCTGAGTGGTGTGTGTGTGTGTGTGTATGTCAATGCTCTGCCTCTTAAGAGCTCATGCGCACCACTGGCCGCTGTTTCCTTGTGACGCCATACTCGGGGGTTAGGCTGAAGGGGGGATGGCGCTCTTACAAGTCGTGCAAAGGGCAACTTGAGGAGGAGTAGGTCGGCATTGCTCTGGTATTTCCTGATCTCGCGCAGCGCGCGGGTCCCAGGTCTATATCTGCGCTTCTTGCCCACCGGTACTGGGTCGCCAGCTGTGCGCAAATGATAATCACATGTCAGTGAGAGGAGGTCACCTGCGACAATGCGGCGGGATCTCGCCAACTTACGCATAACACCGCTGGCTCTTTTCCTTCCAACGCCGCCGCCGCCGCCTCCTCGTCCCCTGCCTGCGCCTCCACCGCGTTTCGGAGGCATTATGTGTTCAATTGGAGGACCGGGTTGAGGATACGAAAAGGTCAGAAGCTGGTCGCGAGTTTAGGGGAGGGAAGGGGGGCTGCGCGGAGCTGGTTGGGTAGGCTGAGCGCAAAGACGGGAGGAGAATAAGGCCGCCCAGGTTATAAAAGAAACCCAGGAAACAATTAGGGATCTTGAGGAAAAAAAAAAGGAAGGTTGAAGTTGATCACCGGGGCATTTGCGACAGTGTGACTATTGTAAAATACAGGACTGCTCCGGCCAAAATGGGTGGTTGGGCTCTGCAAACGAAGAAGAACAAAAAAGAAAAAACGAAAAAGGTGAACTCGACCGCGTGTGGCTGGCATTTGTGGAAGAAAGGGAAGGAGCCAGAGAAGCAAGAAGCTCTTTACGCTCTTTACGCGCTGTGGGGAAGAGCTTTAGGTGAGGGTCCCTGCCGAACGCGTCCAGGTAGCGGGTTTTCGCGAGCCGGCCTACGTTACAGTGCTAAGTAAGTATGTAGTACATAGTACATGCCCCTAACCTACTATGTACATACCCTCATACCCACTATACCATAGTACAGCTACAGCGCTACAGCAGCACGACAGATGACCCCCACCCCCCAAAAGAGCCACGCGTAAATGAGTGTGGCTGGCGGACAAGAGCCACAGTCTGCGGACAGAGTGACAGAGTCCCTCACTGAGTCCCCCTAGACCGAGCTGGGGCCAACCTAGTACCTGCAAGCCTGAGAGCGTGAGGGGAGCAGGGGGAGTCACCCTCAGGCCGCCCTGCCACCCTGCCACCCTGTCGTCACCAGTATGAACCGCTATCGGCCGCTGAAGACACTCACCGACCTGGGCAATGGCCCTGGGTGAGGCCCGATATGGAGAGGCCACCTCACAACGCCTCGAAAGGTCGCAGCAGACGACCCCAACAGCGACTCCAACGTTCCAACCTATGACTTAACCCACCAAACCTACGACACCGTCCTAGATTCCTACATATTTTAAAATTCCAGAGAGGGCACGCGTTTCTGTCGACTCTTGTTTTCTTTTCTCACCTGCTATTTCTCAGAGCGTACAGTCAGATACCCCAAACCACCATTCCAGATCTAGAAACGGAACTGTCCTTCTCCGTCCTTCTCCGTCTTTGTCTTTCTCCTCTCTCTCTCACGTTGGAACTCCTCTTGCGTGGGCACACAAACACGTTGACCCTTTCCCTTTCCTTCCTCTGCCATCCGAGCTCGACCCCACCATCCATCCGGACGGGGTACTCTTTTCAACAAGTCTTCTCTTATCGACAACAACCGTAGCGTCGCACACACGGGACACGGGAACGGCACAACGGACATACGGCAAGCAGAGCAACAACCATGGATGGCATGATGGGAGAAGGCGGCCGCTTCCCGCTCGAGGAGTGGTTCTGGGAGATGCCCGTCTGCACCAGGTTGTGGACCACCGCTACCGTCCTCACCAGCGCCCTGGTGCAGTGCAAGATCATCAATGCCTGGCAGCTCTTCTACAGCTACCGCGCAGTGTTCAAGAACGGACAGGTAAGCCGACGGGCCTTCCGAGACCAGAAAAAAAGAAACGAGGAGGAGGGAGAAGAAGAAGAAGAAGAAGACGGAGAGACGGTTGTGCTAACTCCCTCGGGATGGAAACAGTACTGGCGGTTATTGACGACCTTCCTCTACTTCGGCCCCTTGTCCCTCGACCTCCTCTTCCACGTCTACTTCCTCCAGCGATACTCCCGCCTCCTCGAGGAGTCCTCAGGCCGGTCACCCGCACACTTCTCATGGCTGCTCCTGTACGCCATGACCAGCCTGATCTGCCTGGCGCCGCTGGTCGACATGATGTTCCTGGGCCACCCGCTGTCCTCGACCTTTGTCTACATCTGGGCCCGGCGCAACCCGGACACCCGCCTCAGCTTCCTGGGCCTGCTGGTCTTCACCGCGCCCTACCTGCCCTGGGTCCTCATGGGCTTCAGCCTGATCCTGCACGGCGTCATACCCAAGGACGAGCTGGTCGGCGTCGTCATCGGTCACATCTGGTACTTCTTCAACGACGTCTACCCGCCGCTGCACGGCGGCTCGAGGCCTCTGGACCCCCGATGTGGTGGAGGAGATTGTTCGAGGGCAGGAGGGACGAGTCGGTAAATGATGTCAACAATGACATCGCCGTTGCTGGCGCCGAGGTCGCACCAGAAGTGCGGTGATCAGGAACAAGGCTTTCATCACCCACTTGGGCCTTTTTGTTTATCTCTGGTTTCTGTCTTCTTCCTGTTCCTTCTCTTGTCTTGTCGCCGGTACATACTTGGGGGAAATCCCCCTATCGACAGGCCCGACCATTCTTTGCGGCGTTGCGGCATCGACATTTACAATTTTTATTTTTTTCGTGCTGGATATGATTGCTCGAACCTGTTTGTACAAAGAAGAAAAAATGAGCACCTTTTGGCGTTTGGGTGGCATGTGTATGAAGGGCATCGGGGCAGGGGTTTGGCTTTTTTGGCATTGAGACAACCAGCAAGTCAGGCCTCAACTCCGTCCAGGCGTAGTCCACAGCTGGTGTGGTGGGAGCTGCTGGATCCAATATAGCAATTATCTGCATGAGACGGTCTACATCTTTCGGAAGAAGTTCAAATACCACTCTTGACCCCGGGGCATTCTGTGTCCCCACAGCCTTGTCTGTTCAAAGTCAAAGACGTACAAGTGTACTTAGTAGGACCAGTGGTCGCAGATCCAAGACTAGCATTTGGACTTTCAGGATATCAAGTCTCACAATACACTTCGGCCGTTTCCAACAACCCCTCGCCTCCTGAATCTCCTCTCTATTGGTGTCTCAGCTCAGGTACTGAGATACGTACTCCTTCCTGTGAGGGTTGCCATCCAGGTCCCCGCTCCTGTTCAGCGGCGTCCACTTGGGCTCGTCCTTGAACAGCCTCATGGCGTGCACATACTGCGGGCCTGTCAGTATATCTTTATCTCTCTTTCACACATAAAACACCCACACACACACACACACACACACCCACACCCCGGGATACTACTCACATTAGTCTCGTCTGTCGTAAAACGATGATAGATCCCGGCAGGCAGGATGATCAGGTCGTCCTTCTCCAGCTGGATGCGCACCCAGCTGTCGCCCTCGTTGCGCACGTCAAAGTAGCCCTTGCCGCCGCGGATGTAGCGGATCTCCTCGTCCTCGTGCAGGTGCTCGGCGAAGAAGGACCGCACCTTGGCCTCGTAGGCGTCGCCCATCTTGTCCGGGCTCACGGTGATCTCATCGCGGTTCCGGTAGCCGCGGTCCCGCGCGAGGGCGTCCACCTCGGCGGTCGCGGGCATGTGGTAGTAGAGCACGCCGAGCTTCTCCAGGGCGGAGGGGTCGATGGCGGCGCCTGAGTCGTGGGGAGGCGCTGATCGCCCTGTGTTTTTTTTTTATTATGATTTTGGTTCGTGTTGGTTGAGTGGTGAGTTGGGAGGGGAAGGGGCCTGAATCTTACCGGCTGGTTGTCATAGAGATAGGCCTTCATCTTGTGTGTGTGTGTGAAGAAGGAGAGGATTCAGGCGCAAATTTAGTTCAATGTCAAGAGTGAAAGGAGATGAATCGTATTATGTCAACGTAGTAGTAGAATCAGGAAAGACGGGGGGCTATGGAGAGAGAGTGTGTGTGAGAGTGAGAGAGAAAAGCCTGGTCTAAATATTAAGAAGATTTGCCTCGAGCCCGTCGTCGGCGCCGTCAACAGCAAACGCAGTGGATGGATGTTCAAAGGGTGCCCCACGATTGGCTGTTCTTGTCTGTCGTGCTCAGTCGAAAATGTGACGTCGGTGCGAAGAGAAAGGAAAAAGAAAAAGTGGGGGTGGGGTTCGGTTCTGCGGGCTGTACGGACGGAGTACAGACGTACAGTAGGGGCCTTCAGGCCTCCAGGGGGTCCTGATCTGAGGAATTGGCGGGTGTCGCTCGGCTGTACATAGTAGGTCGCAGTGGCTTGCACGCTGCTGAGTGAGATTACAGTTGCATTTCCTCTTCTTTTGCATCCACCACCACTACTCTAGAGGGAGCAAAGTCATCTTCCCTCTGACCTTATTTATATACACAAAATTTCATTTATGCCTCTATTCACGACATATATATATATATATAAGGTAGGGATGCTCATCATATCTGCTCTTCCGCGCAGGTATGGTACATATTACATCGGATGCCGCTCTTGGGCCACGATCCGGGGACTAGCAGGGCTGGCACTCTGGAAGGGTACAGTATTCGAAATGCCGCCGACCGATATAGTATTAGTAGCATGCTTTTATGCTGTACTCAACTGTATTATTCCCTTTTTCCCCACCCTTCATTCGCCCAGGATAAATCCGGCGGCCATGGCATAATAACTATCAGTCAAAGGCAAACGCATCGGTGATCGCACCCTCCCTCCCCCTATTCTCTCTTCCCATCAGGACTTGAAGGCTCTTTCAATCAAGGACCTCTTTTCTTCTTCTTCTTCTTCTTTCTTCGTTTTCCCTTATGTGTTTGTTGAATCGTTGCCCACTTTCAAAACGTTCTGTTCCTGTTGTTATACCGTGATCTACACACACACTCTGGAAACATACAAACAACCACGTGTGGACGACTCTTTTTTTTTTTTTTTTTTTTTTTTTTGAAACCAGGTTTTCAAAACATACCCTTTCCTTCACAAATCACTTTTTGTAGTGTTCTCTCCTATGATTGTTGTTCAGGGCTTTTCGGGCGATCCTCCGGACTCACAGTAGGGCTTCTCTCCCGCCTCTGGGCAGCTCCGAGATGAGCGGCTCTCTTGACGTGAAAGGTTGATACCCCAAAACCATCCTCTCCACCGACTTCTCCTTTCCTGACAACTTGTCGAGTCCACAGCTGTCCATCTCTGGGGCACCTTCCCCCTTCCCTCTGTCTATCATGGAGTCAAAAGCGCCCACCGCCGTCAACCCTCCTGCACGGCAGCCCGCTCGATTGCAACTACCCGCGAGTTGTGATCCGCCACAACCAGGCAGTCAAACAGAGCAAAAAGTCTGGGTCGTGAGTCCTTTCTCACTTTCTTTCTGCTGTTTTATTACCTTGTGTCCAGCAACACACGCACCACAGGCCCTGTCTGACGAGTTCTCAAAAATAAAACCTACTTTTTAGGTCTTTGGCGGCACAGGCCACATGGGCAGGTCCCTCGTCAAGGCCGCCCTGCTGCACAAGGACCTCGTCGTCAGCGTCGGGAGGTCCTTTGAGAACGCGCTGCCCAACGCGCTGCCGCAGCACGAGAACTGCCTCCATCTGCAGTGCGACGTGCGCGGCCGGGAGTCCGTGGCCCGCGTGTTTGAGCGCGTGCTGGACCGGTTCGGCCGCTACGACATCGTGGTCAACTGCTCCGGGTACGGGGTCATCGGCGCGTGTGAGGACCAGGACGAGCACGAGATCCGCAACCAGTTCGAGACCAACTTCATGGGCGCCCTGCACATCATCCAGTGCTCGCTGCCGTACTTCCGGGTGCGCGAGTCCGGGCGCTACCTCATCTTCAGCTCGACGAGCGGGGCCCTCGGCGTGCCCGGCCTGGGCCCCTACTGCGCGACCAAGTACGCGGTCGAGGGCCTCATCGAGGCCATGCTCTACGAGATCTGCCCCTTCAACCTCAAGGCGACCCTCGTCGAGCCCGGCCTGGTCCGCCGCGACGAGCCCCTCGACTCCGGCACCAGCCAGCTGCCCACCTGGGGCCACTTCCTCATCAGGCCCGCCTCCGAGCCCTACAGCCACCCGACCTCGCCCGCCCTGCACGCCAAGCGCATGGTCTCGTGGCTCAGCGACAGGCAGCCCACCAGCGCCGTCAAGTGCGCCGAGCTCGTCTGGCAGCTGGGCCACTGCTCCTACCCGCCCCTGCGCCTGCTGCTCGGGAGCTACGCCATCGAGAGCATCCGCGACAGGCTCCGGAGCGTCACCGAGGAGCTGGAGGACTGGAAATACCTCAACTTTCCCGTGCCGCCCGGCGAGGAGGGGGCGGCGATGGCCGGCCCCGCAGCAGAGGAGAAGAGGCACGAGAGGCCCGACGGCGGCGAGGCACAGCGTGATGAGGAGGGCGAGGCGTCTGGTACCCAGGAGGACACGATCATGGCTGCTGCTTAGCGCCCCCAGAGGACACTTAAAAAGAAGAGAGAAAAAAACCAAACCAGGCCCGGGGTCTAGTACAAGAGGCCATGATCGCTTGTACGAGGTTGTTACTACAGTATGCAGAGAGTCGTCGTCTCGGCGCATTGATGATTTATGAAGGAGGAATCTGCTGAAGTTAGACTTGCTTGAAGTTGGTGCCTACTTATCAGAGCACTCCGTCCATCTTTGACTTGGTAATACACATATCGTACTGATAGACTTCGTTCTTGACAATAGGACAGCTGAAGTAAGGTAAGTAATGATGACTCCATAAATCTGATACTCCTTATCATGATGATTGACATGCTCTTTCGAGAAGGTCGTGCCCCATGTATATACATACACCTATGAGAAACCGCAGGTGCTGTGATATCCGGATCAACGTGTAGCACACATACTTGTCGCATGTCATATTAATCTATCTGGCCTCAATTTGGGGGTCCTGATGCATGTGTGGCTCGTGTCGAGTTTCAGCGGGACCAGCTCCCAATTTTAGTGGCACACCGCCTCAGCCAGGGGCGGGGACCAGTGCCTGGGCTGCTGGGGTCTCGCAGCCTAGAACCTGCCAGGCCCAGCAGGTTGCAGCCACTACAGTACTACTAGTAGCCGCTTCTAGTGGTCCTGCGAATCCGGGGGAGAATTGGCGGCGCATCAAGTTTTGAAAAAGGGAAGACGTTCCCGTTAATAACCAAACACATATGCTGCTTGCTCTCCCTTTTTTTCTGGTTGCCGTGTTCAGCTTCTTTTCTTTGACCTGTTGGTTTGGCGCGTCTCCCCCTTCTCAGTTTACCAACCCAACAAGCACCTTCTTTCGTCTCTTGTCGACAATCGTAACGAGCTCTGTGAGATCTTCGGTAATCGAAAAAAGCCCCAGGAGTTCTCCACCCGGGTTCTGGCCTCTCCATCTGCAGTCCACCCACGCCATCTTTCTTTCCGTCCCAACGAAAAAGCCATCGTCAACTGGCATCTACTCCTCGACGACATCTTCAGTCCGCCCGCCCGCTCTAGAAGACCTCCATCTCGACCATCATCCTACTAGCCGCCGCTCGTTACACCACTGCGCGCTTTAACCAGATAAGAAAGAAAGAGAAGCGAGAAGAGAAGGAGACAGGGAAGCCATCGCCGTCGAGATGTCTACAGATAAGAAGAGCGATGACTTTGTGGTCCGGATCCCCGACCGGAGCGACAGCTTCCAGGAGGAGAAGGACCCCTTTCTCGCCAGGACACCATCGCACCGCGTCTCCCACACGCCGGGCTTCCAAGACAAGTTCGCAAAGATCCAGAACAGCCCCGGCACCTCCATCCTCGCCTACTGCCTGTCGTCTATCTCCATGACCGTCGTCAACAAGTACTGCGTCTCGGGCAGGAACTGGAACCTAAACTTGTTCTACCTTGCCATACAGGTATGATGATGGACGAGCTTCTCCTCTGTGAATCTTTGGGGGCTATGAGCTGACCTTCCTGGGGCGCCAGTCTATCGTCTGCATCGTCGCGATCCTGATCTGCAAGAAGGCTGGGCTCATCACCAGCCTCGCGCCTTTTGACAAGGACAAGGCCAAGAAATGTACGTCTTGAGTGGGAAAGAGAGAGGGCTCCGAATCTTGTTTCACATGTGTAGTGAAGATGCGGAGGCCCCGGGGAAAGGGAGGGGGAGGGGGTGAAGCTGAGCAACACACTGACCGATGATGACCACCAGGGTATCCGATCTCCGTCCTCCTCGTCGGCATGATCTACACGAGCACCAAGTCGCTCCAGTTCCTCTCCGTCCCCGTCTACACAATCTTTAAGAACCTGACCATCATCGTCATCGCGTATGGCGAGGTCCTCTGGTTTGGCGGCGAGGTCACCCCCATGGCGCTCCTGTCCTTCGGCCTGATGGTGGTCAGCTCCGTCATTGCCGCCTGGGCCGACATCCAGGCCGCCCTGGAGGGTGGCTACGACGCGAGCGTCAGCGTGTCGACCCTGAACGCCGGATACGCCTGGATGGGCATGAACGTGTTCTGCACGGCCTCGTACGTCCTGACGATGCGCAAGGTCATCAAGAAGATGAACTTCAAGGACTGGGACTGTATGTACAACTACAACAAGAACGTGTTGGAGCCCCAGAGACTGATGATTACTTATCCTCGCAGCCATGTTCTACAACAACCTGCTCACGATCCCCACCCTCATCGTGGCCTCCCTGATCTTCGAGGACTGGAGCTCTGCGAACCTCGCCCTGAACTTCCCCGAGGAGTCCCGCAACACCTTGATCATCGGCATGATCTACTCCGGCCTGGCCGCCATCTTCATCTCGTACTGCTCGGCCTGGTGCATCCGCGTGACCTCTTCGACGACCTACTCCATGGTCGGCGCGCTGAACAAGCTGCCCATCGCCATCTCCGGGCTCATCTTCTTCGCCGCGCCCGTCACCGTGGGCAGCGTCTCGGCCATCTTCCTGGGCTTCGTCAGCGGGATCGTCTATGCATACGCCAAGATCCGGTCCTCGGCGCAGAGCAAGATGTCGCTGCCGACGCAGCAGCCCGTGATGAGCGCGAGCGCGCAGAGCAGCAAGGATGCCGCCAATGCATAGGAGAGGTTCTCGCTGTGTTGGTAAGAGGTGGCGGGGGCCGTGGTCCTCTCTCGTGCGGGTCGACGGGGATGCAACGTCGCCGCCTCCGCCGAGGGGGATAAGAAGCTCTTTGGAGGTGTGCTGACCCGGCGTTGGAGCCCAAAAATTTCAGGGAAACAATCAGTGCATTAGATATAGGTCTCGGTCCAAATTCTTGTATATCCATATTTTTTTTCCGTTGGGTCTCCCGCCTTGTCCAGTCCTCGAATCGGGTCTCTGTCTTGGTATAGAGCAGGCAGATGAGAACACACGCACGCGCACACACGCAGACAAGCACAACACACAACAAGAAGCGGCGTATATGCAATGATTTTCGTATAGGTAACGACTTGGGAGGCCACGCGCACGATGGGAACAAAACAGCGACATCTATACGGCGTTTCAAGTGGTATTGGACCAAGACAAGGTTGACAGAGGAAAGGGTTCATGTGATCTCCCCTCCTCCTGATGCAAAAAGATGCAGCAGTCATGAGACTACTGGGGAGTCACCGTTTCTCGAGGGAGAAAATGGCTTTGGGTGGTCATAGTACGGTTTAATATTTCCACCAACCTATCTATCTGTTTACATATCTATATACATTTAATCAACGATCTTATGAAGATGTGGCTGAATTGATTTTTATTTGCCCCAATATTCATCTGTATCTCAGGAGGATAACAGCATCTTTTCAGGTGGTTGTTCTGACGCCGACTTGCCAAGAAGATGCTTATTTCTTAGCCGCGGTAGGGAATTGCCAAGGCCGGCCCCAAAATGTGATGCTGAGTCCTCGTGGGCAGGTCCATTGGTTTCTGGGTCCCACATGTCAAAAACTGTCCCTGTGACATCACCTGTTGTGTGTTATTGTGTGTGGGCTAGCAAAAGCAAAGCCTTGGAGCTCTGGCCCGGACCTAACAAGCCCTGCTGGCTGCAACCACTCACCCACTGCACACAGGGTTTGTTTTGCCTCTTTTCAAGTCGCGCACGCATCACCACGGAAGCTCGCAACGTCACGAAGCAGCAATAGAGATTACTCTTACGTTGTGGAGGCATGGACTGACGAGACGAGCATCTTTGCCCCTTTCAGAACTACCTCCCACGACGACCACATCTCTCCTCTTGAGCAGCCTCCTCCTGCCTAACGGTCATCACCAAAGATGCTGCCCTTCATACACGCCCGTAAGCTTTTCTTCCATGTCTCCTCCTCCAAATGTCCTATGACTGACTGACTGACACTTCTGGAACAACAAATACAGCCTTCGTCTGGCTGGCAGACTCTGTCGGTGCCGGCCCCGATGAACGTAAGATCTAACCTGACACCCTGCACATGCACCTGTGCGACCCTGCGCATTCGCTACCTCGACAATTCCCACCTTGTCTTCCCCAAAAAGACTAATACCAAGTCGCGCGCGGCTGTTGGGCTGGAATAGTCAAGCTCATCTTCTCGATCCTCACATCGTACCCCCTCGCGGCCCTCCTCAAGCGCATTCCAGATACGAAGCCGGCCTACAAGAATCTCTTCATCGCAGGGTAGGGAGAAAAACATAAAATAGAAAACACTGTTTAGTTCCTCAGGTCGGGGCAGAGTGCCACAGCTGCTAACGCGCACCCATGCACTCGTGGGAATATATTCAGAACCGGCATCTTCTTCCTCGTCGGCCTATTCGACCTGTGGGCTGGCCTGCGCACCCTCCTGATCGCCGCAGCTACCACCTACGGCATCGCCTACTTTCTGCGCGGCAGCCCATACATGCCCTGGATCGGCTTCGTGTTCCTCATGGGCCACATGAGCATCAACCAGCTCGAGCGCCAGTACGGCAACAGCCCGGCCGTCGTCGACATCACGGGGGCGCAGATGGTGCTCGTCATGAAGCTGAGCGCCTTCTGCTGGAACGTGGCGGACGGGACGCTGAGCGACGACCAGCTGTCCGAGTTCCAGAGGGACAGGGTGCTGGCGGAGCTGCCGGACCTCCTGGACTACGCAGGGTGGGTCTTCTTCTTCCCGGCGCTGCTGTGCGGGCCTGCGATGGACTTTGCCGAGTACAGGCGGTGGCTGGACACGAGCATGTTCGAGGTGCCGTCGACGGTGGACCCGGCCAAGAAGCCGCCGACGCGCAAGAGGCGGCGCATCCCGCGCAGCGCCACGCCGGCCATGTGGAAGATGGTGACGGGCCTGGTGTGGATCCTGTGCTTCCTCAACTTCTCAGGCTGGTACAGCGTGGAGCAGCTGGTGGGCGACGGCCTGATGCGCCACGGATTTCTGCGGCGGGTCTGGCTCATGCACATGACCAACTTCACGGCGCGGATGAAGTATTACGGCGTGTGGTCGCTGACGGAGGGCGCCTGCATCCTGAGCGGCATCGGCTACAACGGCGTCGACCCCGTCACCGGCAGGATCAGCTGGGACCGGGTGCAGAACGTGAACCCGTGGGGGTCGAGACGGCCCAGAACACGCGCGCCTACCTGGGCAACTGGAACATCAAGACCAACCTGTGGCTGCGCAACTACATCTACCTGCGGGTTACGCCCATGGGCAAGAAACCCGGGTTCCGCGCGAGCATGGCCACCTTTGTGACGAGTGCCGTCTGGCACGGCTTCTACCCGGGGTACTATCTCACCTTTGTGCTGGCCAGCTTCATCCAGACCGTAGCCAAGAGTAAGTCAAGTTGTCTCTTTCTTGCCCTTTTTCATCTCGATGTCCGTTTGTTCCGCCCTCCACCTGAAAGAAGGAGAGAGAGAGAGAGAGAGAAAAGAATCTGCAGCTGACAAGTAACAACAACAACAGATTTCCGTCGCTATTTCCGCCCCTTCTTCATCGACCCTAAGACGCATAAGCCCACCCCGCAGAAGCTGTACTACGACATATTCTCGTACCTGGTAACGCAGCTGGCCTTCTCGTTCGCAACGACGCCCTTCCTGGTGCTGGGCTTCGCCGACAGCGTCAAGGTCTGGGCGCGGGTCTATTTCTACTGTGCGGTGGGCGTGGTGGCGTCGTCGGTCTTCTTCTCGTCACCCGCTAGGCCGTGGCTGAAGGCGAAGTTGGAGGAGCGCAACAGCGCCGCGGGGGTCAAGCTCAAGAGGTCGGCGAGCACGGAGAGCCTGGCGGGGGGCGGCAGTCGGGACTACGAGGGCGTTGTCGGTCCGGGCCTGTCGAGTGATGTGGAGAGGGACGTGGGTGAGCTGGTGGGCGAGGCGAGGGTGGCCTGGGAGGAGAGGGACAAGAAGGCCCGGAAGAGGTTGTAGAAGGAGGGATGAGGACTGAAAGCAAGCCAAGGGGACCTTTTGCGAGGTTGCCGGGCTCTGGGCACACCGCTTAGGTTGCTTGCTTGCTTGCTGGGCTGCTCCTCCTCCCCGATGAGCAGTCTCGCTGAGGCTATCAGTCATGTGGTGGTTGGTTTGAGTCCCACCGTGATATTTATATATATATATATATATATATATATACTCTTACTGAGAGAAGGTTGTTGACTGGTGGGGAAGATGCAAATACAAATAACAAACCTACAAGTTCAGTAACCATCTTACTTATTTTTTTTTAATGGCATATCGCCATGAAGTGACAGGATATATGTCTGCTTATAACTGTCTACCAACATTAATCACATATTATAGGAGAGTAGGTAGAAGGGCAATACTTAGCACCACAGTCCAAGGTGTCCACAGCTTGCCGGGACCCATTTCCACCACCATAGTGCTGCTATTTAGTGCTGCTACAGTGGATCTCGCCCTGGATCGGGCCGGAGGTTAACACCCCCCTTGTATTTCCTCCCTTGTAATGATTCCCATACTATGTACATAGTACCTGGGCAATGAAGGGCTAAGTAAACTTAATCCATCCTATCAGCAGCCCTCACCCCTACAGTACATCAACCCCTCCTCTCAGTTCCCCTTATCGGAGCTCCCGGCCCCTCCACATCCTGCCGGTGTGTCCATCCTCTCTCTATCTTCTATCTCATCTCTCATCTTTCCTCTCTCTCTCCAACATTTCAAAACTGCTTGCATCTCTTCTCTTTTCTTTTCTTTCGAGGAGGGATTCATTTCCCCTTTCCCCCTGCCACAGCTCGCCGTCCTTCTCTGTTGATAGAATCTGTGTGCTGTCGTCTTTGTGTCCAATCTGAGTTATTGGGTTTCTCCCTCTCTGGCTTGGGGTCTTTGGACAAGTCATCATCACCCCTCTTCTTCAGCTTCTCCTCCTCTTCTTCCTCCTCCCCTTCCTCCTCCGCTGTTGTCACCCATACAAAGGATACATGCACATGCGCATATAATATTGATCCATCTGCCTCCCTCTCGTGACTCCCTTAAGATACCACCACCACCACCACCACCACCATCACACACGCACACACACACCAACATGTCTCTCCCATCCAACGTCCACGTCTCCCAGCACCCGTGCCTGCGCGCCAAGCTGAGCCAGCTCCGGTCCGGCACCACGAGCGCAAAGGACGTGAAATTGCTGGTCCACGAGATCGCCCTCATTGTCGGCTGCGAGGCGCTGTCGGCTGCTGTGTCTACTGCGCCGGGTCCCAAGGTGAGTCGAGAGAGCTTCTAACAGGAAAGAGAAAAGGGAGGGAGGAAGGGAGGAGGTGAAGTGGATGAGAAGGGAAATAAAATTAGTCCTGTCAATGTTGTGTCGCATATTTTTGTGCGGCTCTGTGTATATATTCACACCTTTTTTATTGTTTTTTTATAGGACAAAACACCTCTCGGGTTCGAGTACGAGACGACAGTCGTGACACCCGAGACGATATCGATTGTGCCCATCCTCCGGTCCGGTCTAGGCATGGTAGAAGGTATGTGATATTGATCAAATATCTCCTCCCAAAATTTACCTTCTACTAACATGAGAAACCCTCCTCCTTCCTCTTTTTTCTCCCCTTTCACAGCAATCCAGACCCTCCTCCCGACTCCAGTCCCCGTCCACCACCTCGGCCTCTACCGCGAGCCCACCACCCTCGAGCCCGTCGAGTACTACAACAACCTTCCCGAACACATCGCCTCTTCCTCTACTTCCTCAACCAACACCACCGCCTCTCTGGCCATCATCCTCGACCCCGTCATCGCCACAGGAGGCACCTGCGCCGCCGCCATCCAGTCCCTCCGCGAGTGGGGCGCCCAGAGGGTCGTTGTCCTGTCCGTCCTCGGCGCAGAGCCAGGCGTGCGCCGAGCTGCGGCCGAGTGGCCCGAGGGCGTGGATATATGGCTTGCCGCTGTGGATAGCGAGCTGACGTCCCAGGGGATGCTGAAGCCCGGGCTGGGAGATGTCGGGGGACAGACTGTTTTTGACGATTGGGAAGTAGTAGGACAGGTAAGGGGGGCGTTTTCGAGCGCTAGGTGTGATATAGGGGAGTCAATGGGTCTTTCGTCTACTTTTGAATACAGGCATGCGTTTGATGACCATTGGGAGGCTTCCCCTTGGTATATCGTCGACACTTGCATGCCACTGTGCTGTCTGTCTCTGACCAGCACGGAAAGATATGTGTGTAGTTTCAAATCCCCCAGACATGATCAGAATCCCCTCATAGATTCATCTATATACCCGCCAACAGACAAGTCCCAGTGAGAAATCCACCTCAGACGGGTGCATACTTTTCCTCGCCCACACACGTCTCTTCCTTCCAGCACTCGTCAATCCATCCCTCCGTAACCACGCGCGGGATCTTCAGCTTCTTCCTCTTGCTGATCTGCTTCCGCACTTCAGCCGCAAGAACTCCCACTCCCTCGCTCTCGACATCACCTTGGCCAGCAACGACGACCACGTGTGTCACCTCGTCGTCGAGCTCCTCCGCCACCTGTCCGTTGCCGAAGACAACGTAGGTCCGCAGTCTCGCCATCGTCAGCTCCGACACCCCGTCGGCTGCGGCCAGGTGGATCCGACACCTGCGGAAGACGTAGCCGCGCGACCGTGGGAGCTCGTGCCCCTGCGCTTCCAGCTGGTCGTAGAAGGCCTCCTTGTTGAAGTGCAATGTAGTGATCCGTTTGTGTTGGTCCTCGTTGCTCATCCGCGCGAATATCGACCTCAGCTCCTCCAGCTGCACATCGCGGCAGTAGCTGTCGTTGTACTGGTCGCTGTTCCCTGCGGCGACGGCAGACATGTCTTCGGTGGCTACCAGGAGATGGTCTGTCTCGTACGGGAGCAGGTGGTCGTTCTCGATGCTGTCTAGGATCCACTTGGGCTTGATCACATTGACCCCCTCGAACTTCTTGACTGCGGCGACCCGCGGCGCATCGATCCTGTCTGCCAGTGCCACGGCGTCGCCCTCCCGGACCCTGGCCGGGTTCTGGACAACGGTGCCTCCGTGCTCCCTGATCTTGATCTCGAGCTGTGCCTTGGTCATCTTGGGGTTCGCCGCGTTGCTGGGCACGTAGAACTTCATGCCCACGAAGAGCTTGGACTTGGCGGCCACGTTGGCGATAAACTCAGCCTCCCCGGGCACCGCAATCCCGCGGTTCTGCCGCTTCGCAGCGTGTCTCCGGTTCTCAATCTCCATCTCCTTCCTCGTCTTGGCCTCCTCCTCCACCTTGCTCTCGAGCTCCTCCCACCCGTCCATGTCGAGAGCCCCGTCATCCCACTTCTTGTCGTCCCGGATGCTTCGGAAACGAGGGAACCGCAGCGTCTGGCCGACCCTGAACGAAGCTGTCTTCTCGGCGCTGGCAGCCTTGACCTCGATGACAACAGACTCGCTTGGGCGGATCCACACATCAGGCCGCTCAAAGTATCTGTCCCCGCCTGCCAGCTCGACAAACTGGCCTGCAGTCTTGGGGTTCCACGGCCGCCACTTGCCCTCCGTACGGTGCTCTATCTGAGCATAGTCTTGCGCGGTCAGGCCACCTCCAACCTTGAAGAAGCTGTAGAACGTCTCAGGGCCAGCAGTGCCGGCATCAATGTCAGCCTGGCGCGCCCGCAGGCCGCACATGAAGCTGGACTTCATGTTGCCGCGCCGCCCGGAGCCGTAGTACCCTCCTATGATGACACAGTCGAGGTTCTCGCCGTACTCGGTCATGTACTCAGGCTTGACCTTGATCCACGAAACAGGCCGTTCGTTTAGCCTATACGCAGCATGAGGATTCTTGATCACAAGGCCTTCGGACGAGTTCTCCACAATCTTGCGCAGCAGTGGTTCAATGTCGCCAGGCGATCTGGTGAGCTTATATGGGTGAATCTCAAACCGTCCGGGAACTTGCTTCCGGATGGCTCCGGGTATCTGGTTGCCTGACTTATCGGTGTATCCCTCCAGGGCCTTTCGGCGGGCGTGGAGGGGTTTCTTTGTGAGGTCGTGGCCGTTGAGATACAGACAGTCAAAGGCCCGAAAGAGAGGTCTCCAGCCTTGCTTGTCAAACGGGTTGTTCTGCATGTTGAGGGCTGCAGTCTTGAGGGTGCCAAAGGCCAGCATCTTCTCCAGGGCGGGGTCCCATGCGATCATCTCTCCGTCGAGGATACAGCTCAGCACACCGTCGTCAAAGGCCCCCTCAGATGTCTCGTGAGGGCCGCCGACTCATCCTCAAAAGAATCGCCGTACAGGAAGGTGTAGTTTTTGGCCTTCCGCGACCAGAACCCAAACTTGTAACCGCCAGGGACAGTATCGTCCTCCATCATGTGCAGCTGCATGCGCTCGCCGTCGAGCTTCTCCTCGATCATGAACTCGGGGTTCCCGCTCGGCAGCCTCAGCTTCTCGACCATCTTCTCAAAGCTGACGGCCACCGAGTAGCTGGCGAGCTGCGGCTGGAAGCACTGCATCAGATTCAAGTTCGCCTTGTCCTCCTCGAGCTTGACGCTGGGGCTCCACAGCTCCCAGCAAACGTGGCGCAGGCTCGAGGAGACGCTAAAGAGCCTCTCCCCCGTCGTCGTGCCACAAGTTCAACAACGTCCTCTCCGTTGCGCCAATCTTCATCTGCTTGAGGATGATACGGATGAGCCACTTCAGCTCCTCGGGGCTCATCCGCCGATAGAACTCCTCGAAGATGGGAAGCTGGTCCGACTCTCCGGCTGCGGCCGCCAGCCTGTCCAGGAGCTCGTTGACCTCTCCGATGCGCATGTCTCCGGGGTCGGTCCTGAGGGGCCGCTTGTCGAGCGCCTCGAAGCAGCGCCCTGCGAAATCGCCTGCCAGGCGGCTGCTTGGGGACTTGCCGGGCACCTTCCAGTTGAGCAGGCTGTGCCCGTCTTCCGACCTCGACGAGATCTTCATGAGTTTGATGAAGAGCTTGGCTATCGTCTGCTCCTTGAGCCGGAAGACCCCTCTCTCGCGGTCCTGGGCGGGCAGGATCAGCCGCATGACAGGGTACACATCGTCACCGACCTCATTGCGCCAGCGGGAGAAGAAGCGCTCGATGGTGTGGCGACGCTGCTCACTGTCGGAGATCTTGGTACCAGGGCGACGTAGCTTTGCGGCATGGCCAGCCGTGGGAGGCCTCGTCAGCGGGTTGAACAGTGAGGTGGTAAGCTCCGAGAAGGAGAGGGTGGGTGAGTGGTTGTGAGGGCGGTCTGGATACTGTGCATCGAGCTCCTCCAGGCCCTGGGCGCCGTTGGCATACATCATCTGCTCCTCACGCCTGGCAGAGGCACTGGGCGACCGCCGCCGTTTAGTTGATGGGCTCATGGTGCATGGAACTGTGTGCACACGATTGTGTCTGGTGTGACCAAGATGAATGGCTGGGTAAGGACTGGGGGATGACAAGCTGGCGAGGTAGATCACGACAAGTGGCTTGGCCTGAAATGGAAGCGATGTGGCAGTAAGTCAGTCACTCACTTCTAGGATGACTTGTAAACAGGCGTTGGACGATGAAGATGATGAGAGTTTGAATCGTAGTCTGGGAAGACGCGGTGCACGCGTGACTGCCATTCTGTAGGCAGGTAAGTGGAGGTGGAGCTTCTGCCTGGAAGGCCCAGGGCGTCTGGCCTCAGTCGCGCCTTCCAACACGCTGTCACATGATCTCAGCAGCAGAAAACGCAGCAGCAGTGGCAGCCAGCTGCGGAACCAGAGCGGATACAACATCCAACATAAGTTCTGTGACAAGCTTGAAAAATATCACGATATCAGACCAGACGCGCAATATTTGAATCAACTTTGGATGGACAATAACAGCACAATGTGACAGGCCGCAAGGCTAGGCCTGAGTTCCTATCAGGGTTAGGGTTGCTAAGGATGACTTGACAGTGAGTATTTCAGTATTTGCAGGTCTCGCCAAGGACAAGCCACTTTAACTTCTTATAGTACGTCGGTATATACTATGTACTACAACACGATCACTGTATCTTCTTCTCAGTTTGGATCCTGCAGAAGCAGCATAGCCCAGATGTTTTCCATGACTTCATGGTATGGGTCCTCGGGTTGCATTCAGAAGCAGGGGCTCCGATCTTCCCCTCAGGCAGCTCACAAGAGTGGTTTAGATGAACGCAGCCATGGCATGTTTCAGTGACCTCATCTTTCCGTGGCCGCGCATGTCACTATGCATACTACCCTATCCCTATTAGGGGTTCCCCAGGCTGTCGCGTGCACAGCGGGTTGCTTCCATGATCTGTGATGAGTAAGTACTTGGTTGGAGTATTTTGCTTCTTGTGTGTGTGTGTGCGTTTGTGCATTTGTACGTTTATGTGTGCCCCAGGATTTCCATGGAGAGAGCGCTCCGGTGCTTCGCCGATGTTCATCTGTGAAAGGCATGACCGATTGCCAGATCTTCTCCCCAAGAAACAAGAACAAGAGAGGATAGGAAGGATATGCGGCTGACATGTCTGCACAGCTCGAGAGTGCCTGCAGTGACTAGCCAGATTCGTCCTGAGGAGCTGGTTTTCATCTGAAAAACTTCCAGGCCCGTCAGGTTGGAATTGGGAACGGGCCGGGAAACCCCTGATCCCCTTACATCGCCATGAGTATTTCCTGACGTCATGGATCTGCTTCCCTTTTCAAAGACAAAACAACTAAACTGCCAGAATTGACACCCTGTGGCAGGCTGATCGCGATGAGAGATGCTGCTTGCCCGAGTGCCAGTCGTCTCCGACCGGCAACACTGCTACTGCTGCAGTAGTAGCAGCAGTAGAAAACGCTACGCCTTCGAAAAACACAGCAGCCAGCAAGTAAAGTAGGGTGTGGTAAAATAGGATTTCGTGGGGGCCGGAGGGGGGTTCTCATGCAGGCTTGCGGCGAGGATTTGGCCACCTGGTTGGTACGAGAGCATCTTGTAATGCTTGTTTCTCCATGTCCACACCTCTACAGCCTGACGAGGGATGGGGGGGGGGAGAAAAGGATGTCTGGCACGGCAGCTCACGAAGCTGAGAGGCGAGAAGAAGAGGCTAGGAGGTCCAGATGCGGGTGCAACCCTCCTCCCGGGCATCCTTGCAAGTCCTGTATGAGTGTCTCTGAACCCAATTTCCCCCATACACGCAGCACATACCATTCATCTATTCATACATAGTACATAATAGATAGTATTTACTATGGTTGCAGTAGTCAACCCTCAGACCCCCTCGTGTCCCCTTTTGCCCTGACCCCGTTCAGACACACTGTCTCGTCTCGTCCTCGCCCAGATTACATCCCCGTCCCCCCAGCCACCTTCATCCTACTTGCAAGTACTGTTGTTGCCCTCCTGGTTCCCAAGCAACCACGGTTGCCCTCGTGCTATCGATCCAATTGCTGGCACACACCCTTCCCTGAAGCAGGAATTCCTGATTATCGAGATTCACATATAGGACGATGGGTGCCAGGCTCCACACCACCTGGGTAAACATGTGAAGAGGGTCCCCGCACGCCCACCTCCCTGGGGCCTCTGGCCTCTGGCCTGCCATGTACCGTACTATGTACGGACGTACTATGCACGGACGTACTATGCACGCGCATCGATCGACAAACAGCATCTGGCGGGATGCCACTTCTGGGCGTCATGCTTTCTCGATCTGGGAAGGATCCCTGATGGGGAACAAGGCAAAAGCATCTTTTTTTCCCGTCTGGGGCCCGAAACCAAGGCTAAGGGAAGGGGGAAAGAACAACCAAGACGTCCAGCCTGGCCTGGATCGGGAAAGGTGGGACTGGAACTAGAAGGCCACGCACGATACGTCCGTACACAGTAGACACCTGGAGTGGTACCTCCGTACTGTACCTCCCTCCCCATTAGCCTGGAAACTCATCTTGATTTTCTTGTCCTTGCCGCGATCCAGCGGGTAGCTTGGCTCCCTCTGCTGTTGTACCACATCCGTACTATTCCAATGTGGTGGCTGTACATCAAGTAGTACTCCGTAGTGTACGTACATGTTAGCTCACTATTCTGCTTATGACGTACTCCCGGACGTCACATCCTCCCCCAAGGGTTACCGTCTGGGCCAGACCACGTTCCTCCCGCGTTACAACACAAACAAGGCCATTGCCTATGCCTTGTTTGAGATCCCCGGCCAGCGCTCCCAGTGCTATCCCCTACTTTCTATAAGATGTTTCTCCTCGCGCCTTGACCGTGCTTCGGGTCTTCTGCCATCTCAACAATTTCCCTCTTGCAGACTCTAGCGACCCAATTCCAATCTGCTGGTTAAGCTCTGCGACGTGATACCCCTCTTCCCCTACCAACCAATATCCTGATACCCATTCCCAGACCACCCTTAAGCTCACTTTCTGCTCTTAATTTTATCCCCATTTTTCTTCTTTCTTCTCTTTCTTGGCTGCACAAATAATACAACCAATTCCATTCAGAAGAAAATCTCCAATCACCAGCAATCATGGCTTCGACTGCAGTAAACAGACCAACCGATCTCAAGCAGAAGGAGGCCGACGTGAACAGGAAGCTCCAGATCTATGGCATCATCAGCGCATTCCAGCAGGGCAAAGTCCCTTCTGTATGTTATTTGCTGGCTGTTATTTTTTTTTGGGGGGGCTGTTTTCGTTCTTGACTAACCAGACAACCTGTAGAACGAGCAAATCGATGTCGCCCTGAACAGCTTCCTCGCCTCCAAGGCACTCTCCAGCCCTTCGCCAAAGCTGTCCTCCGAGGGCAAGGCCCTGGTAGCAGATGTTCGCGATGTGGTCACCCAGGCCAAGAACCTCCTCCTGTCCAAGAATGAGGGCAACCTCCTGCAGGACTTCATCTGGCAGACCACGCAGTTCGATCCCAGTGCCGTGAACACCCCCAATGCTCCCGTCGATAAGGACACCGCCAAGCAGCACGGCAACAAGGCCTTGGAGGGCATGCGAACCCTCGGAACCCTGATCATCACGAACGGACAGTTCCGAAAGCTTTGTTAGTCCAAGTCCCCTCTCATCATGCCCACCCATATTTTCTCTCTCTCTCTCTTTTTCTAGCTAATTAGGGCTAACAAAATGACTCCTAGTGAGCGATGCTACCATTCTGATCCGAGACATTGCGGGCGATGCTGCTACCAACGCTGCCGGCAAGGTACGGCCGGATGACGACAAGCTGGCTCAGATCGACCGCCCTGCCGAAGACAACACTTGGCATGAGACCCCCGACTTTAGCAAGGCCAACTTGAAGAAGCAGGTCCAGGGAGCTTACAAGGGTGGCGATCCCCAGGCTGATGCCAGTGCCATTGCTGGGGAGGGCTACGCTGCTGCAAGGACCGATTCTGGCGTGAACGTCAACGCTGGTGTCGATGCTGCCGCCAAGACCGCTGAGGACCGCACCGGCTTCACATCTGAGGATACCGCAGAGGCCAAGGAGGCTGCTCGCCAGCGCTCCGCAGAGTACAAGGCCAGGACCCAGGAGTACCTCAAGAAGAAGATGCCCCAGGAGCGCCGCGACCAGACCATCTGGCGCCTGAAGGTAAGCGATTCGACGGCGGACCATTCTTGAGGCATCCGCTAACGTGCATAAAAAGAAAATGGTGATTGAGTGCCAGCAACACCCCGACTACAATGAGGCTATCTCTACGCTGCTGGATCTTGCCGAACAGTACGGCAGCCACGGCAAGCAGCTGACGTCTGGTAGCACGGGCAGCGTCAAGGACACTAGGTCTGCCCTGGCCCAGGCTGAGGCTGACCTCAAGACCCTCATCGAGCGCTTCGCCAACGGCACCAGCAGCGATGACCTGTGGGACTCGGTCAACCAGATCTACGTCGACGCGCAGAACGATCCTGAGCTGAAGGACTGGTTTAAGGCTATGGACAGGTACATCCGCCGCTGCCTGCAGGAGCAGGGCTACATCCTGGAGCCGGCCTCGACCCAGGACTGGAACAGGCTCTACGACCACGGAAACTACCTGCTCCGACAGAAGTACAGGGCCCATACCGACCGCATTGTGGACGAGATTAAGTTCCTCGCGAACCAGTTCGACGAGGATGCCCAGAACAAGCGGTTCGCCCAGTCCGTCAACAAGCTCTTCCTCGAGCTTGGAAACGATGAGAACGGCAAGCCGACATTCAAGCCCCACCTGCTCAAGGACCTGTCGGAGGTCATCATTCCCCTGACCTTCGAGAAGATCGCGTACATTCCCATCCCTCGCATCGAGTACTCTGATCCCCAGGTCGATGCCGTCATCGAGAACCTCGTCCTGGAGAGCGACAACTTCATGCCAAACCTGCTCGAGATTCACAACGAGAATCACATGAGGTTTGGACGCAAGAAGGTCTCTGGCCACCAGCAGCACTCCATCGAGGCCAAGGTCTCGGGTGTCCAGATGGACCTGCGCGACGTGTCCCTCTACCTCAAGAAGAAGCAGGGCTTCCCCTCCATCACCGACACCATCATCGCCGATATCATCCTGGCCGGCGAGGGCTTCAGCTTCACCATGAAGATGTCGACCGCCGGGAAGAAGGACACCAACAACTTCTTCAAGGTCGACAAGGTCGATGTCACCCTCAAGGACATGAAGATCAAGATCAAGAAGTCGAAGCACAAGCTGCTCTTCAACCTGGCCAAGCCCATCGCCCTCAAGGCCATGCGCCCTGCCATCCAGAAGGCCGCCGAGAAGGCCATCAAGGACAACTTCAACAAGGCCGACAGCTTCCTGCGCCAGGTGCAGCTCGAGGCCCAGCGCGCTCTCGAGGAGGCCAAGAACGACCCGGAGAACGCCCCCAACGTCTACAAGCGCTACACCGAGGCGTTCCAGAGGCAGCTGCTCCAGGGCAAGGAGAAGGCCAAGCAGGCCCAGGCCAAGCTGGATGACAAGAAGGTCAATGTGGCCATCACCAAGGAGGACAGCATCTTCCCCAATGTCCACCTGCCTGGCGGAATCAGCTCCAAGGCTACCGAGTACAAGGAGCTTGCCAGGAAGGGAGAGAAGTGGGAGAGCCCCGTCTTCTCGATCGGTGCCGCCAATAGTATGTAATGCATTACCCTTACCCCCTACCGCTCCTTTTTTTTTTTTTTTGTTCTCTTCCCCGGCAGACTTTGCAATCGAGCAGAGGTATTAATATTAATACCCGCATCAGAGAGCTCCGATATCCCAGCTGCGCCCAAGGTGTCTCGTAAGCCCCACACCACCGGCGCCACCGCAGGCGGTGCCTACGCAGGTGTGACTAACGGCCCTACCAACGGTGCTACCAACGGCGCTGGCTACTCCGTCAACGGTGCCACCAAGCCGTTTGATCCCACTGTGGCGAATCCCTCTGCCGGTCTCACCACAGTCTCTTAGAATGAGAAGGAAGATGACGAACACGATGACGACGACGACGGAACTACGACTGTGAAGCCACCCACGCCCACTCAGCCAGCAGGCCCGTCTCGAGCGTCAACGATATATCAAAATGCCGAAGAGTCTCTCTGAATAACATGGATTTGGGGACAGTGAAACAGAAAATTTTCTTTTGTCGGACATGCTTTTGTGCTTTATACCCGATTGCAACCCCGAGTTTTATATCATGATACCCGGCCAAGGGAGATCAGCATTACGGAAACGGACGGACGGTAATGAGGGAGGAGTGTTCGTCGCTGTGTGGTTACGCCTTTCGCTATTAGGATTTCTCTTCCTTCCTTTCTTCTCGTAGCGCTTCAGATAGGAAACAATGCCAGTGTATGCGAACTTTTATAAGCTCTATGCCTGTATTCAGATTAATCCCCATGCAGAAGAAGGACTGTAGGCAAGGGTGGGACGTGAAGCGTTGACATTGCCGCGGCACAGACGACGCACAGCATCCACTGATAAACCATTCCAGTACGGACGTATGTACATAGTAATGAAGAGGATGCGTGTGCTGTAATGGGAACTCGGATCCAACATGATCTTGGCATCGATCGTGTGTGCCAAGCAAAACTCTAATAGATGACGGACCCTACCATAGTATATATTTATTTAATATAGCTGTTTGGTATAATTATATTAGTAGTGTCCGCTTCTCCTGTCTTGGGGCCCCTCGTACTCTTACAGGGCACAAGCGAGTTGCGATTGGACCACAGGCCCTGTGGTCTCCCGCATTGGGCAGGTCTTGGCAGGTTTGCTGAGTGGTTACAGTATCTCACAGTAGTGGCGACAGGGAAGCCTGGACTTTGACTTAGTGGGTACTTAGTAGTGGCTTCCCAGACAGATTCTCTCTCAAGTTGAACCTTCCAATTTCTTCTGCTGACGTCAACTTCATTCGTCCTCCGTCTTCTCCCAACAAAGACGAGATGGCCCCCTCCTCCGCTCTCAGGAATGCTGCCGACGTCGAAGCTGCACCAGAGGCCCGTCTCTCAGCGACACGAAGGCATCGTATGTCTGGTACTGGTCCACATTACGCCGGCCAGGCTTGCCAGAAGGGCTCCCGCCGCCCAGGTTGCTCTCCTGGTCCCGGCGCATCTCGAATGTGTAGATGATCTTGGCAATGACAATGCTCATCTCGAGCCAGGCCAGGTTCTTGCCCGGACAGCCTCTCGTCCCCGTCGAGAATGCACAGAAGGCGCTCTCGGCCAGCGCGACGCTGTCCTCCGTGGCGCCGGACGAGCGGTGGCCTGCGATCCACCGCTCCGGCCTGTACGTGAACGGCTCGGGGAAGATGTCCGCGTTGAAGCTCAGGCAGTAGTTTCCGACGCTCACGTTGGCGCCCTCGGGGAAGAAGTCGCCGTCGACCACAGTGCCGCCCTTCAGGACCCTGCGCGCCGCCTCGGCCCCGACAGGCGGCGTCATCCGGAGGGCCTCCTGGATGACCACGCGGAGGTACGAGCAGGACTGCAGCGCCGGGCCCGACTCGATCTCGTGCGCGCTCGAGAACCTGGACTGCACCTCGTGCGCGAGCCTTTCCTGCACGTCTGGGTAGTGCGAGAGGTAGAAGAAGGTGGCCGCCATCACCACCGCCGTGGTGTCGGAGCCCGCGATGATCAGGGACTCGGCCTCGCCCCATAGCTCCTCGATCGGGAACCCCCTGCCGGTCTCGTGGTCCTTGGCGTGGAAGAGGTAGTGGAAAAAGTCCTTGCGCACCTCGAAGTCGGGGTCCTGGGAGACCAGCCTCTGCGTCTCCTCCTCGGCCTTGGTGCGGTCTGCCAGGCAGTTGCCCACAAAGGCGTTCCACTTGGCCAGCGCCGGAGGGGCAGCCAACCCCAGGAGCCAGTCCAGACCACGGCTCTTGGACCACACCCAGGCCCCAGCGAACGGCGAGTGGGCGATCTAAGGGATCAGTCGGTCAGTCAGGCGGCCAGGTGGGACGAAGTCTCCAGCAGCAAGGACCAGCAGTAACAGTCAGCGGGGCGGAACATACGGGGTGCATCAGCTGCAACATATCAACCATCAGCTCGGGCGCCTGTCTCATTGCGCTGTTAGGCTTCTTCATGCCAAAGGACTTCCCGAAGCAGAGATCGCCAAGTATATCAAATACGAGCCAGTTGGTCCAGTCAGTCATGTTGAGAGAGCCCGACCACTCCTCGCCGGGCTTGATCTCCTGGTCCAGGACCGCCACCCACTCGTCGGCATTGGCTACCACAAATGGCTCCGCAGAGCGCAGCGCCTTGTCAGAGAATGCATAGTTGAGCACACGCCTCTTGCGCGTGTGGATGGCTATATCTGTGCTGTTCCAGGTTGTCAGGGCCTTGGCATGTCGAGGCCAGGCATCGTAGTAGAGCCCCTTCTTCACGTTTCCCTTGGGTCCGAAGATGTGCTGGTACGCCGACGGGGTGTTGATGAGAACGCTGTCAGGTCGGTAGCGGAATTTTGGCCCTGATTTCATCAATCTGTCAGCTGGCACGACCCGAGCGTGTTCGAGCAGCAGCGGGTGTTCGGCTACCATATTCCTGCTGAAGCTGCCAGAGCCAGAGGTGCCGATCTTGCTGGACAGTGTGCCAGTACGATGGAATCGTCGACAGGCGGGCCCAGAACGGCCCAGGGTATTTGGCAAGGGGGTGAAAGTAGAGCCGGTATATTGCCGTGGCGAGCACGCATGCGATGGTCAGCGAGGACAGCAGAGCGAAGACATCTGTGCCAGTTATGTCTGACGTGGTGTGGAAGAGAGCCATGGTCAGAAACCAGAGACACACAAAAACGCGCGCGCGCACACACACACACACACACTGAGAGAGATAAGAGAGAGAGAGAGAAGACCGTCAGCGGTAAGATTTGCTTTCTTCAGTCGGCAACCGGATCTGGCCGAGGGAGGGAGGAAACCTTTTTCTGTTACCGTGGGTCTCCAACATGACCTCTGCGTGATCAGGACGCGCAGCCTGCTCGACGAATAAGAGCATGATCTTCTCGGCTTATCAAAAGACCCTGCACGAGCGACAGCCAACTGCATGCACATCGTTCGACGGCGCACATCCCCGTGCCGACGGCGCGCCATATCCGGTTCATGGGCGCCAGGGGCCCCAGAGATACTTTACCAATGGATCATGTGGCCCGAGCCGATCTGTTGGAACACTGCCGGCACTGTTGTCCCTATTCAGTCGACCTGACGTCTGCAGTCGCGGCACTCTCACCACAGTAAGATACCATTCAGACATCGGTGCCCGGGAATAACGTACTGTATTCCAGCCCCCTCCCCTTCCCCCTCATCATGCATGGCTTTCTGTGGGCTGCTCTCCGGAAGGGGTTGACCGGTATAATAGACGAACCAGGGAAAAATAGCATTCCATCGCACGAGGATCGTCATTGGTGCAGCAGCAGGTGGTCGTCTCCTCTTTCAAATTTTGTTCAGCGGAGTCTTTTCACAGCCACATATCAAGCCAGCTTCGAATGTGCTCAGGTCTATGTGAATCATGCAGGTTCCCTTCGGAAATTATGCCGTAAGTGAATTTCCCTCTCTTTCCTTCTCTTTGCTAGCTTGTGGTATACGTTAATGACATCTTATACAGCCTATGGTCTGTTTCCTCTGCCTCTGTAGGTACACGAGGAGTGACACCCGTTGCAAATGTGTTTTGCGTAGGGGTTGAGCTGAGTGCTGCTGGTCTTCCCCCTCGGGGGATTAAAAAAAAAACCAAACCCTTGAAAACTGTGAGGCAAGCGACGGCAGATCCGTCCTCGAAACAGTGGAAACGGCGAGATATCCTTGAGGGTTCTATACCCGACACGAGTCCTACTGCCTCCATTGGTCTCCACCAGGATGTAGCACAATATCTCGCCGGGCCAACGTCCTGCATTCCTTTTATAAAAAAACAGTGCGCGTTCCATCACATCTCATCCAGCACAGACGACGTGCGATTAAGGGAGAGAGAGAAGAGGGGCCCCGGGGGCAAAGAAGGCTTGCAATCGGTCAACTTTGGAACGGGTCGATAGCAAAGGTAAAACAACCTGGGTATTATGCGCCACTTTCGATGGAAATGAGTGGTTTTCTTGATATCAAAGAGCAGCATACCTGGCGGCCGGAGCTTCTTTTGTGACCTTGAAAATATCCGAATGCCCTGCCCAGGTGGGGGAGACTGGCTGGCTAGTTGTCTCTTTGTCTTCTTTTTTTTTTTTTTTTTTTTTCCAATTTTGATCTTTCATCTTGATTCTCTTCAAATGTTTCCTGGTCCAAAATATCATCAGCTGCACCGACTTTTCTTCGGCTTCCCAGCGCTCCAAGGTTGTTGTCTCCCTCCATGTCCGAGACGCGGAGCGAGTTCCTCACCCGGCTCGATGGCTCGATCATCTGGACGTATATCCTGGTGATGCTAGTCGTGCCGCTGAAGTTATGGTGTCGGATAAGCCACCGGCGCTCGTTGTCGCTGGGATTGGACGACATGATGACCGTACTCGCCTTGTGCTCTATCAGTGCCTTCTTTTTCGTCTGCAGAGTCGGTGAGTTTGTTGTCTTCCGCCCCCCCTTCTTCTTTCTTCCCCCAAAAAGACACGAAAACCATCTTTTGTAGCCCTACAGCGCAAATAGGGTGGAGGAAAATATTTGATCAAATGCTGATAAGAAAGTAAAAATAAATAATAGGGATGGGTCACAGCATAGCGAAGCACTTCCCGTCAGAAGTGTCGACGGACGAGGCCATCGACTTCCTGAAGTACCTCTTTGCCGGGGAGGTGCTCTACGTCACGTCGCTCTCCACGATTAAGTACTCGATCCTGCTCTTGTACTGGCGCATCTTCTCGGTGGCCTCTCGGATCCCTATAGCAATTGTTTTTTCTATAGTCACCGTCTGGGCCGTCGCTATTGTAAGTTCTTGAGATCTACTCTCCCCTCTCTTTTGATATATATATCAGAGAGCAGCTTGTTGATAAGAAGGACAAAATGCTTAGCTCTTCCTTATCACTTTCGCCTGCGATCCGGTACAGGCCTCCTGGGACGTCACGATCACCAACGCCAAGTGCATCAGCCTCCACGCGGTATACCTGGCGACGTCGACGCCGAACGTGGTGACGGACGTGGTGGTGCTCATCCTGCCGCTGCCATACATCTACCGGCTGCACGCGCCGACGGCACAGCGGCTGGCGATCGCGGGCATGTTCTCGCTGGGGTGCTTCGTGTCGGTGGTGTCCATCGTGCGGCTGACGATCCTGGTGCGGATCCCGCTGACGTCGGCGGACACGACGTACAACTTGCGCGAGGTCATCATCTGGTCCGTCATCGAGCTCAACCTCGGGCTCATCGGGGCGTGTCTACCGAGCATGAAGCCGGCGCTGCGGCTGCTGGGGCTGGACCGCCTCGTGCCGGGGCTAGCGTACTCGGCCAGGAAGCCAGAGCAAGGAGGAGGAGGAGGAGGAGGAGGAGGAGGAGGGTGGGGGACGGGAACGACGACGACGATCACGTCGAGGGGGACGGGGCCCAAAAGGCTAACCAACGAGAGGCGGCGGCCGCGTAGGAAGGGCTTTACGGGGGCCTGTTCTCGACGCTGGCGGGGATGTCGAGGTGGGACGAGGAGGAGGATGCTTTTGAGATGATGCAGCATCCTTCTGTGGCAGAGCAGCAGAAGGAGGGTTGTGGTGGTGCTGCCTCTCGCACCTCTGGTGGGGAGAACAAGGCGGATACGGATGGAGATACTGTTCATAGTGCGGAGACCCGGAGGAAAAAGGATGGGACGTAGCACATGAGAGGGGGAGATATAAATTAGATGATCAAGAGTGGTATTTAAATGTGTGTCTTTATTGTAATGTGGAATGAATGTATTGGATGTATATATACTCTCTCTCTCTGACTGATGCTACTGTGTGGTTGTGGTCCTGTCCAGCGAAGACGCAGGGAGTATGTACTACTAGTGTTGCCACCGCCATAGAGAAGAGAAATCAATTCGGTTTTCGAGGGTAAAATTAGGTGGAATCACTGGCTGGACTGGGAGTTGTCCAAGGGCTTCGACGATTTGTTTGTAGTGAGAAAAAAATAACAGAAAACAAATAGCAGGAATCGTTTGTCTCTGTCTACTTGCTGTCGTGAGGCCATCGGAGTTAAAGAGGGACCAAGTGTCCACGCCGAAATAGTAGTAGCCAGAATGTATCTCTCTAGCAAGGTCTGTCTTGCTCGCTCCTGTTAGTTACTACTGGCAAGAAAATAGAAAAAGAAAGAGCGCGCCTCCCCCTTCCTTATCAGCTCGGTCGAAAGAAAGATCGGTCTACTACGGCCGGCCCCGCAGCGCCTTCCCTCAAGTCAGCGCAGATTATCATGACGTCCCGTCCATCCCCATTCTTGGAAAAGGAAGGCACCACCAACCTCTGGCTGCGGTGGCTGTTGTGCTCGTCTTCTCCTCGCTAAAGGCGCAAGCACTCACTCACTCCTCATGATGCGGACCCCTCTTTCATCTCTGGGACTGAGGAGGATTTAGAGAGAGAGACGCGCGACTGACTTGCGCGACAGAGAACTACGTTCAGACTCGAGGTGATATTCTGCAATTAATCGAGGAAGAGAAGGAGAGCAAGAGGGTGCAAAAAGAAGGAGGTGGAGGAGGAGGGAGAAGGATAAAGAGACAGAGAGAGGCCATCAACACCACCCGGCCCAGTACAACACTGCACTGCACGCTGCACGTGCCCAGGTGTCATCGCCGCGTCGCACTCTCCCCAAAACGCACTGCAGCATGACGCACGCTGGCGGCCATCGCGACGGTTACTGGACGTCAGACCAGTACACTCACTTCCGCTCTCCCACCCCGCACGGCGTACCGTACGACGACGACGAGAACGAGCACGGACACGGTTATGCAGTACCACGCATCCTGTCCTCCACCCTGCACGACCGCCCAAGGCCCGCTTCGCAGCAGCAGCACGCCGCCCGCGCCGTCAGCTACGACATACCCAACTCCTACTACAACCTCGATGAGGTCGAGGACCCCCACCCGTGCAGAACCCTCGGGGACCAGAGATCATCGGCGTGGGGCGCAACGAGGGACACGCCCTGCGCCAGTTCACGAGCCGCGGCCAGCGCTCCTACAGCATCCCCACGAGCGTCACCGCGTCGCGCCGCCCGTCCACCGCACAGCCAAGTCCGACACAGCATCAGCCGAGCACGACACAGCAGCAGCAGCAGCAGCAGCAGCAGCAGCAGCACCACCACCACCACCACCAGGACGCCCTGAGGCGGTATGCGTCCAACCACTCGCGCCTCTCGCGCAACTCGTGGGGCTCTGGCTCGCGCAGCGAGCGCAACGAGAGACGCGCCTCGCGCCGGCAGTCCGTCAGTTACGATGCCCCCGACTCGTGGCTCAACCTCGGCGAGGCGTCCGACACGGGGCCAGTACAGAACATGGACGAGGAGTCTATATACCAGTACAGGAGCCTCGAGGATGAGCGCGCGAGCGGTCAGCAGTACATCGAGGGGAGAGCCGCCCTAAGGAGGGCCTCGTCGTCGGCCGGAGGCGGCGCCCCAGAGGATACCCAGGAGAAGCCGCCCAGGCCAGACGGGGGAGGTGCGGGTCTCCCGCTGGGCGACACAGCTCTACACGATCTCGTATCTGGTGTTCTTCTCCCTCCTCGGCACCCTCGCCCGGCTCGGGCTGCAGTGGCTCACCGACTACCCAGGCGCACCCGTCTTCCCCTCGGTCTGGTTCAACTTCGGGGGCAGCGTCGTCATGGGCTTTCTATCCGAGGACAGGATGCTCTTCCGCGACGAGTGGGGGACGCCCACCTACGAGCTGGCCGTCCAGAAGGCCAGGGGCGCAGCAGAGAGCAGCGGCTCCGGCGCGACGCCCGCCGTGGACCTGGCCGCCGCCAAGAAGGCCCACCAGGCCGCAAAGAAGACGATCCCGCTGTACATCGGCCTCGCAACAGGCTTCTGCGGGTCCTTCACTTCCTTCTCGTCCTTCATCCGTGACGTCTTCCTTGCCCTGTCCAACGACCTCCCCGCCCCCGGCTCTGCTGCTGCTACGGTCCCGCGGAACGGTGGGTATTCCTTCATGGCCCTCATGGCAGTCATGATCATCACCGTCACCGCCTCCCTGTCGGGTCTGTTCGTCGGCGCCCATCTCGCCATCGCCTCGGAGCCTGCCATGCCCTCCCCTGCCGTACTCGTTCATGCGCAAGTCAGCAGACCGCCTTGCGGTGCTGCTCGGCTGGGGATGCTGGGCCGGCGCCCTGGTGCTGACCATCCTGCCCCCTCACGACTACTACCGCGGCGACGCGACCTTTGCCCTCCTCTTTGCCCCGCTAGGCTGTCTAGCCCGCTTCTATGTCTCCCTTGCGCTCAACGGCCGTAGGTCCTCGTTCCCCCTGGGAACCTTCGCCGTCAACGTCTTTGGCACGGCCGTCCTGGGCATGGCCTGGGACCTGCAGCGCGTCCCGCTCGGGGGGTGTGATCGGCTGCCAGGCCCTGCAGGGCATCGAGGATGGCTTCTGCGGCTGCCTGACCACCGTGTCGACCTGGGTGTCTGAGCTGGCCTCCCTGAGGAGGAGCCACGCCTGGATATACGGCACGGCCAGCGTGCTGGTCAGCCTCGGGGTCATGGTGGCCATCCTGGGAGGTCTTCGGTGGACCCATGGCTTTGCAACCTTGCAGTGTGTGCATTGAGATCTTACGTGCGTACGTGCGCGCGATAGACATATGATACACCGCGCTTATAGTCCTCGATCTTATTTTCTCTCTTCTTTTTATCTCTACAAGCGTTCATTGTTCATGGAAAAACGTGATGATATATATACCTTAAAAATCCAGTGTCAGATACCTTAGCATTTTAGCCTATATATTTATATATATAACTCTAAAAGTTCACAGTGTCTTAATTGCTTTGGTAGCAACTTCGAAGATCTGGAGCTATCAGGAGATATATAACAGAAGGCGATCTTTTGCAAACATCCTCTCGGACCTATCTCTCTCTCCCTCTCTCTCCGCCCCCCCTTCTCATAGCTCCTCATCAGCCACTCCTTCGCCCAGCATATTCAAGCTGCTGTCGAACCCACCTCGGGAAGACTCTAGCAAGTATGAGTCGCACCCGGGAAGGTGTTGCCAGTCTCGCAGGTGCCGCCGTGATAGAGCGCCGTCGCTATGATGCACAGTTAGCAAAATGCCAGCACTTGCTTTTTTTTTCTTCCCCTTTTAACTTCCTTCTCTAGATGCGATTTAGGCACATCTGAAGACAGAGGACACACGACTTCACTTACTGATGACAGTCAGGCCCTCGGGCGGGTCAATGACAACCTGCTGCTTCGCCGAGGGCGTAAGGTCGTCCTCGCAGTTGGTCTGGTCGGTGCCGCCGTTGACACACTGGTTGTTGGGGCTCGTCCAGATGTCGATGTGGTACTTGCCCGGCCAGTCGTCGATGCACTGCTCGCACTGGTCCTCCATGCGGATGTACTTCTTCAGGTACGGCAGGTAGACCACCTGGCACGGGGTGAACTCGTCGGGCGAGCTGGCAAAGGTGAGGGGGTCGTCGTAGGAGCCGTCGCCGCCTGCCGTGTAGCCGCGGCCGCAGTCGTAGGCTATGTCGCAGCCGGATGGGGAGTTGTCGGGCTCGCCGTAGAAGGTGATCTGGGAGGATACGGTGGAGCAGGCCTGGCCAAGGGTGAAGGCGGTGGTGGCCAGCAGCGCGGCCAGGGCGGTGGTGGTGACGGAATGCATTATGGCTGTTGGGCTTCTTTTTTTGTTGCTGTGGGGGAGCTTGAACTGGAGGAGCCTTTCTGTCTGGTGAGAATGATGAGTTGTTGGTGTATCAAGCAAGTTTTCTATACACAAGAGGGAGAGGTTGGCCTCCTATTTATATTCCTGTCCGGCCCTGTAGAGATGGGAGTTGGGGCCAGGAATCCCTCAGGACTATTCCACGAGATCCATCATGTTCAGTGTGGTCTTTACCGAAACCTTTCAGATTTGGGATAATCCTGCGAATGTGCAAATCTGCCTGATTCATCCTCTAACATGGAGGATTACAGATCTTCATTCGCAAGTCAATTCTTGTTCAAGCCGATGACTACCTGAATAAGGACCACAAAGCTCCCATGGTAATGTCCACACAATGATCATCATTCCATCCCACCACCTATGGCCAGATACCAACCTTGACAAGGGTGACTTACTTAGGAAGCATCGCCTTGTAATTATCAGTATTGGCCCTTACTCATGCTGCTTACTTGCGAGGTTTATACGATGACAGAAAGGGGACCAATGAGCTTCTCGGGAACCACCAGTATCCATCCTCAGCGATCATCTGGAAGGAACAGACTGACCTCGAGGCTGACAAGAAAGCCTTAGAGAAGATCTGCTGCTCATTGAATGAAAATTGTCTTGTGGCGATAAATTGTCGGTACCTAGGTGGAGCTGCAGCCACATAAATAAGCAAAATGCAAGTATCAGACATAAGGCATAATACTTTGGTGGTCCTGGTTCCAAAGGCCGACTGGGTGTCAGCATTAGCTGAGAGATGACTTACTCGGTAATGTCTGTCTGTAATATATTAGTATGTAAAGGTATGGTTTGGTTGAGGAACAACCTAGGCTTTCTGCACCTGGAGGCATAATTGATATACCGCTATAAAATGATATCGCTTTGTGACGGTGCTTAGCCCATATCACCTGGAAGGAAGTAATTCCTCGATGAGGAGATTTCTGCGAAGACAATGGCACAACCAGCGTAGTTGACCAGTACGTACTCCCAGCAATCCACTGCTGGAATGAAAATTCAAGGTTGAGGGGGTGCAAGGCTGACAGGCTGCGAGGATGGGCACAGCCCATGTACAGACATACATGGCATTCCTACTGGGTCACATCTGGGCCTCAGATACTTGCAGTAGACCTCACCTACAACATCAAATGAATACCACACTGATCCACTCAACATGTAGGCTTCAACCTAGTTCACGTCATGAGCCTTTGGCGAAAAAGAACTGTCGCTTTCGCCTTTGCATTACGCACTCTCGAGCATCCCTGCCTGCATCCACTGCTAGTGACTGGCTATATGAGTACCCATTGAAACGTCTGACTCAACAATCAAATCCCTTGATAGCTCAGTTGGAAGAGTGATGGACTGTAATTGTATTTCAAGTGTCATCCACAGGTCGCTGGTTCGATCCCGGCTCGAGGGACTTTCTCTTTTGCCCTTTGAAGCAAATTAGATTTCATCTTTCTTTTTTTTACTGCATTTTTGTAGTCAACAATTCAGGTTGAGCCCGGGGTACATTTTGTATTACATGTTGGCTTCTGTTGCGAGGTGATGAGGGGTGGTGGACAAGCTACCTGAGTGGACACTGCGTGGTAGCCCTGTGCTAAGTACGGAGCACTACTAAAGTAATATGGCGCCTGTCCGCTTCGGCCTTTGGAAGCCTGCCCCGCTATAAGATAGCCCTGCCCTGGGACCGCCCAATTAAAATTTTTCAATTATCCGGCCCACCTACCATCACAGGTTTGGTTTATAAACTGTTATTCACTCGTCCTTTCACAACAAATCGGAACATATTCGATCTGCAAAGGTTCGGGTATGGTGTAGCGGTAACATCCATGACTCTCATCGCCGTCTCAAACGAGTGATTGATCTCATGAGCCCGGGGTTCGACTCCCCGTATCCGAGGATGATTTTTGCATTATTTTTGGATATTTCTGACCTTTTTTTTTTTGTCTTGTATTTGGGTCTTTTGGTTTTCACGTTCTTTGGTCGACCCGATATTTTCTCCTCTTTTTCTTTTCTTTTTGTTTTTGTTTTACCTCTTTTATATTATATAGGTTTTTTCTTCTTTTTCGGCTCTGTTGTTTTTTCTCTATATTCTTTTTCAGCCGTACCCGACCTCATAATGTGGTGATGCACCAGAGAGGCCTCGCGATGTCTTCCCCGATCGTATCCCAGTCGTAGCCGCGAGCACGTGTTTCAACAACAGAAGCGAAAGAAAAGAAAAAAAGTCACGGCACTGTACTGCACACAATCTCTCTCTTTCTCTCTTTGTAAATTGGCTCAACATACTTGTAGGTTATGGAGTCGAATGTGATATTACCCGCCTATTCTGCACCCGACAAGACCTGTGGACGCGGCGATTGCGAGGCGGCACGCGGCAGAGGAGGAGGGTTAGGTGAGATGTCTTTGGTCTGCCACAAGGCTGAAGATGAACTCATTCTCTATACAAATTTTCTGACCTCAATTTTTATTTGAGCTCACGTTCTATGTGAATCTCTATAGAACTTTCTATATTACTAGCCATTTCCTTCTGCTCATGCTCAATCGCTACAGTCCTTTTCGAATCCCTCGCCGGCCCAGGGCTCAGGTGAGACTTGATGGCGACCTACTTAATCAGCACGACCGTAGCTTGCAACCTCCACAGCCTGAATATTTCCAAAAGTGGAGGAAGAAATTGAATTTTTCTTTTTTTTTTTCTTTTTCTTTCTAAAAGCAGACAGCACAAGGAGACTCGAGCTGAGAACCGTAAATTTATCGTCACATTGCCGACGATTCTCAGTGGAGCCAGCGTAACCCGGGCACTCGGCAACATGTGTGATAGAAGTTGGGTGATTATTAGGATAAATATAAACTTTCAAACATTAAGCAACTGTCACGATCATCCCAAGCAGCCTCTCGAGAATAGAAGGAAACCCGCAGACCTTGATCTCTTCTTGCGCATGGATAAGAGCATATGATATAGATGCTCTGATTGAAGGCCCTGGTACATACTCCGAGCATAACCACGCATTCTGTGTAGTGTTGAACACACCTCATCCCACCAGCTAAAATCAGTCTACCCCCAGAATTGGACTCGATGTCGCCTTGTGAGGAGTCTGAGACTTACACTTTCCCAAAGTTGCCAATGCCACTTAGCGATTGATACACCATGCATTTTTCTCGTAATTATGTGTTATGCACAAATCAGGCGTTGATGAACTGTCAACCCAGACCCTCTTGCGGAGCGCTCGCGAGTCAGCAGCGATCGTGAAAAACTTCAACCACAAACCACCGCAGACAGCGACATGAAGCACAACTCAAGGTGCGGAATTCAACAATTCGAAATCCGATATGGTGTAATGGCTAACATCCGGCACTCTCACCTCCAACAAGAGATCCTGCCGAGCTCAGGGTTCGATTCCCTGTATCGGAGATGTCACAACTTGCGTGTTTCTTTTTTTTTTTTTTTTTTCCAAGCTCACATATCTTAGAATGTCACTGACTTTTGGCCCCTGCTTTCCTTTCTGAGATTTGTTCCTCAGTTTCAAGCAAGCATCAAGCTTACGTATTTCTTTTTTTCTTCTTTCTTTTTCTCCTTCTTCTTCTTCTTCCTCTTCTTTTCTTCTCCCTCTTGTCGGTTTAGTTCTGAATTCCACGTGCTTCTTTCTATATGCAAATAGTGTGTGGGTTTGTGGATAAATCCCAGAAGGCGGGTGGGTGGGTTACTATGTAGCGGATTTGATTATTACTAGGCGGCCCCACCTGACTGTAATTTTCGTCAGTGCAAACTTTTGCTTCATAAGAAAATTCTTTTTCGTAGGTTTTCACAATCCGATTCGGTGCAACAGCATTCGGGTATGGTGTAGCGGTAACATCCATGACTCTCATCGCCGTCCAAGACGAGTGATTAAAATCTCATGAGCCCGGGGTTCGACTCCCCGTATCCGAGGATGATCTTTTTGCATTTATTCATTATGCCTTTTCTTTTCAAATGCGGAAACATCTATCAGAATCGTCAAGCTACACTTTGGACGACTGTTCGTCCCCTCTGACGTGCATTTCTTGGCTTATAATTTTTGTGCAGTCATATGGGAATCCAGTTTATATGGAGCACCGCTCGCTCTCAAAAGGTGACAGTGGACGGTATTTTTAGCCATCTTGAAATGAAAATCGGGCACCGCAAAGCTGTTCACTGCATAGAGAATCATCCTTTATACTTTAATTTTTGGTGTGCGTCCCAGGCATAGTGAGGGAGCTTCACAAGGATACTTACGGGACCCGGAATCCCCGAAGCCCTCCGCTGCCAGTTATAAAGTATATCAGAACCAATTTCCATAGTCCAGTCAACCTTTAATTCAAGTGGCATGTCCCCCCCTTTCCCTCCTCCTCATCAGGTGTTTAAGAAGAGAGGCCGATCCAGCCAACATCAGCTTGCTGCCCGCATCGGACGAATCAAACAAACAACCACCCAGATTAGCAGCGCAGCACAAAAAAACAACACGAGATTTTCTCGCTCGTGTGGTTGCACACAGGGGAACCTGCAGGCAACCCAGTCGAGACATGGGGCAAAACGCGCTCTGGCGTTGCTGATAGGCCGCCTCATACGTCTGACGAGGAAGTGCCGGGCGACACAACATACAAAGCACAAGCACACACAAACTTTTCTAGGCCATCACCCCTCCCCCTGAAAGCGTGTCGCAGAGCGCTGGGTTGAGGGTCCCTCTCAAGTTTCCCTCCGTCTCGCAGATCCCACGCAGCTAGCCAGGCTGTCGGCCAGCGGCAGAAAAGGTTTATTGCTGTTTCTTTTGGCGGGAGCGGCGTTCAGACAGTACCAAGAGACAGCCCGCCCCTCCCCGTACATATTAACGGCCGGAGTCAACGGCCCCTACCCCTTCTTCCTGCGTCATGATGACCACAATGAAGCCACAAAAAGCAGGACGATGTTCTAGTGGGTGTGTCAGCGCAGCATTTTCTATTTCCTTTTTCTTTTCTTTCTTTGTGTGTATTTCTTCTTTGCTCACTTGCAAGTGTTTTTTTGGTTTCTTTTTCTTTTGGGTTGCAGACACGCAGCGGACGCTTCGAAGCCAAGGTGAAAAGATACAAGTGTAGCGTCTAAGTAAGCCGGCAGAAGGCGTTATTATTAGCAACGCGCCGGGGGCCCACCACACACTCACTGACACTCAACCCACGCCCATACATACACACTTACTGTCTCTCTCTGCGCTGACACGTGTGACGAGCACGTCGTGCCCTGCAGCAGAAAGATTAGACTTGCAGCACCTATCCGAACAGGGGAGGGAGGCGGGCGGGGCTGACTAGCTCTTTGTGCTCCCAGGTGACAGAACAAGTTCGAAGCTCTCTGTCTCTCTCTCTCTCTCTCTCTCTCTCGCTCTCTCTCTCTCTCTCTGGCAGCGGTTTTCTTTCCTGTCTGTCACTTGGCCTGTGTTATCGTCACTTGTCAGCCACGGACTTATCCGTCTGGTGAATACGACCCTGACTGACCTGGGATGAATTTTTCCTTGGCCCCCCAGCTTTTTGCTGCCAAACGGCAAGACGGGAAGGGGCCCTTGATGTCAATTTTACTATTTCTTCAACAGGAGATCCTCTTTTTGTAAAACCCCGGCCGGGTGGTTGCTCTTAACCCAAAAGGAAAAAAAGAGAGACAATCGCACTGTCTGCGCTGCTGCTGCTGCTGTGAAATAGGACAAACCCTCCCCTTCCCTTCCGCCCCCCTCTTCCAACGATTCCGATAGGCACAAGGGACTACGCAGGATTCCGAAATCATCTTCCGCCTCCTGCTGCTGTCCTATCTCTCTTTCTCTGTCTCTATCTCCCTCTCCCTCTCTTATTTCTCTCTGAAGCCCATTTCCACCCACACCCTGTTACGTCTTCCTGCTTCAGATGGTCAGGCTGCGATCTAAACTCCACCTGACCCGGCAGGGACGCAAGTCGCCATTGTCGCATGCGCCGTCGTCTCTCCCGGATCATTGCAACGCTGCTCCTGCAGCTGCTGGACCAGCCGAGTTGTTCTCTTCCTCGTCCCGCCGCACAGGCCCTATCTTGGCCACGCTCCCCGAGGAGCTTCTCGCCAGGATAGCCTCTTTCTGCGACCTGAGCGACATCCTGAGGCTCCGGTGCTCGTGCAGGGCACTCCGTCTTGCTTTTGGTCTGTCCTCCGTGATCGAGTTGGTATCGTTGCGCCTTGTAAGTCCCCCGGGGGGTTTTGCACTCTTGTCTCCACACACACTCATCCACCACCCTCACCCACACCCACCCGCTCTTTCTCTCTCCTCTCTATCTCTCCCTCTTGTCACTTCTCCTTTTCTCTTCTCAACCCCCAGGAGGCCTAAATGGGTCAGAATGTATCTGTCTCCACTCCACTATTTCCCAGAGTAAATTCTAACTTTCTTGTCATGGCGGCACTCATTTGACCCCCCAAAAGATGGACCCTCACTCCACCCGCGGCACGCCCAGTCGAGATGTGTTGCTAGGTATGATCAAGACCCAGCTCGATGCCGAGTCGAGAGACAGGGACGACGAGGACTTCAGAAGGGACACCTTCCTCTGCCTGGCTGTGACCCTGCCCCCCAGACAGCGGGCTCGTATCAAGCATGCTTTCGGTTCCATGCTGGCCAGGGCACGCCGCATCAGCAGTTGCTCAGGCAGCAGGGATCCTACGCGTGGGGGCGGCGACCCGCCCGACCTACACCACGATCACGACAACAACCAAGAGATCTCTACCGAGCTGGAGAGGAGGTTGGGAGTCGTCTCGACTCTCCTTGTCCTTGGATGTCAGTCAGGTCCAACAAATTAATTTCCTTGCTGCCATATTGTCACCCTCTCTCTCTTTTCGCCTCCTCTCCTCTCAAACAAAAACACACACACACACATCCCACCTGCATGATAAAACTGTTATTAAGATTCCCAGAGATAGGGATGATAATGTAACCTTGGCTGACCCACCTTCCAGATTCGGACGTATGTGACCTCGATATAGCAAGACAACTGATGGCCATCAACCACTGGTCTGCCAAATCAGATATATGGGCTGAGAGGAGGCTGTTGAAGCACAAGCAGATCAGCCTGCAGCTGGCCTTCTCCATGGTTCTCGGTCTCATACACCCGTCGTCAGCCTGGTCAGAAGTGCTCGCCACAACCCCGGCGTCGGTGTACCATGCACTCGCCCAGAGGATCAAGTCGGACTACAGAGGCGTCGAGTTCGCCTCCTCGAGCCAGAATTTTTGGCTCAGCTGGGAGGGCCTGCACACGAGATCACTCCAGCTCGCCGCCCTGATCGCCTACATCCTCAGGACCGGCGGTTTTGAGGACGTGCCGCGCTCCGACCTGCTCCCCTTGCTCCGCGGCCCGGCGGCGCAGACAGCAGCAGAGAACCACACAACCTCGTGGTCGTCATCGTCGTCGTCGTGGACACCCCCGGCCCCTCTGCTCAAGATCCCTCTGCTCGAAAATTTCGGCGAGGGTGGCGGGATCAGGGCGCACGCCAGCTCCTGGCAGGACTGGTATGCCTCCAGGACCCGCGACCTCGTCAGCGCCATCGAAGATGGTGAGTGGTACGGCTACTATGTCTATACCCTCGAGGATACCGACAACACCAGCCCAGCGGCCCAGCGCGACCCGGCCATGGAGAACGTCCACTTCAAGCTGGGCGGCGGCTTACCACCACCACCACCGCCGCCGCCGTCGTCGCCGTCGTCATCGTCCTCCACTGCTGCTCACCACTCCACCAAGGTGCCGCTCGAGGCCAGGGGCGGCAAGGACGGCATCACGGGCGACTTTGACTTCGTGGGCACTGTAAACACCAACAGCGGCGTCGTGAGCCTGCGCAAGAAGTACCGCGAGGCCCACTACTGGGACTACGACGGGGTCATGACGCCGCTCGGGATCGTGGGCGAGTGGGGCCGCGAGGGCATCGGGTTTGATGGGTATTTTTGGCTGTGGAAGCGGAGCTGGATGGTGGGCGATGCGGTGCAGAGGACTGTTGCGTATTATTCGTGAAGGGTGCCGTCTATTTTGTTGGGTTTCATCTTGTTGGTCGGACAAGGTTGGGAGTTTTTGTTGGGATTGGACAGTTGCTTGGTTTGCTTGGGTCTGCGCATTGGATGGTTGGGTTTGGAGTTTTGAGGAAGGGGCGCCTGGGCTAGAGTGGCTTGTGCTGTTGACAATCACCCTCTTTGTACCTTCCATTCGCAAGACCGCCATACCATATTTATTTCAGATTTCAATGGGGCGTCGTTGTTGCTTCTTTTCATTCAATCTTGCGAGTCGAGACGTCTTGAAGCACTTGATTGTGCCATCGCACCGAAGGAATCGCTACCCTGGCTGTTATCTCTATAAGGACAGTCCGACAACATCGAGCAGCAGATGTTGATAAGGCATCCTTTCCCAAACCATACCACAGAGGCTGAAGCCCTTGATTGATAAGTACTCAAACCGAAGGAATCGTGGAGACCGACAACCATCTTGAGACTGATTAAGAACAAATCGTGTGAGTTCCTCCTTCCAAGGCAATCCATCACCTCGCAACTTCCCATCCTGCCCTCCTCACTCAACTTTACCACAACAAACCAACTCGGAGCTGACGGCTAGTATCCATCAGCCACCTTTTGCTGCGTCGCCATCTCAATTTGATCTGCGGTCATATTTCGAAACCTCCCTGAAAGTCGAGTTCGAGGAAGGAGCCCTTTGGCTGGAAGTCAACCTCAAGAAATTTGACAAGTTTCGAAACGCTCAGACTTCACGCAACGCCTTGCCGTCCCCTCGCTGCTTCCCAAAAATACGAAACCCACTCTGCCCACCCATCTGTCTTCTCTCTTCATCGACGTTGACTACTTGCCATTTGCCGGGCCTCGATCTCATTTGACCGTCTCGACCTCGCTCAATTCCCTCGACTTCTTCTCTACGAAAACGAAAGGATGCCGGAAAAGTCGTTCAAAGCCGAGGACAGGCTGAGCAGAGAGGATCTGATGCTCAAAAAACAGCAAGCCAGGTTGTGGCTGGAGAACAATCGAGAGCTGGTCGGTCCTCTACACGAGGATGCTCACGTCCGCGTGAACAAGATCACTACGTGGTACCACGCACCCAGCAGCTCTGGCCTCGTTCGCGAAGCGAAGCATAACATCGACCTCATCACCGGAGTCCGGCTGCAGTTCAGTGGCGACTCTGAACGGACAAAGAGGACAATGTCCGCTGAACTGGACGATGAATTGTTTGGTTGTCTTTTGGCTATTGCAGCCATGAACTGCGGCGCAGACGGCAAACCTGTTCTGCCAGCCCTGTTTGCTAGACATGGCTCTGGGATATCCAAAAGAAGTGGATTCGCCGAGTCTGATTTCGCCTGGTTCACTCGCGACTTTCTAAATGAGTTCAACACCTTACTCGACGGCCGGATTCCAAAGAAATGCGACTGGATCCGAGCTGCCTTGCGCTGGTCGCCAAGCAAGATCGCGAACAGGACTCCGGGGAAGTCTCCTAGCGAGACTCCCAGCAAGACTCCCAGTGAGACTCCCAGCAAGGTTTTGAGCAAGACCCCAAGCGAGGCTATGAGCCAAGACCCGGCCAAAACTCCAACCAAGACGCCAAACGAGGGTTTAAACAACACCTCGAGCAAGATGCTGAGCGAGGCTTTAAGCAGGACTCCAAGCCGAATGTCGAGCAAGGCTTCGAGCGGGGCTCCATGGACAACGGACGACACCAAGACTACTGCCACCGCGCTACCCGGGCCATCTTTAGCAAGCAATTCCTCTTCCAAGTCAGCTCTAGAAGCCGCATATCAACCTTTCGCTGTCCCTGACTCACGGAAGCGTATTCCTGATGATGTTGAGATACTTCAGCCTGCGTCTAAGGTTCCACGTACGAGTGTTCCCACGCCGCCCGCCACACCTGTTCCAACGCGTAACTCGTCTAGCAGCTACTGCTCACCGGCCCAACCCGACCGGCGCGCCTTTCTTGCAGCACCTTACACGCCTTATCCGGACGTAGGGATCCCCGCGTTTCCTTCTGTGACTGCACGGTTTGCTGGGGCAGACGACGAAGCTGCCGAAGCCAAGAGAGAAGCGCAGTCTTTCCGCGCAGCAAACGCGGCTCTTGGCGACAAACTCGACAAGATGAGAACCGAAGTCAAAAAACTCTCTGCCAAGAACCAGGCTCTCGTCGACGAGCTCAACAAGACCCGCGACGATGTCCGCACCATTGAGTTGTCCGCTACCGAGGAGCTCTCCAAGGTCACGGCGGAGCGCGATCAGGCGCGCAAAGAGGCTAACAAGTGGGCCGAAGCCTGGAACATAATCGACTCAACTCACCGATCGGTGAACTACTACCTTCAGAAACCAGTCGAGGTTGATGACCAGGTCGAGCACAACAGACAGGCCGAGCATGACAGACACGTCGAGCATGACAGACGCGTCAAGCATAACTACCAGAAGAGTGAAGCAGAGGTACAACACTCTACCTAGTTGTGGGTGACTCTGTATTGGAAGAGTAATGGAAATCAACGAGGACATCAAGCTTTGTGGGGGCCGGGCAGATTGGTATAAGACGAGGACTACCACGCTGGGATATTGACCTGAGTAGGGACGGGGTTGCCGACAATCCAGATACACAATACACAGAAATGGACTGAACTTTTTACCTTTGAGGCACCATCACACTTGTATTGGCGCCGCATTTTTGGCCCCCCCCCCTCGGTTGCTCGCATTGGGGGGTCTAAGAATAACCACCTCAAGAAAGGGGGATGGGTTAATCTTTTGAACAGGAGGGGACATGAACCGACCGGAACATGGCCGTAAGAGGCTTAGAGTGTAGTGAAATGCTCGTCAACCAACCATGTAAGACGTCGTTACCCATCCTGTATGACAAGGTGGTGGTGGTGGTGGTGCTGTTGCGTGTGCTAACCATGAGTGAGCAGCCGAAAGCAGAGCATTTGCATTTGGCCAACTGACCTACCTAGCAGAGCGGGGCCGACCCGCCGACCAGACTTTCTGCCACTGTAAATGGATTTTGCTCGGGAGGAAAGTCCAGAAAAAGACCACAGCAAAAAAGATGTCATCCGCGCGACCCCACCCACAGGTCTCCTTCGCAACACCATCACTGCGACCCCTCGACAGGCCCTGGTGGTGGGCTGTCCTGTCTGGAGTGCATGATCACAAGGTTATGAACACAGGTCTCGCCGCAGTCTCTGGTCTCTGGCCCGCCTGCTGGTCTCGTTATTGTAAGGGGGCGGCGCAAGAACAACAACCCCTCCTACTTACTTTCTTCCTAGGGAAGCCAGGTGTGGGCAGCTGGGCTCTCCGAAGGTTAACAACACTGGCGGGGGACCACGGCATCGGGACCAACATGCTCTCTCACTGCAGCCAGCCGTCAGTGCGATTTTTCAATAGATCAGACGAAAATACTACCTCACCATGCATGTGGTAATTACGTGCAGGGTTTGTCTGTTAAAGGTGTGGGCTTATGTTTACCAGGCTTGAAAGCACGGACTGTACATAGTACGTCTGTACATACAGCACATACTTGTAGTGGAGTCCTGAGAGATCTGCAACACATGCCCCAAAGGGAGACGAGCCCGGTGGTTTGCATGTGTGCATGTGTGATGGGTGTGTGCGTGCGTGCGTGTGTGTGTGTGTGTGTGTGTGTGTGTGTGTGTGTGTGTGTGTGTGTGTGTGTGTGTGTGTGTGTGTGTGTGTGTAGATGATAAGTGCCATACAATTCTGTCTTTGAATGATCTAAAAATATCACAAGGTTAGGGCATGACGGGTGGCCTAAAAGTTTCGTCTTCCCACTTTGTTCGGTAGATTCCCAAGGGCAGACCCACGTAACCCCCAGCAAGAAAGGATGCTTAAAGGAAGGAAGGTGGCAGGTGGGGCCCAGGGTTGACTGACGTCGAGTGGGCATGCGATTACAGTATCGGGCCCCTTCGGCTCTCGCAACGGCCGCGATGCAACCCAGACTTGTTTTGCTATAAGTACCATGGTAAGAAGAAGAGGTAGAGTAATTAGCGTAGGGCTGTGAAACTGAAGAAAGCATACTATAGTGCGGTACGATCATAACGAAACGGGACAGAGGGTATCTGTCTGTCCAAATTATTGAGGTAAGTCTTCTTGTGTACGTCGAACGAGACTGCGACGGTGATTCCTAAGAGTGGCGACAGGAGGGAAGGCCAAGGCCAGGTGGCATCCTTCGAAGATACTGCTGTACATGGTAGGCTTGAGGTGTGGGCCTGACATGCTGTCCTGCCATGCGAGTGAGTAAGCAAAGCAAGATGCACGTACGTCCCGTACTTGGGCGGCACGTCTTTGGTGCTTACCTCTTGGTACTTAAGTGCTTGGGTGCTTGGCTAACCAGGCCGAGACCTGTATGAGGAAGCAGGGCAGCGCACTCTTTGTGCAGGGTGACAAGCTGTGGCGCACCCAAGTAATACCGAGTCCTCTTGCTTTCTTCCTCCTCACCCCTCCTCTTCAATTTATGTACCGTAGAACAAGATTCCATTCCAGGGGGCCACATCTCACCTTTTTGACCCCGTCTGCTCTCTTCTCTTGCCAGAGCCCGCGAAACAGCCGACCTGCCCTCCTCCTCTTCCTCATCATTAGTATCTCACCTCAGCTGAAAATATGTGGGACCCTATATTGGCCTTTGAGTTAAGGCCCCTCTCCTCTTGGGTGGGCGGGAGCTGCAGATGCTTTGGCCAGTGGCAGAATAGGGCGCAACGGAAACCTTGTACTAAGGAGGCTAGCACCCAGAGCCAGGGCACATCCCCGCTAGCACGGTACTAAAGGCACAGCTAACTGTACCGACTGTACTGTACTACTTTGGTGCACTTTCCCATTCCCACCGGCTTTGGTTGCATTCCGCTTTATTCGGGAATCTTCAACAACGCTGTTTCCCACCTTGTATCCTGTCACCCGGGGTCCTTTCTCGTCCCCTCACTGCAACCTTTCAGCACATACCGTAAGACCCGCACTCTGCTCTTTCTCTCTCTCTTCCCCTTTCTCTCTCATCTTTCCTCTCCTCCCTCCTCCTTGAACCTGCATCATCCAAGGCCATCATCAGTCTGCTTGTTGTGTAGCAATATGGCCGCCACCGCCGCCCTCTAAGACAAGAAGGGCGCATTCAGCCGCGATTCTTCACCATCCGTTGCGCCCTCGTGCTGAGGGGGCCACCACCCTTCCCCTCCATTGCGGCTGAGCAGGCACCACACACATCATATGCCAATTAGTTGACCACCCCCCCCCCCCTCTCCCCTTCCGGCCCCCCTCCTCCACGGACCAGGAACCTCAACCAAGGCTCATTCCTCAGGGAAGAAAGGCTCCCGTCAAGCAAGGCAAGGGGCGGAATCTCGATATCTTATAGAATTCACATTCCAAGACCTCTTCCTTCCTCTCTCCACCTCACTCGACGTCTTGCGATTTCAATCATGTCAGTACATGTCATCTGTTTGCGTCCCTTGTCCTGGCAAGCATAGTATCTGCACAGCTCTACCCCGCCTACCTCGTCAGCGGCTCGATCCACTGTCCATTCTCTTTTTCCTTCTCCTCTTCCTCCTCCTACTATCACTACTGGACCAGATCAGAGACGGGTGGGCGCATAGTGAGGGCTGGCAGCTGACGCCGTTTCGTTTGGAAAAATGTCTTCTAGCATGTTACGCAAGAAGGAGGTCTTCACCATCATCACTCCCATCCCGGGGTTCATCCCCCGCCAGCTGGCCATCGACATCCTCCACAGCCATTCCGAGGTCATCACGGTGAACCCGCTGGTCCTGGACCACAAGCCCATCAAGGCGCCCCGGAATGCCGCCTCGGACGAGTACTACTCGACATGGTACGAGATCTCGCAGAAGATCCAGTTCGTGCCCGGGATAGGCAGGATGGGCTCGGGCAAGATCAACTTCAACGGCTGCTTCCATGACATGCCCTGGGGCCTGCAGACGCACATCTATGCGCCCATGAACGTGGACCTGAAGAACCGCTACCGCATCGCTGGGAACCAGTCCGGCATCGAGCCCCCGAGCCCCAGGAGCTCGGGCTTGTCGGCGCCCCCAGTGACGGCCTCTACCTCAAGGACGACGTCGAGATCAAGTGCAACGTCACCATGGTCAGCTTCGTCAAGAGCCAGGTCAAGGCGGCCTCCAAGGAGATGGTCGCCCGCATCATCAGGAAGGCCGAGCTCCTAGACCGCGGCGAGCTCCATGCCATGATCGAGAACGGCAAGCTGCGCACCATCAACCCCAACGACAGGACCAACACCATGTCCCCGAGCGGCTCCATGTCGCCTCCCCACAGCAGTCGCCGACCTTCATGGACCGCACCGGCGCCATCTCTCCCGAGCCCAGGCCCTACCAGGTCCCCCGCCCGGCCTCCTACCAGCAGTTTGCCGGCAGCAGGCATCCCCATCCCGACCACATGACCGCCCAGAGCCCTCACTGGTCCGCACCCTACGGCGGCGTCCACCAGACACCCTCGCAGCGCCAAAGGGGCCCCCGCCCCCTCGTCGCGCACGCCGAGCTGCCCGCCGCCACCCAGACCGCGCCCAACGCCGCCAACGCCGCCGCTATCGAGATGCCCGGCGACTTCTGCTACCCGCCACAGGCCTCGCCAGGCCTTGCACCCCCACAGCCGTCCCCCACGCTCACCTCAGACCGCGAGTCTAACTTCTCCGCCCAGTCGTCGCGCACATCGCCCCAGCCGCAGCAGCACGCGAGGTGGTCGCAGAGCTCCTCGGTGTCGGCAGGCAGCAGCTCCATGTACTCGCCAGGCCTGCCGCCGGAGCCTCTGCCCACGCACGACGAGGTGCCCGAGCGGGAGCACAGCTTCTTCAACAACCGCAGCAATAGCAATCACAACAACAATCGGAATAACAAGGACAGTGATGTCAAGGCGCCGCCGCCGCAGAACTGGGACCCCGTCGCCGCACGCCGCGCTCAGTATGTGACAAGCACGCCGCCGCCTTCGTCGAGGTCGTATGCGTACAACCCAGCCGACTATGCCAACATGAGGAGGGGCTCGCCGATGGGGACGGCGAGTTATGGTCAGACTCAGTAAAAAGAAGAAAGAAGTGGGATATATATTTTCTTGTTGTTTCAGTTCCAAAAACTTTTAGAGAGCAACAAGGCGACATGACCTGACAAAGTGTATATGTATGTGTGTGTAGAGCGCCAGCCAGTCCCTCTTTTTGGGTGCTCTGGTGTTTCGGGAACTTGGGAGGGAAATCTGTGATTGTGGTATAGCGACCGACTGCTGGGAAGGACGGTGCGGGGTGACTCTCAAAAACTAGATATCCAAATACTTCTGGGGCGGTCTTTTCAGCAGCTAAGACTTTCTTCTTCTCCTTCTTCTTTCCTCTGTCACTGGCGTCAGTTGGAAAGAGCCTGGGACCTGGTGGCAGTGTGAACGCGATGATGGCTTGATGACTGGGGCAATATTCTGATTCTATGTCTATATTCGAGTGCTTCAATGAGAACGAATTTGATCTACCAAGGCGGCTCGACGACGTGTCCTGAGCAATGTATATGACCTGGTGCTTACGGTACTCACTCAGACGCGGAGCAGAAGACACGATCAACACAACCTCTGTACCGGAAATAGGCACCGCTTTTCACCAACACTGCCTTCTGCATTGATGCTACCACTGCCTACCATGGAGCAATGTCTTGATGGCATTCTCTGCTTTCCGGAAGAAACGTCACAGCGCCTCTCGTTAGCCAGCCTGCCAGCCAGTCAGTCAGTCGCTGCACCTTAAAGGCAGACATAGGGCTATACACACACTGTGCAACCCTGGCGCCCCCGTCTTCCACATGGAAAGCCCTACGAGGTGGATTCTAGCCTAGAATTATCGCTATACGAGATCCTACTCACGATGTGGACGGCCGGCACAGTGGCCTTGGGGCCATGCATACATGGTCTCGACTGTGAGAAGAGCTTGGAAATATGTGGCCTTGACCTCGCGAGGGGGAAAGGGGGTGAGGGGGTTCCTAACTTGTTCCGGGGTTTGTATCTGATGATCCGGACTGTGCGTCCATTCCTTGAGGACCTCTTGGAAGGCGTTGACGCTGGTTATATCGCCGAGATAACATTTACCAGTCTGGCTCTAAGCCCAGCAGTGTCGTAGTAGACGTCTCGGAGCCATGGGCGCAGAAGCATCACGAGGTTTGCACTCCTGGGACAGCGAGGCACACATGCATTCTTTGTTCATCATGTCTAGACGTCTTTGCGAAAGGTCCTAAGCTGGAGGGCAGGAAATGAGGCAACTCCAGATCCAAGCCCTATTGCAGAATAGGATGAGCATCTTCTATATAACTTTTTGAAAGCACCGCTTTGGTTCCCAAGTGGAAACAGGCCCCCTTTTCGTGATCCTAATCCGGTAACTAACACGAGTCAGGGTTATCCCACTTACATCTGCTGTTCATCTTTTCCTTGGTAGGTAATCTTTTTGGGGAGAATCACACGGTTTACTGCGCCAGATTCTCTCATCTATTTCTCTCGCTTTTGTCCTTTCTCGCTGATTTGGCGATGCTTGGTCCGGGTGAGCACCTCTGCACGCTGGACCCCTGAAGGAGTGGAAGAGGAGAGGAAGACCCGTCCTCCCAGGGTCACTCCCCCACAGGTGGTCTGCAGACCGTGTCGGTGCGCCATAGACCTCGAGGAAGCGGAAGAAGGAAAGCAAAACGATCCAGTCAGTCACTGCTACTAACTAGTTCTACCCATCGGTGTCTGGTGTAAGCTACTGTAGCGCGGAGGGCAGTGCAAGGCAGATCTGGGGCGGGCGTGGGCAAGTGGGTTTTGCACTGATGAATGCCTCTAGTGCTGCTCGGGGCCCGGTTTGGTGTGGTTCTTCAGCGCTGTTTTAGTATTGTGCAGTTTTCTCGCAGTTGCCGGTGCTGTCTTCCCCCTTTCTCTCTCTCTCTCTTTTTATTCTTGCGTCTCTGTTCGAAAGTACTCTGTTGTGGGTGGTCGGGAAGCTGTCTGAGTCTAGTCAACGCCTCGGGGAGGGACGCCAATCAGTGTCTGCATTGCACCACACCAGCACTTTCTTCCCCTCGACTGGGTGAGATATATGTGCTCTAAGCCAACATCTGGAATGTCGACTAAGATTTACGGCACAGTTTCCTTGATTTGCACAACCCGTAGGCAGTGTGCCGTCAATCAATGCTTGAACACGATGATCTGACTTTGGACTCGAGAGGCAGAGTAGTACTTATGCAGGACTGGTGTGTCTCAGCTGCAGTGGGTGGTAGGACACGCCAGATGGACACCTACGAGCTTCGGTTGGATTCTGAATCAATGCAGTGCCAGCGTCACTGACGGTCACTGACGGGTGTCGTGATTGGGAATGTTTATGGCGGTGCTGAGCGTAGAGGACCGCGGGCCATTGAGCAGTGACGGCCGATGACGTTGCTTGCCCTTCTCCGGCCGTGCCTTCCACCATCCTTTTTCATGCAGATCAGTGTTCACTTCACCACATAATTAAATCGATCAAGCCAGTCCGACTGAACAGGCACTTATACCAACCAACTTGCGATATAGTCAATACAGAGAAAAAAGACGTCCATCTTTCCTTTCACCCTTTTCGTTACACACTCTCTCTCACCTGCTTGGTGACGAGGCTAAAATTCCCTCCCGATCCAGCCCCCATGGCGCTCAACCTCACCGGCGGCTGCACCTGCCGAGGCCTGCAGTATACCCTCAAGCTGGACTCTGCCGACTCTGCCAGGACCTCGCTGTGCCACTGTTCGAGTTGCAAAAAGGCATTTGGGACTAACTACGGGCTGACCTCCAAGGCGAGCATCCTCCGCTTTTTGTGTTTGGTGCTGAACCCCTGCCAAACCTGACATGCAAACCCTTTGCCCCCCCAGCAGGTCCCGATCGAGAGTCTCAGCTATACCAGAGGCGAGCCAAAGCTGTTCACGCAGAGCAACGGTGTCATCAGGGAGTTTTGCCCCAACTGTGGCTCCTTCACCTGCGAGTACGGGGTGAGTAGCTCGTGCGAGGTAGAGAGAGAGAGAGAGAAAGGAGGAGGGACGTCATCCCTAAACCCCCCACCTTTTGCTCGCTGCTCACACGGCCCTTTTTTTGTCTCTTATTCGAAAATAGGAACAAGCCGCCGACAAGTTCAGGTACATCACCTACGGCACGTTGGATGACCCCGAGAAGCTGCCTCCCAAGGGTGAGTTCTTTTGCAAGGACAGGGCCAGCTGGATGCCTGAGATACCTGGTATGTACTTTTTTTTTCTCTCTCTCGCTGTACGGTCTCATTATTACTAGGTAACTAAGCTGATTATTTGCTGCCTAGGACTTTTTCACAAACAGCAGATTAAGGAATGATGTGGTGGACCTGCTGAGTCCTAGCTGGGCTGGGAGCAGAAGAAGGAGGGGCCGAGGGGTTTGTGGTGATGGGAATGGTGGAAGGTGGTAAGTTACGTTACTGGGGCGGAAGAGACGGACCCTCGTGTGCTTGGCATGGGCTGTGCTGCGTGCGTACGCAGTACGGACGTAGACATATAGCAACAAGACATATAGGGTGGTCCTTTGGGGTGGCTTGAGGGGACGAGGGAAGGGGAAAAAAAAAAAAAGGCGGCATGGGCTGGGGCATTATCGCTTGTGTGTAGTGCTGTCGCGCCGTGTGAGTTGAGTGTGCGTGTCTGCTGCTTGGGAGGCGACTAGATTCTGGACCGAAGATGACGGCATAGTGTCAAGTCTATTACCTCCGAATCTCAACAAGGCTGTCTATCGATCTCTCTCTCTTCGCTAGTGGAAATATGGATTAGTTCTTGTTCACCGAGAAGAGAGTATCGCGCAAAAAATAATTAAAAATTAAAATGCCTTGGGGCCATTGGACGACATGGTACACATGCGCCAAAAATGTTACAATAGACACACGCAGTAAACAACAGTGTGGAGCGGCTGGGCTGGTGCCTCTCAAACTTGTTATCACTTTCAGCTGTATGCGACCCTCCTATTCCCTCCCTCCCTCTCTCTCTTCCTCTCGCCCCCTCCTCAGCTCAAACTCCAGCCTGAGCAAGACATGTGCCCAGAATTGTCGACCTCAGCTGCATGAGACATCCCGACGAAACAGACGGGGTTGAAAAAAAAACCCCCCAAAAAAAACCTTCACATTTTTGTCAGGCTTCATGCAACAGAGACGTACCGGAGCGTGGTGGTCATTGACCAATGCATTGACTAGATGGGGAACAACCCTGCCTAGTACCCCCAGGACCACCACCACGACCACCACTGCACTTCCCGCACTGTAATCGGGCAGGCCCCCAAATTACTTGTTTCAGTTCTGTAGTCAGAGGCAGCAACCATCATCACTCAAGAAAAGAGAGAGGGGACAAAAAAAAAACCTGCTGTGGAGGGGAGGGGTTGCTTAGGTTATAGTTGCTATGCGATATAGTTTCGTTTTCAGCTCTTGCGTCGAGGAGTACATACATGGTCTCCCCGGGTTCGCGCAACACGGAAAACTCCATGGGGGGCACTATGGCAAGTTACAGTACATAGTAAATGTCTCTTCCCGTTGGGCTCCAATGCAGCAGTGTGTACTATAGTACTTGTTGTCCATGTCACACCCTTCCTTTTTTTTTAAAAAAAAAACAAAAACGATCAGCCCCAAGCTGCAGTCATATCCGCGGGGGCGCGTCGGCGATGAGCACCGCATGGCCGGTTTGACTCATTGAAGCCCAAAAGCGCCCCCAAGAAAGAAAGAAAAATAAGACACAAGCCGCCAGCAACAAAGTCGTTCTTGGAATCACGGGTCACACGCATGTTGCTTCTTTAGCCGCCGACTGCTCGGTCGATGCCATCATCATCATCATTTCCTTATCAGGCCTCACTAACGGGACATTCCTCGGCATACGCTCCTCGCCCTTGCCGTAAGATTCTCGATGTGATCAGCTCCTCGACTTGGATAGAGAGCCTTCCTTGTGGGAAAAGAAGATGAAAAGGCTCAAGCTTGCACTGAACAAAACAGTCGTTTCGAACCAAAGAAGAGGCCTCACAATCACATAGAGGTCCCAGCAATGGACCAACAGCATCCCTTCCAAGCAAACTCCATACAACACACCTTGGGCACATACAGGTCAGGTCAGGTGACCTGCAGCAATGCCCTGGTACCCACAGCAGCTTTGTGCCAGGGCTGTCACGAAAAGCTAAGCAGCCGGTCAGACAGATAAGTCTTACCTTAAGTCTCGTGGCTGCATGCAACGTACTGCCCGGTAGACCGTCGGGCGGGCGGGGTTTTGCGTGCTCACTTAACATCTCACGCAGGGAATAATGAACAAGGCTCTGCGACCCTGGCGATATGTACTGTCTCCCTCCCTCTCCTCAGTTTCCACCTGCACAAGATTTCCTCGTGGCTTGAGCCAAGAGAAAAAAACGCGGCCCAACGTCTGAGGTAGGAAGAAAGAAAGCTGGCTGAGATCGCCGGTTGGGTCTCACCGGGCCAGGGCTGTGGGCGTCTGTAGCTCTGTGATTACTGTAGTAGGAGGGCAGTTTCAGTGTGGTTGCGCCGCGTTTCCCAAGTATGCAGGCACGTAGTGGCCTTTATTGGGTATGTCTCTCCGGCAGGACGGTCGGCATATGACAGCAAGCGAGCTGATGGCGGTTGGAGAGAAAACAAAGATCATCTCGATCTTGGGTTTTTGGGGGAGGGGGGGGGGCACGATCCAATACGAGCATCTTGTTAGGAATGTCGGTGAGTGCGACCACGAGGCCTCGATGCGTCCCTGTGGTTACATGGTACAGAACTCGACCAGAAGCGGACGACCGAAGGGGAAACGGGACACAGGCACGCCGACCCCAATGTGAGCCATCATGCGATTGAAGAGCCGCACAAGTAAAGGCCCCCAGGTTCAGCGCGACAACGCATGCATGGCTGTGGGCCGTGGGCTGCGCGATGGTTGCACCCAGTGGAACACCAGATCGACGAGACCCTGGCGCAACAACCACGTCACAGAACTTGGAGAACTCTGACGCTGGTTTTTTTTTTATAAAAATAAATAAAAATTCTCGCCTGCATACTTAGTAGAGCTGCAGACAGGACGCCCGCTGGTGGTAGGGCTATCGTTTAGAAGGCCATCGCCCGCAGCAGCTCAACTAATGGGGTGGTAGTGCATAGATGGCCGGCCACATGTGACGACCCTCGCCCAGCTAAAGGCATGCGGGCTTTGGAAGCCAATGCAGCAGAAAGAACCCTTCGATCGCGGGCATCGAAGGTGGGGGGGCGAGGGGGGCTTATGCGCCCTTCGGCTGCAGAGCAGGCAGTAGGCACAATCTTCTCAGAAGAAGGTGATGTGATACAAGCCATCTAAAACTTGTCTCTGAATAAGGCTCGAAAGTCTCGATTTTGACAGGCGGAGCAGGCTGATCTTGGGGGGGGGGGGGGGGTTCCACCAACCTTAAGCCAAGATCCGAGCCCCGGTCAGAAGGGTCCGTCGAAGCCAAGAAAAAAAGGTCAAAAAACAGAGGACACACAAAAGATGTTGATGTGCTTGTACAGGTGCGATGTGACAAAGAGGTGTCGGCGACAACGGAGTTCGACAAATATTGCGAACGTAGCGAGCTAACCATGTCGCGCAAGGGGAAGCTGTTACAGACCAAGCAGAAAGAGAGGGAGGAGAAAGCAGAAAAGCCAGAAGAGGACGAAAAATTCCATGTGCGGTCTTCTGAGGACAATCTCACCAATCCCTCAGGCGAGAGGAGCGAGGTTGCGGCTCTGCTGCTGCGAGTCTGTCTTGACTCACTGCTCTTTTGGCGTGGGCAAAATACAGCGCTGAAGCTCGGCCGGGGAAAATTGGGCCGTATGCAATGCAGTGATCACCAAAGGGCGCGATTTGTGGTACCGTACCAGCAAGCCAGCTTGTAATAGTACATACCAATAAGCAGGCCTGTGCAGATGCCGCTGTCCTGGTCGGTATTTGGCCCCTAGGGAGTATTTCCCACAAAAGACTTCAGAGCCCGTACCGCGCGCGTGCATTGCATGTGAGTATCGGGAGGAGTAAGACGACAGCAGAGCCTATGTGCATCAGCGTCAGGCCAACGTTGGCCCTGTCCAGCTGAGGTAGGTTTGACGCCGGTCGATTTCGTCGGTCCCCAACGTGCAGAAAGGGGAGGGGAGGGGGCAAAATGGACAGGGACAAGATGGATACAGACTGGCAGGTTATCGTTTGTATCTGGACTTTGGAACCTCGACAGGATATGCATGAGAGAAATAAAAGAAGGGGAAAAAACGATCTAGTTGTTTGGGATGGTGGGGGCCTCCCGTCCCCGCCCAGACGCGTCGAGAGCGAATGAAGTCCGCACAAGAGTTCGCGAGGCTGAGGGGGAGGCGTGGGAGGGTTGTCTGTCAGCAAGCTCTCTTCGCAAAGCTCTAGCGTGGTGTGTCTGTCTGCCGCGCCCGAGAGAACAGGTGGATGAACGCTGATCAGTTGCCTCGTGGTTGCCTTCTTTTTCCTTCTTGCACTTTTGGGCGAACCATTTGCGAACCATGGGAGGCAAGCACGGCAAGTGCAGTGACGAAATCCTCTGCTAAACAGCGCAGCTCCTTCCCCTGCTCATCCCTGCCGCCATTTCCAAAGGAAAGTACACTCCTGCTGAGAAGGAAGGTTTTTGCGCTCGGAGAAGGCGATGGAACCACGTCGGACACAAACGATCGACTCGCGTTCCGTTGTGACGTTGCCCATGCAAGCACAATGCACCAGATCTCTGAGAAACGAGAGACCCGGTGACGCGATCAGCCATCTCGCACCAGGAAAAAAAAAAAAAACGTCGAGATTCCACCGCAACCGTTCGCCTCAGACTCGACGTGGTGCGCAGCTGTCCGACTGCCCGAGTTCAGGCACGTCGTGGTCGGCAACAGCTCTCGATGTCGAGGTACGACTCTAGTGTTCAAGCCTTCCCCCTCCCCACCCCATCCGTTCATTCTCCCCTTCTTTCTTGCGAGGTGTTTCGCTGCCTCGTGTGTAGCCGCTGACCGATGGAGTCGTTCCAAGAGAGAGCAAGATGGTTCGCTGCCAGACTTGTAACACGCCCAAACAAATCGGGCAACGGTGGTGGTGGTGGTAGTGGTGTTAAATCCACCCCCCTCCTCCGCGGCTCTTTGCATCAAGGAGCCCAACCGTAAGCGGTGGCCGCGTTTTCTTGGCCCAACAAGCTACAACCGTGTCCATGGTCAGCACTGGGCAGCGGTGGGAGGCAGATCAAAAGTGACATCCGTCCCATGTACTCTGACCCCGAGGACGGCACGGTGACGCGTGGCTGGGAAATCTCTGGGGTACGTACCACACCATCACCGGTTATGCGCTGGCACTTCCGATGTACCCTATCTTGCCTGGGTCAGGTCTCAGGGCCTCTCTGTTCGCCTCACTCTTCGCGGCTCACACAGAAAAAGTGCCAAAACCTTTGGTTTCGTACGCTTTGCACTGCGATCCTGGAGAGAGCGGGGGTCAGGAGGGGGGTCAGGGGGTTGATAAATAGGCTGCCTCCGTCGCCTTGTGCCCGACCATAGTTGTCCCCTCTTCCCTTCCATCTCATGCTCTTGTTGCCTTCTTTGATACAATTATCGACACTTCTTACCCCTCCTCAAGGCATCATATTGTTCCATGACCATGGATCCCCTGTACAACAGAATCCCAGGAGGTGGACAACCTCGAGGGATGATGCCGCAGCAGGCCGCCTTCCCATGCTTGGGTCTAGAACATCAACAGCGAGGTCTCTCTCGACAGGCAGTCAACCCCCACACCCGCGGCCAGAGATCATCCCGGACGAGCTTCTTCGGTCCGTCGAGCGGATCGACCTCAGAGGCGAGAACCTCACCGAGGACGACTACTTCAACCTTCTCTCACAGTACTACCTCTTCCGCATCGAGAAGGCCGAGCCGAGAGAGAAGTACGACGTCAATGGCGACAGGATCAAGCCGACCTGGGCCGACTGTACGCGCCGGCGCCTGCCCAAGCATGATCATGCCACAGTCCTCAAAGAGGTTCGGCGTCTGAATCTGCAGGACAGGCATTCCAAGAGGGGAAAGTGGCCGACTATTCTGAAGAAGCAGTCGTCGCTCGGCCGCAATGCCCAGAACCAGATTGCAAAGGCACACGAGGACCTCTCGCTGGAGATCCGCGACAGCCGCTTCCATATCGTGCTCGACCAGATCGACTGGACAGAGAAGCCCTTCGCCCACGAGCATGGCAGGGTCAAGACGAGGTATCATCATGGCTCGCATTGCTCACGTGGCAAGGGGAGGACAACAGAACGTGCTTCCATCACCGCGTACTTCAAGTTATGCCCACGTCCGGAACACGTCCCCAGCGAGCTGTATCGTCAGCTGCAGCGTGAGGAGATCGAGAGGCAGGTTCGTAGGGCCGGCTTCCGGGAGAACATGCCGCCCAGCGATCCAAGGTTTGGGCAGGGGCACATGGGTCAGGGCCAGGGCCGTCCTGGTCCCAATGTACAACAGCGTCCCTATTCGCAGCATGCTCCCGGCCCGCAGATGCATCACCAACAGCAGGCACACCACCACCACCAGCAGGGACCATTCCCAGGTGCCCAGCATCAACAAGGACCTCAGCAGCAGCAGCAGCGGCCGCAGGTGAATGTGCCTCACCACCACCACCACCCACAACAACAACAGCCTCAACCTGCTCCCGGCTTTCCACCCAATCGTCATCAACAGCAGGGAGGACCACCTCCAGGATCGGCGATGCACCCTCCAAGACCATTCGGACAAATGCCACCAAACCAGGGACAGCAGCAGCAGCAGGGGCAGCAGCAGGGGCACGTCCCGAACAGCCATGGACCTCCACCGCCGCCGCTCCACCCTGGCCGCCCCAGCACTCACGTCATCATCGAGCACGACCACCGCAGCAGGCGCGGGCGTGGCAGCTCCACGGGCTCATCCCCCAGCTCCGGCAGGTCGTGCTCGACCTGTTACTCCGACAGCGCGAGCTCCATCACGAGCGCCTCGTCTGTCACCTCAGGGTCACCGTCGATGGGGCACAGCCGCCCTGTCTTCCCCAGAAGGCCGCCGGGTGGTCCTGGCCCGAACTTTGCCGCCGCTGCGCCTCACGACTTTGCGCAGCCGCGTGTCCCTACACGGGACCACAGCCGCGATAACATCCGCCAGCCCAGGCCGTACATCATCACCGGCAGTGACCCCAGGATCCGAGTGCCCCAGCCGGGGCTCGCCATCATGCGCATCCGCCTCCACCCGAGGATGCGGTGCACATGCGCGGCGAGACGTTTTTCCAAGCTGGCGTTCGCCCCGGCCGCGAGAGCCAGCGGCAAGGAGATCTAGCCCAGAGGCAGCACGACCACGCGGCCGGTAGACACGCCCCCGTCCGGTCGCTTTCGAGACCTCGGTTTAGAATGCGCGGCATGCCACGGGCAGAGATTCATCAAGAACACGACCATGGGTTTCGACACATCCCAGTGAGCGAGGTCGGCCTCCAGCGCTCGCACGATCGAGATCTGCACGACGACTTTGACACCTTGCATCTTGGTGGCGGTCGTGGGAGGAGCTTTGCGCGACACGATGATCGCGATGATGTAGATCATCATCGCGCCAGGCAGCGAGACCGTTTCGCACTAGAGGCTCGCCAAGAGCAGGAAGATATCATGCGGCAGGAAGAGAGAAGGAGGCGGCGCGAGGAACTGTCGCCTTCGAATCCGCTCATGCCCAGATCGCTGAGGTCGCGATTTACGTTTAGGAGAGACCGTGATCGCGAAGATTAGCAATCGCTCTTTTGTTCATTTTGCTTTTCCTCTTCTCCTTTTTTTCTTCTCCTTCTTTTCTCTTCTCTCTTGTCTCCTTCGTCCTCCACTGATGGTTGATGATGGACATGTTCTTGATGCCTTCTGGAAGGTCGTATGTAACAATGGTCTCGAAAATGACAGGGAGAGCGTTATGATTCCTCGGGTCTTGGTATGCTCATAATTGTTTCTTGAATAAACAAATTGACGATCCAATTAATCCAGCTTGGTCAAACAAGATTGGCATCCATCCTGCTGCTCATGACTGCAGCGCGAGGGGTTTCCAAATGACTGAAGCACTTGTCCTGTTGCAATCCTGCCATTCTCATGCCGCTGCACATAGAAAAGCCTCTGGGGCTATGGCCCAAACTGGTCTGGGACCAAGCATCCAAGTCAGGTGGCGACAATGCAAGTCTGCGTCCAAGCGGAAATGTCTGTCCAATGTCAGCTGGTCACGCTGGTCTTGGGTTGTATTGCAGAGCATCAGAAGCCCTCAGGAGGACCAGTCAAAGCAGAGTCCACAGATAACGTGGACGAATCGTAATGGAAACGACTTATGCGGGAAAACCCCATATTGGTGTGTAGTCCGCTCTGCTATGCCTCCAGATCTCGCTAGTGATCCTCATAAGCGGTCCACTGGTTGCCATGCGTCGTTGACGACTGAGCATCGAAGATGACTGTTGCCTCCTTGTTTTTGTCTTGTTTTAGGAGTAGACCACGATGGGATCTTGGTCGATACTCCTCGTGTGGTATGTCGAGTGCTGAAGTCTTGCTCGCGGCAGATTGGCAATCACGTCAAGAGCCAGCTTCTATCGCCTCGGGGATGCAATCAGGCTCGTGGTTGCACCGCTGGTGCGTGGGCAGATCGCAGTGCTGGACGACGAACGTCCCCGAGCCCTGCACAATTTCCTGCAGCAGGAAGCGCAGCGGACAGTCGCGCAGCTTGGAGACCCGCGGCTTATTGATGCGGCAGCCTGCGCTCGCCCTCTCCCGCCTCCTCTGCTCGTCCCTCAGGCTGGGCTTGCCGGCCAGGACACAGGTGACGACGAGCTTCACCCTCGCGCCGGTGAGCTTGGACCGCATGATCTTGACCGAGTAGCCGTGGGCCTGGGTCCACTGGTTGAGCTCCTGCTTGAGGCGGGTAGCATCAGCACGCTCGTTCTTTGAGGCCCTGTACGGTCCGCCATTGCTGAAGATATGACCCTCTGGTGGTGGTCGTCCGGTGCCGGTCTCGGCTTCCTCGAGATCGTTGGGCTGCAGGTCATGTCCTCCCCCTCCTGCTGCTCCGACCTGGAGGCGCGATCGAAGGCTCTCGTTCTCGCTTCTGAGCGCCCTGTTGTCCTTGGTGGCCTGCTCCAGGGCATCGCGGAGGCTGTTGAGCTCCCTCTGGAACTGCTCAGTCAGCGCAAGGGCGATGTCTGCCTTGGCCTGAGCTACGGCCACCTGGACAGCAACGTCGCTGGGGGTTGCCATAGTCGAGAGACAGAGAGAGAGGGAGAGCCCCTTGGCGTTTATTTTTTTTTTTTCCTTCTTTCTTTTCTTTTTTTGATGGGACCTCAGGGGTTGCGACCTCGGGAAGACTGCAGAATCGACCGGAATTGCCCGAGAATAAGAGCGCACATCCGACTCGAGGCTGGTGCTTCAGCGAGAGACATCCGAGGGCCTACAATGTCAGGCCACATACTTGCAAGTCATGCGGGAATTGTAGGGATGCCTACGTCGAGTCTCTGTGGCATGAAGTCATCCTGCGAGCCCAAGGGGGCTTTTTGGGGCTATTCGTTGGTTGATCAAGGTGGACAAGTCCCGAATCTGTCGAACGAGACGCCGCCAGAGAGCTCCCGCGCAGGCCCCCGTGGAGCTTGACCTTGACCCGCAGGCAGGTGACAAGGGCCGGCGGGTTGAGGAGGAGCGCAGGGGTGCAAGGGTTGCTCTGAGCCCCTCCAAGACCAGTGGGAAGAACCCCTCCAAAACCTCTGGAACTCTGCTGCTGCGTCACTGCCCAGGCCATACTAGTAGACTCTCTCCTCCAAAAGATAATTCTACAACCTGACTCTCTCTCCCCCCCCTCTCTCTTCCCCTCCACACCACTCTATACTCTTACCATCCTGCGTTGATCCATCCCAATCCCAGAACCTTAGCTTCAGATCCCTATCATCTCTAAGCTACAAAACCAGATTGCCCAACATGGCTCGCAAGTTCTTCGTGGGAGGAAACTGGAAGATGTACGCCCACCCTGCTCGCTCCGTGAAAACCCCTCAGTAGCTGCCTTGATCATGCTTCCAAAACGAGAAGGGCCACCAAGCTGACTATGTGTCCCTCGTCGTCTACTATAGGAACGGGACGGCCTCGTCCGTCAAGGATCTGGTCAAGACCCTGAACGAGGCCAAGATCGACTCCAATGTTGGTATGTCTCGAACACACTTTTCCACGCGGGGTCACGCCATGTGTGATCGATCCGAACAATGTCTATAATTGGGCCTCTGCTTTTCAAGGAAAGGGATGCAAGACAAGAGTGAGAACACTGCAGGCTGACCCAAAGGTTGTTTTCTATCATCCATCAGAGGTCGTCGTCGCGCCACCAGCCCTCTACCTCATCCCCGTCCGCGAGCAGCTGCGCAAGGAGATCGAGGTAGCCTCGCAGAATGTCTTCGACAAGCCTAACGGCGCCTTCACCGGCGAGATCTCCGTGTCCCAGCTGCAGGACAGCGGCATCACCTGGACCATCCTGGGCCACAGCGAGCGCCGGACCATCCTGGGCGAGAGCGACGAGGTCGTCGCCGCCAAGACCAAGTACGCCGTCGACAACGGCGTCAGTGTCATCTGGTGCTGTGGCGAGTCCCTTGAGGTCCGCGAGGCCGGCAACACCGTCCCCGTGGTCACCAAGCAGCTCGAGGCCCTCAAGGCCAAGATCGGCACCGAGGACTGGTCCAAGATCGTTATTGCGTACGAGCCTATCTGGGCCATCGGCACCGGCAAGGTTGCCACCACTGAGCAGGCGCAGGAGGTCCACGCCGCTATCCGCAAGTGGCTCAAGGAGAGCGTCAGCGACAAGGCTGCCGAGGAGACGCGTATCCTGTACGGCGGCAGCGTCAGCGAGAAGAATTGCAAGGACCTAAGCAAGCAGGCCGACATTGACGGCTTCCTGGTTGGCGGTGCCAGCTTGAAGCCTGCCTTTGTCGACATCATCAACTCCCTGCAGTAGACGATATAGTTTCCGGATGCGGGCCACAGACGAGCCGACATGGTCTCTTGCCATTGCTCCTCGATATGATTGAGCCTAAGGCAAAAGAGCCGACGGGAGTCGATTGCTGAATGCGAAGCCGCCTAAAAGATAGAACCAAGTATAGGCAAAAAGATACCAACACGCAACTCTCGGAACGAGCTCAATCTTCTTGGTCATTTGTCAAGTCCAGTTTTTCGTTTTTCGCTTTTTTTTTTGTCCTATTTACTTGTACCATATTCGCAGAGGCAGTCTGGCTATGTAGTATAAGTACATGGTGCCCAGCCAGAAACTACCCTACTGCTCTTGTCTATAGAAATGTAGCGTCCAAACTCCTGGATTCATGCAGTCGCACAGCGAAAGCTCCTCTTGGGTCCTCAGCATCAATACTGTAGTATCCCAGCCCCTTTTCAACCCTATACTGTCGTCGGATCACCATGATACGGTGACCATACGCCTCTGACACTCTCGTTGATACTCCTGACAGGCTTCTTGACCCTCTTGTTTATCTCGCCCGTGGAGTCCCGGAGCATCTCAACCTTGCCCAGGATCTGGTTCGGGTCCATCTTTCTCAGACAAACGGGCCGCGTGTTGCCGTTGATGTAGTGTGCGATGACGGTGGGATGTTTCTGCGGGCGAGGAGACACGCTGATCTCGATCTCGGGATGTCTTGCGGCGAACTTGGGTAGATGGGCCTCGATGAATTTGCTTTGAGAACATCCCCTCAGTCAGCATCACATCAAAAGCGTCAAAGAGTGGGCGACAGGATCGGTCGGGGAGAGAGAGAGAGAGAGAGAGCCTTACTTCATGCCCTTGGAGCTGCCTGCCCAGTCGCAGTAGTGGAAGTCCATCTTCTTGCACTGGAGCACGAAGGCGCCGACGCCATTCTGTTCTGCACGTCAGTGATCTGGAACAGCGAGTACTCAGGTGGTCAGATACCTACTCGGCCCCTCGTTACTGCTTCTAATACAGGTTTTATCGGCATTGTGATGTGTGTTTTTATTGTGCAATTGGCAGATTTTGAGATGCTTCGACTCGGCGTCGAGGACAAGGCAAGAGTTTGGCTGGATGCCTTACATAAGCCGATCTTTTAGCGCGTTCTAAGCTCCGTGCCGTGACTGCCTCTTGTCTCTGAAATCTGTCGCGCAGAGGCGCCGCCCTGTTTTCGTTACCCTTTTTCCGATCTCCAACCTTGGCCAGCCACCAAACAGCCTCCAACGCAGACCCTTCGTTGTCCTGCCCTGAGAGCTACATCTGGGCGAGAGCTGAAGCTGACGGTCCGATAAACCCCTTCCTCGCTACGACGGACATGAACCACACCTGACGAGAGGAGACGAAAAATGACCGACAAGCTCCCTCCTAACCTCCTCGCGCTCTTTGCGCCGCGCCCCCTTGCGCTGGGTGCCGCCTTGCGACTTTGCGTCCGAAGACCGAAAAACGGCCAACATCAGCGGTGTTGCTGGCTACCTGGATGCGCTCAAGGAGTACAAGGACAAGGACGACTACGCTCCCACCGAGAGCTGGCTGGAGGCACGCGACCGCAAGAAACTGGAGAAGAAGGCCGAGCTTGAGAAGCTGGCGAAGGAGGGCCCGAATTCCTGTGAGGCTATACCCCAGTGTGCTCACTACTCTTCACGGGGAGATGCGGGCTGACAATTTCGACTACAGACAAGCCTCATGAGGATCCAAATATCCGCGGTGATGCGTTCAAGACCCTGATGGTCTGTCGGCTCTCATACCAAGCCAACGAGGAGGACCTGGAGCGAGAGTTTGGGCGCATCGGCGCTATAGAACGCGTATGTGTATTGCCTGTCTTGCATCACGCTCTGGCAGAAGTTGTTGCTGACCTCTGTGTGTGTGTATGTGTGTGTGTGCTGCTGCTGCAGATTCGTATCGTCAGAGACACCCATGCGGATGAGAAGCCAAACAAGAAGAAAAAGCCACACCGAGGCTATGCGTTTATAGTCTTTGAGCGCGAGAAAGACATGCGAGGTAATACTGCTATTGATACCCCTATACCAAGCACACTGGAGCCAGCCCGGCGAGCCAAAGCAAAGAAGAGAGGAAACATATTGCCTACCCCCCAAGAGACCGTGGCCCTCAAGCTTGCCCGTCTCTCACCTTCCCTTTCCCCCTTCTCCCCTTTCATCTGAACCCATCACGAAACAAAGGTATACAGACAATGGTAAGGCTGTACTGACACATGCGCGTTCTTGTCGCGCGCACAATGTAGCTGCTCTAGATCAACTCGACGGCATCAGCATCCACGGCCGCCGTATTAAGCTAGACGTCGAGCGAGGCCGCGCGGTTGCTGGCTGGAAGCCCCGCCGACTGGGAGGAGGACTCGGCGGACGCGGTTACACCAAAGCTGCCCCTCTACGCCCAGGCGGCTTTGACGGTGGCTTCCGTGGTGGGTTCAGAGGCGGACGTGGAGGCTTTAGAGGAGGCGACCGAGGCTTCCGCGGAGGGTTCGACCGCGGCCCTCGAGGCGGCTTTGGTGGTCGTGACCGGGGCTTCGGCAACACCTCTAACGGTTACGGTGGCGGTCCACCAAGTAATGCGCCAAGCGGACCTGGCTACGGCGGAGGCGGATACGGCGGCCGATCTGACCGCGACCGCAGGGACTATGGAGGGGGAGGAGGCGGCGGCGGTGGGTACGGCCGACGTGATGATGACAGATCAGGCGGCGGCTATCGCGGTGGGTATGATCGGTCCGGCTCTGGCAGCAATGCTGAGCCGATCGGTTCTCGACACGGCGGCGGCGGTGGTTATCGCGACCGCGGTCATGACGACCGCAGAGGAGACGACTCTCGTAAACGCCCGTACGAGGGCGGCTCGGGTTACGAGGGAGAGCGGAAGCTGCGTCGGTATTAATGGCGACGAGACCAGCGTACTACTTACAACCCGCGGCCTTTGTTGTGGTGGGTATCTTTTTTGAGTCCACTGATTTCGCTTTTGTCGTCTCCCACCACCCACCTCTCTTCCCTTCTTTTCGACAAGACAACAAAGGGTAAGCACACACACACACACACACACACACACACACACACACACACACACACACACACGGAAGCCAGGGCCCTTCTCAGCAGTGCACACAAAATTATTCTCCGAGCCAGGTAATTCCTTCCGCGCTCATTCGACCCCAAATCACGGCCCACGGAAAAAAAGAGAGAGGTCTCAAGGTATTGCCGACCTCAGACCTGCCTGAGGATTCATCATCGTCCAGGACCCTTCAACATCTCAGGTCGGTAGGATCCCGGCGCGCGATAATACGATCATCATGATCCAGCTGCCAGGCCTAGTGAACGTTCCCGGTATGCCAGGACTCCCACAGCATATGAGGAGACGAGACAGGTAGTATTCTCTTGTACGAAAGAAGACCTTTTTGTGTATCTTATACCTGCGATAGCTTCGACGAGGTAAGGTCAGAGGTAAGGACTGCGGTTCCTACTGACCACGAGGTTTTAATTATCGGCTGGGCATTTTGCAATGGCAAACGTGAGGTGGAAGAAGAAAAGAAAATGGAGAAATGGAATTTTGTTCAGGTAATTTTCAGGTAAATACTTTATTGGCCCGAGTAGTCCCTACCACCTATGATGAAAGACGAACAACAAAGATGGCAAGGAGAGAGCGTCGCCACTGTCATCTTAAGTATAAGTAGCTGGCCTCAATAGAGGGGGAAACGGCATTTCTGCTGTCCCAAAGCCAACTCTAAAACTGTGTTCCATCCATGATCGGTTGAGATGCTCGTTTCCTTTCATTTTCTTTTCCAGTCCGTGACGCCGTAACCCATGATTTTCAATGGTATCACCACCATAGACAGATGACTTGCGAGTCTTGTCCCACCCCAATCTTCTCCTGCTTCTGCCTCATCTCACCTCACTCATCCTCCCCCTCCTCTTCGACGCCTTCCATGGCACTCTCATCAACAGGGTCGACCTCGGTCACCGTCGCACTGTCGGAACTCCAGTACCTGTCAAGCCCCGCCGCCGATGTTAGTCCTGAACAACAGCAGCAACAACAACTCATCTCGAATATTGAAAAGCACTACAACTTACGCCAGAACCCGCACCCTGAACTCGCTCAGGCACTGGTCAAACAGCTTCAGCAGCCTCGTCTGTCTCGAGTCCAGCGTCTGTCCCTCCCTGCACACGGTATACCCCTCCGCCTCCATGCCGCCGTCCTCATCGCCCAGGACCACTTTTCCCCTCACCATCCTCGTGGGCACGCCGAGCCGCCGCAGCTCGGGCTCGATGGTGTGCCCCAGGGGGACGTCATGCTCAGCCGGCACGGCGCCGCCCGTGGCATAGACGACGCCGGGGGGATGACAAAGTCGCGCGTGGCGACGGCGCCGGCGCGCGCAAAGTCGATGGGCGCGAAGGAGGCGAAGTAGGCCGTCACCTCCTCGGGGGTGCGGTTGGTGAAGAGGAGGGCGACGGAACCGGTGATGTGCGGGGCGAGGCGGTGGATGTTGTCGGCAACGGCGGTGGAGGGGTCGGTGCCGAGGGCGCGGGACATGAGTTTTGTCTTGCCGAAGAAGATCCTGCGTATGTCGCGGGTTAACGAGGCCGTAGCTTGTGCCGTAGCTTTGGGAGATTTGGAAGTCGACTGCGACGCCCCTGTAGGGACTATGAAAGAACACACACACACACACACCTCGAGTCTGACATCTCGTGTCTCACATCCTTGAGATGGTTATTGCGCATGTTGTCGAAGCCAAGGACGAAGCAGTGCTTGTAGTCGGGCACCGTCGCCCTGATGTTCTGGAACAGCTGTTCCTTTTGCTCGCGCGTCTTCTTGTTCACCTGCGTGAGGTGGTACGTCTTGGCCCTCTTTGACTTTGGCATCTTGATTTCTGTGTGTGTACGTTTCCTCTCTGCGGGTTGGGATCTGAAGGGCTGAGGGTGAGGAGGGATCGGGACGGGGTTGGCAGAATAGGTGAAGAGGAGGTTGCTTTCTGTTGCTAGAAAGGTTGAGTGGAAGAAGAAGAAGAAGAAGAAGAAGAAGAAGAAGAGAGAGAATTGGTAGTCTGGTTGGGAATGTTTCTCTCTTCTCTCTGTGTCGAAATTCCAATCCAGGAAAGTTTGGTATCGATAACGGATGCGCTTCGAACTTTTTGGGTGGGGCTTGCTTGCAGGGGGTGCAGAGGACCAAGGGACCAACCGGGGTGTGCCATCTACTGTAAGCTAAGTAGTCCGTGCATACTTCAGCACCTAAATAATAGCTACGGTAGGAGACACATCACATCTAAAGTCGTCACACTCGCAAATCAGTGTGCACAACAAACATTCCATCGTAGAACTTCGTTTCTCTCTCCTGAAGACGATAAGATGATTGAGTCGGCAGGTGGTCCGGCGAGGGCCACCATCTAGCAGAATCCTTTCTGTACATTCAGCTACTTGTGGGTAATTAAGTGCCTAACCAAGTACTGACTTTATCTCCAAGTCTTGCGTGCTGTGTGTGTACCGCAGTCATGTGTCTCGTCAAATAATCCGATACCGCTTCGTCTGGTGCAATAAGATAGAAAAATACAGCCCACGCCCACTGAACACCCCAGGTCCCTCTTCAGAAAGCGCCACAGCTCACTCATAAAAGAGTTAGGCCAGGTAAGTATACTTACCGTCCTCTCGCTCGATATATTCCTTCTCGATAAGCCTACCATCCATCATACTGGTCAGTATAGCAAATAAAGACAGACGGTGGGTGCAAATAAAAAGAAGTCAGTGTGAAGGGAAAAAAAGGGGGGAGGGGGATGTAGTACGCACTTTTCTATATTCAGCTTGATATCGGCCGGGTCCATGGCGCCCCTGCTCTTGGTCTGGTTGATGACCTCGGCGACGAGCTGCGGGTGCGTCATGGTCTTGCGGCTCTTCATGATCCGGACGATGGCCGCCTGCGTCTCGAACTGCCTGTCGGCCGCGACCCGCTCGTGCGTCTCCTTGTTCTCGGCCTTGGTCTCCTTGAGCTGGATCTGGTTGATCTTGATGCGGTACTTGGGGTCGGTAAAGGTCTTGTTGACGACGAACGTGTCGTCCGGCTTGATGTCTTTGCCCTTGGGCGACTTGATCAGCGGCCGTATCTTGCCGCACGCCAGCGACTGCAGCGTGCGCTCCAGGTCCCCGGCCTGGAGGCCCGTCGACGTCGAGATCTGCTCGGTGCTCAGGGGCCCGTCCGACACCTCGTTGAACAGCACGAGCACCGTCGCCTGCATGGAGCTGACCAGGAGCTCCTTTGTGCCCTTGGCGAATGAGGCCTTGACCACGCAGTGCGCCAGGCTGTGTTTCCAGAGCAGCTTGCGGCCCGTGTGCTTGTTCTTGTAGTACGAGTCGAACCGGTCCACCTTCTCGGCGACGTCGCGGGGCACCAGCATCTTCACGTCTGGATAGGACGGCCATGCGGCCTGCGACAGGATGCTGACGCTGAGGTCCAGCCCGCCCCCTGTCCTTGCCAGACCCCTCGCACCATTCGTTGTAGTTTGCCATCTCGTCCCTGGCGAGCTCCATATCCTTGAACATCTGCTCGAGGTTGTGGGTGAAGTTGGAGCCGCACTCGCTCTTGAGCTTCGACAGCATGTTCCGCTCGGCATCCTGGCTGGCGCTGCGGTTCATGAGCAGCCTGCGGGCCAGGTCCTTCTTGTAGAACGCCTCGAAGACGTCCTTGCCCTGGATGAAGCGGAAGAGCTCCAGCGAGTGGTCCAGCTGCCGGTCCAGCTCTGCGTCCTCGTCGCCCGTGCTCGCCTGCCCGCTCTTCTCGGCCTCGCTCTTGTCCTTGCTGTCTGAGAGCAGCGACTTCGGCAGGGCCTTGATCCCGCCCCGCAGCAGCAGGTCGACGTGCTTGGCGATCATCTCTCCCACCTTGGACGTGCCGGTCCCCCACGTCGAGGCGATCTTCCTGTCGTTGATGAACTGGACGAACGCGTCTCTGAGGCCGTAGGTGAAGCTGACATCCCCCCGAAGGCGTCCCGGATGATCGTGTCCAGGGTGCGCCTGAACCCGAGCAACCGGATGACCATGTCGTCGCCGTTCTCTGTATCGTTCACAATGAGTGCGCCGGACTGGAGGATATACGCCTCAAACGGCGCCTTCAGGTTCTTCTGCAGGGCTGACAGCCCCAGCAGCATGTACAGCGCCCTCATCGACTCGACCTCGTTCTGCTCCAGCAGCCGGGCGACATCGCCCTTGTCCAGCAGCAGGGACGAGTAGTCCCTGATGAGCACGTTGTGCGCGTTCTCCAGGAGCAGGATCTTGGTCGTGCTGTCAAAGTTGAAGAGGTTGCAGCGGTCGTCCTCCTGCTTCAGCAGCCTCTCGCACACCGAGATGTAGCTCTTGAGCCCGTGGCCCGACTGGTCCGAGGCGAATTCGTGGAAATACTTGTCCGACTCTGAGAGGAACGTGCGCTCGAATTTGGACCCGTAGACGCCGAGCACCTTGAGCATGTTGACAGAGCTGTGCAGCAGCGCTGAGTCTGCTGCGGGGTCGCCTCGTCGGTCGAAATCTACCAGCTGACAGAGCCCAGAGATCACCTTGTGTCCGAGTGGGGACTCGTCGTTCCGCTCCGCCCCGAATATCAGCTTCCGGTAGAGCGAGAGGAGGAGGTCGTTTATCGAGGGGTGTTTCTTGCTGTTCAGCAGGAAGGACCGGTCGAGGAAGCTGAAGGCGGAGCGGACGGTGATGAGAGGCTTGTTGAAAATGGACCACTGGGCCCAGACCTGCGCCAGGACGTCCACGTGGGACACGAACACCCCTTCGTTTATCTTGGCCAGGACCTTGTGGCTCAGGTGCTCCTCGCACCGGACCTTGAGCATGACATAGAGCTTCTCCCCCTCGTTGTGCCTGCACAAGTCCTCGACGCCCCGGTACACGCGCTCCAGGGGCACGCGCGGCCGGTCTCCGGCGAGGATGGACCTGAGCGCGTCCTCGACCTCTGCCCATGTCCTCCTGTAGTAGTCCTCGACGTCGGCGGCCCTGGTGGAGCTGTGGCGGAAGTTCTTGATGACGATCCTGCGGGCGCCTGACATGGGGTTAAAGCCAGAGGCGACCTCGGGCTTCTTGCCCAGGCCCTTCATGCTCATGGCGGTGGCGGCCATATTCTCGGCCGTGACGGCGGTTCTTGTCTGGAAAGAAGCGTGGCAGGAGGAAGGAATTACTTCAGCAGCAATGGCTGGTCCGTCTGGTGCTGTCGCTGCTCTTCGGGGCCGTTTTTGGTCGGGTGTGGCTCGAGACACAGACGAGGTGGAGTCGACTCGAGGACGACGTCGGGAGGTTGTTGTAGAAGAGTCGTGGTTTGAGGGCGAGGGCGAGGGTTTGGAGGGCTTTTGGGTGTGGGCGCTGGACTGCATGCCCGGCACGCCCTCAAGCCGCGCAAGAGAGTGAGAGGCAGGGCGGGTGGTTGTGCTGGTGCTCCTACAACCTGACTGAAGGGAGCAGATACCAAAGGTCTTTTGTTACTGTACTTTGGATAGGTCCGAGCCTCGAGGTCCGATTGCTAGAGCGGAAGCGTTTGGCTCGTCGTTGGACCACCACCCCCAAGCAGGACTCGCGGTTGGTGTGTGGGTGTGTAGATATGTCGAGAAATGCAGCAGTCAGGGGTCAAGACGACAAGAACTGACTGACACCTGAATGGGAAGGGAAAAGGAAAAAGGAAAAAGAAAAAAGGTCAAGACAAAAAGACCAGACAAGTGTTGCTGCATGGACGTGACTGCCAACTGCTGAGTACTTAATGGATGACGGCAGCACGCGGTTTGCACACCGGCTGCAGCGCGATTGCTGGAGCGGAGTTAGTGGTGAATGCTACTGTAGGTGCTGCCACAGCATACTTATGCAGTACCCACATTACCCCACCTCACCCGCTATCTGTGCTACTTCCCACTGTACATACAGTGGTACTTCAGTACGGAGTACTACAGTAAGCTCCTACGGTACAGAACCCCCCAAATACTTGGACCCCGCCCTTCTACAGCTAGGCCTCTAAGCCTCATACTGGCTTCTCGAGATGACCTCACAATAGCTTTACAGGATTGTACTTTGAGAACACCTCTATATATTCATCAACAGCATTGGTGATATATGAGTACCATTTCCATATTGCCTCCTCCATGGACCGAGGTTTGAAGATTCTTCCCCACACCAAATCAGGCATACGCCGCCCAGCCGCAGAACAGCATGGCCAGGTTCTTCTCATCTGTCGCCTGGTTGATCAGATCATTGACCGTCGCCGTCACGCTCAGCGTCTTGGACAGCTTCTTCCTCACCACCGCCAGCGCCCTGTCTGCCTCGGAAGGCTCGTTGACCACCTTTCTCTTGTCGGCCGCGCCGAGCTCGCTGGCAATGGCCCCACCACCACCACCACCACCACCATCATTCCCGTTCCCTTCTTCGTCCTCCTCGCCCCGCCTCGCGGCGCGCTGCAGCTTCGCCAGCCTCACGGGTGTCGAGCTCCACGAGTGCAGCGGGTCGTAGCGCAGCACGTCGAGGATCGTCATGATCGAGTACGTCTCCTCGCGCAGCGCATCCAGGGTGAACTCGCAGCAGCGCCTGAACACCCCGTCCGTCTTGGTGACACCCATGCCGTCCACAATGTCGCGTGTCATGCGGAAGGGAACAACCTCGGGGATCGGCAGGATCCGACCCGCCTCGAACGCGACGCCGAGGTCGATGTGCACGACCTCGCCCGTCTTCTTGTCAAGCAGGATGTTGTGCCCATGTCGGTCGCCCAGGCCCAGGACATGTCCGAGTATCGAGATGGCCGCCGTGCTGCGCGTGTATGCGAGACGTTTGGAGTACCAGTCGTCAGGGTCAGGGAAGGACTCGAGGAAGAAGTAGCGCATGACCGGAGGGAACTTCTCTGCCACCTTGCGATACACCGAGAGCCTGATGCTGGCAGTCTGCTGATGAACCTGATCGATCTCTTTCCTGCACTGAGACATCTTAAGCCCCTTGGGACAGTATCGAGAATGAGCGGGGATCAGCCAGTCGTGCAGCGGTTGTGTGTTCGCAACAAACTCAATAATACCCGTCGTGCTCGTGAGAGGGAGCACCTTGTAGGTCCGGATGCCAAGGTGTCGCTGTCTTGTTGATCGGTGTTGCCGCAGGAGAGATGACACGGCACCAAAGACTTGTTCCATGATTGCGTCTTGACGGAGATCATCATTACTGCCCTTGACCAGCTGCTTGTATTTCTGACCATTGCTGGCAATCACCGTGATGATCTTGGGGGCGCTGACACCACCGGCGACAACCATTGTTGAGTCCAGTTTCGTCATGACCGGCACGTGTGCGTAGTCCTTGCTGGGCGATAGCTCCAAGTCAATTGTCGGCGGAGGGACCCTATACTTCCCGAAGCATAGCGAGAGATTGCTGGCTTCTTTGGAGTCCTTGACATTGATCTTGGCGCCGGTCTTCGCCTTTTGGCCTCTGTCTGATGCGAGCGAGTGATAGCACCCGCTTACCCTGTCAATCGCCCTGTAGGTGTCAGAGGTGCCATTGCTGGTCTGCAGGAGCTGGCCTCCAATCTTCTTGGCGGCTTCTTTGCGACAGACGGCGACCTCGTCCTGTTTGTTCGGCCTTGAGTTACTTCCGACCCAGATCTGGTACATGCCATGGTAAGGATGGTCGCAACAGATGCGATACACGAGTGACATGAGGAGCCCTTGGAAAGAGCTGTTGTCGAGCTGCAGCCTTGAGCTCAGCTGATTCATCAGAGGGGCGAATTTTCGAGTCGGCACATTCTTCAGGTACGCATCCACTGCCCGGTTGGCGAATTCGTTGTCGGACCATTCCAACCATAGCGCTATGAACCGGAGCGCGTTTCCGTCGTGGTCATCTGAGGCGGCCAGAGACCGGAGGAAGTTCTCGAGGCTGAGCTTGACGAATTCGTTGCGCGTCTTCTGAGCGCGCTCGAGCTCGTCCTGATCAAGCTTCAGGTATTTCCGCGTGTTCTCGAGGTACTTTTGATACCTCACTCTGACCTGTGAGTTGGCAGCTCGACTGCACTCGTTCGTGTAGTGGGTGGCCTCTTCGACCCTGTTCTGGACCAGTCTCTGGAGCCTCGTCAGGTCCTCGCACATCTCTGGATCTTGAAGCTGCTCATCACAAAAGGCCGCGAACTGGTGAAAGACCTGCCCAACCTCCTTGCCCTTATTGGCGCCCTTTAATGCCTTGAGTGAAGGCTCCAGATACTTCTTTTGGATGCTGTCCACTGTCTCGAGCTTTGCCACAGACACTTGATTGCCGATCTTGGACAGGATCTCGGCGTGGGACACAGGGACATTTTGCTTCTTCAGAGACGCTGCATTCTCATGGAGACCCTGTAAGAGTCGGATCGACGATATCATCTCTCCGTAATCCCAGAGGGAGTGGGCTTCATCCATCCTGACGGCGGCATCGATGGAGAGCCCAATGGCCTGGCTCGGGGCCACAAGGTCTCGTAGCATGGTAGATATACTCAGCGCCTCTTGCCTGGCCTGTTGGAACCGGTAGATGTTTGAGGACAACAGCATGCTTCGGACCTCGACCAGTCGTGCTTCCAATGAAGTGATCTTTGACGTCCTCAGCGTGTCCTTCTGGCTAAACAGGCTGAGCGTTGTCTGACGATGTGATAATATTCGGCTGACATCGTCGTATCTGCAAGTTGAAATCCTGTTAGTGCATGCTCAGGTGCTCAAAGCCGACGAGATGGAAGATACACACCTTCCGCTCAGCATCCATGTTGATCGTGCCTCGAAATCAGCCAGAACTCTGTCGAGATCTTCAGCATCAGCAACACCGAGGACGTTGTCCAGCTCAGTCAGAGCGGCAAGTGTGCTCAGGTGCTGGCGAAGGTCACTTGGCTTGAAACCTTTGGTGATGACACGCCTCATGGTGCTCGCCAGTGCGTCTTGGACCGCGGTGACGGCTGGCCCCAGCTCCACGGCTTTGTGGATGGACTGATAAGCCCTGTAAGATATAGCTGCATTGTTCTCAAGCGTTGGCGGAGCAGGCAGGTTCCACTTCTCGAGCCTCCTCGCCGTGGTGAAGGTAGCATCCAACGAGTTTGTAAAGTCGTCGTGGTCTTGGTGAGCCTGGAGTAGTGATTCGGAAAGACCTGCTAGGCCAAGACTGCTCAGAGTCTGGACCAGGCATTGTCCATCACGCCCTGAGTCTGGATCTCTCATCCGGAGGTGGCTGTCATATTGAGCACCGCGAAATGCAAGGCTGTTGGGGCCCTCCTTTTCATACTCCAGTCGCGCGAGCACGTTGGAGAGGGATGCGGTTCGCTCCAGTCCATAGTAAGCGTCGGGGTCGTCAATGCTCTCAAAGATGGTAAGCAGCACTTCGGATGGATCGTCGATCTCTCTAACCGCTGATGACCGCCGTAATGTCCGCGCAGGATCCGCAAGAGCCAGCTCGGCAAACATGAGAGCAACCTTGGACATGCCACACCTCATCGCGGCATCCGCTGCAGCGGCGGAGTCAACCTCAAGCCAGCGAGATCTATCTATCACGGAGGTCTCGTCAGGGAATGTTCTGCTTCGCAGGTAAATCACAATATTGATGAGGAGTTTGACGTTGGCTGTGGCATCTGGCGAATCTGATCTGAGCCACTTCTTGGCGGCTGCCGATAGGCTCCGCTTGATCATCTTCTGACTGTCGAACTCGCCAACCAAAACGAGGTGGACAATGTAAGGAAGTGACTGTTCAGCGAAGCCATCGACTTCATGTAGGACCGAAGAAAGACTAGCCAGGACGGTGTTCTCCTGTAAAGCTTCGGCCAGGTGGACAGATAGGTGCCGGGCCCAGACGGACGACTCGATCTTGTCCGGTCCAAAGACATCATGCTCATGATGACCCGTAGCAGTACCGTGGTCTGTTGGGGGGTGTGGTATGAGGACCAGGCTGAAGAGCTGTACAGCGTCTCGGGCAAGCTACGTCTGCAGTCCGCAATGAGATCGTGGTCGTCTGTAGCGACTGCGAAGGAGACAATCCTTCGCACAGCCGATTCAGCCAGGCTTGCATGACGAGAGTGATCGCTCATCGCCAGATCGGCCAGCAGCCTAAGGATGCCGTGGATGGAATCGCCGCCTCTGGTTGTGGTCTTCTGGTACGTTGACAAGAGCGATTCCTTCAAAATATCTGGTGGGATGTCGCCGGAAGCTGCGAACGATTTGCCAACAACACGCCCCGCCCAGGTCAGATACTCTTTGCTTGATTTCACAGCCCGACAGCTCTTCCAAACCATGGGTCCATGAATGCAAGCATCTGCATCAGATGCAAGAATGTCGTTTTGGTTGGACCGGGGAATCGTGAAGTCACCGCACAACATCTTCAGGGCCAGATCTCGGGCTGAATCGTTGAGAAGCTGGTCCTCTTGCTCCGCATCCTTCAGTATCTCAAGAAGAAGCCTGCTTTCGTGCGTATCTTTTTGCGAGTTGCCCGAGGTGCGAATGTTGGATGCTGAGACGGTGATGGCTTTAAAGGCTTGCGCTTGGGTCTCTGACTTGAAAGCAGGAGACTCATACTCCCTCAGCAATTTCACAAACCAGGTGTGAAACCGCTGTGCTTTGCTCATAGTCGCTTTGAATTGGCTCTCCTGCGTCGAGCTGGCCTGGCTGGATTCCAAGAACATTCGCAAGCTTGCCAATGTGGACAAGGCATATCCTGCGAGGAACGATGGCGTCTGGACCATATGGGTGCCGCCGTTGGCAATCAACCACTGGCTGATGCCGAGAGCATCGTCTGCACATTCTGTGTCTGAGATGAATGGTCGGATGGAGCGCAGGAGCATTTCGAGAGGATAGGAAACCAAGGCCTGAGGCCCAGCCAGGCAGACTAGTATTCGGATCTTGCGGACCACTGACAGGGCGTGGTGGGGTCCTAACGCTGGATGCATGGTGTTGAGCAGCCTGCGTGCTACTGAGGTAACGAGAGGGGGTGTCCAGAGAGAGAGGGCGTCGAACTGGGTCTGGCTGACAAGGTGCGCAAGTTGTACAACAAGATGCTTGCCCTTGAAGCATGGTTGCTGGTTAGGCGGCAGCTGAGTCGGCGAGTGGCTGAATTTCTTGATCTCCGTCATGATGTCTGCAGCCTGCACAAGAGCCTCATCCTTGGCCCACGACTTGTCAACTGGGTCTTCCTGTGCAGTGAGAACGAAAAAATGCCCGATGATGTCGACGAAATTCTGGTTCAGGCAACTGTAGAAGGATTCTCTCCCCAGGGTCTTCCTAATCCGCGATTCGGCGGTAGATTCCGACTCCCTGGTCGCTATGTCAAAGCACATGGAGTACGCCATGATTTTTGAGAAGCCTTCTTGCACGATTGTTTCTGGTGCCACTTGAAGTCGAGCTGCCAGTTTCTCCAGAGCAGCTTCCTGGCCTCGCATGATCATGAGTGCAGCAGCCTCTGTTCTGACATGTGCGAGGAGAGAATCCAAGGTCGCGAAGTTGAATATCTCGTATGGAATGTCCTCTATGCTTTCCTCCTCGAGCAAGGTGTAGAGGATCTGAGAGGCGAACAGATGCAGCAGCTCCTGTGACGATTTCAGAGACCTCGCAAGAGCAATGGCTTTCATACCATGAGTAGCGTATTTGGTGATTTCTGGGACTTTCCTCGGTATCTCGAAGATATGGTAGACACACCGTCGGAGCAGTGTCGGAAGTTCGCAGCCCAGTTTCGCCAGAACAAATATTCGGAACGCTATGCCTTCCAAGACTTCCGGATCCTCTGGCAGCTGTTTCAAGACGTCTGTGAAGATATCCTCGTGCAGTTTGACTGCATAGAGGTCAAAGAACTCTGTCAGACGCTGTCCGATGTGGAATTTGACTCGCATGCCGCCAACCAACAGCATCTCAAGCAAGGTCTTGCGTGGTTCATGCACTTTAGCCCTCTTGTCTCTCCAGAATTCGGAATTTATCTCCATGAGACGGTAGAGAAGCGCCGTCAACGACATCTGTGCATCAGTAGACAAGATACGATTTGGCCAGGCCGTCTTGACGAGGAAATTGTACAAGTCCACGGATGGATTGATGAGGTCTGAGTCGCTTCCACCCAACGACCAGACGGGCGCGAAGGATGCGAGTACATCTGCGCACAAGCACAAGACGGCCTCGCAGCTGGAGAACCTGCTTTCTCGTAGAATTCCTCCGATTTGTTCGATCATATCCCTGGCGTAGTATGATGCGTTGCCGAGATTGCATTCGAGCAGTTCATGAAGGAACCCTCCGCAGAAGAGAAATTTGTCGTCTGTCAGGGATAGGAAAGCATCCATAACAGCCTCTGGGATAAGTCCGACTTGCGCGGGATCTCTGGAATACTCAGACAAGAGATGCAGCTTCATCTGGGTAGCTTCCAAGAAAGCATGTTTGCTCATACTCAACGCAACCTTGTGCCTGGGGAGGGCCGCGAGTGCCGAAGAAGGGTCGCCATTGCTGACTTGCGACTCGAACTCCTCATCAATATCCATAACATCAGGATTCCGACCCGGTGTCTGGTGGGCATTGTGGGCCCGGGAGAGCTGCCACAGCCTCTCGCAGAGCCTTAAAAGATAGGGATATCTGGTACAGAACTGTGTCTCTTGCACCGAGTCCAGTCGAGGCAAATATGGGGCCACTGACAGCAGCATGAGCTCAAACGCCTCCTTGTTCTCTGGCATCTCGAGGATCATGTCGATGCATCTATCCCACAAGCCATCCAACGTGGTCTTGATGTCTGTTATGATCCGAGACTCTCGGTCCTGGAGACACGGCAAGAGGATAGTGCTCGAAACCAGGCATGCAAGCAAGCTCCTCAACCGCTCGATGGATAACCTCGCGGATCCTTCGGACCCGTTCCTTACACCTGACTGAGATGTTGACCCGAGCAGTTGGGCAAAGTCGTCTAGCTTGGGGAAAAGTAGCTCGAGGACGAGTGTTCTGAAGTTGCGAGAGCTGGAGCTCGTGAGTTCATCCGTGACCACTTCGCCGTTGAGATTGTGGGAGTAGCTTCGACGAAGCCTGTGACCCGACGAATCGTCACCGTCGAGAAGCAGGAGATATCTCGTCATCTGCGCAGAATCACGGAAAGATTTCCAGGATTGAGCCAGAGTACCGCCAACAAGCTGCGCCTCACCAACGACTTGCATTGGAGACAGTCCACAGCATGCAAGCAGAAGATTGACCAGGTCGATAGGCACCATATTGACACCGCAAGAAGACGCGTAGGCCGAGTCCGCTTCAAATTGTCAGCACAGAACCCTTCAAGCAGCTGGTGATCTACTAGAGAACGCGACGAGTGCAGCAAGACTGACCAGGTTTCCAGGTAGAGAATACCCATCTAATGACATGACTGTATGTCTTTTTGCATAGCACTAGGTGCCAACTCGTTTCGCAGATTTGCCACGCAATGCATGAGCACCAAGGACGAGTCGACCAGCACTGCGGGCCCACATATATCGGCCATTGCTGTGATGTTGTTGACATCGTCTGCAATTGCATGATGCGGGAGCAATTGAGACTCCAAAATCGCGTGAAGGAGCACGCAGGCCGCTCGACATGTGCTCGACATGCTCAAGGATCTGACGGTCAGCTGCCATATTTGCTTCCACTTGGCTTCAGCTATGCCATGCTTTCCATGCGGTTTGATTGCACAACTATGTTCCTTTGCGGTTAGATTCGTATATCAAGGACGAAGAGAAATAATAGAATAGCAAGATATATACCTTGCACAAGCGATCATTGCCCATGATGAAAGGATGCTCTGCTTGTCGCTAATCATCGGTGTCAAATGATCCATAATCGTGGCGGCGTGTTCTTCTGAAACCTCGCTGTTGGGCAAGTAAAAGGGGAAATCTGGAGGGCAGTCAGCTTGAACGCGACCTCGGACGAAAGCAGTCTGTTCTGCAGCCTGTACGAGCCCCCAGCCAAGCGTTGCCTCTTTCTAGGCTGTTCATCCCCAACATCTGCACGTCGTGCGCCGGCTCCGCTATGCCGCAGAAGAATGCTCTCAAGACAAGACATGGTCTCGACGACGGCCCAACGGCGCTCAGCATCCTGCGTAAATGGTCGAAGGGCAAACAAATTTGTGCTGAAGTGGCCACTAGGGATCGGCGCGGACGAAAAGGTCAAGTCTTCCAACCGGAGGCGCGAGTGTTGGCTTCTCTGCGAATACTCGGTCCACAGGGTGTCCATGAGACCTTCCAGGTCGCTCAGCAAGTGGCCAGAGGAGGCTTCCTGCAACAGGCTGTCTAGGTATAGGTGGATACCGTGGATGGTCTTTAGCATTTCATCCCTCACAGAGAACAGCAACTCATCATTGTCGATGGCCCGTGGCTGCCAGCAGTAACTGAGTAGAGGCACCGCTTCCTTGGTGATCGTCCGGCCAAGAGCAGGGTCCTCTCCCGCCGTCTGTAGTAATATGCAGTTCAAAGTCGCAAAAGCCCCCTGTGCAGCTTGCTGGAGTTGAGGCGTAGCCGCAAGACGTGAAGCATGGTATCAGCTACCTCTTGATGCCGTGTCATGCAAGGGGCGTTGGAAGCGGATACCAAAGACAGCAGACACTGCACTAGCAACGAGAGATCGCTCGGCTGCAGGTGGACTGAGCCGCGTTGGCTCGTTCGTCTGCCCAAGTGAACGAGTGATGAGTTGCGTCCAGTGCTCGGCGCAGGGGATTCGCGATCAAGCAGTATTGTCTCGGGAGCAGTCTGCCCCGTCCCTCCCAGCAGATGAGAGATTCTGGAGACGAGGAAGTCGACACATGCTTCCCAACCAGCAGCACCCGAGAGAGCGAGGCTCTCGACATGCGTAGGGTAGTCGAGCAGGAGCCCAAGGGTCTGCATGTAGTCTCGTGCTAGAGGCTGAAAGAAGTCTCCGTCGCGGTCCGGAAGCGTGTCAGTAATGTGGTCTATCACGGCCCTCAAGGTATTAGCTCTGAGTTTCGAGATGCCGTGTGTGACAGTCGCCCGTAAAGCTTTGGCACACCTGTCCAGCCTGTCGTTTGCGTGCTTGACACCACTCTTGGCGGCCAAGACTTGTTGCTTGTCGGACAACGCGGCTCGGAAGAGGGCCTCGAACAGGCCATGATACTCCTTGCTCTTCAGAGCATCACTGCGGCTTGGTTAGTGTGCTGTTATATGGCAAATCACAATGAAATGGGGGATAGTCTCACTGTTTCTGTGATGGCTTGCTGAAGAAAATAATCAGGTCTAAGCAAGAGCAAGTTAGCGAAAATCGGTAAGTGACAGATACCCTTTGGCAGGCCACACGAACCTTGCAAAGCCTCTCCACGAGCTTGGACACCCGGCCCAGCGATATTGACTGTCAAGAAGTCAGCAAATGGAAGTCTTGAGGGATTCACACTGAGTATGGGGCCACACCTCTCAGCTGCTCAATGTTCGTAATTCGGGGCCTCATGGCCCCTTTCTTCGGTGGCATTGTGGTGGCGGCTCAGTCGTACCATCCAGAGCCTCAACGGTCTCGCCAAGAGGATGTGTTGTGAAACTTGCAGTCCTAATTCCGGCTTCTGAGAAGCATGACACGCTCATAAGATATAAACACCAGGAAACTATGCGCCGTGACCGCTATGTTGACCCCTTGACAAGACAAACGAGACCTCTACTACTGCAGCAAACCATACTCCGATGGCAGTGACGGGTCATGAGACGGGATGCTAGAATTGAGAGGTTGACAGGATGGAAAAAGCTCAAGGCAGAAACGGCAGGAACTCGAGACAGAACGGTGGCTTTAAAAGACAAAAATGCAATTAAAGACGTCAGGCATAACGCGAGCAATTTCTGCAGTTGTGTTGTTGCCCAGGCAAAGGAACGGAAGGTGCAGCCTCAGATGATTTTGTTGGTGTACTGCGCTGCCTAAAAGTAACATTCACTGGCCTGGCTGATGCAAGTCAACCTAACCCTACTGTAACCTGGCGTGTACCTGGCACCCGACACCCTGGCAGCTACAGTAGCCGTGTGGTGCTTTAGTGGCTGAAGCTCTGGCCACACCAGAACTCACCCCCTGTTGACCCATTTTTCAGCCTTCTGCCATTGGTTTCGTTGTAGTTTTGGGCCTGGTCGCGTCCCCAAGCTCACTGCCAAATTTACGCGATACCTCAAATGCCTGGCCAGTGACAGCAGAGCTGGCAGGGAAAGAAAAAAAGTCAACAAGCCTTACACAAAGGCAACGCTTGGGGTCGATAAGCCCTCGAACTGCCCAGAACCAACCCTCGCGAATCATCTGCAGCCGCATCTATTGCTTCTCGACCCCCCTCTCCGGCTGATCAAGAACCGTGGAACCCAAAGCTTTCGCGATGCAACGGTTGCCTCCAACAAGATCTTGACCATGACCGAAATCAGCCCCCTCGACGCCCTCGAGGCGCTTCACCGAGAGCTCACTGCAGTCCTGGATCACCGTTTCGAGAGCCTTCACATCCTCGAGCAGCAGCTTGATGCTCATGCGCAGGCGTTCAGGAAGCTTCTTGACAAGCCTGCGAAGGCCGAGAAGAGCCGCACCGCACTTAAGACAGGTTCGTTGTCCCGGCACACGAGGATTCTGCCTCAGGGCGAGATGATATGCTGACCATGTTTGCGCAACAGGCAAAGTCACAATCGAGGACGAGACATACACCCTCAATGCTGCCTTCCAGGACAACGCCCTCCAGCTCGCCGACGAGATCGACCTCGACGAGATAGAAGCGGCAAAGATACTTCTGGACTGCCATGATGATCCGAGGACCCTCGGCCGGACGCTGTTCGAGTCCGGACTGGTCTGGTTCCATCAACAGCGGAGGTACCTATTGGACTGCATGCGCCTCTGCATACAGATTGCCAACGACGACGAGCTGGATGACAACCTGCAGACTGCCTTCAGGGCATATGTTGATGAGAACATCTACGTTGCCAGCGTTCCTGGGGGTCCGAAGATCGTTGCGAGGTGTATGGAGGCCATGCAGGGTGTCAAGAGCTGGCTGCAGAAGATTGCCGACAAGGTGACAGCAGCGGGCGTCATCCACGGTGTAGATCGACCTCAGATCGACGAGGTGCTCGAGTATGCTCGCCTCAGTCTCCTGCAGCAACACGAGATACTTGCACTGATCACCGCCAGCGCGATCGATAAGTGGCATGCCAAGGCCGACGACTTCAAAAATCTTCTGACCATGCTACAGAAGTTGGATCGTTACGATCAGCTGCTGGTTCACCTGTTTCCCATCATCGGAACCTACATTACCGTGTTTGGATCAACAGAAGGCAATAACGATCTGGAACAGGCACGCGAGTTCTACAAGCTGCTCTCCAAGGTGGATGATGAGACTTGGGTCATGCCATATCTCCATGCCGCTGTCCGAGCATGGTGGGTTGTGGAGTTCTCGGGCTTGTTTGTTGATGCTGCGGATGGGTTTGACACCCCAGCTGGTGAGAATCATCCTTCAACAGTCAATGAGAGAGTCTGCGCTAACACGGAGCCACAGACGAGAATGGCCGCCTCAAACAATTCACCGAAGCTTTGAAGGACGGTGCCTTTGACTTCATCCTGTCCATTGCGGCAGACGTGAAAACCCCTGTCTGGCACGACCCTACGCGGCTGGGCATAAGACAGTGGCTCCAGAGGAAATCACCTTCGCTGGCCGAGGTTGCCCAGTTCTCGGAGCATTTTCAGTTAGCACTTGTGGTGCAACTGGAGAACCTTGTGGAGGGGCTCATCTCGAACATGCCCGACGTCCTCCGCAAGATGCGAAACGAGGAGGATGAACAGCGTCAGCTCAACGCAAACCACGAACAGGATCTCGACCTCGAACGTTTCCTGCTGATCATCGCGTACGCATACGAAGGCCGGCCCGAGGCGGCAGAGGCCTTCTGGGCGGATCCCGACAGCAACCTGGCCGGTTTCCTGCAGTGGGCTTCCAGACGGGCATCTACACCACTGGTCAGCGCGTTCTGCGAGATGCTCCAGTGCATATCCAACGATGAAACATGTGCTTCATCTGCACATGCGTTCCTCTTGGACGAGAGCCAGACGGCTTCTGGAAAACTGCGCAAGTCGCACTCCCTCACTTGGACCCAGATCTTCAAGGAACTCACTTACTTTACCAATAAACTCCAAAAACCAGCCACGTCTCAATCCCACATCTACCGATCCGGTAAACCCACTGCTGAGCAGGCCGAAGCTGAGCCTGAGTCTGCTATGATGCTTGAGTGCTACCTCAGACTCATCATTCGATTAGCGTCCCAGAGCGAGACTGTCCGGGCCTATCTCATCAAAGGCGAATACAACCTGGTTCACGGCCTGTTCCAGCTGGTCAACATCCCCGGACCGCAGCACGTCCGCCTCAGGTCTTCCGCTTTGTACGCGCTGCGAGCTCTGATGAGCCGCAAAGTTCAATCGGAATGCAACATCATGTGGACTCTTGTCGATTCGTGGGCGACCGGACAGAGCCCTCCGCCCCCGGCTCAAGCTCGCCAGCCTTCAACCCAGGTGAACCAGACTCCTGCGGCCACAATGAAAAAACAGCTACTGGACCTGGCGCGGGGGTTTGAGGAGCCCAACGCACTGGTTCAATTCCTCAACTCGCTCGTATCCCCTGTGCTGGATTCGTCACCCCTGAGTGATGTCTTGCCCTTCCCAGAAGAGCTGGGGTCCCAGACCAGGATGCCGGGGATTGACCCCTACGTGGACTACGTACTTGGCAACGTCTTGGGTGAGAATTCTGGAGAGCTGCGAGACACAGTCCAGACGCGGATGCTGCGGCTGAGCTGCTTCGAATTCATCCTGCTGTGTCTAGATAACTTTAACGAGGACCTCATCTTCCTAAGCCACGAGACACACATTGCTGTGGACTCTATCATCTCGACGACAGACCTGGCTAGCTACGTCAAGCTACACCCCTTCGCCCGCGTGATGGAATGGATGCTCAACCGGCGAGTGATGGCTGCACTGTTCAGTACCATCAGCCCCAAATACCCCGACGAGCTCACCCAGATCGCCAGCGCACAACCGGAGTCGCCAATAATACTGAGTACCCTGCGGGCAGTGGAGGTGGTCACCAAGGTCCTCGAGATGCAGAACACGTACATCGACCTCATACGACCACTGCTCAAGGACCAGCCAAACAGGAAGACATTGTCTGCGCCGGCGTACCTCTCATTCGAAGACGGTATCATGAGCCACATCACCCTCGTGGTGGACCTGGGGCGGTACTGCGGCATGGGTCATCCGGCCTTGACACTTGCGTGTTTGAAATTGCTGGAGAAGATCTCGTCCTCCTTGAGGATCGCTTCCGCCTGGAGTCCCGGGCATTATGGCCAGACGCATCGCAATAAGGCCATAGTTGCACTAGAGCAGATGGGCGATGGCGAGGCAATTGCGGCATCATTCATCGCAGACCTAACGGAGCCCCTCGACATTTCAAGAAGAGCCGAGTCGCCGAATTACATGATCAAAGTGTACATTCTGGACTTTTTGTTTGCCTGTCTCCAGGCCACCCCGGATCAACCCACCATAGCCCATCAGCTTCTTGGATTTGAGTGCGGCATTGACTTCATCTCGGCCAAGAAGGACGGAGCTTTTGACTCTGGAACGTCTCTGTTCCACCAGATGCTGCGCGTGCTGGTTGAGGTGCCATTTGGCGACGAGGAGACGGGCATATGGAGGTGGACGGTTGACCTCAAGTTCAAGATCATGCGCATCTTCCAGGTCCTGTGGACATCGCCTCTGTCTTCGTCGGTTGTTCTGACGGAGCTGAGGGAGAACGACTTCACCTTCCACCTGCTGCTCAGGGAGATTACTATCCAGCCTCTTCTGCCATGGGATGGCCAAGTCATGACAGGGCCAGACTTCCTATTGTCTGACGCCTCTATGGCCTTCATATCTTTCCTGGCCCTACGCTCTCTTACCTTGGAATATGCAAGCATCGAGCTCTGCAGCATCTCCCAGCAGAGACAGCCCCACCTCAAGCGGCGGCTTGTTGATGCCCTGAACGGACAGCTGAAGGATGATGACGGCGAGATGAGGCCGGTACCTAGCATATTTGATCTGTTTGATTTCCTCCCAGCGGATGATCAGTTCTGGGATGTGCCACCCCCATCTTTCGATCTGTATCGAGATCTGGACTTGACACCATACGTGGAAGACGACGCGAGCGGCAACACAATCTACAATCTCGACAGGGTCAGGGAGGTCATCCTCTTGAAGCGCAGGGAATTTGCCAAATTGGGTCAATTGGCCTCTGAGCAGGATATCAATGCCATGGACAAGGAGGAAGCGGTGCTCTTGGAATACCTCGAGTTTTCCAACCGACAGACACAGGTAGCCTCGTTCCGGCTGAGGGTCCTCAAGTCGTGGACAAAGGTTCTCATGGTCATGCTCGAGTCGAACGACTTCAAGGGAAGCGATCGGATTTCGTTTCTGCTGCAAGCACTTCAGGTGATGCTTCCGAGCCTGGACGTCTATGCATCAAGCAACAAGGAAGAGGCCCACGAGCTTGCGAAGCTAGGCAAAGTGCTGCTCTTCAAGGTTGACTTCTCGGCCGCCGAAGACAATAGCAAGGTCGCGGGTGACCTGATCAGCGACAAGTTGTTTCAGCTCTTTCAGATCTGCCTGTCGGCCATCAGCAGGTGGGCTGGAAGCTCGGAGCTCCGTGCTCTCTACTACAACATCTGCTACCGCTACCTGGCCGGCATCGCTGGGCACAGCCAGGTATTTCTGGCCAGTCGACAGCACGCCATCAAGTCGATACACGTCCACGGCGAGCGACTCCTGAATGTGATATGTGATGACGCCGAGCGCAGCGACGCTAAAGGTCAGACGGCAGCTCTCATCTTGCTGGGAGTACTCGTCAAGATCGGTACTGTAGAGGACGACTCGTACGTAGTGGAGACTCTGAACAGGCTCAACTTCATCGGCGTAGTAGTCGATTCGCTCAAGTCGGTCTGGCGGGAGTGCTTTGAGTCCATACAAACAGGCAAGTCTATCCTTACCCCCCGCCCTCCAGAAAAGTGGTCAGAGAGAGGGGTGCAGACAGCTGACCAGTAAGGGCAGACAACTCGGATGTGGAACTGCTCTGGAGCGCCAAGCTCGCCCTTCTCCAGTCTCTCTGCCAGACCCGCGAGGGGGCCAAGCACGTCCTGCAGAACAACCTCTTCCGGGCCGTTGAGATCTCAAGCCTGTTCGCAGTTGATCTCGACACAGACGTGGGCTCAGACTCTCTCGCCCTCGAGAAACTATACTCGCTCCTGCTCCGCGTGACCCGCATCATCGGCGCCGCGGTGCTTGCCCGCGGGCCGCAGAGCAGCGTCACTCAGGGTCCTGCGCGTCGGTTCCTGACCGAGTGTAGAATGCTCATCGTACAGGTGCTGAAGAAGAGCGCGGGCATCGGGATGGGCCTGGGCGCTGCGGCGCCTAGCCAGCAGCTCGAGGAGAACGCTGAGGATCTGGCCGAGGCATTCATGGTGTTGATTACTGCGACGGGATTTTTGCAGGCGAGTACCTCCTCCCTACTCTAGACCACTCACTACCCGCCTTGCTTTTGATGAAGGACACCTCCCACTGACTTTCTCTTTTCTTTCTTCGTTTGGTGTTTTAGTTCGAGGAGGAGATACTGACAGGCCCTGGGGCTGCGCAACCTATGGCTGCTCAAGGATTATTCCATTAGAAAGGAGAGGTAGACGACAGGGATGGAAATTAGGAAGCCGCCTGCCTGAACATGAATTGATGGATAATTCCAAGAAGAAAAAATGAACATGATATATGTAATGAAGACAGTCCACAAAAAAAGAAAGAAAAAAACGCTAGAGGCACAAAAGCATTGCATGCAGGATGTAAAAACAAGGCGCAAGCTGGGACTTAGAAAGAAAAGGCTGGAGCATCTGAGGGCGTTCGTTGATGGACCATGTCCCCGGAAAGTTCGGTTCTTTGGAGACAGACCATGGACGTTTCTGCCCCGTTGTCTGTCTCATTTGGAGAGGAAAAAAAAAAAAAAAAGTCTCTTGAGACATAGACCCTGCTTGTATAACTGCCTGGTCGTAGTACTTTACCACACATGCGTCTTCAAAGAGAGGAGCGGTGACTGTGTGTGTGTGATATCAAGACCCGATCCATTCCATCTGACCGGAACGAGGCGTAGGACAGCAGCTAAGATGCACCAAGGGACAGACTAGGATCAGCAGCCAGCAGCGCCAGCCAGCCAGCATCAATGCAATTCTCTTTTTCATTCAGGACGCAAATCAACCAGCACAACGTGGGAGCGACATGTCAGTTGATGACCCTCATTTGTATTACAATTGCCCTAGGCCCATTGCCTAGGATGTTCTGTCTGTCCGTCTATGTATAGCAAAGGAAATTCGTCAAGACGTGCACGGTTTTTCTTCTATGACCCTTTTCCTTTGTGTCCCCTAGACCGATTCGTCCTTTCCTCGTAACCCCTAGTAAGACGCCTCCCAGATGCAATTAGGGGTATTGTGTCGAAGAGCAAGTAGACGTAAGATTGAATGCTCAAAGGCTGATAAACAGGGAGAGAGAGAAGAGAAGAGAAAAGTATGTGCCTGTGGTGCATCCGTGGCACCTCTCTCAAGGCCCTTATGCATGATAGTGGTCGTGGTCTGTGTGCAGATATCGCCACCGGGATCCATCATGGTCTTTCAGGCTGCCGGCCTCTCGTTCGAAAGGGCTGAAGGTTCCACACCAGCCACTATCGCTTCCGCACACAAGGCACGCTGTCCCCCTCCTGCCCCCCGGCAATTACGAGGTCCGCACCTGGGCGGGCTGCTTGCCCTGCTTCTTTGATGGCTGGAGTTTCAGCTCGAGGTGGAAGTAGGTCTTGGAGTTCTTCGATGATGAGGACTGGCCGTTCTTGGGCCGCGACTCGAGCTTCTGTCGGCACATGGGACACATCTTCTTGGTGACATCGGCATGCATGGCCTGGTGTAGGCACTTGCCACAGAACATGTGGCCTGCGGGAAACGTTAGTAGAGGAAAAAAAAAAAAAAATATGGACCCCCGAGGTTCGAAGAGAGCGAGAGAGACACTGTGTGTGTATGTGTATGTGTAGGGGAGAGCCTAGTAGAGAGCGCAACGTACCACAGTGCGTAACCGTTATATTCACCGCATAGTCCAAGCAGATGATGCACTCGAACTTGGCCAGCTTGATGCTGTCGTCCTCCTTGGGAGGGGCAGTCAGCTCCTCGGGTATCTTGTCGTCTGTGGTCAGGTCGAAGAGCTTGGCTGGCTCCTCGTCGTCTCCGATCTCAAATATGTCGTCCGAGTCTGGTATAACCAGGGCGGCTCCTGTGCCCTTGACGGCCTTGCGGGCGGCGGCTCTTGTGCTCGGCGCCGAGGCGGCGGTGCTGCTTCGTGATCGGCGGCGTTTGACAATGGAGGGGCCTGCCTGCTCATCGATGGAGGCCGAAGCGCGGGTGCGCTTCCTGGAGGAGGCAGGCATGTTGTCGCCGCCCAGGGGGTCAATGACGGTGTTTCGGACCCTGTCGTCCTCGTCCTCGTCCTTCACGTCGCGGTCGTTGTTGTTCTCGAGCGGGAGGCGGTTGTGCGGGTGACCGACGTAGTTGGGTGACGGTTGGGTCCACTGGGCCTCGAGATGTCGGTCGACGTCGGCAGTCTGGAAGGTAGACACGTAGCCTTGTGGGGCGGGTTGTGGTCGGAAAGAGAGGAAGCTGCCAGGAGACGGCTGCGGCTGGAATTGGGACTCGACGGGCGGGGGCGACAAGACGTTGTTAGATGAGGATGGGTAACGGGGGATGGTAGAACTCAGAAGCAGGGCCTCGTCAGGGTTGATGTAATGTGGTGAATGTTGAAGTATGGTTTCTCCGTAGGTTCGGGTGGAGGGAAGATTCGGAGGATAGAGAGAAGCCACGACTTGGTGTTGGTGGCGTCGTTGTTGTTGGTATTGTTGTTGGTGTTGATGTTGTTGCCCTGTTGTTGTCAACTCTGTGCCTGGGAAAAGGCCGAGGTCGAAGAAGTCCCCTCCGTCAGAGAGGTTACTGGTTACAGAGTTAGGCGCTGTTAGGCCTGGGCCTGGGATTGGGCATGGGCCTGTGGTGGCTGATCTTGGCATGCCTGGCACGGCTGGCATGGCTGGGTCTTGGTGGAGTGGTAATTGATTAACCCTGTCAGGGCCGGCAGGACTGGGGTAGTTTGTGGAGAAATCGAACCCCTGCAAGGCTTGCACTGCTTCCACTGCTGCTGAAGGGGTGGGGCCCGGTTCAGGCATGCTGTAGAAGCCACCACCATAGAGACTACTGGGCCCTGGGAGGGTGTTGGGAAAGCTCAAAGGCTGTCCTGGAGGTAGAGTGTCGAGTGGAGGAGGGGGAGGACCACCATATGAAGGGAGACCTGGTGGGGGAAGCAGGGTCTGAGGGTATGGCTGTCTTGGTTGGGTCTGTGTTCCACTATCAAAAGACTGTGAGGCGGCCAGTTGGTCTGCAAATACCTGCTGCATCATACCTATAGGTCACAAGTACATGGTCAGAAATGTCTTGAAGTGGTTTCTCATTGTTTTCAAAGAAGAAACTGCAGAATATGAGAGAGATGCAGGCTGCAATGGGTGAAAACAAAAGGGGGTGATCTTACGCATTCGCTGTACCTGTTCACCTCCATCTAAAGGGAAGGCGCTCATGGTTCTTCCTCTTGAATATTCTGCAACAGAAAAATGAGGAATAGAAAATTGTGCCGAGTAGAGAGCCGGAGGGAGTGTGTGAGAGCAAAAGATATTGTCGCTGTGGTTCCTCCTGGGAAGTCGTCCCCTCAGATTGAATGATCTGCAGGTTGGGGAAGCTCAGAGCCAGGGTTAATAGAAGGATGAACGGTAATAAAAAAAAAAAAAGCCTTCAGAGCTGAGTATTAAACTGGCGAGGTTGAGAACTCTCTCAAGTTTTGTGGCGCACAAGAGAGAAAGGGAGGAAGAAGAACTGCAGGCTGGCTGCAGAACAAGAAGGAGGATGTATTTTATTTAGGTACTGCGCAGAAGGTCTGGGCTGATCAGCGCGAGCAAGCGAGGCAGTGGGGCCATGCCTTGGAACTCAGGTCGTTCTGTCCATTGAGCAAGTGCGGGCAGGTGTGAAGGAGGCGACGGGGAGGCGGAACGCACGAGGTTAAATAAATACATAAAAACGGGTTGGAAGAGGCCTGCAGTGAAAAGAGGGGGCCGGGAATGTGTCGAGTTAAAAAGGACGAGACAGGATGGGAACGACAGCTCACTTGAACTTTTGTCAACCTGCAGCACACGGCCAAATGTGACAGGGAAGATATGCATGGATGCTACGGACCCGGTTGACCAGTTGGGTTGGTGAATGGCTTCCGCTGCCGCGGTGCCGGAGCCTCACCATAAGATCTGCGGAATGTGGTCTCACGAAGACGACAGCTTGTGGTGAATTATCCCGCCGGCTGTTCCCAAATCCAAAAGTCGTACCTAAGGAGTGGGCCGAGCGGACGGACATGGAGGTAACAGCAGGAGTGGAGGAGGACAAGAAGAAGAAAGGAGGTGCGCAGCTACTCAGTATCTGTCAGAGATGTGCCGTGGCGCTGCTGACACGTCCTACACCCGGTGGACGCACAAACCCACACACAGAGAGAGAGAGAGATAGAGAGAAAAGGGGAGAGAGAGCCAGTTCATAGTACCACCCAGACAGCCAGCCAGCTAGCATGAATACGCTCGTTGGATGAATATATCCATTACCCATGCTGCCCATCCCCATCCCATTTTTCCCAAGCATGTGCAACCCCATCTCAGAAGCAATACTCAGCATGGGCCTACCCATTCACACGGCAACCTTTGGCCGACTTGCCTCCCGAAGGCCCGGCCAGACCATCAGTGGATTCATCCATTTTGTTCCAAGTTGCACAAGAACAGTGGCAAAGCCAATCTGGCTCCCGTAGCTTCAGCCTTCCGGGAGAAAAAAAAAAAAATGAGGCGAGGTTGGCGCTGATGCCCAAGCGGCACAAGCAAGTCATGGATCTGCCATGGGCGCCCTTGTTCGTGTGTGTGCGGGGCACGGAGCTCCTCTCGAGCCAGTCTCCTTCTCGACCCGGCACGCCTCATATCTTACCAAATGAGGGTGGCTTTGACTTGTCAGATTGTACGTGGAAGAAAAAAAAAAAAAAAAAAAAAAGGGGGGGGGACATTGGACCAGACCAGGTCCGTATAGCAGCTCGCATCACCAACCAACGCATCGTATCCTGCCGTGAGCATGCGTCCAGAGCCAGCCCATGTCTCGCCACCGAGACCGAAGCTCATAGAGAGCGAGCCGTACGTGCATGTCCTCGGCTCGGAGGGGGCGAAAAAAAAAAAGAAAAGGAGAAAAAGGAAAAACAAAAGAGAACGGCGACACCAGTGAGTCCCAAGTCAGGCCGAGAGTACAAGACATGGACCATTTTCCATGACGTCTAAGAGAAGTCACGACGGTCCTCACCAGCTCTCTACTATGGCAAGCATGAACGACTCAGAGTAGCAAGTGCGACCTGTGGGGTTCAATGACTGCATCCACGCTCCACCCAAAACGTCCCTACCTACTTAAAGTACTTACTTATAAGTACTCCGTAGTGTATGCAAATTACGCTGAATTCGGAATGGGTGCCGCTGCTCACTGCTACTAAGTACTGAGAGAAGATGCTACTACCACAAATATGCATAGTATATTAAAAAAAAAAAAAAAAAACATTCCGTGTACCTGTTTTTACTCTAACACTTGTCACCTGGTGAAAACAATGTAAGCTCACTTCGTGTTCGAGAGGCCTCGGCTAAAACCTTGAGGAGACAGACTCATCCCTTGAAAAATTGCAATCGAAGGAAAAGAGTGGACGCGGCATCATTTCCAAAGTTAGCGTATACTCCCTAGTAAGTATGTACCATTGAGTGGATGAGTCCACCGCGGGCACCCCTCGCAACTTTTTCCCCCTCCCTCCTCCCATTTGCGCCTTGGTGCAAATCCTCCCGCGCGGACCGACACGACCATTTTCCAAACGAGACCTCGAATCTACGCGTCACAAAGTGCAAATCACAGTCGAGTACGGTCGAGTCGAGTCTCATCCGAAACCCATCATCGGCTTTCAAGTCCTTTCGCGTCAAAGGTGGTGCGCTGACCCTCAGTCGAAACTTCTATCCTAGAGAGATCACCCGCGCATGCCAGCCATGATCTCCTTCCGAGTGGATTATCACACCTACAATCTAGCAATCCTCACTAGTGGCCTCGCGCGCGCACTCGTCGTCTCCTGAGCCGTCCCGAATCGGGTGCGATTTGCCCAATTATCGACCCATTTCCTCCGCCAGGACTGATTTTGCACCTCCCAAAACGGAGGATCTTGGACCGCAGACTCTGCCGGATGAGATAGAATGCTCAGTCCGGTCAGGGGCCGCCTGCGAAGTGGTTGTACCGCCTCAAGCTCTATTCGGCTCGCCAAGCATCGGGCTCATGCAAGATGGGCTGCTCAGCGCCGCTGGCAGTCTGCTGCTGCCGCGGCGGCGACTGAGAGCCGAGAGGCGCAGATAGCTTCTAGAGGGCTTTCTGGTAAGACTCCCAGCCGCGACCTGCATGCGCCAACCTCTGCGCACAGACTACTTACAAGATGAGGGCAGTACCATCGACGGCACGAGTCAACCAGGTCGGCGTGCAGCAGCTGAGCGAAAACATCTACAAGCAACTCTTCCCCAACGGAAGCAAGCCGCCGCCGCAAGAGCTCGTCGAGCTCTCGAGGGAACACCTGCGACGCCATGACCTCCTAGACAAGAACACCGACCAGACAGAACCCATCGGCTTCAAGGCTCCCGGCCTGCAGGCTCCCGACACCCAAACTCTGGACGAGCACTTCTACAGGCTCGGCGTGGATGCTGCTGAGCCTTTTCTTGAGCATGCGAAACAGTTTGCAAGAGCAGTCCTGCCGCGGACGCCCAACAGATGGATACATCAGAGCGGCTGGACCAAATACTGCTATCCCGAGGGCGGCAATGGACCTGCAGAGCCGGAGAAGGTGGGCGTGCCAGACGAGAAGATGCTCTCCTTCGACGTCGAGGTCATGTGGAAGGACAGCCCCTTTGCCGTCATGGCCTGCGCCGCGAGCCCGACAGCATGGTACGTCTGGCTATCTCCCTGGCTCCTGGGCGAGACGATGGACCAGAAGCAGCTGGTCCCTCTGGGCGACCCCACCAAGGAGCGCATCGTCGTAGGGCACAATATCGGGTACGACAGGGCCAGGATACTCGAGGAATATGACCTCAAGCAGACAAGGAACTTCTTCTTGGACACCATGTCGCTGCATGTGGCGGTCAACGGCATGTGCTCACAACAGCGGCCGACCTGGATGAAGCACAAGAAGAGCCGGGAGCTGCGCGAGAAGATCCAGCGGGAGACAGACAGCATTGAGCTGGCCACCTTGTTGAGCAACAAGTCGCTGTCAAACGACGAAGAGGAGCTATGGGTCGGCAAGAGCTCTATCAACTCGCTGCGGGACGTGGCCAAGTTCCACCTCAACCTGTCGATGGACAAGGCCATCCGAGACGACTTTGGGGAGCTGAACCGGGAGGAGATTGTGGACAAGCTCGATGATCTCCTCAACTACTGTGCCGCCGACGTGGTGGTCACCCACCGGGTCTATTCGATCGTCTTTCCCAACTTCCTGAAGACGTGCCCCCATCCGGTCAGCTTCGCGGCTCTGCGGCACATGTCCTCGGTCATCTTGCCAGTGAACGAGTCTTGGGAAGCCTACATCAACAATGCTGAAAAAGAATATCAGAGTCTGTCCGTTGCTGTCCAAAAACGCCTTATAGCGCTGGCGGAGAAGGCTCTGGAGATCAAGGACGATCCCGAGAAGTGGGGCAGTGATCCGTGGCTGAAGCAGCTCGACTGGTCCGGCCAGGAGGTCAAGATGGTGAAAGGGAAGAAAAAGAATGATCCTCCGCGGCCCTCCCTGAACCAGAAAATGCCCGGCAAGCCAAAATGGTACAAGGATCTGTTTAAAAAGATTCGCCCATGAACATCTCCATCAGGACGAGAATAGCACCCCTCTTATTGAGGCTCTCGTGGGAGGGGTATCCGCTGTTCTGGTCTGACAAGCACGGCTGGACGTTCCGGGTGCCGCTAGAAGAGAAAGCAAAGTACACCAAAAAGGCCATGACAGCGTGTGACATGAAGGAGGAGACGGTCGCCCTGCTTCGTGATGACCCGGAGGGCGCCTACTTCAAGGTCCCTCACAAGGACGGGCCCACCGCACGTTGCGCCAACCCCATGGCGAAGAGCTATCTGACCTACTTTGAGAAGGGTATACTATCGTCCGAGTATCCCTACGCAAAGGAAGCTCTGGAGATGAACGCTTCCTGTTCGTACTGGATCAGCGCCCGCGAGAGGATCAGGTCGCAGCTGGTGGTGTACGAGAAGGACCTACCGCACAATAACAGCAGCAGCAGCAGCAGCAAGCCCGAGGGCGAGCCCACAAACCAGGGCTTTATCCTTCCCCAGGTCATACCGATGGGCACCATCACGAGGCGAGCTGTCGAAAACACGTGGCTGACGGCGAGCAATGCAAAGAAGTCGCGCGTCGGCTCCGAACTGAAGGCGATGGTCAAGGCGCCACCAGGATACAGCTTTGTGGGCGCCGACGTCGACTCAGAAGAGCTCTGGATCGCCAGCGTCCTGGGAGACGCCATCTTCAAGATGCACGGTGGCAACGCCATAGGCTTCATGACACTGGAGGGCACCAAGGCAGCGGGTACCGACCTTCACTCCCGCACGGCCTCCATTCTGGGCATCACGAGGGGCGACGCCAAGGTCTTCAACTACGGCCGGATCTACGGTGCTGGGCTGCGATTTGCCGCACAACTACTGCGGCAGTTCAACCCCGCGCTGTCGGACCGCGAGACGCTGAACACGGCCACGAAGCTTTACGCCGCCACCAAGGGCATGCAGTCGGAGCGCAAGCTTCTCTACAAGCGCAAGTTCTGGCGGGGCGGCACAGAGTCTTTTGTCTTCAACAAGCTCGAAGAGTTTGCCGAGCAGGAACGGCCGCGCACGCCGGTCCTGGGCGCCGGCATCACAGAAGCCCTGATGAGCCGCTACGTCAGCAAGGGCGGGTTCCTCACGAGCCGCATCAACTGGGCGATCCAGAGCTCAGGTGTCGACTACCTCCACCTCCTCATCGTCGCCATGGACTACCTCACCCGCCGCTTCAACATCGACGCGCGGCTGGCCATCACGGTGCACGACGAGATCCGCTACCTCGTCAGGGATCACGACAAGTACCGCGCCGCCATGGCCTTGCAGGTCGCCAACCTCTGGACGCGGTGCATGTTTGCGCAGCAGATCGGCATCAACGACCTCCCACAGGCGTGTGCCTTCTTCAGCGCGGTGGACATTGATCACGTCCTGCGCAAGGAGGTCGACCTCGACTGCGTGACACCTTCGCACAAGACACCGATCCCGCCCGGCGAGTCGATCGACATCCAACAGCTCCTGCAGAAGGGCGACGAGGCCCGCCTCGACGAGGCCATCGTCCCTGAGAGGTACACACCACAGCTCGACCGCATCGCTTACACACCCCGCACGCCCGTGATGGAGGAGCTCATCCAGGAGGACGCCTCGACGGCGGACCCCGCCTTCATCCGCGCACAGATCTGCTCCGAGATGCAGGAGCTGAACAAGATCTGCACGGAGAAGCGCAAGGAGATGGCCGCGCTCGCCCCCGCCAGGCCGAGCGTCAGCAAGGCCAAGAAGACGGTGCTACCGTACTTTTCGCATCCTGAGCTCATGCCCATGGAGGAGCCGCTGATCGTGTCCGAGGCGTTCAGGGCGGAGAACAATAAAAGCCTCGGCGGCGGCCAGAAAAAGTTGGACTTGTACAGGAGCAGCGGGTGGTTCAAGAAGCGGGACGTGGCCCGTGGGACGCACTGAGAGTACAGAGAGAAAGAGAGAGCAGGACACGCGACATGGTGAATAAGTACTTTTCTTTGTCTGTTTCTTCTTAAGCCTGTATTCAGACACGGACTGTGTTCTTTTACGAGATATCGCTGGGTTTTTGTACGTGTAGGCTGGAATCTGGTTGGGGGGAATGAGGAGGACGGGGCACTGTATTGGATTAGTACTTATCCTTGGGGGTTACGCGCAAAGCTAGGGGAGGAGGGTAAGGGGACTCTTTGATGATCGTCGGAGTTGAGGCAGGTGGGGAGGACTCCGGGCGTCCGAGTTGGTTTTGCATTTTTACATCTTGTATAATGTTACAGCGAGATTGGGATTATCTTTGACAGTGGTCCGCTTTTCAAAAGTAATGTATGGGTCCAAATCTGTAATATACTATGTAGTGATGATGCTATGTATTGGATTGACTTGGTCATATGTGGGCGTTCTTTCGACATAATAGCAAGAAGATCCAGAATATCAAACTCAAAAAAAAAAAAAAAAAAAAAAAAAGTCGCCAACAGCAGGTAAACATGACAAGAATAGTCTCAACATCCCAAAACACAAAAGTGAGGGAAGAAAGAAAGAAAAGAGAAGGAAAAAAAAAAAAAAGGCGGGGCTATGCAAATCCGGGGTTAGACCCTGCGATCCCAAACCGATTGGCCCCAAAGATCCCTTCCCCTCCCTTCCCTCCTTCCCACCCAACCGCGCCAAGACCCCATCCAGAAGATCGCGAAACCATTCCCGAAATAGAATTAAGGTTTGTGTTTTGTGTGGGGGAAGGAGGGGAGAGAAGGTCAGGCAGGGGAAGGGAAGGGAAGGAAGGGGGGAAAAGTTCCCCATCGAGAAAAAAATCATCCCAAAACCCCAAGGGAAAGGGAAGGGAAGAGGGGCCATTTCTCCTTCCTTCAAAATCCCTGTTCTTTTTTCCCTTTTTTTTTTTTTTTTTCAAAATTCCCACCCTGCAGGAACCCGATCGATTGCAGGGGATTGATGGGTTTACTTATGCAGCAGTCATGCATAGGGAGGGGCATGGGGATGGGGATGTGCTGGCTTTTTCTTTAGGGGTTTCCACTTTTCTTTTGCTTCTTTTCTTCTCTTGTTTATTTGGGTGAGAAGAGCCGAGGTGTCAATTGTTGGCAATCGGGCCTGGTGATCAAGATGGTGGTGTGAAGAAAAGAGAGTCTTGAGTGTGATGATTACTTAGCTTAGCTATTTTTACTGACTTGCCGGGCCAAACTGGCGACAAATATCATCAATCTGAACAACACACACACCTCGTATTAATTATAATTACATCAAGGGCCTCGAGAGACATGCAATCAATCTCATCAACGCCAATCATCAACGGTGTGAAGATAGGGGCTAGTTCGCGTTCTGAAAGAGGGTGGGTCGTGGACTCCATATAATAGTCGTAAGGGCTCTCCTCCCTCTCTCTCTCTATGGGCATTATCATATGCAGAGTGGGACGTCAGGACGGTGATGACGCCCACGGCAGGTCGAGCAAGATGATCAATAGTCGTCATGGCATCAATTTCTATCCTCTATCTTTCCGGTAGCTCTCACTGCCTGTCAGGTACAAGACGCCCATCCACAACCCATCATCGTCATCATTGAGATGCCAAATACCCCCCACCCCGTCTATATGTCCTTCACACCCGATCCGCCACTCCACCAGCCAGAGCAGGTATTTTCCCTACCACAGGACATATCAAGCCCTACAGAGGAGACTTCGGTCCGGGAAGCCGAGGTACAAGTGTGAGTGGGTGAGTACCCAACACACTGCCCAGGGCTAAACACCTGATTCTACCTCCTCTTGATCTTTTGAGAGGCCTTGTTCATCATCAGAGGGACCCCTGTGACAGACTCAGCAGGCCCTTGGCCGCGCCGCCCTTCAGCGCGCTGCTCGTCAGCCTGTCCTCGTCCCACTCCTCCCTCGCCTTGCGCGGCGTCGACACGTTCACGAGGTCGGGCAGCGCCTGCTGTCTCTCCGGCGCGCAGCAGCGTCCGCTCACGGCGACGGTCCTGCCCACCACCTTGCCTCCCACCTCCTCTTCTTCCTGCTCATCATCATCATCATTATTATCATCATCATCACCATCATCAGCCTCAACAATGTCCCTGCCCGCGACTCGTGGCCCCGGCAGCGGTGTGCTCCGAGCCCCCGCCGACCGGTACCAGTACTGTGCGGGCGTGGCCCTCTCAACGGTGTGTGCCGACATGGAGGGCAGGGGTGTGCGGCGGCGGGTCATGCCCGGGACGGGGCGGACCTGCAGCTTGTCGAGGGGCACGTCGGTCTGGTTGGTCCTGACCTTGTAGGTGGCGAGGGAGAGACGGAGCTTCAGGATCTCTGCTTTCTGTTGATCGCGGGACCGACGCGTCAGCACCACGATGTATAGATGTGCGTGTTCCATGTCGTTGAATTGGGAAACATACCTGTCTGAACTCCTCACGCGTCGGCACCCGACGCGGTCGCCGCGGCGGCAGGTTGGGTATCACATCCAGCACGGTCGAGGCTGCCGCTGCTGCCCCAGGAACAGGAGCCGCAGGCGCAGTCACAGTCGCAATCGTCGCGATGGGCGCGTCGGTATCCGGCTCCGTGAGGGTCGTAAACTGGGAGGTGTTGATGGTCGAGTTGTCAAAGACAGAGCTCGCGTCGGGCGATATCGATCTCCGTGTCGCAGCAGGTTGCGATGCCGGCGTCTCGTCCTGTCGCGTGGGGAGGGGAGGGTCCTTTAGTCAGCTCTGGCACAGCTGACGGCTTGGGGGAAGAGAGAAAAAAAAAGAAAAAAAAAAAGCTGAGAGGGGACGAGCCATACCTGATCCGCCGGTCTGAGAATGGTCTCCGCCTCAGAAGCCCCCGGCGCACTGGACGGCGACGACACCTTGCCCGGGCTCTCGGAGCACAGCTTCTTGACAGCCGGCCAGACGTTCTCTGGCTCCTCAAGCGGCCTCTTATTCTTCTTCTTCTTCACGGGCGTGCCGGTCCTCTTCTCACGCGGCGGAGAGGGCGTCGCGTGACGGGACACCACGCCCGGGCTCTTCTTCTTCTTCAGCGGGCTTCTGCCGCCGCCACCGACGGTCACACCTCCTTTGGCGGACAGCTTAAACGACGACGGCGACCGAGGGGACCTCGACACGTTCACGTCGATCGCGCCCAGGGCGCGTCTCTTTGTGGGGGTTACAGAAGCACTCATCTTGAGACCGTGGAAGCGTTTTGGTGGGACGAGACGCGATGAGGTCTTGTGAGGGTTGCGGAAGCTGGTGGGTGTCGAGAGGGAGGAGTGGATTAGATGGAAGGCGCGTCTGAACAACAATAATAATGTGGACGCGAAAATGAAAAAGACAAGAGAGAAGAGGGGAGAGGGGTAGTCGAGTTCGAGACGCAACGAGCTCTCTTGTATAGAAGTGTAGAGAGAGAGTAGTAGGTGGGTGACGTGCCTCACGTTTTGTTGTTGCACGACGAGGGAAAAGAAAACATACAGAAGGAAGGGTCAGTCAGACAGAAAAGGACAGGAATTTAATGCTGCAGTAGGAAACAAGTAACAGTAGCGTAAAGGACAGGAACGAACGTCCTGCGCGGCTACTACTCACCACACTGGGCAGTGGGGACCTTTTGAGGGGGGAAGGCGACAAGGAGAAATGGGGCTGGAAAAAAAGGCACGTCGCGTCAGTTCCAGGCCCAAAACAACCCTGGCAGTGAGTGCAGTGCCTGGCAACTGAACATCTGCACTATTTACTTGACTACCTTTTGAGGTTTAGAGCGCGGCTGTGGGCCCTTTTCTTTGCCTGCGCACGCTGACGGGGTCGTGTCGTACGCGCCAACCAGGGCCAGGTCCCCCTCTCTCTCTTCCTATTTTTATTTCCATGCTAGGATGAAAAAAAAAAAAAAAAAAAAAAAAAGCCTTTGGTACTACGCATACTATACATATGTACCTGCATAGTGGTACCATAGTAAATGATCAAGTTACACACTCAGGTCTCACACAATTGGCCGCTGCCGAGGCACTTTACACAAATCACCGTTTTGAAAAGTAGTATTACTGTCCTTCGTGTGAAACATGCATACATTTATTTGACTGAGCAGAGAGGAAAAGCAGTAGCTGCTTCCTCCGAGGGGGGGTAGGGGGTCCTCTAATATACCCAATGCTTCCAAGATAAAAAATAAGATATATATCAAAACTGTACATGCTAAAAGGTCCAAAACAAAGAATAAACGATAAGAATGACAGTAGAAGCCTCAGAACGCATTGCGCATCGGGTATCAACCATAGGAGCCGTCGTATAAACACCACACTTTTTTTTCTCTTTCTTTTTGGAGCGCGTTCCTGGGGAGTTTGTTCTCCCCCTCCCTTCCCACCCTGTTCGCCGCCATCCGAAAAGAACTCCGCCGCCCTCAACATGAAATACGAATGCGTCCGAATCAAGAAGACCTGGTGTGAGAGGCAGGGTATCCTGTTGTCCACACCAACCAACAAACCAACAAAACCAGCCCCTTGTCCCTCTTCTTAAGCAGCATTCAGCGAGAAGAGCGACATGTCTAGAGGTTCGATGGGTTTGTTATTTCCGCTCATATCGACAAGCATGTCATCAGTAAGCGCCTCCATCGATAAGTCCATGCCGCTGCCGTAGTCGTAGTTCGGCTCGAGGGTCAGGTTCAGGTCATCATACAACATGAAGTTCATCTCGATATCGAGAGACCCGGCCTCGGGGATGTCGCTGTTGGGCTCAGACGCGCCGCTGTCCTTGCTCGACTCGGGGGTGTCCTCAGGTGGCGTCGTAGATCTGTACAGGATCGTGTTGGCGATGACACCGCCGCTCAGAGGATCAAAGGTCATGGCCGGGTTAAACAGGCTCTGAGGGTCGACGGAGCCCAAGAGATCGCCACCAGCCTGTGGCTGTTGCGAGTCTGTCGCGGCCGCGGCCGAAGCGTTGTTGTTGTTGTTGTTATTGTTGTTGTCCGATGAGGGCTTAGAAGACCCAGCGGCCTTGTTGTTCTCATCCACAGCCGCCGCCACCTTGGACCCTTGCGCAGCCGGTCCGCCCGATACACTAGCCTGCCGCTTCCCTGAAGACTCGCGCGACATGGGCAGCGCCAGGTCTGGTTTGGCCTGTTTGTGTTCAAGATACTCCAGGCACGAGTCCATGAGAAACTTGTCGGGGTTCTGGAAGGGGATGATGTGGAACTCCTCGTTGTGTTTCTTGCGCAGCGCCTCCGAGGCGAACGTTGGCCCTCCCATCTCGCAGTCGGCCACCGTGCACGGGAAGCTCGGTTTTGGTGCCGCCTTGGGCTCCTGCTTCTTCAGGTCCGGAGAGATGGCCTTGGCCTGTGGAGAGGCATTCTGGCTAGAGCTCGCCGGCGATGACGTCTGCAGGCCTGTCTTGACCCTCTTCCGAGAGGGCATCTGCAAGTTGTCCTGCGTCACCTGAGGCGGGGCGACCCAGACCGGCTTTCCGTCGGGCGAGGCAGCGCCAAACGGGAACGGCGGCTGGGTCGAAGTGGGCGCTGAGGGAGGCTGAACTCCTCTGCTGTTTGGCCTCTGCGGCAGCCTCTGCGGTGCTTGCTGCGCCTGCTTGGCAGTGTGCAGCTCATTCGCTTGTGGCACCGGCACCGTCTTTGCTGCTGCAGCAGCTGCCGCCTGCATCTGCTGTGCCTGCTGCTGCTGCTCGCCAAACTTTCCTGGCTGCTTCAGCTCCTGAAGCATACTACCAAGGAATTGCTTGTATTGAAAGAGGTCTGATGGCGATAACGTGAACTTGGTGTTCATGACCTGCAGCTTGTCGCCATCCCTGAACTGGCTTATAACCCGCACGCGCTGTATCCGCAGTTAGCATAGTGCAAGAAGAAAAAGAAGAAGAAAAAATCAGGTGTGGCAAAGATTGCTTGATTGTGTAATGAAGAAGAAGAAGAAAGAAGGGGGGCGGCGGCGGTGTGCTTACCATCTTTAGGAACATTCGCAATCGGCTCTCATCGCCACTCATTGCAAACCACTTGACGATGATGTTCGGGTTCGACGTCTTCACAAAACCGCTAGCAACATTCAGAAGCAGCGTCTTGTAGGCTTCCATCATGTGTGGAGGAATGTCCAGGGGCTTGACCTTGGAGGGATCATAGGCGCGCGCCTCTTCGGTGGCAATGTCCTTGTAGCGGATCGAAGCCTCCTGCATTTGCTTCGTGACCTGTTTCCTCCGTTCCCAGGCCTGTTTCTGTTCAGGGGTCAGGCTTGCCAGCTGAGCCTCTGTGAGGTTGGGTGGGAAGTTGGGAGCACCAGCATCCATTGGTAGCTGACCAGCCTGAGAAGGAGGCCGCTGAGCGGACGCAGCCGGCTGGCCAGAGGTCTCCAGGTCGTCAGCCCCCGGGCGCTTGAGATTCTTGGATGCGGCAGCTGGGGACGGATTCTTTGCTGCGGCCTTGTTCTGCTGAGTCTGTCGGCTTGCTTTGTTCGCTGGAGCTGCTGCCGCTGCCGCTGCGGCATTCTGACCGGGCTCTGCGACAGACATCGGCGGGCGACTAGGCTGTCCCTGGGGAAAGTTCTGAGTCACCGCGTTGTGGTTTTGAGGTGCATCTGGCTGCGTGATGGGCGGTGCGATCGGTTGAGCAGGCGGCTGTGGCTGTGGGAACCCAGACGCCGCATTGGCAGCTGTCATCATGTTTCGGAACTTCATCTTCTGGAGCACCCCCTTAAGATGCTCTTCAGGGACCTCGCGCGCCTTCTCGCTGTTGGCACGGAAGCTCTGAATCTCCGCAGGCGATACCTCGATATGGTGAAAGCTGGCCGGCAGAGACGGCCTGACGCCGACTTGCCCTGCACCGGCAGCAGCAGCTGCTGCTGGACCATTTCGGCCAGCGAGCATGCCTCGTTGTTGCAGCTGGAGAAAGTGCTGCGCCTGAGCATTCTTGAGCTTCGCCTTGGCCGGGTCCGAAAGAGTGGATGTGGTCTGCATCCAGGCCTTGAACTGCCCCCATTTCTTCAGCTCGGGCGGCACACCTTGTATCGCTGCAAATACCTGCGGCGGGACGTCTATCTGGTCCATCATGGCTTGTATCTGGGGCGAGTTCAGCTGCGCAAGCTGTCTCTGTCGCACCACAGCTTGCATCTGGGGTGTCAGAGGGCCTCCGTTCATCTGCTGCGGAGGCATCCCTGTCGGGTTCCCTCGGCCTGCCGGGTTCATAGACAGGCCCTGAGGAGCCTGACCAATACGTCCTGCCATTATGTTCTGAGCCTGCTGCTGCTTCCATTTCTGGAACATCTCGTGCAGCTTCTCGCTGCCCATACTTCGCAGTTTCTGTTGCTGCTCGTGGTCGAGGGAAGCGAGCATTGCCCGGAACTGAGGATCCTGGACGAGGCCTCCGGCCAGGGAGCCCTGCGGTCCTGGCTGGTTGAAGCGGGGATCTAGGCCACCAGGTCCGAATGATAGGTTACCTGGTGCTGCTTGAGCGCCGGGCATCTGGCCCAGCGCAACTGGCGGTTGCCCGACCACTGGAGCATTTAGGTTGGCTAAAGCAGGCGTCTGTGTCGCAGGTATTGAGCCGCTTAAGCCGCCAGGCTGCCCATGAAGATTGGCCGCAGCGTGTCGCGCTTGAGCTTGTAGCTGTTGCTGCTTCAGCAGCGCCTGTTGTTGTTGCTGCTGCTGCTGTTGCTGCTGCTGCTGTTGCTGCTGCTGCTGCTGCTGTTGTTGCTGCTGCTGCTGCTGCTGTTGTTGTTGCTGCTGTTGCTGCTGCTGCTGTTGTTGTTGCTGCTGCTGCTGCTGCTGTTGCTGCTGCTGCTGCTGCATGTCCAGCGAGTGCGGCCTCGGTGTCTGGTTAGGCCCCTGAGGAAACATGTTGCCGTGCTGCAGACCGGGACCAAAAGGAGATTGCGAGTTTGCGTTGTGACCAGGGCCTGAGCTCGCGGGTACGACAAGCTGTCCTTGTCGCTCGGCCATCATGCCCTGTTTCTGCTCGTTGATAATACTCTCCATGTTGCTGCCAAAAGGCATCTGGCCACCAGCTTGACCCAGACCGTTCATCATGGCCGAGTTGATAGGCCTCTGCTGGCCTGGCTGCATCGACATGCCCTGGAAGTTTGGAGGCATGCCCTGTCGCTGCTGCGTCTGCGGCTGTCGCCCTTGAGGATACAACCGCCTCACGACAAGCTGCATGAAATACAGGAGGAGCGGATCCTTGCCTTGGTTGCGCAGCTGTTGGACAGCCTGGGGGCCTATGACCTGGTCCAGAATCTTGGTCTTCTGCTCTGGAGGGGTGCTCAGCACCATCTGACGCGCCATCTGCATGACTCTCTCGCGGTCCATGTCAGACTGCGGCATCTGGTTTGGGTTGCGCTGAGGCCCGCCGGGCAAGCCGAAGCCCGGCTGCCCTGGGTTCATCTGCTGTGTCATCCCGTTGCTGAGACTGAGGTTCATCTGAGGAGCCTGCTGGCCCAGCTGTGATACCTGCATGGGGTTTTGTAGGTGTTGGAAAGCCTGCTGGCCGGCACCACCACCCCTTCCTGCCATCTGAGCCCTCATCATGGCTGCATTCTGCTGCTGCAGCTGCTGCTGCTGCTGTTGTTGCTGCTGCTGCTGTTGTTGCTGCTGCTGTAGCATTGCCTGCCGCGCTTGTGCGGTCATCGCTTCCTGCATCTGAGGGACTTGGTTCTGGCGTCTGATGAGCAGCTCATGTAGCCTTCCGCGAATCTTTTGGTCATAGGTGTTCTGCCCAATTTCTTAGCAACAAAAAGTTCTGCGCAAGTCAACCGTCCAGCAGCGGTGGGGGAAATTGAAACCTACCCTGTCAAGAGACGTCTGTACAACCTCTTCTTCGAATTTGATGCAATGGTCTGCGATTTGTTGGCGTGTAGCGGAGGGGTTTGTGATGGTCAAGTTTGAAAACCTATATTTGGGTTGTCAGCCTAAGGACAGCTCTGACACAGCCCAGTGAGGAGGCGGTGAGGAGGAGGCATCAGGAGCAGTGATTTGATCAAATGTCAAATGAATTAACATTGACCTGGGGTGGAGAAGGGGTGGACAGGGGAGGGGCAACAAAAACAATGAGGATAGTCATCTGAAACAATAGAGGGAGAAATGAAGAACAGTGATTTGACATGATAAGTCAATTCCAGGGACATGAAGTGACGAGCCTATCAGAAGACCAGGAACTGGGGCCACTCACAACTGCTGTACATTGCGTACGCGATCCACGATGCCGAGGCCGGTCTGCCATCCATGGGGAATCTGTATGGTGTTGCTCTGGATGGCAGTGAAGATGTATTGTTGAATATTGCTATCCGGTGCAGGACCGCCGCCCATGGCCATTGCTCGCTGCTGTTGCGGCATGAACTGGCCAGCTGCGGCCATCTGTTGCAAATGTGCGGCCATGGCCGCCAGGTGATGGGGAGGGAGAGCCCAGGATCAAGAGGAACGCAGCACAAACACACGGTCAGGCTGTCCCAAGCGGGGCGCAGGCGCGCAGTACCTCCTCTCGCTGCCGATGAAGAGAGAGAGGGTCGTCGCCAAAGAATAGAGCTGGTATCTCGAAGAGCTGACCAATAGACATGAAGTAGGACCGAGTCGATATGAGGTCGCTGGAGCGGGGGTGACAGGTATATGAGAGCCGTCACCGAGCTGCAGGCTGCCTAGTGTGTCTCAAGCAGGGCCGCATGGATCAAAGGGGCCCAGAGATCCTTGCACGAGGGTCCAAGTCGACAAAGGCAAAGTGCTCAGCAGGTTCGTGGACCGGTCGCCTCGCAGAGTAACCGGCGGATCAGATCCCTAACCTGGAACTTAGGCAGGCTGGAAGATGGGATGGTGTATCCAGCGGTGACGAAGCGAGCCGAGTGTGCAGGCGAACATCCAGGGTACCCTCCAGCCGAACTCTCAACACACACACGCACGCACACAAAAGATGATGACAGGCGCTCTCTGAAGCGCTCGTTTTTCTCCCGGTAATGGATGTCAGAAAACAGGCTTCTGCTAGATACAGCCTGACCCTGCCGCTGACAGCAAAATGCGGGTATCGCTTTTCCCAAGGTCGATTCGGTGGTGCTCGAGGCGGTCCAGTTGGTAAACGGCACAAAGAGTCTCGGCGTATTTGCGTTGACGTCTGAGGAAGAAATTGATACAGCGTTTACCCTGAACAGAGCGAGCGAGCGAGTACAAAGTTGATTCGAGGACGGGGGAAATCGTCAGCACGGTGTGGGTTCCGGTTCGAGGGGCACGATCGGATCTCCGAGATAGACTCGACGGTGACGGGTCACGACGTTGGAAAGCCTGCGGTGGACGGCAGAGGGACAGGCAAGAGCTGCGCCGGGTCGACTTGGGTCTCGAGTATACAAATATATCAAACCCGCCCGGGGGGGAAGACGAATATCTGATCCTCCTCAGGTTTCTGTGACGGCGGGTTGTCGCAACGGCTGTGATAAGGTCTCTGCTCGGGGAACGAAGGGGGGATCGTGCAGGAGCGAAAGAAGGTTGAAGTTGCAGAGATAGCCTTGGTCGTTCGTGACTGGCTACCTGGTCTCGTCCTGGCCAAGCGCTATCGTCGTAGAGCGGAGCAGCAAGCACGGACAGGCGAGCAGGTCTTCCCTGGGGTCCCCAAAGAAGGAGAAGAGGCAAGTGGTGCGACGGCAAGAACAGAAGAGGAACAAGAAAGAAGAGGGAAGAAAATGAGCCTTGGTTTCCCCCAACTACAGCAGGATGCAAGCGAACAGTGTCGTCGTCGTGGGGAGAGGGAGAAAGAGAAAAAGAAAAAAAGAGTTGACGGGAGGGAAGGGAAAAGGGAAAACAAGCAAGGAGGGCTGTTTGGGTTGGGAGGTGGTTGACCGCTTGCGAGGTCGAGGTAGGAGGTGGGAAGAAGCAGGAAGGGAAAAGGCGGTTGCGGGTCAAAGAGAATCGAAGAGCGGAGCGCAGAGAGCCACAGTGGGAAGAGGGCAGACGAAGAGGCGGCGGAAACGACCAGGGTGCCCCTCGCCTGCGTGCTGGCCTAGCGCGATGAGAGTGCCGTGTTCTGTGTACCTGGCTCTGACAGGCCCAGTACAAAGTACGCGGCTCTCTCAGCTAAGCCCAAGCCTGCCCAATACTAGGTACCTTGATGCCTACTTAAGCTTTAGAAGCGGCCTAGACATGCAATTCATCCTAGATCTTGGCCCAAAAATGAAGGAAAAAAGGAACAAGATCGTGCAGATACTATGTACATGCTCGGTCAGACCCAGCTCTTTCTATAGGTGTGCTATCAAGTAGAGGCCCCAAGGACTGCCAGGCGTTCAGGAGCTGGCAAGGCGGGCGCAGACGCTGCAGAAAGAGAGAGAAGAGAGAGTGTGCGTGGAGGTGACGAGGTAGCGCTTGAGATGCCCAGAGGTACCAGCCATGTACCTTTTTCCTGCCTGGGTACATGGGTGGGTCCAAGAGCCCATGTACACCTGGTGCAGGGCGACAGGGGGTGCCTGCCCGGGTGTTGCTTGCTGGGCTGCCCCATGACTTGTTCTTGTCTCTCTGCGCCCAAACGTAGAGCTCTCTCTCTGTTCTCACTCGCTCTCTCCCCCTCTCCCTCTTTAGCTGCCCTCTCTCTCTCTCTCTCTCTCTCCCCCCTCCCCTCTGGTCTTCTGAGCAGCCAGGCCTGGGAAAACCCCAGGCGGCGAGGCAGGTGATGCGCAAATGCTCACCCTGTGGACCCATGAGCACTTGTGGACTTAGTACTAGTACCAGCCTTTCCCGCATCCCTTCTGCGGGAGGGCGGGAGTGGCAGGGTCCTTTTGAATAATTCTTGAGCGGGATGGGGAAGCGATCCGTCTGTGCCTGTTGTAGAGGTGGTGGTAATGGTGGTGGTGGTGGTGGTGGTGGTGGTGGTGGTGGTTATGTTCGCCCCCTTCGGGAGAGAGACATGATGCAGTGCAGTGCAGCAGTGCAGTGCAGCGTGCAACAAGCAAAGCGGGTCAGGGATCATCTCCAACAAACCTGCAAGGTGCCTCCCCTCCCCCCCTCTCAAGGCTGCCGCGAGAGAACAATGTAACAAAAAAAAAAAACGGATGACAAACGACTGGTCAGTATTCCCATGGCAAATTTCAGGCATTTTTCAGCATTGTACTGGGGTGGCTGCTGAAAGGGAATCAAGAAAGGGTCCCTCGAATGAAGGCGTCTAAACAAGAGGAAGAAGGTGTGCGTCGCCGCTTCAGCGCTTACCTGACGAGCGTTTCATTTTTCTGCCGGCTGGTGTCGATTCCTTGCAGAGGCAGGGGTTTGTGGGTCAGGGACCGGCGCGACGATCTGGACATGCCATTGAGAGAGAGAAAAAAAGTACTATGGCAGGTTTCGCCAAGGTCCTCATCTTCTGCACACGCAATCGAGGCTGCAGGTCTCGTATCATGAGATCACTTGCACTTTTTTTTTTTTTTTCCTTGTTCCCTTTTTTTCCCCTTGAGCTTGTAAGGGTATGCTGACCGAGCGTTGGGCGCACGAGGCAGAGTTTAAAGGGAAGAGAAGAGAGTCGATGAGGATGGATAGACTTTCCCAGTAAGGCGGGCCAGCACCGTCTTCGGTCAAGCGGCCTTGTCTCTCCTTTCACTCAGTTGGCGCGAAAACCCTGAGAAAAGCTGCCAGCTCGGGCGCACCAGATGAGCACATGGCCGGGAAGATGAAGCCCGAAGAAACATCCGCCTGGGCAATAGACATCATCTGGCTTTGCTGCTCGGTGAAGGAAGATCATTTACTGTCTTTGTCATCATCACCATCATCCTCCTCCTCGCCTCAACACGTACTGACGTACATACCCACCCTTCAGTACCTTAGTTGATACGACAGTTCATAACCTTGAGTTTACACACACAATCAACCAGGGCAGACCTCACCGCAACCAAACAAGGTTCGGGCAGGCACATGACAACAAAGACAGCCTCATCCTTAACATCCTCGAATTTCTTGTGTTCCGTCCTCACACCCCATGCCCTGGTGTGTCAGTGGCTAGCACCAATATGAGCCCTAGAATGTGTGTAGGCCATCAAGTATATCATGTACCGCCAGGGGTGGGGAGGAGAGTTTTACTGGGTAATCGCACAGCAGCAGCAGGTCGATTTTCAGAGAGATGCGCGCAGAGCCCAGTCAGCCCCTCAGCGTTTCGTGTGGCTACCTGACAACAAGCACACTCGCTCGGGGGAACAACGCAAGCAACAGCGCGCTGTGTGTCATAGTGAGACCAAGTGCTGTGTGTGTTGTGTGTGAGCGCATAGCCCTCCCACGCCAAGGCTGAGGCTGCTGCTGCTGCTGCTGCTGCTGGTGTCCCTCCCTCTGGATGGGCAGACTTGCAAATCCAATCCTGCCTTGCTTGTCTGCACACACACTCTCTCTGTCTCTCTCACACACACACTCACGCAGGCATACGCACACTCACGCAACACCACACCACACCACACCACACCACACACACACACAGCGCATCCTTGTCGCCATCCTCTCCGGCTGTCCCTGATCCAGAGCCCCCCAGACCCTTCAGGCCCAGGATATCCCTGTCTCTCAAACAATTAGCTAACCTTTATACGGTCGAAGCTTGTCTGACCGACAGGGGTGACATGACGGGAAACCCCCTCCCCCAATCGCGATTGTGCTGCCAGGGGTGATGCCCTTGGGGGGAAGGAGGGGATGGAGGGGACTTGTCTCTGCTTTTCTCCCGACAGCAGCGATAGATAATCAATCAATCAAGCAACCCTGGGTGTGCCACGGCGGGCAAGCGACCCACGCTGCAGAAAGTGGATGATGAATGAATCACCCTGTTAGGAGGAAGTTTGGGGGGAGGCGGGCGGAGGGGCGGTAGCAGCAGCAGAAGAAGAAACAAGCCCTCAGGTGGCCGTGTCTAGAGGCAGGCCCAAGCTAGGCCGGTTGGTTCGCCACTTGACAGTCACAGGCCGGACCAGCCCTAGAACAAACAAGACACAAGTAAAATATACAGTACACACATAGGAATTGAGAAAGAAAAGAGAAGGAAGAGAAGGAAGAGAGAGAGAGAGAGAGAGAGAGAGGGGGGAAGGGAGAAGAGTACTATGACTATGGAATGACAGATGCCTCCGCGTTGATCGGCATGGGAACCTTATTGCTCTTAGGTACTACAGTAGGCGTTTGTCTGGGTGGACGAGGGGAGGGGGTGCGGACAGGACCTGTCAAAGTTTCCTCTGGCAAGCAGTGGGGACCGTCTTGCGCAATTCACAAGGGTCCTCCTCTGCTGGGCCCTGGGAAATTTCACAAGACAGATGAGATGTCCTTACTGTGTACCTCAGTAGTCTCCATATCACACACAACGGCACACCCACCAAACCCACTCGCAATGCAAATAATTGCTGATAATGCTCACCGTCGAGAGATTGTTTTTTTTTTTTTGGACCATTCTCTCTCTTCTCTCTTTGTCTTCGTTTCCTGCGTATGTTTTGTTCTGTGAAGAGAAGGTGCACACGCTAGAGATGATCTTCGTCGCCAGGCTTCAGCTACAGTCAGATACTTAAAGGACGTACTGTAAAGTAGTAAGCTGATTGCCCATTGCGCGCCCCCCCGGCGTCCCTCCCTAGGAAAAAAAAAAAGAAGATAAAAAGTAGCAAGTCGTGGGACCTCAGGTACCGGGTACAGCTCCGAGGAACGATCTTCGCGCTGCTGTGCTGGTCCAGCGGCACCAGGCCTCAATCGGCCCAGGTGCTATCGCGGTCTGGGCCCCAACGGTGATTCGATGATCAAGGAACAGGGCTCATCCCTTTTCCACCACTGTCGCTATACTAGAGTAGGACGGGACGAAAGAAACACACACACACACACACACACACCGTTCTTGTGTCTGGGTAGTGAGTTATTACTACGGGCATGCATAGTAAGCCTGTCGTAGATCTCGTCTAGGGCTCGCTTTTTACCTTCAGGAGGGAGGGAAAGAGAGAGGGAGAGGGAGAGAAAGAGATGTTGTGGCACAGTTGAAAGAGAAGAAAGGCCCTTGTCCCCTTCTTTCCCCAGCGAATGGCTGGTGGGTCAGCAGGGCAGTCATCCTCCATCCAGCCCGACACGAAATGCCTGAGAGGGGAGACGAGGCACTGGGGGATCCCAGGACGGGCTTCTGAGCTATCTGAACCGGTCATCCCCAAACCCAGGCTAGGCCGGATCAGGGCGCGGTCCGTCGCGCAAGAGACGGCAAATCGATGTCGACAACCCCCCCAAGATTGTTGAAACTATGAGGTAGGCGTTGGCCGCCCAAGGGACTCTTCAATAGTCAGTTCTTTTTCAGGGCCAGGCAGTCAGCCAAAAGGTGGATCAGAGGGTATTGTAAGTATTGTATTTATTGTTCTTCTCCTCCTCCTTGGCCTGGCAGCCATCGTTCGGTCGTGATAGTGTTCCTGGTCGACTTTTGAACGTACAGTAACTATTTATTTTACGTATGCGTTTCATGCCAACATCACCCCCTTCCCTCCTTCTTCTTTTGTGAAAAAGAAGGAGGGCAAGCAGCAGCAGAGGAAAGGGGGTTGCGTCGGCGCATCGCACGTACCTCATCGGGACTCGTTCGGTGTCGCATGCAACATCTCCCGACGCCCCACGACACACACACACACACCTAAGTCCCCCTCCGCCATTCCTCAGCGCCCCTCCCATCTTCTCATGGACGACGACGCATCGGGCGGCAGATGTGGCCCTGCTGCCGCGGGCTGTGGTGGCGATTCCTGGGGCGCCATTTATTCTTGTCGGAAAAGAGAAAAGCATCATGCTTGTTAGTGGCGGCACAGAGAAAGTTTAATTTAAGTACACATGTCTGTCTCGGTCGTTGTGCATAAGGAAAACACCATCTTGTTGAAGATGGGTCCATATATTGAATATTGAATACTGTGTTGCGTTTCACGAAGCTGTCTTGGGGCCTGTTGAGAGAATGGACCCCATTCAGCGCCGCAGCCTAGATGTTTCTGGCCAGTCCAGACGCTGACAACAGCTGAACGCTGGTTCGTCCTGATGAATCAAGACGCCGGGGAAGGGGAAGGGGGCTTTCAGTTTGTGGAAAAATGGTCTGGTCTGCAGGCAAAGTTGCGAGAAAAGTGGTCTGTCGATCCAAAGAAGAAAAGAAAGAAAAAACTCTGTCTCCCTCTCTCCCTACGAAATCCATCGTCTGTGCCTCTGGCGTGACACGCACACGTACACATATACATACACACACACACACACACACACACACACACACACACACACACACACACACACACACACACACACCATTCATGCATACGCACCAACCCCCTTTCAGGCCTTGGCTGAACTTGCCATCTGCGACATGAGATGGGGCCCCCTGTTCCACAGAGATCAGCCCGCTGGCAGCCGGAAAGATTATTGTGTGGGCGGGAAGCGCAGCATGTCCTGCAGATTCTGGACAATGGCGTGCAGCAGCACATCTTTGTCTGAGAGGTGGTGGTGTAGTGGGAAAGCAATATGGTGGAAGGCTACACAGGGAGGGAGGGAGAGAGAGAGGTCAAACCAGCCAGTTCGGCATTTACAATTCACCACCATCCAAAAAGCAGCACTCTGATACACAACTTAATGTGTGATCGTCGTAAAACTCAAAATTATCCGCCCCGGGGGAGGCTAAGAAGCAGGGTTTAGGTAGCAGTTGTTTTCCACGAATCTGGCAGGGTCGCATCGGATGAGAGAGCCCTGATGGGGGCGGCACTGGGGGAAGAGGGGGGGATAGGGCGTCTGTCCTTTTCTCTCTGTCGTCCCCTTGTCGATCACTGGGCGCCCCCAGGATGCGTACCTGCGCAGGGCTGGACCAGGCTCAGGATTCTTTCTTCCCACCCTTCTCCCGCTGAGCGGCCTTGTCCAACCAAATATACTTATACCATTCCAAAAACTCAGCCTTTTTGACGACAAGGTAGCGAAGAGGAGGACTCCTGACTACCTAGCTGGAGGCCAGACAACACAAGGCAGGGCGGGCAGTGTTGCTTCGTATCTGGTCTTCTTTCTCGGGACCAGTGGGCCGTGTTCAGGTCCCTCTCCCCTCATGCCTGTCAGGACCCGTCGAGAGAAACAACACAGCAAGATTGGCGGTGGACACCGTTAAAAATGGAGACAAATAGATGGACTAAGCCCAGCAGACGACCACACAGGTCGACTCCACCACTTCAAGGACGAGAGAGGGTCTTGTCGCCACCACACAGGGTGCATTGCCATGTTCTCCCCTCTCCGGCCCTACCCCATACTCTCTGCCATTTGATCTTGACGTTGACGCTCGAATCGTAAAAAGTCACCCAAGGGAGTCATTACAGGATTCACCTCAGTCCGTGCTCCTCGTCTTTCATTGATCGGGTATATCTTTTTTTTTTTTTGGCTTCTTTTCTTCTTCTTGGGTGTCTCACATTATACGGGGCCAAGGATCTCCGTGACCTCGAATATTGATTTTTCCATTGTTAGGTCTCGTGTCGAGCCGAACGTGCAGCAGATGATCGACACAGCGATGTTGCCCTAGGGTCCCCGTTCGTCTTGTTCTGAATGGCCGCCATCGACGACCACCTGAGCTGGCAAGCGATGGGCAGAGAGATTGGATCAACTCACCCACAGAATGTCATCATCCTCACACACACACACACCTACCTCGTGCCATGCATTTCTTGACTCAGCTGCATGCTGCGGCGGACGCCAGGTCGGTTCCCCCGAGCGCTTCCGCTGGGCTCAGGTCGACAGCCTCACCAGCCGAGGATGGATGGGTGGAGGGAGGGGAGGGGGCCGGGCCATTACATGCATGCAACAGGTTTCTTCCCTTTTTTTTTTTTTTTTTTTTTTTTTTTTCCCCTAAGAGGGTTGGTTGACTGTCTTGTTGCGGCCCCGACGACGGCCCAAGGTCTACGTTGCGGCGACAGTAGCACCCCACCTGCACCGGCACTAGCACTTATCACCGAAGCACCAAGTACGAGTGCGTCGTAAGTACATAGTCAACCCTTTGCCCTCCCCTCTCCCTTCTCCCCCGCCCCCCTCCGCTGCAGGTCAGGTGGCAGGCTTGTTCTGCGCCTAACCCGGCTCCGAACCTCCTCTCGAGGGCAGGCGGTGCGATATGATTGATGCTCAGTGGTGGCTGGCGGTGATTGTGATGTAGGGGTGGCATTTTGGCCCCCTGCAGAGGTGCGCAATGCACGCATTTCCGCCTGCACGCCCAAGGTCAGACACCAGACAGACAATTGGAGCAACGGGTAAGCTGACGTTCATTTGTTGTTTGATGTTCGGCACAATCCGTTCAGCTTGTTGCGGTGTGAGACAGGATTTTAATCTCTTGTGTGTGGTGAGATCTGAATCGTGGCCAGATACAGTCGCAAATAAGGCTGAAGGATGTCTTCGTTGTCCTGATCTGGATTACACCTTTTTTACCTGCCACTTGTGTGTGGCGAGGTCAAGTCAGAGAGAGGGAGAGTGAGGGAGAGTGAGGTTTAGGGAAGGGGAAGAATTGATTGTTGCAAGTCCGTACAGACTGACGACTATGTAGCATCCGATATAATAAATGTACTACTCACTCCCCGAGCCTACCAGAATTAGGGCTGCAACATTTATGATCCTCCAAAAGGGCCCGTGATTGAACTCGGAATCCCCGGTTCTCCCTTTTCGCCTCTCCCGCTTTTTCCATGTTTCTCTTTCTCTCTCTCTCTCTCTTTCTCTCTCTCTCTCTCTCTCTCTCTCTCTCTCTCTCTCTCACACACACACACACACACACTCAAGAGGCCATCAGCCACAGCCAGCCTCGAAGCCAGACCTCGAAACCTTAGATTGCTACCGAGTAATTAAATACTGCAAGTGCGTAATATGTAATATAAAGGGTACAGGGTAGCGGCAGGCCCATTTGTGACTGCTCTTTTCGTACGCCGGCTCAAGAGTTTCGAATTTCCCGTATTTGATTCCTACAGTCCTGAAATGCAACCCTCAAATCTCAAAGAAGAAAGAGAGAGAGAGAGACAGTTATAAGCACTAAATGCAATGTACATGTTTGAGCAAAGTGAGTTGAGTGCAGCAGGTTATCAATGTCTGCCACTATGGTATCTACCGTTACGAAGTACCGTAGCATACTATTTAATATGGACAGGTACTTACTCGTGTACCAGGCTACTACCCAGCAACCCACCTGCTGCCGGCTCGCTTCCGCCGGCGGCCATAATGGCGACAGGGCTGCCTCCAGCGGGGCAAGGCCTAATCGGGATCCCTCCCATCGGATCGGGAAACCGCAGTGAGATCCTACGACGACTTCCCAACCTCCATCCATGACAACGCCGTGTGTCGAATACTGTTTGTCAGCAACGCAGTCTCACCACAACTATCACAGTCTGCTCTCTCCTAGAAGAAGAGCTATCTTTCGGCTTTTTCTCTCCTCACACTTTCATGCTCAGGAATCGCCTCCTCGTGCGATTCAAACGATCGTCCTGCACTATCGCCTCAACAGCTCCTCTGAGCTCCTTCACCTGTCCGCGCCGGGCCTTCTCGTCCTCGACGATCAGCATGGCTCCTCCCAAGTCTGCTCACGAGTTCATTGACTTTTTAAACGCCTCGCCTACCCGTGAGTACTCTTCTCTTTCTCTCTCTGTGTCTCTCCCCTTTTGCCCAGAGACTGTACGTGCCTTTGTGGCTAACCTGCGCCTCACACACAGCCTACCATGCTGTTGCCGAGGCTGTCTCCCGCCTCGAGGCTGCCGGTTTCAAAGGTATCAAAGAGCGCGACAATTGGGCTTCGGAGCTGCTCCCCGGCGGCAAGGTGTGTTTGCCCCCTGCCTTCCTCTCCTCCTTGGATCCGATCGATCGATCGGCTGCGTGGGCTTGGTTGTGGCCGGCAGTTGAGACTGACAGCCAGCCCAGTACTACCTGACCCGTAACGCCTCGTCCATCGTGGCCTTCGCCGTCGGCAAGAAATGGGCGCCCGGCAACCCAATTGGCATGATCGGGGCGCACACCGACTCGCCCTGCCTGCGCATCAAGCCCGTGAGCAGGAAGACCAACGCCGGCTTCCTGCAGGTCGGCGTCGAGGCCTACGGCGGTGGTATCTGGCACACCTGGTTCGACCGTGACCTCTCCACTGCCGGCCGCGTGCTGGTCAGGGACGCCCAGGGCAACTTCGTGCAGAAGCTCATCAAGGTCGACAAGCCCATCCTGCGCATCCCCACCCTGGCTATTCACCTCCACAGGCAGAGCAACTTTGACCCCAACAAGGAGACCGAGATGTTCCCCATCTGCGGCCTCGCCGAGGCGGAGCTCAACCGGACCGGCAAGACCGCTGCGGATGCCAAGAAGGAGGGCGACGGCGACGGCGACGGCGAATCTGCCGAGGATGGCGAGTTCCAACCCCTCGAGGCCATGGCGAAGCGACACCACCCGTACCTGCTCGAGGTCATCGCGCAGCACGCAGGCGTCGACGCCGATGCCGTCGTCGACTTCGAGCTGGTGCTCTACGACACGCAGAAGTCGTGCCTCGGCGGCCTCAACGACGAGTTCATCTTCTCGCCGCGCCTGGACAACCTCGGCATGACCTACTGCGCCGTCATGGGCCTGATCGCGTCCGTCAGGGACGACAAGAGCCTGGACGACGAGTCCAGCATTCGCCTAATCGCCTGCTTCGACCACGAGGAGGTCGGCTCCCTGACGTCGCACGGTGCCAACTCCAACCTGCTGCCGGCAGTCCTGCGCCGCCTGTCGGTCCTGCCGGCGGGTCGCTTCACCGAGGGCCCGCCTTCTGAAAAGTCGTATGAGTATGTCAGTGCCGATGACGTCGCCACGGCGTTCGAGCAGACGTTGTCGAAGTCCTTCTTCGTGTCCGCGGACATGGCGCACAGCGTCAACCCCAACTATCAGCAGAAGTATGAATCGAACCACCAGCCTGAGATGAACAAGGGTACTGTTATCAAGAGTATGTTATTCTTTCCCCCAATCCCTCCTTTCCCAAGTCATTCCACTTCTATTGCAACCACTAACGATGTAATACCTGCTTTTTTTTCTTCTTTCTTTCTTAGTCAACGCCAACCAGCGCTACGCCACCAACTCCCCTGGTATCGTCCTCCTGCAAGAAGTCGCAAAGAAGGCTAGCGTGCCGCTGCAATTGTTTGTCGTCCGCAACGATTCGGCTTGCGGCAGCACCATCGGGCCAATGCTGTCGGCAAAGCTGGGCGTTCGCACGCTCGACCTTGGAAACCCGCAGCTCAGTAGGTTTCAATCCATGATTCTGCCATCAAACCTTATTCTTGGCAGGATTATTTCCTTGCGAATTCTTTTTTTAAAAAAAATAACTGACAATTGTCGACATTCAGGCATGCACTCTATTCGCGAGACAGGCGGCTCTTACGATGTTGAGCATGGCATCAAGCTATTTGAGACGTTCCTGTCCAACTATGCGGATCTGGAGCCCAAGATCTTGGTAGACTAGACTTGGTCTAGACTTGAACTTATATAGGGACCGAGCATCAAGGAGTCGAGGAGTCGGTGATTTGTTAGCTATGTACCCTACATTTTGCGCATCGGCGTTCCATTCATTTACACATATCTGGTGGCACCAGCAACAAAATTATTCTATATAAGACACCATCGGCATGGAGATGTTGTTGGTACTCAAGCAAGACTCTGTCCATCAGCTTCCTCCATCCAGTGTACATGGTCCCAGCCTCGATGGCCTGCCTCTCATGCTTGTGATAGGATCCTCTTGTGTGCTCAACAGCATCATCACCAGGCTCTACTAGCCCATTTGTTATATGACATACCCAAAAAGACGAACGTCAAATCCCGCTTCTGTCTGCGACGGATGATCGGAGAAATGGAATGTGCTGAGTTCCTAGAAATTCCAAAAGAGACCTGCCGTGCCCTCCTATATACTAAATATTATTGCCTTGCTTTTGTCAAATGTATACTTGCCTTCTGGATCGTGGGCCGACGCCACCTTTAGCAATCATGTAGCTATTACCAACACCTTGTCATATAAGAAAGTATGTGGCAAATTGAGCCATCAAGTCACAACTTATACACAAAAAATAAAAAATTCCCAAGTGCCACATCTAAGTGCGATCTGTCGTAGACTGCTGTAGACTGTCGCAGGACGAAATGGATCACAATGAGAATACATACTTACCTTTGCAGCGGACATTTAACACGTCAGGAAAGGTATTCGATTTTGGGGGAATCTTCTCTCTCTATTTATAAGCACGTCTATACCCCAAAGAAACCTGGCCTTGTGTGGCTCTTCCTTCACCCACGGATAATTGATGATTTGTGAAAAAGTTTGGTATCCTGTAATAATACTTTAATACTTGGTCCACTCCAACTCGTTAAGCACCGAAAAAGCCGCCCCCCCCCCTCCTTCCGCCCAACTCCTGCCCTTGTTTGTGCTTGACCCCCTTGGCTGCCGGCACAAAACCCTATGCAGGCCCCATAGCTATCCACTCGTCTAGGCTTGACTTCTGCCTTACATGGCCTCCTCGTCCATCTATGCCCACCAACTGTAAACTGCTAATCACACAATCACTTACTGCCACTGAGCCGTGTAAGGTAGTTGAGGAAAGCCTTCCTGTCAGTAGACATGGTCTGCAAGAACTCGGTGCCATCAATACCGAGGGAAGGGAACAATGTGGATTGTAGGTTGTGGATGAAGACCTCGCCGGTCTTGGTGTAGATGGTCTGCTCGAGCTGAGCGATCTCGTTCACGACCTGTCTGGTCTGGGCATCAGATGGGTTGAACTGCGGGTCTCTGAGCACCTCCCAGCAGAGAGGGTGGAAACGCTCCATGATGAACTGATCGAAGCCGGGGATGAGAGGTGCTGGTGAGCCGGATGGAGGGCTGGGGTTGCTCGAGATGGTAGCAACGTCGGGCCCGCCCCAGACAGCGGTCATACGCTGCAGCAGGCCAAAGGCTGACCGGCTCGTGGACATGTTGCCGTGAGAAATGGTTCTGGCCAGCGTGATGATCGAGGAGATGACCGACTCAAAATAGCCCTGGTTTGTCTCGCTGACCAGGACACCCCCGAGGTCGTTTGCCAGGATGATCTGGATGAAATGTAGGTATTCCCTCCTCAGCTCACCAAGCTGGATATCGTCGTCGGTGCCTGTGACGGGCTGTGACAGGCCCTCAAAGATACGCTGCAGAAGCGGCGTCAGGAGCAGGTTGAGGATCTCGTAGATCTCTGCCTTGAATCCAAAGACCACCTGTTCCAGCAGCCGGAGGAACATGGCCATCTCGTCGTTCGAGGAGCTCTGGGAAAGCAGCCCTTCGATCCACTGCGGCAGCTGCGGGAGCACGGTGGAGCCGAGCACGCCGAGGAGTCGAGAGAAGGCTGATCTGCATGCGGTGCGGATCTCGCTGTTAGAGTTCAGCTCCTTCAGGGCAACCAGGACTGCCTCGGCAACGTGCGAGAAGACCTCAGAGATCTCTTTGGCTGGTGGTGGCTGCTTGCTGAGGTTACTGCCCGTGGGGAATCAGAAAACCCATGAGCAAGATACCCGAGGGCTGTGACAATGTGGTGGGCCTGCAGGATGGCCTGGGCATCACCGGCTTTTGCTCGTGGTAGTGTGTTCTGCATGTCCGCAAACAGTGGCTCCATGACGGTGCGGGCATAAATCACCTGCTTCTCGATAGGCATGGCCCCAGTCGACGAGATGCAGCCGATGGCCTCGAACAGATAGAGCTGGTTCGTGAACACGGCGTCCGCCGAGTGGTCAGATTCGTCGGAGGACATATCGTCGTCCGCTTCGTCGCCCGAAACTTCAGCCTTGATGGTCAAAAGATCGGCAACGGATTGTATGACAGTCCCGGTCATTTCTGAAACCTGAGCTCGTAGTTGTTTCACCAGACGGTAGAACAGATACCAGGACCGGACGCGAACTCGCATGTGATCGTGATGCACGAGTCGCACAAAGTTCTCTAGCACACGTGGTATGTACTCCTGGCGGCTTTCGAAGAAGGCAGCATACCGAACGCAGATCTCCATGTACTGCAACAGGATTGCAGGGTGAGGGAAGTTGGAGATATCTGTTTTCCACAATAAGTTAGCAGTCATAAAAACCACACTGTTGATCCATTATATATGCATATATGCACATATATATATATATATATATATATATATATATATATATAATGCTTACCTGATTCGACCATCTTCGACATGATGAGTACCAGTCTCTCAGCTGCGGCCGTAGAAGGCTGAGACTTGCCAGCCAACCCTTGATTGGGCAGAGCAAGCTCGCCGAAGAGGTACATCTCATACAGCGCCAGGTCCAGGTCTCGCCAGTCCATCTGTGAGCCTCGCTGGTCGAGGGTTTGGAAGGTGTTTGCCACGAGATTGCTTAGTGTTTCCAGGTAGAGGCTTTGGTCGACTGCAGCCACGCTCTTCTGTAGGTTCTGCAGCCGCTTCCGCAGTTCCTGAAACTCTGCCTCGTCCGTCTGTTCGTCCTCGTTGCCCCAGGATGCAGTCTCATCGTACCTGAGCTTGAGGATGATGGCATTGAGGATGCTCGGCAGCATCTCTCCATACCGAGGCGGGAGCGGGTTCATCTTCCGGAAGAGGGTAAGAACGTCGGTGAGTGATGGGATGACAGAGGAGCAGACCTCGTCGAACTCGTCCGAGAAGAACCGGAGGAGGAGCGGGATGAAATCCAGCAGGTGCTGCTCGGCCTTGGGGGTAGATTCCGGGCTGAACGTCTCCAGGACCTTAACCACGTCGGTCATGACCACATTCACCATCTTGGCCACAGCCTCGGCCAGGTCGGTGTCGTATTTTGCGGTGCCCCTGTACTGGTGCAGGGGCGGGCTGTTGACGAGCTCCGACACGATCTGCTTCAGGCCGAGGGAAGGCGATGAGCTCCATCTTGTCGCCGGGCTTCATCTTCTTGGCGGTGATCTCGGTGTAGGCCTCCACGGCAGCGTCCCTCACCTTGTCGGTGTCGCCCTTGTCCGTACGCCCGATCAGGGGCAGCAGGAGGTTGATCATGTCCTGCTGGATAACCAGGGTGATGTCGATCCACTGCACCCACTTGCCCAGGACCTTGAGCGTCATCTCGATGATCTTGTCGTCCCGGGCCTGATACTGAGCAAGGATCTCCTGCCACGAGCGCACCACCTTCTGCATGTCCCGCTCCCTCACGAGGTCCTTGAGGTCGACATTGCGGTTGGCCTCATCTGGCTGGCGGGAGAGGAGCTGGTCTGCGATCTCGTCGTGCATCGAGAGCAGTATGCGCAGGTACAGCACACAGCCGACCGAGTTGTCCCTCCTGTCGCTCCCGGGCAGGCTCGTCATAGACAGGAAGTCGTCCAGGAACGACTCCCACCCTTGCTTGTACAGCCGCACGAAGAGGAAGGTCAGGGTCTGCGTGAGCTTGTTCTGGAGGGTGGGCGAGTCGAGCTGCTCGGGAGTGGTGGCATAGCTCCGCCTGACATAGTCGAGGAAGGTATCCTTCAGCGCGGCGAGGTTGTTGGGGTCGTTCTCGATCATGATAGCATTGTTGATCGCCTCCAGGCAGACGACGCGGACGACCTCCATCGGCGGAGGGTCCCGAATAAAGATGGCAACGCAGGACTGCCATCCTTGTGGGTCTGTCCGGAGGTTGACGAGGAACTGGAAGGCCTGCTGCTTGAGACTGTGGTCCGAATGAGGGTTCCATGCTATCTCGATAGCATTTTCAATCTGTTGCATTGGGAAAAGCCGCAGGTCAGCCCTCGGCCTCTTCGGGGGGTTGCTGTCTGTACCACGAAGGGCAGGGAGGGAGGGGGCCGGGCAGCTGGGACGCGCCCAGATCTGCTGCGGTGGGAAGAATAAATATCATCGGAACCAGCCATACCTGACTCTCCATTCTGACGGCAGCTCCGTAGAGGAGTCACGTCCCCGGAGGATAGCTTTATTCGGTGTGTGGGCGCTCGCCTGTGGCTCGGAGGACTGCTATCATGCGTGGGTGGTGGTGATAATTGGGCTTGGGCTTGGGCAAGCATGCAGCATCGTATCGCTGGTGGGTTTCGAGGCGGGGCAGCAAAAGAGTCACAGCATGCTCATTTCTTGTAAGTACTTGTGCAAGGCAGGGCAGAAAATGGCTGAGCAGCCCAAGGCTTGACAGTTTAACAAAGCAGGGCTCTGGGCTGGCCCAAGCCAATGCAGCACAGGAAAAAAGCCAAGCTGACAAGAGGGTGATGTGGAAGGGATTTAGACTGAGTGTTGAGACAGCACTTGTGGCTTGGAAGAATGAGGTCGCCGTGGTTGAAAAAGGCAGCCGAGGACGAGGGCTTTTGGCTGGTGCTGGGCTTGGGATGCTGTACTTTCTCAGTGGTGCCCAAAACATGTAGGCTAGTGGTTGCCTTTCTTTGGTGGGGCACCTTTTTGGGCCCTGTCTCCACATGCTGACATCAACAGCCAGCCCTGGAGAACAGCCATCAATGCAAGCTCTTACTTACACCTTAGCAGCCCTGCAGCAGGCCTTTGCACAGGGGAGGGGCCTTTGTTCTGACTGAGCTCATCGATTTCACAACCCTCTTTTTGTTTTAATTTTTATTCTTTTACCGGCACCATTGATCGTTTTTTTCTTGTCTGTTATTACACCCAATCAGAAAGTACTCGAGCTGGCTCCAGCAGAGAAAATGTATTGGCCGGTATGGTGGTGAAACCCGAGGCAATCAAATTAAAAATTCCAATCAAGTCACAGCAAGAGCAGGTGTGCAGAAAGGCCACTTTCTTCGAGACTCGAGACTATGGTGATGTCGTAGTAAACCTGTGATGTGATGGTGCCCCTCATTACCCCTCCGGACCTAACGCCTGCCCATTTTTGCATATCTTAGCCTCCCAAGTCCCTTATAATATTCTACACGCGACCACTTTCCTTGCATCATCGCCTGACGTGGAGAGACGTGGAGAGACGCAGAGAAATAGAGAGAGAAGGTGCTTCCCCCTCATCGCTTCTCTCACGAAGCCGACTTCTTCTTCTTCTTCTTTGGCGGCGAGTCCTCGTGCTCGTCATCCATGTCATCGTCCACGTCGTCGTTATCGACGCCGCTCTCGGCATCTGAAGAGCCACTTCCGGACCCATCACTCTCGTGGGCAGAATCGTACTCCTCTGCGACGTCACTCTCCGATTCGGTCCGGAAGTCCTCGTCAACACTCTCCTCGTCCTCATCTGCCGAGCCACGGTCGGCGGCGGGCGCCATCTCCTCGTCCGAGCTGAGCGCCTGCTCGCGAAGCGCCTGCTTCAGCAGTTTGTCGTCCTCGTCTATCTCGTTCTTAACGCGGAGGCCCTTGAGCTTGAAGAATGTCTCCAGGGACTTGAGGTCGTCTCGGTTGATGTTGCTAAACTGGTTCGATGTCGATCCCTTCATCTGCACGGTAATGTCGAACGTCGACAGCGCAGAGACAGCTCCGCTGACACGGGAGAAGGTGACGGATTGTGTCTGCTCGTACGATATGTAGGTGGCAGGCTTGGGCACAAACATGAACGCCTTCTCCAGGAGGTAAAGGAAGCCTTCGCTGGCCTTGATCGAACACTTGATCGCCTGTTGCTGGCGGTGCCTATTTTTTTATTGTACGTGTTAGCAGCGGAGAGGTACACAAGATGCTGTGGTGGAATGTTTGGCTGGGGGGGTGGATACTCACGTCTCAAAGTCTTTGGCTGGGACGGACACCTTTTTGTTGGAAAGACCTCGGAAGATCTTTGTCACCACCTGGTGCATAGGCTCCTCGTAGTGGGCCTCCAACTTGCCGTCATACTTCTCCTTGCGCGTCTCCTCGCTCATGTTCAGATCGATGGTGCTCTCGTCGTCTCTCTTAAATTGCATGACCACGAAGGGGTACCGGGTCTGGCCCTGTCGCAGGGGGGTCAAGACCGATGCAGAGCAGGAAATGTACGTCGTCAGGCTTGGGGAGGACCATAAATTTCTTGACAGCCTCGTACTGGATCTTGTAGTCGTAGGTCTTGCCGCGGAGTCGGAAGGAGGTGAGGTACATGTCGATGTCGAAACGGCCTCTTGGGGTGAGGTGCAGGACATCCTGGAAGGTAGCCACGGTGTCGCCTGCAGTGTCTCCAATATCGGCCTTGTCCATCAGGGTCTGATAGAACAGATGGGCGGCCTGTATCTCCTCCTCGTCTGCGTCGCTGGCGGCATCCTCGCCCTCGGCCTCTTTCTTGGTGGTCGTTCCAGGGATATAGAGTCGCATCTCGACGAGCTGGTCCATGGCGGCAGCGGCCTTGCGACCTTTGTCGGCGTCGCCCTTCTCGCCGGGGTCCTGAGAGGCGAACTCTATCGAGATTTCGTTCCGGCCGGCAAGGTTGGTGTTGCTGATCTCCGAGTACGGCACCTCGAAGGAGGGTCGGTTTTGGACGTTGAAGGTGAGCTCGCCCTTTGTGAACTCTGCCTTGCCCCAGTTCCATCCTCGCATCGAGTGGTCCTTGTTCTCTAGGGCATGGCCGTACCAGTTCTTGAAGACGCGCGTGAGCCGCTCGTGGTCCTGTCGCGCCTTTGTCAGTAAAAATCCCAAGGAATGCCGCGTCGAGTCAATCGGCTTTGCGCACCTCCTCTTGGAATCCATCCAGTTGTAGGATCTTTGAGCTTCGCTGCAGTATCTTGACCTCGTACCCCTTGGCAGCCCGGCTCCACTGCGCGCCGACAATGTCGCTTGCCTCCAGAGTGACTGCCTCGCCACCACTGGTAGGCTTCCAACCCACACCAGCCTCAGAGAATCGGCATTTGCCGTGGTCCTTGGACAGGTCCAAGTAGATGTTCTCGAAGCTCTCCATCTTCGGGTGCTGGACGATGAGCTGGATGGGCTGGATCGCTGGCAGTGAATGGAGGGGTTGGAGGACGGGTTGTGAGAAAGCGGAGGTGCGAAACGCTGGAGACAGAAAAGGTGCAGGAGATTTCGCTGCAGCGTTGACGCGCTTGCTACAGTAGAGCTTGGGGTTCTGCTGAGCAGCAGCACGCGTTAATGACCCAGAGTCTGTGCAGCAACTCCACTGCCTGCTGTGACTGCTTGCAGGGACCAGGGTAGGTTGCCCCACATTGGAAGGGCACATTCCTACTAAGTACGACAATAGTACGTACCTACGTGGTAATGGTACGTAGCAAAGTGCTCCTCCGTCCGTACTTCCAACTTCCGCGTTATATAGTAAGCTGGATCTAATCAATGCCTGCATGGATGAAGCCATGATTGCCCTGCCAGTGCGTATGAGGAGATGTTTTCACAGGAGGTCATGCAATTTACAAAAAAATCATAATTAAAGGGTGGAGGAGAAGATCTAATTCCATAGTGTTTTATTGAATGGGTGTCAGATTCTGCCTAGACCTAAGCTGGTGTCTGTGCCGATGTACTCTGAGCAGAGTTCTCTGCTGATACAGTTTGGGTTGAGTTCGCTCCTGGCCCTGCTGCTTGGACGCCCTCTGCAGCTGGAGTCGGACCTGGACCTGCGGGAAGCACAGTTGTGGCAGCCAGACTCGGCACCACGGGCTTAAGATCCTCTGGAGATGGCATTATAGCCGGTCCTCCTGCTGGCACAGTCGGTGGCATGTTCTGGGTAGTAGAAGACACAGGTGTTGAAGCCGTGGGAGGGGCTGAGTCGGGTGCAGCAGCACGAGACGGAGCTGGGGCCATGCCCGGCGCCGCAGCTGGACCAAGAGCAGTAGCAGCAGGCGCTTCTGCCTGCTTGTCAGGTTCCTTTTGCGCCTGAGAAGCCTCGGCAGCAGCCCTCTTTTCCTTCTCTTCTTCTGCCATCTTCTTCTCGCGCTCCTTAATTTCAAGCCTCGCCTTGTGTTCCTCCTCTGTTTCGGGACGGGTGAACCTTATCGGCACACCCTTGGCAGCATCAGATCCGTTGCCAACCCACGTGCCCAGTGCCTGGCTCCACTTGAACTCGCCTCTGGTGAGTTTCTGGATTTCCCTGAAGGCGTGGACGTTGTAGTAGGGCAGTCCTGTCTTCGGATCTCTGTAGCGAGCCGGATGATTAGTGATGACGCAGAGTGCGGGATGAGGCGGTTCTGCGATAAGGAGTCAGTTACCATCCATACTTGACACGGAGAGGCAGGATCTCAAGAACTTACTACCCAGTTTGCTCATCTTCCGCCCAAAGAGGATTTGCGTCTGTACCTCCGGTTTCTTGATCGCATCCTCATCGAAGTCCTGAAGGATGATGCAGCTGCGAGTCACTTTGCCCTCCATGGGGGTTCAGGCTCTGGCGGCGCCGGTGGTGGAGGAGGAGGCTTCCGGGAGGCCGTAGCTTTGGCGGACGCCTTTTTAGGAACTGCTTGATCCGTCTGCTGCTGCTGCTGCTGCTTCTTCTTGGTCGGCTTGGTGGGAGGTTCGGATGGTGGGATTATAAGCTGGAAGGTTGCAGTCGTGTGTACTGGCGATGGCTGATGATTCGGTGCTTGGAAGGGGTTGGGGAGGGCTGTGGTCGGGGTTGGATTTGTTGTCGGCGGAGGTACTGGAAGAGCCTGCGTGGACGGATGAACAGGAGGAGATGGCGCCGCAGGTGACGCACTGTGTGCACTGGACATGCTGGATGCACCGGGTGCGGTGGGGGGCTGGGCACAGCAAAGCCTGTGGCTCGAGGAACAGGTGTAGCTGCATAACCAAGTGCTGGCATCGATCCATTACCAAGAGGGCTGGGTATACAGGTAGGAGGAGCGAGTACGTTGGTTTGTGCTGTCTGCATAAGGTGGGGATTCGGCGGTGGCATGAACCGTGGCCCTATATCAGGTCTCAGCGCTAGCGGGAGTGTCTTTGAGGCCTGCGTTTCCGTCTTGACAGTTGGCAGTGAGGTCCCTGGGGTCGGACTCCCAGAAGCTGTCCGCACAGACATGGGCGTAAGTGTAGCCGAAGGGGTAGGGGTCGCGGTGCTTGGCCTGGTGACAACGGCTGGAGACATGGGTCGAGGTGCCAGAGGAGGTGCTGGTTGAGGAGGATTGGGTCGCTGCGTAGAAGCCTGAGGTGCAGGGACTTGAGGTGCAGGGACTTGAGGTGCAGAGGCTTGAGGTGCAGTGGCTTGAGGTGTAGAGGCCTGAGGTGTAGAGGCCTGAGGTGCAAAGGTGGGAAGAGCAAAAGCTGGAGCCCGTACAGAGGCCGGAGGAAGAGGAACCAGCGCCGTAGCGGCTGGAGGAGGAGCGACGGGATTTGAAGGCGCAGTGGCCGGAGTAGAAGATGAAGGAGGCGCAGAGGCTGGAGGGCTAGACACCGGAGGGCTAGACACCGGAGGGCCAGACACTGGAGGGGCAGCCACTGGAGGCGCAATGGCTGCCACCTCAGGCCGTGATGGTATGGCCTCCATGGGAGTCGTAGGGATGGATTCTGCTTTGGGCGGCGCTTCTGGCTCTTTTGAAACCTCTGGTACTGAGACGACGCCGGGAGCGTGTTGCGCTGGGGGTGCTTCTGAAGTAGTGACTGAAGGGCCGATCTCTGTCTTGGGGCTCGCTATGGCCGTCGTGGTCGCAGTAGTCGGTCCTGCACCACCTTCTGTTGATGTCGATGGGGTAGGCGGCGGCGGCGGCGGCGGCGCTCACAGCGGTCGAGGGCCTCTTCCTCTTGGGCTTTTCCTCCATCGACACCATCTTTCCGACATGCTTCAGCTGGACCTCGCTCAGATCGATAATACCGGTCCAGAAGGTAACAACAGGTCCCTCCAGCCGTCGCTGTTGCAGCGCCGCCAGCTTAGCGCGCCTCTCTTCCTCGCGCTGCTTCTCTGCCTCCTCCCAGCGGTTGAGGCTCTTGGAGTTTCTCTTCTCCACGACAGCAGCCTCCTGCAGCCTCTCGGCCTGCGTCATGGGCGGCTTCTTCATGGCCTCCAGCTTCTTCGCCTTCCTCTCCATCGCCTCCACCTGTTTCTTGCGCCTCGCCTCGCGCTCGATCATCTGTTGGTGCAGCTGCTCCTTGCTCAACCGCGTGGTCTTGCGCTCTGACGCTCGGGTGGGCTTGTCAGCCTCCGTCGGCAGCCAGCTCGTCCGCTCCGACTTCTTCTTTGGCCTGGGCTGGGGCGGAGGTGCCGTGCTTCCGGTCGGGGTGTCCGGCGGCTGGCTGATGCGGACCTTCTTCCTAAACTTGGCGGGGATGGCCTCCTGTGCCTTGCGCTTGCGGGCAGCCGCCTTCTTCTCCCTGGCCTGGCGCTCGAGCTCCTTCTCGCCCTCCAGCTCGTCTGCGTTGGCCTCGTTCTCGTCGTCGTCATCCGACGAGTCCATCTGCGCGTCTGACCCGTCGCCGTCCTCCTTGTCTGTGAAGCCCGCGTCGTCTGCGTCTTCTTGGAACAGGAGCTCGAGGTCCGAGTCTTCGTCGGCGGGGCCCTCGTTCGCGAGCATCGACTTCATGCGGTTGCCGGCGGTGGACCGCTTCGAGCGCCCTGTGGCCAGCCATTCTACCTGCGGTCGGGGGATCCGCTCGACTCGCCCTCGGAATCGCTGCTGCTGCTGCTGCTGCTGCTGCTGCTGCTCGCGTTGCTGTCGGCGTCGGACACGTCCTGCACAGCTGGCGATTTCGACGCCTGCGGATCATCGGCTTCGGTTTCCATTGTGTGTGTGTGTGTATGTATGTGTGCGCTCGGGGGCCAGCGGGCCAGTAACGCCTTGGTGGGTCCAGAAGTCGCCCAGCTATTTAGGCCATGGTGATGGTGGCTGGGGGACTTCGTTTTGGAGACTGCTGTCGCGTCGTGATGGATAAAAAGTCGCGTGGTCACGGTGGGAGGGGAAGAGAAATTTACAGGCCTGCAAGTCAGCCGCGTTTGTAAAGTTTAGGCGCTGCTCCAGCAGGTGACATCACTAACACGGGAGCATCCGACAGCCTACAACAATTCTGGTGCTCCTGTGCATGTGCCATCAACTGCTCCCACCTTCTTGTCCCCTCGTTATTTGCCTTTTATTTGAAATTAACGGAAATGGTTGTGTGTATAAGTCTGTGATATTATATTATCGGTGGCCGAGACGAGTTCGAGAGGTACGAGAACAGCATATCTTAACCTGAGGATGTAGAGTTTCCCCTTCATCCGTAAATGTACTCTATTGGGTTGAGTCTTGGATCTCGCTACCCCTAACGTAGAGGATCCAAGGTCTTTTCGACATCCTCAAGGGACTCAAGCACTGCCGCGCTCCCTGTAGCTTTGCCCTTCATCTGGCTAGCGATGCCCAGCACGGCGCTGATCGAATGCACGTACCGCCTCTGCATCCCCGGGTGTGTGTTGGACAGCAGGGCCGTGACCAGCTGGAGAACAGCTACCTGGAACTCAAGCACAGTCGGGCCCTGCTCGGCGTCCGGCACATTCCACGCGGCAACCGCTGTGACGACGCCCATCCACGTCTCCCTGATGCCGGGCTCTTCCCTCTCGACGACCGGCAGAAGCACACGTACAATCTCAATACCCCTGGAAGCCTCGATTTCGTCCTCCGCAGACGAGCTCATCTGCAAGATAGAGAGCATGTCTCTGGTGAGTATTTCCCATCCCTCATTCTCGAGGAGCGAGCTCGCACCCTCGTCAGCGGTCATGATCCCTTCCAGAGCCACAAGTACCGGCCTCCTGAAGTCAAGCTCGTCGGAAGCACCCGTTCTGTAGAGATCCATGAGCATATCTCCAAGCCCGGCGGCTTCACTGCGCAGCATATCGTTGTCGTCCTCGCGCAGCCAAATGGCCAGGGCTCTGACTGCGGCTAGGACCAGAGGGTCTTGATTGGCACTCTCCGTCTTTGAGTCCCATGCGAGTGTGTAATGGGATCCTGTGGATGTCTTGGCCCTTCCGGTTCGGGCGTCTGGGTGTAGCCCCATAGCACCTGCGACAGAGGCATCCCACCGCTCGCGAAGGTACTCGATAGCCAGGGACATGGTCTCTGATATGGACTTGCGCAGTTTTAAGAGTAGATCAGGGGCCATCATGAGTGCTGATATTGGGCCCTCCAGATCTTCCTCATCTTCGAGAAATCTGACCAGGAAGCCGGTGAATGCTGAGACGATATCGAAAGCCGAGGCGAGCCGTTTCGAAGTATTTCCGTACTCAGGATTATTCAGTTGTCCGAGGAGGGCCGGAAATGAGGAACGTAGGTCGATCAAGACCAGATTTATCAACAAGTAGGAGAATGGCTTGTCTGACCTCGTTCCTTCTGAGAACAGTATCTTGGAGGCCTCGGCCGGGGAAAGCTTGCAGCAAGGACGCTGTGAGATTTGTGTATGCTGCCCGACCCGCTGGAGTAGGCTTGCTTGTTACTAGATTGCGGATGAAAATTGTAATGGGTTGTAACCATGATGCGTTTCTTGGTACCATCTATAAGGCCTGTCAGCGCAGATCAACCAGTCATGCCTTGACACATAGTGCTTGAGCGTACCTCAGGTTCCAGTCTACGCAAGAGTTCGTCGACAAAGTTCAACAGCGTGACGGCATCAGTTCCCTTGAACGAGGCGACCAGAGCCAGTAAGGTCTGATTTATCCGAGACTGCAAGGACCCCGTGTCCTCGCTCGACACGGTAGACTGCACAAAGGCGTAGAGAAAGACATCGAGAGCGAGAGGTTGCGCTGGAGCAATCTCCACAAGACAGCTTACATCGTCAACGGCCAAGAAGGTTTTGGTTCCTTCTGGACTGCTGACAAGGGTCAAGAGAGTCTGCAGCACAAGCTGAGTTGTGACGTCTGAACTGTTCAATAGCATCTATATATCAGCTTCAGGTTGCCCATGTGGCATGATTTTGGATGTTCCAGTGGAGTGAGTAGTACCTGTACAATATCACAGAGACAAGAAGCGGTATTCGGCCGACAAGACTCGGCTCTTTCTTCAGATCCCCTGGGAGAAGTGTCGAGAATGTGTGAAGGACAGCAACAGCAATATCGACCATGTCCTTGGCGTCTTTACTTGACGAAGACTTGTTTGAGCCGCTCCGCAGCAGACGGTCCAGAAACCTGGGAGACACGCTCTGCCACAGGGTCGTGATGGTGGCCTCATCTTCTCGGAGCTGTTGTGAGTTGTCGAGGACAGACTTGAGCAGTGCAAGGCCGACGAACCTTGAAGTGTCGTTTTTGGTCTTTAAGAGCTCCTGGATCTTCTGAACCGTCACCGTCACATTCTCGCCGCCCTGCGCATCCTGCCTCTGAGCCGTCCCTTGTTGCGATGAGTCTTGGTGTACCGCTGTGGAAGAACCATCTTCGAGCTGTATCGAGGCCATATCTGGACTACAGTCCTCGAGTAAGCCTCTGACGAGAAGAATGGTGCATTTCAAGACGTAGGGATGTACTGTAACCGTGCAAGTAGAAAGGCCGCCTCAGGGTTTTGCTCTCAGGGTTCTCACAGGGTCTGGCCCAGTAATCGAGTCCCACTGTAGGTGGTCTCTCTGTCTTTTGGGTTGACGTCACGTACCTACAGCACCCTAAAGACGGGAGCAGTAAGGCTGCGACTCAGGGGTCCAGCGCACTACCGCCTCAGGGTTTCAGCGGCATATGGCGTGGGTCATGATCGACTTAGGCGTGATAGGGGGGTAGTACGGGGGGTGGGGGCGCCCTCGGCCGGAAACGATAGGTCGGTATTACTTCCTTTCAAGATTCCAGGCCTGAACCTACTGTATTCTAAATACCACACGACAACTGGCTCCCCTCCTCCCCCGCGTGTCCGCTCGATGCCAACAACCTAGCTCGACCTCTCTTCCTTCGAGGCAGGCGATGGGGCATGTCTTGGCCAGTATCGATCACGCATTGTCAGAGTGCCGTTGCCGAACATGAACAGCGGCCTGGACAGCTCGGAGGCATCGTCATCCTCCCACTCGCCTCCAGGTGGCCGACCGCACACGCCTCTCCACGACGACGACGAGCACGACCTGAGCCCACCCCATGCAGACGGCGAAGGGGTTTTGGACGAAGACCCGCTGCATGATGACCTCGCCGCCCCTATATCCTTCAAGCGCAAGCAGAAGCGCACCCTTCTCGACCTCGCGCAGAGCAGACTGTTCACGACTTTTACCGGATCGAGTCCAGGCTCGAGCGGAGGGTACAACAGACTAGATTCTTCATACAGCAATGAGGCGCCGACCAATGGACACACCCCGCTGGAGAATCTCGGCGCCTCGCCACTGCGGCGGCGGGCTGGAACAAATGGGAAACCAGCCTCGGCCAAGGACGGGGGGCCCCTGGACTGGTACGTCGAGGGCCCAGGGCAAAGAGTAGGATACGAGGATCTCACGGCCATCGACTGGATCTTTGAATACACAAAGGAGCGCACGCGCCTGCGGGTCCTCCGCAGCAGTGCCAAAGGACTCTTGGGCAAGATACAACTGGCGCTCGACACGGCCCAGGAGTGGATGATCTTAGTCTTGACCGGCATACTGGTTGGGACTCTGGCAGCCATGATCGACATCACCACAGACTGGCTCGGTGACCTCAAGGCCGGCTATTGCACCAATAAAGACGGCGGTACCTTCTACCTGAACAAGTCGTTCTGCTGCATGGGCTACGACGATGGCGCCCAGTGCCGGGGCTGGCGCTCCTGGGCTGCAGCAATGCACATAACATCGGCGGCAGGAGGCTGGATTGTAGAGTATATTTTCTTCATCATGTTCTCGGTACGATCCACAGCAACCCCCAGTCAAGCAACTGAGGCTCTTCTTCCGATTCTGACATTATGGCAGGTCTTTTTCGCTTTCTGTGCCAGCATTTTAGTCAAGGAGTATGCTATCTACGCCAAGCACAGCGGTATACCCGAAATAAAGACTGTGCTTGGAGGCTTCATCATCAGGAGGTTTCTAGGCACTTGGACTCTGATCACGAAATCTCTTGGATTGGTATGCCCACAACCTCTCTCCATACTTCATATGCTTTGGGCCTCCATTTTGACTCACTATACTTGCAGTGTCTGTCCGTGGCATCTGGTATGTGGTTAGGAAAAGAAGGTCCACTTGTACATGTGGCATGCTGTTGCGCAAACCTCTTCATCAAACTCTTTCCTGTCATCAATGAGAATGAAGGTAAGCTGTTCTCCTCCTGAACATCACTGATCGGAGTTCTAACTGTCTCCAGCGCGGAAAAGAGAGGTCCTCTCGGCCGCGGCCGCCTCTGGAATCTCTGTGGCCTTCGGTTCCCCGATCGGTGGAGTGCTGTTCAGCCTCGAGGTAAGGTTGGAATGGGCCTTTTGAGGTATACACTTACATATGGATTCCGCTGACGCTGAGAAGCAAATCTCGTATTACTTTCCGGACAAGACTATGTGGAAGAGCTTCGTGTGTGCCAGTGTCGCTGCCGTCATCCTGAGAGCCTTTGACCCGTTCCGAACGGGCGAGACCGCACTCTATCATGTCAGATACGACACTGAATGGCACTCATTCGAATTTGGTCCCTTCGTCCTTATGGGCATTATAGGAGTAAGCCAACGCCGGAGGAACATTCTGTTGTCAAGAACATGTGCTTACAAGAGATCACCAGGGCGTCTATGGAGGGTTGTTCATCAAGCTGAACATGAAGATCGCCCAGTGGAGAAAAACTTCCAGGCTGGTGCCCGGAGCTGTCGCCCAGGTCATCGCCGTGGCCGTCCTGACCGCTCTGGTCAACTACCCCAACCTCTACATGCGCGCACAGTCGTCAGAGCTCGTAGCAAACCTCTTCGCAGAGTGTGCAAGGCTGGGCAGCGGCGATCAGTTTGGCCTCTGCAAGACGGGTGCCGCATCAGCGGGGACCATCGTCCTCCTGCTCCTCGCCGCAGTCGTGGGCTTCTTCCTCGCAGCCATCACCTTTGGCCTGCAGATTCCCGCGGGCATCATCCTGCCGTCCATGGCGATCGGTGCACTGTCGGGCCGCGCGGTCGGCATCATCATGGAGATCTGGGTCCACAACCATCCGAGATTCTTACCCTTCGACCGCCAGTGCCCCCCGACGTCCCGTGCATCAACCCTGGCACCTATGCCATCATTGGTGCGGCTGCGGCGCTCGCCGGTGTGACGCGCATGACCGTCTCCATCGTGGTCATCATGTTCGAGCTGACGGGCGCGCTCACGTACGTGCTCCCCATCATGATCGCCGTCATGATCTCCGAGTGGACAGGAGACGCCATCTCGCGGCGCGGCATCTACGAGTCCTGGGTCCACCTCAGCGAGTACCCGTTCCTCGACAACAGCGACGACAACCTCATGACCATCCCAGACGTCCCCTCGGCCCAGATCATGACCCGCATCGAGGACCTGGTCGTCCTGACCGCGACGGGCCACACCATCGCCTCCCTCAGCGCCATCCTCAACGCGCACACCTACCGCGGCTTCCCCGTCATCAGCGACCCCCGCGAGGCCGTGCTGCTGGGCTACATCTCGCGCGCGGAGCTGAGCTACAACCTCCACACGGCCGCGCGCACCCTCCCGCCCGAGACCGAGGCCTTCTTCTCGCACCAGCCCCTCGCCGACCCCCGCACCACCCTCGACCTCAGGCCCTGGATGGACCAGACCCCCATCACCCTGCCCTCCCTGTCCAGCCTGCACCTCGCCGTGAGCTACTTCCAGAAGCTCGGCCTGCGCTACGTGCTCTTCAGCGACCGCGGCGTGCTGCAGGGCCTCCTGACCAAGAAGGACGTCTGGTATGTGCTCAACGGCGCCGAGGAGACCAGGCGGACCACGGGGGCGCCAGGAAACCTGGGCGTTGAGACGGGCATCATGAGAGAGGACGGCGAGGGGGAGCAGAGGGGCCTGTTGAGCGACAGCCGGGGTGGTGGTGGAGGTATGGTGGCTGATGAGGAGCCAAGTCCCAGTGCGGAGGTGGAATCGATTCTATAGTAGAACAAGAAGATTTTGCTGTGGGATGCACGGTCTTGTTTGCAAGCGAGTACATATATTAGCATAGACATATCAAGGCATTGATGACAAGATTTTGTCGCGCAGCACCTCTTTGTAGGGTCCAGTAAGTGTTGTCTCGAAAGAGTAGTAATCCAATTTGAAGCCTCACGCGGTTCGCCGGTGGTTTTTGGGGGTTTTTGGAGGGGTTTTTTTTTTAAAAAAATCCTTTTTCGATTCTTGACCTAATACTCGTAATCATCATCCACTGCCGGGCCCTTGCTCTTGGACACGCTCTCTTGCTTGCGGTACATCTCGGCCACCTGCCGGCTGCTCGTCGCCTCGTCCGGCTTCTTGTCGTCGCGCACCTTGATGAAGCGGGGGAACCGCAGGCTGATGCCCTTCTCGCCTGCCGGGTCGACACCCTCCTTCATGCCCGCCTTGTACCGCGGGCTGAGCGTCAGGTCCGCGGTGCGCACCTCCCAGACGTAGCGGGGCTCGAACCAGACATCCGGCTGGTGCTGGTTTCCAGACGAGTGCGCATAGAACGGCTTGGCCCGGTCGATGACGATCTCGCTCAGCGACTTGTGCAGCTCTTCGAGCACGGCCTCGGAGAAACCAGTGCCAATGTTGCAGACGGTCTCGTACGTGTCAGACGAGGGATTGTAGCAGGCCAGCAGAAAGGCGCCGTAGACGGATGTCCGCTTGCCTTTGCCATAGTAGGCACCCAGTACGACCAGGTCGAGGGAGTCGCCCACGCCAGAGAGGTAATCCTTCTTGATCTACAGGAACATTGGTCAGCAGCGAAAGAGATGTTAGCAAAGGGGGGGGGGGTTTAGTATCATACCTTGAGCCAGTTTTGACTCCGTCTGCTGGGCTCATACGCGCTCTCGATGCCTTCCAGCATCTTCACCATCAGACCTTCGCAAGATGCCTTGACGCTTTCATCCAGAAAAGTTTGGATCTCATCCAGCTCTTGACCATTCATATGCGTCGCAAAAGCAAACTCCCCCTCGACAGGGACAAATGCTTTGTGGAGCAGCTCACGTCGTTCTGCCAGAGACTTCTCCACAATGGCCTTGCCGTTTAGATACAGCAGGTCAAAGGCAAAGACGCACACCTTGACCTTGACGTCCTCAATCTTGACATCCTTCTTTTTCCTTGTCATTAGGTTCTGGAACGGCAGGACCTTCTTCTCGAGGGTGTCCCAGGCCACAGTCTCGCAGTCGAGAACGAAGCTCTTTGTGTCCTCGCTGACCCAGGTATGCAGCTTCGCCAGGATGTCAGGGTACTTCTTGGACAAGTCCTCGGAATTTCTCGAGAAGATGGAAGCCACGCCATCATCACCAACCGCCTTGGTCGCCCCCGCTGTGGCCTCGCTGAGGTGCTGGTCTGCATCCTTGGCGACGTAATGGATCTGCGCTCGTTCGCCGTCGTATTTGTACTCGCAGGTAAACTTGCGGCCCTCAAACCGGTCGAGCACTTCCGTGATCGCCTTGGTCGGTCTCGCTAACATGGGCTTCAGCGGCACGCCGGGGCATAGCTTACAGTTCTCCCGCAGCTTCAGGATACCATGCTCCAGCATCGCGGGTATGATGACATCGTAGCTCGGCAGCTCACTGAAGACAGCCTTCAGCGTGGCTTCCGCCTGCTCCATCTCGGTAGTGCTTGGGATTTTGCCCTCCCCCGACCTCATGACAGATCATGGCATGGGCAAGAGATGTCAGCACAGTCTGCTGCGCAAGACCAAGTCGTAGTTTTCCCTCTAGGAAGCGGACGAGGTATTTGATCTCGCTCGGGCCGCCCTTGTCTTTGTTGATGTCTACCTTGCCCGTGCCGTGTGCATCCGCAGCAGACAGAAGCTTCTTGATGCCATCAACTTTCCTGCCCTGGGCGCCAGAACCGGTCACGGTGGCGATACCCATCAAGCCCGCATGAACACCTCGTACGGTCAGAGGTTTGAGCTTGAACATGGTCGGCTGGGTAGAGCGGGACTTCACAGCTACCAGACCAAGGTCTCCGATCTCCTTCTGGTCGTTCTTGATGACCGGCAAGCTCCGGCCTGTCGTCTCTCCGATGGCTTTCATGATGGAGGACTCCCCGATGCCCAGCTCAATGCCCGCGTAATCGGGTGCGAGCTTGTTGATCATCAACAAGACCGTCGGTACCATATCATCCGGCGTGAGCCTCAGGACCTGCCGCATAAACAACGAGCAGTGCGCTTGGATCTCCAACCTCTTGGTCGTGAGTTCGATCAGGGAGAATGTCTTGCAGAGTGCAGCATACGGCACAGGCTCGCCGGGTTTCCAGTCGGGATACGGGTCCTTGACCTGGCTGGTCAGCTTCGTCTGGACCGTCTTGAGAACCTTTGCAGCGACCTCGGGCTTCTCCTCCTCATCCTCCTCCGCCTCTCTCTCTGCTTCTGATTCCGACTCCGTGGCAGCCGCCTCGTCTTTGTCTTCAGCTTTGGGGCTCGGCTCCTTCTTTACTGACTTGGACGACGCAGCCTTGGCTCGCTTCGCCTCTTTCTTCGGCTTAGATTTCGGAGCTGGCGCATCTTCCATGGCCTCGTCATCCTCCTCTTCGTCGATCGTTCTTCGGCTCTTGCGCGGGCGCTTCCTGACTGGCGCGTCGTCGTCGTCGTCGTCGTCGTCGTCGTAGTTCTCGTCTAGACGGTCCGCCTTTTCCTCCTGCTTCACCTTACTGCCATTAGTCGGCTTTGCTGATGTCTTGGAGGCCTTTCGCGGCCGACCGCGCTTCTTGACCACTGCGCACTCCGAGTCAGCTTCCCTGCTTGTTGAACCGCGCAATAACTTGGACGCCCTCACCCTGCACAGGACTCGTGTTCTCCTTCGCACTGGCACTGCCCGCGCTTTCCTGGCTGGACGGCTCCGTCTTGACCTCTTCTACGTGGTTCTCATCCTCAGCTACCTGCTTCGCCGTGCTGGCCTGCTTCGACGCAAAGGACAGTTTCGTCTGCTGGGTGGGGGGCGGCCTGGAGCCTGTGGGCTTTCCGAAGAACTTTCTGCAAAAGTACAACAGTCAGCTCTGATTCCCATGTATGCATGCCGTTCATTGGTGCTATTCCTAGGGGGAACAAGGTAGCAGCGTATGCTCCAAAGGGTGGGAAAATTGCGTGCACACACCCCAAGGTGGTCTGCGACGGCTTCACATACCCCAGAGTCGCTTGCTTGGGCGCCATGGTGAGCAGCCGGAGCGAGGTGCGCGTCACGAGTTGGAAGACGTGCCTTGAAGCCACACTGAGCGAACAATTGTGTCTGTGACGAGAGATCAAGTGAAGAAAGAAAGAAAAAAAAGAAGAAAAAATATTCACCGAACGCAGGTGAGGTTCACGGATTGAATGGAGAATGGTAGTGGATCGATTTTACGAGAAGACTTAGGCAGTCGTAGGCAGAAGCGGCGGTTCGCTCTTGCAGGAGGGGTTCTTGGGGGCTCATGGTAACCTAAATGACGCGACTTTTTAGATGACGCGCTGCACTGGGCGAGTTCAATTTGGGGGATCCCGGTCACAACGCGTCTCACGTGCGATCTTCCCATTCAACAGCACTTTTGTCTTTCACTTCCTGTACGGAGTATTAGCATTCTCTTTCCAGGCTTCCTCCCTCCTCCCCCATTCCATTTTTATTATTATACTATTTCTTCTTTTCTTCTTTTCTTCTTTCCCACCCTCTCCTTCTTGTCCGCCTCCTCAAAGGGGGAGAGAAGGAAAATAAAAGAGGAAATGCCGAGTAAAATATAGCCCTTTCCTGAGTGCAGACAGACTAGAGAGAGGCACGCCAAGCAAGTATTACTCGACAAGGAATTCACAAGTTACTCCTCTTGTCCGGATTGATCGTCAAACTTGCGTCCCTCACCATTATTCACCTTTTGTTACAAATTCGGTCCTCGACTCATCATCATCGTTCTCAAGAAATTAATTATGGAATGAACCTCCCTCAAGTAATTTGGTATTTCTATAGGATCCCGGTTTCCTCCCTTGTCCAATCCACTGCTTCTTATTTTTTCTTGGTATTGTACATGCAGAACACCCAGGCTAGGGTAGTGCATAGACCTTCACTTCTCCCCTCGTTTGTGCGTGTCCAAAGTCATGTCTTTGGCTCTCTCACTCACACATTTTAGGAGGCAAAGTAGAAGTTGTCATCAGGCGTACGTCCCCGGATGAAAGGCGGCTCCGATCCCCGGACGTAGATGTCCTCGTACAGGATCTGAGGGGTAGCCTCGGGCGCAGGCATGGCCTCGGCAGCGGCGACCTCCTCGTTGACGTGGCTGCGGGCCTCCTTGTCGATGGCCTTGAGCTCCTCCTCGGTGGCGACGGACCAGTCCAGGATGTGCTGCTTCAGGCCCGAGATGGGGTCGTTGGTGCTGCGCATGCGCTGGATCTCCTCACGGGTACGGTAGGTGGTGCCGGGGTCGGACATGGAGTGACCTCCGTACCGGTAGGTGACGTACTCGAGGACGAGAGGGCCGTTGTCGGCGTCGGTCCACTGCTTGCCGTACTTGACCGCGGCCTTGACAGCCAGGCAGTCCATGCCGTTGACCTTCAGGCCGGGGATGTACTGGCCACGCTTGTAGTAGTCCGTCAGGGCAGAGGAGCGAGCAGCCGCCGTGCCCATACCATACTTGTTGTCTGTCATCCATCATTCCCACGTTAGCTGACTCCTCCCTCTCGTGCAGGAGACCGGCCGGGACGTTGCCGACGACTTACTCTCGCAGCCGAACAGGGCGGGTAGCTTCCACAGCTTGGCCATGTTGAAGGCCTCAAAGACCTGGCCCTGGTTGCTGGCACCGTCGCCGTACAGGATGATCGAGCTGTTCTTGCGGCCGTTATACTTGTGGGCAAAGGCCAGACCAGCACCGACGGGGACCTGAGCACCGACGATACCGTTGCCACCGTAGAAGTTCTTGGCGAACATGTGCATGGATCCACCCTTTCCGTAGGCAATACCCTGGCGTCTGCCGAGCAGCTCGCCGATGATGGACCGGACAGTGGCGCCGCGCATCAGGGCGAAGCCGTGGCAGCGGTAGGCGGTAATGAGGTCGTCCTCCTTAGTGATGGCGTGCTCGATACCGACGGCGACAGCTTCCTGGCCGGTAGAAAGGTGACAGAAACCTCGGATCTTCTTCTCCTTGTACAGACGGTCGGCAGCCATCTCCATCTGTCTATTTTTTTTGGGGGGTGTTTGTCCGTCAGAGAGCTTTGTTTTTAATCCACCGAGGAGCGCCTTCACAGGCTTAGAGGAGAGCGCATACCGGATTGCCACCATATCGTAGTACATCTGCTTCAGCTCCTTCTTGGTCACCTCGATGGTGTACGGAGGGGGTCCAGCTCGTAGGTCTCGAAGCTCTCATCGTTGAGGTTGACGGTAAAAGGCTCGTCGTCGGACTGTAGACACTCTCCTGTTAGCTTCCATCACATCACAGGAGCTGTGCCGGAGATCCTTCTACAGCAGGTGCTATGCCGTGGAAAGGGGGCCAATCGCCCTGAGATGCAGTGGGCGGCAGCAGCAGCAGCTGGTGGGAGCTGGAAGTACAGCTTGTTGCTTACCTGGGGGACTGCGCTCTTATCGACGCTCGACGAGGCGGCATTCGTAGTGACGGTTCGTCTGGCGGCCACCAGAGGAATGGAAGGCCGGGTGGTGCGCAGAGGCACAGCCACTTGTCTGACTGCCCGTGAGAACATGGCGGCGATGTGATGATTTGTTGTGGACGAAGTTTTGCAGGAAGAAGGAAAGCGACCGAGCGAGTGTCGGCCTTCGAAATGTTGGGCACGGAGCGAGCGGGTTTTGCGCTAGCGTGGATTTTTCGGGGGACTGCAAAGTCGAGGTACGTACCTACCTCTCTTTCCTCCGGGTGGTTATCTGAAATGCCCGAATCACGGACCTTCTTAAGCCTGACATTTTTTTTTTCTGGGACCTGCCCCGTCCTTGCTCTCATGTCGAATTGAGCACAACAATGTGAGTGATTTGGAGGGAAAGAGGGAGGGGGAAGAAACAAGAAGAAAAGAGCTTAAGTGTATACACATACCACAATTCAATTATTGGCCATGTCAATTTTGTTATTCCTTACAATTGGCATGTACATCGTCAGTTCTACGGAATACAAGCTTCATACTAGATTCACGTTGACCTTGCCAGCTCGCGTGTCACAAGACGCCCCCCAAACAGGTGGGACTCTCATCAGCCCCAGATGCGTCCAAATCATGGACCTTGAGAGGATAGTAGTACAGTAAAGTTTGATGTCGTTCTGAATTTTTTTTTTTCCCTCTCTCGAGCTAGCTAAAGTGTTGACGGTCTATTTTCCTCCCCATCATGATGCCACCCTTTTGTGTGCTTCTCGGAACTTGAACCCACCGGCTCACTCCGGTCGGGTCGCATCAAAATCAGTACCATCGCTCGCTGCAAGTAATTAACGCCTTAGCCATGCATGCATCGTAACCAAGAAAAAAAAAATAAAGAAAAGGATCCGGTGTCGCACTCCGGGAGCCCAGAAAGCAATGACGATTTTGTAACCAAGAAAAATGCGGCCTGGTACCCAAATGCGGTATTATCGACGGCAGTGTGTGGGGAAAAAAAAAAGACGACCCAGCCTATGTATGCTATGCGCATCGTGATGTAAGAGATCCCCATGGTAATGATGCCGCCCCGTTCTTAGTGTAGGAGATGTTTGCCGCCCATGAAGATAATATATGATATCAAGATGTCGGCGTTGGATCACACATGTGAAATTCATATCGGACTGATAGGGTGTGTGCTGGCCTGTTCGAGCTCACTCGTGGAAGAATGTGCTGCCGCCGCCTTGAAGAGGTGCCGTCGACGGGCCTGCGTCCTCCATGTCGACATCCTCTTGGCTGTCTCGCGGAGGCAGTCCTGGGATGACTGCTGGCTGCGACTGTCTCCAGTCCAAGGCCAGGGCGCTCTTCGGTCGGGTCGGGTCTTCCAAGGCGTCCATGGAAAAGGGCCGCTCGTCGTCTGGCGGGGGTGAGAAAGACCAGACCTACATAATTACCGTGTCAGTCTCAATAAGGTCCCACGCAAATGCTGGGGAATGTAGGTTTCCAACTCACCTCCATGATAGTCCTGTTGTTGCGGAGAGCCATTGCGACACATTTCTCATCTTCAAAGGCGACGCGCCATACGGCTTCACCCTGGGCGATGAGCTCGCGGACCAGGTGGCCAGTCTTGAGGTCCCAGACCTTCACACGTCCATCGCTGCCACCGCTGACGACACGGGTATCGTCAAATTGCAAGCTGGTTACGCTGTTATCGTGAGCAGCCAGTCGGTGAATGGGGACAAATTTCGACAGAGACCAGACTCTGACTGAGCCATCTGAACCACCGGTCACGAGGGTATCGCCTCTCATCTGCAACTGGCCGACTAAAGAGGTGTGACCCTGCAGGACTGCGAGACATTCTCTGTGATATTGGTCAGCCACAGCACTACTTATTTGTGTGGGGGGGGAAAGGGACTCACCCAGTGGAGGCATCCCAGATCCGAACACTGGTGTCCAGGCTGCCAGTTGCTACCCTGGTGCCGTCGAACGCGATAGCATATATCTGGCTGTAGTGACCCTGCAGCGTGTGCAAGCATCTGCCCTCGGAGATGCTCCAGATCTTGGCTGTGGTATCATAACTGCCAGAAACCACGATATCTCCCTTGATCTCCAAGCACCGAACACTAGCTTGATGACCCACAAGGACGTTGCGGCACAGGCCAGTCCGGATGTCCCAGACACGAAGGGTAGTATCCCTCGAGCCCGAGATAGCCGTGTTGGCATCTGACATCTTAAGACAGCGCACAGTACTAGTGTGGCCTCTTAGGGTGTAGGAGCAGACTCTAAGACAGGAGTTAGTGGGATGAGAAGGCAAAGAAGACGAGGCAGAGAAGAGGAGAGGGGGGGCATCCTTACCCAGTGTTTAGCTCCCAGACCCGGACGTCACGATCGCAGCCACCGCTGACTAGGACATCTTCCCAGGGGACCATAGCCCATACACCCATGACGTGGCCTTGCAGCACACGCAGGGCATTGCCCTCAGTGTCAAAGACATGAATCTTGGCGTTGTCCAGCGCCACGATGATGTACTTGGGGGTGAGGTGCAGACTGGTCACGACACCTCCGTCCTGCGTAATGGCTCGTGTTGTGGACTTACCCCCGGTTCGCCAGGCGGCATCGACCAGATATCTCTGCTTGAAGTGGGATTTGTAAGACTTGAGCATCGGGCGAGCCGGCGTGGTCGACCCATCCAGACTTCTAGAGGCAGACATGGCGGCTGCAGAGGGGAAGGCGCCCGGGAAACTGTGGTTTGCGAACTGGCTGTCTGCGGAGAGCAGCGGTTGTGCTCCGGGCCTCGAGGTGTATGCAGGCAGTGCGGATCCTACGTCTGACAACCGGCGGCCGTAATCGTGTTTCACGCAGAGGTTCTTCCAGGTCATGTCGTCGCTGAGGAGATCTCTCCACCTGCGGGAAACTTGGGATGCCCGCGCCAGGACCTTGGGGTCGTCGATGAATGATAGGATCTGCTCTCACGTCAGCAAGGGGGCAATGACACGTCATAGGCACCGACCGAAACGGCCGCATTGGACGGACGAACCCTAAGGCACAACTCATCGGGTAGGCTGGTGAACGGATCTTTCTTCAGCAGAGGGCTGACGAACTGATGGACGAACGAGAGCTGCTGGCTCGTGCATAGGTTCAACAGGTCAGCCAGGATGCGGGTCCGCTGGGGCCCCGAGCAGCTCTGGAAGTGCTGCCGGCACTTGGCCAGGAATATGTCTTCTTCATCCCCGGCATCGCTCCAGTCGGGCTGTGCATTGGACGGCCCAGGAGAGGCTGCCGGAGTCGGTGGAGGCGGGGGAGATCCGGTCAGCGTCTGGTCGAAGTCGGCAGCAGGAGTGCTCATGCTGGGAGTTGGGGGTCCTCTCGGCGGCCGAGGCTGCGGGATCTTGATGGAGTGGTTGCCGCTGTTCATGACCAATTCCTCGCCCGAATACAGGCTCGCTCTCCTGTCAGAAAAGCTGAGCGGCCGATGGCCGTAGGAGTCCATCCTCGAGCTGTCCCTTCAAAACCCGCCAATGGCCAATGTATGGTGACGTGTGAGGTCGAACACGGACTGAGCGGTCGAGGAGCGGTCGGAGAGGGGTTTGGTCGGTCTGGACTCGTCGATGGGGCTCAAAATTGTTTCTGTATCGGGCGCACACTGTCAGTCTGACAATATCTATGCTGGCCTGAGTCTCGACCCAAGTCTCCGGCGCCTGGGTAACCCACAAAGTTCGGGGCACCCAGCAGTTTCGTATGATACACGAGAATCTCCAAGGGGTAGGATGATGACAAAAGCACTGACCGTAACCCAAGAAAAAGAAGAAGAAAAAAAAGCCGTAGCTGTGGGTTCTGGTCCTGCTCGGGCAGCAGTATTACTGCGTAGCTCTCTCCAAAAAAAAAAAAAGAAGAAAAAAAAAGGACAAGGACGCGTCGACAATGATCCTGCCGTGGCCGTTCGAAGAGGCGTCGTTCAAGAGGGCTGAAGACGGTGGTCTGTAACGTTGATACTTGTTCGGCGCCCGGATCCTGGGGGAAACGACAGTTCGGACGCTTTGGACGGAGGTGTAAAAAGGCGTCCGGATGACAGTGTAAGGTGTTTCTTTAAACCGTGGGCTCGTGTGTAGGTGCGTGCTCCAGCTTGAGATCGTGATAAAGCAGAATCGGAGAAAACAATTCGTACATCAGACACAACAGAAAGACCAATGTTAATCCTCGGTTAAGGGGGGAGGCAGGGAGGAGGCGGGAGAGAGATTAGATGACGGCAGGGCGCGGGCGCTGTCGAGTGAGTGGGTGCGATGGGTGGTTGGAGGAATAAACAAGACGAATCAAACATCAAAGAAAGAGAAGGGAGAAGGGGAAAAGAAAAAAACAAAACCGCCCAGACGACAAGAAATGAGAAGGTTGGAATAAGTGAGGACAGTCGGCCTCTCCGCCCACTCGGTATGTTGGGTGAGTATGTGCCGTTCGGGACGAAGGTGAGGAGGAGGCGTGTGTTGGGGGGTGTATGAGGTGAGGAGAATGGAGAATGGAGAATGAAAGGATGTCAGATTAAACCGAGAGAGTCTGCTGGAAATGGATGGACTGGGCCCAGATGGACTTGCGGCAGCTGGGGCAAGGGCAGGATTCATTCATGCAGGTGGTGTGTCTTGTCTGGTCCAGGGCCTGCAGGTGTGGAGGTGGCCCTTCTCTCCCTCCCTATCTTCTGTTCCCGGAAAGAGTCAAGCTGCCGCAACCACCTTGCTCCTACTTTTGATCAAGCGATGGTTGGATGGTTGCAGAGAGATGAATACAGCCTGGGAGAAATAATAATAACAATTATAATAATAATGATGGGAGGGATTTCTGTCTAACACGAGGAGATGCTTTCACCATAGATGCATTTCAGCAATAACTACTATGGTAGCTACTTCATCAGCATCACAGGTGTCCCCTACTGTAGGCTAGGACCTTGCTATGCTTTCGTATTGTGCCTGCCCAATGCCTGGCAGTCAGCAGGGCATGACAGACCCTGACAGGGAGGGCGTGATTAGAAACCAGGAATGCCAGCCTTCAGATTTTACAGGGGGTCTGCCTGACAAGACAAGAAAGACAAGAAGGGGAAAAAAAGAGGAGGGAAAAGAAGAAGATGATGAATCAAAAGAAAAGAAACTGAAGGGCAAAAAGAAACCCCTCCAAAACCAAAATACCAAACCCCCTTCTCCTGGGGGTGTTTCTGGCGATCTATGCATTTTACATGCATTCACGCGTCATGACTAAAACAGGGGCCCTCCTGAGCCCTCCTCTCTTGATTCCTGTTTCTCGTCATTGCCCAGTGCCCATCTACAGTAATAATGTTCTCATCAGACCTATGAGCAGAAAAGGTTTCCCCCCGTCCCCTCACATGCAGATGTACCACAGTGTCTGCTCTACAGTAGGTGGCAAACTGACATTACAGTAAGAGAGAGAGAGAGAAGAGAGAGAGAGAGAGAGAGAGAGAGAGAGAGAGAGAGAGAGAGAGCTGAGTCGTGCTTGGGCCAACTCATCATTTCAACAATACTACAACACTTGCTTGTCAGCAGACCACTGGTGCCACGCACACTCAGGAACCTGGTCCAGGGTCTGGTTTGTAAGAACGAAGGCGTCACTCAATTTCACTACCACATACACAAAACCTAAGATTTTTATTTCACACCCACTCCAATGTGTGTACCCACAACCCTGTCCCTCTTCTCCCTTTTCCAACCCCCTTAAAATTCGCAGCCACACCAGGCTTGTCTGCGGAGGGGGAAACCGAGTTCTCGATACGATTCGGTGCGGGCGCTTGGACACCAAAGTTCAAAACTCACCCGAATCTTGGATGAAAGACGCCTTCAGCAACTTTGAGAGCTGCTGATTCGAGCCCTGGTTCCACCGCCTACGTTGAAACGTCTTGCTACCAGTCCACTGGCTAGGATGGGGCCATCCAGACCGCCATGCTCATAATGTGTTGTGCTGTGCTGGTCAACAAATAGACCGGCAGGCAGGTCTTTTCAAATAAAATCCCCAGCCACACACACACACACAAATCATCTGGGTCTGGACTGCTCAGACCCCACGTACATCTCGTAGAAATGCCTATCTGAAACACCGATCCAAAGGATTTAAACACCTTTCTGCCGAGCACCCGAATATTTTTAGACCCATTGAAACTACGCGGGAGGAAGCGCTGCGCTGCAGGACTTCGCTGAACGCATCAGCTTCAGCCTCGACGACCGTCTGGTCCTAGGTATTTCCACCGTGCAGGATCGGCCGTGACACGGCTCCCAGCTTCAACTTTTCTCCTTCTTTTGCTTCCCCCTCATCCTATCGAAAAGACAAGGCGAGAGGCGCAAACCATTTCCAATCAACCTAAAACACTAAAGAGCAGGCTCCGGATGTCATGCATGCCCTCACAACTGACCCAATGTGGCGTTCCCTCCCTCACGTCAGCGTCAGCACTAGGTTTAGCAGCCGAAGACGAGTTTCTCACCATTTTTTCTTTCTTTTCATTCTCTCCCTCTCTCCCTTTAACCGTGATTGTTCGGCGCCACGCCAGACGATGCCGTGTTTGCCATGGGAGCCCTTTTGTTCCCGCTGCCTCTGACTGTACTGTGCTGGTCTTGTGTTCTCCGACTTGAGACATGTAAGACTGCAGCCGCTCACACTTTTGCGGCACATTCTTGGGGATGGCGCACAGGATGATTGTCGTCGACACGACACAGTTAGCTAGGCTTTGCGTGAGGCGGGACTTGGCATGCTGCTGCTATTGTTGTCGTTGCTGTCGTTGCTGCTACTGCTGACTGTGTCAAGCCCTTGAGGGGAGAGGTCAAGACATGGCGACGAACAAGCTCCGGTAGTCGCAGACTTGCAGACAACGCCGTTGCTCCTTTCGCGCGAGAAAACGGTCTTCCTATAGGGAAGAAGAAGAAAATAAACTACGGCGGAGCAAGGGAGCCGGCGGCGCCATGTAGACCGCAGCTAAGGATCAGTAATCTGTCCCAACCGTTGTTATCCTATCGTATGTATTGTAGTTGTGCAGCGCTTGAGAAACCCCCGCCCCCCAAAAAACCACCAAAAACCGAGACGCCACTTCGAACACTGCGCAATTCAAACAGTCATGTAAGAGACACGCAGGCTGATAACGTAGTCGTTGCCCATGTTGGAGATCCTGAACGCCGTTGATGCCTAGACCACAACATTTTCGACAATCGACAGCCATGCCATGACCTAGACAGAAGAAGCCAAATACTCCTACTCATACAGAAACCAACCCCTTCAATGATGATGCCCAAATTGTGTAAGAAGCGGCAGTAGCATGCCAGCTACTGTGGCCACCGTGTCCCTCATCTGCGGTCGCCCGGGTTTCCTCTGCGGGCTGTCTGCGTACCCATTGATGGATGAATGGTGATCGTGAGGTTGTGCAGATGGCTCCTCCTGCATAGCGTGCATGGCGACATATCTACACCGCCTTGGTTAGCCTCTTTATTGAACCGGTAGTTCTCGTGGGGACAACTTACAAGAAAGTGCCGCCGGAGAACAAGAGGAGCATGCCCGTCCACCACTGCCCCGTGGGGCCGTCCATGTTCCCACCACCAAGAATCGACACGAGGATGAACGAGCCGAGAGCCCCAACAGGTGCTGCCAGGCTGAACGCCATCAGATGTCCCCGAGCAGCCCTTTTTGACAGCCCCTGCCTGAGCAGCAACGATGTCAACCCAAACGCCGCAGGCGCCTTGTGGACCATGATCGCAACAAAGATGATAATTCCCAGCTTCATGTCGCTCGTCGTTGCTGATGCGCCCATGGCTATTCCGTCCGCCGCGGCGTGGATCACCAGACCCACGGTGGTCGCGAGGCTCTTGGACTGTCTCGGCGACGGCGACAGGGAGCCCAGGAAGCCGTCATGCTCGTCTTCGGTCTCGCCATTAACGCTCGATGAGCCGAGGTTGTCCAGACTGATATGCCGGGTTGCCGGGGTCCTGCTCAAGCCGTCGGTGGCGTGTTGCGGGAGCCTGTCGATCAGAAACATGAGGACAAAGCCCAGCATCAAGGAGAATCCGATGTAGAAAGTTGGGAAGTCATTGTCCTCGTGCTGTGCTGCATCTCCCTTTGGTGGCTCGGCCGGCGCTTCCCCTTCTACTACCGGCTCATCGTCCCTTTTCCCCAGAGCTTCGCGTATGATTGTGTCATGGTCGATCGGCGATCTCTCCGCGACTTCGATCGCATATAGGCCTCGAGGTAATATGGGCTGCGACACTGGGCGCGCTGCGACAATGGATCTTAAGCCGCGTGGTTCGTGTGCTCCAGCCCCAGACGACGCAACAGCCTCAACCCCCTCTGGTACAATGACAATCAATGATGTGCCGACGAGTATCCCAACTCCTATGCTCGATATTAAGCGTAATTGCGATTGGCTGAGGGTCATCGATAGAGGTAAGGCACCGGCGAGGAACGAGGCGAGGGCCATCACCAACTGGACATGTGCAAATTAGCTGGTGCGATCCGTGCTCAGATCAGGGAGGCTGCAAGCTCACGCTCAGGATGAGGAGAAGGAAAAGCCCGCCCATCTTGAATCCAATGCTATCCAGATATTGCGCGCATGGGTGAGAGACACGACTGCACAGATCTTGAGACGGAGAGGCGAGCCTGAAAGACTGCTGTGGCTGGTCGGGATGGCGATGTCGAGGAACCTCCAAGGTTTCCTGCTCCCTTCTGGAACAATTGTGCCGCCTTCGCTTTTTCTGTTGGATAGGGTCAAGCCCCTTTTGTCTTAATAGAGCGCACAAGAACTTTAGGCCGCATCAAGCGTCGCTGGTCATGCAGAGAGTCGCCCAAGAGATCAAATGTCTGTGGAGGCGGCCAGTTGTAGTGCAACAGACGCAACTGGCTGTGATACTGTGGTAAACTGCAAGCTCCCCCTGTCTCACGCAGATCACCGCGGACCCCTGCATTTCCCTCCCGCACCCGCAGCAGGGCCGCGCAGCCCATTGACTCTCTCTACTATACACGCTACAGTACGGATTACACATATTAAGTACGGACGTACTTACTTTACTTAAGTAGTACTACGTCCGCCGTACACTGCAGGCGGCCCCACGACGCAACTAATTTAGCTCTGCTTCGCGCGTCTCTTCGCACCGCGATCTTACTTTCGCGTTCACACTCCAACCTCAACCCTTGCATTTTCATCTTTCCAGTCTTCACACGTCTCGAAATTTCCCAGGTGTTACGTACGAAGGGATCGACTCTTGACCTCAAAGCAAAAGCACCAAGAGTGCATCCATCAGATCACTACAGTCATCATGGCAGAGGAGGCTCTGGACGAGTGGACCGTAAAGGCAAGCAATATCTTGAACATCAGCCTGGTCACCAAGGCAGAGCAAGGCCCTCCCAAGGCCATCGCAAGTTTTCGACCAACATGGACCTACCCCATCGTCAACAACGACGACGAGACCATCTATGGCTACAAGGGTCTGAAGATCAGTCTTCGCTTCAATGCATCTGACATGCGCCCGCACATCTCCTACTCCTCAACAAAGAGAGTACCTGCTACCGTTGCGATCGCTGAGACTCCAGAGATTCGAGACCTTTTGAGCCCTTCCTACCTCCAGGCAAGCTTCTCCATCCCACCGCCCCTTCTCCCCCAGAGCTTTCCTCTTGTGCCTTGTTCATTCTAACCCCCGTGCAGTTGCCTTTGGAAAGGCGGCCGACTTTGAGCTCGCTGTTCAGAAGAGTTCCGATGAGTGGCACCCGCCCGGAGAGCTGATCGAGACATTCCAAGGCGACGCGGAAGATCAGTATGAAGTCTGGAAGGGCAGTCTGGCCGACCCTCTCGTCTTGGCCCTCGTCAAGAGGATTCAGATTCTGGTGCCTCTCTTCATAGAGGCAGGAACGCCGATACGGACGGAGTCTACAGAAGATGCCGAGGCGGACTTTCTAGATCGATGGACGGTGTTCTTCCTCTATCATAAGCAGCCATGGGCAAATGAGCCTGGCAAGTTCACCTACGTCTTTGCTGGATACTCAACCGTCTATCGATTCTTCATCTTCCGGCCCCAGGCGCCTGACGGCGGGGCCACCGCCGGCGATCTTGAGCTCCCGACATCGACAACGCCCTTCTCAGACTTCCCGTGCCGATCCAGAATATCACAGTTCATCATCTTGCCGCCTTTCCAACACAAAGGCAATGGTCAGCGACTGTACAGGCCGATTTTCAAGACGCTTCTGGACGACCCAAACACCTTTGAGATCACGGTGGAGGATCCAAGCGAGGCATTCGACACCCTGAGAGACATGGCAGACCTAGCTTTTCTCCGGGAAAAGCCCGACTTCAACGATATCCGAGTCAACACAAGCGTGACACTCTCCAGGAACGGCTTCGTGCCGAACAACATTGTCGACAAGAAGGCTTTGGAGACGGTGCGCACCAAGTACAAGATCGCCTCGCGACAGTTCTCCCGCCTGGTCGAGATGCATCTCATGTCAAAACTCCCAGACTCTGTGCTCACGAAGCTGGAGGACGCGGTACAGGGCAGGGTCAAGAAGGCGGCTACAAAGGCAGAGGAGCACGAGTACAGGCTATGGAAGCTAGTCACCAAGTCGAGGATCGCAGCTCAGAACAAGGAGCAGCTAAGTGCGCTCGACCCCGACGAGCGGGTCACGAAGCTGAATGAGACACTAAACAGCGTGGAGCTCGAGTACGCCCTGAACCTGTCCATGTTTGAGCAGCGCAAGGATGCGCACTCTAAGAGCGATGGCAAGAAGAGGAAGGTGAAGGTGGAGGAGGACGACGAGGCTGAGCCGTCCAGCAGCAAGAAGCCAAAAGTCTAGGGGGCCACTGCCTCTCGAACTTCCTAGGAGGCGCGTTTGAGTTGTACGATATCATGTCAGCATTCCAGATATGCATACAAAACCACAGGCATATTTGCAGGACGCTTGATTCACGACAACTGAACAGGATCTCAGGTTCAACAGGAAATGGAAAAGTACTTCGAGATTTGGGAGAAACGAGGATCCACGGTTCAGTCGATAGGAGGCGTCTGCAATATCCAATGAGATTAATGATTCCGAAACTCTGCGAGGGAGGCCCTCTATGCGTGCATGATAATTTCTGCGGATGCGGAGTTCATTCAGCATTGAAGACGAAGACCTAGACTTCGACATGTGAGCACTGAACACTGCGCCAAGGAATACTGATGACCAGTTTGGTTGCCGCGGGTCCAGCACGGACGTATAGTAGTGCTGTAACTGCTACACCGCCTAACTAAACAAGGCTAGCACCTGAATTCCAGGCCTGCAGCGACGGACGACCTGCAAGCCCACCTCTCCTTCTACTATAGTATGCAGTTCCTGGTCTCGCTTCCCCGAAATGCTAAACAAGAAAAGAAACCACCAACAACAACACTGAATATCAAACTCGCATCTTCACCGCTCCCGATTTACTTGAGACGTGTGGGACCATCTTAATGATAAAATGGCCGACCCTTTCGAGGTGCGAATGCGGTTTTCGTCGCAGCTGCAGCACCTCAATGCGTCCGTGACATCTGCCCAAAAGGCAGCCCAGTACGCACTCAAGCACAGAGATATGGACGAGGACTTGCATTCATGCATATTGGAACAACTCGAGCGGGTAAGTCATGGTGTCAAACTCTGCTTTACGGAGGAAGAACAGTATCGGGCTAATTTTTCAATTCCAGAATAACATGAATACTCGCGCCAATATCATGTATTTCATTGAGCACTTCCTCGAGATGGCACAAAAGGACGGACACGTCGACTACGTGCGCATGCTACAGCGCGATATCATCAGGGTCGTTGACGCCGTCGCTCCGGATGATGGCTCTGGTGCTGCGAATGTAAAGGTCGTCAGGAGGGTCTGTCCACCTTGCACCATGCTTCCCCCCTCTCTCTCTCTCTCTCTCTCTCTCTCTCTCTCTAACCATTGAGCAGGTTCTCCAAGGCCTCCAGTCCAAGAGTTTTCTCGCGGCCCAAACCGTCGACGAGATCAACGACGTGCTAAAGGAGCGCGAGACAGCCAACATGGATGCCGTCATGTCCTCGCCTGTTAACAGCACGAACCCGGGGCTAGGTGACATGCCAGCGTCGCGCACCATACCCAGGCCGGGCGGCGCGGTGCCGCCGCCGCGCCTCGACAAGAAACAGATCGAGCAGCGCATTGAAGAGGACCGTGAGCGGCATAAGAGGCTGCGGGAGAGCATATGGGCTGTCCCCAACGAGCCGGCAGACGCCGAGATGTGGAAGATGTGGGAGGAGACGAGCGACTTGGGCGATGACGACTTCTTGCTGGCGAAGGAGGAGGAGGAGGAGCGGCAGCGATGCGTCGTGGACAGCTGTGTGCATCGCCAGGACGAGGAGACGAGGAGGCGGAGAGCACACACGCCCAATGGCAATCATGCACAATGACCTCAGCATGTATCGACAACTATGAACGCCGCCGGTGCTGCACAATTACGATACTAGACATGTGCCGAGCCGTCTTGGAGACGGTGAGGACGGAAGCTCGACCGCCCGATCTTCGAGGTGAGTACTTACATATGCAAGTCCGCAGACGCCAATGAGCTCCTCACTTTACTGACGTGTGTCTAGAGCGACTCAACCATCGAGTGATTTGGGGCGGATGCCCAATGTTTGTGAAGGCCGCCTCGGTCACCCGACGGCCATTTTGTGGGAAGCCAAGGCAGAAATTTGATATAGCTCATAATGCGCAGTCTTGTGAACAGAATGATATCCAAAAAAAAAAAAAAAAAGATCCGCTGCGAGGTTGTGTCGGAAGCTGGTGGCATTGCCGTCCGTCTACTTCTGTATACTATTACACGTGCCTTTGTACATGCAAATGCCTGGGATGCGGTCTCTCTGTGGCCCCAGAGCCCATGATGATATTCTGTCCGGTCCTGCACCAACCCCTTCCGCACGCCATCCATGTCTACTCCATCTGGACAACAGCGCCGAGCTCCTTCAGGGTCGCCACGATCTTCTCAGCCTCGTCTTTTGGTACCGAATCCTTCATCATCTTGGGCGCGCTCTCCACAAACTTCTTGGAGTCTACCAGACTCAGACCCAGCAAGCTCTTGATCTCCTTGATGACCTTGGGCTTCGCGGTCGCCTCGAACGACATCAGCTTCACGCTGAACAGCGTCTTCTCCTGCGCCGCAGCAGGTGCGTCCTCCTCGGCCTCTGCCGCGGCCGCTGGTGCTGCCGCCGGGGCCGCAGCGGCAGCAAATCCGCCGATGGGCATGTCTGGGATGTTCAGTCGGGACTGTCGAGATGCCCAGTTAGCTTCTCTTCCTCCGCCCGCACCTCGGGATATGCACTTGTTATTCCCCCACTCACCTTGAGGCTTGACACCAGGTCTGCAGTCTCCAGCAGTGTCAATTGGCTGATCTGATCCACAATACCGGCAATCTTGGGGTTTGTAGGTGCGGCCGCAGCCTCGGTCGACTGGTACCGCCTTGCTATCCTCTGCTGGGCGAGCGCACCCGTGGTTCGGAGGGAGGTTGCGGATCGGATCTGGCGGGCGCAGCATTGCGCCGCATATCTGGAGGAGAGCGACATTATTGTAGATGTCTTCCTCGGAAGGGGGTCTCGTCGAAGGGTATCGAAGGTGCGCGCGTGTGTGTGTCGCGTTGAGGGCCGTCACCAGAGCTGGTCTCTCGCGCGGTCGTTGACGGGCTCCAGAACTTTTCCAAGCTCGTCGAGGTAGTCCCTGGCCAATGGCTCTGCCGCCCCGGTCGCCTGGTAAATCCGCTTTCCGTTTTAGAGTCTGCTGCAGGGACAGGGATGACAGCTTAGACCCCTGCCCGCTGCGACTCTGGGACGGCAGAAAAAAAGTCGCTGAGCAGAAAGAACTGCGAACCTTCTAGGGAAATTCATCAACCAATCCCGGAACAAAATTCACGATATCTCGCCGACCATGGCGAAATTCGATGTGAGCTCGCAGAGGGCGTCTCTGCTGGGCGATGCGACTACGGTGGCATGTTTACCACCTGAGTTGCTCCACATCATCCGCGACCAGAACCCGACGAGTTTTCTGGACGCCGTATCACAGGCGGCGCTCCTGCCTCAACTTACAGGCCGCATCTACACACATTTCGAGCCAGTCTTCACAGACATCTGCGCTCGCTGGATCCTCAACACACAACAACATGGCAGCTGCAATGAAAGCATCCTGGCAGCATTTGCTAGGATCCTCCCGTTTGCACCGCAGCTCTCGACTTTTCTTGATGGTTATCTCAGAGCCCTGGCCGTGGAGCCCTCATCATCTTTAGAGGCGCACGTCGCCCCGCGCATCAACCTTGTGGATGCCTCGCAGATTTTGGGTGGCGATGCTCTCGTCCAGAGACTGCTGGCAGTGTGGCGGCTTCTCAACTTCGATAGGAAGACATATGCAACTTTGGTATCTCCTTCTCAGGTGCAACATCTCTTTTCGTACCGATCCGGTCCTGTCAGATACCTAGCAATACGAATCTTCTGTCTCCTTCTGAGTGCGTCCGACTTCAAGCTGGAGTCTCTGGTGCAGCACCACATTCCAGGAGATGAGCCCCTGACCGGAGAGTTCGACGGCAAGCTCATAGACTATGCCTTTTTGTCCCTGTTCGAGCACACGCGTGCGGAGGAGATACATCAGCAAATTCTTGCAGCCCAGCAACAAACGCCCACGACGACGCCTTCCATTCAAATACCGCCACAGAATCTCACCACCCTCGTCCTCAACTATGGAAACACCCTCCTGCCACGGCCCCATGGTGCACCTGGAACTCCCTCGTCCCTCGTTGCCACCCCTACGACTCTTCGCAACTTGGAGCAACTGGCAAAGCTCCTGCAGCAGCCGGGGCCCGTCCTTCTCCACGGACTGTCCGGCGCCGGCAAGACAGCATTGGTCCTCGAGCTGGCGCGAGAACTCCGCATGGACTCCAGCCTTGTCACTCTTCATCTCAACGAGCAGACCGATGCCAAGATGCTCATTGGTCTCTACACCACCGGCACGAAGCCAGGCTCTTTCGAGTGGCGGCCAGGCATCCTGACGACAGCCGTCAGAGAGGGGCGGTGGGTGCTGATTGAGGATCTCGATCGCGCACCTACCGAGGTCATGAGCACTCTTCTGCCCCTGATTGAGCGAGGAGAGCTGCTGATACCGAACCGCGGCGAGAGAATACAAGCACCGAGCAGCTTCCGCATCCTGGCAGCTGTGAGGACCTCGCGGGGCATGAATGGCCAGGAGAACATCCCCTCCCTGCTCGGGCTGCGGTTCTGGCAATTGTTGCCGGTGCAAAGCATGCCTCAGGATGAGCTCCAGGCAGTAATCCGTGACAAGTATCCTCTGCTGCACAAATTTGTTTCAGATCCAATACTCAAGGTCTTTGAGCGAGTCTGCCTCCTCCTGAGCGGCCCAGCGCTGGTGTCTGGCACGTCGTCGGCATCAGAACGGCCCATCAGCTCAAGAGATCTCTTCAAGTGGTGCCGGCGCCTCGAGAGGATCATCGCCGCGACGGGCGCACGGACGGGAAGCGAGCCCCTGACCGAGACGACATACGACGGGATGTTCATGGAGGCCATCGACTGTTTCGCAAGCGGCATCAAGGATCCCCGGGTGCGGGACAAACTCATCCTTCACATCGGCGAGATGATGGGAAGGTCGAGCCAGCGCGTGGAGCACCATCTCACCATGCACATCCCTAAACTCGAGGAGGGCGAGGCGCATTTGACGGTCGGGCGCTCGAGGTTGCACAAGACGAAACGGCTGAACCGCGTGGCAAAGTCGAGGCGACCCTTTGCGCCGACGACACATGCGAGGAGACTGTTGGAGCAAATCGCCGTGGCAGTCGACCTCAAGGAGCCAGTCTTGCTCGTAGGAGAGACTGGTATCGGAAAGACCACTGTGGTGCAGCAGCTTTCAGAGAGCCTAGGCCATAAATTGATCGCTGTGAATTTGTCTCAGCAGAGTGAGGTCGGAGATCTCCTCGGAGGCTTCAAGCCCATCAATGTGCGCAATCTTGCCGTACCGTTGAAGGAGGATTTTGAAGATCTATTTGCGTCGACCGGCATATCGCAGCAGAAGAACCAGAAATACCTCGACAGTATCGGCAAGAATATTGCGAAGGGCAGGTGGGCAAATGTTGCAAAGCTCTGGAAACAAGCCCCGCAGATCTTTGATGATATTCTCAAAAAGAAGGTTATCGAAGAGCAGAATCGCGAGCAGGCGAGAGAGAACGGCCAACCGGCAAAGAGACGAAAGACGGAGTCGTCATTACAGTCTCTGTTGGAGCTCAGACCGCGGTGGGAGAAGTTCTCCAGGAACCTGGAGCAGTTCGAGATTCAACTCTCAGGGGGCTCTGGAGGCTTTGCTTTCGCCTTCGTCGAGGGCAACATTGTCAAGGCTGTCAGGAATGGTGACTGGGTACTCTTGGATGAGATCAATTTGGCTTCCCCAGACACATTGGAGAGCATCGCAGACTTGCTTCAGTCGGGACCAGATGCTGTACCCTCGATCCTGCTGTCGGAAACAGGCGAGATCGAGAGGATACAAGCCCATCCCAATTTCAGAGTCTTTGGAGCCATGAACCCAGCAACAGACGTCGGCAAGAGGGATTTGCCACTCGGCCTCCGGTCGAGGTTCACAGAGCTCTACGTGGCAAGCCCGGACAAGGACCTCAAGGATCTCGTCGTCATCATCAAATCGTACTTGAGCGGACAAAATTCCCACGTCGACCAGGCGGCTGACAAAGTCGCCCACCTATACCTGCGCATCAAGGAGCTTGCGGAGGCGAAAGCACTCGTCGATGGAGCGAATGAGGTGCCTCACTTCAGTCTACGTACCTTGACACGGGTGCTCACCTATGTCAATGACGTTGCACCGTTCTACGGCCTCGAGAGGTCGCTCTACGAGGGATTCTGCATGGGGTTCTTGACGCTTTTGAGTCGAGACTCGGAGAGGTTGGTGATGCCACTGATCACAGAGCACTTGCTCGGCAAGGACCCCAGTCGTCTTCTCTCAAAGCCGCCCAAGTACCCAAACGACGGGCACGAGTATGTCAAGTTCACAGACAAGGATGACAATCGAGTCTACTGGCTGCTGAAAGGAGCACAGCCTCCGAAAGAACGTACCGACTACATCAGGACGCCTTACGTGGAGCGGAACCTGCTGAATCTGGTCCGAGCTACGTCAACAAGGCGATTCCCCATCCTCATCCAGGGACCGACCTCAGCCGGAAAGACAAGCATGATCGAATATCTCGCCGAGTACAGCGGCAACAAGTTTGTGCGTATCAACAACCACGAGCACACGGACCTACAAGAATATCTGGGCACATACATCTCTGGTTCTGATGGCAAGCTCAAGTTCCAAGAGGGCCTCCTCGTCCAAGCGATGCGCCAGGGTCACTGGATTGTCCTTGACGAGCTCAACTTGGCACCGACCGATATTCTTGAGGCGCTCAACCGTCTGTTGGATGACAACAGAGAACTTCTCATCCCAGAGACGCAAGAGATCGTGCGACCGCATGAAAATTTCATGCTCTTCGCAACTCAAAACCCTCCAGGTCTGTACGGAGGGCGCAAGGTCCTCTCGAGAGCGTTTAGGAATCGTTTCCTGGAGCTGCACTACGACGACATTCCCGAAGACGAGCTGGAGTACATCCTGCAAAAGCGAAGTATCAACACGGCGCCGTCTGACTGCAGACGGATCGTGTCTGTGTACAAGGAACTGTCACGCCTGAGACAGACCAGCAGGGTCTTCGAGCAAAAAGACAGCTTTGCGACTCTGAGAGACCTGTTCAGATGGGCACTCCGCGATGCGGAAAACCGCGGAGACATCGCAAACAATGGCTTCATGCTTCTTGCCGAGCGCGTGAGGAATGACGAAGAGCGAGTCGCGGTCAAGGAGGTCATCGAGACGGTCTTCAAGGTGAAGATCGATCCAGATCAGCTCTTTGGTGAAACGTTCACTCGGGCTTTCAGACAATCCAGTCTGCTAAAGAACAACAACCAAGGCGTTGTGTGGACAAATGCTATGAAGCGGTTGTATGTTCTTGTATCACAGGCCCTGAAGAATGATGAGCCTGTGCTACTTGTTGGTGAGACTGGTTGTGGCAAGACGACGATCTGCCAGCTGCTCGCCGAGGCCGTTGGCAAGCAACTGCACATCGTCAACGCACACCAGAACACGGAGACTGGTGACCTCATCGGGTCGCAAAGACCAGTGCGGAATCGCGGGGCGATCATCGAAGCCCTCAAGCACGGCCTCGGAGAAGCCCTTGAACGAGCTGGTCAACCCATGGAAGGCAGCATTGATGACTTGGTGGCACGTTATCGCAGTCTCTCTGCAGACGACTCGACTCGGATCCCAGAGGCTCTCAAACAGTCTATCCACGCCAACGAGGTCAGATGCAAAGCTCTGTTCGAATGGTCTGACGGTAGCCTCGTCCAGGCGATGAAGAATGCTCATTTCTTCCTCCTCGACGAAATATCCCTCGCCGATGATTCGGTCCTCGAGAGACTCAATTCCGTGCTTGAACCAGGACGGACACTGCTTCTGGCCGAGAAAGGCACCGATGACTCGCACGTTCAGGCCGCTGATGGGTTCCAGTTCTTCGCCACCATGAATCCCGGTGGTGACTTTGGAAAGAAGGAGCTGTCGCCTGCGCTGCGCAACAGATTTACAGAGATTTGGGTGCCGCCTCTGTCCAACAGGCAGGACATCCTAGACATTGTCGCAGACAAGCTGAAGCCCCAGTTCAAACCCTTTGCGCACATCATTGTCGACTTCTCGTACTGGTTCGGCAAGGCATGCCGCTCCTCAACGGCCACTGCATTCTCCATCCGCGACATTCTTGTCTGGGTCAATTTCGTCAACTGCGCTGAACACCTGCAGCCTGCTTTGGCGTTGATGCACGGTGCCGCTACGGTGTTCATTGATACGCTTGGCGCCAATCCCTCAGCTCTGCTTGCGTTGGATCCAAAGACTATGGACGAGCAGAGGCAGAGGTGTCTGCAAAAGCTGAACATGCTCATTGGCAACGAGATCGACCTGTTGACCCCCTACATGCGTGAGCCTCAGCTCATAATCGGCAATGATCTTGTGCAGATCGGTGGTTTTTCTGTTACTCGATTGTCTGGTGGGCAAGACGATGCGGACTTTGCGCTTGACGCGCCGACTACCAAGATGAACATGATGCGGGTCATTCGGGCCCTCGCTGTTCACAAGCCGATCCTGCTCGAAGGAAACCCTGGTGTGGGCAAAACAACGCTCGTCAGTGCCCTAGCAAAAGCCTGCGGTCGACGTCTGACCAGGATCAATCTGTCTGATCAGACTGATCTCATGGACCTCTTCGGGACCGACGTGCCGGTTGAAGGCGCAGAAGCAGGAAAATTTGCGTGGAGAGACGCACCTTTCCTGCAAGCTATGCAGAAAGGCGAGTGGGTTCTGCTGGACGAGATGAACCTTGCCTCACAATCAGTCCTGGAGGGCCTGAACGCCTGTCTTGACCACCGCGGAGAGGTCTACATTTCTGAACTGGATCAGGTCTTCAAGTGCCATCCAGACTTCAAGTTGTTTGCGGCACAGAACCCGCACTCTCAGGGCGGTGGTCGCAAGGGTCTGCCAAGCTCCTTCGTCAACAGATTCATCGTGGTCTATGCCGATGTCTTTACCGAGAAGGATCTGATGCTGATCGCTGGCAAGCGGTACACGAATGTGCCAGCTGAGACGATCCAGAAGATGATCAGGTTCGTGTCGAGCTTGGACTACGAGACGTCGATTCGCAAGTCATTCGGCTCTCATGGGTCTCCTTGGGAGTTCAATCTCCGAGACTCCCTCCGGTGGTTGGAACTGCTCGCCTCAAAGGACCCATTGTTGGCGTCTGCCGAGGCCTCGGATTTCCTGGACATCATTGTCGCTCAAAGATTCCGTTCTGAAGTCGACAGACACCACATCACGCGACTGTTCGCAGAGACTTTCGGATCCCCGCCGCAACCACACAGTCTCTATCACAGCCTCAGTCCCTCTGTCTGTCAAGTCGGACTAGCCATGCTCGAGCGTAACACTCTGTTGCAGCCGAATCGATTCCCAACGATCGACGCCGTACCTCGTCTTGCGGAGATTGAGTCTATCCTGATCTGTATCAAGCAAGACCTTCCCTGCATTCTCGTTGGGCCTTCAGGCAGTGGCAAGTCGTCTCTGCTCAGCCATATCGCTGCTTCCGTTGGCAGTGAGCTGGTCACGTTTCCTCTCAATGCAGACGTCGATGCGATGGACCTCGTCGGTGGGTTCGAGCAAGCCGATCCGTTGAGGGAGCTCCGAAGCGGTCTAGATGATCTACGTGAGGTGCTTCTACAATTCACTCTGTCACAGCTCCCGCAGGCGTCTTCCGAGACTGCTCTCAGCCTCCTGAGCCTCCTCATCAATCACCAGACCGAGAACGACTTGGCCAAGATCATTGCAACCATGCAGGAATTCGCCTCTGAAGTGCCTGCGGAGTCTACCTTGGGCCAACGCCTATCCCGTGCCTTCGACCTTCTCCACGCACCAAGGGTCCTGGAGAACCCGCGCTTCGAGTGGCTGGATGGTGTCATTGTGCGAGCTATGGAGACGGGCAAGTGGCTCGTCCTCGACAACGCCAATCTCTGCAGCGCATCAGTCCTAGACAGACTGAACTCTCTCCTCGAACGTCCCAATGGCTTTCTCAGCATCAACGAGCACAGTGGCCCGGATGGTGAGCCACGGGTCATTAGGCCCCATCCCAACTTTCGTATCTTTCTCACAATGGATCCGCGATACGGCGAGTTATCTCGGGCTATGCGCAATCGTTCTGTGGAGGTTTATCTGGATATCGTCCAGTCGAATTCTCCAGGCCATCTGTCGAGGATCACCGATATCGAGGCCACCTTGGACAGATATGGTGTTGCAACGCGTCTGGCTCGACGATCATCAGCAAACGGGTTAGTTGATGTTGCTGCGTTGGCCCTTAATAACCTCAGCCTTGGAGATTCCGCGCTGCTGCCGAGATTCGAAAAGGCACTCAATGGCCTGCTGTCATCGTACGACGAGAACGCCATTCACATTGACCGGAATGTTGCAGCTGCCTCATCATATATCAGCTCACAAAAGGCTGCAACAATCAGGCAGGCCGTCCTTCACTTGTACTCGAAGGTCTCCAGAGAGATGTCCGGCAGCGAGGCGTTGTCTGCTCTTCAGCCACTGCACACTCTTCATTCTCCTCTTCTGGTAAAGATCATGGGCGAGCTGCAGCCGGGTGCTGCGGAGTGGCTGGGTACCTGCTACGAATTGTTCCTTGAGATACAATCTACTCAGCAGGTTATGCATTCACAGATCCGCGCGGCCGACAGGACCAAGCCGTCCTCATTGAACCGGCTTCAACGATCCCTTGTGTCTGGTAACGTTGCTTCTGTGTCCAAAGACTCCACAGTCAACGTGGCAGGTTTCTTGAACTGCATCATCCAGCTGGTGGAGAGCTACATCGAGGTGACTCTCAAATCTTCAGAGTTCAACACAAGTGCAAGGCCGGTCATGCGTGCGCTTCTGCACTACTGGTGGAGGACGGCCGCCTTCGTGACTAGTTCTTCTTTTGAAGAAGCTAGATTTCAAGCTCACCTCAAGCAGGGCGTGGACCTTTTCCAGGCCCTCGCGGCTCAGCTACACGGTGACCGTGCTGAGCAAGTGGTCACCGGCCTCCTGGCCAACATCCAAGACGCCTTCACAGTCGGCTTCAAGCTGAGTACTGGCCTGAGTATGGAGACCATGTGGCAGCTCTTACGGTTGACGCCTATCTCGAACGAGACTACCTTCTCAGCGGTCCAAGAAATGGAGAAGCTGGCTTGTCGGTTCGATGCTATCAAGTGGAGATCTAATGCCAGTGTCGCCGACCTCAGCAAAGCCATTTCGTCTCTGGCCGAGGCTTACAGCGTTGTTCGTGAAAACGCTGTGGCGGCCGCCGGCCTCCTTCAGGCTCTGCAGAGCGAAGTTGACCTGCTCGAATCCAGGGTGGACGAATCCCACGAGGTTGCGCCTTTCTTTGAAGAAGAGTTCGAGATGCTGCGACAGTCACTCGTGGTCTACAGAGCCTCGCGCAAATCGTCCGCTTTCACGGACCTGCAGGAGATCGTCGTTCTGGCCAACGTTCCTACATTGTCTCAGATGCGGCTGCACAGCATGGACAACTCACAGAGGCTTTTGCATTCCCTGGGCTATGTCCTCGGCCGGTCTTCTGCTTCTCATCCCTGGTCTGGGCGCCTTATGTCTTCGCTCATGCACAAGTATGAGTCCACTTCAGCGGCCAGTCTATCCTCTCTTCAGTCCCTCGAGACAGAGCTGCCAGCAATGGGCAGGCTTCTAGCCGGTTCCTCAGAAGCTGTGTCTGCAGATCCAGTCGCCTGCCTCAACCAGCTGCTTTGGCATCTCATGCGCGAGGTCTTCAGTGTGCTCTCCCTGCTTGAGAGTTTCGTTCTTCTATACGAACAGCTGTCCCGCACCCTCGGAACTGTGACAATCAAAAAGGGTGGAGTGGCCGTTGATGGCCCAGCAGCAACTGCTAGGGTCCAGCTTGATGCCCCGTCACATCTCAAATTGGCTGTCGATCAACACTTCATACCAGCAGTCATTGCGCTTGTGGCGTCTGAGAAGTCCACAGCTCAGAAGGCCGGCCTCTCTTCGATCGCGTGGGCTCAATTCGCGGTGGGCTGCATCAAGCTTTACGTTCCCGACAAGATCTTTGATCCATACCTGAGGGCTCAGACGGAGCGAGATTACCATGAAGAACTCTTGACGGCTCTGAGACGTAAATGTCAAGCCTTGTGTGCATTTGAGTCGGCTTTCACCGGACGAGATTTCAACTTGCGATCCGAACTGCTTCGGCGAGAGATCAACGATCTGGGCGAGCCGCCATCAGCCGCGGTCACCATCCACCGTGGGCCCAGTACTGACTTGACACGTCTGCAAGGCGAGTTCAACAATGTTCTGAATGCCGTGGTGAAGAGCGACGTCCTGTCAACACTTCATCAGTACACGGCTAGCCCGTCGGAGGCCGGTGCTCAAGAAGTGCAGCTTGTGCAGGACAACATTCTGCATCTCATCGAGCGACTGACGACGCGCTTCCCCACCTACGAGGACTTGACGGTGCCTCTGGTGACGATTCTGCGTTCTCTTCAAGTCGGTCTCTCGTTGAGCACGGTCCGCGGACCCCTTTACGAGTCTGATGCCCATTCCGCCTGGCTTCTTCAAGTGACACCGCTCCTGGGCGGCTCGCTCCTCAACAGAGAGACGGTGCCGCCTATTCAAAGCCTAGAGTTCCTGTCTTTTGTTGGCGTATTGGTCGGGGTCGAAGGGACCGAGAGCCTTGACAGCCATCTTCGGGGCAATCTTGCTGCATCGCTTCACTACTTTTACGAGGAATGGAGCAAAAGGCTGGATGAGGATAAGAGACAGGAGGCAGCCAAGAACAGCCTGTACCGCTACAAGGGTGGTCTCGAAGATGAGGAGGAGGCCGACCAGCAAAGCTTCAACGAGCTCTTCCCCGACTACGAGACAGAAGATGCCACCAAGTCGGCAGCGACAAAAGACGTCGGCCATGCCGCTCGCAACTTGGCAATGAAGGTGGCAGACCGACACCGAAAGATCTTCCTCCCGTCCCAAGACAGCGTACAGGGCCTGATCAATCTGTGTAAAGCAGTCGGACGCAAGGTCTCAAGTGGTGCTTCGGGTTCGGCTCATCTCGATGCTGTCCAAGATCGTGCTCTGCTGCCCACAACACTGCTTGTCCTGGATGAGAAGCTGGACAGCTTCAGTTCGAGCAGCACCTCTGCCAGCTACAACTTCTACACGAGTTCGAATCTCTTCGAGTCTCGAAAACTCGTCAACCTTGTCCACTCTATCCGGCTGCGCTTCAAATCACTGCAGGCCATCGATGAGATTGCGCATCTGCAGCCCCTCGCAGACGTGCTTAGCGCCTGCGACCACGTCCTCGAACTCAGCCACACAGACCCTCTGGCAAAGATAATTAACCGCGTGGAGAAACTCCATGCTTTTGCCTATGAATGGCAGTTTGGTGGCTGGGCTAGTCACGTTCATGGCGCCCTGGATCTCTACAACAAGCTGACAGAGATGATCGTTAGCTGGCGACGCCTGGAGCTGTCGACATGGGCCAAGCTCTTTGACCAGGAGGTGGACAAGTGTCAGAGCGACGCTAAATCTTGGTGGTTCGTGGCCTACCACGCCGTGATTGCCATTCCGATGTCAAAACTTGAGCTGGGTCACGACCTCAAGGACTACACGGCACAGCTGATGAGCGACCTTGAGATGTTCTTCTCAGAGGCAGTGCTGGGAGAGTTCCACAGCCGTCTCGAGCTTCTGCATCAGCTATGCCAGCAAGTCGGGCTCCTGACCATAGACTACGAGGACCTTGGCGTCATACACAATGCAGTTCTAAACTTCCTCTCAATGTACTGCCGATACGAAGGCAGAGTTACTGAAGCGATCAACAAGGGCCGGGCATCGATTGAGAAGAACATGAAGGACGTCCTGTTGCTCGCGAGCTGGAAAGACACCAACATCGCAGCTCTGCGAGAGAGTGCCCGCAAATCTCACCAGAAGCTGTTCAGACTTGTACGGAAGTTCCGCGCCATCCTTGGCCAACCAATGAGATCCATCCTAGATCAGGGTCTTCCTGATGAGCAGCAGTATGCAATCCAGAGGACGGCAGCAGAGGCAGCGGCCCTGGTTGCACCGCCGCAGGCAAACGAAGCAGCGGCCTCTGTGTGCCAAGCGCTGATCCCAGGCTGGTCTCAGGATGCACACACCAAGCGTCTCTCCGACGCCGGCAGGATCATCGGCATCATGGCCAAGGCCTCCCAACTGCCAGAGGCCAGCATCAATGCAGCCGATGTCATCGACGCCTTCGTCTCTGATACCAAGTCTGCGATGGCCTCGCTGAGCAAGGAGACGCCCGCGTTCCTGAGCGATGAGAACAAGGAACAGGTCAAGCATCTAAAGACCAGGAAAGTTCGCTTGTTCGAAGAGACTGTCAAGGCGATTCGGACTATGGGCTTTACTCGCAACCTGAACGAGGCCCATCTGCGGAACCAGAAGCAACTCGCAGTCGTCCTGGCCAAGGTGCGGCACCTGCCTTCCGGGCAGAACAACTCGGGTCTGGCAGAGGCGACGTACTACTTTCACAAGGTTCTCGACCTGGCACCCTCGGTCAGAAATGCCACGCACGACCATCACGGTGACCTCACAAATGAGGTCGTGCGACGAAGCACAGGCTACATGGAAGGCATTCTCCACGTGCTGATTCAACAGCATCAGTGCCTCGCTGACAACCACCATCTCCTGCAGTCCCTGGACACAGGTCTTGCGAGTCTGCAAGCGCTGACCTCCTCCAGCCAGTCCGGCACAGTAGCAGCCACACGGCAAAAGTCGAATCATGATCAGACCCTGCACTGGATCACGCCTGTTTTGAGTCTCGGCCTTCATCTCTTGGACGTCCATGCCAGACTGGGCAGACTGGACAACAGTGCCGTTGAGGCGGTGCTGCGGGAGTGGCTCACAGGATTCACCAGACTTCAATCCCGGCTTGACTCCAACCAGAAGCTCCCAGTCGGATTCGCGACGAACGCCCAGCTGGAAGTGCGAGACGAGCTGGAGGAGAAGCTGGCCAGCTTCGAGGCCGCACTTCAGCTGCTCGAATCAGAACGACCAGACCTCGCGTTCATCTTCCAACAGCTTCAGCTCTGGGTATCAGTCACAACGTCAGGCGGCGGCAACAAAACCGCCGTAGAGACCAATGATTCTCAGGAGTTCTTCGATACTGCACTGAACCTGTCCAAGATGGTGCTTGATGCCGTGCAGAAATTCCAAAAGGCTGCCGCATCAATGCCTACGTCTGCCGAGGAGGCGTCGTGGCTGCTTCAGCACAGTGACACTCTTGCTGGCCTGGCCAAGTCTCTGCACATGAACACCATCGCTGGCGCTGTCAACAGTGCGCTGGACCACCTCAGGACCCTTCAGCTGGAGGATCCTTCTGTCAGAAACGCTTCCCTGTCGCTGCTTGCGGTGACCCTACCGATACTGCAGCAATATGCCAGTACTTGCCACAGGACGGTGGCACAGATGGCTGATCTCCACCGTGCCAACAACAAAATGGCACTGCATCTTGGCAAAGCATTTGTTGAGATTGCGTCTCGAGGCTTTTGCACTCCACAGGAGAAGTCTGATGAGACTTCTGGTGAGACCGGCAATCTCGAGAGCGGCACCGGGCTTGGGGACGGTGAAGGTGCCGAGGACATCAGCAAGGATATCCAGCCGGACGAGGACCTCTCAGAGCTCGCTCAGGAGCCAAACAAGGAGAAAGAGGGCGAGATCGAAGACCAGGAAGATGCTGTGGACATGGGCCAGGAAGAGATGGAGGGCGAGATGGGCAGTGCAGCTGGAGAAGAAGAAGACGACCAAGGCGACAAGAAGGATGGCGAAGAAGAGGAAGACGAAGATATGGATGAGGAGACTGGCGACGTTGATGATCTCGACCCTACTGCTGTTGACGAGAAGATGTGGGATGGCGATGGCGAAGATGCGGACAAAGACCAGAAAGGCGACCAGACCAAGGGCCAGAAGAAAGAAGATGAGCAGGTCGCTGCAGATGAGAGCACCGACAACAAAGATGTCCAGCCCCAGGAGGAGGAGGAGGCGGAGGCGGACCAGGCCAACCCTGAGCCGGAAGAGGAGGCTGGCCCTGAGCAAGATGATGACGGTGGCGCGCAAGAAGAGCTCAGCCGACAGGACCAGAACGTCGAAGAGAACGAGGCCCTGGCTCTCCCAGACGATATGGATATCGATGGGAAAGATGAGGACCAAGAATCGGCGATCTCTGACGATGACCTAGACAAGCTTTCTGATGTCGGGCAGGAGGAGACAGAGGAGGACGCAAAGAAGGAGGGAGAAGAGCAGCACGACGCGGAAGAGGGCGAGGAGGGTGAAGCGGGTGGCATGCAACAAGATGACATGGAGGAGGAGATCAACCCCGACGACCCAGACCAAGACATGCAAGGGGAGAACACTGAGATGGAAGAGCGGGAGCCCGACGCGGATGAACAAGGTGCTGAGGAACAGGACAAGGACGAAGAAAAGCCGCCATTGAACCCGAACGACGACGCTCATGCCGATCCGGACAACGCAGCACCCAGCGATGTCAAGAGCGGCGCCGGCCAAGACCAGACCGAGATGGACGGGCAGGATGATCAGGATTCCCAGTCCAAGGCAGCTCAGCGCGAGCATGGGGAGATGGGCCAGAATGCAGAGGACCAGGAGACGGCGACCGGCAACGAAGGCGCAATGTCAAGACGTGATGAAGACCAAAACGAGTCTGACGAGGCCAACAGGCCAGACGAATCAGCACAGTCGCAGCCGTTCAAGAAACTTGGCGACGCTCTCGAGAGATGGTATAGGAATCACCAGGACATCAAGGAGGCCACGGACGAGCAGGAGGAGGCCCGCCAGAACCCAGAGGCGGACATGGCGCAGAAGGAATTCCAACACCTGCAAGACGACAACGACGCTCCTGGCGCGCAGGCTCTCGGCGCCGCGGCTGAAGACGAAGTACAGCCTATTGACGAGTCCATGGCCATCGACGACGAAGAGAGGCAAGATGACCAGAACCGGGTCATGCCGCAGCAGAACGACGAGGAGATGGTGGATGTCGACGGGGACGAAGCGGACGAGACGAAGCAGGACGACTCCAAGGACAAAGACATGCCAGACCAAGACGAGTCGCGCACTGGTGTCGCAACAAGACGTGGTGCTTTCGACAGAGAACGCTCCGAGTCCCCCACACGAGCTCTGGAGACGGAGCAGGAAGAACAAGTCGTCGAGGAAACCTCGACTCAGCTCTCGACCACACACATCTCTGACGACCAGGACCGACCGCTGAGAGACTACGTCTCGTCCCTCGAGTCCTGGACCAGCTTCCAGACCAAGACCCACCCACTGTCTCTGGCGCTCACCTCTCAGCTGCGCCTGATCCTCACGCCTTCCCAGTCCACCAAGCTCTCGGGCTCCTACCGCACCGGCAAGCGGCTCAACATCAAGAAGATCATCCCGTACATCGCGTCCTCGTACAAGCGCGACAAGATCTGGATGCGCCGCGCGGTCCCGACCAAGCGCACCTACCAGATCCTCCTCTGCGTCGACGACTCCCGCAGCATGGGCGAGACCAGCTCGGGCACCATGGCCCTCGAGTCCCTGGTCATGGTGTCGCGCGCCCTCGCCATGCTCGAGGTCGGCCAGGTCGGCGTCGTGGGCTTCGGCGCCGACGTCTTCACGGCCCACGACCTCACCGCGCCGCTGCTCAGCTCCCACGACGCGGGCGCAAAGGTCCTGCAGAACTTCTCCTTCCAGCAGGACCGCACCGACATATGCCTGCTCATCCGCCAGACCATCGACCAGTTCCGCACCGCGCGCAGCACCAGCCGGTCCGGCGGCGGCAGCGGTGAGGACCTGTGGCAGCTCGCCCTGATCCTCTCCGACGGGCTGACGCCCAGCTCCGCGCACGAGCGGATCCGTAGGCTCCTGCGCGAGGCTCTCGAGGAGCGCATCATGATCGTCTTCATCATCATGGACGACGCCGGCACCACCAAAAAGGGCGACAGCGTGCTGGAGCTCAAGGAGGCCAGGTTCGTCAAGGAGGCCGACGGCAACAGCAGGGTCGTCATCGAGAGGTATCTGGACACGTTCCCCTTCCAGTACTACCTTATTGTGCACAATCTTGAGGACCTGCCTGGTGCTCTGGCCGGCCTGCTGAGGACTTGGTTCGCCGAGGTCAACTCGTGAATATCTACTTCACACTGCATCATGGGCGTTGGGTGCGTTGATCTGCTTCAGCATTTGGCGTTAGAACAAAAAAAGAATTGAGATAATCTTGACATTTCTATATTTTCATAATATATTTACATACGTGCTCTGACTTCATTCCTGGAGTTCTCAGATTATTAGTCCCCTCTCCACTACTTGAAGTGTAACCAAACAAGGAAAATGAACAAGAACATTCATTTGTCCTCAACATACTACTGATGGCTTAGCAGTCAGATGATCAGCGGTGGTAGCATTCCCAGGATGGCATGCTGAAGGCTAGACGAGTGACTGGCAAGGTTCGGCCCGGTCCACAGCAGCTTAACGATACTTGGACAATCATTAAAGAGGAGAGGAAGAGAAGGGGGCAGTTCACTCAACATCGAGTTTGGACGGTCATGAAAATTCAATTCGCAAGGTATTTAATCAACTGCATCGAGTTTCGTCGCGTTTGATATAGACTCTCTCTGAGGTCCTCATTAAGAGCGACCTGCCATGCGTATCCATCAATATGCGTTTGTAAAGTTAGGCCATGAATATCGCCTTCAACAGGACTCCGTAGTCCCTTAATCGTGATTCGGCATAATCAGCTGCCATCCGTTCGTGGGGAAGGAAAAAAAAAAAAAGATGTGCGTTCGTCGTTCCATCGCCATCCAGAGAATTGATACTCCATCGTTCTCATCTGCGATGTGTTCCATGTCCTGCGGTCGTGTCGTGCACAAAGCAACAATCAAAAGGGCAGGTCCAACGACAAGGGCATTCATATCCAGCTTCCGGTATCGACAATGATGAAGGGTATCAACAGTCATGAAGTAATCAGAAAGAACAGCTCGTGCGTATCGTGGTGATGGGGGGGCGATCTTCTTCAAGCATTTCTGGTGCGCTTGGTGGCACGATCGACAAAGTCAGGCTCGTCGGTTCGGCTGCGCTTCGTAGCCTTGTTGGTGGTCTCTTTGGCCGGCAGCTGGCGACTCGTCTGGGGCTTCTTGACCATGGGATCTCTCTTAACAGGCTCGGCGGCGACCTTGGTGCGCTGAGCAGCACGGTTGGCATTGACAGACGCGTGAGGTCGGCTGCGCTTGGCGGTAGGTTTCTTTCCGGGCTGCAGGGCCATCAGCTGCTGAGCCATCTCGAAGGATGCGAGCTTGGGCTCGCTCTTGCTGGGCTCGGCGGCGACCCTGGTGCGCTTCACAGCACGGACGGTGTCGTTGGACTCGTCGGGTCGGCTGCGCTTGGCAGGTCGGTTGGTTCCCTGGGCCGTCGGCTTGGGCGTCGTCTCCTCCTGTATCGTGGACAGGGTACTATTGGCCATCTTCTTGGGCTCGGCGGCGGAGGGGGTCGGCTTCTTGTCGTCGCTGGTCTTCTTGGCCCAGGCAGACTGCGCGAACACCAGCTTCTCCTTGGGCCTTGTGCAGAACACTTTGTCAGTCAAAGTCAACCTGCGTTTGGAAAGAGGCAGAAAACTTACGTCATCTGGCCCTTGGATTTCGGCTTTCCCAGCTGGTCGAGGGTCTCAAGCTTCTTGGTCTTGTTGACGCTGGGCTTGGCCCGGGGCATCTTTCTGACATCTCCGCCGGTAGGCTTGGCTCGAGCAGCAGCACCACCGTTCTTGTCCTTGGAGGACTGGTCTCCCGCCTTGGACACCTTGCCAAAGACGCTGGCCTTCTCAGAAATGACCTGGATCTTGGCGGCGATGATCTGAGACTCGTCAGAGGTGGACCTTCCGCGGCTGCTGCTGCTGGCGTCGGCCTCCGTCGCGGGGAGCCGCACGTCCGGAAGGTTTTGGATGACCTCGGCATGGTACTGGCGACCCTTCCAGCCGTCACGACTCTGCCGCTCGCGGGTCTTGAACAGCTTCTCGATATCGGGGGATCCCTTGATCCACGGATGCTTCATGGCCTGAGCGGCAGTGATCCTGTACCTTGGGTCGGTCACGAGGCACTGGCGGATAAAGTCTTGGCCGTATTGCGAGATCGGGAAGGTTTCCTTCCGCGTGGCGTTGATCTCGTCGAAGATGGACTTGAAGTCCAGGCGCCTGATCAGCGGGTCGTTGGGCAGGATGTGCCCGAGATTGTCGAGCGCGGTGATCTTTTCACACCCGCCGCACAGCTCTGCGGCCATGATTCCTAGGGCCCACAGGTCGATGGCGGTGCCATGAACGCTGGTTGGACGGAACATCTCACTATACGCAGGGTCAGTACAAGTCTGCTTCCTGGGGCGCTGGGAACTCGGTGAAAACACTTACGGGGCCTGGTGGCCTCTGGTTCCCACAAAGTCCATCAGAGGACCCTGCTTCATCCACCCGGCATCACCAAAGTCGGTGATGCCGAGCCGGTGCCCCGGCTCGGGGGACACCATGCACAGCACGTTCTCGAGCTTGATGTCGCGGTGGGCGACGTGCCGGGCGTGCATGTACTCGAGGGGTCCGACGACCTGCCGGACCAACCAGCGGATCTCGAGCTCCTTGAGCTCCCTTCCGTGAAGGGAGCTCAAGGAGAAGAGATCTCCTCCGGACGCGAGCTCCTCGAAGACGTATCTACAGGAGGTGGTCAGTGGTCTAGATATCAGGGGGATGCATGATTGAAATGGAAGAGAATTGGACTGAATTGCTCACAGGGTGTGAGGGCTCTTGAAGGCGCACATGAAGCCTGCGATGTTGGGCTGTGTGGCAGTTAATTAGCTGACTATTCATGTGATCAAGAAGAGGAGGCGAGGGATGCTGGCTAACGTGATCCATCTTGGCCATCATGGCAAGCGAGCGCATCAGCTTCCTCTCGAACGTCTCGGCGGCCATGCCCACGGGCTTGTGTAGGTTGTAGATCTTGCAGGCGACCTGCTTTCCGTTCTGCACGTCGCAGGCAAGGTGGACCTGAGCAGAGGCACCCTCGCCGAGGAGGACGTTGGTGATCTTGTATTTTCCATCAAAGAGCTATTGTCCAGTTAGACGGAGACACAGGAGGGATGGAGGGGGAAGGGAAGAGAGGAAGAGAGGACGACTAACCTTGACCTCTTTCTTTTGGGTCGCCGTCAGCTCGGCAGTCTTCTGGAGAGGAAGCTTGACCTTGAAGGACAAGAAAGGACGCATGGTCACGACGTCGCCGTCCTCGAGAACTCTGCCTGGGACGATCTTGTCTGAGCGGCCGATGCGGGTGCCATTGACGACGGTGCCGCTGTCGGACTGGCGGTCTCGAACGTAGACGATGGTGTCGTTGCCGTCCTCGTTGTAGATGGAGTAGAACTCCATGTGGTTGCGAGACACAGACATGTGCTCGAACACACAATCGCTGCAAAAAAGAGAGAGAGAGAGAGAGGGAGACTCGTCAGTATATGTTGATGCCATCCTCTTGATGCAAAGTCAGGATCAGATCGAACTCACTTGGTCTTCTCATCACGGCCGACCTTGATCGTCTGGCCATTGTGCAGCAAGATGGTACCTAGAAATGAAAAAAGACGCGTCAGAGCAAGACCGGGCGACAGTAGAATATACTGTGAGGAGGGAAGGGAAGCAGTTGGACTGACCTGTGGTAGGGGGTTGGTCGAGCGGTCGACGAAGACGATCTCTGCCACAGGAGAAGACATCTTGACTGGTTAGACGCGACGTGGGTTGTACTGTACTGATTGATTAAAGCGTGTAGTTTGATGAAAGGCTCTGTCTAGCAGAATGGTAACGCGCTGCGGTACAAGAATGAAGATGTGATGGTGAACACGAGTGTAGAAGAGAGGATGTTGGGAAAGAAAGTCAGGATGGCGGTTCAGGTCAAGAGCAGATCGAAGGAAAGGTTGGAAGAGACGGAGAAATCGAGCGAGGTTAAATAGAAAAGGTTGTGGCTGGAGGTTCTGTAGAACGAAAAAGAAAAAAGGCAGGAAAATTGACAGAAATTCCAAACAATAGAAAAACGCAGAACGCAGAGGAAGCGTCGAGATACTGGAAGCCAGCCACGGAATTTAGGTCGATTTTCTATTTCTCTCACTTCAACCTCACCTTGACGCTAGGACAGCCATTTTCTGGCGAGGTACGCACTGTAGTACGTAGGAAGGAGGCGTGTAACTGGTGTTTCCTCTGCCTTCACTGGACTATCATTCACTAAGAAGCAGGCCAGCCTGTTGTGACTATGATTTAAGAACCAAGTATTAATTTTGCACGGTGTATATGTGCGGTATAGGTCACCTAGAAACTTGAGTATATCCTCTACGCTATATAAGATAGTTATAGAGCTTATGTGCAGGAGCTATACCTGCTAGAGGAGTAGTGGTGACTTCTTGGGATATGCGAGGCTGCGAAACCTATATATCTTGCAACAACCCTAACCCTAGGCGCCCCATAGTCAGGCTACGCCAGGCCAAAACGCGCGATCACATGTTTCCCCTTCCAGCTACGTCAGTGGTCCATTCGCCGCGTAGAGACCTGGTAAATGTCTCTAAGTATGGTCCCTCATTGAAGTTTGAGAACAACCGTATTGTAATCAAACAAGACAATTGCAAACAAAAACACACACACACACACACACACACACACACACAAACCACGACAATGGCAACAATAGCACTCTGCCGCGGTGCGCTCCGACGCCATGCCGTTCCGCTCACTTTGGGCATGTCGACAAGTCTGTTCCTGGCCAGTCGCCAGCGGCCGATACGTCTTGATGCTGCGCCCGCCACATCCAGATCTCCACCGCCGGCCGCGGAGCGTGTGGTGGCCGAGTCCGAGGACTGGCTGAGCCCAGAGGTCATCAAGCAGCTGTCTAAGGGTAGTCTCGCAGGTGAGTGGATTCCCATCTTGTGTGTGCAATGGCCGGGAAAGTGAGAGAGAACTCTGGCTGACGGGTAGTGGCTTGGTCCTAGGCTTCCTGGCTGGGGTGCTGGTCAGTGTCTTTTCCAAAACGCTGGTCCTACTGACGGGTATAGCAATCGTGGCTGTTCAGGTAAGTCGCCGGTGTTGACTTTTTCTTCCGCGAGAGAAAACGTGGGCGACTGATCAGCAAAAAACAACATCATATATACAGGTGGCTTCTCGCAACGGCATCGACCTCTTGGGAAGGCTCAGGTTGAGACAGAGGGTCGAGTCTTCCAAGGTGTTATCCGCTCTGGAAAAGAACCCGACTTTCAAAACGGCCTTTGGTACGACGTTTGCGTTGGCGGCCTTCATGCAATTCTAGACAGAGAAAAATATCCTGTACAGTAGTGTAAAGTACTCAAGACCATTCACGGTTCTGAATATCCAATCCATAAACGGGCACTTCCTATTTGTCACCACGCCCGTCATATCCGACTTTGTGTGGCTCACATGTTGGTCCGGGCTCGCTCGTTTACATGGGTGCGGTCTCCCTCTTCAGCCACGCCAGCGTGAACTCGTCATCCTTGAAGAAGTCCTTGGTCTTTTCATATATCTCCTTGTGGTAGTCGTTCAGCCAGTCTCTCTCTCCCTGGGTCAGGAGGTTGGTGTCGATCAGCTTTCGGCAGTAGGGCGTCATCGTGACGTGCTCGAAGCCGAGGAAAGGCCTGTCGCCGAACTGGAAGGCTGTGTCGACCTCCTTCACGATGGCGATGTTCTCGATGCGGATCCCAAACTCTCCGTCCTCGTAGTAGCCTGGCTCGATGGACGTGACGTTCCCTGCTGATATGTACACATCGGCATAGTTCTTTCTCGTCCCAATGCCGATAGGGCCCTCGTGCACATTCAGGTAGGACCCGACACCATGGCCTGTACCGTGACGGTAGTCTAGGCCCTCGTTCTGCCACAAGCCCCTTTGTTAGTGTCATGTGAACTTAAGTCGAGGATCATAGAGAGAGAGAAGCGGAACGCACCCAGAGGAACTGGCGGGCCAGGCAGTCTAGTGCAAAGCCGGTGGTGCCCTTGGGAAATACAGCACGGTCCAGAGCTATATTGCCCTTTAGCACCAGGGTGTTGGCCAGTATTTCCTTTTCGGTAGGGGTTCCAAAGTGCAGCGTCCGCGTGGTGTCTGTCGTGCCATCAAGAAATTGTGCCCCAGAGTCGCAAAGGTAGACCTTGTTCGGATCGATGACGGAACAGCTCCCCTTCTCCGGACTGTAGTGGATGACAGCAGCACTGTATCATGTGTGTGTCAGTTTAGAAATTTACTTCTCTCTTCAGGGCCGCCACACGTGTTGTTTTGTGTTCACTTACTTGGCACCTGTCGATGAAATTGTCGGAAAGGAGAGGCCGACAAAGTTCTCCTGCTTCGATCGCAGCTCCTCGAGCTTGTCGGCCGCGGTCACCTCGTCGACGACGGCCTTCTTGTTGACCAGCTGGTCCTCCAGCCAGGCGAAGTAGGCTGTCAGCGCGGCACCATCTCTGATGTGGCACTGACGCATGCCCTCCAGCTCGGTCTCGTTCTTCTGTGCCTTGAAATCGCCAACTGGTGATCGGATCTCCTCGACGGACTCATCACCTCCCAGAGCCAGCTTCAGTGCCCACGACCCCTTAGTAGAGATCCCGTACTGTGTTGTCGACCTGGCGCCATTCATCGAGTCATCGCCTGCCAGGGTCCTGCCCAGGGCCCTGGCGTCATCGAAGAGGCTGCTGTAGGGCTTGACCGTGACGCCGCTCTCAGCCAGATAGTCGTAGCACCCATCGGCAAGCTTCGTTGAATCGATATAGAGGGTCGCATCCTCGGCGGTGATGACGGCATAGGAGAAGAAGACCGGGTTGTATGGTATATCGTTTCCGCGCAGGTTGAACAGCCAGGCGATCTCGTCGAGCATGGAGACGACGAAACAGGCAAGGTTCTTCTTGGCCAGCTCCTTGCGCAGGCCCACGAGCTTCTCCTTGGTGTCCTTGCCGGCGTACTTGTGAGGGAGCAGCTTGACAGGCTCGTTGGGGCGGGCCGGCCTGGCCTGCCCCCAGACAATATCCACCAGGTTCTCATCAACGGCGACGAGGTCCGAGCCCCCTTTCTTTCGATGTCTACCATAAACTTCTCGGCAGTCTGGCTTGTGAGCAGGGTAGGGTCCACGCCGACAGTCTTGCCGCCCGCAGACTCATCTGCAGACCATTCCTGCCAGGTGGGTACGTCCTGAAGGCCCTGCTTCAGGAGGGTCCAGTTGTTGTCAAGCTGCTTGGAAGCCTGGTTGAAGTATCTGCCGTCCGTCGCCAAGGCCGCCTTCTCATGGGTGATGACCGCACAGCCTGCAGAGCCGCTGAAGCCAGAGATGAATTCTCTTCTAGCATCACACGGCGCGATGTACTCAGAGGAGTGGCTGTCCTCTGACGGCACGACTGCAAAAACAAAACCAAAAACATGATTACCGTTCAGCATGTGTGTGTGCGGATGGGTAGATGAAACGGATTGGGGACGAGACTGCTAACCGTATATGTCAATACTGCGCTCTCTCATGAGCTTGCGCAGCTCAGCGAGCCGGCTGCTGGTCTCCACGGTCTCCATATCGGCGGCTGCAGCACTGCTATATGCGGTGGTCCAAGAGAGGGATGTCGTCCTGGAGGCTAAAGCTGGAGAGGTCCTGCCCTGAAGCCTATGCGTGATTTGGGGGATTCTAAAACAGAATGCCGGGCCCTTGCGAGTGGCAGTGAGGAAGGGACTAGAGAAGAAGAACAACATGAAGGAAGCCTGCAGAGATGAGGCTAGCAAAAGTGAGAGGAGGAGTTCCTATGTATTTGGCAGATCTATTAGGTTATGAGGAGGGCGTGGTGGGGGGCAAAGATACCGTCTTGAAGCAACTCAAAGCGGGAGCGCTGCGGCAGCACCCCACCTTCAGAGTCTCCAATCTGGCAGGGCCCCACTGCCACCACTGTTTCTTTTTATGTCCTACCTAATCCGGGTGACCCCCAAAAGACGATCTCCGTTGCAGGGCGGCTCGTTTTGCTTCGGTTTAAGACTGAAGCCAGTCTTGTTCTGGAAAACTATTTAATATGATTCTTTTTTATGTCCCAGGATGCTACGTATGTCTTGTTTTCTCTATTGAATTTTAATCAAGTCTGTTATGACTATGTGTTTGCTGTCCAGCACACTCTTTTCACTGTACACTGTTGTGGTGCCCTGTAGGCCTAGCTGATATTGTCACTACACAGTACTGCTGCTATAGCAGGTACTTAGTTCTGTTGCTCAGAAGCATTCGCTGCAACCCACCCTGTGCTTCCACCTTTGGATTTTCTCAAGGTAACGTCAAAATGCCTCATAATAGCACCTCAAAAAGAAGAAGAAGAAAAGACTACTCTCCTGGGGACGCGAAAACGAAAGCGATGAGGAAGGCAGTCCATGTCACCTCAACAACACACAGTCCACAATGGGACTCAAAAATCGGAATGGGATCCTCCAGAGAAGCAGGCCTAGATCCTGTGCTGGGGCAGTCGGGCTCTGAAGGTGGTGCTAGTGGCTGCTGGGGGGTGGTGGTGCCCTGTCATGCCTGTCTGCCCTGTCAGGCCCTACTGTATGCACCTTATCGATAAAGCTGACATTTCTACCCCACCACGAGATGTCTCCTTCCACTGTTACTTAGTACTTTCTACATCCCAGCCCTGCCAGTCACACTGCAGTGGTACCACACAGTCCCGACCTGTGCCCTGTGAATACAAACAGAAAGTCGATTTGCCTTTTCCCCTGTTGAACCAACCTCCCCCCCACACACACACACCTTCACACACCCTCCTTCGCAGAATAATGCCATGTAAACAGAGCAATGCAGACACAGCCTCAGCCGTCCATCCCACTCTCATCATCCTCTGACCTCAGAAGAAGCACCCCACACTGTGGCCCAGTGCCCCCTCGTCCTCTTCAGCCCACGCAACCACTCCTGCGCAAAACAAGACTTCCGCTGAGGCTTGCTAGCCTGTCGCTATGTTTGGCGCAAGACAAAGATGGATCCCTTACCTTTACCATCAACTCTAGATGAAGCCGAGTCTGTAAGTTTTTTTTTCCTTCCATGTTCTTCTGTCAAGTCTGCACATTTGCTGATTTTTGGGGACCAGCTGATCTTGGCTTTGTATCAACCAGCTCCTCCCGAGGTCATCGCAAGGACGCAGGATGCTCTCCAGCGCCTCCAGCGATCCCCTGCAGGATGGCATTTCGCTCATGGCATGCTGGAACGGCCGGACGATCAGGTCAAGTTCTTTGGGGCCTTGACAATCATCATCAAGCTCAATACAGAGAGGTAGGAGTGACAACCCCCCTTCTCCCCTTCTCTCCTTGTGGTTGTCCTAGCCCCTCCATTTCAGGATGCTGACACTGTTAGATACAGCTCGAATCTGGCAGATGATGATGCTAGACAGCTTCTGCAGAGCCTGCTCGGCTGGTTCAGCCGATCCCTGACAGACGGAAGCGGCGCCATTGTGATTCGGAAGCTGGCGTCCGCCCTGGTCACCTTCTTCATCCACTTTTCTTACCTCTGGCCCGATTGCGTGCGCCATCTGCTGTACTGTCTCGACACTGGTCGCGTCGCCACGAGGGACGAGTCTAAGAACGTGCCTACCTCGGACCTCATCTCGAGCCTCTCCGAGACCAGCTTCTTGGCAGCCATCTGGTTCGTCACGGTGCTTGTGGAAGAAGTCGCGAGAACGGAGATGAAATCACAAAAAAGTAAGAAGCGCGCTGTCTTTGGAACTATACTGGCTCTTCAGTGACTGACCTGGAGCTAGCTCGGGCGTACATGACTGTCTCGTCCGAAACGGGGAGGACGTGGCGGTCCTTCTCGCCCAGGGGATCTCGATCCCGCCTCCCTCGGGCCTGAAGATCCGCGAAGAAACTATCAAGTGCTTGCAGGTGAGTCTATCGAGCTGCTCTCCGTTCGAACGCCTTCCTTTTTACCCCGATTCTCTTCTCCCCTGACCCGCGACGCGGCAATGGCTGACACTGCTGCAGTCTTGGGTCATGTATGAGCAGAGGCTGCCACCCAGTGAGGATGCGCTAAAGACTCCTCTGCGGAACCTTATACTTCCTGCCCTGCAGTGCATCCAGGTCGAGGAGTTGTCGTTGCCGACGATGGAGCTGTTCGTCGATATCCTGCAAAACTACTCCGGGTTCTTGAGGGATGAGCACTACGAGGCCCTGTTCGCCTTTTTCGAGAGTGACTGGTCCAGAGATCACTACATGCAGCTGGTTGCGGGTGATTTCGACTTTGCCCTGATCCAGTACGGCGTGATGCTGATCGGTGCTGGCGACGCAAAAATCATGACCCTCATGGAAGACACGGGAGAGGCGTCGCAGAGAATGCTGCAGAGGCTATGCGGCCTTCTTAGCTGCAACGGCACCCTGGTTGCCGAGGACAGGATGTTTGTGTCTGCCCTGGAGTTCTGGGCGACATTCGTCGAGACACTGACAGATACCGTCTTTATGGAAGAGGCCGCAAGTTACAGCTGGCTGCCCTTCGCGATGAGCCAGGTCATGGATGCTGTCTCGCACTGCTATCGCAAGATCCAGCTCATCGATGCCACCTCGTGGGGCGAGATGGACTCCAACGATAGGACCGGGTGGATAGAGGCGAGGAAAGACGTTGCAGATTTCCTGCAGGCTGTCTATGCCCTGGAGGGCAGAACTCTAGTGAGCAATTTCGTCGATCTTCTCCTCCAGTCTCTGTCAGTACGAGACTGGGCGCAAATCGAGGCTGCCCTGTTTTGCTTGGGGGCACTGAGCGACTGTGTCGGGGACAGCAGCGACTGCGACGAAGACCTGCACAAAGTCTTCTCCTCTGAGCTTTTCCAGCTCGTCGGCCCCGGCCCGGCGCGGTCTGAGATACCACCTCGACTGCTGCAGACAAGCCTGTCTACCATCGAGCGATACTCAGACTTCTTCGAGCGCCACCATCAATACCTGGCCGCCGCCCTCGAGCTTCTCTTTAGCGTTGTCGGGGAGGACGGGCTCCTCGGTGGCTCTTCCTCCAAGTCCATCATGACCCTCTGCTCTTCATGTCGATCCCTGCTCAAGGATCACGTTGAAGTCTTCCTTCAGCACTTCAACCGGATACATGGCCTAGGCATCGACTCGGTGTCTGAAGAGAGGATCATAACGGGCATCGCCTCCATTATCCAGGCCATCCCGCAGGAGGACCGCAAGCTCGACTACCTCGAGCAGCTCATCTCGCTGCTCAACGCTGATGCACAAAAATGCCTGCGGCTGAAGAACCAGCCAGCAAGTGCAGACGGGCCAGACATGAAACCCTGGCTGGAAACTAGGCTGCGTATGGATCTAGCCATGCAGAAGAATGCGCCGGCATCTGCTGGCGAAGCCTCTCTGCTGATCGCAGAAAGGGTCCTCAGGCTGATGGCAAGCATGGCCAGGGGGTTCAGAGCCTGTCCGAGGGGCCCATTGATCTGGACAAGCCGGAGACCACCTCCTCCTCGCTGGGTCCCAGGAGCGAGCGCCTCATCATCATCCAGAACCACACCATGGCAGTTATAACAGAGCTGCACCAGGCCTTTGGCCAGAGCGGAGAGGTGACCGAGACCGTCTGCAACATCTTCAGAGCGGGGTTCTCCGAGACTGAGGATGGCCCCTTTGTCTTTTCCCCGGATAGTGTTGTCGATTTCTTCACGCACAACACTGCTGCTACCAACCCCAGGATAGGAGTCATGATCAGCACTGCATGCTCGTTCGTGAGCTCTCTGGGCAGCCGCTCCAAGGCTCAGATCCTGAGCTGCCTTTCATCTCTACTCCCATGGGTGTTGGGACTCTTGAGAGAACTATCTGGTGAGGACCGCTAACAAGTACCACCCCGAAGCATGACACAAGTTGAATTACATGGCTGACTATATGAATGTAGATCCGGATAGCGACCCGGATCTTGCGCAAAATGGCATTGAATTTGTCCACCACGTCATGCTACGGTACCCGGAAGCGCTTCTACAGGTCCAGCCAGGCACAGACCTTGAGTTTTTCTTCATGTTTGCCCTGACGGTGCTTGACGGCAAAGAGCCGCTTCTCAAGGGAAGTGCCTGCGACTTCTGGGTACGTTACCTTTATTTATTTTCTAATGGCCCTCCCTGATCCAAGCCTTGACGTTGAGTTGTGAACAAATCCCCTTTGCTAATGGAAGATTGAAAACGATAACAGTCAGGTTTTGTGACGATAAAGGTCGAGGATCCAGCAATTCAGGCCGGGTTCGAAAACGCCATTGAGCACCTCGGACCTCTGCTGGCCCGCTCGCTGGTCCAGAACGTCGGCGGCAACGCGTCTCGCAGCGAGCTGGACAAGCTGAGCGACCCTCTTAAGAAGCTCGTCTTTCAACACCCGCGGGCCAAGGGGTGGCTGGAGGCTGCCCTGTTCGACCCAGCATTTCCCAGCACGCAGGTGACGGACGCCGACAAGTCCATGTTCCTGAAGAAGATCATCAAGTAAGTTTAGAAAAACCAAAAGCCTGGCCCCTGTCCCCTTTATGTTTCCTTTTCCTGGATATGCTGTGCTAAGACTTCAACCACGCCAAGTCTCCGAGGATCACGTCAAACAAATGCAGTGGTTAGAGAATTCTGGTTAGCATGCAGGGGATCCAACTTTGCATATGCATCGTGATGGCGCATAGAGAGACAAGAGCATCAACGGCGTCGTGTGTGTGCGTGTGTGTGTGTGTGTGTGTGCTGGATTTTTCGGGGCGTTAGGATAGATGAACTGGAAAATGAGATGCAAGTCGATATATGAATTCTTGAACTTGGTTGAATCTAAGAAAGGCTATGATAGAAACACTTGTATAAAAGTGTCTAGAATCCAACAGCCTCCTTGACAAGCCGCATCGTGACATCCGCGTTGGCCCTCGCCTTGTCTGCCCCGACAGCCTCAATCTCATCCAGCCAAGCCCCGTCCCTCTTGTCCAGCAGCTCCCGATACCTCTCTCTTACATCCCCCATCGCCCGCACCACGGCATCCGCGGTCCGCTGCTTCAGCAACTTGAGCGGGTGCTGCACGCCGTCAAAGTCCCGCGCCATCTCGGCAGGGGTCCTAGTCTCGTCGTCGCCGCCCTCGAGGATGGTCAGGATCTCAAGCAGGTTGGAGACGCCGGGCCTCTGCTGCGGGTCGTAGCTGATGTGGTCGGTCTGCGAGTCGGTCAGGGCGCGCATGATCTTGTTCTTGATCTGCTCGGGCCTGTCTGTAAGGAGGACCCGGGAGGACGGGTTGGTGTCGGATTTGGACATTTTGGATGTGGGCTGGGTGAGGGACATGACGCGGCGGGCGGGGGCTATGAGTGCTATTAGCTTGGGTTGGTACAGGGCCAAGGGGACGATGGGACATACAGAGAATCGTCTCGGGAGGGACGAGAACTGGGCTCCCGTAGGTTGCGTTGAAGTTGGTGGCGCACTCGCGCGCGAACTCGATGTGCTGTTTCTGGTCTTCACCGACGGGGACGTGAGTAGCCCTGGGCAAGACGTTAGCGAGGACACACACACCCAACCCAAAAAGTGCGAGAAGTTCCATACCGATGTACCATGATATCCGCCGCCTGAAGGACCGGATATGAGAACAAACCCAGCTTCAGCGCGGCCTTGGCCTTGTCGTCCAGCGCGCTGGTGTCCTCAGACAGGGAAAGCTTGCTCTGAAATACCCTCCTTCATCAGCGCCCGCCCGGCTGAGGTGTTTGCCTCGCCCCTCCCTCTGCCGTGACGACTAGGCTTACCTTCCACTGCGTCATCCTCGACAGGTAACCCATCGAGGCCGTACAGCTTAAGATCCACATGAGCTCCGTGTGCGCCGGGACCTAATTGTACCACCAACCTCTCTCTCATCAGCTCACATGCATGCACACACACAAGCCTGCCTGTTCAAGACTCACCGAGCTCTGACAGAAGATGGCGCTCCTCTCCGGGTCCAGCCCAACAGCCACCAGCGCGGCAAGCATCTCCCTCCTCTGCCGCCTCAGCTCCGCCGCGCGCTGCGGTACCGTGATGGCATGCAGGTCGACCACCGAGTACAGCAGCGTCGTGTCGGCCCCCGCGCCGTCCTGCAGCCTGACCCACTGCCTGAGCGCGCCGAGGTAGTTGCCCAGGTGCGGCACGCCGGTGGGCTGGATGCCTGAGAAGATCACCTGCGGAGTGGTGGTCTCGGCGTGGCGACTAGTCGAGGCATGGCGGCGACTGCTTCTTAATTTTCGTTGTTGTGAGGCTGTTGTTGTTGGACCGCAAGTTGGGCAGATCCAGTATGGTTGCGGTGTGGCCTTGATGACCCGAGGTCTTGGTTTTAGCCGGCACAACATTTATGAGCTGATTTGGCTATTTTCTGTACTTGTGATCAACCGAGATTGTTGTTTTGTTGTGCTGATGGTGGTTTGTAGTGGTGAGAACGATTGTTGTAGCTGCTTGAGACGGGTCCTATATTTTTTCTCTCGAGAAGGTGCAAAGCTGGGGTTTCAGGGATGTTGAAATTTGGTCTTGCTTGGGTTTACCGCACGTACCGCAACATCACAAACTCCAACGCGGTTTTACGGTGTTCTCAATTGAAGACTCTTTTCATGTGCATTCTTTCCTAGATAGAGTATTTCCGATTTCATAAACAATTTTTTGAAAAAAAAAAAAAAAAAAAGTTCCTTTACAATTGGTAATATATCTAGAGCAAATTTACACGCCGAGGAGACCAAGATGATATCGACAGTCAGACAGGCCGATTCAGGTCTCTCTCTCTCTCTTCTCTCTATGATCCAATCCGCTCCTCTTTATGCGAAAACTGGCCTCCGACCAGCCTGTATTTCTCGCTCTGGAGGAACTCATCGACCTTCTCCATCGTTGCAAACTCCTTGTTCTGTCCCAGGAAGCGCGCCTTCTCGTTGACGAGGGGTTCGGCCTCCTTGAAGGCTTCATCCAGTTGCTTGGCCACGTCTGTTTTACAACAGTATTAGTCGAAAAAGAACCCACATACGTTTCAAGAGATTGGTGCCATGATTATGAAACTTACCAACACTGCTGAACTCCCAGAGGTTAGCTTTTAGACCCACGGCCGCCTGCTGATGCTTTTGCAGGAAAGCCAGCCAGATCTGCACCGTCTCGGGATGTCCGTCCTTGATCTGGATAAGCCTCCGCCGCGTGATACGCTCAAAGTTCTCCTGCGACTTCTTGTGGATGAAGTTGGACTTAGGCACCGTCCAGCGCTCGGTGATCTTGGGCAGAGGGATGGGACCGTAGGCCGGCAGGCCGAGGTAGTACGCAGCACGCAGCGCAAAGTCGCAGAAGGACTCCAGGGGCCGTACGCTGTACGAACGCAGCTGCAGGTCGCAGGACGGAACACCATACTGGGCTACGCGGCGCAGAGGCTGCAGGTAGAAGGCCTGCACGTTGCGCGGCATGCGTCGGGGCTCTCCGTCCTCGGCACTCCGTTCGCGCCCTTCTGTGCTCTTCTTGCCTGGCTCTTGAGCTTCTCCTACAGGGCCCTGCGAAGGCTCGGGCGTCATTTGTGCGCTGGATCCTGCACCTTGGAGTTCTTCATACAAGGCCTCATTGACCTTGGCTTGTGAGGCAAGATCCTCGAGGATGGATTCCATAGACACCCCGCTGTTGGGAGCTGGCGAAGGTGAAGTGGCCGATCCTGAGAAAGACGGAGCGTCGTCCGTAGGAGGTTCCATTGGTTCCGTCATTGATGCGACTGCTTCCGCGGTGGGTGATTCGGGTGTGATGCTCTGTGACACGGCAGGCTCTGACACGTCCTGCTGCTGCTGCTGCTGCTGCTGCTGCTGCTGCTTCGAAGCCGCACTGGACCCGGGGGTCTTCGCCGCCTTCAGCTGTTGGAGATGGGCCACGAGTGCTGCTATTTCCTCTGAAGAGGCGTTCGCGAACATCTCGAGACCCGGCACCACCGCCTCTGGCTGAGCGGTCTCTGCAGCCGTGGCAGGGGTGTTGATGATCTCTTCTGGCGCCGGAGAACGAGAAGTAGGCTCCTGAAGAGATTCAGGCATTCCCAGGTCTTGCTTGAACGTTGCAGCCTCTTGGGCCTCGAGCGCCGCTGCGTGCGCCACCGCACTCGCCTCCTCGGCCTCGAGCTGTCGCACCACGGCCTCCGCGATACCCGCTTGTATCTCCTCGTCCACACTCTTGAGCCGTTGGAAGGCAGACTTCACAAAGAGGCCGTCGAGTCTCGGGACCGCAGGCTCGGCTGCGATTGTGTTTGATGCATCCTGTCCTGGGACCTCGAAGTCTGTGGACACCCCCGCCCGGCCTCAGAATCTGCCTTCTGTGCTTGTCCAGCTTCCGCAGATACCTCGCTAGCTTGACCGTTCGGGTTTTCGCTCGGTGTCGCCGCGTTCTCTGCGGTCTGCTCGTTCGATGCGGCCTGGGCAGGGTCGTCGGGCTTTAGTGTCTGGTCTGAGGGTCTACAACGCGGTCAGTCCAGCCAGCCATCTAGATTGACATGTCGTTGGGGAAGATTGAACTAACATTGAAGAGTTGTAACGGAGCTGGCAGCGGTATTGTGAGGCTCGAACATAGAGAGGTGCGCGGGTCGGATGAGAGGGCACAATTTGCTAGCAAGAACTATCAGTTTTGACCCAATTCTCGTGTGTTGGAGCATCCTACGTACCAGCCGCCTCTGCAAGATGGCCCTCAACGGCCGTAATACTGGTGGCGCATTCATCTCTGCATCATATCCTTTGTAGTCGAGGTTCGAGTGACGAGACGCGGATGTTGAAGCTCTTGAGAAATCTTGACGGGTCTGAATTCTTATCGATAAGCACCACCACCACTACCTAAGTAGTGTCGGACCAGCACAAGCTTAGGAAGAGAATGTCTCTACAAGCAGTTTCAAAGAATTCATGTTTAGATGTCACAGCAGAATGTACATGACTTCGATTTTGAGAGATGGAAGTTTTGACACAATCTTTTTATTTTCAATAGTTGATCACTGTGTCTCTATCTAGAGGCTTATTCGTGAGCCAGTGCGGCACCTCGTGAGTGCTGCTAAAGGGGGTCTTGACACGGCCGACCACAACAGCTGAGATCACGCCAGGATGCGGCGTGTTCTACCAGTTGCAGTCCCAGTCTGGCCGTGTCTGCATTGCTCCAGGGAACAATGGTCATCTCAACACTGAGGTATAGTATACATCAGTGGAGACACACGGTCTGAACCGAGTCTTGCCAGTCGTGGTCTCGACTACTCGGCCAGAGGAGTGTGAGTGTCCTGTGGTGAGGATCCCAAAAGTGGGAGAAGGCAACATATCTTTCCCAGACTGTATGGGAAGGACTGTCGGCATGGGACGCGTGGTCCTGCTGCCATGCATCGGTATAGCTCTTGAGTTTGTCAAATCTCCTCTCTGCTCCCAGCAGAGACAGCAGGAGTGACTCAACCGCGTTTCCGCCGTGCCATGAGCTTCTTGTAGTGGCCCTTCTTGCCGCTCGTCTTCTTCTCCTGGATCTTTGCGTATCTTGCTTTGAACTTGCTATTCGCCTCGCCGGAGGCCAGGACCTCCTCGACCAGAGTCTGCTTCCTATCCTTACGGTTGACGCGGGCGCTGTAGTACTCAGTCGGGCCTTCGATCATGGTACCCATCTGGGAGTATTGGGGAAAGGGGTCCTTGCGGTTGTCTTTCTTGAAGTGCTTCTTCGGGTCGAGGACACCTCTCAGCCGCAGGAGCTGGAACTCTCGCTTCATCTTGGGGTCCTCGATCTTTGTGCGCGGCATGTAGTTCCATTTGGCGCCAGCATTGTCTGCTAGAGCCTGCAGTCCTAAAGTCAGCAACCAGGCCTGACAACAGTGAGGGTGATGAGGAAGGGGAGGGCGTAGAGGTCCAGTCAGAGTAACTATGAACAAATAAAAATCATTTGTGTGCAGGATCCGCCCCCATAACGGGAGCTCGTCGCCGCGTCATTCGTGTTTGGGTTTTGCTTTCATCATGAAGGAGATGGGCGCCGGGGCGGGAGGGAGGAGAAGCATGGCATACCTTCTTGTCTTTGACCTTGAGCTGTGGAACACGGAGTGCATGCTCCTCAGCCTGTTTCACAGCATCTTTACCAGTGCTTCCGCCTCGAGCCTCCTGGGAAGCACGAGCTTTCGCTGTGCTCGCTGCGAGGCTCTGCTGCTTGGTCTTCTTGACCGCGACAGTTGTCTCAGGGGCCCGATCAGCGAGCGAGCGTTCAGCAGCGCTCAAAAGCTGCTCGATCTGATCATCTGTGAGATCAGGAACCGCCTCAGCCATGATGATGATGGTTGGCTGTTGTGGCGACTCAGGACAAGTCTTGTCGTGGGCGAAAGTCCAAGAGAGAAAAGAGAAGGTTGAGTTGATGGAAGAGAAGCCTGGCGACTCGGAACTTTTTTTTTTTTTTTTTTTTTTTTTTTTTTTTTTTTCGTAGCAACAAGTTTAGGTGGGGACAGACCGGCGGACGACCGGGGTCGTACCCAGCGCTAGCCTCCCGGTGTGACGTGGTTGGGCTTAGGCTTAGGCTTAGGCTTGGGCTCTCTTGGCTGATTTTGTAATGGAAGTGGTGCCCGCTACTATTAGGCACGTTAGGTACCCGACTGTACTGCACAGGTCCTTTTCCGTCCAGCTACACCGTTTCTCTCAAGTATTGGCCTTGGTCTTGACAGCAGGATCTTCCAATGAACTCATCAGCATGGAACCTCCAGCTCAGGGCTCTCATGAGTCTCTGAAGAACTTGGCTTGTGACGGGCCAACAGGCAACAACAAATGCCGTGTTCGTATGTGCGACACAACTTGCTGCTCCACCGGATGGACATGAGCAGGCCGCAAAGAGCACCTCGGTCGGACCAGTGAAGCCATCTGTAGGAGGAAAGCCTTGGGCTTTTGGACTTCCCGTGTCTGGACTATGGGCTGGCTCAAGCATATAATCCGAGGCATCCAATGTACTTTGACGATCTCGATGTAGCCGTGTCTGCGCCACAAAGTAAAGGGAGCCGGAAGGGCGATGACCTGTGGCAGACGGAATCAGGTTCAGGTTCGGCACAAGCTGGGGCTGTGATGCGTGATGCCGTCTGGGAAATTGATGCCCAACCTTGAGCTTGGACGCTCTTGTACTGCCGTCCGCTCCTCGTCTTCCCTCTCTCTTTTCCTCTCTCTCCCTCTCCCTCTCGTCATCATTTCTGAAATCTTCCCTTCCAGATCATCGTGACCAACTTCCAATTCATCTTCTGGTTATATTTCGTCACCTCACAGCACGTCGTTGTTGGATGACGATCCTTGGGGAAAGCATATAAGACCATAGGCTCTTCCCTGCCCTGGCTGCGTGGGTACATCCCAAGTACTCACAGTACATACTATTACTACAACTAGCAAGCTTCCCATACTTTTGATCCCGTTCCTAACCTTGTTATTTCTCTCCTGCGGATCCCTTCTGCAGTGCCCATCGCTACAGTTCAATTAGAGCACAGTACCGGAGCAGGTACCCCTCCCTCCCCCCAAGCAAGCCCCCAGCCAACCTCGGAGCTTTTTCCCACCTTCTGTTTGGCAGGAGAAAATAAAAGCTGACTGGCTCGATTGCGACACGGACCTGGCTCAGGTGCCTTGCTCGTTCGTCCTCTCAGAACCCGACGAGGCTCAGATCCACCTCCACCATTCGCCCAAACCTGCCTCAACGCAAACCCGGCCCAGCCAATCACCTCAGCGAATCCTGTCCAATCCATCGCCACGGTCCAAGTTCAGGTGAGCTGCGACCCCTACACGCGCCCTGTGGCGAAGCTCCCCGAGTTCCGACGACGGGCCAGAAGCTTGTCAGTGGGAGCTCCCCGCGCACACACGCCCAGCCAGCCTTGCTGGTGCAAGTAAACAAGAGCAGTCGAGACGAGCTCCACAGGACCAGCCACCATGCGCCCATCCGTGATGCTTCTTTTCTGCGCGACAGATACACCCGATGTGTACGCTGTACCAGACACTGACAATTGTTTGGGGCAACACAGGACTCGAAAGCCGATCTTCGCCGAGTCACCCGCCCTTGTGCGATCCAACCTGTCTGTCCATCGCGTTCCGGGACGACGACGACAACGACGACGACCCTGTCGACAGCGCGCCGAGTCCTTTCTGGAGACCAGTCTGAAGCTGTTTTCTGTTACACCTTGATTCCCATACGTTCATCCTGCCCAGCATGGATCCTCAGCAGAACCCCCAGCAGACCCAGCAGCAGCAACCAAACCGGCCTATCTACGATCCCAGCCACGGGGGACACTATGGTAAGCTACATGAGACCAGGCCTCCCTTTCTGCGGCCGTCCAGACAGCTGACCGTGTGACATGCAACAGGCGCGGCCGCAGCGGTATGTTTGCCTCCCCTGCCCAAGCCAGCCCGAGCTGCACCCTCCAGATCGCGACGAGACCGCAGCCACTGACATCAGCGCTTTTCCCTTTGGATTTCTAGCTCTCGGCACAGGGGTATGCGCCGGCAGAGTTGTACACAGGACCTTGGGCCAATGTCCACCAGGGACTGAACGGGCAGTACAAGGACATCCTGACGACCTACTGGCAGCAGACCATCAACCACCTCGAGAGCGACAACCATGATTACAAGCTGCACCAGCTGCCCCTGGCGCGTATAAAGAAGGTGATGAAGGCCGATCCCGAGGTCAAGATGATCTCTGCAGAGGCGCCCATACTCTTCGCCAAGGGCTGCGACATCTTCATCACCGAGCTCACCATGCGCGCCTGGATCCACGCCGAGGAGAACAAGCGCCGCACCCTGCAGCGGAGCGACATCGCGTCGGCCCTCGCCAAGTCGGACATGTTCGACTTCCTCATCGACATCGTGCCCCGCGAGGAGGCCGCGACCCATTCCAAGAGACAGGCCGGCACCACCTCGGGCTCGTCGCAGCATGGCGTGCCCCAGGGCGTCCAGGGGCAGGCTGTCCAGGGCCCGAACCACCAGCACCCCATGTCCGCGACCGACTACGGCATGCCGGGACACACGCTGGGCACCGAGGCTGACTACCGCCAACCCGCCATGTACGTAGGCCAGAACCCCGCCGGACAGACAGGGTACGGCCAGGCGCAGGCGCCCATCTACGGCGACATGCCCGCCATGTATGACTACAGCGCTATCCAGCAGCAGCAGCAGCAGCAGGTAAGTTCAAATTCCTCTCTGGCGTTTCCACGCCCTTTTTCCTTTTTCTTTAGATGTTCGCTCGCCTAATACGTTTTCTTCGCTGCATACGTCGCAAATGCCACCTGAGGAGTTTAACTCCTAGCTGTGTGACTCCAACTCCCAGCGAGGCTTCAATCCTCAGCAGGATCTCTCGTTCCAACTATGAAACATTCATTTCCTAACCTCTCCGTTCTCGTCATAGAGCGCTTGAGAAAGATGCACGTTTACCGGTTTCGTATCCGGCCCAGAAACAGAATCACGTTCCCAGAGGACGACGACGACGACAACAACAACAACAGAACATTATCCGCCGGTCGCGATGTTTGTTATGGCGGAGGAACACCCTTGGAATGGTTCGGGGGTGGGGAGGGGTTTTGGCGTACAGTGGGCGGGACCGGGGATGGGGATGGGTTTTCCTATGATACTCCCCATATCATGATTTGTTTTTGGTCGCGCGCCATTTACTTCTGACAGCAGAATTTACATTCCTTTTTATACTGGATCTCTGTCTGCTCTCGTGCTACCCGACAGTATGATGTAATGCGGGTACATGAATGAGTCCGCCAGTCGGATCTTGCGGATGAAAACGATTCGGGATGAACGAATATGTACATTTGTCCGCATGAATGCAGAGAGGTATTTACTTCGGCCCGACAACAAAATTGGCCCAGGCAAGGCACAGAGGCGCCTGAATGACGGGATGGATCGCTTTGAAAAAGACAAGGAAAAAAAAGACTGACGTCCCAACGCCGTCACGTCCCAACCAGAAAAATGTTCCAAAACGCCATGCAAGAATCGGAAGCGGCAGCGACGAAGTCTTCCTTCGGGTGTGAGAGGGTCGAGGAGAATACCTCTCTCTCTCTCTCTGTCCGGCCGGTCACCTCAGCCCGAACCTGCTCGAGAAGTTGGCCATCGTCGCCGCGGCGCGGCTGGGTGCCTCGACCGTGTGCGTCAGCTTCTCCAGCAGGATCGGCCCGTTCATGGCGTTGACCCTGCTGTACAGCTTGTTGCGGAGCGCCATGTCGTAGTACTCGTCGTGGTTCTCGATCTGCATGAGCGCGACGGTCTGCTCGAGCTCCTCCAGCGTGTTCTGCAGCATCGCGGCGTTCTCGAGCCCGGACACGAACTCGACGAGGAACTGGACGTCCTTGGCTATCGCGGCCACGCCGTTGGGGTTGATGGTCTTGACCTCTGGCAGGAGCGGCAGGGCGAGGATGCGCTCGGCAGCGTGGGAGAGGGCGTCGAAGTAGATGAGCTCCTTGATCTCGCGCGGGAGGCCGAGGAGGGTCGAGTTCATGATATTAGAGAGGTAGCGGGTGAGCGTCTGCATGTAGCTGGACGGCTCTTCGATCGCCGTCGTGGCCATCCAGTCGTACTCGGCTGTGTCGATGAGATCATCAATCTTGGAGTTCACAAGCTCAAAGATCCGCTTCTCGGCCGTCTTCTTATTGCTTCTGAACTGCTCCGTGGCTGACAGGGTCACCGGGCCACCAGCAGACGTGGAGGACCGGGCTCGGATCAAGAGTTGCTCTAACTCCTGGCAGGCGATTTCAAAGTGCTCCAGGTTGATCAGGATCTGCACGATCTGGCCCAGGTACTGGGAACTGAGCCGCTCCACGAGCGACTGACAGACTTTGCGGGTGAGCAACTCATCCAGTGACTAGAAAAAAAAACCTGAGTTAGCCATTTGCAAGGTGGAGTGGGCAGGGGGTCAGTATGATGCTTGCCTTCCGTAGGGTGTCGTCAATAACATTGGGATGCTGGAAGTGGTCATCGGCAAAGAAGTAGAACTGGTTGAGGAAATTCCTGATGTCGATGCAACACAGCGGGTACATCTGGGAGAATGGCAGGACGCAGGGGAATGCCAGCTCCTCAGGAGGCTTGTCATGCGTGAACCAGCTGACATTGACAACCTTCTCGTACTCCTCGGGGCTGTTGATGGCCATGGGCATGTAGTCGTCGGTCGAAACTATCTCCTGGAAGTCCTCGCTAAAGCGGCGCTTCAGCAGGTCTGCATACGTGTCGAAGAGCGTGAGCAGGAAGTTATCCAGCATCGTGACCGAGTAGCCCCAGCCTTCCATGGTCTGGATGAACAAGGCGAAGACAGATTTGATCTTGAGCAAGACCTCAGCATTGTTGATGCCGCCCAGGGACCGGGATGTGAGGCCGATTGCAGAAGTACACATGGAATCCCACAGCTCATCCACCTCGACGCTAGATCGCAGCTGAGGCACCCGCTGCACTGTAGCCTTCTCTATGATGGCGAAACCAGCGATACCCTCGAGTAGACTGTTCAGGGACGGTTCTTCTTCGCCCTCGAGATGGATCGATGTCGGTATCAAGAGATCCTTCTGTTGCCGCCTCGTCGCCGCATAATCTGCGCGCAGCTTGTCGCTCTGTCCAAGAGCCTGGTGGATGTGCAAACACTCGAATAGGGGAGTGAAGTCGACCTCGAGTTCTTCGTTCGCAAGCACATCGAACTCCTCGTCCTCCTCAAACACAAGCTCGATCGCCGAGTTCAGCTTGAAGCTGTTCAGCGTCTCGTCCGCCTCGGTGCGTTCCTTGTGCCTGGACCTTCTCATCTCCGTGTGGTAGAAAGCAACCTCTCCTAGGAACTGGGACGTCTCTCGGATGCGGTACAGCCAGGTGTTGAGGTCCAGCATCACAGCCTCCGCGATCGCCTTTTGCGAAGCTGGTATAGACTTCTGGATCATGTCCGCGAGCTGCTGCTGGGTGGCATATTTGTTCTGTATTATCGGCACCAGGTGCTCATTCTGCAGGTCCTCCAGCGACTTCAGCGCCGCATAGTACTGCTTCTTGCGGATCAGCTCGTGCGCCTGGTTGACGGCATGTAATATCTTCAGCGACTCCTTGAGCGCATCGGACGCGTCCGAGACGTTCTGCCGGATGGCCCTCTTGTCGACCAGCTTCTGCTTCTGTTCCGCCAGCTCCTGGGTGCTGGACTGGATCGACTGGTTCAGCTCCAGGATCTCGCCAGTCAGGGAGACGGTGCCCTCGCGGACCTTCTGCAGCTGGTTGACCGAGTGCAGGAACTCCTCGTGCTTCGTCAGGCCGATGTTCTCGATCTCGGCCTCGCGGTCTTCGGCGTAATAGGTCAGGCTCTGGACGAGAGAGTTCGTGCGGTTGCTGGCGCTTGCGTCCTTGAGGATGGGTATCAACTGATCGAGGAAGTCGGAGTCGGTCGAGGCGAGGATGACCTATATAGATGGCATCAGCATGCGGCATGTGGAAGAGAGGAAATATGATCACTGACCTGACCAACGGCAGAGCCGTAGTCATCGTAGACCTGCGACTTTCGTGGAGCCATCGTGTGTATGTGTGCCGGATCAGCTATAAGCAACTCGAGTCGAGGTGGTTCCGACGACGGCTCTCACGGTCGAGGGATAGGAGGCAGGGATGCGATCATAGGCTTGCAACGGGTGCGCCAGAGCTCGTAAGGATGGAAAAGATGGGCAGGTTGGGCAGCCAGACTGGATAGCTGCAACAGTGAGTGACAATTGAATTGACAACTTTGAGTTCTCTGAGCAATCTTGCTGGCTGCAGAGAGCAGCGAGTCCAAGAATCCAAACACAGTCTCATCTCATGGTCGAGTCCTGAGACAGTTGCGATGCTGTGCCACAACTGCACACTGATTACTACTGTATCCAGGCATGCCAGGGAACCAGGTCCTTGAGTTAGGCATCGGGTTGCCTAGTCTAGCACCCCACCATGCCGTTGTAGTACCCCAGCTTAGTCCTGGAGGGATGCCGAGATGAGCTGGGGACTGCACAGCTGTTGCCAGCCGCTGCCAGCTGTGCTGAACGACATCAATACATTTGTAGCCATGAACATCTTCCACCACAATGGTATCACCATCCTTCTGAAGGAGCCTCAACCCAATACACATGGCCATCTTGAGGTTTCTTGAAGCTGAGCCTTCAGCACAAACAAACTCGCACTTGCTGCTACATTCACCCTCAACTTCCTTGCAGATCGACATGCAGAGTGTCATGAGGACCCATGGGCCTCTTCCTGCTTTGGGGCAGATAGCTGAGTGCCTATATTTCTTGAATGTGCACTCTTATGTTAATTTGTGGACTAAAGAGTGACTTTGCTTGGGATCGCAGCATACTGGAGTCACACCAATTGGGTAGTTCGGGCATATATTGGCTTATTCCATGGCTCTTTGCATGCAAGGCTACACTCTCCCCCTCTGCTTGACAGTCTCGGGGAAATTCAGTAGAACACTGAATCTTGAGGTTCTGTCTCATCAACAAGTGAATTGTGTTCTACACTGGTATCAATTTGTGGTCGTTTTTGCAACCTGTCTACATACTTATTTGTGTTCTCTCTTCTGACCAAGTAGAGGGATTTTGGTTCCTTCACAAGAATTGCTAATTCATTGGCAGGAGCCCAGTCTGTCCCTGAGATGCTCATTGAATGCTACTTTGGCCTGACTGAGCATTGTTTGTTGACAGGAAGTTGACCAGAACATGGCTATGACAGCTTGCAGCCTGTCCTGGGTCCTGGTATCTCCCAAGCCTGCTCTGCCATGGTATTGTTACTGTGAGCAAGACAGCAAGGTGAAGGGCTGGTTTGTAGCTGTCACCTGTCACTCGATGATTCACTGCAGCGCTGGAGGGGTGCAGGAGAATCGGGGTGTGTCTAGTAGCAGCAGTAGCAGCAGTAGCAGGAGGTGGCTCCTTCCTTACAAAATCCCAGCGCCGTCCAACCTTTTCACCCCAACTTCAACTTGCACCTTCCCTCTTGCCCAGGTGATGACCCCTGACCAGGGTACACACACCTACCTGCCAATAAATTTGAAATCTCCTCCAGAGAATTTTTTTGGTTCCTTCCCACCTTGTGTTGGACCACACCCATCTTCTCCCATCCTCCCCTTCCACCACTCCCAGCCTTCTCCTTCAAATACAACCTCCTCTCATCTGCCCCTTTCTCCTCCTTCAGGTGTATCTTGTTGGCATCTTCTTGGGCTTGTCATTTACCACCCTCCCCACCCCATTTCATCTCACCACTAGATACTGACCCCCAGCACCACAGACAAATCCCACCCATCAGAAACCCTTCACACCCACCATCCATCATTACCATAGACCGGTACATTTGGAAGCATCCCTCAGGCTTGGAAAACACTCAGCAGAAACCACAACACACCACTGTGGACATGGCCCACACCCAAGACATGGCATTCCACCCCTCCTCACCTCCAAGTGAGGGTGGTGCTGACTCCTTCAAGTATGAGGATACCCCTGACACCCGTTTGTCTACCTTCTCCCCCTCGAGGACTCAGCCAAGGCCTCTCGCCTCCTCAACACCCTCGGTTTGAGCACCGGATTCAACTCTGCCCAATCCGCCGACATTGAGTTCCAGAACGCCAGCGGAAATGGACCATCCGCCCTCCACCGGATGACCTCCATGGATTCTATTGACTCTGTCATTCTGGACGAGGACCCTTTCATCACTTCGCCTTCTGAGAAGGCCCAGTCACAGACCAAGCTGTCTGCCACGGCTACGTCCTTCCGTCCCCTGTCTACAACTCCAGTTGTCACCATCAGCTCCAGCAACGCTCTGGACACTCCCAAGCCCCTTGACCGCAGCGTTCACCCTGGTGCCCCTGTCTTCTGCAGTCCCATCACCGGAGCACGCGTCTACAATCACGTACCTCTCAGCTCGGTCATCAGCAAGGAGTTGAACACGTCTCGCTCTGTCTCAATCACTTCTGCGACAGGGGTTCTGACGGCCGATGCCATCAACGAGTATCTTCAGGTAAGCCGAGATGGGTGGGCCCTCAAGGGTGATAGTGAGATATCTAACGGCGTTTACAGAATCTCCAGACACTTGGTGGGCCCTTCGAGCGGTACCCCGACATCTTTCCCTGTGGAAATGTCGCCTATCTTCGCCTTACCAACGTCCGCGACTCGCCGAGAGTCTTGAACGACAAGACCGTCAAGCCAAACCATTGGAAGATCGAAGCCATCTCTGCTCAGGAGATCAACAAGGTCCGCTCTCTCCTTTGACCGCCAACAATGTTTCAGATAACTGACTTTCAGCACTAGGGCACTGGTATCGGCCCTCTGGCCAACGAGAACGAGGGCCTGCACAATCTTCTTGTCTACCCAATCGTCGATTTGTCCGATCAGCAAATGAGGGACAAGATCAGCAAGCACTTCAAGCACTGGAATGTCTTCGCTTTAGTCAAACAGCCTTCCGCCCAGCCTGGACTTATTCGGTGGGTCATTGAGATGTCTGATTGCAATGCTACCTACGGATGCGCCTCTCAACTCTATGCACGTGGATGGATGGCCGTAAGTCTCGATTTTGAATCACCAAACTGGTCCACATTCGCTGATTCATCCCAGGTCGAGGGCCTGTTCTTGCTGCTCCTGGCTCCGCTGTCTCTTGGCGGCCAGACAGCACCGCTCTTCAGCCTCAATGACTACGGTGCCTCTGGCCTGCACAGCACCGCGGTTCCCGACCTGACAGCCCAGCTTCAGAATATGTCCGTCAACCGTCCCCAACAGGCAACGCAGCTTCAGGAGCCTTCCACGGCTCCCTCTGTCCAGCTTGGAAGTCCTGTCCCGTACTCTCAGTGGCCAGGTTCTTGGAGCCTGAGCCCACCCATGTCGCACCTTGTCCAGCCAGCCTATCCGAACATGATGTCTCGCGGCGCGACTCCTGGACCCTCAAGCCTTGATCTCCGGGTCATGAGCCCCATGAGCTCTACGTATTCCATGGTGCGGTCACCGTTCTCTTCTCCTCTGTCCAAGTCGGTTTCCACACGCGTGAGCTTCCCCAGCCCAAGACTGAACCAGGGCTTCCAGCGCTCGGATGCTCGTCGACAGAATGCCACGCGTGTCAACCGCTCGCAGTTCAGTCCACCAGGTCCTCACCACAACCACGTCGACATCAAGAAGATCCGAGACGGCATCGACGTGCGCACTACTATCATGCTTCGGAACATTCCAAACAAGGTCGACCAGGCGATGCTGAAGAACATTGTGGATGAGTCCAGCTGGGGCAAGTATGACTTCATGTATCTGCGCATCGACTTTGCAAACGACTGCAATGTTGGATACGCCTTCATCAACTTCGTGGATCCGCTGGATATCATCGACTTTGTCAATGCGCGTGGTAACCAGCGCTGGAACTGCTTCAAGAGCGACAAGATCGCCGAGATCTCCTATGCCACCATCCAGGGTAAGGACTGTCTGGTTCAGAAATTCCGCAACAGCTCTGTCATGCTAGAGGCAGCCCACTATCGGCCCAAGCTCTACTACACGACCAACGGACCTACTCCCCAGATGGCCGGCCAGGAGGAGCCTTTCCCCGAGCCTGACAACCATTCCAAGATGAAGCGGAGCTGTGAGAATGCCGAGCACGTTGGTAAGTACTACATCTTTCAGGATCGACACTCAGCTGTTGTATCTCGCTGACATTTGACCCCCACCTCTCAAAATATCTAGGTCTCTTCACTCCCAATGCTGGTCAGAACTTCCGCGAGGAGCAGCGCCGTCGCCGCTCCCAGTACGATCGAGGCACTCGCCTTGCGGCCCTCGAGGAATGTGGCGAGGCCGGACTGTTCATCCACCCCGATCTCATTCGCTAGGTCGCATGTTGTCATGATCCTGCCTGCATTTGTGAACATAACTTGATTTCGATCGAAAGGTAGCCTATCCGGAGTGCGTTTCCTCAACTTCGAGCCTCTTCGGCAACCTGATGGCAAGCAAGCAGCGCGAGAGCTGGTAACGAGAAATCCGGTTACCTTTTTGGCGATCTATGACAGCTCTCGCAGCAATGTTTCGAGGAGGAAGAAAAACGACAATCTTTGCGTTGGCAGCAAGATTTTTTTGACACCATTCATGTAAAACGGCAGTCTTCGACCAGAGGAACCATCTTGCCACGATACGGATTGGTAACTTTTCGTCTCAGTTACGACTTCTCAGACGGACCGTCACCTACTCGTACAGTTCACAATCAACAGATCTACAGTAGGAGCTAGTTGAGTGGACATGGGTTTGAGGTTCGAAATTGGAGGAATGACGTTGCTGGCTTCTTTTTTCTTTTCTTTCCTGGACTGATAGTCCTCTTTGGGAGGCAACATACTTAAATATGACTTGTATTTTGAATCTTTTCGTCAATGACAAAGTGACTGTACCGTAGCAACTCTCTGGTGTACACATACTAACGTTAAAGAAAGGAATTCGGTGACATTCTGAACACAGTTTGACTTGTGTGACAAGCTGAGCAAATAATACAATGACGACAGAAAGTAAAGAGAGGACAGAGGGGCCTACGTGTGCACGGATTCATTCATCAAGACATTGAATATAAGTATTTTACTAATTAACTATCTACCTGGCGGTATCCCCCAAGCGCTGTCATATCGGATCCTCTGGTAAAGCTGGAAGAGGCTTGCGCGAGTTGCCGCCCCGTTCTGACAGCGGGGATCTCGTCAGCGGCGGTCTGCTGGATTGGTTATCTTCCTCAGCAATCATCAGGTCATCCCCATTGGACGGTTGGTCCCCGGGCACGTCTTCTCGCCCATCCGTCAGTGTCGATGCGCTGCTCGAGGACTCTTCTCCCGGCGACGGAATGATGTCGACTGCTACCAACTTCCTCTCCTCCTCCTCCTGGTCGGGGGTTGGCAGCCCGCTGCCGCACCTGTCCGGGTCGTGGGTCACAAAGGGATCAGCGGGGGCGTCGACCCGTATGGCCGGGCCCCTCCTCGATGTGGAGAGGGGCGGTGTTGCGGCGGAGCTGCTGATGCCGTCCTCCTCCTCGTCAACGCTGAAGACGCCAGACGTGGGCGTCATGGGCAGCATCTTCTCGCTGGTGTAGGACGAGGAGGAGATGATGACACGCGTGGGCGACGACGAGGCCGCGTGCCCGCCGCCCGGCACAGCAGGGCCCGACACGGAGCGCTGGACACCACCTGGGTGCAGGGCCCTGCCGCCACCGCCGCCGCGGCCACCGCGCTTCATAGACCCCATGCTCGCCCGGCGCCCCGGCTGGGTGGGCGTGTTCTCGCGGCTGACGGACCTCGGCGAGCCCGGCGGCCAGCGCGGGGAGCCCAGGTAGCTGTTGAAGAAGTGCGATGTAGAGGCGGCCGTCATCTGCCACTGCTCGCCGGCGCCGGTCCCGCTCAGCACGCCGCGGCCGATGAGGACCAGCAGGAGGCAGCACAGCAGGAGGACGGACTGGAAGATGGCCATGCGCTTCTGGAAGACGACCTCGTCTGCCAGGAGGTTGAGGCGCGAGGAGAGGGCGATGATCTCGCGGTCGCTCTGCTCGCGCTGCGTCTCGAGGGCGAGGACGGTCGACTGCCAGATCTGGTCGTACTGCTGGCGCACAGAGCGCAGCTCAGACAGGACCGTGTTGTTGAGGTTGTCGAGGAAGGCGTCGACGCGGGAGATCTGGCGGCGCTCCATCTTCTGCAGGGCCTCCTGCAGGAACCTGGACTGGTCTTCAATGTATTGGAGGGAGAGGGTGGTGTTTGATTCGAGGAACTGGAGGCGCTTGGAGATGGATTTGAAGAAAGATTCCTGAACGGTGGGGGAAGCGTTGGCAGAGGAAGATGTGCCCGTCGCCGTCTTGTTCTGACTGCTGTGGTTAGATTGTTTTGACGAGGACCTGGACGAAGGATCGCCGCCGGCTTTGGAGCCTTGTTGTTGTTGTTGTTGTTGTTGTTGTTGTTGTTGTTGCGGTGGTAGTGGTGGCTTGGGTGGTGCCATTGATGACTTGATCGTTGGCTGAGTGGATTGTGTTTTCTTGTCTACAGTGCTGCCGGTGCTTGCTGCTGCCGTGGTGTCTGCAATTGAAGCGATCGAAATGCTTATCGCCGTGTCGGCAGGCGTGGAAGAACCACTTGTCGACCGGTCTGCAACATTACTTGTAGAAGAAGACGCTGCTGTGCCTGCTTGTTGTGTGGCCGTCTCCTTGCTGTCCCGGGTGCTCGGGATCGGCGCGGCTGGAGGCGAGCTGTCGTTTACCGCATGTGCTGGTGGGGACAGCGCGACAGTGTTTGTCATGGTAGGTGTGCCGATGCCACAGGTCTGGAGATACGGCGGCTTATTGTACAGGTGAGCGTACCAGGGAGTGTATCCATAGTCGTCAACAACAGACGACGCGTTCGGCGAGGGTTGGGCCGCTGGTTCATCCGCAGTACTTGTCGCCTCCGGGTCTGCTGCTGCCGCGATGTTGTCCTGTGGGAGCTCGTGCTCCGGCACAGCCTCTGCAGCGGTGGCGGTCTCGGCTGGCTCGTCGTCGTCGGCGCCGGCCTCCGCTTCCTTCCACGAGTCCAGCATGCGTGTGCCGTGCACGCGCAGTAGCGACACAGGGCAGTAGTACTCGTTGCCATAGTGCGACAGGAACTCGATGCGGATGTACTTGGCCCAGATCTTGGGGTTGTCGATGAGGAAGGCCTGTATGTCCCTGGAGTTTCTTGCCTGGAACGTGCCGACATCCTTCCACTTTTCCACCTTGACAGGGTACTTGTCGCTGACGCTGACGCGAAAGGTGCGTATCATGCTGGAGAAGAACTCGAAGTTGGCCAGGACGACGGTGTCCACCAGGATATCCTCGCTGAGCTCGACGATGACGAACTTGTTGTCCTGGGAACACGTGAACAGCATGTACGAGTCCTTGTTCTCCACCAAGATGGCTTTGGCGTTCTTAGCGCCGGTGCTCGTCTTGAGGACGGTCGCGCCTCCGTCAAAGGACGAGTAAGAGAACCTCTCCTTGCAGGTGACGCCGGCGTCCTTGGGCCTGCGGTAGTGAGCCACGCCGTCGCCGTAGACTGCCGGCTCTGGGGTCTCGGCACTCGACGACACGTCCACGGAGGCGCTGGGGCTCTTGGCACCAGCAGTAGCAGCCATCTCGGAGATCTTCCCCGAGAGAACGTCGAAATCCAGGGCGATCTCGCCGTCGTCGCCCCAGCTGTCCAGCCTGTCGTTGGGCCCCATCTCAGCAGTAGCACCATCCCGTCCCTCCTGGTATTTTCTCCCCTTGAGGTCGGCAGGATCCTGACCGGATTTTTGTAACATCATGGCCTTCCACTCCTCGAAGGACATGAACGAGCTCGTGGCCAGATCCTCGGCGTCATCGACGACCGCTTCCTTGGCCCCCTTGGCATCGCCCGGCACATCTCCTTTATTCTCTTCCCTCCCGCCCTGTGCCTGAGGCGATCCAGCAGCCTGCGCGGCAGGCTCTCCAGATGCAGCAGCTTCTATCCTTGTCGCCGTCTCGGCCGCTGTGGCTGTGGCTGTGGCTGTGAAGGTGGTGGTCGTGCTCGTCGTGGCATCTTGCGTGGTCGAGTTGGAGGAGGACCAGTTAGTCCGCAGACACTGTTGCGGGAGGGTGTGCGTGATGTAGTTGATGGTCTTGGACTCGCACACTTCTGGAGGAGAGGGCGAAGAAGAAGCAGCAGCGGCCTCTTGTGCCTGGCTGGCAAGGCCCTGTACGCCGAGCGCCAGGGCCAGGATGCCTGAGGAAACGGATCGCATCGTTGCGGCTCTCGGGTCTCAAGAGCACAGTCGCCGTAGCCGCAGCCAATCCATACTTGAGGCTAGTTTCTGGGGCTGCTGTGCCCGAGACAAAATAGAGAAGGATCAGACGATTTATGTTCTGCCAACCCGCCTCTCCTGTACTATCTCGGTGTCGAAAAGGCAAGCCTGTAAGTCTTGCCGTCAACTCGTCGCCGTGGAAAGAAAGAAAAAGATCGTCGACTCTCGGGGAGACCGTTACAGGGGCGGGCCTGCTGCTTGGAGTGCTGTGGCTGCAGTGGTCAGGTTATGATGAGGGACCTAGAAGCAGTACGTAGTGAGTCTGAAGGCTCCTCAGTATGCTGTTGGGAGGATAATTGCAACTGGGCAGAGAGAGAGAGAGATTCTTGGTGGTGAAGTAGGATAAAGAGGGGACGTGTACTATGGTACCAAGAGAGTATTTCTCCATATCGTCATCCTGCAGCTGCAGGTTGGTTCACTTTCAGGGTCTGCAGTGTAAATTCCAAGGCAGGGATGCGAAGTTACATACAGTACTTACTTAGTAGTTACCAGGTGCACCCACACAGTGGTCAACTGCCCCCCCGGCCCCCAAAAATAAACCCCCACCCCTCCTTGGTGCCCCCACCACTTGTCCCCTCCTGTCTTCGGGCCCACAGTGACCAGCTCTAGGCCTAGGGTACCCTGGAGCTATAGGTGTACACACCTGTGGGATGTACTAAGTAGTCTCTTTGGGCCATGGCAGTGCCACGTGCGATGAGCCAAAAGTTTGAATTGAGCATTTATTTGTAGTATCCTGCTTTTGACTTTACACACAACCCTCAACAAAACCACTCCTCCCTTTCCTCCCTCCTACCCAGAACAGAACGTCGTCCATGGCATAGCAACACGCCTGCCCCCACAGCCCCCTCCCTCGCTTACCGCCCGTCATGTCAACACAGAGGCTGACCTTCCTCTACCCCACGTTGTTCCTCCGCTCGGCGTCGACCGCAGGAGGAGCACGTAGGAGCGCCAGCCGCTGCTGTCACAGGGATCGGCCGAGGAGGTGCCCCTCCTCCTCCTCCTCCTCCTCCTCCTCCTCCTCCTCCGCCCTCGTTCGGCCGGCGATTTCCCGCCAGCATGCGCCCTTTGGCACCTCCAGCACCAGCAGCAAGGGCAGCTTCGGCCCGCGCGTGGGCAAGGGTATAGAGCCTAAACCCCTGGGCGACGTGCAGCCCGCACCGGCGCTCGAGTCGCAGATACAGGACGACGGCAGCGTCATCCCGCTGCCTCCTCCAGACCCGAGGGACAGCACAGCCGAGCAGCGCAAGGACGCCGCCAAGGCCCTCGACCCGGCCGCCGACGCCCTCAACGAGACGCTCAGCTTGCCCGGTGTATCCTCGTCCGAGAAGAAGAGGAGGGCCGACAACAACAGCAGCAACACCAAGGAGGAGGAGCAGCAGCAGCAGCAGCAAGAGGCTACTGCGGCGGCGGCTGGTGGTGGGACTGGCCAGGACGGCGGCGCACCCAACAAGAAGAAGCGCGCCACGGGCCCCATGGACGCCGTCCTGCACATGCCCCCGCCAGAGTCCGTGCCCGCCGAGGAGAAGCCGCCGCACCTCACGCCCCCGCCCTACGTGCACCACTTCGACAGCTACTCGCTGGTGAAGCAGCTCGAGCAGAACGGGTACACACAGGTGCAGGCCATCACCGCCATGAAGGCCGTGCGCGCCCTGCTCGCGCAGAACCTGGACGTCGCGCAGGGCGGCCTCATCTCCAAGAGCGACGTCGAGAACGAGACGTACCTTTTTCCGCGCCGCCTGCGCCGAGCTGTCCACCGAGGTGAAGAACAACAGGCGCATCGCCGACGAGGCCCTCCGGCAGCAGAGGACGGTGCTGCAGCACGAGGTCGACAACACCACGCAGGTCATGAACCAGGAGCTGCTCACGCTCAACGATAACGTCAGGGGCATGTTCAACGATCGCAAGATGGCCGTGAGGGAAGAGCAGAAAAAGGCCGAGGGCGCTGTAGGTTTCTTTCCCTGGGCGTTGTGTCCCCTTTATTTTTTTCTCTCCAGCCCCCCTCTCTGAACCTGTATCCTTTGATATGATGAGTACATATATATACATATGTTGACATGTGTGCACACATACAGATCCAACAAATAGCCTACAAGATCAGCGTAATCCTAAACAGCGACTCCAAGTCCGAGATCGAGGCCGTCCGGTGGGTGGTGACCCGCCGCGCAGTGGCCGGTATCATCTTCATGGTGACCTTCTCCCTCGCCATCCTGCGGTACAGCAGCTATGTCTCGCACGAGAGCCAGAGGGAGGCGCAGAAGGAAAAAGAGGAGAACGAGGTTGTCAGGAAGAGCGGTGGCAAGATAGATAGAGCCCTCGCCCCCGACGCCGCGGAGATCCTGGCTGCAAATTAGACATCCCTTACATATACATATTTCTTCTACATATACAGATACCCTGTTTCAATATCAGCATGACTACTGTACAGCTTACATTTCTGCATCATATTTTGTCATTCCAGCGTATCTATAGTTATTATCTATGTCTTTCGTTCTGATGCCGGCAGGTATTCACATATTGGTTCCAGCTACTATGGAGGGCTAGGTCTCGTTTTAGATTCCAAAATTCATCTTGAGAGCAATAGTCGGCTGCCCGCTGTCGGCGTCCGCATCCTTGTTCACGTTTTCACTCTGCCGCCCGCTCTTGATCACCTCTTCCATGAACGCCTTCTGGCCCTCGCTGAGCCCCGCCACGACGCCTCTGAAGCTGGCCTGGTCCGCCGACGCCAGCTCCAGCAGCCGCGCGCTGGTCTCGCGATAGATGTTCATCCCTTCAGCGCCGCCGGAGCTGCCCTCGCTGGCAGCGCGGGAGAGCAAGGTAGGCATGACCAGGGACATGGCAATGGCCTGATGGTCTTTGGACATGACGGCGACGTATTGGGTGAGCGTGTGGGCGACAAGAGCGCGTGCCTGCTCGGGGTCCTCGGGCTCAGTGTTGGTGACGAATGTGATGAGTCGCGGGAGGAGAAAGCGGGCTATAGTCTCGTCGGCCACAGTGGGCTTGGACTGCAGGAGCAGCGAGCGGACGCAGTTGGCGGCGATCTTGGCGGTCTGGACACACACACATTGATTAGCATTATTATCATACACACGAGGCACGGCTGCATTGAGAAAGAAAACAAAGAGAGAGAAAACATACCATGCGATCCGAGAGGCACTCGACCAATTCCTCAAGGAACTTAGTCACCATAGGGTCATTGGCAGTGAGGTGGTTCTGCCCGCCTGTGAAGAGGATCGTGATGGCCAGAAGGCTATTCTTGACGTTCTGGAGGTCGGTCGGCTTCTCCCGCTTCTGCCCATGCAGATAGATTGAGAGGAAGCGTCTGAGGCAGCCTTGCAGCTGCACATCCATCGGCCCGCTGTTGCCCTCCCTCGGTCCAGCCAGGGTTGCGATGAACCGCTTGAGTGTCGGCAGTGCCTGCGGCACGATGACTTCCTGGCAGGATGGCGTAGCAAGAATCGTAGCGAATATGTGGATAATGCATGCGTGCAGGTCCGTCTTGATGACCGCTGGAAAGACCTCTGCCGCGTCTACCAGGCTGTTCAGAGACGTCCGGACGAGGAGGATGGCCTCCTCAGTCAGGATATGCCGGACAGGCTGGTTTGCCTCTGTAAGATTTGGCAGCAGCCCGGCCAGGACCAGCACGATGATTCTCGTGAGCTCGAACAGCTGATCCACATCCTCAGACAGCTCTCCGGTGTCAGGCTCTGTGGGTTTCCTAGCAGCGGGATGCTCGACGCAGAGGGCCCTGGCAATGTCCACAATGACGCCTTGGACATCAAGACCTTCTGTCAGGACAAGCCGGTCCAGCAGGTCCATGCTCTCGGCGAAGACCGCTTCTCTGTAGATGGCATGGCCAGAGACGCTTGGGTGCAGGATCTTCTTGAGAGCCTGCAGAATCTCAAGCGTCTGCTCGTGGCTGGCCAGAGAGTCCGCCTGGCCTGGCTTCGCCGCAAGGGCCTCGAAGGCGATGCCGAAGAGAACGAAGAAGAAGGCCAAGGGCTCATCCCGATAGTTGATGGAGCCCTTAGAGTGGCCATTCGGAGTAGTTCCCGAATTCTCTTTTCCGTCCAGGGCATCAAACACAAACTCGCTGTCTTGTCCGATCAGGCTGGCAATAGCGTCGACGAGTTTGAGCCAGGAATCCTGGTAGAATTTGAGCAGCGTCTCGCGGTTGAGCGCGGCGTAGATGGTGTCGAGACTGCCGGACAGCGATGGCGGTCCCAGGGTCATGGTGATGTCTGGCTCAAATCTCAACTGTGCAAAATCCCGCAGGGACTCGAGCCAGAGCGGGGTGAGCTTGCCGATATATGGCTTCAGGACATCCAGCAGATAGGCCTGCTCAGTGCTGGCAACCTGCAGCTCGGCCCAGGCCGAAAAGACTGCCATCTTGACCATGACCTGTGCGTTGGAGCTCAGGCCCTTCAGATCGCCAATGCCTGCGTTGTCGTTCTGCGTGGAGAAGTTCTCCAGAGCTGTCACGAGTGTCTTGAGGATCCTGCCCATGCGGTCGACATCTGTGACGATGCCGGTGGCGATGAAAGCGGCGCACACATTGACAGCCTCCGAAGCCAGCTCAGGCGAGGAGTCGGCAGCAAACGCAGGCGTCAGCGCCGAGCTGATCTGAGCCTGGTACTGCTCGAGCAGCATGGCCTCGTCGAAATCCGGATCAGGGGTCTTGCCAAACATCTTCAAAACGGCCCCGATAATCTTGAGGCCCCATATCCTCTGCTCCAGAACGCCAGACGTCGAAGCAGAGAAGGCCATGCGCACGACGTCTGCGACCCTGGTCTGGAGCGCGAGCTGAGCTGGCGATTCGCCATTCGTCACGACGTCTTTGTTGACAAGAGTGAAGATCTCGTACAAGAGACTCATGGCGAACGCAATGACCTGCCACCGAAGAGGCTCAACATCAGAGCCCGATCCGCCTTCCTTCTCATCCTTGGCAACTCCTCCAGCGGCTGCGAAACCAGCCACCTCTTCATCTTGAAGATCCACCACGGCAGCAGTCTTCTTCGGCCCGGTATCAACATCAGCGATGACCTTGGGTCTCGTCATCTTCAGCACCGCCTGGAACCTCTGTAGCCACTCTGCCGTGTCCGTCAGGCACGTCTGGCGCATCCAATTCTGTATGATGTTGCGGATGCCGTCGTGCTCCGGATTCCTGTCGAGCGCGAGCCACAAGTCTTGTTCGAAACCTGGATCGGCAGCTTCTATAACATCGTACGAGTTCCTCTTCATAATGTTGTACAGGCCATCGATAGCCACATCTCGAAGCGTTGGGTGGTCCGACTTGAGATACTTCTGCAGCAGCCTGACGTAGTCCGCAAAGTGCATGTGTCCTGGCGCGTACAGCGACAAGTGTTCCAGACAGCCCAGGCTGGCATTCTGCACCTGCATGTCATCTTCTGACTGGAAGTACCCGACAAGAGTGAAGATCAGCTCCCTGGACTTCGCAATGTCTTGTAGATCCGGCCCGAGGACGTTGATGAGTGAGTCTACACACCGCGCTATGCTGGCGGTGGTGGAGAGCTCCAGCTCCAGGTTCATCGAGACAGCGGAGGGAATCTCCGAGTTGTGGCTATCAGACGTGTAGAGCTGAGCAAGCATTCCCAGCGTGCCTGAGACGTACTGAGAGAACCCCAGGCCTGCCGCATCAGCAGCGCGCGCCAGCGCCTCCAGCGCCCAGAAATGCACAGTCGGGTGCGGGTCGTTGCAAAGAGACATGAGGATACCGAGGATGGTCTTGAGATGATATCCAGCCGCCATGCCGCCAACCTTTGCCTGAATGCATCCCAATGCCATAGCACACCCTGCTCTTGCACTGGGCTCCCTGTTGACGACGATGGTGTCGACAAGGAATTTGATCTCGGTGTTCGTGAAGGCATTGCCACAAGCGTTGCACATGCGAGCGATAGCTGCGTATCCGAGGCTGCGGACGTACTGATCCGTGTCCAGAACGAAACCCCTGATCATGTCCTGGAACAGCTTCTCGACTTGTATGTTGGTGATGTCGCCAGGAGGCGACTGCGTCTCCTTGACAGCGACCTTCAGCGTGGATAAGAATGCAGCGGCAACGTTGACGGTGATGGCAGCCCTCCGCGCATTGTCGCGCTCCAGGGTGCCAGCCGCCATGAATGTGGCGATCTGCTCCAGGATACTCTCTTGCACCTTGTTTGGGGTGAGAGGAAAGGCAAATGCGAACAGTTGTATAGCCATGTTCACAACCTCGGTTGCAGGTGGATCAGATGAGCAGCTGAACGCATCTCGGCCGCCGATGTAGAGCGTCGAAGCATCGTGTTCCAAGGCTCCACAGACAGGAGACAGCATGGCATTCTCCATCGTATCCTCGGGACTGCTATCCTGCGTCAAGGACGGCTCCATTGAGCTCTCATGCTGCCCGGGCAGTTCCTTGATCCTGAAGCCCGACACAATGCCGGTGACCCCAAACCCTGAGTTATCGTCAACATCCCAGATTGTGTCGAAAGTACCGGCTGAGTTCGCGATAGCCGCGCTCAAAGAGCTGGGCGAGTAGTTGTCAGGGTCGGCAAAGAGGGAGATCGCCAGGGTGAGTAGATTCGACTGAAGTAGTGCCTCGCTGCCGCCAGCTGGACTCGTGTTCACCAGCTTGATGTAGCATTGCATCACACGGCGTTGCACCATCATCTCGATGTCTTGGAGCTGCAGTGCCGGAGCAAGTCTCTCGGCGATGTCGTCCGACGTCTTCTTCTTGGGCAGCGTCTTCAAGAAGGCAGTCGTGCTTTGCAGCATGGTCGCAATTCTCTTCGACACATCAACGGTCAGCAGACGACTGTTGAATTCGAGAAAGGCTAGGATTGACCCGAGCGCGCAGTCCCGAACATGCGCCAGGAATGACGCCTCCAAGTAGTTCCTGGCCGCGGTATTGTCTTTGGCGAGAGGCTTTGGCAAGGCGTTCTTCCAGAGAAGTAAAAGCTGAGAGAGATGGATCTTGACAAAGTTCGGGCCAAGCGACATGAGACCTCCGATCAGGGTCCACGCGACCTGGATCTGTGTGCTGGCCACCCGGAGTTCCAGCTTTCCACTAGACTTCAGCAGGTTGGTTGCCATTGTGAGGACTCGGCTGTTGATGTCGACAGAGCCGTACAAGGGCCGTGATGGGCTTGCACTCAACGTGGCGGCTAAGCCATGAGCAAAGCCGACGCACTTTCGGGTAGAATGGCGACCAGTCCCGAGTACGCTCAGCTCCCTGCTCAGGCTGTTCATGCATACAGACAGGCAGGACAGGAGCTGCTGAGGACAATTGAGCACGAACGTCTTGAGACATGCCGATGTGTACACCTGGACAGTATAACTGGGATGCTGGAGGACCTGCAACAAGCCTTCCCTTGCCGCCTCGGCGAATGCATTCGAGGCGGACCCAAGAGAAAGCATCAGCGAGCCGAGTGCTCCCATGGCAGCGATTAGCATGTTCTTGGTCGGTTCGGGTCGTTCCTTGAGCGCTTGAGGGTAATTCTTCAGAACGTCATTGATAAGAACTTTGGCCGCATGAGACTGGCCTGTCTCGCCGAGTATCTTCTTGCCGATGACGTCCTGAAGCAACGTGTCGACGATGCGACGAGATATCAGGAGACGATAACGGTTGTTTGTGATGTTCGGGTTGCCAAGAAGCTCAAGAGTCAAGTTCTCCACAATCTTGATATAATTTGATTCGACGGTCTTTTCTCCTAGACGCTGCAGGAGCGTCGAATAGCAGATGCCAATGGCAGATCTGGCCTTGTTGGACGTCCCCAGCTTGCCGTACTGATAGGAGAGCACCCTGAGAATGTCTGCAAAGGACAGGGACAGGTCCAGATTCCTCTTCATGAAAGCCGGGCTCTCAGGTCGCGATGGTATGTCGTCTTCGTCGCCCAACACACCGGGCGGCATCGACTGGCGCATCGGGGTCTTTGGGGTCTTGGGTGTTTTTAGCTTGGGCTTCTTGCCAGCTGTAGGACTCGAGATGCTGTCCCCCATCGCGGTCTCCGAGTAGCCCCTGACGAGGGCCTCAGCCAGGCACTCAGCAGCTGCGCGCCGAGCCTGGGAGGAGGCGTACTCGAATGCTTTGAACGTAGCCGTCTGGATCTTGTCGAAGTCGCTCGAGTTCTTGAAGTAGTTGGTGTGCCTCATGAGTGACCTCAAGCACCGACACGCCGCGACGACGACCAGGGCGCCCTTGTCGCTAGAGGCATGGCTCCGTCCCTGCTTCCAGATGTCCCTGGCAATGCTGTCGTCTAGCATCTGCCCCACCATGCGCGCGATCTTGCCTAGGGCCGTGAAGCACGCTGCGCGCAGGCCGGCGTGGTTTGAAGAGCTCTTGAGCAGCTTCACCAGCACCGTGCAGGCCAGCTGGTGGTAGCTGATGGCGCTGTCGCCTGCGGCACCGAAGACATCGCCCAGGCACACGACAGCAGCATGCCTGGCACGAGACTCGCCCTCAGCCTTGGACTTGCCGGCTGTTATGATCGCCACGAGGTCATTGATCGTCTCGAGCAGAAGCTTCCGGTCGCCATTGCCAAAGATGTGCGCAACGCACCGTCCCAGGCTGTTCCGCACCACGCGCGAGGGTGCGGGCGCAGGAAGGTTGATGATCTGGAAGATCTCGCGCTTCAGGTAAAACTGCTGGGCGGTGCAGTCGTCTGCAGAGAGGGGAGAGGACATGCTTGGACAAGGTAGACACAAAGTTCAGAAGGAAGAGGTCCTGTTGCTCGGCGGGGAGAGACTGCAACTTGGGCAGGTCGAGTTCTGGAGTCGAGATCGCTCGAGGGTGGGGAGTAGGTGGTAGAGGGGCGGGTGATGCTTTCTCGGCGCCGGAGCCAGAAGTGCTGGGAGGTTCTGACGGTGATCCAGAGGACATGTTTGCGTCTGTTTTGGGGGAGGAAATGTTCTCTGGGGTCTCAATGCTGTGTGCTCTCCACCGGCAGACCAGTCTGTCTTGCGTCTGCTCGGCGTGGGAGGACAAGGAGGAGAGGAGATGTTGAGGACTCGACCCGCAGCTTCCAGCTGGCCGCAGCAGCAGTGCTACCCTTGACACATGTCACTGCGGCTCCCCTGCACGCCCCCTGGTTCTAGTGGCTCGGCCCTGGCCAATTGATGGTCAACAGAGCATCCGGTTGGCAACGGCAAAGTTCCACAGTTGCGGCATCGAGAAATTTACAATGGTCACTTCATATTGCACCTGCATTTTGCTCCTTGGAACTCTCATAGCCACTCGACGTGCAGTTGCTGTCGCACTGACGCACTGACGCATTTCCTAGGAAGACGAGCTCCTCTTACTACGTGAACACTCCTACCTCCTCAATTTCTTCCCCTCTCACACCCTATCCAACACCAATGGCCACAGCAGTCTCAAGAGACTTGAGCGCCCTGCTCCTTCGGCCTGTACGGCCCGGGGTAGTGTGCGCAAGGTGCCGCCGTCGTACGTTTGCGACCAGCCCTCTCGTACAATCAGGCCACAACAAATGGTCCAAGATAAAACATCAAAAGGGAAAACAGGATCACATCAAGACTGTCGAGCGGACACAACACGTTCAAGCAATAACATTGTACTCGAGACTATACGGCCCAGACCCCAACATCAACTCCTCCCTCGCGAATGCCATTGCCATTGCCAAAAAGGTAATAATAACAATTCCACGTCTTTGAGATTCATATCCTTACGTCAAAAACTTCTCATAGTCCGCAACCCCAAAGAATGTTATCGAGCAAGCAGTGGCAAGGGGCCAAGGTCGCTCTCTGACCGGTTTGGCCCTCGAGAGCATGAAGTTTGAAGTCATGATGCCGCCATCAGCAGCATTCATACTTGATGTCGAGACGGACAGCAAGCCTCGTGTACTGCAAGACCTTGGTGTTATCATACGCAAGCACAAGGGTCGGACAACCGCCACCGATTATTTCTTCAGCCGGCGTGGACGAGTGGTATTTGAGCGACACGAAAAGCTGGGGCCGGACGATGTCTTGGAGGCGGCCATAGAGTTTGGTGCTGAGGACCTCGAGGCTGATGATGAGGAGAACATTGTAGTGTGGTGTCAGCCCACACAGACAATGCAGATCGCGCAGGGCCTCTCGAAGAAGTTCGGCCTGAAGATCCTGAGCTCGGATATCATTTGGCAGCCAAATGAGGATACGCGGTCGAGTGTCAACTCGACCGAGGATGTGCAGCTGTTGTCAGACTTTGTTGCTGCAGTATCGGAGATGCCAGAGGTCCAAGCGATATATTGCAACGCTTCGAGGGGGGAGGATGTACCGGAGGAGCTGTGGGCTGCCCTGGAGGAATATTTCGACTCGTAGGTGGGGGATTGGTAGTCGTAACAGATCAAAAACCATTGCAGTGCCATATGAGCAATCCCTCGAATGTTGTTCTCGTCATGTGCCAGCAGCCCTCAAAAAATCGATCGGATGAGCAGGGAATCGGACTCGGGAGTATCGGATGAGTTTGAGGGGGGTGTAGGAGACGAGAGGGCCGTTGGGAGAGGTGCGTGTCCGAAAATTTCAAGCCGCTTTTCTCTTCCCGCTGGCTCTGAAGAAACCATCTCCAGACACCTACTCCTCCTGGTCCTGCATAGGCGCCGGGTTCTCCGCCTGCCGCCGAGCCTCCTCCGCGAGCCTCCTGTCCCTTAGATATAGTCTCCTAGCTCTTAACCTCTCCAGCTCGGCCTTGATCTCATCCCTCTCGGTCGGAACCTTGTTCGCCTCCTCGGCTTTGGGCCAGAAGTGCGGCACAGCGAAGCGCTCGTCGAGGTTCGTGCCGAAGTAGCCCATGAAGGCGATCGGAAAGAAGAGGTACATCCCAAACTGCAGAGGCAGGGGGTTAGCTGAGACTGTGCTGTACGCATTCTTGGGATTCTTCTGGTGTTTGGGGCCTTTTGGTGGTGGGCGCATGCCTTGAAGAATTCGAGGTTGAAACCAGCCATCTTGAGAGTGTCTGACTTCAAAACCGTGAACAATATTTGGGTTTGATTGTAAGCTTCAATGGATCTTGAATAACAGGAGCTCACTGGAGTTTTGCGCAGTTGGTACAGTTTCTCGAGGAATTAATCATTCAAGAGAAGACGCATGATCTGCTGCTAAGTATTGTCCAAACTGGGGGAGCTTCTAAGTGGAGGGTCGGGGTCCTTACATAAGCAGCTCAGCCTCTCAGAAGACGGCAAATTACAAGCAGTAAGTACTTAGTATGTTCCACACAAACACTGTTGGCTCAACTGAAATGCAAGGCTTGTATTGCGAGGAAGGTTCTTTTCAAATCAGGGGGTATCTCGATGCCATATTTATCCAGTAATTCATTTTGTCCCATGCACTTATTTGCAAGACTTTGTGACCCTCCATGCCGCTAATCCCCTCCGCCCAATGACCCGCTTGAGAGTGTTCCAAACGCCATCCTCTGCAAAATCCATGTCGTCCAAGTTCAAGTGATGCCTATGCCTCCACACTTCTCGAAACCGTAGCCCATCCAGTCCTTTATTCCTCAGATAAGGATCTAGCCACGTAGAAGACGTTGGCGCGATTAGGTAGGTGCCATCTTTCTCCTTCAGATACTCCTTGTTCCGGCGGTCCGCCGGTGTGTCGCATGTTGCGATCTTGTCCAGCTCGGCATAGAGCTCCTCGCCCGGGATGCCCATCACGTCGCGTGTCTCGAGCACCTCAGCCTTGCCGTCGAGCAGCCAGATCGGCGGCATATATGTCTTCCACCAGATCGCCCTGGTCGCATCGGGCTGCTGGCTCATGAACACCTGACCTGGGACGATGCCGCCTTGATGATATATGCCCATCAGCGTGCCGAAAATCAGGTTGAATATGATCCATGCCCCAACCCAGAGCCGCAGGATCTTCCTTTGCTGCGGCAGTCGGACCGATGAGAGGATCAAGGGGACTGTGGGCAGCAGAAATCGAGCTTCTTGGTGCTGGAACATCGATAGTACGGATATTCCAGAGATGGCAGAGTACAATCTCAAGGACAGGTGCGGGCGCGTGAAGAGTAGAATGGCAGCAGGCCCAATTAGCTGCGGAAGATTAAAGAGGATATGTTGATACCAGGGGTGCAGTCCATGCTGCGCCAGGTTCGAAGGGGAAATGTTGTACATCAGGTTGTTGAGGGGCGTGATGACGGGGTGCCGGAACAAGTCATTCCACGAGATCTGGTTGGGCGAGTAGAAGGCCGTATCAAGAGCAACCGCAACAAACGCTGTGGAGAGAGCTGAGAGCGCTGTAACTATAAATGCGAGGGGTCTGGTGCCAGAAGTCAGCCTACACTCAAGCAAGAGTCTTAGATGAGGCTTTGTCACGTACGACTTCCAATAATAAGGGATCAGACGCAAGCCTGGTATAAGCAAGAACGCTGGAAAGGTAATTCTGTTGAAGAATCCGAACACGACCATGGAGCCAAGCACCGCAGGCGCCAGGAGAGGAGTCTGGTGCTGGAAAAATTGTCAGCCGTTGTATATGTCACGCCTGCGGAAGGGAAAGAGTGTTCATACTGTGTTGACTGGGACCGCGATGGTCCTCTCGATCAAGACCAGACTCCACGCAACAACCAAGGTCTCTATCGCGTTCGAAAAGGTATGGGTCTGGTAGGTCCAGGTGACATATGAAGAGGCCACGAGGAGGACGGCGACTCGACGGTGTCGTGGCGATTGTATCAGCTCGTGAATGGCCCAGTCCTCGAGGACAAAGCTGAGAATGAACATGAGGGCGCGCAACGTCCAGAAGACCGCGATCGGAGGAACCTCGCCATCGTTCCCGTTTCCCATCCACAGCCACTGCAGCAGAAGCATAGGCAAGCCATAGATGGGCCAAAGCGGGAAGACACTCCGAATGGGATGGTCGCTCGTGAACTCCCAGGTGAGCCGGACGGGGTATTTGAAGATCTCGCCTGCAGAAGAAGAGGAAAGCAAGGACGATCAGCATACTTAACGGTCTCAGTAGCACCCACATCACGGCTGCGATGCGCGAGTGCCGTCGCGCCGGAATGGGGACGGGGGAGGGCCTTACCTGCAATGACTTCGGGGCCTTGGAAGTTCTCGTCAGGATGAAGGTAGCTCGGGGACAAGGCGAACCAGAGACGGACGACGAGCAGCAGCAGATATGTGCGCCGGTACATCTTGACGCCGCTTTCTTCCTACGGACAGCAGCTTAAGCACCGGCGATGCCTTATCTCCGCTTGCAACGAGGCTTTCTCGACCGTTGGCAAGCCAGGTGCATACGGCATATTCAACGGAAAGGTGACGGTGTGGAGGGGGAAGAGAGAAGGAGAGAACAAAAACAATGTGACCGCCCAAGCAAAAGACTTCTTCTTATAACATTGACACACAGGGAAAGAGTTGAATCGTCTGACTCCGGCGGGTGTACTCGAAAACGTCAGAAACCCAGAAGACCGAAGGCCACATGGCTGGACGCAGAAGATGATACGCTTTGGAATTTAGGACAGGGGGTTGCCTTGGAATGCTCTGGAGCTCCGTCATCCTGTGCCTAGTCTCAGTGAGTAGTGCCCCTAGGGGTGGGTAGCCAGGGGGTCCTGAAGCATGCTACCTGTAGGGCGCGCTGTGGTAGGGTGTGCCCAGCCTGGTGCGGCCCCGACCTTCACGACTTGACAGCTACACGCTACGGCCCAGGCCCCAGAGGCTCAGGGCCCACCAGCCAGGGCCCTCCAAAGGGGAGGGGAAAAAAAAGGTACCGCGTTGCAGCGCAGTTCGCGGTTGTTACTATGTAAATTCCCAAATCCACCCCGGGACAGTTTGACATGGTGACTTGCATGTGGAGGCCATAGCAAGGAGGGATCCATTTACAGAGATCGACCTCGGAGACCAAGAGAAGCAAGCCTCCACAAGGCTATTGAAACCCTGGCTTCTTTTTACATAGTAGAGACCTGAGATCCCATCTCTCTGCTGATGCATTAGTAGGCCACAGTAAGTAAGCATGCCTCTAGCATGTCTGGCTCAGAGCCAGCCAGCAGGCCGGTTAATTGTATGCACCTTTTGGAAGCCAACACATCCCTAGCCATATGAACCTGCATAGCATGGCCTCCCATCAAACAAAGGGGCTTCTGCATCCTGCATGAGCCACATCAAGAACTACCCAGATACTTGACCTGTTCTCTAAGAGGTTCCGCCGTGGTCAAAGAAACTCGGAGAGAAAGTTAGGGATAAAAAAGAAGGGGAAAAAAGATACTTTTTTTTCAGATGGACAAATTGCACATGCTTCGGTTTCTTGCTTGCCTTTTAGGCTACTAGTCTCATGTGCCTGCCTATTGTGCATCTTCTTTCTTTTCTTTCTTGTTATTTCTGGCACCTTAGTGGAGGCTTGGTCAGCTTACCGCTTACCTAGTGCCCGCCACTAACCACCAACCACTCCAACCTCCAGTCCTTTGTTCACCAACACCCTGCCACTGCCACTGGGAGTTTTCCCGGTAACTGAAATCTCGACCTTGATTTCTCTCAATCTCCCCCTCTTGTTCCCCACCTCTCTCATCAAGAACAAACATCCAGAAAGTCGAGGCCATACTGAGCATTCTCTCTACCCTAGATCGCTGAGACAAGACAAGGTAAGTCATGATAGCCTTCTGCTTGACAGTCATTTTCCAATCATCATTCCTTACATCAATCTCCCACTATTGAAAAAAAGAAAATATCACTGCTATTTGCAGAGTCACTGTGTGTGCCCACCAGAGTGAATCTGCTTGCCTGGCTCGGGTGCTGGGTTCGACTGGGTTTATCAGGCACCTGTCACCACTGGCTCACTCACTACTCGACTGGTAGGGTCGGTAGTGGTCTGTGCGGGAAAGCAGGCACCCCTCCCTCCAACCTCCTTCCCGTCCCCCGCCATTCCTGAACCACCTCGACCTGCTGGCTCACTCCATAAAGTTCTCTCCTTCACCCCTCTCCTCCCTTCTGTCAACCTCCCCGACATCCAACCTCTTTGTCCCTTCCAGAGACTTTTGGTAGCCAACAGGTATATTTCACATCCCAGGCACATCCTCTCCCCACCGAAAACAATGATTTCATTGTGCGACACTTGGCACTCCTTCAGCTGAAGCTCGCCTGATCACCACTGACAAGCAAAAACCACTACAGAACATCTGGACGCAAAATCCATCAAACAGCCTCAGACCAAGACTCAATAGACCTCTCAGTACCTTTGACCAACAAAGAAAACGTCAAAATGTCTGACATCGACCGCAAGACTGCCAAGGTCGTTCTGCGTGCCAACGATAGCACCGAGCACCCCGTCGACCTCGAGGTCGCCGAGCGTTCTATGCTCCTCAAGAACCTGATTGACGATTTAACCCTTGAGATCGCTACCACTACTGCCGTTCCCCTGCCCAACGTCAGTGGCCCCGTCCTGGTCAAGATCATTGAGTGGTGTGAGCACCACCGCAACGACCCCCTTCCCTCCTCCGAGGATGACAACGAGTCCCGCAAGAAGACTACCGAGATCGATGAGTGGGACCAGAAGTTCATGCAGGTCGACCAGGAGATGCTCTTCGAGATCATCCTGGCCGCCAACTATATGGACATCAAGGCCCTCCTCGACGTCGGCTGCAAGACTGTCGCCAATATGATCAAGGGCAAGTCTCCCGAGGAGATTCGCAAGACGTTCAACATCACCAACGACTTCACCCCCGAGGAGGAGGAGCAGATCCGCCGCGAGAACGAGTGGGCTGAGGACCGCTAAAGGGATCTTGCAATCCCCCGTCGGCTTTTTGTCATCTTCCACATGTTGACAAGCCGGCCCTTCCCCCCTCAGCATGTTGCTCGGCGTTTGTGGTTCACTAATGCTCGGTTTGCGGTCACGGTCACGGTAATTTTGGTATTCAAAGCAGAAAAGGGAAGGGCATAGGGTCAGATTGTGCCGGGTTTGCAACTGCGAGGGACTCAACGGGTTACATGGTCCGCATTTTCATTTGACACTTCATTTCTCTCGGTTTTCCAGTCACATCAGGCATTCACCACTCTACGATACGATTAGAGTAAATTGATACCTGAATCACCCATGATTAAATTGACCATCGTGATTTACAAACGTGAACTCTCCTGTATGCATTCATTGTCAAGCAACTGGATTGTCAAGCAACTGGCTTTTTTTCCCTCTTCCTCTTTGAGCTTGCCCCTCAACTTGTCAAAGTTACTCTTCCCCCCTCTCTACAGCGCGTATCTCTCTCCACCACCCTCAGGAAACCGCCACACGTTGCCTGTGCCACGCCCCCCGTTTTTGGCATGCAATGTTGCCTTTCCTGATCTAAAGTGGACTCAGTCATACACAGAACCTTCCAGCAATGTCCCGCGGCACACTTTCTGGGTAGGACAAGGTGACACCAAAATGTGATAGGGGCAGACACCGTGCATGTTGTCCCTGCTAGGCTTGTGTGCTGCTTTTGCCTTTATCGAACGTGCAACGCTGCCAATCTATACGAGGAAATGAGGGCGCAGATTGCAGCGTCACACCAAGCCAGACGGCATAGCTCATGGAAAAAGGCCTTGCTGCCTGCTAGAGACCTGTCGTGGCTGGCATAAGGATGGTTTTATTGGTCCTAGTAGACAACTGGGGGAGACATCGTGCCATTTTTCTCGGGTGAAAGAGGGCGAACTGGGGCGGAGAGAGATCATCACTATACAGAGCTGAGGTATCTGATTTTGCTTTTGCGAGCAGGCCCGGGTCAGGCGGTGTGAAAGGGGGTTGGTATTCTGCATGAGGTGGCGTTACGAGCATGCAGGGGGGAGGAGGGTAGTAGCACAGCGTTCCGAGAATGCAAGGGTTGGGCGCTACGCAGCAAGCCACGACGGGCATGATTTGTCCGTCCTGGACAGCAGAAGCAAATGGGCCGTATCATGGTGATCATTTGCCACCATGGTTTTCGTCACGGGTTGCAGTGCTTGTTTTGTCCTACCCTGTCCTGTCCAGTCTTGCCTGGTGCCCAAGAATAGCGTCCATATCGACCACCAAATCCTGCGGCGTCACGCAGAAGCTATTCGTGGTGAATGGCTTGCCCAAGTAGCTCGTCAGGCCGTTGTGGAGCGGGGAAGATACACCGTGGTGGGATAAGTTCTCGTCAGCACTTGGAGACCCAGATACTTCTAGGAACCATTGACACGCTCGCGAGACGATGTGCATTCCACATCGGGATGGGCGTGCAAAAGGGTGCAAGCCATATACACGAACCTGGTCCCCTCGTCCACACCTCCGCTCCTATTCACATGCTTGTTTGTGGGTCACCAACAGGAACGGACGGGTCGTAGTCAGGACGGGTGAGAAGACCACCCGCATGTAGTAGATCACCGAAAGAGGGAGCATGCAAAAGTCTTGTTCACAATTCTCGTTTTGAGGAACCTTCCCTGATAGACCCTAAATGCAATGCCGCAAAAGCCAGCGCAACCGACACCGTTTTCCGGGACCGAGAAGTCTTTCTTCCTCAGTCGTCAAAACCCATCATAATGATGATTCCTGTTCCCTTCCGTGTCTCCCCTGTCTTCATGCCAACCGCTTCAAATTCCTTCTAACCATCCATCGTTCGAGGTAAATAGTCGAGTTGGTGCGGTCGGGTAGTTCGGTATCGTAAAGGAAAGTTGAGTCCAAGGAAAGGAAGAACAATGGCAATCGGCATTCTGGTGGGCGAGGCATCTAGATGCCCAGGCGGGTCTTGCGCCAGTGCCTCCGCTTAGCATTGTAGCTGCATGGACTGTTAGCTCTCTGTCTGATTTCCAGTGTGCATAGCCAGAGTGTGTTCCCCTCCACTCCCTTCTTGTCGCGGGGGTGCTCATGGGCGGGACTCGTGGAATTCATCGTACCGGATGGTGTTGTCAGTTCGGAGACGAATCCATTGGGGGATGGGGCGGTTCTGCTTCTTCGCCTTGGCGAGCTTCTGCTTGGTGCGGAAAGACTTGTGGCTCTGGTTGTGTGAAGAAATGCGCCCGTCAGCTTTCAGGTCCATCGACCAGCAGGACGAAGGTCGCACCTGCGACCCTCTCCTTTCCCAAAACTCATATGCAATCATGATCGGTATCTCGTCGCATTTCGGCGACAGGCGTACGTACCGGCATTTTGACTGATTTGTCGTGGATGTCGAGATTGGTGGTTCGTCTTTTGGTCGGTGATCGATCAGGAGTGGGTTCAAAGTTGGAGGGGAGGAGAAAATTGAGTGATTGGTGCTGCGGCAGAAAGTCACGTGCGGGACGAAATTTGGCAGGCAGTGCTTATGTCATCAAGGACAGGTCTTGCTGGGATCCTGTGTCTTGTCCGGCAGCCGGTCGAGTCGGAGGGAGCGATGACCGATGGGGCAGCCTTCCGAAACGGGGTCAATCGTGCACGGCCCGGCAAGGAGGTCCAGCGAGTCAACTGGGCGAGTCCCTTTGATCCCAACTGCCAAGCTTAAATGCTGCTTTATTATCTTGACCTGGGCTGTTTAGAAATCAACAACCTGGCTGTTCCCTCCTACAACTCTTCATCCACCAGCGACAGACGATCTCAATAGCCCATCCCTTTCCGAGCAGCCCCGTCCCTTCTTCCTCGCGAATTTGGCGCTTCCAGCCTCCCAAAGAAGTAGCCAAGTCAGACCGCGACTTGGCGCAAACGTTTCCATTCCAGAGCAGGACACAGCTCCTCGAGGCATCGACACCCTCTTAGCACCACCGCTGCGACGAATCCGGGGCAGCCTCTGGCGGCCAGTCATCACCGAAGATGGGTCAGAGCATGTCATGGCTGTCCGGCTTGTTGTGGGCAAAGAAGGAAATAAGGATTCTGATTCTAGGCTTGGTATGAGACGTCATATTTCAAGCGACGGAGAAAGCGGGCCGCTGATAGACCTCGACTACAGGACAACGCCGGCAAGACAACACTCTTGTACAGACTCAAGGTCCGAGCCCCCTTTCCTCCCCCCGCTGCGACACCCTTCTCAGGGGCCCCGAGGACGCTTGTTGACATTTAAGCAGATAGGAGAGGTGGTGACGACAATCCCGACGATCGGGTTCAATGTTGAATCCGTGACGTACAAGAATCTCAACTTCAATGTCTGGGTATGCGATACACTCGACAATCCATATAGTACACGCTATGACGAAGTTACTAACGTCGACGCTAGGATCTGGGTGGTCAAACAAGCATCAGGCCGTACTGGAGGTGCTACTACGCCAACACGGCAGCGGTTATCTTCGTCGTCGACTCCACCGATATAGAACGCCTACAAACAGCAGCAGACGAGCTGGCAGCCATGCTTAACGAGGAGGAGCTGAAAGACGCTGCACTGTTGGTGTTCGCAAACAAACAGGACCAGCCAGGTGCAAAGGGGGCAGGCGACATCTCACAGGCGCTGCGCCTTGGCGAGTTGAGGGACAGGAACTGGAGCATCATGGCTTGCTCCGCAGTGGACGGGAGCGGTGTGTCGGAAGGCATGGATTGGCTGGTGGTAAGTCCCGGGCCTACAATCCTTCTCTCTCTCTCTCTCTCCCCCCTCCTGACTACACCCCGCCTACTAACACTGGCGCAGCAAACCGTCTCCCAAGAATAGTTAGCGAAAGGGAAAGGGGCTCATAAGACCCCCCCCCCTTCCTTCCTCTCGACCCCCCTCTTGCCTCCTTGGGTAGTGGGCGACAGACAACACCTTGGCGAACTAAGTGGGATGCTGTGCTCAGCAACGGCGTTTATTTGGGCAGACAAAGAAAGCATTTTTGATGATAGTCTTCCGAGGCCGAGGGAAAGCGGCTGAGTTGTATGGTAGGGAATGGCTGACGCATGTACGTACATACAAATTTTGTGTGATATCACGGTTTAATGAAGATAGACGCACGGTCGTTTTCTTTTCTGGCGACGTACATAGTACCTCCTCTCCAAGTTCGGTGGTGGCTATTTGGCTAGATGCCTGCTTGAATTTGCCATCCATTCTGAAGCTGGACGCCTGTCTTGGGGGTTGCCTTCCTCTGTCTTCATCTCGCCGCGGGGGGCCTATCGGTCGCCATCAGAGAGATGGTCAACTCCATCTCCTGAATATTTCCTGCCTGTGGTACCTCATGTAGCAAGGTCTTTCCACGGAGTGGTCAACCGGAAGGGTTTCATCTACCTTAGGTCCCTCGGTCGGCGGACTACCATCCTCTCTATCCCCGTTAGCAGCAAACTCTCTCTCGGTAATGCTCACCTCGATATCTCTCATTCTGGTCGTCGATACACCCACGAGCATCTGGGCCTTGAGCTTCAGATCTCGTACTTCGGAGAGACCTCAACTGGTTATGAGCATCAGACAGGGACTGAGCAGTATCAATATGGAATCCTCACGGGCCACATCTCGCCAGCGACATTTTTGTACTATCGTCTGAGACTCGGAACATCTGAATCTTGCGGTGATTCTGTCCCTTCCCTCTTCCAAGGTCAATCTCGTCTCTCCTTCCGCTTGTGCTTCTTCGTACCAGCTATCCCAGCTGACCGTGAGGTATTATTGCACTACCTTGTGCCTGTTTTCTAAGAGAAAATAGTGTGCATTCAGGGGAATAGGAGCTCGGGCAAACCGAAAGACTCTATTCCAGTACACGGGGACAGTGTGGGAAAAGAACGTAGCTCGGGCACAGAGCTTGAGAATGAAGGTACCACGCCTTTTTTTTTTTTTCCTCCCCTCCCTCCCCCCTCTTCCTCTTTGCACCTCCTTTCCGTCCCTTCTTAGTTGACAACTACTGAAACTAATCTCCTCGACTTCTGTAAATTTCAGCAACTCGCAACCATCAAGATTTACGTAGATAGACCTGCTAACAATGCCAAGATATCACGACATTTACTGACAACGTGTTTGCCAACTGCACACGAGGGTAGGAGTTTTCTATATCGGGACGGTACAGCGTACTGCTGCTGTACATTGGTTGTGCGAGACGTCACCTCGCTGTTGTGCTGCTGTTGTGCTGCTGCGGCGGTTTTTTCGGGGGTTTTTTTTTCGTTTCTCTTTGTTTCGTTTTTCTTGTTTGCGCGTGACGACAGTGTCCTCTGGGCTTCCCAATTGGGGGCTGGAATATCAGAATATCAAAGGAGCTAGCTTGCTCCGACCGAATGGCACTCTGACTGCATCCAGCAGGAGTCGAGTTTCATCTGGGCTACCGGCGCCCTACATTCGACATGACGTCCAATCATTTTACGCTTCATTGAATCTGGCGCCCGGCTTTCCATCACGGACTTGAGCAGTCCATCGTGGCGGTCATCTGGTCCGTCTGACAATCCTGCTTGTGAACTCACTGCCGATTCTCTCCGCTGGGGGTCTTGTGATGACTGAGCTCGGCGCCAACCGGGGAACAACCCCCAACACGGCCCTTGTCCAACCATCACAGGCAGACGCTATCACCTGCAGGAAAAGGGCACAAGCACACACTACTGTATCTAAGGTGTACTGCACTTTGACTTCGGACCAAAAAAAAAAAGAGAATAAAAAAGGAGACTATTTGAGCCATGGGGCGGGACGATACGATGGTCGCATAACACGATGGCACATTTGTCACAGCACTCTCCGGGGATCCTCGATCAATTTGTGTTGACCGAGAACGGGAAATTGAATTTGCAACGTGGCAGCTGGAGAATAGCAACCTAGACTGTTGGGAAGACAAATGACGCGCCCCACGCGAGACTTGGCTGCCTAACGACTGCCGCCTGGCTGCCTTGATTGTTTCTCTTTTCTCCAACGTCCTGCGGCCTATCGTGTCGCATGTGATCCCGTTACATGCATGGCGACCCGTTCTAGCAGCCACACTTTCTCTCATTCTCTTTCTTTTTTCTTTGTACCGATTACGAGGTGTCGAGAACGGGTCTATTGGTGCAGTAAAGATGAGCAATCAGAGGAGAGAGCCCTGGCCCCCAAAGTCCCTGTCCCGCTTCTTCCGCTAGATCTTTGCCATGAAACACTAAAAACCTCCCAGATGCTACCGCCACCTGCTGCTGCGTGGTGTGCTATTCTCGTCCTCAGCTCAGATCGCTGGTATGGTTGGCAGGTGGACCCGACAAGACTTTTTTGTTTTCTTTCTTTCTTCTTCTTCTCTCAGCTAGGGCACGATTTGTTCTTCCCAAAATTCCGAGCCTGTCGACAGATGAGACATGTCTGTCTGTGTGACGAGATCGGCAGGCCGGTCAGTGCCGGCGCAGGACCACTTAGGACTCAGAAGATTTGAGTAGAGAGGGGGATTCATTCGGGTAGGATCTCATCCCCGAGACACACAGGTTGTTTCCCCCATCTTCGCCCTTCCGTCATGAGGCCCAGCTGCTTGCTAGTGGACCCCGTCGTCCTGCAGCTGGTCAGACCAACGCATCACTGATGAGGTACATAGTCATGTAGTATACTATGTACAGTCCGTACAACAAACCCAACCACTGGACCCCCCACACCCGGCCTAGCCCACCTGGACACGACCACCCCACCCACCCTCCAAAAACTCTCTTTCAGCCCTAAATCTGCTGGCAAACGGCCATAGGATGCTGTACTATTAAGTGTGTGTTGACAGGGAGGACACACAGAGAGACACACAGGACGAATGGAGGTCGAGTTTCCTTGGCGAGTCGCGCCAGACAGGCATGCCCATTCTGCCTGGATAGTCCTCCTCATCCCTGCCCTACTATGTACATTCTCCAGGCCAGGCAGTGATGTGCCCTACTCATCACCCAACAGTAGGAGAAGGACTCTCCCGTTCACCCACGTACCTTTGTGATGTCGTATACGTGACCCTGACCATGATGCAACAGGGCAAGGGAGGAGGGTTATTGTGTGTGAGAGGGTGAATCATGCGGCGGTCAAGCTTACTTGCGTCTAGACTTTTTAATTATTATGTCCTGTCATATCGCCGCTTTTTTTTTTCTTTCCCTTCCGTCTCTTTTCCTCTTTTGCATTTATGGTCCCATCCACCGTCTTACACACACACACACACACACACACACACACACACACACACACACACACACACACACACACACACACACACACACACACACACACACACACACACACACACACACACACACACACACACACACACACACACACACACACACAGACTTACACACGCACAGCATCGGCGTGTATGCCCGAGAAGCATTGTCGCACCAGGCGTGCTGCAAGTGATCTTTCAATCGGTGCCCTGGGAAGGATATCTTGACTCTTGGCCCCCAAACATAAAACCTTTTATCTCTCCCTCTCTTCCTTCCTCCTTCACTCTCATCTAAAGTGCTATACTTCTCGATTCACCGCCCCTCCCTTCCGCCTGATCCTAGCTACTCCAATCTCAAGCTATCGACACGCAGCAACAGGTACTGCAAGTCTGTTGTCCCCCGCCACATCAAATATATATACTTATATTATTGTTGCGACCACAACCTCCATCACTTGCCAAGAAGAACAGACTCTGGTTACACATTTCCCTCATCATCAGAACAACAATAACCAAGATGGATTCTTCAAAGCGAGCACCGCCTCCGGCCCCTCTGTGCACCATCGACCCTACCAACGGCCGAGTTGTTAGATCGCCAACATCGTACGAAAGTGTAAGTTGCCCACAGCACGCATACATGTCTTCGGAAAGCTTTCCTCTCTTTTTGGCTCCTCTCTTTTCTCTTTTAGTATGACGCACCGGCGCAGCCTGACTGACATTCGACAGCAGACCCCGCGGACAGCAGATATGTACTCCTCGTCTGGCTCCCCGCGACAATGCCCGAGGACAGACTCGATGGACTCCAACGTGTCCACCAGCTCGACAGCCTCCCACCAGAGCCGGAAAGCCTCCACGCCGAGGAATGTGTATACCCACTGCGGGAGACACTCAGACCAGTATCTATTTGGCGGCTGGGGCGACGTCGTCAAGAACGTCTTTCACCACAAGAAGAACTGAGGGCAGGACAGCAGGCTTTTGCCTGTCCTCGGGACATATGCTGGGTCATGATATGGATGGAGCATATGTAATGTTGTGTCAAACTCGAGGGAGGGGAGAAGAAAGTGAGACTGTGTCTCCTCTCTCTGCTCTCGAGTGGGAAGAAATGAGTAAAATGAAGAAAATGAAAAAATGAAAATAGTAATGACGAAGGAAAGAGGAGGTGGGGGCGTTCTCTGGGTTGGATTTGGGATCTTGGCTTTTAGGCTTCATTCACCGAGACTGTATGCATCTTGCCATTTTGGACGAAGGGCATTGAAGGGCACCGTGCAGATTGTCACGGGACTACGAACTTTGCGAAGTCCAAAAGCGGGAAGAAGGAATGGAAATATCACAGCAGCTTCTAGTACGAAAGCAATGCCACGAGTTCCAGCACATTTTGTTCTTGAAGTCATGTAAACCATTGTCTATAATTGTTGTCGTACTGGTCGCCAACTGTCAGTTACAGGTCCCACGTTCAACGTTCGTCTCTTCTCGCCATGCCGAGGCTTGTTCTCCCCAGTCTTTCCCCTCCCCGTCTGAACTCCGAGTCCCGTTGCCAAATACACTTGGATCTCTCTACTCCATGTCCTATAATGTTTCTGGCAGCTTCGGCACTTGTCCATATCCACACACACACACGTTTATACACACAGACATAGGGCTGAAACCAATGCAAGATCTGGAAAGAGAACAACCCTTCGAGAGCACTGCCACCCCCATCTCGGGGACCCTCGTGGTTTGCCCCTGGGCGTATCCTTGCTCCCCGCCGCCCAAAAGGCCTATATGTGCTCAGGTCCCTACACTAACTGAAAGTAGGTAGTGTGAAAGTGGGCTGTCCCTTCCCAGGTTTCAAGCTCCAAGAAATATTGTGTTGAGAGCAGCAACTCCAGTTTCCAGCATGGAAATCTAGAAAGAAGCTCGGCGCAAGGAGGGGAAACACAACCAGCAAGACTTATCTTTCTCTGCAAGAAGAGCCCGAACCTCAACCACCGACAAGATCCACAGACTTTGGTCGGCTCTTTCAATTATCTCTTGCGACCAGGTTGACACACACACGCACACACGATGACCTCCTCCAAGAGCGCCGGCGGGCCCAACAAGCCCATGTCATCTCTCAAGAGGACCTACCTCGTCGCCTACAACGCCCTCTCCGCCGCACTGTGGTCCGTCGTGCTCGTGACGACGGCGCGGACCCTCGCATCCAGCGGTCCTGGAGCAGTCTACCCTGCTGTTGGCGAATGGACAAAATGGACACAGACGCTCGCGGGTCTTGAGGTCGTGCACTCGGTGCTTGGTGAGTCGCCCCTGGTGCTCTCCTCCTCCTCCCCCTCCTTTTACCAAGCCCCCAGACTCACCCGCGCGCTGAACACACGTGAACACCCTGACTGACCGACTCCAACCGCAGGCGTCGTCCGCGCCCCCCCTCCTCACGACCCTAATGCAAGTAGCCTCCCGCTTCGCCCTTGTCTGGGGCGCCGTCCACCTGTACCCAACCATCGCCACCTCCCCGGCCTACAGCACCATGCTCCTGGCCTGGTCCACCACAGAAGTCATCCGCTACGCCTTCTTCGCCCTCTCGCTTTCGGGTCTGGCTGAGCCCCCGTGCTGCAGTGGCTGCGCTACAGCGGGTTCTACGTGCTCTATCCCGTCGGCATCTCGAGCGAGCTGTGGGAGCTGTTCCTCGCGTTTGGGATCGCCAGGAGCCAGGGGGATGTGCCCAGGTGGGTCGTCATTGCTGTGGTCATGGCCACGTATCTGCCTGGGGCGCCGAAGCTGTATGGGCATATGATGAGGCAGAGGAGAAAGGTCCTGGGCGGCGGAGGCAGGAGGTCTAAGAAGGAATAAGAGCATCACTGCATACATCCTGGGGTGCTGAAGCTTCTCATAGAGCGTCATGTTTTTTTTTTTTTTTTTTTTGAGAGAGAGAGAGAGAGAGAGAGAGAGAGATAGACACAGATCTGGAGAAGTCTAATAGCTCAAAGAAACACGGCATCATTATCGGCCGAAGATCGGGTATATGGCCAATTGGACAAAATTCTCCCTCCCAAGCAAGCACCCTACACAGCAGTAAACCATCCTGTATCATACTCGAAACGTCTATATACATGTATAACAGAGAAAGAAGAACACCGTCTTGAGTGGGTAAAAGGGATAATAAGTAACGGACCCCGGAAAAGAAAGTCATGGGACATAAGACGGGAAACTAGGCACAATCATGACGAGGGAGAGGCGGGAGAATCACGAATCTCCGCCTCCGTACTGCTCTCGTACCAGTCATTCCTCGTCCACCTCGCAATCGTCTGTGCCGCGCTGTCGGCAAGCTGGTCGTAGCCGGGATTCTCTTTGGGCTCGAACATGGCTGCGACCGCAGATTGTCAGCAGGAGGCCTCCTATCCCCGAGCAACGAACAAAGGGGAAGGACAAAGAGCAACACGAAAAGAGAAATTTTTGAAGGGAAAAAAAAAAAACTCACACATATGCGCCTCAGTCTCGTCACCGGCGCTGTCATTGACCGCCTCCTCCCACCAACCGGTGCGGTCGGGCCCGCCCTTCCTGCTTGGCAGGTTACAGAAGGTCCTCTGGCTCCCAATGACCGTGCCCACCATATTGGTGCCGCCCATGCCTGCAACCTGCTGCTGCTTGGCGGCCGCGCCCCTGCCGAGCCTCGTGTACAGGTTTCCGAAGCCGACGCCCAGCTCCTTGTGGGCACGCGTCATGTATGCCACCCGCCGGCGCAGCTCCTCGCCGCGGGCGAGGCAGCCCACGAACTCGAGGTGCGACGAGACCCACGTGAAGCCCTCGGTGAGCTGGTCGCGCTTCAGGTAGGCGGCCGCAGCCCCGCCGGCGAGCGCCGCGCCGGCTCCCGCGTACATGGCCAGCCTGCCCCAGGAGCCCCAGCCTGAGGCCGAGGAAGACGACGACGACGACTTATTGCCGCTGCTGCTGCTGCTGCTGCTGCCCTCGCTCGCCTCGACCGCAGCGGCAGGGAGGGCCGCGACTGGTTGTTTCTCTGCGGCGGGGGCGGGGCGCGTGCTGGGGGATGGGCTCCCGCCGGGGCTCCAGAGCGAGCTGAGGGCGCTCAGCTGCGACAGGGCGGCGCTGGCGGTGGTGTAGTGGGTCTCTGCGCCGTGGGCGACGACGCCGGGCGAGATGCCGAGGTAGGGGGTGTCGAAGCTCAGGACGGCCTGGACATAAGGGAACATGAGGCTGTTGAGGGGCACGTGGTCGCCCTCGGCAGGGGCGGCGGTGTGGTTGCCGTCTGCGCCCGGGGCGGAGGAGACGGGGGGGATGACGCGGTCCGAGGTGAGGGAGATGACGGTCTCGGCGGCGACGATGCCGCCCATGGAGTGGCCGCACAGGACGACGCGCACGCTGGGCTCGACGGTCGGCGAGGGCGTGCCCTTGGCCACCTCGAGGTCGATGACCTTCTCCTGCAGCCAGTCGCGGAACCGGCTGACGCAGTCGGCGAGGTCGCCGCGGGTCTCGTACTTTGGGTAGACCAGGACCTGGATGTCGAGCTTGGGCAGGAGGGTCGAGAGGCGGTCGCGCAGGTCCTGGGTGAAGGCGTACCTCTGGCCAAAGGTCTCCTCACCCCCTAGATTTTGTGGAAGAGAGACTTGTGGTCAGGTGGCTGATTCTCTGCAAATCATCCTCGTCACCCTCATCAGGGAAGGGCATGGGATATATATGAGACGCGACGTTACCTTGAAGCCGTGGATGAAGCATAGCAGTAGCGTCTTCTTCATCTTGTGAACCCATGAGCTGCTATACAAGAGACATGTAGAATGCGCTTGGGGGCGAGGCTGTCGTCGTTGTAAGTATGTACTGTGTAGTGGCTCACGCCTTCTGTACTGTACCGTATTGACCCCACCTGCCCACCACAGCCGCTGAAGGCCTCGGTGATGTCAGCGGGTTTCACTGGTGCCCTAGGCCCCGTTCCCCTAACCCCTGCCCCTGGCAAGCATAGTGCTATAATTACTGCTGTACCTATACTGCACTATATGTACGGTACAGAGGAGCACGGTACACTTACAGCAGTATCACACACGTACTATAGGCGCTCCTACAATGAAGAGGTTCGTATATGATCACAAAAGCAAGGGGATGAACCAGTACGCAAGGCTCGACTTGTTCGCCATAACTCGGCTTGCTGTGGTGCGAATCACTTGAACTACTAATAAGGTATTCCTGTCTCTATATAGTCTATAATAGATATCAAACACCATAGCAGTCCTTCCAGGCCCCTGAAGATATTGTGTCCAGGTCGAGCTCTTGAAAGATCCTGAGGCGAGTTGAATGATATTGTATCAATATTATATGTCATTCGTCATCGTCTACTTCTCGAGTCTTCTTTTTTTCTTTCATTTTTGCCAACAACGTCCATCGTATCGAGCTCACTCTCCATACAGCTTCAACACCCTCACAGCGTTCCCGCCCATGACGCCCTCGGCCTCCTCCGAGCCATCCCCCAGCGCTTTGGTCACTGCCTCGGCGTTCAGCCCCACGCTCTCCCACTCGCCGTCCTCGGCGCCGTCGCCGCCCCCCACCGGCGGGAAGAAGGGGTGGTCCGTGCCAAACATCAGCCTGTCGGCGCCGCCGCTCGCCTCGATGGCGGCCTTGAGCCCGACCTCGGAGTAGATGACGGCGTCCAGGTAGACCTGGCTCCGCAGCACGTCCCACACCGTCCGCCGGGCGGCGGCCACCTTGCCCTCTCCCACGAGCTGCCCGTCGTGCCTGACACAGCTCTCGATGCGGCCGGCCAGGAACGGCGGGGTGCCGCCGCTGTGGGCGAGGATCATGCGCAGGGCAGGGACGGCGTCGAACACGCCCGCCAGGTACATGCGCGCCACGGCGATGGTGGTCTCCATGGGGAAGCCCAGGGCCAGGGGCAGCACGTGGCCGTACTCTGCGGCGGCGCGGGGGCCCCAGACCTCGTTGGGCAGGCCGTAGTGCGGGTGCAGGAAGACGGTGAGCCCCGCGGCGCCGAGGGCCTCGAGCACGGGCAGCAGGGCCGGGTCGTCCAGCCCCTTGCCCAGGCCCGAGGTGCCGAGGATCACGCCGCGGCAGTAGGGGAGGGCGGTCAGGCGGGTGACGGCTGCCCGGACGGTGGCGAGAGGGGCGGTCAGGGGGCAGGGCGCCGAAGAAGTAGAGGCGGCCAGGGTGGGCGGCGCACATGGCGCTGAACTCGGCGTTGACGGACTCGGCGGCGGGACCGGACTCGGTGGGGCTCAAAAAGTCCAGCCACGGGTTGGCGAGGGAGATGACCGAGATGTCAATGTGGTGGGTGTCCATGAAGTGGATCTTCTGGTCGAGGGAGGAGTAGTGCTTGGTGAGGGGTCGTCCCGGAGGCCTGGCGGTGGTCGAGGACTCGGCGCCGGCCAGGGACGGCACCTCTGCCTCCAGGAGGATGAGGCGCGGGTCTGGTGAGCTGGGGAAGCTCCGGACGAGAGGGATGGCGGACCTGGAGGAGAGGATATCGACGTAGAAGGGAGGATACATGTGGGTGTGGATATCCACCACTTTTTGGGTGCTGGCAGGGGTCTGAGCCATGTTGAGAACGAGATATATGTATAGATAGATAGATAGATAGATCTATAGATACTGGGTCAATATGTATGATATTTGTGTATGTGAAAGAGTAGGCGGGAAGGGGGGAGAAGAAAGAAGGGCAGTGTAGTGTGTGTGTGTCTCTGTGTGTGGGTCTCAAGTGAGTGTGTGTGACTTGTGAAGAGAGGGGGAAAAGGGCAAGGAGAAAATCAAAAAGTATTACTTATTACACAGCAGTACGCACGCACATACTTTCCCAGCTCAATAGTTGAGAGTGGCACTCAAGTTGCTGCCGGTATAGCTCAACATTTACCCCGCCATAAACAGTGCCGCCCCTCCCTTCTCCCTCCCGTCTCCAGCTGCTGCAGCGTGCACCTACACTACTACTGCACCCCTCGGCAACCCGATCCTGGCCTGCCCATGTCGTACCACCACCACCACCAAGAGCTTATCTCTTGGAAGGGCAGCGACAGTGCCACAGCAGCAGCACTAAGACAGTCGAGACTTGCCCTGACGATCCTTATCAAACAACAAGTTGCCCTCTGCCGCATCTGGCAGGTTGGGCCGATTTCCTCAAGTACCAAGTATACCGTGCTGCTGTGTATTGCAGTACTCAAGTACGGATTACTATCTAATCACTGCAAGTGCCACTATACTAATATAAGTCAGTCAGTCGCCCACAGCATGCGCCACGTCTCACTCTCACTTGACCACCCAAACAAATAAGACGTCGGCATAGCCCACCCACCCCCTCTCTTGAGAAAATAAACTTATTTTTTGTGTCCATCTTGTCAACAATTGTCTACTATATCTCACCAGCTTTCCTCCAGCCCCAGAAACGGATATTGTAAACATGGAGAAGGCCGCTGTTGACGAGCAGGGACTCGTGATCCCAGTGAGTGAGCCGACACAGAGAGAGACCTACCCTTCAAGACATGTCACCCTCGGAGAAAGAGTACTCATCTAAATATACCCCTCTCCTTCCCCTCCCTCCCCTCGCAGCTCATCGACTTCTCCAAATTCCTCGAGGGCACACCAGCGCAGCGCAAGGAGACGGCAGATGCCATCCTGCGTGGGTTTCAGACGGCCGGCTTCATCTACCTGAGCAACCTGCCCATCACGCCCAGCACGCGCAAGCACGTCTTCGACACCTCGGCCGGCTTCTTCCACAAGCTCACCCTGGAGGAGAAGCTCGCGCTCGGCTGGACCACGCCCGAGGCCAACAGGGGCTACTCGGCCCCGGGCCGCGAGAAGGTCACCCAGCTGACCGACAGCGACGAGGTGGCCAAGCTGAAGGAGGGCAACCCGGACATCAAGGAGAGCTTCGAGATCGGGCGCGAGGCCGACCTGGACTTCACCAACCAGTGGCCCGACGAGGCCGCCCTGCCCCAGGTCGCCGGCTTCCGCGACACCATGCTCGACTTCCACGACCGCTGCCGCCGCATCCACGTCGAGGTCATGCGCGCCATCGCCGTCGGCATCGGCCTCGAGGACGAGGGCTACTTTGACCCCTATGTCGACGGCGGCGACAACACCCTGCGCCTGCTCCACTACCCGGCCGTCAAGAGCGATGTCTTCCGCATCAACCCGGGCCAGGTCCGCGCCGGCGCCCACTCCGACTACGGCAGCATCACCCTGCTGTTCCAGGACGCCGCCGGCGGGCTGCAGGTCCAGAGCCCCAGCGGCCAGTTCGTCGACGCCACCCCCATCGAGAACACCTGCGTCGTGAACGCGGGGGACCTGCTGGCCAGGTGGAGCAACGACACCATCAAGAGCACCATCCACAGGGTTGTCGAGCCGCCCAGGAAGGCTGACGAGCACCCGGCGCGGTACTCCATCGCGTGAGTTGGGCCACACAGCCTCGGTCCTCTAGGAGCATTTCCTTACTGACTGAGCACCCCAGCTATTTCTGCAACCCCAACTTTGACAGCCAGATCGAGGCCATCCCGGGCACCTATGCGGCAGAGTCGGACAGGAAGTATGAAGGGATCAATACTGGCACGTATCTCGTGCAGCGGTTAGCCGCGACGTACTAAGGCGGCTGGGTTGGTATCTTGTTGCTTCGTCTCGTACGATGTCTATGATGTAGTAGTTGAATCATGTGCTCCCCGCCTGTTCACAAAGACGTCATCTTGTCTAAAAGAAAAAAAAAAAAAAAAAAAAAAGGGGGGGACAAGAAATGTCGAACCTGGAAAGTATGGAGCCGATACGAATGAATGAAACATGACTGATGGTCAGATGGCATCGATAATCCCCTATAGTGAAAAATGAACTCTCACTCTACTCGCATTGCCATAAAATCAACAACATGTATGGGCTGTCAGTTTCTTTTTCGACATCTTATAGAGACATGATCTTGTGGAACGTTGTCTAAGTTGCACCAAGTAGGATGGATCGCTTCGCCAGTGCTTCGTTAACATAGCTACAAGGCTCGTGACGTTTGGTAGTGAACCGCGCTGGGAATCCCACCTCGGTTTTCTTTGTTTTTCTTCTTTTTCCTTTCTTATTTTATCAAAATATCTAAGTTTGATTTGTTTGAACACAGTTTGGCTAGATGATGGAGCCCATATGTATGTGACCTCGCTTAGTACGTGACAGAAAATTGGAGCGTCGATTAACGGTAACGGATCAAGCACTCAACCACCTGCTCGCTTCAATATATTTATTTTTTTAAAAAAAAAAAACTCAGTTCTGCCGGTCTTGTATGAATTGTCGTATTCAACAAGCAATTCAAAGCTGGTCTTGAACTATTAAAAGAGGACGTGAGTGCACCAAAGGTTGGTATGGAAGATCTGCGGTAGGCCGAGCTTACATAAGCGCGTCAACTTCACTCACCAAAGGCAGCCGCCACTCAAGCCTTTCAAACTTGATCGTCACCAAAACACCAAAAAAAGAAAGAAAGGAAGGAAAAGGTCCAGCAGACAATCTTCCACCGCCCAACCAGGGCAGTTTTCAGAGAGAAGAAGAAGAAAACACATCCACAAACATCTCTCCTCTCATCAAATCAAAGTCAAAAATGAGCAGCGACTCAGCAGCCCTCAACCTGCTCCTGGCAGCAGCCAAAGACGCCGCCACACGCGGCGTCGACTACTACGCCCTCCTGGACCTGGACCCATCCGCCGACAACGGCGAGACCCCCTCACGCGCGAGTCTGTGCAGCGCGCCTGGCGCAAGCGGTCGCTGCGGTACCACCCAGACAAGGCAGGCGCGAACTTCGACAAGGAGAAATGGGAGGAGTTCGGGCTGGCGCGGGACATCCTGGCGTCGGAGGAGGCGCGGGCGGCGTACGACGGGGCGCGGTCGGCGCTGCTGCAGAAGCAGCGGGAGCGGGAGCTCATGAACGCCAAGCAGAGGCGGTTCGCGGAGGAGCTGGAGCGGGCGGAAGGGCGGACCAGGAGGGCGGCGGAGGAGGAGAGGGAGAGGAGGGCCGGGGAGGAGGCGGAGAGGGGCAGGCAGGCGGCGCAGGGGAGGGCGTATATGGAGGAGAGGAGGAGGAAGCTGGCGGAGGCGGAGGAGAGGGAGCGGGCGAGGGAGAGGATGGAGGACGATGCGAGGGAGGATCGGATCCGGGAGCTGGAGGAGAGGATCGCCGAGAAGGCCAGGCGGAAGGAGGAGAAGAGGGCAAGGAGGAAGGGGAGGACCAGCGGCGGTGGTGTGGTGGTTGTTGAGGATGGCGGTGTTGGTGGTGGTGGTGGTGGTGGTGGTGATGATGATGTCGAGATGACGTCTGAACAACGACCTGCTGTTGCTGTGCCTGTATCTCATCCACGGCCGGCCGAGCAGCAGCAGAAGATGGCACCGGTTCCAGCTGTGGATGTGCAGATGTCGGACGATCCAGTCGGGTTCTGGGAGAAGCAGTGGCCCAAGACCAAGGCGAGGCTACTTGCTGCCCAGAGGACAAAGGAGGGCCGGATGGAACAGACGCAGGCCGCAGCCTAAAGTATATGGAGCCAGTGTGGTTTTCCCCCTCTTCTCACATGATACCCATACAAACCCAACCAGTGTCAGCCAGGTGCCTTGATCGGACTTTTTCAGCAACATAAGTCTGTGTGTGTGTGTGTGTGTGTGTGTTTGTGTGTGCTCGAACAAGCTTGGATTGTGAAATTAGCTATTGTATTGGCTGTCATGGCTGGCTGTGTCCACTGTTCTGCTCGTCCAGCCCCTGCCTCAACCACTCGGGCACAAAAGCCTTAATCTTGACCCTGAAGGCGCCCTCACCATCCTCACCAGCCTGCTGCTCCATCACAAACTCGTCGGCAGGGCTGTAGCTCGCGGAGGCCGTCTCGCCCGGCAGGACCACACCCGTCATGATCTCCAGGCGACACAGCGCCAGCCCGACATTGCCCACACCCCGCAGCCACTTGCCGGCACTGCGTCCCTTCTTCTCCAGCCGCCCGATGCTTGTGTCCACGGGTATCGAGGACGCGTCCACGACGGCGCCACCGGCAGCCGCCCTGTACTCGAGCGCCTGCGGGACCGGCTCGTCTCCGCCGTACACCACCACCGGCAGCACCCTCTTCCTCACCACGCCCCTGTGCTTCGTCCTGATGGTCAGCTCCTGGCCCACATAGCAGCCCTTCCTAAAGTCCACGCCGCCCATGACGTCCAGGTTCCCCTCGAGCGGCAGCGCCGTCTCCCGCAGCAGCTCCTTCTGCCCCTCCGGCACGCCGAGCAGATACCGCCGCACGCGGTACACGTCCTCGTCCCCGACCCGGGCCAGGTCCACCAGCGGCTCCCGGTCTCCGGCCTTGACCATGCGCCAGCCGAGCCCGGGCGCGCGCGGGTCGCGCATGTGCACGAGCCGGTGGAAATCCTCGACCCCTTGGCCTGTGGCGTCCAGCGCGGCGCGGCCGTCCTCGTCCCAGGCATGCCACACGGTCGCCTCCTGGGGGTCCAGCAGGCGCACGGCGAACTTGGCGCGGAGCTTGTAGCGCTTGATGTGCCTCTCCAGGCGGGCGGCCTCGTCGGCGTCCACCTCGACCAGGAAGCTCTCGCCAGGTGCTGCTGCTGCTGCTGCTGCTGCTGCTGCTGCGTTGGTGGTGGTGGTGGTGGTAGCAGTAGTGTCGGGATAGACGAAGACGTCGTACAGCACGCGGCCGGTGGCGGTCAGAAAGGCCCCGTAGAAGCCGTCCGTGCGGATCTTGTTGGAGCTGCTGCTGCCTTGTGGGGCGAGGATGTTTTGCGTGATGACGCCCTGGAGGAACTTGGGCGCGTCGGGACCCGAGATGGAGATGAGCCGCCTCGAGGAGAGCGCGACGAGGCCTGAGGGCGGTGGTGCTGGTGGTGCTGGTGGTGCGCTGCTGTGTGCCGTGGTGCTGGTGGATGATGAGAATTTTCGTCGGGGCGCGGCGGCTCTTGTTCGGCAGCTTGCGCAAACGAAGCCTGGCGATGACGATGCCGGTCGCGCGAGGCGGCCTGACAGGGCCATACTGCTTGGGCGCATCTCTTCAGTGAGTGGGAAGGGGGGAGAGTGAAGAGAGTGTGTTGGGAAGAAGGTGTATAGCGATCCTCGAGTTGTTTTGGACTTGAAAGATTAGTCAAGATGATTTTGGCCGAGTTGAGAATGACGTCGCAGCCGCTGCGGAGACTCCGAAATCCCCGATGCCTGTCACGGTTCACGGTGGACTTGTATTCTGACACCCTCCGCCCCTTTCATTCTCTTTCTTTCTTGGGAAGGAAAAAAAAAAAAAAAAGGAAAGAGAGAAAGGGAGAAGAAGAAGAAAAGAAGGGAGAAAGAGGAGGAAATCAGAAAATTAAGAGCATACTGATCTCAGGGACACTGGGAAAAGAGAACCTCGGATGCTTCCTGGTGACAAGAACAGTCTCGGCTTATGTTAGCAATTCTCTCTTCCAAAATGGTAATTACAAGGCTCATTGATCATCTATCTCCATTATTTAGCAGTCCATTTGTGTACAACTCTGTGAGTACTACTTGTGGACAGGAGTGATCTACCAGAGCCTATAATGCTTATAACAAACTTCCTCAAAGCCAGCTGAATAAAATCTTTTTCCTCATCAACATTATCACTATTAGAAACATCTATCATTCTCACCCATTTTTGGCTGTGAACAGTGATGCTGCCTTCATCTTGAGGCTCTTCAGTGTCAGGCTGGTTCCTTTGGTCGCAGTAAGATGAAAATGAAGACAGAGTGTAGCTGATTACCAGGCCTGTTGATTCTCTTCTATTATTCAGCAGTCTGTTCATGCACCATTCTGTACATTCCTTCTATGACTCTGATTTAGACACTTTTTCTGATGAACTGGTGAGCAGTACCAGTGATGCTGTCGCGATGGATGAATGAGTTCAAACTCCCTGCAACAGAGGACTTCCAGGCAGGAGCACAGAGAAGACAGCAGAAAGCAGGAATAGTTTTTGGTATGGGAGGGCACAGACCGGTTCTCTTTGGTCTGATCAACACAGAGCACACAGCAGAGGACATTTTGAAAAGACTACAGGTCTATAATGAAGACATGCCACATTGTGTTCAACATTGTGTTTCAAAATGTTCTTTGATACTGAAACTTTTGTGTATATCTTTCTATGTAGAGGAGCTCTGCTCTTAATAGAGACATACAGGATCTCATCCAGACTTTAGCAATAGACTCATCCTCATTAACCGGAATTGATAGCACAAAACACCTGGTGTTCAGGTACATTCAGTTAAAGGGAGGGTTTTATCGAGGCAGCACATGACTGCCCATTCTGACGACGCAAAAGTTTCAGACAAAGCATGAGAGTACTGAGACTTTCTGATTATTATTATGTATGAGCATCAATTTAATTACCCTGAACTAATGATATGATCTCCGTATCCATTTGAACAAACGGTTTTCCAACCCTCCCACTTACTCGCCCTTTCGGTCAATATCAAATCACATTTACAAATGGGAATCTCGATGTAATCCCCCAATCAGAGTTATTTCGTATTCACAATTGCTCGTAACTATCTAGCTACCCCCTCCTTCACCCTTTCCTCCCCCTACACCAGTCCGGCCATCCTTGGTTGTGGTGGTGGCTGCTGGGCTGGTCCAACCCGAGCCCGCTTGAGAGCCCGAGGCGAGGCACACTCCTCCTCGGTCAGGTCGGCAGACTCAGCAGACCGCTTCTGAGCAGACGGGCGTCCCTAGGCCATCTGCTGGTGGAAGACGGGCTGCTGAGCCGCCGCCTGACCGAGGGAGGGCGGCTGGTGCTGCTGTTGCTGCTGTTGCTGCAGCTGGTGCTGCTGCTGCTGCAGCAAGCCGGGGGATAAGCCGCCGGCTGGCAGCGCCGCTGGAAGGGCTCCACCAGCGGCGCCAACGGCGGCATGAAGGCCTGGTGATGCTGCCCCATCTGGGCCTTCTGGGCTTGAGCAATCAGCTGGGCTTGAGCAATCAGCTGGGCTTGATGAACCTGTTGATGCTGATGAGCAGGCTGCTGGTATTGCTGCTGGTATTGCTGCTGGCGCTGCTGGCGCTGCTGAGCCTGCTGATACTGCTGCTGGCGCTGCTGAAGCTGCTGATGCATAGGCTGAGCCTGAGCAACTGACTGAGGCCGATAACCAAGCTGCTGAACCGGCTGACGCTGCTGCTGTGGCTGCTGCTGTACTGGCTGCGGTTGCTGATGAACCAGCTGATGCTGCTGCTGAACCAGTTGATGCTGTTGCTGCACTGGCTGAGGCTGCTGATGAACCATCTGGTGGTGAGCTTGCTGATGAACCATCTGATGCTGCTGCTGTGTTGTCTGAGATGGCTGAGATGGCTGTGACAGCCGAGACTGCTGAATCAGGTAATACCGATACGCAGACTCTCGAGTCAGCTGGGCTTGAGTAACCGGCTGAGCCTGGTATGCTTGGTGGTAATGCTGCTGAGGCTGCTGGCCCTGTTGCTCTCCTTGCCAGAACTGCTGATGCATTGGCTGGATCTGACCGACTGGCTGAGGCTGGGCAACAGGCTGGGCAACAGGCTGGGCAATAGGCTGTGCCTGAGGAAGTGGCTGTGCTTGAAAAACAGGCTGGGCAACCGGCTGAGCTCGAGGAACATGTTGAGGCTGAGAAACGGGCTGATGCTGGGCAACAGGCTGAGCAACTAGCTCAGGCCGGGCAACAGGCTGGACAACAGGCTGGACAACAGGCTGGACAACGGGCTGGACAACGGGCTGGGCTTGAGGAACAGGCTGAGCTTGAGGAGCAGGCTGGGCTTGAGGAGCAGGCTGGTGCTGGGCAACAGGCTGAGGAACTGGCTCAAGCTGAGACTGAGCAGCTAGCTGATGTTGTACAGATGGCTCAGGCTGGGCGTCGGTCTGAGCATCAGGTTGAGACTCAGAAACTGGCGGAGACTGAGGAGGTGACTGAAACTGAGGGACAGGCTGATACTGATGAACCGGCTCAGATACCTGGCCTAGCTGGAATGCCTGGGACGGCTGCTGGACGTCCTGAGCGGCAGGTGGTGATTGATGACCAGTGGGAGCAGCATCACTGGCGACGGCGTCTCCGAACCTGCGCCTGTCCTGACCCTTACGTCGCTTCTCCTCCTGCTTGACGATCTTGTAGAGAAGTGCTGAGAAGTTGAGCAAGATGCTGCGAGAAACAAAGGTCTTAGTACAAGATGGACAGTCTTGAAGCAGCTTACAGACGGAGGCCAGGGTTCGAAGAAAGGGGGTGGGGAGGGGGGAACAAAAAACAAGATGATGCTCACTGTGTAGAATCCATGCCGAAAGTGACAGACTTGCAGCCCTTCAGCTTGCGCGCCGGCTGCTGGAAGTACTCATCACCCCATCTTTGGGTAGCGAGTAGCATGTGCGAGACCTTGACGATTTTCATCTTCCACTTGTCGACGTTCTCGGAGTCGATGCGGATGGAATTGCCCGGGGTCTTGAGGTATGCCTTGATCTTGTCGACGACGGTCTGTCCGCGGCACCCGTCAAGGCCAAGCTGCTGGAAGCAAGTCTTGAGTTCGATGTTGGCATCTGGTACGGATCGGAAACGTTGTGTTAGCATGTCTTGCTGGAACAGAAGAGTCGTGTTGGGAAAGGGGGAGGAAAGCGGAAGGAAAGAAGGGGGGAAGGGAGGTCGATCACTTACTCAGGGCCAGATGTCTGGCCAAAAGCTTGAAGTTAGGCCTCTGACTCCAGTCGCCGTGGTACCTCCTGGGAAGAACAGTCTGGACTTCTTCATCGTCGTCGTCGTCGTCGTCGTCGTCGTCGTCGTCGTCTTCAGATAGATCCTGCATGACTACATCTTGACGTCTCACGCTGGGTGCCTTAGCCTTGGTCTTGGCCTTGGCCTTGGAGCCTGCGTTGTTCTTCTTAGACACAAGTGTGTCGAGCATTTTATCCAGCTGCTGGCAGCCCTTGGTCGCGGCTCCAAAGTTTCGGGAACTCGAAACCTTGCCCTCATTGGCTGCTGTCTTCTTGGTAACACGACCGTCCTTGACAGTTTTGAGGCTGGCCGACTCGCCCTTGGCCTTGGTGGCAGCGCTCTGCTTCTTCTGCTTTGCTGCAGCAGGCTTCTTTTGCTTCTTGGCAGACTCCGTGTTGGTATCAGCGGCAGCAGCAGTAGCAGGGGATGTCTCGCCCTCTCCGCTGCCAGACGCTGCGGTAGGGGTAGGAGAACTAGCAGAGACAGGAGCGGGCGACGAGGTGGAGGTCGAAGGAGCAGGGGCATCGTCGGCATCGTTAGCATCGCCGGCATCATCGTTGTCTTCCATGGCGTCAAGCTCTGCATTGGCTTCGGCCTCAAAGTCGTCATCAAAACCGTTGTCGCTGGCGTTGGCTTCTCCTGTGGCTGCTGTTAGCAAGCTGTGCCTCAGAATGCTGTCAGTGTCAAGTAATCTTACCAGACTTCAGGCCGTCAATAGCCTGCATGCACTGAGCCTCGAAGTCGTCAGGGAATCCGTTGCTGGATTTCTTTTCCTGTGGCTGCTGCGGCTGCTGTTGCTGCTGTACGTCGTCGGCGCTGGGCTCTGCTGAGGCTTCGTTCGCAGCAGCAGCAGCAGCCGCCCTCTTCTTCACCATGCTCTCAACCTCCTCAGGCTTGAAGCCCAGATACGAATACCACTCGGCATCAGTCATTTTGTTGATGTCGACGACATCGTCCTCGTCCTCGAAGGGGTGCCGCTTCTCAAACGTGCCAGCCCTCCACTCCTCCAGGGCCTTGAGCCGGTGCCTCTCCTCTGGGTAGTAGCTCCAGATCAGGTCCTGCTCCACGTTGTTGCGGTCCCAGGTCTCGAGGGTGCCCTTGTATGGGTCAATGTACTCGACAATGTCAGGGACGTAGCCAGGCTGGCGCGTGGGGTCGTTGGCGCCCAGGTCGATGTCGAGCTCGAAGGCTCCCAACCTCCTGGGGGCGCAGACATGTTGTTACTGGTGCTGCTAGAAGCGGCTGTCGAATCGTTGTTCATGGTGAAATGTTGTTGTTGTGTGTGTATGTGTATGTGTGTGTGTTTGTGTTTGTTTGAGGAAAAAACAGATGAGAGTATGGTGAGAGGTACGAGTGATCAGGATCAGGTGGTGTTGTGACGAAATGGTAGGAGAGAAACAGAGAGAGGGGGGAGGGGGACAGAGAGAGAGGCAGAGAGAGAAGGGACTGAATTTCCTGGCATAGGACGAGCGTGGATTGTTCGAGAGAGAAAGGGAATGGCTCGTGCTGGGAGAACGTGACAGCAGAAAGGTACGTCCCTCCAGAAGATGCCTGGGCTTGCCAGAAATTCTGCAATATTCTATTGATTGGGAACAATAGGGCTGCAGGGGGCAAGTGAATTACTTATTGTTCACTGATTTATTCTCAACATTTACAGTAGCAGTACGTACCTACTGCTAGAAAAATTGTCCTACATTCTCTGGTTGGCTAGTAATTTGTTTTTCATCTCAATTTTTCCTGCACAGTGTACACACTACAGTTCTGCCTGCATGGTGAGGGAGGGGGGGGCAGAACACAAGCACTGGGTGTTGTCGATTCACTGACCTCATCTCTGAAAAGAATGATGTACTTACCTGCAATTAACAAGATACATATATGGTCACCTGGGCTGAGAAAGCAGTCACTGAGGCTGTCTGGGGTCTCTTGAAGTATGAACAACCGCGCTGGGGTTCCCCCTCTTTTATTTCCCTTCCTTGGTTTTCCTTTTACCCCTTCTATCAGAATATTCTATCCAGTTCTGGACTCCCTTCATCGGACTTGCGTTTCTAGTCAAGCAGGCTAGGATCTTTAGTAGGCAATTATAGAGACCTGCGTACCTACTTAAGTATTCAAGGAGGATACGGTCTTTAGTAGGTACTGCGAGCCAGTGATGACGCCTCGACAGCCTGATTGATGCAAAAACCTCGACATTGGGCATCTGCCGTTGAGCACGTTTCGAGAACCGCTTATATGTAATATTCAGGAATTCGCGTCTCAGAAACAAACCAAAAAAAAAAAAAAAAAAAAAAAGGACTCTCAAAATGCACCGTCTCCAACCACCAAAAGAAAAGGGGGAAAACCTGATGACACATCGCGTTCTTCTTGAGTTCATAGTTTTAGTACACACCAACCTATTCTCCCGTTTTTCTAAACCCGTTCAGGGCTCGGCCCCTCAGCCTTGTCTGTCCCCCTGTGGAGGGTGGAGCCAAGTTCATTCAGCCTCGTCTAAGTGTCAGACTCATGCTAGGAGCGGGAAACCCTACTAAGACTGATGATTTCTAAGTAGTAAGAAATGTCTAGTTCATGGTACTGACGACCATCTTCTTATAGAGCATTAAATGCCATCCTCACTTGATTACTTTAGAAGAACATTACGATATCTACTGTGTGAAGGATCAATGAGGCCTGATCATCAACTTGGCAGCATTATTCTCTACAGGTCTAGATGTGATCATGATTTCCCCCAAAGCATGATGCTTGCTCCATCTACCTAAATGCAAAATTTCTGGGTTGTGGTGTGTGAGGGTGTTGTAGGAAAGAAAAGAAAAATCACCATGATTATAAGCATTGTATATATATGTAGAAAAGAGCGAAATTGAATGCTGCACCTCGAGGATGGCACCATGCATATAAGACTACCACCCCTTCTTCTCTCCCCCCGCCCTCTCCTCTTTTTTCACTCTGCAAAACCCTGCAAAACTCGTCATCCTCCCATCTGTAACCTCCCCCAGCTCTTTCAGTGGCATAGTCGCAAGGAAGTTGATCAGAAGAAGCACGAGCGCCCAGTTCCGTACATCGGGGCTATTTTCGACACCTGGCAGTAATTTGGAATATAGTATGCCTGGATAGTGCTTCAGGTACCGAGATTGATGTTTAGGGCATACTTTGAATCGGTCGCTTGCCCTTGGTATATCACAAACGGCCCCTTGGGGATTCGAAAGAGAATTAAACTTGATATTCCAGGCTGTATGCGTTTAATCGGACAGAGGGAAGAGAAACAAAAAAATAAAAAATATGAACAGCATCTGGGACAATGTCGATTGCTCGAACGGATGATCTCGACGGCGGAGGGGGAAAAATCAAAGTCTTTAGCCTTGATCCGAAGAAAAACTCCTTAAAACCAATTTTTGAAAAAAAAAAAAAACCCTTTGTCGGTCGCCCGAACTATGCACCTCTTTTTATAAGAGAAATCAGATAGGAAATTCTTGGAGACGGAGATGGAATTGTGGTGTAGGTTCAGGTTGCCAAAAAAGGGGGTATCTCGAATTGACGTCGGCATGTTTCTAGGAAGAGGGAAATAGGTGGTGTTTCCTTTGATCAATTGATGAAAGTGGATTATGAGGTTGAGTGTATGTCGAGACTTCTTAAGCAGAAACAATTGTTGTAGAGATTCTAGACTGCACCTTTAGGGCCCCGGATGCCCAGGGGATTGGCGCTGGTCGTCCTGTTGCTTCTCCCTAGCCCCAGTCGCCCAACCCGTCTCGTGTGGCAGTCTGCTGTATGGAGGGAATTGGGTCTGCTGAAGAGGAGGCGGTGGCTGCTGCGCTGGCTGTGGTCCAAAGCCCCCGGGCGTTGCCACCTGAGCTGCGGTTGGAGAGGAGGCGCGCTGGTCGAAGCGTAGTGGAGGGAGTCTCGCGCTCGGAGGCGCAGAAGCGATAGGTGTGGTGAGCCCCTGGGTGACGATGGGAGGCAGGGTGCTTGTCGGTTGCCGGGCTGGTCGGATGGGATACGGAACAGATGCAAAATCAGCTGCAGGAGGGTCTGTCCGTCGGCGTCGCGTCGGCCTTTCCTCGCCCGAATAAGGTGGCGGGTGCTGCTGGTGCTGCTGGTGCTGCTGGTGCTGCATCATCGGAGATGAAGAGGCAGCCGGAGGAGGGTTGGCGCCGACGGCGAAAGAGCTTGCAAAGGACGCCTCTGCAGCTCGCGCCGGACTAGGTGCAACATGCGCAGGGCGAGGGCTCGGAGGACCGCGCTCTGCATGCTCCCTGATCTCGGGCGTCCTCAGGACAAGCTCTCGCAGCCTGTCCCTCTCGCTGCGGTAGAAGTCACACTCGGCCTGGAGCTCCTGGGCAAGCCTGCTCACCTCCCTGTTCTCGGCTTCCAGCCGCTGCAGAGTCTCCCTCATGTCCTTGTCCCGCTCTTTCTTGCGTGCTCGGAATCTTGCAGAAGCACCCGCATTGCGGTGTCGCTTCTCGTCGGCCTGTCGTGACCCCTGGTGGACGTCCAAGGGCACCGTGATATGCTCGCCGGTGTCCGTCTGGAGCGTAAGGTGAGGCTGTACCTCGGAGCCTCGAACACCAGCCCCGCCAGTATGCAGGGCACTGAATAGAGCGGTCGACAGGGTTGGCTCTCCAGAAGGACCACCTGGTGGTGAATAACCAGTGGGCCTGCCCTGGGGGAGGCCATACTGCCCATGCGGATACGCAGGAAGGCCTTGCGGGCTTCGTCCGACAACTAAACCAGTCTGTGAAGCAGCCGGGGGAAACTGGAAAGCAGGCGCGCTAGAATAAGCGGGCTGCGAGACAGAGCGAGTTGTTGCCGTCATAGGCGGCACAGAACCAAGTGGATTGGTCCGCGGAGATTGCTGAGACACACTCGAGAGGGGTCCTGAGTACGAGGATGCGTCCTGCGGCGCGCCAGGCCGGCCGAGTGTAGGAGGAGGAGGTGGTGGGATGCCAAGTGGTGGCTGGGGGTCGGCGTAGCTTGACGGCGTTGCAGAGCGACTGAAGCTGGGTGGCCTGGGGGACCTGGGCGTCAGGATCCTCCTCGCAGCACCCAGGGCTGGATGCGTTGGTCGTACGGGAGTCGGCGATCCCTGCTGAACAAAAGGTGGAACTGAAGTAGCCGGAGCAGTAGCAGCAGAAGCAAAAGCTCCTCCCCCCCCCCCCTCCTCCTCCTCCTCCGCCGCCGCCGCCGCCTCCTCCTGCTGCTGCTGCTGCTGATGGGGGCCCGCCGTAGATGGGCCCAGGTCCATAAGATTGGTACGGCGATCCGGAGACGCCATACTGCCGCGTTCCTGTGCTGGACGGCGAGCTGCCGCCCTCGAGAGGCCGCTGGGCGGACGAAGAAGGGCCAGCAGGCTGCTCTCTTGAGTCAGATGGGTTCAGGATTGTGTGGACTCCGATCGTCCTGGGAGTAGCCTGTCGCTGCGGCTCCTCGGCTGGGACATGCGACCGGCCTCCAGGATCTCGGGAGAGGTCAGCTGCTCCAGCATCATTGTGAGAACGTTGTCTCGGCAGCGTGAAGAGGGGCGAGGCGTGGACGCCTGTCGACTGCGCATAGGAGGAGCTGGAACGAGAAGGCGGGCGAGAGGTAGGACCCCTGTGCGACATCGAGACCTTTTCGCCTTCGCGTTGAGGATCCGGCGAGGCCGGACATTGACCACCGCGCTCCTCCTTCAACGACAGGCGAGACTCGGGCTCGAAGCCAACGCCAGCTGGATTGCCCCAAAAGCGCGGTGAATCAGCTCGGCTCGCCTCAGATGCTGCTGCTCCGTGTGTCCCGGCTGGAATTTCCTGGTTGTCTCCGTCAGGCCGGCCCCTCGAAGGGTTGGGAGGACACCAGGGGAGAGATTGGACAGCCAGGGCGAAGGAAGTATGTGAGAACCGTTCTTGTGATGCGTGACTGTGGTTGGGTTTTGAATTACAGGGTCGGCCGCCGTCTCACTGGTCATACGGAAGGGGGCAGTTTTCGTTTGACCAAAGATGCAGTCACTGCTGGATGTCGGCGGGGTCAAGCCGTCTCGAGGAGAACGTTGCAGGGTTATGGGGAGACGAAGTCCCAGCGAGGTCGTGTGTCTGCTGCCGTACCAAGTGGAGAGAGAGAGAGAGCAGTCTATGCCGGGATATGGTGGTAGCTACCACCTCGGTTCTTTACATACGAGGAGGGTGTTGAGAGAGAGAAAAGAGACGAGGATGTTGGATCGGAAATGCCCGTTGCTTGGTGGGTAGTGGCACTGGTTCGACGGTGGCTTGCTTCAGATATAAGGGACCACGATCTGTAGATGAGGCGAAATGAGTTTAGCTGAGGTTAGAGGAAAAGGGCTGACGAGTGCAATATGGGCGTGCAATGAAGATCTGAAGAGGAGCACCAGTGTGAGAGTGACTGGCAAGGTTAGGTGCATGGTGTGGACCAGTCACGTTCTTTATGACAAGCCTGAAGCACTGAATGGCCAACCTCAATCAACCCCCTTCTGCACTAGATAGGGTCGGAGCGTGGATGGGCGACCCTGAGCCAAGTGTTTCTCGCACTTCCAGTGGTGTGAGATGGTCCTCTAAAGTATACTGGGTTGATAAGAAGTGGGGAGAGAGAGGAGAGGGGGGGCATGGGCGTGTGTACTGTGTGTATTCCGTAGGGAAAAAGAGACATATGAAAAAGAGTGACGCATCGTCGTGGGGCCAGCCAGGCGAGAGACATCGGATAAACCAAGCTGTATGGCTCAGGAGACTCACTGGATTTCTGGACAGTCTAGGTCTCCTTCTGAAGAATGGAGCCGCATGTCGTCTCTCTCTTTCTGTCTCTGTGTGTGTGTGTGTGTTGTCCCGATACGTTCGGCGATCCGGTCTGCGTGGGCGACACTCGAGCCTATCTCCACTTCTGCATCCAAGAAGGGTCAGACAGGCTTGCTCTCTCTCTCTCTCTCTCTCTCGCGCGCGCTGTCTCTGTCTTTCTCTCTCTCGTGGGGAAAACGTGCCAACAAGAGAAAGGGAATGGGACTAAAATATCTCCGTGGGTACTTGTGCCTTCTGTATGCTCTTGGTTTTCTATTACTCCCGGTACGCTATGGTACTGGCTTGCAGGTGATGGAGCAGGTGGAGCTCCTAGACCCGAGACTTTCTTGGTCTCCCTGGGAGCCGGGGTGCATGGTGTGTGTACATAGTACACCCCAGGGTCGCCCATGTCTTGTCCAGGTGGATCCCATGAGCGGGTGCTGCTGGAAAGCTGGTGGAAGCTAATGCTGAGTGAGGTCCCGGAACTCTCTGGTTCATCCTGCTGACCCGACAGGCGCTCGCTCTGCTTGCCCAGTATGACAAGTTGGTTTCCTTCTTGGCCTACCAACAAGATCTGAACACTGATCCGAAAGCTTCTGGCGGGTTTCCAAAAGGCCGCAAAGAAAAGAGCCACTCACAGACGGCTGGCTGGGCTGGGCTGGCTTGGGCCGTCGGTTGTACACGAGGTGATAGTCGAAAGGTACATAGGAATCGGTAGCCGTCAGGGAAAAGAAGACCCCAATGTTGTGGTCTACTGGGGTCCTTTCTGGGGCTGAGCTGGGCTGCCGTCAAGGTACCTGTACCTACATGGCACCTCGCACCCAATCCGCTGACTTGAAGACGGGAACAAAATTCATCTAGAGGGCAGGGAGTGTGTTGTTGAGTCCCGGCCTGTGCTTCCCCAGCAGTCCATCGGCCTTCCATATGTCAAAGCGGAGTCTGACAGGTAGCAGTTGACCGGCAACAAGGTCTTGGGCACACCCCCCATTCCCCCAAGCTGTTGACCAAAGCATCCTTTTGACCCTTGCCAAGATGACAAGCATATGGTACCGTAGTAGACCATTAAGCGACGTGTAGAAATTTAGATCTAGGGGGGTCGTACTCGAGTGATTTGAAGGTCCACGGTAGGCATCCGCCTACAACAGAGTGTCATTGCAATTTTACATGGTGGTAACTCAGGGCCCGGGGGCTGAAGCGAGGGGAACGTGGCAGCCTGTTTAGTACCATAGTACATGGGATATGTGTGGGCTACAGGGTGCTGTTAGTACGTAGAGATGAGTATTTCGACTCCGTCTTGCTGTAGCCGCGATGGTTCGAGATGAGGTGTAAAGATTGATTTCGCCTCCTCCTCGGTACCTGCATGAGCCGAACAGATAGCCTGACCAAGCTGGCTGCCAAATGGACGACGGGCGATGGACGATGGTGACGGTAGCCCGACCCAAATGCAACCCGAGATCTAGCAGACCTCAGCTCGGCGCATCGCCGTGCGTTACGCCACGGAAACCAATAGAGGGGAGCGCAAGGTTGCCTGTCTCGGGAGCCCCAGGGGATTTCTGATGGTACAGGGGCAGAATGGGGAAAAGAGGAGTGGTGAGGAGGAGGTCGAACATGTGAGAACATACAAGTGGCCTCTCTCTCTCTCTCTCTCTCTCTCTCTCTCTCTCTCTCTTTTTTTTTTTTTTTTTCTCTTTTGTTTCTTTCCTTCTCTTTCTCTCTCTTAGTATCACCATTTGCCCTTGCTGAGGATAGAAGGAGGGATATGTCCACACCGCGGCGAGCTTGCTCAGGCTGATCGTCTATGACAAGGGCCTTACAGCCAGTCGCAAGTGAACAGTGACTCGAGGGGCGACAAGGGCGAGACCCGCGCGTGCGAGTAAGAAGATGTGCTGTGCGCAACCATCCTGACCTACTTAGTAGTAGAGAGGATCGAGGAAATTAGGCCTATGACCCCTCTCTTTCTTACCACAGTGCCACCTGGAACGTGGGAACCGAGAACCTGGCCGGGGGTCTAGGATAGCAAAGACAGACAGGGTCTTGATGCCAAAATACATGGTGCGCCCCCCGCCCCCCTCTTTCTCTCTCCCCCTTGACGAAAGGTTGGGATGGATGGATGGATGGATGGATGGTGGCGCAACGATGCACCAAGTATCAGAGTGGAAGAGTGGGAGTGACCCGTGGTGGTGGTAGCGCCTTCACGCCTCGTACCGGTACTTGTGAGATCCTGTGACCCCCTTTAGAGCGGTGACAGCGCCACATTCGTGGTCAGATAACCATGACACTGACTGTTCTTTGGCTATGACGGAGACATCGCTGACGTGAATAGTGCAAGGGAAATGGGGGATGGGGAGAGGGGGTTGGAGAGGAGGAGACCGAGAGAGACGGTGAGCATCATCTCCTGCAGGCGAACGGTGCGCCCGAGGGCGCTTCGACGCGGCAAACCGACACGTCAACACAGACGCAGACCAAGAGGCAGAGACTAGCAGAGGAAGCTAGAAAATAAGACGAGCCAAGAGGCGGTGGTGCCCGTGGTGGTGGTGATTGTGGTAGCCAATGCATGGACATGTGCGGTGAGGTGAGTGAGGCTGGAGACGTTGACCTGCAAGAGAGTGGATCTCGAAGGGAAAAAAAGGTAAAATGCGTAGTGGGCCCCCAGTGCTGATGAACATCGAACGCACAAGAACCAGATCCATCCATCTTTTTCGGCTGCAGCGGTGCCCACTGGATATGGCGCTGATGCCTGTACTGTACTGTGCAGTAGCATCGGGGGTGGGGTTAACAGACGCCATGCACGAGGGGGGTGATGAGTGACCACCCACGCACTCATGGGCACCCTGCCACCGCCTGGCACCTGGGAAGCCCACCCTGTCAAAGCTCCTGCACGACGACGTCGGCGAAGCCCCCAGCGAGACTCTGTTGGGGGGTGTGTGGGAGGGACTCCACATGCGCCATCCACGCCGATTGCGGTGAGGGAGTAGAGAGCAGCCCCGCTGCTTGTGCTGGTACAGATTGCTGGCCGGCCTCCATCGTGTGGTGGTCACGCCGTGGAATAGAAGTTATGCGAAAGATTCAGAAAGAGACTGCACCAAAACGTAGCGACCAATAGGAGTGGGAAGGAAAAAAAAAAAAAAAAAAGAGTCGGGCACGCGTCGTGTGTGGTCCTCCTGAGATGCAACACGTTGGATCATGAACTCAAACAAAGACAAGAGGAAAGGAAAAAAAAACAGTGCAGGACGGGGTCGCGTCCCACCTGCTGGTGGTTGGTTTTCATTGTTGTTCCCTCTGCATTAAATTGTGAAGTTGTCCAAAGTCATGTGTCGTCTCCCCAGGGACTTGTTGGCATTGGATGGGAAGGTTCGTTGTTGATGGTGGATGCCCCCTGCCTGTAGACCCAACCCTGAGCTCTTGCCGCAGGACGGATCCTGGCTTAGGTAATCCGCCAGCTGTCCCACAGTACTATTTAAGTACCATAGTACTAAGTAAGTGCTAGTACAGACCACAAGTGGTGCCTTCCCCCTCTCCCCGTCTTGTGATTGGCTGCCCACGTACTGTGGCCTGTGTGGCAGCTACGACCGTGCTAAGGCAAACTAAATCATGTACTCCTTCTGAGCCATGCCTATTCTGTACATAGGAGCAGGTACTATGTACTCGGTACGTACCTTCCACGCCTAGCACACATTTTACTTGACAGTACTGTGGTACTATGATGGCAGGCCCCATCCGTGCGATGTTGCCATCTTCCGGGAACCTGAGATGAGCTCAATCTCTTGGCCAGCAATGGTTTCTGGTCTCATTCAGCTGTGTCTTTGCCTTCCTTGCGCGTTTCCCCCAGTCCTTTTTATCTTCGCATGATCCGTCACCCTCTCAATTAATCTCACCGCCCACCCCGGCAGGACGACTCATCACATGTCGTTTCTGATATGAACTTAAGCTGGTTCCAGCCAGCCGCCGTCGTTTGCACAGCCTCCTCCAGACTCCAGACAGCTGCCAGCATTTCACCCTATGAGATCTTCCCTGACGTGTACTGTCACGCACCCAGATAGGGTCCGCAGCTCGTCACTCAGGCCTTGGCTCATCCGTGGCCACTGGTTCGATGAAGGATCTCGACACGAGGGCCACGTCATCGTACGAGAGAAGAGGGGGGAAAGAGGAGGGGGGAGAGTGGGCGGCGAAGACAAAAAGGCAGAGAGTCTCTGGCAGCTGACGATCCCACAGCCATCTCTCTTGCCAGAAAAACAAATCTGGAGCATAAAGACGTGGAGATGGCTGCCACGTCGCCGCCTAGAGCATCTGCCGGTGTGTACTATGTACGCAAGCATGGGCAACTGCACTGGTTGTTGCCATTGGACTGAAGAAGTTTAAATCACTGGATCTGCCGGCTTTTTCAGCCCAACGAACGTGGTGAGTGGATCAAAGAAGAAGGGGGGGAGGGGCTGCAGACCATATGCAAACCCAGCTCTCACGCATCCCGGCGGCTTGGAACCGGCACCCCAAGCAAGCAGCATCCAAACCCTGGCGATGTTGTCATGCGGCGGCCCCCTTTTCTGGGTCAAGGCCACCCTGGTCTTCTCACCCGTGTTCGCTGATGAGTCAAAAGAAGCAGAAGAACAAGAAGAAGAAGAAGGAAGCAGAACAAAAAAAGAATGGACCTCCCTGGGAATTGGAGCACGGTAGCCAGGTGCCGCTACAGACGCTCTCAATGAGGTTCCAGGGCCCACGGACCACAGTATTGGGCACGGCTCAGAAGCAACAAAAATATACGGATGCTGGGTCCGTCATCCGCGCCTTGCTCGTCAAGGTCATGGGCATCGGGGGCAATGACCTGCAGCAAAGATGTGACCCACTGAACAACCCATCACTAGCCAATGTCATGTTTCATGTCGGCTAATACCGTTGCCGAGACTCCGGGATGCATGTCTGGCAGTTGGGAAGCAAGTCTGGGCTCATGCAAGGGCAGACCACATTACTGTTGACCACCTGCGGCCCAATGCGCGGCCCAGGACACCACCAGCAACCTTGCGCGGTATACCTCACACGCTCGACTCAGCGTACTGGCGTTCGGAGGGCTCCGCGGACCGCTCTGCAGCGGGATGGGTTGGGTACTGACACACACACACACGCCCCCTCCCATACCTTGCCCCCTCCTGGACTGGATACGGGCATCTTGTGCCGAGTAGGTAACAGGACAGGTGTCTCATTTCGTGACACAAGAAAATGGCTGGGACCGATATGACCTGGGATGACCAATTTGACCAGGGAGTCGCGTGGCCGGGGAACTTAAAAAAAGGATTCTCCACTCGCAGGTCATGTCGGCTACGCGATGGTGTGCCTCACGGAAATTGCGTCAACAGAGTCGGCGGCGCCAGACGGATCCGCATTCAGTGTACTATGTAAGATTGCGAAAACTCAAAAAATGCGACCTGGAGTCTCGAATCTCGAAGCGGCAGACCAAGCAAACGGGGATCAACGTATGATCCTCATTCAATCAACCGTGGTGCTGCTACTGGCTGCTTGCTACTGCTGCTGCTGCTATTACTCCATCCACCACCCTGCACGGCGCCAACGCTCCGTACATCTCTGATCGGACTCAAGGGTCTGTCTCTCCTTTCTCCAACGGACGGCTACTGGCATGAACCCTTTAAAGGGTTTTCGGAGGGCTGCCTCGTGCGGCCGCAAGACCTCGCGCCTACCTGGCAGGCACACACACACACACACACTACTTCCTCAAGAGACTCAATGCGGGCCGTCCCCGGGGGAACCGTTCAGCTTTCCTTGGTCTACTACACTTGGTAGTCTGCCAGAGGTCAGGATGGCCCTTGGAAACCAGCGACACATCTAGCAATTCGGCCACACCCGGTCCAAATCAATACTACTACGGTACAGGTACAATTTTGGCAACAATACTGGGCTTGGCTCACAATTTACTATGGTACTAGCGACTACTGTAGAGCTACGGCTATGTCGTATTCCCTCATGGCACAAGGACCTTCCATGTTCCTCTGTGGCACTCCCCCTCCCCGTCGTCCTCCTCCTCCTCCTCCTCCTCCTCCTCACTTCCTGGTGGGCTCTGTTTCCCCTCCCTCTCCCGTGGCTATCGAGCCGGGCGTGCCGGGGTGAGCCATAGTGGCAGATTAAGGTGGAAGCGAGTACCATAGTTAGCAGTGTGGGTTGCGAGCGATTGAGTTGCAGGTATTGCTTGCAGCAACAGCACGCAATGCATGGATTGGCGCATGGCACGGAGGATTGGGGCTACGGGAACGAGATGATGGGCTCCGTTCTTCACAGCCCAGCGGGCGAACCGTGTGCCTGGCTGACTATATTGGCCCTGGTTTAATGTCAGGGCTACACCGGTGAGTTATGATCTGTTACACGAACCCATGGGATTTTTACACTCGCTCACCAGGTCAGGGATGTGATGCATGTCGCTTACCGAAATATATGTGAATTGTCCCGTATGGTTCATTTGGGACACCGCTGCCTGAGCGCCGAGGACGTGCCAACCCCCATAGGTCACTTTCAAAACCTGAACAAACTGGGGAGCTGCTGTAAGATCCCGCGTGTGGTGACACGACGTCCCGCCTCGCTTGGGGCCGCCGCGGCTGAGCCAGATAATGGCGGGACCTCACTTGCGTGTTGTAGAATTGAAATTCCTCCGGCTGGTGTCGCCATGCAAGAGATTGGCGTCGAGACTCGACACTCGATCGGTGGCCCACCTAGAATATTTTACTGCTGACCGAATGGGCCAGAATTTGACATGGGATAGGGAGGACGACATGGTACCTTGGGAGCTCTACTAAACCGCGGCGACATCCGAGGCTTGTCGAAGCAACAATGAGACATGACGCCGAATTCTTCAGCACCCATTTTTAAACACTCATCTCCCCTGTGCAGAAACGGTGCGCCAGATCCTCCAGGACAAGAAAACGGCGTACCAGAAAAGAAAAGAAAACACAATTTCCTTGTTGCCTCATTTGCTAGGATTCAAACCTGCGCCGACAAGAATCTCGATCCAGGACCTGACATTCCCGGGCAATATGCGTCGAAACATGTGTGGAATGTCCCTCGTCCCCCACCCGCCCTCCCCTGCTTTAACACAACAGAAGATTTGTACTGCGCCTCAGCCATTTTCTGTGATAGATGCGCAAGGGCCATTGCATAGCACGGTGGCTCCTGCGACCTGAGACTTTACTTATCGAGGACCCCCGCCCCTCCTCCCCTGAACCTCTTTCTCGATTTTGAATGGTGGAAGGTTTGTCGCGCTTTGGCACGTTACGTCGCCGCAGGCCTCTCTCTCTCTCTCTCTCTCTCTTCTATCACCCTTCAGGGGGTGTCTCTTCGTGTCACAAGGGGGTTAACAAGCCAGGTCGCACGCGGCAAAGCTTGTTGGCCAACCAGCTTCATCAAAACCCAACAAATGATTGCATCGCTATTTCGAAGAAAAATGTCTCCGATGCAGTGTAAGGTTGCGACAGAAGGGGGCACGACGAGGGACGGGGGTGGGGGCTGGGTGGTGGTGGTCGAATAGTAGGGCCTAAAATTCATCAGGAGGCGATCTTCATTTTCCCTTGGCTCGTGACGCCAACAGGAAGAAATCTCGGCGTCTTCTAGCTCAGGGCGGCTTAAGATGAGCTTGCATGGGTCAGAGTTCCATTGGCAAGAGATTGCTCCTAAACGCATCAAAGTGACGAGGGGGCTCCGACAAGGGGAGAGTTGTTGTGTGTGTGTGCGTTTGTGTGCGTTTGTGTGTGTGTGTGTGTGTGTGTGTAAGTGAAGGCATCACGCATTCTCAATCAGGAAACCCAAGGGCCGGAGCTGTCGGCGCTTAAGCTTCGCTACAGAGTTGATGCAGGATCCATTTATCCATATCACTCTCTACTGTGTTCTCGGCGGCGGAAAAGGCACACATGGTGCCCTGAACACCCCACCTCCCTTGTTGCTGGGCGCCCGAGCCCCGTGAACAGAGGGACACTTTTACGGGACCCAGGCCCGCTTTTCCCGCGGCCGATTTGCTTCACGAAATCGCCTAAACGCCAGCGTGGAAGCTTGGGCAAGCAATCATCGTGCCCTTCCGAGAATCCAAGACATTGAGACCCCCTCCAAACAAGCACCCAAAAGGCTGTATATCAGCCTTTCTTGGCCACGGCCTTTGCCGGCACGCAGACGATCTTGTCCCGCCAAGCTTTGGTCTTGAACCTGACTCACCAGCCTGCGAGCTGTCTGGTCCCTCTCTCTCTCTCCACATATCCTTGTCGTCAGAGCTACAGCTGAGCTGTCGCACCTTCAGGTGTCACCTCCAGCGTTGAGCAAAGACCACACACGGGTCGGAAACCGAGCCGAGTCGCTCGATTCATCTTGACGGCAGCCGCATCGAGCAGCTCTTCGCTCGCTCGGACCTCAAGTTCACAGCGGGTCACCCGTGACACCGCATCAGACTGACATCTGCCGTGGATCCTTTCACCAGGAGGAGCGGCGGCGGCGGCGGCGGCGGCGGCAGCAACAACGGCAGCAACGGCAGCGAAGCGGATACAGGCACGGCCGTAGCTTTTGTCCCGTGACTGACTCACCAACGAAGAACAAGAGGGGAAACAAAAGGCCTTCATCAAAGTGACGGCTGGACAGATACACACACGCACATACACAAAACACACAAACACACACACACACACAAGAATGGCTGGGCAAACCTTGCAGCAGGAATGGACGGTGGACGAGCCGTACCTCAACCTCCACTGCAAGCTGGGAGAGGGGCCGTACTACGAGGAGGCCACCAACAGCCTGCGGTTTGTGGACATTATCAGCAAGCGGGTGCACACCGTGTCCCTGGCCGAGGGGCCCGGGTCCGTCAAGACCATCCAGCTGGACACGCCCGTCACGGTCACGGCGGATGTGGAGGGCCAAGACCCGCAGGACAAGATCCTCATCGGCGCCAAGTACGGCCTGGCGCTGCTGGACCGCAAGACGGGGGCATATGAGTACCTCGTCAAGTTCGCCGCGGCCGACGGGCAGGAGAACGACCGCCTGAGGAGCAACGATGGGGCCGCCGACCTCCACGGCCGCTTCTGGCTGGGCTGCATGACAGACTTTGGGGTGGGCGATGTCGTGGCTGAAGGTGTGTTTCTTCTCCCTTGTCATGCTAAACCTTGAAGACACCATTCTGTCCGAGATCTGCACTGCACCCAAGGTCCCATGGCTCGCTGTGACGCAAAAATCGTGGTCAAACCTGCCACAGTACACGTCAAAACCAGGCGGGATGGGAAGGGGGCTGTAGTGCTGTTCTGCACTATACTAAACCATAGTATAATGATTGCTGACGGGGGGAATAAAACACTCTCTCTTTGGTCTACAGGAGGGATCTACCTTTTCGACGGCCAGAAGAAGGAGGCTGGGGCCGCCAAGAAGGTCGTGTCTGATCTGAGCATCCCAAACACGATCAGCTTTTCTCCCGACAACAAGACGCTGTACTATACGCACTCGTCCGGCAGGACGGTGTACGCCTACGACTACTCGCTCGGCGACGGCAGCGTGACAAACCACCGGGTTTTTTACAGGCACGAGGGCCCCGGCGAGCCCGACGGGCACCGCATCGACAGGGACGGCAACATGTGGCACAGCGTCTACGGCGAGGGCCGCGTGCTCAAGATCTCGCCGCAGGGCGAGCTGGTCGGGCAGATCAGCCTGCCGACCAGGAACATCACCTGCTGCGAATTTGTGGGCACCGAGCTGTTCATCACTACTGCGAACGACGACGGGGGCGAGGGCAGGAGCAAGGAGCTCGGGGGCGCCCTGTTCAGGGTCGATGTCGGGACTACAGGCCTGAAGCCTTTCAAGTTCAAGATGGTCGGTTAGGTGAGAACAAAGGGAGGGAAGGAAACTTCCATGTGTGGGAGAAAGTGTGATGTCTTGAGGCACACCCTGCAGCGTCACATCTCATCATCAGGGGGCATCATCCTCTCCTCTTGGATCTTCTTTTTCCCAAAAGAAAAAGAGAGAACAATGCAAATATCTTGCATAGCATACTTTAGAGAAGAGAAAAGAGTTATTGGTACAACCGGGGCCTCTCTGTTTCGCTACCACCTCTGCCGCTGCTTCAGTTGCACGGCCATCCATGTTCTCACATTTGTGAACACGGAAGCGTCAAAGTATATTTGTGCTCGTGTACAATGCTTTACCTGACTCCATTTATAGTTTCCAGAGCGGCCACCGGTCTCGTCTGCCTGATTCAGTTTTTCTAATTGCTGCATATTAGGTTCTCACTCCGAAGCATCATTTCTCTCTGTTCACTATTTCTTTTCTTATTTACACTTTTTCAGAATATCTTTTACTTGTTTGCTTTGGCGAGAAAAACAAAAAGAATTCGGAAGGAGAGAAAACAGGGGGGTGGTTTTGGCGGGGGTTCAATCACCCTAAGAGGTTGTTGCCTGGTAGGTAGAAGATGCTGTAGCCTGTAGGTGGGTAGCTACTTACTTAACTATTGTGTGTGGATCAGTAGCTGCAGGCTCTGTTCAGTGGCTGTTGATGAATAAGCTGCAGCGACCCTTCCTTCCTTGGCCACAGAGAACAAGACCTCCTCTCTCTTCCTCTCGTCGAATCTCAACAAACAGAAAAGAACAGCTCAGGCACAACACCATTAGTCCAGGAAAATCATTCAGAAGAGGGCGAGCTTGTCCCCCACATTACACTGAAAAATCTCAAATCTTGCCTAGCAGCAGAAAAAGCCTTGACTTCAGACACACACCGACTATGAGCTTGTCTCTCTCTCTTTGCTAAAGGATCATAAAACCAACACACACAAACCATAGACAGCCTCTTGACAGCTTTCGACAGAGGACATTTTCTTCTGACTTGAGAAAGGCAGTTTTCGTACACCACTACAGCACCGACTGATATTAGACTGAAGACATCCTGGGCCCACACACACACAATCTGGATACTACAGATGTCAGATTTTGGTGACGAATCCAGTCTTCAGGAGGTCTCAACATGTCTGATCTGGGCACACAGCCTGCAGACTCCAGAGTCAATGCTAAGGATGGGAGGAAATACTGGCAAAGTAAGATATTGATTCCACCCCCCTCTCTCTCCTCAGCCCTTGAATGCCACGCCTCCCTTCCCCTTCCCAGACCTCCTCCCCTGTGGTCCCGACCCACTAGCGGACACGAAAAGCTTGTTATCATCGGGCCAGAGGCCCTGTTCCATGCTCGCTAACCCTAGGGCTACTCTCTGCGGCAGATGTCGATGCGGACGTAAACGGGATGCTGGGAGGATTTCCCTATGTCTCCAGGATCGACCTGCAGGGCTCGCGGAACTTTCTGGCCAAGCTCGGCATCGGGACGAAGGAGGGCCTACGGACGGTGGACTCTGCTCTGGAAGGGGGTGCTGGGTAGGTCATCTATTCTGCTCTTCTCCTCCATTTCCTTCTGCCCCTCCTCACCTTGTCGTTGATTAACGTATCATGTCACCTTCTTCCCTTGGTCTAGCATAGGTCGGATCACCGAGGGGCTTCTCCTCAGCATAGCCCAGGAGGTCGACGTGGTCGAGCCCATCGCCAAGTTCACCCGGGACCTCGCCAGGAAGCAGGGCATCCGGCAGGTCTTCAATGTCGGCCTCGAGGAGTGGCAGCCAGCCGAGGGCGACCGGTACGACCTGGTCTGGAACCAGTGGTGCCTGGGCCACCTCACCGACGAGCAGCTGGTTGCCTACCTGGAGAGGTGCAAGGGTGTCCTCGCTCCTGGACACGGCCTGATTGTTGTCAAGGAGAATGTCACCAGTAGTGATGTTGAGGTTTTTGACGAGCAAGACAGCGCGGTTACGAGGTGAGTGAGAGAGAGGGTGTGCTGAAGGACCCTGCCGAATTCCTTTTTTTTTTTTTTTTTCTGACAAGAGAGTTCTGGTGCCCTAGGACGGACAAGAAATTTCTAGAGATCTTCAAGAGGGCAGGCCTCAAGCTGGTCAGGATGGAGATCCAGCGGGGTTTCCCGAGGGAGCTGTTCCCCGTGAAGGCCTACGCCCTCAAGCCTCAAGACTAAGGGAGGGGGAGGGGAACCTAACATATACGGCAGGGCGTGCAGAGTGTCAGGCTCTGTCTGTCAGTCATGAGACACAGGCTGATGCCTAACTCGTATAGTCCACATGGGCTTGGGTTTGCGTAGACCCAGGCGCAAGGCGAAACCACAATCATGCATTAGCGAAATGTCTACCCCCGGCTGAGAGTTAAGATTCCATCCTGCGATTCATCATTGCATTACCAAAACAAGATGTCCCTAGGATCCGCACGGCCGCATTTCAAAAGTAATCGACAAGCTTGTTCGCGGGTATTCTAACTATCCAAGAAGGGTGATGAAATAGACAACCATACGCCATACGATGCCGAAATAACCCTAATCAAATCTACAGCCGGATCCGACCACCATCCCCTCCACTATTGCCGCCAAACCAGCGCCTTATGTCAAAGTCAGGACCACCACTACCGCTCCCAGACGAACCCCCCGTCCATGATGATGATGATTATGATTACCACCCTCGTTGTCCATCCACTTGGGCTTCTTGGTGATCTCCTGCAGCCACTTGGGGGTATCGATGGTGTCCACTGTGTTCTTGATACGGGTTCCCAGCGAGGTGAAGAAGTTGTCGTCGTCCTCCTCGCCGTCGAGGTCCAGGCCGCGCTGCTGCCTCTGGCCGAGCCTCCTCGAGCTGCTGCTGCTGCCGCCGCCAGCAGGGCCAGAGGCAGATGCCAGGGTGCCGGCATTAGGAGACGTGCCCAGCGGCGTCGAGGGACTGCCGATCCGGTTCGGGGCGCCGGGAATCGATCGGATCGGGGCGGCAGACCTGTCTCCGGATCCCCCGCCGCCGCGCCGCCTAGTGGCCTTGAGATGGATGTCCCGTTCAGCTCGCGCTCGATCAGGTCCCGGCCCTCACGCCAGTTTCCTGAGCCGTAGGCCCCCAGCTCATTTTCTTCATCCTCGTCGATAATGTCTGCCATACCAATCGTTCGCTTCACCTTGCCGTACAGGCCAAAGAGGGTGGCGCAGACGGGCAGGAGGATGAAGAGCGGAAAGAGCCTGTTGAACCAGCTCCCCAGAGACGTCAGGTCGACCAGACGGCCGAGGAAGTCGTAGAATGTTGTCTTCTCGTAGACGTCCCTAGAGAGGAACGTGATGAAGTTGTATGCAAGAGGCACGCTCAGCCTCGCGACGTACGAGGAGTACCAGAAGGCAGACTCATGGGCGGTGTTGCGCCAGACCAAGGCCCGGCCACGCCAGACCTTGACCTCGGTGATAGAGATGAGGGCGGCAGCGCACATGTAGGATATCCACAGCGCCGCGATGAGCTGGCCGGGGAAGCCAACCTGTCCCTTGTCGCCCGTCCAGTGATGAACCACGCTCACGCGGATGACCGAGAGCTTGACAAGCGCGGCCGGCCCTGCCTTGACGATCTCAGACCAGACAATGCAGGCCGAGGCCAGGGCCAGCAGACCACCGAATCCCAGCCTCGCCGTGGGCATGACGTGGAAGTGAAGGAGATACCTCGTGTAGGGCGTCAGGAGGGTCAGCCGCTCCCACCACGAGGCATGAGGTGCAGCGCGTCCAAACTCCAGCTTCTTGGACGGGCCGCAGTCCAGGATAGCCTGTGCCCTGGCGGCATCCCGCAGCAGTCTGTTCCACTCGTTGACGTAGCGCGATCGGGCATGCCGCGCCCTGGTGAGCGCCCTGGTGAGCTCCGCCATGTATTTCTCGGTGATGACCGTCGGGACACGCCTGGTGGCAGCCGCGCCGATGGCCGTCTGTGGTCTCGGCTGTGCCTCGGGGAGGTTCGTGAGATCCATGAGCTCCTCGATCCAGTCCTGAAAGTCCAGGGCGGTCCCGGTCTTGCGCCGGCTCAGCTCGGCCACCTGGTTCTCCAGCTCCTCGAGGGCGGTCTCTGCCTCCTCCATCTGCTCGTGCAGCTTGGGCGCCTGCTGTTGTAAGCGACGGAGCCGGCCGCTGATGCTGGCGTTGCGGATGAGGCTCCGGGGATGGACACGAGGCCGTGGCCCATGAGATATACAGCCAGCACCAGGCCCCAGCAGTACGCAAGAGCCATGACGGGACTTTTCAGAGAGTCGAGGTGGAAGCCATAGGAGACGAGGACGTAGACGAATGCGAGTGTTCCGAAGCCAAAGACCATGGCATAATACTGGGCGTTGGACCGCAGCGAGTACATCAGCTTGCCCTTGGGTTCTCGATATCCGGCGTCGGAGTACTCGGCAAGGATGGGGAGGGTGAACCTGCGCGCGCCCTGGGGTTAGCGATAGATGACGCTTGGGATCCGTATGGAACATTTATTGCGCCTCATACCATGTGAGAACGAATGTGAGCCAGTAGGCGATGCGCCAGCATGTCTGGACGACCCTCTGGGGCAGCCAGATGCCTCTCGTCGCCTCGTCATCGGTCTGGGCGCTCGAGGCCAGGTCTATGGGCACGAGCAGGACGATTCCGGCGGGCAGCCATAGCGCGAAGAATACGGTGACGAGAACGAACGCTGGAGTGGTTCGGAGCGGGAGGTAGAAGCGGAGGATCAGGAGGACGACGATGGAGAGGACGAGCAGCGCGATCGCCCAGAACACCTCGGAGCCCACGGCCGAGCTTGCACTTGCTATCATCACGACGATGTGCAATGAGGACAACAATGATGTGCCATGTGTGGGAGAGGGAGAGAGAGGGAGAGAGAGAAAGAGACAAGAAGAAATTGTTTGTCAGTTTTCAGGAGGAGAGAGGATGTGGAAGGACATGTAATGTATGAGTGTGGGGTCTTTTGCGAAATGATGCTGGAGATGGTCAATTTTGGGGGTGACGATGGGGAAGGTTGAGTCGGTCCTTGCTTTTTCTTTTTTGGGCGCACCCGCCCAGATTATGTCACATGCTTTGGGGGGGCAGAGGTGCTGTGCAGCCTGGAATCTCAGCGGCCGCAGGGGCACCGAGTGACGTTTCCAGCGCCCTGGCCAAACCCCAGTGAAACCCCCCAAAGTACAGGTGCTGCGCGGCATTGGCCAGAAGGGATCGATCCACTCGGCGAGCCGGGAACGGCGGCTCTATCCGAGTCGTGCCATTACTTAATACCATATCAATTCCTAGGGAATTTGCCGAGGGTGTCTGCGAGAGCATCTGCAATCTACCATAAGTATGTACCGTCTACAGTACAGCTGTGGCTGTAGACTGTGATAGAGTGCGGAGTACAGTGCCATAGTACACAGCACATAGCACATAGTACAGTGTCTTGGGGGTAATGACACAGCGTACATATAGGAGGGATGGTCTCGGGGGCCTCCTCTGGCCCGAACAGCATCCCTCAGGGGGCACATGCTGGGCACACATCCACCCCAGACATGACCTGTCGACTGATATTAGGACTTGCAACATTGACTTACTCCCTAACGCCGAGTGGATTATATACTTTATACATGCCGTTTGCCGCCCTGCTCCTGTGCCTATCACCGTCGACGAATCATGATAGCGATAAAGCTACTTTCCCGACGCGGTCCCACGGACTCATGACTCTACCCGACTAGGCAGTGGCAGCCGGCCCTCGTCTTGATACTTAGCAGCAGCTAGGCTCCGCTACGGAGCACCAAGCACACAGGACCCCACGGAGAACACCCCTCCTCCCCTCCTCTGCTGGTTCGTACCGCCTTTTCGTGTGTGTGGAGGGCGAAGGAGGGGTTATCAACGCCTCCATTTGTGTATCATCTCACATACCCTCGGGACTGGGGCTTCCTTTTTTTTTTTCTTTCTAATCCTACCCTTTAAATAGGGTCACACCATGCTCCTCACCCGCTCTCGCCTCCTCCTTCCCCTCTCATCATCTCGCCCTATCCTCTCCAAGCAGCAGCAGCAGCAGCAGCAGCAGCAGCACCAGACCAGACCTGACCTTTTTATATCTCATTCTACCACTACTCCTCGACCTGCACATCTTCCTCTCCCACTCTCTCACACCCTCTCACAACAGCGAGCACGCTTCTCACATAGCACTATCCAGCTCAGAAAGATGGAGGTCGAACTCACTGCCCCCAACGGGAAGAAGTGGTCTCAGCCCATTGGCCTCTTTATCAACAATGAGTTTGTCAAGTCTGGCAATGAACAGAAGATAGCCTCCATCAACCCCTCGTATGTTGTCTGACTTATTCTCTCCCCCCCAAAAAATCCCTCTTCCATCATCATCATGTCCTGGATCTCACATACCCCTCCTCTCTGTCTCTCTCTCTCTCTGTCTCTCTTTCTCTTTCTCACACAGACACACAGAACTGAGGAGGAGATCTGCTCCGTCTATGCCGCCACCGCAGATGATGTCGACCTGGCCGTCGCCGCGGCGCGCAAGGCTCTGAAGGACCCCTCCTGGAAGTCTCTCTCCGGCACCGACCGCGGCAAGCTGATGAACAAGCTCGCCGACCTCGTCGACGCCAACCGTGAGATCCTGGGCGCCGTCGAGGCCCTCGACAACGGCAAGCCCTACGCCGCCGCCCGCGATATGGACGTCGGCGAGGTTGTGTCTGTGCTCCGGTACTACGCCGGGTACGCCGACAAGAACTTTGGCCAGGTCATCGACGCCGGCCCTGGCAAGTTCGCCTACACCCTCAAGCAGCCCATCGGCGTCTGCGGTCAGATCATCCCCTGGAACTACCCGCTCGGCATGGCTGGCTGGAAGCTCGGCCCTGCCCTGTGCTGCGGCAACACAGTCGTCCTAAAGCTCGCCGAGCAGACGCCTCTGTCCATGCTCGTCATGGGCAACCTCATCAAGGAGGCCGGCTTCCCACCAGGCGTTATCAACATCATCAACGGCTACGGACGGGTATGTGTTGTGTTGAGAACCTTACTTCTTGCTTGTTCAGGCGTCATTGCTGTTGGCTAACCCTCTACGCTTTGTGATATACATATAGGAAGCAGGAGCTGCGCTCGTGAAGCACGTCGACGTCGACAAGATCGCCTTCACAGGCAGCACCGTGACGGGCAAGGAGATCATGAAGATGGCCTCGGGGACGATGAAGAACATCACCCTCGAGACGGGCGGCAAGTCGCCCCTGATCGTCTTCGAGGACGCCGACCTGGACCTCGCCGCCACCTGGTCGCACATCGGCATCATGAGCAACCAGGGCCAGATCTGCACGGCCACCTCGCGCGTGCTCGTCCAGGAGAGCGTCTACGCCGCCTTTGTGGAGAAGTTCAAGGCCACCATCGAGAAGATCTCCGTGGTCGGCGACCCGTTCGATGAGTCTACCTTCCAGGGCCCCCAGGTCACCAAGGCCCAGTACGACCGCGTGCTGGGCTACATCAAGTCCGCCAGGGACGAGGGTGCCACCATTGCCCTCGGCGGCGAGCCCGCGCCTCAGAAGGGCAAGGGCTTCTACGTCAGCCCCACCCTCTTCACCGACGTCAAGCCCACCATGAAGGTCTACCGGGAGGAGATCTTTGGGCCCTGCGTGTCCGTCATCAGCTTCAAGACCGAGGAGGAGGCCATCGCCCTGGCCAACGACACCATCTACGGGCTCGGCTCTGCCCTCTTCACCAAGAACCTGGCCAAGGCCCACAGGGTAGCCTCCGAGATCGAGGCCGGCATGGTGTGGATCAACAGCAGCAACGACTCAGACGTGAGGATCCCCTTTGGCGGCGTGAAGCAGTCTGGTATCGGCCGGGAGCTGGGCGAGGCCGGTCTCGCCAGCTATTACAACATCAAGGCGGTGCATCTGAACATGGAGTCGTGAGCCTGTGAGAAACAGCCCGAGGGGGGACCTGATGAAGGCTATCTGTGCGCCAAGAATGCCCTTTTTTTTTTTTTTGAGGACCGCCTACGAGAATCTTGGATCCAAGATAGTGAAATTAAGAAATGTGTCCAAAACAAATCGTGCAAATGATCCAACGGCTTCCACCTTTCCTTTTGTCACAAGAAAACGTACAGATCGGTCTCTCGACTTTTGCCGAAGGGCAAGCTGTGAATGCAGGAACATAACTTGTTTTTTTCTCCAAAAAGTTTACAAGATATACAAAACCAAGCTGTACAAGTTACTCACGACAACTATGGACAAAAACGACCTGCGTCTGTCCTTGAATGCCCTCTTTCTCTGCCCATCGAAACAACCCACCCCCAAATAATATCTACCATGGATAAACTCTATGTACGAACGATGAAGAAAATGGTTCCCATATGTATGTGTGTGACCCCCTTTCTTCCTCACATTCTCCCTCCTCTGTGCGCCGTTTGTTTTTCGGTGGTTTTTTTTTTTTTTTTCTTTCGTTTTTTTAATTTTATTTCTACACATGGACTGACGGTGGGAGAGAGCAGCCCAACTTTACTCAAGAGCCCATATTCAGGTACTTGGCGATGTCGAAGTCCATTCTCTGCATTATCTCGCCACCGCCCGCCTCGACTTCCTGGTCCCACCGGCCCCGCATCATCGCGCCAGCGGCAGGCTGTTGTGCGGCCTCGGCGCCTGGGTTTCCGAAACCTACTGCCACCTGAGCTGCCTGATTGCTCGGCAGGTGCACGATGGCAGCGGTGTTGCCTGCTCCAACCACCTGCTGGCCTGCTCCTCCTCCTCCTGCAGCAGCTGCCCCTGCCCCTGTTGCTGTGTCGGTGCTGTAGGCCGAGTCTGAGTGCGCCCGCGTTGCAGCGTGCTGCTGTTGTTGCTGTTGCCCACCGGATTGTGGTGTGGTGGTGAGGGGGCTCGCGCGCCGGACAGTGGACATGCTGTCGGTCCGTATGCTTGGCGGGGGCCGGAAGTTGTTCATGGTCCGGTCGGTGTCGAGGTAGAAGCCCGCCACGGTCTGGTCGCCAGTGCCGAGGGCCTGCGTGTTCATGCCGCCGACGATGCTTGTCCTGGGCTCGCGCCCAACAAGAGCCGGCGCTGCCCTCGACTGGCCGGGGCCTGTCTCGTACGAGTAGTAGTCAAATGCTTGCGACTGCAGCGCTGGTGACGGGGTGAAGGCCCGAGCGACAGTAGCCTGCTGAGGCAAGGTCCTGGGGGTGGACTGGGGCATCCGGGTTCTCATCATGCGCTCGAGGGTGGTGACACGATCGACCAGGGCCTGGTACTCCATCCTGCTGACCACGTCCTCGCGGCGGAGGAGGTGGGATGTTGCCCTACTGGGGGAGGCATCAGCCTCGAAGTCTGCTGCTGCCGCATCCTCGATATCGTCAGACCCGCCACTCTCGTCGTGAGCACTGTCCTGGTCGGTGCGGCAGAACGTATCGAGCAGGATCTGGAACTTTTCCCGCTTGCTCCTCGAGACGGTCTCGCACTTTGTATTCAGGTGAGCCTCGAAGGCCTCAGAATCGGCAAAGGACCGCCAGCACTTCTTGCACAGACCAGCAGCCGGGTGGCCGTGCTCGTTTGCGGCATTGAAGGAAGAAATGGCTTGTCGTGAGTTGTCTACATCTAGGTTGTGGGCTGGTCTGCCCAGGTGGCGCCTGTATGGTTTTATATAATTAGCAGATGAAGATCGCGCGCGCCTGAGTGACAGGGAGGGGGAGGGCTTACACCACGGTAGAGATGTTGTGATGTTCCGTATGACAGCTAAAGTATTTGGAGTGTACGTTCAGGTCATAGATCTCTGGGTGGGCGCTCCTGAAGGGGCATATCATCTTGGGGTCGCCAGAGTCTTCTTCGTTGCCTCCAGGTGTCCGGCTTCGTTTGATAGGGGGCTCGTCCTCCTCGTCGCTGTCCTCCCCAGGGTCCTTGTCAAACCGCACTTGGCGCTTGCCGAAGGGGTTCAGATGACCAGTGACGCCTAGTCCAAGGGCGGAGAGATGCCCTTGACCTCTGAAGCCTTCGGAGTCCTGTGGTGTCGTGGCCTCGCTTACAAAGCCAGAGGGGTGGTTGAGTACTGGGCTGGGCTCGGACACAGGAGTGAGGACCTGGCTGTTCACGGACGGGCTCGTCTTGGGCGTCACAATGGTAGGCAGTGCCCTCAACATCTCGTCCCGGGACGAGGAGACCTCGGTGACTGGGGACGTCTCGGGCGTATTTGTGGTGTTGGAGTCTGAGTTGTGCAGCTTGCGGTCGACTGGCACTTGTAGCCATTCGCCATCATGAATAGTGATGGGACTAGCCGACGTGTGGCTCTGAGAGAAGTGCTGCAGGAAGGACTCGCTGGTGCTGTTGCTGCTCGGACCCGCGCCTGGTGAGTTCCAGGGAATAAACGGCTCTGGCCTGTAGGGCCCAGCTACGGCCAAGCTAATAGGGGACGGTGTGTCTGACGGCAGCGCGGAGCACCCTGCCCCTTCCCCTCCTCCTCCTCCTATGGGGCTTGGGGTGAGCAGGAAATTCGGGACAGTCCGGATGGCCAGCGGATTCCTGGGCTGGGCGGATCGCGAAAAGACGTCGACCTGTTGTGTTGCTGAGCCAGATGGCCTGTCGAGGCCGCCGTCTCCTCTCGCCCCAGTGGCTCGACCACGGATGTAGTTGTAGCCGTGGACCTTTTCCATGTGCTGTTTGCAGTTGGACTCTCGTTTTGAGCTGTAGGTGCAGCCCGGCCACGAGCAAGAGAAGATGCTCGGCTCGGTCGAGTGCTTGTCGTTGAAGTGACGGCTCAGCTCCTTCTCGGTGGGCCAGCCCGAGGTGTAATAGGGACAGTCCTCGACCGGACACTTGAAGGTCCTGCTGTGCGTCTTGAGGTGTTTGTTCAGGTCACAGAGGCGGGTGTACTCGTTGCCGCAGGACTGGCACCCAAAGGTACCATCTGTCGTCTCCTGTGCCAGGTCGGGTGAGAGCCCTGGAAGAAGTGACGATCTAGTTGCGAAGTGCTCGGGCAAACCGATGCCCCACTGTCCGACGTCTGAAGCAGGCGTATAAGAAGGATCCATGACAGAGAGGGCGAGTCTTATTGGTGGTGGTGGTGGTGATGATAATCCTGAGCCGGTCTGAAGAGGGGACTATCAGCACTGCGGGTCTCACAGCCGACGACGTAACTGGGTAAATCCCCCTTTGTGCGCAAAGTATAGACAAAGTGCTGAATGAGCGAGAAATACCTAAGAAAAGCCCTCCTCACACAGTCAAGACCCACACAGGACTTCCAATCCGTCCCAAGCCAGCAAGATATAACCAGGTTTGGAGGGAAAGAAGAGAGAGAGAGAAGAGGAGAGAGGCAAAGAAAAAAAAAAAAAGGGGGGAAGATGCACCAGGCAAAAAGAGATTTAAGAAGGAACAAGAAGAGTGGTGGTCAGCGGGCAAATATGATAAAAAAAGAGAGATATGAGAAACACCGAAGAAGAGGAAGGGGGGGACGACGGCAACGATGTCGACGGCGAGGGGTCAGGCAACAACCGAGTTCACAGCCTCCTTCTCGTGCGCGAGCGAGAGAGAAGAGAGAGAGAGAAATGGGGAAATGATATCCAAAGTTATGTCAGATTATGTGTCTTGGCCGGTTGATGCTGTGCAAGAAGTGGCATATTGAAAACCACATTGGCAGCCTTGGGACGAAGGCATTGTCTGATTTATGAACCCTTTCCAGGTTCCCACGGGTTGATGAGGGAAGGCCACCACCATGGAGTCCCCGTGTACCTTGAAGAGGGTCGCGGCCCATTGTCGAGGCCAAGAGCGTCATTATTCTTTTGAATTTTTTTCGAGGCCAGGCCACGGCGGCCAGCATATGCATATACAGTTGCAGTACCAGAAGGAGGTGGATAGAAAAGAGTGTAGAGTGTGTGGCTGAGCTATAAAGCGAGGTGAAGTTGCATGCAGTTAGTTTAGAGGGAAAGAGAGAACTACTCCAACTAAGAGACGACGGACGGTTTGGGATTGGCGCGAAAGCCGCGGGTGCAGGAGCGACACACAGAGAGAGAGACGGAGGGAAAGAGGGAAAGAGCTCAGGGTTGGGGTTCCCCGAGTTAGTTCTGGGGCAGTACCTTCCCGGGCCTGGCAGCTGGCAGCCGGCTTTGTGGGAGGTCTCCAATGTTCTTTCTAGGCAGGGCAGGGCAGGGCAGGGCGGGGGTGGGGTTGTTAGTGGGGGAAAGGGAAGAGAGAGGGGGGGCCTCGAGGCTGCGCATCCTGTGCGTGCATTAGCAGAGGTCTTCTTTCTGGCCGCATCGCCAGGCTGTTCTGCGGTGAAGATACCGATTAAGGTGCTCACCGAAGGCAATTATGGGGCGAAAAAAAAAAAAGAAAAGGAAAGAACCGTTCTGCCGGGCCCGGCCACGTCCGATTGTGACCTCATTGGGCATTGGTGCTGGACAAGAAAGAGAGAAGAGAGAGAGAGAGAGAGGAAGAGAGGGTTGTGTTCCGGGTGTCGTGTTCCCAGTGTAACTTAGTACACTACAAGCCTCTCTCGTCTCCATCCACACCCACAATCGAGCATACACAGTACGGTACTTAGTTCGTACCTATCATTCGTCAAACTTGCCGCAGCGTCGACTCAGCCAACGCACCGTCAGACCAACTGCATATCCTGTAGCTAGTAAATCGCGGCGCATGGGATTTACAAGGATGATCAGAAAATAAGAAGTGTGCGTGTGGTGTGTAACCTAGGTGAGTGAGTAGGATCTCATACTTCCTCATTATCACCGGAGTTGGACCCCACAGTGATCAAAGTGTTATTTCATGTCACATACAATACAGCGGGATGGAAGGATGCAGGACCTAATCTCTCCTCTTCCTCCTCCTCCTCCTCCTCCTCCTCCTACTATAGTACTCCGTACTGTACGTATCTATTAGTAAATGAAGAGGAGTGTCGGTGCCTGGGCTCGCATCTGGGCCTCTCGCCTTATGAGGCAGAGACTCAACAGCGTGGCACACGCACCCCAGTGATCCCCTCACCCCCATCTCACATGGCCTTGCATGGGCGCCTGTCCTCCCCCCCACCCTCCCCCTGCAACCTCGCCGTTGGGGGCCAGATGGCTTGGCTCAATAAGAGTACAATGTACTGTGTAGTATGTACCATAGTACACACTTAGCAGTATCGATCGTGCTGAGGGAACAAGATAGGATGGGATGTTTTGGGCACGAGCCATGCGGTCAGCATCATAGGGCAGCAGTAGTCCGTCAGCGAGTCGTATGGGACGAGCCCTACCATCAGTTCCAAAGTATGACTGCATAATACACGTGCATATCGGTGGATGTACCATGTCAGCAAGTCCTCTTCTGTGCCCGACTGGCAGTGTTCAAAAGCCGTTTTCTTGTTTTATCTTCTTGTTTTTAAGACGATGAACTTCCCCGACATCATTCTCGTCCAGAAATGTAATGCATTCTTCCCTTCTCACAGCAAAAACTGAAAAATTATCATAGCAAAAACAGAAAAAGAAAAAGAAAAACAATTCAGGCCTTGGCCACACCCACTTCGTACTTTGTGCCATCTTCAATCTCACAACTCGCCTCGGCATTCCCATCCCCCGTGTGCGGCCTCCCGGAGCTAAGCGAAGTCGTTGGCTGGCCGCCGCAACGGGCCGCCTCCGCTGCCTCGCCAGGCAGGCTTCCCCAAGCGGCTCCACGATAGTTGCAACTCGACTTCCCTGGTACTTCTCCTTTCCCTCTCTCCCCCTCTCTCTGTGTGTGTGTCGCTCTCTCTGAGGCGCAAGCACTTGGCCGCGTTTCTTCTTTCTTTCAAGAAAAGTTCCCTCTGCTTGTGGCAATCTGCAGGGCGACTCTCTCCCGTGGTTGTAATCTCGGCCCCCTCTCTCTCTCCCCTCGTACTGGTCAGGACTTCGAGCTGATCTTGAGAGGTGGTCTCTGCAGGCCAACCGATCATAGACATTGATGGTCCCCCAAAGGGACCTTCATCCCCTTTTTTTTTTTTTTTTTTTTTGGTTTTTCAGAAACACGACGTCGGATGCCTCCTTTTTTTTTTTTTTTTTTTGCCTTTTTCTTTTCGCTTTTGTTCATCATGAGGCGAATTCGACGGACCGGGCGGGAGGCCAAAGGTGGCCCGCGAAAGGTCTCAGGGCGCCCCCAAATCAAAAAGAGAAATTTGTTAGTAGGAGAGATGCCTCCGGCCTCGCCTATGCACCCCTGAGCAGAGGTCAAAAGGTCATGTGGCGTCAAATGGTTTTCTTTCATTTCTCTCTCTCTCTCTCTCTCTCTCTCTCTCTCTCTCTCTTCCTTCGTCCTACTCATCTTCCTCCCGGCCGTCCCACCCCATCTTGCCGAACCTCCCGGGCCTGCAAAAACGGTCTTCGGCTCGGCAGTCAAAGCCATGTCACGTTTCCTTCCTTGCTCCTCTCTTCTCCCCCCCACTTCCCCCTTCTCTCTCTCTTCCTCCTACTACCATGGCCGGCCCTCGTGGGCCATCAGCTAGACGATATTCTACTTCGGTCTGCCCTGCTTCGCTTCTGAGCATCGCCACTACGGCCCGATGGGGCGTCCCACGTCTCTTCATCTCCTCCCCACCACTACCTAAGATGAGATCCTTGGTAGATTGAAATGAGTACTTCGTCCGTCATTCGGGGGCCGGTAAGAACCTGGCTGGACTCTCGGTAGGTGATGGCTGTCTTCTGACCACGACGACCCAGACGAGGGTTATCTGACTGTTCGCCGGCCTCAAATGGGCCTAGCCATGGGGTGCACATCCCTATGGGCCAAGGGCAGGGGGAAAGAATAATCAAAACAAGGAAAAAGAAGCAACGTACCTCCGTCAAGGTCATGGGTTGTGGTGGGTACCGGTGTAAGGCGCCTCGAGATCGGACCGTCCCAGGGGCTGAATGAAAGACCATACAAGACAACAAGAGGATTGGACCATTTCCGAATGAATATGCCCTCCAGAATGCCTTGGCCTGTCAGAACAAGTCTCTTGTGTATGTGTATGTGCATGTATGCATGTGTGTATGGGAGAGTGTGTGTGTGTAGTGCGTGCCCTAATCTCCGGATCTTCAAACATCGCCTGTCCAGCTGAGCACCACGATCTTCCTATACAGTCAAAGCACCCAGCACTGTGACATGTGAATGGTTGATGAGTTTATGTGCCCCCCTGGAAATAGATGATATACTTCATGCTGACCAATTGCTACACACACCAGTAGTAGATGCTCATTCATTAACCACCACAGCTTGTGATTCACACACATGCTGCCTAAGGCCATCGCCCCAAAAGAGGTCCAGGCTAGTTCAGATTACATTCTGTCGAGATTTGAAGATCACACCCCGGTACTCATCTGGAGCTAGGCGCCAACCCAGCATTATTGCCTGTGAAGAGCAGCTTGGCATGCCTCTATGGCGATGATGATGATGATGAGAATTACTCTTGCAAGCTAGCCCTGAAAAATACCATTGTGAACACTGATGTTGACCCTGGTCATTGCTTCTTCCTACTGCTGGTGTCTACAATGCTAGGCGCCACAGTGTGTTTGTGTTTGATTCCATGCTTCTATAGAACCGGCCACTCGGCCATATTATACAGCAGATGTAGTGGTATCATGGATATACTGCCAGATTCGAGTCCCATCCCTAACACAGATTCACTGTTGTTGTTGCTGCTGCTGCTGCTGTTCTTACTGTTGTTATTGTTGCTCCCGCTCGCTGTCAGAGTCGCTCAGGTCAAAAACTCAAGCGCCCCCGTCCGAACCGGGTGAAGACGCGTGTTCTGGCGTTGTTGTTGAGTCCTCTTTCTCTGCCTTCTTGTCATCATCCTCCTTATTCTCATTTCCTATCTTGGAAGTAGTCAAGGATTCGTCAAAGGAAGGGGTATCGACGTCTGTCTTGTCCTTCCCACCATCGGCTGTGGCGGTTGAATCGCCCTGTAGGCCTCCATTCGCCTTGGCATCCGCGTCGGCAGCTTCCTTCGCTTGCGCCTCCACTTTGGCCTGCTCCTGCTGCTGCAGGCGTGATGCTTGGAGCGCATTGATCGCATCCTGCACCTCTTGCTTTCTGGCCTCAGCCTCGGCATCGAGCTGCTGCTGCTGGGCCTGTTGAGCTTGTTCTTCGGGCGAAGGTTGCAACACTGTGTGATTTCACGGCATCAGCAAGACGCACGTTGTGACCCAAGCAAGACGACGACGACACAAGAACAATTGGCACTCACCCCCTTCTCCGTTGTCGCCAGGACATCTCTCGCGGTCCAGCTTGGCATTCAGGACCGTGTACAGCTCTGGACAGTACTCGAGCATCGTCCTCCTCCGCTCGCGGTCGCCCCATACTTCTGCAGGGAGGTTCTCGCCCATCTCCTGCACGTGGAAGCCCATGGGCTTCTCCATGTAGACATTCTCCACGGCCAGCGCACCCTCCAGTCCCGACGCCACCTTCAGGCCGGGCGTGATGTAGAGGCGCTGCCCAAACCACTCGTCCTCGGGGGCTGTATCATTATAACGAGACTGGAACTGGAGGATCTTCCTGATCGCGGACATGCGACGGAGCGATAGACCCCCATTACCCGAAAACCGGTCGTCGGCGGATCTACGTATGGGGGGGAGGAGATATGTCAGATGGGTGAAGAGTGGAGAGGTGGTTTTCTGGGTGGTGGGGGGCAGAGATCAGGAGGGCCCTGGGGAGTGTGTGCTTGTGCTCACCTTGGCGCGCCGGCCCAGTGCCAGTCCAACCACTCGTTGAGGCTGACTTCGGAATTGGCACATAATATGCTATCGTACTCGTACTTGAGCAACCACTCGACGCCTGGCAGGAACTCGTTGTAGAAACGCATATCCGTGAGGATCCTGTAGACCATCTCCTTGGACGAGATGTCCCAGGGGTCTGGCAGGACCATCATGTCCAGCTTGCCGACGATCTGCTGGTGCTTCACCGAGGTGCTCCGGCCCATCATGGTGACGCTCTCCTGCGAGCCGATGAACAGGAACCGCCAGTCTGGGGGGACCACGGCGATCATGTGCAGCAGCTGGGGGACCAGGTGCGGCATGACCCGCGGCTCTATGATCATGGCCACCTTGGCGGCATTGTAGGCGGCTCGCGGGTCGGCAGTTGGTGTCCAGTCGACCTTGATGGAGGGGATCTTCTGCCTTGCCTCCTCGATCCGCGACTTGAACGACGCTTTTATCATGGGCTGGTAGCTTGGGAGAAGCGAGGCTGTCCACCAGGTCAGCGCCAGAGAGACCGCCAGCAGCAGCCTCAATTTGGTGACGGTGAAGAGGCCGCCTCCAGCCGAGGACGCGGCAGCGTGAGCAGTCATGGCGTAGTGGAGGCGTAAGAGAAGAAGAGGCAGCAGCAGCAGCAGCAGGAGGAGGAGGAGGGGGAGGTGGTGGTGATGGTGGTGGTTGGTCGGGGGACTGAAGGCCTCGAGAGCCACGGTAATGCGCGCGCGCCTCTCTCTCTCCCTCTCTCTGTCTCCGTGTCTTTCTCTCTTCTCTCTTTCTCTGCTTCTCGTTTAAGCGCAGTCCACAATCGAGTCGCGCCTCATAGTCGCTGCTTCAAAGATAAACCGGTCTGCGAGCCTGCCTTCTCTCGTCGGCCCTGCTCTGTATTTGTTTAGAATCGTAGCCGCGAAGAGCAGGTTCAGTCGAGATTTAGAGCGGTGGTCATGCCAGATAGCGCTAGTGCGAGGACCAGTCCGCGCCCAAAAGAGAAAAGAAGAGAACAGACAAAAACACGCGGTGTTAAATTGGGAAGAAGCATCTCGAGTAAAGGGAAAAAAAGAGAAAGGGAGGACTTTCCGTAGGAAGTGTATACTAAGTACATACTGGACGGACGACGGGATCGACGCACACTTGCACCCGCAGGCGTCTGGACACGCTCCGAGTGGGGAATGTCGAAACGAGAGGAAGGTACATGCAGGTACAAGCCGCCTGTGCCGTCAGGTCCCCGAGCAGGGCTGCTGCATGCAGGAGGTGCCGTGTTCCCGCACGAGCACCACCTCAGATACGACCTCTCTTTTTCTTTCTTTCTTTCCTTCCTTCCTTCTATGCTCTCTTCCTAACGCTCCATCAAATTTATATGCTCTGGCCATTACGGCTGGGAAGCCAGACTATTTGTTCAGATCTCGACCTTATTTTTATCTACTCTTCCAGCCGCAAGTTGGTAAAGGAGGTCTACAGAGAGAGAAGGGGGGCGACACGAATTCCACAGTTGGACCTGAACTGATTCTGAGTCTTGACCCAAAATCACGGTGGAGAGAGAGACAGACACAGAAAAGAGGACACCTGGTCATTGCTTGCAGGTAGATAAGGTGCGAGACATACCATGTAAGTGATTCACATGGTGTGTTTGGTTTGATACACTTGCTCTTTCATATGCCAAGAATCTGGGGAGGCTGATATTAAGTACAGCCCGCCTAAAAAGACGGGTTCTCAGCCAGCCAAGGTTTTCCCCTCTGGCCCTATCAGAGCCTACCGCATCCTGCCGAACAGGGCAGAAAGCGTGTAATGCAACCCCCACGAGGATGAAACCGACATGAGAGCAGCCGCCACAAACCCAATTTAGCTTTTCGCCTGAGCCCATAATTTTCCTGCCACGACAAGTCCGCACCCATACGGAGTACTCAGTAGTCTAAGTAGTATGCTGTCAGCTCCAATATATCCATCCTACTTGGTACACGAGGTCTGGTCCGATATATTAGCTGCAAATACCGCCTGTCAGTCCGTCCCACTTGGGTTGAAGTCCAGCCCTGGGTCCAGCACGCCCGGTCCTAGCTGCGGGCGGGGGGCGTGTTCTGTCGTGCTCTGGAGTGCTCTGGCGTGGCTCTGGCCTCTGATTCCGGCGCTAGGTGGGTTGAGATCCCAAGAGCTGCGAAGGTCACTCCAGGTACCGATCTCGCCATCGTCGGCACCCCCTACCCCCTACTGGGGTTCAGTCGCTGTGCTTGCTCCCTTGTTTCCAAGTCTCCCCAACCCTGAACCATACCTTTTTTTCTTCTTCTTTTTTTCTTCTTGCTTGCCCTACCTACCATAGTACTTCTAGTCCCATCTCTCCCTGCATTCAGCCTGCCCTGAAAATTGGTCTGATTCTAAGTCAAGGTTTCTCCTCCATAATGTTTTGATCAGAGTGTACACAACCTCTTTTCCTCTCTTTCTCTCTCTCTCTTCTCTTCCCTCTCCCTACCTCCTCGCTTCCTGACCATCACCACCAACAACACCAACCCTCTCATACAAAGGGTCTCGTGGTGGATGCGCAATAAGCTTTGCTACATAGCCTCCTCGCGTTGAAGATCCCCCGGTTGGCTGTGCCCCAAACAATTGCGAGCACCCCCCTGTGCGGAGTCACGGACAAGACGGCATACATAGTACATTGCTTGCACGTCATCAATCACGACATCAGACGTCTTCATCCCTGCAGTGTCAATCGCTCCCACACAGTTGGCTTGACCACTCAATCAATCTACTTTGCATCCTTCTTCCCCAAAGACGTCAATCCGCTCTTACGACATTGAGCCTTTGGGCCGACCGCCCATCGCACGCGACCTGGCCCAGCAACATTCATGCATGCATTGATATTCCCAGCGCTCACCGTCTGCCGGCTCTAAATGACAACGTGGACCGGTGCTTAACGGCTATTGGTTTTTCTCTCTCGAGTGATCCAATTCGCTTTTTCCTTTCTTTTTGGATCCCTTTTCAATTGACTGAGGACCGCCTTGGCTGGCGTTTCTCCTCTGGCCCTTTTATACTATATTTTTATTTTCGTTTCTCGATATGGCGCCATTAGAAAAGAACGAGGTCGAGGAGATGACCTTGGGTGAGGCATGGGTCCGGATAAAATCAATGGCCATGAGGATATGGGCGAGGACCACACGCAGGATACGAGTCATTCTCGCGCTCGTCGCCTTTTGTACGTTCTCATGGCCCCCGATGAATGCTGCTGCTACTGCTGTAACATCTGACTGCTGCTGCCAGCCTGGCAAAAAAAAAACTGACCAACCATCGTTGTCCATCACAGAATATTCACACTCTCCCTGTCAAGTGGCTACATACAAGACTATGATGCCTACATGACGATACCAAAAGTCTCCCTACAGTATGCGCAGGAGCAGAGGACACCCTTCAACGAGTCCAAGGTGGCCCTCCTGATCGAGAACCGTGCCAACCCGATCCTGGCCCCCTGATGCTGCACTTCATGTCCGTCGTCCCGCCCGACTGGCGCTTCCGCTTCATGGGCTCCGTCGAGTCGGTCGAGTTCATCAACAAGTCGGTCGCCATCCAGAGCCAGGTCCGGACCGGCAAGCTCGACCTGACATATATCCCCTCCAACATGTCTGTGTCCTCCCAGGAGGAGATCTCCCGCTTCCTCACCAGCCTCTGGATGTACGAGACCGTCCTCGCCCCGGCCGAGTGGCTGCTCATCTTCCAGACCGACTCGATCCTCTGCGCCAACTCCCAGCGCAACCTGAACGAGTATCTCGACTACGACTGGATCGGCGCCCCCTGGAACCCCGGCTCGCGCTTCGGCGGCAACGGCGGTCTGTCCATCCGCCGCGTCAGCGCCATCGTCGACGTGCTGCGCTCGCAGGAGCGCGCCGACTTCTCCGAGGCCGAGGACGTCTGGCTGACGGAGCGCCTGGGCCACAGGCCCAACGCCAAGATGGCCAACGCCACCGTCTCCCTCACCTTCAGCGGCGAGATGTACACGGGCAAGGCCACCCACCTGGCCACCGACAAGGAGACGTCGCAGTACAACTCCACCCTCGAGGCCGCCGAGCAGGGGGAGCTCGTCAAGGGCATCGACGACTGGCGCGAGGGCTTCTACGAGCCCATGGGCTACCACACAGGCGGCGGCGGCACCTACCTGCACTCGCAGATCTGGGGCAGCCCCAGGCTTAGGAAGCACATCTGGGACTACTGCCCCGAGGTCAAGATGACGCTCGCCATGGACGCCTCGAGGTACGTGCCGGGCAGCTGTGGTGCCTACTGGAAGCGGGACACCCTGGGGGATGGCTATCACATGGCGGATACCGGCATGCTGGACGTCGACCTGGGATTCGGGACGGAGATGATTGACGGTGTCGAGTATCCCTTACTGCCAGATGGGTTGACGCCTTTTTAAAGAAGAAGAAAACAGAAAAAGAAAAAAAGAGCTTTTTGAATATCGCCTCGGCTTAGGTACCTCTCTCTCTCTCTTACTGGAGTTTCTGGTGGCTTTGTTTTGTCTCCTTTTTTCCTTTTCTCGGCCATGCAAACTGGCAGGCCGAGTAACGTTGGGTGTTGTGGCGTTGGACAAGACCTGAATGGATACAGAGGGGGGACAAAAGGAGCATAGCTACCGGCGAATGCCTCGATCGGCTGGATGATTTGAATGTGGCACACATATACACACATACTGTAATATAAATTGAGCTTCTGAGGCCAAGATTAGGAGAGAATCTACCTGGGACTGGTATTATCACACCAAGACTTTCTATACATACTCGTTTTTCATACAAACAATGAATGCTCTCTGTATCGATCATCTGTGTCATCCATATTTCAGGCTTCTTATTAATTTACTCTGTCTCGAGAGAGAGTGCGTCTACCAAATCAAACCTGCTAGCCATACGTCGTGTTTTTCCATCATAATCAAAACTGTGTTTTACTACGAAGCCATCCAGCAAAGCAATAACAAAATGCTATTTATTTTTTTTTAACTGTGCCACCCGGCCACTGGTTTCCGTTTTCCCCAATTCTATCCCGGCTCCGATTTTTCTCTTTCTTTCTTCTTGTTCCTTCTAATTCAAGTCAATGCAATAATCGTCACAAGCTGCCAGAACACGAGTTGAGAGGGGAGAGAGAGAGACCTTTCAGGCCAAAGCGTGCCCAAGCAGCTAACCCCCGACCACGCCGCCCACAACGGCTGCCAAGTCTCCAAACAGGACGCTCTTGAGCACGGTCTCGCCCATGTCCTCGGCCCAGTGCCCGCCGGCCTTGAGCCTTTCGCGCCACAGCGCCCTCTGCGGCTCCGACAGCTCATCCCAGCTCTTGGCAGACCCGTCGTGCTCCGTCTCGAGGTTGATGTCGCCGCCGGGGACCTCAGAGTCGCGCAGGACGATGCCGTGCTCGCGTCCGGCCAGGCTGCGCTCCTCGAGAAGGCGGGCGAGGAAGCCCGAGTGTGGGGAGTACGGCGGTGGTGTGGTTACGGCAGGACTGACGTGGAGGATGGAGGGGAGCCACCTGTGCCCGCCGACGACTGGGCGGGTGAGGCCCTTCACCTCCAGCAGGCCCTGGAGCACGATACCGATGAAGAGTGCGACGGCCGCAAAGAAGAAAAGCAGGCCGGCTGGGTTGGGTCCGCGTCCGTCGAGCGCAGTCACGTACCGCGGGAGGCGCGGCGGCCCTGCACCGCGCCGGGCCTTGGCGGGCCTGTCGAAGTGCTTCTTGAGAGCGATGGAGTGGACAACCGCACAATTGCTGACAGAGGTGCTGGCCAGGCGGAGGTATTGCGTCTTGGAAGTGCCGGAGCGGGGTGGGGTGAAGCGCGAGAAGCAGAGGTTGGTGATCATGTGGGGGTGAACATTCTTGAGCGCGCGCAGGGGCAAGAGGCGCGCGAGGAGGTCGACGTCGCCCAGGACCTGGTGGTCGAGGGTGTACAGGTGGATGGAGTGGTCATTGCCGCTGACGGCGATGACGAACTGGGTGTCGCCCTGGGGTGCGCCGGGCGAGGTGGGTGCGCTGAGGTTCGCGACGGCTAGGCCGATAGCCTTGGCACCCTTGCGTCTGGGCAGCTTCGTGTTGACGGCAATCCTGACCGTGGCATCTGGTTTGGCGTCTGCCTTGGGCAGGCGGAGCCCGTAGATGACGACGCCGCCTGAGCTGGGCAGGTTGGCGACGGCGACGGCGAAGCCGGCAGACAGGTAGCGTATGCAGCGGAAGGCTGGGCGGACATCGTCGGAGGGCATAGTGTAGATACACCTGGGCTCGGTATCCACGTCGTCGCGCGCGTCAGGGGTGACGTCGAAGGTGTAGATGTTGTAGTCGTCGCAACACATGAGCTGATACCTGTCCTCGGCCGTCTGCAGCACGTCCATATCCACCGCCTCGCTCTTCAGGCCCAGCACACCCCTCAGCCTGGGCGCAACGTTGCTCCCCCGCCGCGACGTCGAACAGCGCGACCTGGGGGTCTCTGGAGAGGCCCGTGGCCACTGCACCCAGCTGCGACGTGTTCGGGAAGGGCTGCGTCAGCCTCAGCAGGCGCTGGTATGTGTCCTTGTCGTCGGTTGTGAACAGGGCGGTCCTGCACAGCTCGGAGATCCTGGCGCCTATGACCGAAGCAGGCCTTGCAGCCTTGGGCTGGTCGGCGGCGAAGACGCGGAAGTGCTCGTTCTTGCCCTTCTTCAGGTCGTCGGCGCTGGAGCTGATGCCGGCGTAGAGCAGGGTGGCCTTGCCCTTGCGCTGGCCGGCGGCGAGACTCGAGACATTGTCCTCGTCTTTTCTCAGGGTGATCTCGCCGGTGATCTCGAGCTTCTCGCGCGACGTGGCATCAAGGGCGGTGATCTTGTTGTCGACGCCGGTGCGGCTCATGCCACCGCCGCCGCCGACGAAGAGACGGTTGGGGTCCTGAGGGTCAAAGTCGCAGCCATACAGGGGGTAGTCGAGGGTAATCTTGGCTTCGGGGAACGGAGGAGGCATCTTGTCACCGAGGAGGCATCCTATGCTCGGTGGAGGATGTGGTGTGCGTGTGCGTGTGTGTTTGTTGGTGAGAACAGGACACGATGAGCGATGACGAAGAGCCAAAAAAAAAAAAATCCGACAGGGGGAAGAAGACACATGCTATATGAGGTGATGCTGTAAGTGAACCCCTGCTTCCGCCGTCCCCGCCGCTTTGGGGTAGCAGGTGCAGGGGTCAAAGCTCTAATCTGCATACAAGTAGTAGATCTGTTGGTACTTACCATTTTATTAATACAGTATTATCACCTTAATATTATTGGTGAATACATCAAAACACAACAACACTGTGACAGCAGCAGTGTCTCTTCGCGCCTTCTGTAACTTGGCTCCTGGGTTGGCCCATCGCGACTGCACTCTTCATTGAGGAAATTGATGGGCCACGTGTTCACACTAAAATTCCTAGCACAGTATGGCCGCAGGCAGAGAGAAGGAAGGAGAGGGGGCAACCACTCATTCCTCTTACCATGGTCTTCTCTACTCAGCCTGCTTCCGTCCCTTCACCGTGTATCGAGCCTCCAGAGAATCGACCGGTAAGGGATACAGCAGAGATCAGGACGCTCAGGTTCAGCCATATGGGTGGCCTCTAATCACAGCAGGGTCTACCACCCAAGTCAGCCAGGACGGTCCTAACTCCACAGGATGGTGAGCAGGGGATGTTAACTGTCATAGGAATCATCTCTCCATCCTCTCCTAACGCAGGCTCCCTGACGTACTCCTCATCGGCAACACGGACTAGATTACACCTTGGGGCTATCGAGCCTTCGGAGAGGAATATCTGAGGCGCGGCGATGGTGATGCTGGTTCGATTCGCAAAAGAGACGCAAAAACGAGAGTCGTTGGGAGGCTCCTAAGGGGCCCTTGGAAAATCATCAACAGGAAGGCTACCCCCCCTTTTTTTCTTCTTCTTGGTTCTTATTCTTCTTCTTCTTTTCAAGACCACAAAGGGAGAATGCTATCGAGCGTTTGCGAGCACGGCATTGAGCCTCTGAATTTCGTTATGCGACACGATACCAAGGCTTGTGACCTGCAGGCGTGTTGACCGGGCCCTGTCCGAAGCTGCTATACATGAGTAGCCCATTCGATCCCTAGGCGATAGCAAGCTGGACCCGAACCTATGCTCTGTGCAGAGCCGTCTGTTTTTGGCAGTTCGGAGCCTTGCGGATGGGGAGGGGGGAGCGGCTGGAGGGGGCCGGCCTCAAGTTACACCTGGGACAAGACCAGATTAATTGCGACATCACACTCGAAGGAGCTCTGATAGCTGATACCAGACAGCCGCCTCCTCAACGGACAACCTCAGGAAGCCAGCGTGAGACCAGAGACCGAGGAGGCTTGACGGTCGGGACTATGAGATGCCAGACAGAGAGAAAAGACTTGCAGGGGAGGAACCGCGCTGTCAGCACGGAATCGAAGGGTACATACTGAGTATGTGCCATCGTCAGACCTCGTGGAAGTCTCTGCTCGACCCCTCGCCGCAAAATTATGGCCTTGTCATGTGGAGGCAAAATTGTGCTGCTTAATCGGACCAGACAGGAGTGGGGAAAACAGGACCTACTCTCTTGAGAAGGCTAAGCTATGTTGATCATTTGGACCGCATTCAGGTAAGAGGACGTCAAACCCCTATGGAGCACTCCTCTGGGTATTCCCCCTCAGGAGAAGACAGAACTGCCAAGGCCTTTTCAAAATGAGAAAAGAGCAGGAGCCCCACCTATCGTGAGGTCATAGGAGGCCTGAGGAGACTGGTCCACCGCGATAGCAGCGAAGAAGACCCTCCCGAGCTGGTTCCCCTCAATCGACTTCTTTACATACTAAGAAGTAGTAGTAGTGGTAGTTGAACGAATCTCTTGCGGGCCTGCCGATCTGCGCACGTCTCAATTTCCGTGCCGTTCAGGAAACAGGGCACGCAGAGACACATGTGCCGAAGCGGAGAACCCGGGGCTGAGACACAAGGTGGAAGGACAACGTACAGAAGACGCAACGAGGAGTACGCATGGTCCCTTCGGCACACATACACAGCACACCAGCACACACACACACACACACCCACACACAAATACACTCATACACAAGCACGATCCAGCCGGTCTGAGAGACCCCATACGCCGGGCAGGTTATAAGAGATGAGAGAGATCTCGCCTCGTGTGGCAGTCCACCTCGTCACCGATGCAATGGTATCATGCGAGATTGCAAGATCGAAATCAATTCCGAACCTAGACGACTTCGAGGGAGGGACCCTGCAAGATTGCAGTTGTCGGACTGGCGAGATGATGTCGATGGGGAACGCCGGGTCCAGCAACCTATGAGGTTCCCAGCTGTGCGTGTGTGTGTTTGTGTGTGTGTTTGATTTCGACGTGCACGGGTGTCTTGAATCAGCTGCGCACCATGCCCTGATTTCGCAGGGGTGATCAGTGCTATAATTGTGGTCCTGCTTGTCTCGGGCTGATGGGGTGCACTAAAAGGCGATTGTCGTTCGCACATGTGCCTGGGACGCCCATGCACACGCATACTTCGACGCTTCACGATCCAGCGTGATGAACGGGCCCCATCTGATAATGGGGGTAAAAAGATCCGTCTGTTGGCTGATGTCATGGCACGCAAACCACGAATTCCTCAATAACATCATCACAGGATTTCACCCCTTTTTAGCACCTTGGAAGCCTGTGTGGGCGGGTGTCCCTGCATTAGCGCTGTGGGACAGAGGAGAAAAAGAGAGGGAGAGGGGATGAAAGAGGAGTGAGTTGGTTGCCTTCAGCCCACATCGGAGGCCCGCAATCTCACCCAGAACCCAGCTTGCCCCTCGGTATGTGTACTGCTACTGTGGTACAGCAGAGGACCAAATTTGCATGTCCAACCAGGGCGGGAGGATGCCTAGGCCATTCGGCCAGATTACCACCGGGGGTTCCCAAGAAAAACAATTCCTTCCAGGCCCGGCCCTGGTGCAACAATTTGTTATACCCACGACAAAAGGGTCGAATCACACAACGAGCCGTGGCTTGGGTGGCTTTCTCAGCTCAGTCCTTGGACGAAAATCGAACCCGTCTACCAAGTAAGATGGCCCGCGTTTCAAACAAACATCGTGCGAGGGCCAAGGGAACGGACGGCGCACTGGCACCTGGATCTGCGCCCCTGCCAACAATCAACCTTATTTCCCATTCCACAGGGATCATGGCTACCAGGGGAAAATTACCGCGGAGTCACTTCGAGATCTCAACGTCTTTCCCCGGTTCATACTCTGTCTCTCTCTCTCTCTCTCACACACTCTCTCACTCAGAACATTGCATCCTATGGGTACTGATTTAGGTCGTGCCGTGGGTCTCTTGGGAGAGTTGTGGGCTCTCTGTGCCTTCCTCTCTCCCTCCTTCTTCCTCTTGTAGCTATCAGCACATGAGGGAGGATATTGACAGCGAAGACTGGCCGAAGCGTACGCCATCGCCTCCTTTTGGATTCGCAATACTCTCCACGCCTGCAATGACGATCTCAACAACATGAACAAAGAGCCAAGCCTCAACTGTGGTCCGAATCTTTGTTGTCCCTGATGACAGTTTTGGCAAGCAAAGAAGTTGGGGATCAAGGCCGGCAGTGAGCTTTTTCTGGGAGTGGTGTGTGTGATCATAGCCGCGCCGCACAGATGGAAAGTCACATCGGGCGATCTCAGTCTGGCGGGCAGGAGAGCGGCATCTGTGGTCATGAGAAGCTTGGCCTTACTGTAAGCGCCGGAAGGGCTCGCAGCAGCAGTAATCACACCCAACGACCAGCGGGGTCTGTCGCCACGACTCGGCAGTAATGCAGGTTCCTTTCAACCAGTTCGGGATCGGGATGTCCATGGCCAGTCGCTGGCAGTCGACTAAGTGGCCATCAGGTTTCTTGTTTCCCCCGAGGGCGACGGCGAGTAAGACAGCGCAGCAGGCAGCTCGACCAGTCAGGATCGTCCAACAGCTCCGAGATTTCATAGCTGGGGCAATGTCGAGAGGCTTAGAGCGCCCGTGAGCGCTCTCTGAATAGGCGCGACTTGCAGGATGGGACCCTGTTGATCTCAGCAGCGCCGTTCCTTTGTCCTCACCTCCACCGAACCCCTGATTTAGCTGGCAGGGGGAGGGGGAGGGCCTCCACGACCCATGCATATTGCAATTTCCCACGAGGATCCCACAATGAAGAACAAATCCACCCCCGGGGCGCACATGCAGTCATTCCCTATTTAAGAAGAACCGCCCTCTTTGCTTCCTCTCCTTCCATCACACACTCCTTCTCGATCTCCTTCAGCCAACCAACAAGCCCCGTTAACCTTCACTTTCCAACGAGTCTTCGTCTCAACCTTGACTTCGGTCGTCCATTCATTCACACGAACTTGTTCAACAACTGCCTCCAAGAAGCCCTTGAGCCTCAGTCCTCTCTCTCTTTCTCTACACGAAACCCTTTCTTTCTCAACAAGAACCAACACAACAAATCAGCCAAAATGCGTTCCATGATCTTCGCTGCCGGCCTCGTCGCCCCCGCCTTTGCTGCCATCGGCCAGCCCGCCGCCGAGTCGACTGTCTACAGCACTGAGATGATCACCATCACCTCTTGCGCCGCCACCGTCACCGACTGCCCTGCCCGCTCCACCTCGTAAGCCGTTGCCGCCCCTCTATGCAAAAAGAGTATATATGTTCTTGTCTAATCATATGATGGTCACAGTGTGTCGTCCAAGGTCCACACCCTGACCCAGAGCACCCTGACCTCGGTTGAGGTTGAGACCGAGACCTCGTCCTCCGCCGTCACGGTCACCCCCTCTCCCTCCAGCACCACCCTCGTCGTCGCCACCACCCCTGCGGTGAGCAGCGAGGCCACCACCGTCAGCTCCAACTCCCCCGTGGGCGAGTCTGCCCCCCGCCGTCAGCTCCTCCAGCAGCGCCGTCCCCATCGTCGGCTCGACCGTCTCCATCGCTGTGCCCAGCTACTCCTCCGTGTCGCCCGCCCTGAGCACCGGAGCCGCTGGCCAGTGCCCCAGCTACTCGGTCCAGACCATCTCCACCTCCGTGACCACCGTCGTGCCGACCGTCATCTACTCTACCGTCGCCGTCCCCTGCGCCACCTCCACCGGTGGAAACTCCCCCGTTGGTGTCTCTGCCTCTGGCGGCGTCAGCCCCACTGGTGCTAGCAACGCTACGTGAGTTTTTGATCGATATTAACCCTTTCTTTGAAGAAGATATAAATTTCTAACATGTCATTCAATAAAAACAGCATCACTAGCTCCAGCCCTACTGGCATCGTCACTGCCGGTGCTGCCTCCTTCGGCGCCTCCGGTGCCCTGGCCGCCGTTGCTGGTCTCGTTGCCATGCTGGCTTAAGTCTTGTAAAGAAAAACAACCGGCTTACGGGCAGGACAATTCTCATGTGACTCGGGACCTGGGTGGCACTGGGACATGCCTATAAATCTCTTTCCACACGAAAAAGATAAAAGGGAGTAGGGGTTTTTCTGTCTTTTATTGGTTTTCTGAGCGAGCTGGACGAACGGTGCATCTACTTACTACCCTTTCTCTTTGTGTGTGTGGTATGTGGGAACGGACACTCGAAAACCATCTGGGATGTAAATTTAATCTTCTTGATATGTTGCTTGAGCCACCTTGAGGTTCCCCGTGGGATCCGGAGCTCTTGTTGAGAAATTCACACTTTTTTTACATGACAAACCTTATGCATGTACTTTTTTTTTTTTTTTTTTTAAATATATAAAGGACCTCAAGAAAAGACGTCGTGAAGAAAAAAGGTCAAGCACCAACCACTGAAATGCCTCAACCTAGAACGAGAGTAATTTAGCCCAGTGAGAAAAGGCGTGGTATGTCATTCTTCTGCCGCCCCATGGTGCGTGAAAAAGCACACACAAAGTGCAACGGTACTTTTTTTCTTTTTCCTTCTTTACCCCCTCCCCTTTCTCTACCCCCTTCCAAAAAAAAAAAAAAAAAAAAATGAGGCGGAGTACATGAATTAACACCCACCCCTCCCCTAGGACCAACCCCTGCAGGCGAGATTAACAGATCCTGAATTATAGGCACGTCGCGGGCCGTCATTGGTCAAACTAGCGACGCCACAGACGGGTGATCTGCAACGACCTGCTCAAAGCGTATTGGCGGGTTGTTTCAGGATCCCTCGAAACAAATATACCAGCCGACTAAGTCCATAGGTTCCTTTGCAAATAGGCGGAGGAGGAAGAGGGAGGGAGGACTGTCAATGCATCGGTGTTTGTCCGTTTTGTTCTCTGCGGGGCGGAAACAAGATTGGGATCTTTTTTTTTCTTTCATGCTTGTGTTTTCCTTGTGTCTTTCTCTCGAAATCAGGATCTAAATTCTTTTCTTCTTCTTGTTTTTTTTTTTTTTTTTTTTTTTTGAGTGCGACGTCATGGGTGAGGAACAAGGCTTGAGGGAAAGAGGAGTGAGCATGAACCCTGCCTGGCCCTGGACTTTGGCCAATATATCATCTAATTTCGAGGCGGTCTGGGTTTTTTTCTTCTTCCCCTTGCCATACATGGGATTGCCTGTCTATGTGATGTTGGCTTTCTCTTCCTTCTAGCCTGGTTTTTTACTGCTGACCATCCGCTCAATCTCGCCAAAACCACCAGACCTTGGACTCACGTTGATTGGGAGGACCTAATTCATTGTTTTACTAATATTATTATTATTATTGTTGTTGTTGTTGTTGTTGTTGTTGTGCGAGGACCAGTGAGTCACTGGCCCTAGGCCGTGCACGGGCCTGCCAGCCAGCAGCCACCTTCGAGATAGCCTCAGCCAGATTAGCTGGCAGTCTCTCTTTCCTTCTTTCTCTTCTGTAGCGCATTCCATTTCTTTTCCTTCAGAGTTCACACAGTTGTACTACCTCGGGCTGTTCACCTTCACCGCTCTCCCCCTCCCTCCCTACCTCTCTTGCGTCCTCACTTGAGCCCTCGTCAAGCTGCGACTCTTTCACGCACACAGCCACCAGACATGGACTGACTACCCGGCAGCTTAGTACATTGTGTCGCAGACCAGGGGGAAAAGTCAATTCTCGTCTTTGTCTGGATGTGGTTGCTACACCGAAGGCGGGTTTTACGGACGTATACCTGCCGGTGTGATCAGGGCTTCGTTTCATCATGAACGAAATCCCCCGAGTCTAGACATGGCCCTTCTAGTCCATGCCCGCGAGAGATTAATTACTACTCCAGCTGCGACACCAGGCGCACAAGCCACGCAGACACACAGACACACGCATACAACCACCCGGGCGCTGCTATGCCGGCACTTGTGAACGCGAGGGCATAATCATCATTACCACCAGTCCAGCTCCTTCACTGGAACGTCACAAACGGTCGTCACACGCGCACCACTCCAGCTGCGAGGTTGCGGCCAACCGCTTCCCTTGTGACATGCTCACACATGGGTGGTGGTGTTGGTGGTAATTAGTGGCCATTGATTAACCTACAAGGTCGTTGCTGCAACAAATGTCTATGATTAGGTTAGACAGGCTGCTTGTTGTTGAAATGCCCTGCTGCTTATGCTTAGTCTGTCACTTGGTAGTATTTTTGGGGGTTTCTTTTAATGTAAGCTCTGGTTGGTATGTCTCTCTCAGTGTGCCGGTCTTCAGTGAGGAAGTCCCTGGGTCGGAGGACAATCAGATGGTTTATTTATATCCCCTTGAAAGGATGACTTCGGGGCTGATGCTTCTGTGCTTGTCAAGTGCCCACTCTTCAGGCCTTTGTGGTTATTTGTGGTGGAATTGTCATCACCAGCATTGAATCGCAGCCTGTCTAAACGTCACCATGTGGAGCGCAGCAGCTAAACAGTCCACCTCTAACCCTTAGCCTTTCCGCATTTTACATCATCATCTGACCTTGGCAAGCATCTTGATACTTCTTCAAGTCCCTCCTCTTTGCCGGTTCCAGCGCTAACCGCGACACCAGATCTGCCCCATTCACAGGTCTAAGCATCACCGCCAAGATTACCAGTTGGCTGAGATCTGGTTGGCCTTTGTCCAGAGGCTTCTTCTGCCCCTTGCAGCTCCGATCAGCTGGGAGCATCGATGATCAGCCTTCTTCCCCCGGGCTGCGAGACATACGTTACGTGCGTTTCGTCTTGCTGCGAACATGTCGTCTCCAGAAGACTTGGGCAGGGCGGCAGAGGGCGTGTGAAAGGACTGGATATGATGTCTGCTGTTGTCTCGGTCCGCCGCCCGTTGTGAGAGGATGATGCTGTACCACGTCGGTCCCGTCGACTCGGCCGATGAGATACTACTACTACTACTACTAGTAGTAGTAGTAGTAGTAGTAGTCAAGAAGGAGGATAGGTACGTCAACGGGACCGAGTGAAGGCTTGTGATAGCCCTTCTTTCTGATAGGGAGTACTGTAATGGACGGCGCAGATGCAAGGTTTGTCAGCTGGAGCCTCGACGTGGTTTCGTCATGAAAGGCATATATCTGCAATAATCAGGCCTCTCCAGTGACCAAGGACCCCGTTTGAGGTCGAGGGTCCAAGACAGACAAGAGACAATGGACCGCATAGAAGCGCTCCATACACGCCTGGCGTCGACCGGCCAGCCGAAGTTTGACTTCTTCGGCCCCGATGCCAACTGCACCCTCGCCCTGTGCTCGCCCAGATGGAGCGTCTACGGCTACAGGCCATCCCTGGGCGCCAACCTGGCCCTGCTCGCCGTCTTCTTTGCCGCCCTGGTCGCCCACCTCCTGCTCGGCCTGCGGTCGAGGGCGTGGTCCTTCATGGTGTGCATGATCTCGGGCTGCCTGGACGAGATGCTCGGATACGCCGCCCGGGTGTGGATGTTTTCTGACCTGTGGAACTTTGATGCTTTTATGATCCAAATCGGTGAGCCTCTCTATCGTCAAGAAAGGAGCGTGGCTGGGGCTCTCCTCCCCCTTGGAGTAGTATATTTCACGGCGTGTTTACTAAAAAAAAAAAAAAAAAAAAAAAAAAAAAAAAGATGGGTTCAAAGTCTGCATCACCACGGCACCAGTCTTCTACTGTGCCGGAATCTACATGGTTTTCGCACATACGTACGACTCTACAGACGGCTCCTCTTCCTTCTACACCATTCCAGCCAGCTCAGTAGTATTATTATCATTATCATTATTACTAACAGCCCGCTGTGTTTCAACAGTATAGCCACCTTCGCCCCAGCCCTCTCCCAATTCCGCCCTTCCCTCTTGTACTGGTTCTTCATCCCCTGCGACCTCATCTCCCTCATCCTGCAGGGTGTCGGCGGGGCCCTGTCCGCCATGTCCGCCGGCGTCAGCAAGACGGGCGTCAACGTCGCCCTCGCTGGGCTCGCGTTCCAGGTCGCCACCCTGGTTGTCTTCGGCGCCATCTACGCCGACTTCGTCTGGCGGTACCACAGATCCGGGCTTGCGGGACGCCACGGCCACCAACAACACCCCGACGGCTTATGGCGCCAGGGAGCAGAAGGAGAGGAGGAGGAAGAGGCGGTGGTGGAGGGGAAGAGGTCGAAGATGAGGATGAGGATGGACTTCGGGGGCAGCGGCTGAGGGTGTTTTATGCGTTCGAGGCACTTGCGGTTCTTGTGATCCTTGCCCGGTGTGCATTTAGGGTTGGGGAGTTGAGTGAAGGATTTGGTGTGGGCCCTTGGTGAAGAGGGAGGACTTATTCATTGGGCTTGAGGGGGTGTAAGTTCCCAATTTTCAATACCGAGAGCGGGCTTCTTCTTTGCCACGTTGGTCCCCTTCTGCATCTTCTCATATTTATTACTTCGGCTGACAATACGTTCATCCTAGTCTTATTGTTGGCGCCGTGTTTGCTCTCTGTGTAGGCCGTCCTGGGCTGATCTTCACCAAGCCCTTCTCGGAGGAAGAGCTCCACAGGAACCACCAGTCTAGAGACCGGACCTACAAGTAAACAGGGCGTCTCATAAGAACAGTGTTCATGTCACGGCTGAGATGAAGAAAGACGTAATATGTTGTTGTCCAGGTCGAGTTGTGCTAACAAGAGGCACCACATGGATGATAAACCAACCACACACACTCGGACCAGTAGAGTCACATAGTTCTCTGTTGAATACACATCACTTTAATTCACAGTGACAAATTATCCATGGCTACGATGGAGGGAATATGACAGGGAAGAGAGGCACGAGTCCGAAAACAACTAGAAGGATAATAGACCACTCGCGTCAGGGGCTACAACCCAACGCGTCACAATCAATGAATCCGTCATCGAGGTAGATTTATGATCTTTTTTTCTTCTTGAGTCCTGGGGATCTCAGCATAACTGAGTCGAGGAGCTCTCTGTCTTGATAGTAGCAATACAGATGGACTCCAATGTCTCTACTCTAGGCATCTTTTGACAATAATTTCGTTTATCTATCTTTATATATAAGACATAATAGACAAAATAACACCGACAGCGACGCGGCCCTGTCGCTTTTGAGAGTTCCCACAAATCTCATGCAAGTTCTTTTTTTTTTTTTTGGAAAGCCCGTGATCATAACTCCTGAAGGGAAGCCCGGCAACATAAAGTACACCCGCAAGGATCTCCCCCGATACATCTTTTATTCTCCATCAGCCGATGCCACCACTCGGGGAAGAGGCTGAGGCTTCTCGGGACTGCCGCGAAAGGCGAGGGCTGGCGAAATGGCCGCCATGCCGCCACCCAGTGAGGTGGATGGTGCCTGATGGCCCGACGTGGCCGCCTTGTCGAGTAGGTTCAGGGTGGAAGGCGGCTCAGGCCTCGACTCAATGTTGATGCTCTTATCCGCTGGGAGCTGTGCGGCACCTGAGCTGCCGTTCATAGCCGCCGAGGTGGAGGAGGGAACGGTGGAAGGCGGCTTAGGAGGCATGGCAGACGAGGCCGGAAGGGGAGGCGACAGACGGGTGGCTTGTAGGAGTCGAAGTAGGGTTGGCCTGAGAAGCGCCGTCGGCTTTCACAGCTGGCCCAGGTAGTGGTTTGAGCGGCATGACATTGACAACGTCTTCGGTCCGCCGCGGTTCGTAGTTGGGGTAGTCGCTGGGGCTGTCCTCGGACTGCTCGCCGGCTGCTGAGGGAGACGAGACCATGTTCGACGGCGCAGAGACAGACGGGGTGTCCTCATCTTGGAGGAGACGCCTGACCTTGCCGTTCCTGTCGAACTTGACCTTGATCGGGAGCCTGACCACGTGGCTGTCGTTTGATCCGGGGCTGTCGGCTGCGATCTCGTTGTCGTCCTCATCCATAGCATCATTTTCAAATTCCTCTTCGTCGTCCGTCTCGTCCTGGGGAACATGGTCTTCTTCCTCGTCATCGCCAAGATCAGGTTCCGAGTCGTCTTCCTCCTCTTCCTCATCATCGGAGAGGTAGTCCCGCCGCCTCTTGCGAGCGTGTGCCCAGCTGTTCGTGCCGTGATGGTGCGTGGCAGCAGCGGATCGACGAGGCCGGCCAGTTGGTCCCCCGTCTGGTGGCTCGCTCATCTCGGTATCCGCGGCAGCATCGCCCTGCACGCTAGGAGCACTGCTGACACCACCGTTGCTTGAGGCATCAGCGTTGGCATTGAGCCGTGCTGGCGGGCGGGACTGCCGGCCGCTGGCTGTCACGATAGGGCCTGTCTCGACGGGACTATGATTTCTAGTGTTCCTTGTCGACCTTCTGTTTGTCGAGTCGGTCTGAAAATCCTCCTCGTCCGAGAAAGTGTACTTGACTCGTTTGCCCCGCGTCCGTCCCTCGTAGATGGAGAAACCGGGCTCTGGCCGGCGGAATCGTTCTTTCTGTTGTCGTCTGTACTCACGACGCCTCCGCTTCTCCTCCTTCTCCTCAAAGTTTGCGATATTCTTGAGTATATTGCTGCTGAGCTTGCGGGCATTGGGGCCCCCGTCAGCCGTGGCGAGCTTCTCGGCCAGGGCCTTGACCTCGTCAATGCTGCCCGCCACGCTGATCCATTGTCTGTTGTAGAGGGCGGCCGGGTTCGACTCGCGGTAGACCCTGAAGGAGCAGCTGTCGTCACCCTCGATGAGGTAGTACCGCCGCTTGTCGCTATCGACACCCCACGGCTGGACCGACAGTGGCTGGTTGAGATCGTCGTTGGCGCGCTTGCCTGTATAGCTCGAGTTGATCAGGGCTTTGATCGCGTCAGAGTGGCCGAGAGCCCAGACGGCAAGAGTTTTCAGCAAGTCGAGTCGTCTCTCGGGCGTGACCGTGTGGAACGTGCCGCCCTGAAGGGGATTCTCGGTCCAGTGCCGTGGCCACTGCGTCTTGAATGTCGCGCCTGAAACCGCGTCTTCGCCCAGGGCCTTGTTGTAGTGTCCAATCCTAATTGATTTTCCCTTGTGTGTAAGCTATGCGCGTCTGCTATCTGCGAGTACGAGGCGGGAGGGTTCGCGACTGACTTGATATCCTGCTTTCTGTTGAGGAGCAGCCCGAGCACCACACAGAGGAAATGCTCGACTCTCTCGGCGGGAGGCTCCTGCTTTATATCTTCCTCGAGTTCGAGAGGTCCGAAATGCGCCAGCGATCTAGGCATTGCGCTGTCGAATCGCTTGCGAAACATGACAATGAACTAGGAAGAAGAAGGGGGTCAGCTTAAGGCTGCAGACGTGCGCGGGGCGCGCCCTCGCGACAACCAGAAAAAACGCGATTTGGACGCGACTTTCGACTCACAGCTATATTTTCATTGTCTGCAAAGACATCCTCGTGAGGAGGAGATGGCTCTCGCTTGCGCGGAGGAGGCGTTCTCCTGGGCGCGGCAGCATCTTCGGGCTTGGCCTTGGTCAGGTACTTGAGGATGCCCTGCTTGTCAGGCTTGACCTCGACCTCGTCATCGATGTCTGCAGGAGGGGGAGACAATGAAGAGAGCGAAGATAAATCGGACGAGTCGTCATCAGCCATTGTTCGGCGTGCTGCGTGGCGTCTGTGACCCTGGGGAATTTTTTGGTTATTGTATGGTCGAGGTTTGCGAAGGATGGGTTAGGTGAAGGTTGGGTGTGTGGGAATGACGGCACCATCCTCGCGCGTCTGGTTTTGGGGCGGCTCTGGGACAATGGATCTAAGGATCACCGCACACCGTCCGCCTACTTGGCAGATCACTGATATGATAGGCGGGCCGGAGAAACCCATCCGAAAAAAACACAGTCAAGACTTGTCTCTGTGTATTGCTATTTCCATCATTGCGATCTGACCTGCTTCAGCCCTGGTCGTCTCTCTCTTGCTGCGCTGTCTACCTATCTCATTGCCTTGCCACCCCACCATCTGCCGTCCTCTTGCTTCTTCATCCCCTTCCCCGCCTTCCATCCTTGTGTGCACACAACAGAGGATCCCCCTGACCAGACTGATCCCATCTCCTTCATCGCCCACACACACACACACACACACAACACTATCAGACTCGAAAGGCCCCCTCCCCCGTCCCTAGAATGGACAAGTTGCTGACTCGAGACGAATGGTTAAAAGTGCTGAGCATGTAGACATTTGTTCCCAGCCGTGGGGTCCGTCACGTAAAACCTGAATCAGGTATGGCCTCTCGCACAACCCGCCACCCCCGCCGTAAGGAAACATCCCCCCTTCGGTTTGGGACCAGCAGCACCCTCTGTAACTCACCCAATGATACTTTTTTTCGGCGAGCTGCATCGCAGGCCACAGTAGTCCGGTTCAGCCTGCAAACCAGCGTCGCACCCGCCAACAGCTGGAGATGACTGCAGCTGCAGCTACAGCCTTGCACTGTACACACACACACTCCCGCCCAATTCTGCCCAGAGCAAAGATCTTACACTTGTAAAACCTTCCCGATGACGAACTTGATGGTTGGGGAGACCGCAGGCATGCCTGACGATGCCACCTGGCGGAGTTGCAGCGCGGCCAGGTCTGGGGCGGGCTGTCTTGCAAGCGTGCCTTTCACCCTGCGACGCCAAGCCTGGAACTCTCCGGCTCACCCGATCCACAACCACGCTCTCCACCCTCAGACCAAAACATCACCACTGAGGCTATTCGACGCGAATTTCATAATTTCCGATGCGAAACGCTCCAGAACGGCGATGCATCGCGCAGATGTCAAAAAAGGCGCACTGCAGCCCGCCACAGGCTCTAGAAGAAATGCCAATCCTGTTCAGAGAGTTAGTAAAAATCTGCCAGTAATGATCTGGCGGGGTCTGGCGTACCTGTCGAGGGTGCAATGTGCTGGGATCCAGTCGAGGGTGAGTGAAGGGAGATGCATGGGCGTTGGTTGCGCTGGTGCAGTGAGGAGATGGACCTGGCCCGCTAGTGGGCAAATTGGTGGCACGACCCGCTCTGCTTACATAACATCCAGACTGACCAATCGAAATCGACGCACAGAATCTGTTCAAGCCTACCCATTGAACCTCAAAATTTCGCTCCTGCAAACCACGAAACTTCATTGTCAACCAGCACGACCATCCCCATCTGTACGTCCACCCTGCCCCTGCCCCAACCGAAACCTACTGCTGCGCATCTCGAGAAACTTGTAAAAAACAACTGTTTTTCATTTTTTCTCGAGCGAAAGCAGACGGGTTGTCCCTGTCCATCTTTTGCGTCGACCTGCGACCGCGCAAGACGGCCAACCCCCAGCTAACCTTTTTTTCTTCTCTCACCACAAACACAGATTCCTGACGCCTCGAGCAAACCGTCAAGATGGGTCGCGTCATCCGCAACCAGCGTAAGGGTCGCTCCAGCATATTCCACGCCATCACTCGTCTGAACAAGGCTCCCGCCAAGTTCAGATCCCTCGACTACGCCGAGCGACATGGCTACGTCCGCGGTGTCGTGAAGCAGATTGTTCACGATGCCGGCCGTGGCGCCCCCTCGCCAAGGTCGTCTTCCGTGACCCCTACCGCTTCAAGCACCACACCGAGACCTTCATCGCCAACGAGGGCATGTACACCGGCCAGTTCATCTACGCCGGCAAGAACGCTGCTCTGACCGTCGGCAACGTCCTTCCCCTGGGCGCCATGCCCGAGGGTACTGTCGTCTCCAACGTCGAGGAGAAGATCGGTGACCGTGGCACTCTGGGCCGTACCTCTGGAAACTACATCACCATCATCGGCCACAACCCCGACGAGGGCAAGACCCGTATCAAGCTGCCCTCCGGTGCCAAGAAGGTTGTCCACAGCGCCTCCCGTGGCATGATCGGTATCGTCGCTGGCGGTGGCCGAACGGACAAGCCCATGCTGAGTACGTGGAAAATTCTTATGGGTGCAGTTGGGGGGTGAGAGAGTATGCAGGAGGTCACGACGTCTAAATACTGCTTTCTCTCTCCCTATCTCTCTCCCACACGCCCCGCTGAGAACATGATTGGGAAGAATTTGGCGCTGACAAGGTTACAAAATAACAGAGGCCTCGCGTGCCAAGCACAAGTTCGCTGTCAAGCGCAACTGCTGGCCCAAGACTCGTGGTGTTGCCATGAACCCCGTCGATCACCCTCACGGTGGTGTAAGTTTTAACAAGCCTGCAGGTGGCTACGAGACAGCGCTGACACACTTCTTGTACAGGGTAACCACCAGCACATTGGTAAAGCCTCCACCATCAACCGTTACGCCGTGTCGGGTCAGAAGGCGGGTCTCATCGCTGCCAGACGGACTGGTCTGCTGCGTGGTACTCAGAAGACGAAGGACTAAAGGGCTTTCAACGGCTGCTGTTTTCTGTGGGGTTTTGGGTTCATCGGATTGCTTTGATCATTGGTCTCGCGTTCTGGTACAAAGAAAGGGCGGCATGACGGAAAATCGTCGCTCCTATGGGTAGTACCTCCGGCATTCGTGGAATATTAAAAACAAAACAAGGGATTTTACGAAGACCAAAGACATGTCGTTCGGCAAGCAATCAGTCTTGTTTGTTTGAGATGATGAAAATCGAGAACGTGACAAGAGAGGTGCCACTGCTGGCGAGATGGAGAAAGGTGGCAAGGCAGGATGATGAGCAATACTCAGGCGATCTGTTTTCTGCGCCTGGCTCCGACCTGATATGAGCTCAGAGTGGAATCATATGACCAAGACCCTCCTGGAGTGATCACCCTATCTGCACCTGGCCCGCCCCAGACTTGTTTTCCTCTCCCTGTGATGCAGAGCCGCTATAAAGAAACCGTCTTCCTAGGTTCAACTGATTCTAATCTTGCCCATTCCTTCTTTTCTCTCTCCGCTGTCTAGATAAAAGAGGGGAAGGAAAGGAAAAGAAAGAATTCCCCGACCGACGACGATTCGGCGACTTTGCTATTGATTTTATTGACCTGACGGCAATGCTCTCGCGGGGACTGTACCGATTCGCCTCTGCGGAAACCAGGGGTCTGATCTCACCCCACTATGTCTCCGGCCGTCCCTCCAGGCTCTTCTACTGCAACCCCGCCATCCTCATCCCTTCAGCAGCACACAGCTTCAGACCTTTCCACTCTACACCTCTCCGACCAAGCCAATTGACCAAGATGGCCGCCTCCAAAGAATACCCCCTCCTGTGTCTGGAGAACCCTCTCCTTGGTGAGTCTCTCTGGCACCTCTCTCTCTCTCTCTGTCTTTGTGTGGGAGGAGAAGCTGTACAAGAGCAAAACCCCCAGGCTTTCAGACTACCCCTCCTCCTCCCTTGAGCTCCGACCAACCCATCCCATCCCACAACTGGCCCGCTTCTCTCGAACTAACCACGCCTCTCTCTTTCTCTCCATGACCAGATATCCAGGCTGTCGGCAACGATGAGCTCCTTGCCAAGTACGACCTCAAGGCCAACGACGCGATCCTCGCCGAGGAGAACCACAAGCCGCTGTACGAGGAGCTGCTCAACAACTACGAGGCCAAGCTGATCGCGGGCGGCGCCGCCCAGAACACGGCCCGCGGCGCGCAGTACCTGCTGCCCGACAACAGCGTCGTCTACCTGGGCGGCGTCGGCGACGACAAGTACGCCGCCATCCTGCACGACGCCGTCAAGAAGGCCGGCCTGCGCGTCGAGTACCGCGTCGAGCCCTCCCAGCCCACCGGCCGCTGCGGTGTCGTCATCACCGGCCACAACAGGAGCATGTGCACCGACCTGGGCGCTGCCAACCACTACGGCCTCGACCACCTGAAGAAGCCCGAGATCTGGAGCCTGGTCGAGAACGCCGAGGTGTACTACATTGGTGGATACCACTTTACAGGTATTTATTTTGCTGAACACCTTCCTTCCTTCCTCCTCCTCCTGCAGGTGACAAAAGACAGGATGGCTAATAAAAGGGCAACTTACTTGCTATCTAGTCTGCCCCCGCGATCATGGAGCTTGCCAAGGAGGCCGCCGCCAAGAACAAGACCTTTGTGCTCTCCCTGTCTGCGCCCTTCATCGCCCAGTTCTTCAAGGAGCCCCTCGACGCCAGCGCCCCGTACTGGGACTACATCATCGGCAACGAGACCGAGGCCGAGACCTGGGCCGAGGCGCAGGGCCACGCCACCAAGGACCTCAGGGAGATCGCCAAGCTCATGGCCAACCTGCCCAAGGAGAACAAGCAGCGCAAGCGCGTCGCCATCATCACCCACGGCACAGAGCCCACCCTCGTCGCCGTCCAGGGCGAGGACGCCGTCAGCGAGTACCCCGTGCACCCCATCGACAAGGCCCTGATCAACGATACCAACGGAGCCGGTGACGCCTTTGCTGGTGGTCTCTGTGCTGGTATCGTCCAGGGCAAGAGCCTCGAGGAGTCTATCCACATGGGCCAGTGGCTAGCCAAGCTCAGTATCCAGGAGCTGGGTCCTTCGTAAGTGCACTCTTTTTTTCTTTTTTTTTCTTTTTTTTTTTTTTTTTTTTTTTTCCATTTGGATATTACCTCATCAGAGAAGCTGGCTATGGAAGAGCGCAGAGCCCCACAAACTGCGCGCAATAACTCCCCCCATGTTTTTGTTCATCTCCGGCCTTCCTTCACACACAACCTTGCCGCCAGACACAGGACTGACATCAATCAACCATTAGATTCCCTTTCCCCAAGAAGGCCTACGAAGCTGGCTCACACTGAGTCTACTCATGACTCGTTTGTATTTGAATTTCCTTAGAAGAGAGACAGAGAGATAGGCTCCCAATTTTGAGGACAGACAGGCGTCCAGTGTTTTTCAAAGGGCGGATGGTCAAAAGCTCATGGTTTCAACAACGGTAGTTTTGCATGTGCCGGGAAAAGCGACGCGATTCGCTTCGTCTCAGAATTCAACTTGATGATTCCCCCAATCTGACAAGGTCGGCAGGACCTGTAGATAGCGAGCTCCGTCGTTTCCAGACAGAAAGAATCGAATTTCCAGAAAGAGGAGGAAGCTCCTCCACTTGCATCGAACTCAAAAGAAGAAGAAAAAACAAAACAAAAGACTTCTGCATTCACACAATGATTAGTGCTTTAAGAGCCCAGTCTCAAGATTATTAGCTGAGAATTTCGTGGGCGCTTGAGTCTCCGTATCCAGATTGGATATTCAGTGACGGGGAATACCGCATAGCAGTCAGTTGTACCCTTGGGGGCACAGATAGAACGGAGGCAGTAAGCCCAGAGACAGCCAAAAGAATGTCTCTCTCCCCAAGTGTTGTTTCGTGGTCTCGGCATCGCTTTGGGGTTCTTTTCCATCATCTCTTGGGCTTGGGATGGTCATCAGCGAGCGCGCTCTGGAGTATCGCCTGATCATACGCATCGGCTTGCTGGACCCCAGCTGCCATCGCAGTACCCTTGATGGCGTTGCGGAAGTGCGATGGATCGTCCTTGCTCGCAATGTCGCCTCGTCCGTATGCTGTCGTCGCATCATAGACGTGACCATTGCATACCGTGCCGAAGTTGTTGGCCTGGTGATGCTGGGGCCAGTTGCTCAGTGGTGGTGGTGCACCGCCGTAGGTCTGGTAGTTAGCAAGAGGATCTCGCTGACCAAAAGCACCCCCGAGACTCGCCCCGGGCAGGCCGAAGGGGCTGTTGACGGCTGGCAGTCCCGATGCGTTCTGGGAGAATGTGGTTGAGAAGGAGCTATTACCCCACTCGAATCCTGGAGGCGATGGCATCTTCCTCTTGTGGTCAACATTATCAGGCCCCGCTGCGGCCCGATAGGCACGAACATCGCCCTTGGCCGGCACGAAAGGCGAGGCTCCACTGCTGTCGGCAGACCCGCCAAGTCTCTGTCTCACATGCCCAAAGCTACCGCGAGCGGGCCCAGAGACTCCAGATGAGGAGCGCCCGGGTCGCAGGGCGTTCTGACCGAATGGATTTCCAAACGGCGTACCGTTCACAGCCGGGAAGAGCTGTTCATCTGACCCGCTCTGGGGTCGAGAGCCGGGACCGAAGGCTGGAACAGGGGGATTGAAGGTAGATGTGCGAGAGCGTGACATGTGAACAGGGGAGACAGCCTGTTGAGGCGTGGTCGTCGCACTCGCCCGGTCATACCCAGATCGTGAAGCCTCGGCAGCTGCATCCCACTGGAAAGGAGGACTGACACTGTTAAAAGCACCAGCGCCGCCATGGAGTTGCTTGGGTACGCTGCCCAGGATCTGGTCGACGGTGCCAGAGCGCATGTCATAGGACGACGCACCACGCGGTGCACCACTAAGAGGTGGTTGGGCCCGAGCGCCGAGGTCTGAGGTGTCGTCCTCCAGGAGATGGTCCACCATATCCTCAATGCGAGCTTCGAGACTCAGATCTGACTCCGACTCCCCAACATCGCTGGCCGCTGCGTCACCACTGTAGACAGCACTGTTGTCACGCAAGACTTCAGAGCCGGAGGGGTCCCTAGCATGGCCTAAGCCCCCATTGTCCTGGGCAACCGCCGCTTGTCCGCTGACGTCTCCACCGCCACTGGCGCGTGGTTGGGGATGCTCATCCTGAGAAGAGCTGAGGCTGCGAAACTGTCCCTGAAGCTGGTCCATGTCTTGACCTGTTGTAGGCTGCAGGCCGTCCGCTGGGCCTCCGGCGAGCACTGGTGGTGACTTGCCGCCTTCCACGTAGGAGACAGTGATTGCACCGTCCTGTCCTTGGGACATGGAAGTGTTGATGCGCAGCGGAAATCGTTGATCGAATGCGAGCGACAGTCCACAGCCCATCAGGTCAAATATGCGACTCAGCATCTCCTGCTCAGAGCTGCTCTTGGCGATACCGCTGTCTTCCCAGTGCGGTTTGAGGGTGCCCTTGTCCGATTCGTGCTGGAGACGACACATCGCTGGTAGGCTGGTGTCATCGAACGGCTTCATTCCCAGCGCCACTTCATCTTCGGTTAGGAGGTAGGGCGATGGCGCCATCGTGTTGCCTGTGAATTCTTTGGCGACCACCGTCAAGGTCTGGGCAAGGGCTCGGTACATGTCGAAGACGTACGAGCCCAGATGCTGCTGATAATCGACAATGTCGTTGCGATAGATGTAAAGCCAGGCCATGTAGATGCGTGTTAGAGGAAGCGCAGTCTCAGTGAAAGCGCTGAACTCCTGAGGGCCATCCGAGGCGGCGTCTCCTCTCTTAGAGGGTTCGTCTTGTGCAGGGGCCGCGGTCTTGACGAATTCTTCCAGCTCGGAATGCAGCAGGCGGGGAGACGGCCAGGATCCATCGGACGTTCAATCGCAAGATGAACTGACAAGAGGCAGACGCCTTGAGGCTCCACTCCTTCTCGATCCTGGACTTCGCAACCCAGTACGCTGCAATATTGACAAGCACCATCTTCAGGACGAGAGGCAGAGCGCCTGGCTTCTTGAGCGTGATATCCAGTCGGTGCAAGACCTCCTCCTCCAGCTCAGGGGGAAATCGTCTCCCTTGTACAGGCGCGCGTGCAGCTTGGTGAACCAGTTGGCAAATGCCTCGTTCGGGTCGGGAGGAGCAGAGCGCTTGCCGGGCGCGGATGACTGTAGGAGCTTTCTGAACTCCTGTTCTAGGTTGGCCGCCGCGTTGGGATGCGGGGTCTCGATAGCTCGAGCGCGGTAGAGGTGGTAGACAATGTGCAGGTGGTTGTCGTCCTCGAGGATGCCGAGCTGATGATGTGCAGCGCCGTGAGTGGGCTTCAGGTCGTTGGCAAGCTCGTAGAAGAGCACAGCAGTCTTCAGGCCGTCCGGTCGCGGGCGTGCCTTGTTCCTCCAGCGCGAGATGTCTCCCAGGTGGAGGAGTGTCGCGTGGAACGACTTTTCGACAGCGTCGGCGGGAATGGTGGCACTCTGGGACTCGTCGACAGCGGGAGCCTGCAGCTCCAGGAGGCGGTTGATTCTCGGTATCTGGGGCATTCCGTGGAGCGCCTCAAGACGCTGAAAGTAACCCTTGTAGAACAAGAGAGCCGTCTTCAGATAGTTGTTGTAGAGCTTCTCCACCTTGCGCTTCGTCACCACATGCTGCTGGCCCTTGAGGCTGCCGTAGATGAGGTCTCGGTAGGCCTGGTTGACAAACGTGTGGAGTTTCCACATGACCTCCTCGGCATCCTGCTCAAAGGTGAAGCGAGGGTCTTGCGAGATGGTGTAGACAAAGCGGAGGCGAAACCTGTTGCTCGGTCAGGGACTTGTGCGGTCGTCGCGATTGGGGAGGGGGCAGGGGGAGTCGCGCATTCCACGTACTCGGCCATGCCATTTTCCAGCTTGCTCAGCTGTTCCTCCTCGGTCTTTCCGCTGTTTCCCTTCTTCAGGCTCTCGATCTCGCGAATGATCTTGGATCGCTGCTTCTTCGCCTCTCTGGATGGGTGAGATACAACTGTCAGCAAAGTAAAGCGCGTCTGGCACAGTCGCGCGACCGCTGAGACCAAACCCATCATAAGCCTGGCATCATCATGATGTTGCAATCCCTTGTCGCTGTGCGACAGGACCAATGTCCCTGTTGAGAGTGAACAGAACAGTGCATAACTTACTGCCAGAAGGCCTGCGCCCGGGCTGCTGGGGTCTCCATGACGGAGGCCATGGGGGGCAGCAATGATAATCAACGCGACTGGGAGAGGAAGGGAATAGATGGGGTAGGCGATGAGGTGAGTGTTTAGTGAGGGACAAGGCCAAGAGATGTATGCGCAAGACGATAATGAGCCCACAGTCAAAGGGTGGGCTCACACATAGTCAAAACTGGCACAGTACAGCATTGGCGATCCATAACTGACTGTGCTGGTGGTGAGCAGAGTGTGGTTGGGGTGCTGGAGGTGGTGTTTTGCTGCCGCTGCTGCTGCTGCTGCTGCTGCTGCTGGAGCGCGTGGGTTGTCGTCACAAGCAAACACAGAAGGCCACATCTGGTGGGGTCAATATGTCTAGCCTTCCTTGTTCCTTTGCTAGAAGTGGAATGGCTTGGAAGTGACAGGAATACCAGTGGTGTATTCCTGTCAAAGACAAATAATGAATGTAAAGGGGGAAGGGAGGGGGGACAGCCGAGAATCAGCGCAACAAGATAACAAGAAAAGTGGTGTAGTTGAGAGACCATCGCCAGGATGTCATTCAAGCTCCTCCAGGAATCAGAAAGAAATGCGGTTCCCCTGTCCTGGAACATCCAATTGATGGATCAGGTGGCTCTGTGAAACGGGGACCAGAGCCCTTGCGTGCCTTGTAAAGTTTGCTTGGCACTTTGGACCATCCCTTAGCGTCCACCATAAGTACGGAATCGGAGCACGCGACCACTGATTCTGCCGGCACTTCAACCTCAATCTCAACTCCAATCCCAAGCTTGGGAATATGTCAACTTTTTTTTTTTTTTTGTGTAGGCCGGTATCTAGCCCTCACTATCCTAAGAGTTCTCTGAATATTCACTCCTCATTCGATGACACCATGTCCTTAGGACATTCTATTTCCCACTGGTTATCTTGCTAAATGTCTAGGGCCAAGGCCGGTGGTCAATACTAAGTAGTGTGTGAAGCCATGTAGTTATAGTGAAGGCTTTGAATAATATTCACAACATTTTGTCATGTGCTAAGCATTTAATTCCAGATGTCCAATCTGTGATTTGGAGATGTTCTGCTTTCCTTTCTTCCAAGCCAGCTGGGCCTTTGGGCACCGGGCTGAAGGACCAGGTCAAGGCATACTGTACTCTTCTCACATCACCCATAACACTAAGCCTCTTGATTGAATGAACTATACAAATCTTTCACATCATCTCGACATCAGAGATACATATAACATGACAGGCTGTGTTGACTAAGTACTTTATAAAATAATTATTGTACACTACATTTGCTTGTACTGCAGATGACAGTAGATTGTATTTGGGTACTGAAGTAGGCAAGGATGCTCACTACAAGGGGTGTCCCACATCAAGGGTCCTACAGTACTACAGTAGCTCTGCAGCAGCACAGTGGGTGGGCCCTCCTTGCCGGCATTCAGTGCACACTCACCTCTGATGTTCTGCTCACAGCCAATTATTTTCACATACACATCGGCACAAAACTAGACCCCAGCTGCTATACTGAGACTGTCTGCAAGGCCACTGAAGGGGGGCAAGCAAAAAGCAATTTGGAGAGGCAACTTTATCAGACAAGGAAAGGGTTTGACCATCCAACCCAGCTTTGGAGCCCCCAAGTCTAGCTTGGCTTGCAAGGGCCCATTTATCCAGGCTTCACATGGGACGACATCCTCCGAGATGATCTTCTTGGGACCACCAAGTTGCATGGTACAGCACACTCAGCTCTCTTCAAGCTTCTCTGCCTGCCTGTAGGCCACCACCGTCTATTATCCGACACTCAACAGCCGTCTCAGGCTTCCGGTTGCACGCCTTCCTTTTTCTTCTTCTTTTTCCGCCCAGCATTCCCATCCAAACAAGATGAAGCGTACACGCCCTTCAGAAGACGATGACGATGCGCCCGCTGCCAGCGACCAGGATGTCTCCACTCCACCGGCCTCCAAGATCGTCACCCTGGACAACAGCGACACGGAGGCAGGGGCCACTGCTGCTGCTGCTGCTGCCGCTGCGACTGTCATACAGTGCTCGCTGCCGGGCCACACACCAGGCTTGCGGTTCTCGTCCTACGGAGACTACGAGGGGCATTACAGCATGGTCCACACGAACCGATGCCTCGAGTGCAGGAGAAATTTCCCCACGTCACATGTTCTGGACCTGCATCTTCTAGAGCAGCACGATGCCCTCGCCAAGATCAGACGGGAGAAGGGCGAGCCGATTGTAAGTCCCACTTGTGTCAAGAAACTTCCTGAGCAAAAGATACGGAGAAGATATAGGCCTAGGTGGTAGAATGGCCCTACAGAGAGTGATGGGGCGGTTTTATTCTGGGCTGACACCCATCTATCCTGTAGAGGAATCCACTGCGGGAAAAGGAAACTTTGCCAGACACCCTCAAGTGAGGTGGTGTCCCTTCACCTGTACCTTTCCATGTCCTCCAAACCTCATCCTCAACAGTCTTCTGAAAGACATATTCAAACTCTGCCAGATACCAGTCCTCATAGCAACAGACTAACAAGGTCACAGTATGCATGTTTTGTAGAGACTTGCGGCGACAGATTCAAGGGTACAGGAAAACGGCAAGACCATCTGATAAAGTCTCACAAGTATCCCACCAACTACTTCTTCGCTGTCACAAAATTTGGCATTGATGGCCGCAGGTCCATGCTGGTCGATGATCACAAACACCGAGGCAGCTGGCAGAAGGGCCCCCGTGGCCGCAGCCATCCCGACGAGGCGCACGGGGTGGGCTCTGGGCACGCCAAAGAAATCGGCAACAGTACCACCTCGAAAGATACTCCGATGGAGGACGCAGGAACACCGGCGAGCGAGCCCCAAGAGGCGATCAACAAAATAACAGAGAGGGCGGAAGAGAGCCGAAACAACCCCGACGACAAGAAGGAGGTGACCGGTATAAACCAAGAGACGCCCGTCGGAGACGCCCAGATGGAAGATTTGGCAGGTGCCATGTCGGCCCTGCGATTCGTCCCGAGAGCAATCCGCCTGGGCCCCAAGCACAAGGCTGAGCCTAGTCGACGATAGGCTAAATAACAAGGTGGTGATTTGTTCTTTGGCGTTTCGACTGTTCAATATACCCACCCCATAGCATAGCATGGATTCGGTAAAGAACCTGTGAGGGAGAATCATAAATCTCTATTGATCTGCAGGGGGGAAAAAAAATAGGCCTGGGAAGACGCCTACCTGGCCCCCTTGAACATAACCCTTCCTGCCCGCAAGATTTGTAAAGCCGCAAAGACCGGAACTCCAAGCTGATCCAGCTTCCCTATGCAAATATGTTCATCTTGTAGTACCCCTACGTGCTCTCCTCGCTCAGTCGCTCGAGGAGCAGCCCCGGCACCCGCAGCTAACACATTGTATGTCTTGGTCTTCTTTCAACTGTGCCCTCGGTACACGACATATGCACGTTCTATCTTGCTGTCAGTACGACGACGTCTGAGAAAGGTCAGAGGATTGGGTACTTACGAGCTGAAGTTTGTCTCCTTGGTCTGGACGCATCGCAAGCAGCACAGCTAGAAAACCGACTTGTTAGCATCCGGCCACTTGCAAGAGACGTGGTCCCACGTTCTCTATCTTGAAAAGACAAATTTTCCCAGACCAGTGCGACGAACCTTCTCGTAGCCTTGTTTTTTCCACTTCGCGATCAGCATCGCGTCAGCGTAGTTGTTCTTCAGCAGCCAGTCGTACAGCTGCTTGCTTATCGCCTCCTTCTCGTAGTAGAGCTCGTAAATGTACCGGCTCCGCTGGTGTGAGATCTGGAAAATGGGCCACTGTGCCTGGTGCTTGGGCACGTTGTCTGTGGGTGTGTTCTGTGCGTCCTTCATCTTGTTGCTGAAGATCAAGAGGTCGTCTTCGATGTCGCTGAAGCCCTCTGGCGGGGGCTTCCGCTTGGACGCATGGCGGATCGCGGGCATCTTCGAGCAGCGGTATGCAGTCGAGCGTTGTCAGGTGAATGGGGTCGAGGTTTTGAGATATTGGAGAGCCGTTTCTGAATGTCTGCTGTATCTCCTTCTATGCCTTTGTCGACTTGTACTGCAGTTGCTGCAGTGGCGATCGATGTTTGGCTTGGGAAAGTCAAGGCTCCAGAGAGGCGAGCGGCAGGCAAAGCTACTTACTTAGTACTATTCTAGAATCCGCGCCGCCGGGGAGGTTGGGGGTGCGGCTTACATAACACAACGCCGCCAAAACGGGCCCGCTGTCGAGCTCCCCTTTGGAACGTCAGTTTGTCTGGGAAGGACGAAGATCGGAAAGCAAGGCCGCTCTCTTCATACAAACACCGCGAAGCGATTGATCAGCCATGGCGACCATCTCACCCACACAGTTCGCGCGCAAGACGCGACAATGTCAGTATGATTGATGGCGAGGATTTGGAACAGTGATCGCTGACGCTCCTTTGACAGCGACCAACTGGGCCGAGGCGCAACGGCGGGTGCTCGCAACCTATCGGGAATGGATTCGAGCTGTACGTCGATAACGATGGGCGAAACGACATTCTCCCTACCCGAGATTCGATTGATCGGACATAACGATTCCGAATGAGCGTTGAGACTGACGAGATTCCCGGATGCAGGCGCCTGAGATCCAGACCATGTACAACGTTCCCCTACCAGTGTCGGTCATTCGGACGAGAATGAGGGAGGAGTTTGAGAAGCACCGATACGTCAGCAAGCTGCCCGTCGTTGATGTGCTGCTCTTCCAGAGCCACGCAGAATACCAGGTACTTTAGAGCACCCAAAAACACATACTCTACAGTCAATGGAGTTGGGCGCTGACCAGGGATGGCCACAGGAAACAATGAACTTCTGGAAGCAGACGAACCACGTCATGTCGTACTTCAAGGAGGAAAACTTCAGAGGTGACAAGAGGTTACCGAGCAGCTTCATGTCGGGCTTCTTGGAGGTATGTTCTATTCCCGGCCCGTATGGCACCCGCAAAAGTCGACATACTGACGGCCTCACCAACAGGGGCGCAACTGAAATGGGATATCAAAGAGAGCCCCCTGTACATATCAAAGAGAGAAGAGGTTTCCGAAATCGCTGATCCAGAATTTCCCTTTTCCTAAATTCCTATCGTCTCTGCCCTGACGCCGTGAACGCCAGCCCATGCAAATCAATTTTTAGAGAACACCCGTCTCAGTCAAACAAACGCGGCTCGCCGTTGGGCTGCAATTGCTTCTTGGAAGGTGCTGGCTCGCTGGGCACCCGAGCCTCCCAGAACTTCTCAGCGACGACATCACACAGGTCCTGGAGGTCCTTCAGGCCCTTTTTCAGAGCATCAATAGCCGTAGTCTCCTCTGTAGAGTCGTGTCAGCCAAGTGATCAGCGCCACACACAGGCAGTTCAAGGGTTTACCTACTGTAGGTCTGGATTCTCATGTTCATCTTGGGTTCTGATGGGTGAGGAATGGCATATGCACAGAATTCAACGTCCGGGCTGCAGTTACACGTTAGTGAGTTGGACACGGAGCCTGGGTCTCACAAATGTTGCTTACTTCTTCATGATGATGTACCTCAGGGCATTGCCCAAGGTGTGACCCTCGTCGCGGAACTCAAAGGATGCCGCAGTAGGCGTGGAGCCGGGGAGCTACAAGACATCTCATGTTAGTCTCATGTGTCATCTGCGCAGGCTGTCCTGCGATGGGACCAAGGCACACTGCCGTACCAGAAACAACTTGTTCTCCAGTTCCTCAAACTCCTCGGCGGCCTGCTCAGTCTCGCCGGCCTGAGACGCCTGCGCATCGTCCATGACGGTGTCCTCTCCGTTGGCTGACATGTTGGTCAAAGCGCTTGGGTGTTGAAGTTGTGTGATCTGCGATTCGTTCTGGGGTTTCGACAACGATGATGTACTGCGGTAGGAGATGGGATGGATGAATCTGGCTGGCTTAGCGGATGCATTCCCAAGATTTTTCGATAAGGCTGTTATCGGCACTCCATAGTAGTACTGTTCCGTACTGCTGTGCACCACAGCAAGCGCGTCCCGCTGCCCCACTTTCGAAACCCGGGGTCATCTCCAGGACTGTCTGAATCCCGGTTCCCCAAGCCTACAACGCGCATAGCACATCACCAAAATGAAAATAAAGAATTCAAAAATCACCCCCAGAGACTTCCATTCTCAGCCTCCTCCAAGTCATAGTAGGTATTTCAAGGCGGTTCTTTCTCCCCAAGACAGGAATGAACTTCAGCTCGCGCAGTCACCCCAAACAGTGCCTCCACGGACCTCCGTGGACATCCCGTCGACTGCGGGAGACAATACGGACGTCGGAAGGTCCGGCTTCGTGGGAGACATTCGCACATGGCGGCGACCCTTTGTGGATTAGACTGTCGGATGACATGACGATGTTGTACTGGCCCTCGCCATGCCGCAACAGATTATCCATCGCACAGAATCCTCTAGGTAGAAACATATATGAGCACTTGTCTCCCCAGGCTGGTACTCCAAATATATCGCCTCCAAAGGCATTGAAGAAGAAACAAGATACACTGTCAGGCTTATTTCTCTGTCCACGCGATCAATCAAAAAGAACCCATGGCCGCCAGAGATATTCACAACGTTCTGATCACCGCCGCAGGCGGCAACATTGGACGGGCCCCTCGTTCAGCGCCTCATCGATGAGGCATCCAGGTCTCCCAACAAGTACAAGCTCGTCCTCCCTACCCGAAGGCCCGAGCACCTCAAGTCCTTGCTGCCCAGCAGCAGCGTCCAGGGGGTTGAGCTCGCCATATCTGAAGGCGACATTGGTGATCCGGTCTGGCTGGAATCCATATTGAGGGAGCACGACGTGGAGACGGTGATGCTGAACCTGAGTAAGCTGTCTTTGTGACCCCTCCTCTCCTTTCCCTCTCGGCCTGGAGCTTCTCCGTAAATATATCCTCTGGTGAGCTGACCATATGTGCCACAGCCGGCGTGGAGGAGCTGATGCTCACGCTCAACTTCTTTGACGCGATGAGGCGCGCATCCGTGAAGCACCTGGTCTACATCTCGGCAGCAGGTGATTTCTCGCCCAAGGCTGTCGAGCAGGGCATGATGAAGCACATCCACGCGGGCCACGTTGCCGTCAAGCTCACCATCGAGCACAAGCTGGTCTACGGCGACCTGCCCTTCAGCTGGACCATCCTCGGGCCCATGCTCTTCTTCACCAACGACCTGCGCAGCAGAGGACCCATGATGGGCCACGGCATCTTCCATGAGCCCCTGCCCAGCAACGGCGTCGGCCGTGTCGATCCCCAGGACATCGGCCTCGGAGCCTACCGCGCCATCGAGGACCAGGGCGGGAAGTGGGGGAGGGAAGAAGGTCATACTCGGCGGGCGACACTTGTACACCTCTGAGGAGATCACGGCCCTCTGGGGCAAGGCGCTGGATAGGGAGATCAGGATGGCCGGGACAGACCAGCAGTCGCTGGACGGGTTCGCCAGGTCCTTCTGCCAGCACACGGGCCAGCCGCCGATCTGGGGTCGCGATCTCGCCCTCATGTATGTAGGCCTGGGTCAGACGCCGTGGCACCGGCAGACGGACGAGGAGTACAAGGCGCAGTGTGAGCTGCTGGGCAAGGAGCCGAACAGCTACGAAAGGTTCGTGGCAGAGGCGGGTGCACAGTGGATGGCTGAGGTGAAGAAGTGAGCAGATTGAACAGGTAGGTCAGGCAATCGCCAGCCACACCGAGGCTTGCGAGGAAAGGAGAGCTTCTTTTGGGTGGTATCAACACTTAACTGCAGCGCCATAGATGGTCCTTCACATTTCACACAGACGTGAGCCCGAAGACACAGCTCTAAAGAAGCTCACATCCCTCGAAACAGCGCTCTTGCGCTTGGGATCACCCTTCAGGCATGGTATTCTCTTCTCTGTCTCCGTCTCTCCGTCTCTCTAAAGAGGATATGCAATCCGAGAGATCCAAGGCTCTGTTGGGGTCGCATTATGCTAATCCTGATCCTACATCTCATAAAAGATGATACATCCTACTATGTACTCTGTGTTCAGGAAGGGGAACTCTAATGGGATGATTTGATTGGTAACCGTACCCACCAGGCTTAGCCTGCAGTGTTTCCACCGCCCAGGCAGTATCTCCACTGGACTATTGACAAGTTCAATAGCCAGTTGTCAGTATACGCGCATACTGTACTATGGTACGCCCTTTTTTTCTTCTCCTTCTTCCGGTTCTGGGCCGAGATTCCGAGATACGTCCACCCAACAGGCGCCCCCATTGCAACGTCGCCCATTCGCCGCCCGTGGGATTGAGCACCACCTTTTCGGAGCACAGGCCGAGGTTTCTTGGGAGTGGGACAAAAGGGCAGGAGGGAGGGGAAGGGGGTGAAGAGGAGGAGCCACCACCACTACCAACAGAAGTACAGGCTCTGGGCTCTTCTTGAAGGTGGGTTGCAACCCCCTGGCGATCTGTGCCAACCTTGGTCTAACCCCAGCTGCACACGCTGCCACGGCTGCTTCTGCTTCTTTGCCTCTGAAGGTTCTGCCACCGCGCGTGGAGCTTGGCTGAGCTTGGCATGCGCAGAGGTTTAGGCCCACCGTAGCGGCCCACCCTTTTCTTCCCTTTCTCCACGCCCTTGTGCATCGGTGCGCTTCAGGTGAGAGACGCAAGGCCAATTAAACTGACAGCGCTTTGAAACAGGGCGGAACCCAATCACGAGGCCCGCCGAGGCACCACTCTTTTTTCTGTTTTTCATTCGGGACAAGTACCACAGTAAGTACTGTGTGTGATGGCCGGTTTCCTTTTTCCTTTTTCTTTCTCTTGTACCCGCGTCGGCCGTTTTGGGAAATTCTGATTGCGGAATCTTGCGGTGAGTCTCAGGTGGCCCCTGCTGCGGTGCGCCTGCCGGAAGGTACAACCGGGCTCTACTGTGTACAAGAGGTCATCGGCGACGGCGCACACACACTATGGGACAAGCAGAGGCTTGGCTGTGCCGGCCCATTTCTTATTTGCCCTCCCTCCCTTCCAGGCCGATAGGATTAGTATGTATGTACTACGTATGTGTGTGTGAGTCACTGAGAGTACTTACTCTAGCATGTAACCAATAATACAGATGCCGCGCAGGGATGGTGGATACGGACTCGAAGCGGTCGTCTATCGCGGTCGGACGCTCCTTGCCTTTGCTGATCTGGTTCAGGCCCTGGGGGTGGTTGGCGCGACGTTGGCTGCTTGGTACCCACGAGGTAGCGATGGTCAGGCTGACAACATCTACAAGGCTGTTTCACCTAGAGGAGGATTTCATCCCAACTTGCTCATCCCTCACCGGCAGATAGAGTGCATCCCAAGCATGAACATCGGCTCGATGCAGCAAGGAAACGACACAAGTCTACTTGGCGACACAAGCAGTAGGCCCGCATGGTCAGCCCTTTCCTTTCATCCCGTGACGACGTGCTGGAGCGGTGAATCCTCTGTGCAGCGATGCGGCTTGCCGTGCCCTGCGAGATACTGTGGGATGGGTGTTTCCGTCCCCTTGCTTCTTGTGTTACTCTGCCGGTTCCTGCTCACTGCTAAATGATTAGGATCGTGTCGTCGGCCGCCATCGACGACCTTCGTGTTGCGTCGAGGGAAGGCCGATTGCGCGACCTGAACAAAGTCACGACACACACATGGACATTACCGCATAAGAACAATGCCATCCGCTGGGGAAGGGGGGAGGGGTGGACGTCATTTCGAGTTTCATCTCCATCCCGCCCCATTCGAAGATGGTAATCAATGCCTCCGCCTCGCGTTGGGTCGATCTGCCAGCATAAAGTAGCTATCAGCCAGACGAGACCACCGCGAACCTCAACCGGTCGAGTCAGCAAGCCAAACATCAATAGGCACCAACCGCTGGGAGGGCACGGAGGGTCAGAACAATCCCCCAGAATTGGCTCGGTTAAGCTGCAATCTCTCGGGACGGCCCAGCAGGCCGCCACTGACAACATAATGGTACTATGCGTGTCCATGCATAATACTTGCGCAGGTATGCAGTGGTTGCACAAACTAAAAAAAAAAAAAAAAAAAAGGCCCCCCCAAAAGCCAAAGACGGATCGCAATGATCTCCCACAGGGGTGCCCGACGACAAAAGCTCGTATTCTCTATGAACCCCCGAAATGTTATGCATTGTCTCAGTTAGACAGGCGCTTGCTGGCATCCTGCCGTCCGGGTTGCCCAATTACAGGCGAAACTATTCACCAGGGCTCCCTTTCCGTCGTCGTATTCTCCCACAACCCTTCTTTCCCCCTCCTCCCTCGTCCCCCAAACAACCACTTTGTTCTTCACCACAAAGATCTGCGGTTTGGTCTTCCGACGGCGAGGATCGCGATAAGCTCATGCTGGAAATCGAATCCAATGCTGGTAGGCCCAGACCAGACCCCCTCTCCCCTCTCCCCGCCCAGGTGCCATTCTGGTCCCAACCCCACAAGGCTGTGTGTGCGTGTGGAATTATTACGGTAGCATCCATATCGTTCACGTAGGACCATGTCACTTTCCCTTATGCTCTCTGTCTCTCAAAAAAGAAAAAAGATATTTACGGCAACAGAAAAAGGGAGGTCCAACAACAAAGTCGACCTGATGCATTGATGTCCAGAGATGCTCATTAGCGGTGGGTCTTCGCTACCTACCGTGTGTGTGTGTGTGTGTGTGTGTGTCTGCGTGAGGTGCGGCACTGCGACGAGGGCTGTACAAGGGCGTCGTGGTTGTGGAAATGAGCATCGGCCTTGATTGACAGGTCGGCATGAAATAGCCCCCTTTCGAAATAATGGTCAAGCATACTACTACAACACACCCAGACGGGTACAGCCACAACAATTCAAGTCTTTCTCTGCTGTCGAAGGGTCCCCCCTTGACCCTGGCTGGGCACCTGAGGGGTTGCTGCAATCATTATAGTTGTTGTTGTATCATAACTACTACTTCTACTGCCACCATGTTGTAAGTACCAAGGGTGTGTTCACATGTCGCTATTTGCTTCAGACCGGGTTATTACCTGGTTGAGACGGAGTGAAACTGGAAACGGTCGCGGCTAGCCCACTTGTCATCCTGACGAAAATTTCCGATTCTCTAAACCTCGCCAGAGAAAGAAGCCCTCGCTTGTTGTGTAGGATAATATAGTACCCCACGGGCAGGTGGCAAGTGAGCAGAGCCAACGGAGGCCTGTCTATCTGCTGCTGTTCGCTGCCAGCACCAGGGAGGGACGGAGGAGGCTCGAGCTCATCATCCACCAAAACACCTCCCAACTTGCGCCATCGTGAGGACTGACACTGCCCTGGGCGATGTTTTTTCTCTCTCTCTCTCTCTCTCTTGTTCTGTCTCTTGCCCAGCAGGGCAAATAGTACCATGTACCATAGCCAGACCATCCTCATCATGCAAGGGTCTAATGCGGACGAGGTGGATGAACCAGCATCTGATGAAACAACGACGGAGCTTAAAGTACTATGGTAGTGCTGGCCCCGCTCGACGAATGGTCCTGAGAATGTCTTGGGCCACCCCCTGGCCCCCGGTCCGCGGGAAAGGGTCTCCACTGCTGCTGCTTGGACATGGTTCAGGCTCACCAGGTCCGTCTGGCGCGGCGAGCCACTATCCGCCAGTCGATTGGACCTTGGGTGCTGTGAACCAAGGAAGAAGAGGATTCTCTCTCTCCCTCTGGTCTCTCGCTGGTCTCTCTCTTTGCCCGAGATATTTTGTCCGGCGGCCTGGATTCATTCTCTCACCACGAGTGTATCACTGACAGTGCAAGCCCCCCCCCCCTCCTCCTGCTCCTTGCCCCTCCTCCCTCACCCCCAATTCCCCTTTCATAGATCAGCCGGGTCTCCCTGATGATCCATCCTGTCCTGTTTCCCCTCGAACAAGACCGAACCGGTGGCTTTCCGCTGCGCTACGTAACAGGTATTATGGGGCCCTGACTGCGCCAGCTCGGGACTGTTCTGTAGGCGATCCTCTAAAAAAGAAAGACATACATACATACCCTGTTGTTTATCAAAGGCCCATCCTCACGCTGCCACCTTTATTTTTATTCTTTTTCCTCTCTTGTTTCTCGAGTCTCTCCCCCCCCCCTCCTCCTCCTCCTCTTCGTCTCGTCTTGACGACAACCTGTTGTCCTTGAACAATATCTCGTGGCTTCAGAGTCTCTCGTTCTTTTCAGGGCCCTCTGTCCTGTCGAACCAACCAACCCACCAACCCCCCCCCCCCACAACCCGGGTCTGGTAGGAGCCGTTATTGCCTGCGGCGCTATTTGTAAGAGCAAGACGAACGGATTATTTCCCACCACCTCCACTATCACCCACGCGAAATCTACGATACGAACCTGAGACCGGTCACAAGCCAGCCAGCGCTTCCCCACAGCAGCAAGAAGAGCAGATCCCTTCAGCTCGCGCATTCGCCCGGACCCGTCACCGATAATTCACCACCTTGTCACAAGCGCGAAGTGAATTTAGTTTTTCGAGCTGAAGGATTTCATAAGAGGAAACAGAAAAGAAGAGTCTGGATTTGTTGGCGCGGACCAAAGAAGAAGGGAAAGAAAAAGGGGGCCGTAAGACGCCCTGTCAAGAACCCAAAAGCCAGCAATCCAGCCCTAGGACTTGCAGCTGCTGCAGCAGCAACCGGATTTCTTAATTTTTTTGCTTCCCTCCACCCTCCTCACACCTGCTTATTACGGCCACATCACATCAGCTAGCTGAAGAGGTAAGCGCAGCTTTTTTTTTTTTTTTTTTATCTTTTTTTTCCCTCCCTCTCTCCTTTCCTCTTTCCCTCCCTTCTCCTCATCTCTGGTCTCCTCTCTTCGCTCTTTCCCTCTCGTCAGCAAGCTTAGAAATACTACCTGCCTCCTGCCGCGGAGTAACCTCCCGACTGACCTGCTAAGTCCGCTCGTTTTAGCTATCGATTTTGGGTATCCGCTACTGGGAGGCTAGTGTGCACCTCTGCGACTCTGGCCTGGCCGAATCAAATCAGATCCCCCAGTGCCCCCTTCTGGGCACCAAGCAGCAAGTCTCACCCGCACAACGCTGGGGCGACATTTGAAACCCAAAGAACCCAAAAGGACTAAGGCCAGTGGGAATAAGGAGGAGAGAGAAAGGGGAAACTCGAAGTTACTCGAGGCAGCCGTCTCGACTTACCTCTCCTCTTCTCTGCTCTCTGCTCTCTTCTTCCCACCAAACCCACCCCTGCCAGCTCGAACTCGACATCGAGAACAGGGTCAATTTTGTTCAACTTTTCCTTTTTCCTTTTTTTTTTTTTTTTTTTTTTTAAATCCTTCGGGGATCCTTGTTTGGTTTTTGACTTTTTGGGTCTTGGTTCTTATTGAATTTCCGGTATTAACCACCAACACCCACGCCGAGCGAGCGATTGTTTCGCATCCCACCACTTCCCTCCCTCTACTCTTGTCTCTTTTTCCTGTCTCTTTTCTCTCTCTTCCTCCCTCTCTCGCCACGCGACAGCCTCCAGAGACCTCGTCCGTCCAGTCAAGTCAGTGGCTTTGGTCTAGTCTGGGAGAGTCAGGTCAGCATCCATCATCCATTCATTAGCTGGTTCAGCCAAGCGAATCGAAGCGACCACCACCACTCGTGTAGGAATACGGAATAGCAGCCACCCGAGCCGCCCATCGAACTCCTTTTGGCTTATCTCACCTCCGACACGCCTCTCTTCTCCTGTCTTCCTCTCTCTCACATACACCCTTCCACAACAGACACGCACGCACACACAGGCATTCTTCTTGCTCTTATATTCTCTTACACAAACACCAAGAAAACCTCGTGTCACAGCCAGATCGGATTTCATATCGAAGAAGAACAACGGTTTTCCCCCAACATCCTTGTGCGCGCTGCAAATCCCACTCTCAATATGAGTGCAGCCATCGCAATGGCTCCGTCGCCTGCTCCTCACAGCAGGCCAGGCTTTGGTGGAGATGCGGCCCCTGTAGCTGCATCCTCGAGCGCCGCGGCCCCCGCTGCCTCTGCTTCCTCTCTGTCCCCCTCCGTCCAGCGAACCTCCACGACGGGAACACCGAATGCGACCGCACCATCGAATGCGCACCACCAACAGCAGCAGCACCCACCACGCACCGGCAGTGGTAGCCCCAGGGGCCAGACACATGGCGCCGCCGCCAAGTCTTCGCCTCCCAGCGCGTAAGCCTCTCTCTTCCCCTTTTCTCCATCTCTCGCCTGTTTATTCGGCTCTGTCCTGCTTTGTTTGGGTCTCGTATTGATGCTAACTACCACATGTGATTGCACCTGGACTGTAGTTCTCGCAGCGCTGCTGGAGGCCCGCCCAGGATAATCGTCAAGAAAGAGCCAGGCTCGCCAGAGCTGCCCGCCTCCCGACACCGCCCTCGCAGGTTAGACCTGTCCAAGAACGTCAACAGCACATCCCCCGCAACCGCACGGCCCTACACTGCGCGCGACGGCTCTGCGCTGGGCATTCAGGAGGTTGGCCTGGCCTGTCTGTCCCCAGGCTTTGTCACCCAGGACCCCGCCATGAAGGAGCAGGTCCAGAGGAGCATGTCGGTGCGCGAGCAGCAGAGACACCTTATCGAGGCCCGGCTGCAGCAGCAGTCGGCAAAGGGCGACGGCCCCGTCGATCACAACAAGGATCTCACCGGCGGGTTTGCGGCCAAGACGCCGGGCATGTCGCGCAGGAACAAGGCGCCCCCAGGGCTGTCCATTGTCGCCCCCTCCCACGAGCACTTTGCCAGCGAGCGCGTCATCCAGTCGGCGCCCCTGGGCCAGACCTTCACCGGCATGAACAACCCGCACCCCCTGACCCGCCACATCGAGAACCGCCCGTCCAAGCTGTCCAACACATCCCACATCCACCACGTGCCGGCCAACCAGACCAACAACCGCCTGCCTCCCATCTCCGATGTCTTTGGCCAGCAGCTCTCGGCACACCCCGCCTCGCAGGAGCACGCCATGTATGCGCAGCACGCACCACCGCCACCTCGCCCCGGCGGCTCGCCGAACCACGTCCAGCATCCACCCCCGCCTCCCTCGGCCAGGCTCAGGGAGTACAAGTCGGCCGAGGAGGCCCAGCACGAGCTTGCCGGAGGCCGACCAGAACTCCTCCCCAAGCTGGTCCACTACGGCGGCCACCAGCCTCCCACCCCACCCTCGCCCCTGCCAGGCGCGCACCGGCCCGAGGCCACCCGGAGCCACAGCGCAAACAAGCGACGCCGCGATGAATACGAGGCTGGCGTCTCGCCACCACTGGGCAACGGCAGACCGGCCGTCCGCAGGGGGACCATTCGGCGAGGGACGTGACAGCCCTGATACCCAGCGCGCCAAGAGGGACGAGTTCCTGCGCCTCTGCGAGAGGGCCTGGGACCTGTTCCACTCCTGAGCTGGCAGGACACCATCATCATCCCCCGTATAGCCCACCCGCCTTGCGATGCAACCACGGCACGCATCCCCCGTGACGCAGATTCGGCAAACATATGATATTCATTGCCGGCCATGGATTAGAATAATGTCTTGTGTGTGTGTGTGTGTGTGTGTGTGTGCGGGTTTTGGTTCGGAAAAAGGAGGGGGCGGCGGCCTCACGAAATCATCTCAAGACGTACAGCGTTATACCACAACAGCGTTTACGGCCTCCATGCCTGATATGGAGGTCTCAACATACTATCCATTCGTGGCACTTTTTAGTCCACCCTTCAATACCCTCCTTGAACGACTTCTTACTGTCTCCTTAACGTCACCCTTCGATTCTCAATACGCACGGCCTTTTTTTATTTTCGACATTTGAAGTACGAGCCTTGGATCACGGACCGGGTCATGGGGACTTTGTTCCCCCCTCTTCCCTCCCTTTTTTTCTTTCCAATCTTTATATGGGATGGTTTTTCTATAAGCCATGGTGGCGTTCATGACTTCTTATTTCTTTGCGTTTCAAGTTTGAGTTTTTAGTTTGTTTTTTTCTGGTTGTGTGTGTGTTTTGGGTTTAGGCATTACTGATCTGATAAAGACCTACTACGGCGTTCTCTCAATCCTTCCCTATGTGGTAATGATCAAGCCGTGGCGGCGGAAAAGGGTGGGGAATGGGACCAAGGAGGTTTCGTGATATCCAACCTGTGCGCCATAGGGGTGGTGGGAAGGGTGGGAAGGGGCGAGAAGACTACACAGTTTCAAGTGTGAGGGATGTAGTCCATACATTAGGTCAAACGGTAAAACAGAGCCTTCAAGGAAAAGGGGTAGCTGATCCAATGTACAAATGATACACCGTTGCCCTTATCCGAATACAGAGCTGTTTTGTGTGAACTGAACACACGTTTCCACATCTAGTGACTGTGATTTTTGTGATTGAATGCAGTACCGTCTCAAACAAAACTCCCGGTCAAGAAACAAGGCACTTTCCTCCTCTTGCAGGTGGCAACTTTTAGTTGCTCAATACCCTCTCTTTTCTCACCAAAGTCACTGCAAATCCCCTTCAAGACAGGAGGAAGCCACACACCCTGAAATCTGACGTGAGATGATGCCATGCAACCACCCTCAGCACCAGCTCCAACACCATCAGCCGCAGCCAAGGTGTGGCAATGTTTTGGATGATCCCACCACGTGCAAGTATCCGTCCTATCCCTAGATTTCGTGATGGAAAGCCCCCCTTCTTCCAAAATCAAAAAGTAGAAGAAGGGAAAAAGCCTTTGAGATCATTTCTCTTTTTTTTCCCACTTTGATGCTTGGAACGATCAACACAATTGTACGAAGAAGAAACGTTGGGGGGGGAGGGGGAGAGAGGGCGAGGCGGGCCTCTAAAAAGGGGCGGCCGCCATGGCTTGGTCTGACCTTCTTTTCTCGACAAGGCAACAAGGAGAACAGAGAGAGACTGAGAGAAAGACTGAGAGAGACAGTACACCAAAGACACACACAAAGAGATATATCACCTCATCAGTCACCAGCCACCTTTCGGTCGGCCCTCCTCCAGGTCATAATCCCCCTCGTCCCCGTCCAGTTGAATACTCGGGCGGCCGGGGCCGGGACCCGGGACACAGGAGGCTTGTGAGCGTTCCAGCTTCCTGCTGCGCATGTCTCTTCTTGTGGGCTGGACGGACAAAAGAAAACAGGCATCCTCACTTGTTGGGCTGGGATAGTATGACGATGACGGTGATGATGATGATTTTTATAACGGTGATGAGGGTTGATTTTGTGTTCGCTACTGCCTTGCCTCGCCAGACAAAAAGGTCTGCTCGAGCCACATTGTCCATAGGGAATTTGAATCCCTTCTCTCTTTTTCCTTTCTTCTTTCTTGAATCTTGGTTTCGTTTCATTTTTCTTTCTTTTCGTTTCCTTAATTTCAATTCCTTTTTTTCCTCCCCTTCTTTCCTCTTCTCATCTGCTGTACATAATACAACAAATCAAGCAGCAACGGTCTTCTTGTTTTCTTCTTCATAGCAGCACGCAGGACGCGCAATAATTATCGAGCATAGATTTAATAGCACGTTTAGAACAAGGTGAGGCTCACCATCACATTGAAGAACAACCCTCCATTCTACGAAGAAGAAGACGAAGAAAGCAAATCATCGATCTCCTGTCCAGCGATACTGAGTCTCCGAGACAACTAGTTCCACATCAAAGGCGACGACGACCCAGGAGGTCTACAAACAACGCCCACCCACCCAAAAGGCAGAAGAGAGGAAAAAAGAAAACAAAAAAAACAGACACGACAGACAAGAATACACGATGGAGCCGATAGAAACCACCCTAGCTCCATTCCCGCCCTCCAAACCTCTGATCGTCCTCACCGACCCGGAGGGCCTCTCTCTCTCCACCTTTACCAACCGGCACGGCGAGGTCGTCGCGTGCAGCTACCTCGACGCAGAGCTGGGGGGAGAGGACGAGGACACCAAGACGACGACGACGCTGCCCGTGTCGCCGTTTGCAGACCCGTCCGACATGGACTACGACATCATGGGCCTGCAGGGCGAGGGGGTAGTGGACGGACAGGACATGACCTCGTACTGGGACTTCTCCGACTCGTCCTCGTCCGCTTCAGACACCTCGTCCGACTCGGAGGAGGACGAGGAGGACGAGATGGACTTCATCTACGACCATGACGAGCGCAGGAAGATCCGCCTCGCCGAGATCAGCGACGGGTTCATCTCGTTCCCGGCCTTTGAAGACCCGCACCACAACAAGCGGATGGGTGTCGTCGGCCACCACACGACGACCAGTACTACTACTACGGCGGCGGCGGCAGTAGCAGCAGCAGCAGCGGCTTCCTCCCCTTCTTCGCGGATATGGACCCAGAGGACGTCAGGGATGCCGAGGAGCTACTCATGGACGAGGACGACGACGAGGGGGACCTGATCGGTGCCATCGAGGCTGTCGAGAGGGAATATACCAACGACAACAGCTGGGCGCGGCCGGTGCCGCAGTGGGCGTGGCTGAGGGCGAGCAACTCGTTCCCTATGTTTCACCTGGGGCCGACGGACTTTAGGCATGGGAGGTCGAAGCTGAGGATGGCCATCTCTGCAGCAGATGTGGCGGTAGTGAGTGATGATGATGGCGGCGATGTTGGTTACGATGATGAAGAGGATGATGAGGATAGGGCCGACCTTGCGCTGTCGAGGATGTCGAGACGGAGCGATGTTCAGAATGTGGCGTTTACAGAAATTTCGTGGTTGTAGTAGTGAAGAAGAAGAGATTAGGTAAAACAAGAAAAGAAAACAAAAAGATTCCAGAAGAAAAAACCTATTTTCAGCTTTTTATTCTCCCCCCCAAAGGAAGCAAAAACCCAAAAACCCAAACAAACCTTCCTACCGTTGCCTTTCCCAGCTGCCCAGCCATCTCCATCCCTCAGCGACCTTGTCTACCTCGTCCAGCGCGCTCTTGACCTTGCCCTCCGGGTCATACTCTCTACTCCCTTCAAACTCGACAAAGAAGAGGTACTGGAAGGGCGCGATGAGGCTGGGAAGGCTGTTGATGCTCGTCAGGTTGAGGCCGTACTTGTTGAAGACGTCCAGGACAGCAGCCAGCGCGCCAGGCGACCTGTGCGACACCGTGAACGACACCAGACTCTTGTAACCCTTCTCTGGCGGCGGCGGCGGCGCATCTGATGATTCCGCCGCCGCCGTCCTCCTCCTCCTCCTCAGCACAAAGAACCGCGTGGTATTGTCATCCCGGTCCTCAATATGCCGCGCCAAAACATCCAGCCCAAACATGCCCGCCGCCATCTCTCCCGCCACCGCCGCCGTGGCCCCCTCGGCGTCCAGGCTCGCCATCTCCGCCGCCCTGCTCGTCGAGCTGACGTCCACGCGCTCCACCCCCGCCAGGTGCGCCGTCAGGAACCCGTCTGTCTGGCCGAGAGCCTGCGGGTGGCTCAGCACGCGCCGCACATGGCCTAGGGGCACCAGTGGTGTTCTGCTGCTGTTGCTGCTGCTGTCACCTCTACCTGGTGGTGGTGGTGGTGGTGGTGGTGGTGGTGTCTTGCCCTCTCCTTCTTGCTCCTCCTCGCGGCCAAAGGTCTTGTGGGCATGAAGCTTCCTGGCCGGCGGAGAGGAGGGCCGCCTGCTGCTGCTGCTGCTGCTGCTGCTGTACCCGAGGAGAAAGTGGTGCACGTCGAGATAGACCTCGCCGCAGACCTCGAGCTCACCGTAGGCCCCGCGCCTGTCGGCCAGCCCGTCCAGCGTAAAAGTGACTACGCCGTGCGTCGAGTTCTCAAAGGGGACCACGCCCAGCTGCGCGGCCCCGGACTGGACCGCCTCGAAGACGTCCTTGATGGTCCCTACGGGCTGGTAGCTGTACTCGGCCTCTGAGAAGGCAGACTTGGTTGCCTGAAGGGGCAAGAGTAGGTAGTCAGCGACGCTGTGAGAGAGGGGAGAAAAGGTTGAGGGGGTAGGGGGAGGGAACAAAAGGTTGCCGGTTCCGGGTGAAACGTACCTGGTGGGTGAATGAGGAAGGCGGGCCGAGGAAGGCTACAAGTTTTCTTTCCGTTGTCGTGCCCGCTGCCATTTTTGCTATGCTCGAAGAGAAGAAGAGGTGAAAAAAGGCTCGTGGGCGCAGGGAGAAAGAGAGGAAGAGAGGAACAGACGTTGAAATAAAAATTAGAAAATGAGTCTCTCCAAGCCACCAAAGAACCACCGTCAGATTTATATGTTGTGTTCAGCTGTCCTCATAAATCAAAGACCCCTATGAGATATTCAATTGTACTTCTTGTAGTGGTCGTGGGTGGAGTTTTATGTGTAGTAGTAGAAGTTGAAGCTTTTAAGCATCAAGCGGATATCGGCGACGGCCAGTGGACCCGCAGATCGTTGTCGTCTGCTGTGATACATTGTACAGTACTTACTGTACTTTTCCTACAACTGACACATGCTTGTGTTCACTAAAAATGATTATAGCCCGTTTTTGTGTGCTCCCAACTTCTTATGATGGATGCTATAATAAATACGATGCTCAGGCTCATCTTACATGTGACCATCTCCTTACTGTGTTCTTTAAGCATATGGCACATATTTTTCACATATCCAAGGTATGCAATTATCCTACTGATATCTCATTGGATACCGGAAATTCGTGAACAGGCTGCGTAAAGAGCGTAAACAGTTGGTTTTTTTCTTTCTCCTTTCCCTTTTTTTTTTCTTTTTTTTTTTTTTTAACATAACTATCTTAACGAACGACTAAAGTCATAGCACAATTTGCCCCAAAAAAAAAAACAAACAAGAAAGCTGTCATCTGCTTTTTTCCTTCTCAATCTGGGCAGACCCATCGTCCTGGGCTTGCAGATCTTGTCCAACGAATGATGTCAGGCAGCAACTTCAGTCGCCTCATCCCAGACTTATCAACCTTTCTTGAAAAAAAGCTGTTGGTTCTCATGCTCATTCTCTCTTTCCTCTTCCTCTACTCTTCTCCTTGCCCTGCTTGTCCGCCCGGTAATGGGACCAGGAGCTCACCTCCCCTGCTCCCTGGCACAGACGACATCACGGGCAATGTCTACAGCCGGAGAGGATCAGCTAACGGCCAGGACACACCGACAGGAAATTACCAGCAGAGAGGAAGGAAAAAAAAAAGGGGGACATACCACCATGTTCCCCTCAACTCAAGCGGTCATCACAGAGCGGAGCGGCGATTCGCGGAACACCTGATGGGACGCCGATGCCGTTCCCGGCGCGTCGGCGAAGCCTTTGGTCAATCGCCGCTGCGCGAGCGATTGCTTGCGGGACGCCGACCTTGGCTGCGGCGTCGCGACATCAACAGGTGTCCTCGGCTCGGACGGGATTGCTTGAGTTTCAGAGCCCTCGTTCTTTACGAGGGAATCAAACTGTCAATCTATACATGCAGCCACGTTAGCCATACATACATCGTCTAGACACACAAGTCTTTTTTTTCTTTTCTTTTCAGTCTTACCGTCGTAGTAGTCGTCGTCGTCGTCATCAAAATCTTGTAGCTGCTCAAAGTTGACCTTGTAGCGCAGGATACCCCCGATACCGCCAAAGCCCTTGACGAACTGGTTGCCCTCGGTCGACCGGTCGGACACAAACTCCAGGTTCGTGCCGAAGTCCTTGTAGTGCTCGGCGATCCACTCGAGGAAGGACTCCTGGTTGACCAGCTCCATCTCCAGGCCGGACGAGGCGGGGGACTTGTCCATGAACTTGTCGCGGTTGCCCGATGTCTCCTCCTGCTTGGTCGTGTGGACGATGTGCTCGGCGCCGCTGCCGTCCTTGAGGGTCCAGCGGGTGATCTCGAGGTTCTCAAAGACGATCAGGGTCTCCACAGCGCCGAGCTCCAGCGCCTTGAGGGTGTCGTCGATGCCGTAGCAGACCCGCCCGGTGTCCTGGCTGATCTCCTCAAAGTACTTCCCGATCAGCTTCTTCTCCTGGATGAACTTGACGTTGCCGAGCGTCTCGGAAGACAGCTCGATGGCCTGGTTGAAGCCGTTCTCTCCGCCGTACGACACGTCCACGACCTTGATGACCTTGGAGGCCAGACGGTTGTCGAACATGTCGGAGGCGTTGAGGTCGTTCTTGAAGTCGGCGGAGCCAGCAAGGATGATACCGGCGACGTTGACCTTGTCGTTGGTGATGAAGTTCTGCACAGCCAGCTCGGCAACCTTGCGGACGTAGTTGTGACGCTTCTCCTCACGGAGACGCGCGAAACGGAGGGCGGACTGACCACCACGTCCGTGCTTCTTGGGCAGGTCGACGGAGAACTTGTGGACGATATCTCGGGTGTTGCCGCTGAGGGTGCCAAACAGCGCACCGTTGCCATCCATGACGATGAAGCCGAACTTCTGGTCGGACTCGAGCAGCTCGGCGAGGGCCTCGGTGTGGAACTTGTTGTCACAGAGGTAGAGCGAGGTGTTGATGGGCTTGAAGGGCTCGAAGTCGATGTTGACCTTTCGCTCCTTGCCCTCCGAGGTCAGGATTTCACCACAGTAGACCACGAGGCCGTTGGGGGGACCTTGTTGTACAGCTTGAGGCGCTGCTGGGTGGAGGTGATGGCTGACAGGACGGACTGTCGGTTGACACGAGACTTGATGTTCGATGCGGTACCCTGATGAGAGAATGGGGTGTCAGTGTGTGTTTGTGTTTGTGTATAGGCTGTCACAAAAGAAGGTATTTTTCTCGAGAGAATGGAGGGCGCAAGGCGTGCGTACGTATTCTTCAGCCAACATCTTGGCGGCTCGCGAGACCTGGTCCTTGGGGGCTGTAAACAACGTCAGTCAGCCGAGCCCGTCTCGAGCGAGTCAAGTTTTCTGTAGAGACCAACATACGGATGATGAGGGAGATCATGCTCGTGCCGTTTCCACGGGCGGCCTCGAGGCGCTTGATGAGCTTCTTGACCTTCCATATTTCGATCTGCACGCCAGCGTCAGCACAGCACCAGCACGGATGCGCGAAATACAGGGCGCGCGTCGAGGCCAGGAGAGGCGGCGCTCCTTGGGTAGAAAACAGCATACGTTCTTCTCAGCTTCGTTCTGCAGGAGATTTCAGAGTCAGCACAGACACGCGAGACGCAGAGCGCATTTGACAGTTTGCGACGGGATGGAGGCGGGCTTGTGTTTGGGAAAACAGAAAGGAGGAGGACATACAGCCTGTGCGTCACTCATTTTGGCGGTATTGTGGACGCCGTGGCGACCTTCTCGATCTGTGGTAGGGGGCTGCAGTCAAACGGCAGCTGAGGAGGGGGGAAGGGGGGAGGATGTCCAAGAGACCGGGTAGAGTGGGAAGTCTCAAGAGACAGAAGAAGGGAAGAAAAGAAAAGAAAAGAAAACCCAGGTTGTATAGAAGGAAGAGGTGGTTTTGATGGCGGGGTTTTGGTGGAGGTGGATGATTTTGAGGGGAGAGGTCAAAAACTGGCCTGGCGTGAGAGGCCGCTGCAGCCAGGCCCCACCACTGCTGACTGTCACCTGTCATTGGCTGAGCGCCTCCAGAGGCCCCCGTGGCCCCTAAGGAAGCTTAACCCGGCCAGAGCCGCAACCACCAGCAGCCAACAATGCCAAACCAACTCGACAATCAGTCACTACTCTCACTTGTCCGACCATTGTGGCCCTTCAAAAGTTCAGACACACAGTGGAAAGATCTCTTTCAGGCCTCTCTCCAGCCCTGGCCAATTATCACCCATTCCTCCCTTGCGTCGGTCAATCCAGGAGTCACTGGGCAGGTGTGTGTTTCCAAAGCAACTAAGCTGACGTCACGCCGTCCACCTCTCACCTAGACACACAGCCTTTCCCTTAGGGGCCCTCTTCTCTCCTCTCTAGGCGCAAAGCAAGCTTCAGGTGGGCCTGTAAACCAGGGCCCTAAACCACCCAACCAATCCCCCCAAATCTACAGTCGCCCTCTCCACGACCGCCGGCCACAGTTTGTCTGCCCATCATGGCCTCATCCGAAATCCCCATGCAGATAGCAGAGACCATCCAGACCGCCCACATCAACCGGGCCCCCTCGGCAGCCCACGACCTCAACCCTTCCACCGCCGCAGACACGAGGGAGCCCGTCGAGCTGGAGGAGAAGCAGAAGGAGAAGAGGGCCAGCAGCACCCGCGACCTCGACGATGACGATGACGTCGAAGACGACGACGACGACGACATCCCGGTGAGCGTCCTCAGGCCTCAGAACCGCTTCTCCCACCTCCCGCCCATCCCGGACCTGCGGTTCGAGCAGAGCTACCTGCACAGCATACAAGATGCCAAGTCGTGGTGGATGGTGGCCTGGATCACGACCAAGGACCATGTGAGTTTGAATATTATTTTGCACATCTCTTGTGGGAGGATCATAATACATATGCGTGATGGTTTTGTTGTTCCTTGAATCCATTTGCTGACCTTGGAGGATATCCGCCACAACAGATCATGATGCCCATGATCCAAGGAGTCGTCTACAACCTGGCCCTGTGCGGCTGGCAGCACTGGAACAGAAATGCTCAGCTGAGCGGGAACTCGCTGGGCGCCAAAGCCCGGAGATGGTGGTACGGCGTCAACAATTGGCCCATCAATCAGAAAAACACTGTTGGCGCTAAGAAGTCTGTGGGCGGCAAGGACTGGTTCAGGCGCTGAGGCGGCCGGGGAGGCAGCAATTTTATTATTTTATGACGAGGCGTCCATCTCGTACATGAACCATGAGCTCTATGAGCTCATTGTTTTCTGTTGTTGATGGGTATAGAGATGGCCCTCCCACGGCCGCAGAGTCACCCGCGAGCCTCCAGATACCTCTTCTCCCGTCTTTTGGCCACCCTCAGTGTAGCTGCACACCTGCAGCACGTATCCCCGTCCTTCGGGACGTCCACCTGTTGCTCCTTGTCGGAGAAGTTCAAGGCCACCAGGGCCTTGTCATCACCATGCTTCTTGACAAAGACAAAGGTCTGCTCGTTGTCCACGTCCAGCAGCTCAAATGCCCCGTATATCAAGAGATCGGCGTGGGCCTTGCGGAACCTGATCATGTCCCTCCAGAAGTGGAGCACCGAGTCCGGCTCCTCCAGCTGCTTCGCGACATTGATCTCTGTGTAGCTGTCGTTGACCCTCATCCACGGGCCAGCCCCCGCGCTCGTGAAGCCGGCGTGCGCTGACCCGTCCCACTGCATGGGGGTGCGGGCGTTGTCTCTGCCCATGATGGACAGATTCTTCAGGACGTCAGCTAGGGCCTCTGGGTCGTTGTCCGTTGCTCTTGCGACCTGTTGGTAGTGGCGCAGTCCCTCGATGTCTTTGTACTCATCAATCGGCCAGTCCTGAGGAACATTGATCTGTTTGGTAATCGTCAGCGTCTCAGCCTCGCGCACACTTTTGTTCTTCCTGGTGTACAAGGGGAGTTTATTGTTTTCTTCCCCCGCCGCCCAAACTAGACTTACCATGCCGATCTCCTGACCTTGGTATATAAACAATGTGCCCGTAAGCGATGCCATGAACAAGGCCAGCATCTTGGCCGACGCGACCCGGTACTCGGGCGCATCAGAGGCAAACCGCGAGACGGAGCGCCCCTGGTCGTGGTTCTCACAAAACGCCGTCGTCCAGCCGTCGGTGCCGTCGATGAACTGCTGCCACTTGGCCACGGCCGCCTTCAGCTGCGACAGCTTCCACCCGGCCGGTACGTATCTGTTTGACGCGCCCTGGCCGAGGTCGACCAGGTCGAACTGGAACACCATGCTGAGCTGGCGCTGGGCGGCGCCGACATAGCTCAGCACGCTGGCCGGGTCGGGCGTGTGCGGCAGCTCGCCGACCGTCATGGTGTCGTACCGGCCCAGCACCTGCTCGTTCATCTCGCGCAGGAACTCGTGCATGCGCGGCCCGTTGGCGTACAGGTCCCACGCGGGCTGCTCGTACATGGTGCGGTCCACGACGGGGGCGTCCCTGAGCTCGGCGACGGGCCCCTTGCTGTACATGTTGACCGTGTCCACGCGGAACCCGTCGACGCCCTTGTCCAGCCAGAAGCGCATGGCGCTGTCGTAGATGGCCTGCCTGCACGCCTCGCTCTCCCAGTTGAGGTCCGGCTGCTCCTTGGCGAAGAGGTGCAGGTAGTACTCGCCCGTCGCCTCGTCAAAGTCCCACGCCGGCCCGCCAAAGTAGCTGCGCCAGTTCGTCGGGGCCATGCGGTTGCCGGCCTCGTCGTAGCGGGGCGGGCGCCAGATGTACCAGTCGCGCTTTGGGTTGTCGCGCGAGGACCGTGACTCCTTGAACCAGCCGTGCTGGTCCGACGTGTGGTTGACGACGAGGTCGAGGATAAGCCGCATCCCCCGCTTGTGGCACTCGCTGATCAGCACCTCCATGTCTTGCCCCGTGCCGTAGGGCGCGTGGACGGCTTCATAGTTGGAGATATCATAGCCCATGTCGATCTGAGGGCTGCCTTGGAAGTCAGCGGCAGCTCTTCTTTCTCTCTCTCTCTCTTTCTCTCCACACCAACTTGGCTGTGGGTTTCTCACCTTTCGAACATGGGAGATACCCATACGATGTCCACACCCAGGTCTTTCAGGTAGTCCACCTTGGAGATGATCCCTGGGATGTCACCAAGCCCATCGCCGTTCTCATCTTTGAAGCTGGCGGGATAGATCTGGCTGTGTCGAGGGTTAAGAGGTGATCCCAAGAGTCAGCAAAAGTCTCTTCCCTCCTTCTACACCGGCGGCCTTCTCTTGGTGATGGGATAACGAGGTTGGGCTGGTCACTTACTAGGCCACGCCTTGCTTCCACCACTTTTTGTCGACCATGATGCTAGATCAGCTTGAGATAGTTGGGGCCAGTAGGAGTCGTCTATCAACAAGGGCCAGAGGAGGGTATGGGAAAAAGGGGGGGGAGAAAAAGTCAAGGACGTTAAGATGTTCCTAGAGCTGTCGCGCAGGCAAAGAGGCTAGTGAATCGAAAGTTGGAAGGAAGCATCACGACAGGTTTTTTGAGTGCAATTTCTCTGCGACATGCTTAATATACATTAAATGGGTACCGTCCGCGACGGTCTCACTGACGGACCGATCAAAGGGCATCACCACTAACGGGTGACCAACAGCCCGCTGCGCCTTGCTCGAGCATGTTCCTTCTTCCTGCAGCACATCACATCACGGCCATCGTGCCTCCCTTCCCTGGGTAAAACAGATGACACCACCACGCGATCGAAAGGGATTGCGGGTGTTGATCATGGCCATGAGAGCCCCCCAGCATGGGGCATCCGCACAATCACTCGCTCAAATCTCCATCCCCACGATCCATTTCCCTCCACTATCGTGGCTATCGTGGGGTAAAGTAGGGGCGCTTCTTGGATAGAGCAGATTGTCTTAGCCTGTTTAGCAATTTTGGACTTGGATCCAAGACGGCAGGGAATTGTGTCCCGGATCAATTTCGTTTACCCGGCACGCAAGCCTCATTCCTTCTCCACGTCGAGGTGAAGCTAAGGGCGGCACTTATCTCACTCGCTTGGCGGCGTCACTTTTTTTCCTACCCAGGACTCAAGGTGAGGCGCCATGCGAGGGGGTATGGTGGCTGGCTGGGGTAGCCAGCCTAGCTCTGTTGGTTTCTTTTCTTCTTGTCAATGATGCTAATCTACTCACAGCGCTCTCTAAACGCAGGCCAAAAAAAAAAAAAAAGAAAAGGCCAGGCCTGGTCAGCATGTCTCTGCGTCCCTCCCCTGACTCTCTGTGTCCTGCCATGCATCACTCGTGCTCCCAATGTGGGGGTGCTCTCGTGGACGCCGCTCGAAGTGACAAACTCGCCCTGCTGCGTATGCTGCTGACCCCGTCTCTACTAGACTTGATGTTGAGCCGCCACCGACACTCCCGACTTGTCCTGCTCCCTGCTCGCTCCTTCTTGTCATACATGATGCTCAGCTCCTGGGTCACGTGGCGATGGCTGAGTTGGTCCCCAGATAAAATGCTGATTCCCTTCTGCCAGTACAAAATTGCCAGCCACCTTTGACGCCTGTCTTTGGGGTTGCTGAAGCTTTAAAATAACAAATGGTCCACTGCCAGATCAATTGGCTGGTCCCTCGCCCGGACTCTATCTACCCGGTACCGGTGTCGCGCTGCCACTCGGTTGCCGTTGGTGTTGTTGTTGTTGTTGCTGCTGCTGCTGCTGCTGCTGCTGCTGCTGCTGCTGCTGGCTCAACTGTCTCGCTGCTGCCGCCTGCGCGATGGCCTGCTGCTGCTGATGTTGAGCAACCTGCTGTGGTGTGTGCTGCCCCATCTGTTGTTGTTGTTGCTGCTGCTGCTGGCGTAACAGTTGTGCGTACTGCTGCGGGCTCGTGGTTGTGGGGATCCCGTTGGCGTGAGCTTGTTGTTGCTGTTGCTGTTGAGAGCTGCTGCCTGCCGCGGCGTCCATCGCATGCTGTACCACACTGTTCTTACCCAGGTTCTGCCTAAACAACTGGCCGTAGCGCATGATCGCGGTCGAACGAATCACATTGGGAGACATTTCTGGGTGCTGGGCCCTGATTGAGTTCTCAAACTCCGCAAAATGAGCTTGCATGCTGGGCGGCAAGCCTCGAGGTTGTGTAAAGCCGGCAGGTGGTGACCCGCCTGCTCCGGCCTGAATGTTCAGGCCCACGCCGCCGGGCGAGGTGGCCACCCCCATGCCGTTGGGTGCATACGCCCCCATGTTGTTCATCATGAAGTTGGTCTGAACGCCGTTCATACCGTTGCGAATGATGGGAGAATTGGCTTGTGCTGCCGACCCGTTCGGCATGGCCTGGCTTTGTTGCGGCTGCTGGACGGGCTGCGCTTGCCCTTGCGGAGGAGAGTGATGTGGCGGTAGCTGCTGCTGCTGCTGCTGCTGTTGTTGTTGACCTTGCGGTTGCGGGGTGTGATGATGGACTTGACCTTGTGCCTGTGCCTGTTGCTGCTGCTGGGCTGCTTGCTGACGTCTCTGTTGGTCCTGTATCCGCTTAGCCTGCATGACCAGATTCGCGTCTGGCACTTGCATCCGTTGCCCCGCCTGTAACATGGCCATCTGCGCCTGCGTCATGCCGTTGATATTCACAGGCATTTGTGGAACGAGGCCACCGGCAGCCATCTGCGCAGCGAGGGCTGCTTGCTGCTGCTGCTGCTGTTGCTGCTGCTGCTGTTGCTGTTGCTGCTGTTGCTGCATCGGGATCCTAGCACGTGCTTGACCTGGGACTGGCATCTGCCTAGCCACCATCTGGGCTGCCAGCGGGTTGGGGATACCCGCGGCGTGAGCTGCAGCTGCTGCATTCTGGACAGCATGACCGGCGCCTGGAGCAGCTGCGACACGCCCCACTTGATTCGCCACCCTGCCCTGCATAGCAGCAGCCTGAGCAGATATTCGGTCAGCATGGATTTCGCTTTCTCTCTGTCGTGCGGGGGACTAACCTGTCGCTGTGCTTCCTGTTGCTGCGTGAATCTCAGTAGCTTCTCGTGCATCTGCTTCTCGCGCTCATGACGTAGACGGCCGTAGTCCTCTGGGGTCTTGGTGGGGAGCTTCGGTTGCGGGTTCTCGGATGGCCTCTTGCTCTGTTGGCTTGCGGTCTGCTGCTGCTTAGCGGCAGTGGCCTCTCGCTTCTTGGCCAGCTTCTTCATAGCATCGATGATTGCGAAAGGTCTCTTGAAGGGCTTCCTGTCCACTCGGAACGGCAAAGTAGGTCGTCGCCGCTGCACTGGCACTACAGCACCATTGGGTCCTACTTGTGGTCTCGCGTTGTCATTTGCTGCGGCAATGTTCCTCTGCGCCGAGTCGATTCGCCTCTGATAGGTTTGGAAGTACTGGCTCCTTGCCGTATCGTTTGGATATCCTTCCAGTTGGACCCATCGCTCGAAGCATTCCCAAGGTGTTCGCCTCTCTTCTGCGGAGTGGAATATGGTCTTTGACGTGATCATTTGGGAGATCAGTGACCAGTTGTACGAGAACTCCCGTACCAGTCTCCTGAGTTCATCGTCCTCGGCGAGAGTCCACATGGAGGCCAACCTGTTTTCGTAGAAGGTCTGGAGCGGCATTAGTGATTCGGTTGGAGGCCTGAACTGATGCCCGGCATGCAGCCTATCCCGGATCACCTTCATATCCGGGCGAAACAGAGCCACATCGGTGTTTTCCGGCATCAGCTTTGATCCCTCGAGGTCGCTGGCGCCTGCAACCTCAAAGTCGTCGTCCTCATCCTCCAAGGCGTACTTGAATCGGCTTTGCTTCAGTCGGGGCACTTCTGGTCTGAGACGCATCTCTCCGTCCACATACTTGCTCAGTGGCAGAGCAGGACGACGCCACCGTGCATCGGGGTCGTAGTCCGGCGAAGGCAGATCCGGCTGAGGAGTTTTCAGTGGCACGCCATACAGAGGTAGTTCTTCGAGGAGCCGGTCCGAAGCTGCAGACCTTCGCAGGCCGAACACAACGTCATCGTCTTGCAAGGCGAAGATGGTAGAGGGCGCTAGACCGTCCATGTTCCAATCTTGGAACTCTTCGTCAACGTCCATGGGGGAATCAGCACCGTCCGATGGAATTAAGTCGGGCATAGGGGTTGGGAGCGAATCTGCGCCAGGCGGGTGGGACGCAGACTTGTTGGTGGACGACATGACACTCGTTGGAGGTGGTTTCGCGTTGACCTGGAGCAGCTTCCTCTCGCCGTCGGTGGACATTACCCACTCGGCACAGGCCTCAGCAAGGTTTCGGGCGACAGTTCGTTTCCACTTACGTTCCTCCCGGAAGTCAGTCCGCATCCACTTCATCTCTTGGAGTAACGAATCCCAATGACTCGGCTGTCTCGTCGGCTCGGGGCAGCGCTTGGGCTGCCTAAGAGACCACTTATCATGCTGTTGCAGATGATAGATGCGGCGGAGTACATTGCAAGCTTGTTTCTCTTGTAGGACGATAGAACAATCCGGAGACGATAACGTCTTGTGCGTGTTAGCCAGGAGCTGTTCGGGACCCTTCATCCAGTTAGATTGACGGGTGAAGCCATCGAAGAACAGAGGCACGAAGTAATCATCGGTCGGGATGCGTTGTGGTTTTCCGTGAGTTGAGCTGGCGACGATCGTGTCGTCAGATTCCTTTGCCTGCTTCTCGAAAAAGACAGTAGGAGCCTTCTTGTGCTTCAGGCCGTGCCTCTCCGCAAAGCCTCTCTTTCGCGGTACCAGGACGGCCGTATCTGTCTCGTGCTGGTGAGGATCAGACCGGTCCTCAGACAGACCACCGCCTACAACCGGTGCTTCTGGGCCGATGGTCTCCGGCTGAACGTCCTGCTCCACCCGAGGTTGGGCGGCTGCTTCGCTTGCAGCCGCTGGGAGAGCAATAGCTGGTGCTGCATTGTCGCGAGTGCTGGGAGCTGTAGATGCTGCTGGCGTCACTGGAGCAATCGGCTCATCCGTTGGCGCCTGTGTCTGAACCCTCAGCGACGTCTCGCTCTGTCTTGCCGAGGGTGTTGTCTGAATAGCAGACTCTTGGTGTCCATCCTTGACGCTCTCGAGGCTGGCTTTGGTTGTGACTCCTTCGTCAGTGGTGGGGAGCGACGGTGTTGCCGGCTGCACAGGTGTGTGAGGAAAGCTAGAAGGCGGCGACAGTGCCGACGCCTGTCCAGGAGCCTTCGTCGGGGTGGGTGCATTGGCCGACTCAAGCAGTAATTGAGAGGATGCTGATTGGGATGCACCTGCTTCGAGAACGTCTCTTGCTGGAGCCCCATCCACCTCTGAATCCACCTGTGGCTTCTGCGGTTCGTCTTGTTGTGCCTTCCGTTGTTCCAAGTCCTCGTCGTCTCCAGAGTATGGAGGTCCCTCGTTGTCGGGACTAGTATCGGGGGATGCATCTTGTACAGCTGGGGTGGTGGCAGTCTGCGCAGTGGAGCCCGGGGAGGACAGGATGTCCTGTGGCCTCGAGACATCTAGCGGTGGATGCTTCAGGGAGGTGAGCCTCGAGGGTTCGCCCTGTCGACCAGGTATCTCATCAAGGTCCATCGCGTCAGGATCTGGTTCGTCATGCCTGTCAACCACCACATCATGCTCGCCCGCGACGTGTGCCGGTGTGCTGCTGTGCGCCTGTTCAGAGCGCGCCGGCTGCCTCTCCGGCTCGACGAAGGCCACTTCTCTCCCAGCTGATACATCGCGCGACCCTCGCGACCCATTCAAAGAAGCTGTGTTGTCTGCAGCGAACGCTCCAGGTTGGGGCTGTTGGACTGGTGTGGCACGGTCTGTAGCTCGAGGCTCCTTCGACGCCGGGGACAAGTTAACGACACTGTCCTGAGACGACTGCACGATGGTTGGCAATGGCGAGGGTCCAGGCGCAGCGGGCGACGGCTTGGGCGAAGCAGAGCCCGTGTCGGCCGGGTGCCCAGGTCGGGACGGTGGAGGCACCAGAGAGGATGGTTGTGACTTGAGGCCGGTTGGCTGGGCATTGTTGCGTTCTGCGAGGGGTGGTACATCGCTAGTAAGAGACTCCGCGGCAGTGCTGGAGTACTTTGTGATGTTCACGGGGGGATGTATCGCGAAGGCAGGTTGCGCTCGTTGAGGTAGGGCCCTCTGTTACAAGAAGTCAGCGGGTCTGCAGGCTCCGCCTGGAACAAGACGCGTCTCAAATGAATTTCATTAGAAAGATTAGGCATACTGTAAAACGGCATTGTCTTCATGGAACCTGGCTTCCGCCGCCTTGAAGGGTGGTGAGTCGTCGGCGATGGGGTTGACGAGTGGCAGGGCATCCACTTGTGTCGCTACGCAGTAGAGCTCATGAAGACGCCTCTTGCGCGACGTCCTAATTGACCTGCGCGATGTTAGCATGACAAAAGCGGTATCAAAATGATCGCACGAGTTTGCTCTATAAGATGGGAGGTGACACACCTCCATTCTTCTTTCTTGGACTGGATCAGCGTTGAGAGGCGGGAACGCTCGACCTCAGTCATAGCATCGGCGGCGGCGACATCCGTTTTTGGTTGAAAACGGAAGTCAAATAAGGTCAATGAAGTGCAGGGAGATGATCCGGATAATCAGAATCGATGAAACCCGACCTGGTGGGCGTGTTTGATTGAATCAGATGTGGTGACTGTTGTGGTGAACCTCCAACGCGCCTGAGTTTTCAGAGGCACAAGGCGTGATGGGTGCTTAGAGTCTGGCGGGCAGTGAGTGGAAGGCAGTGGGCAGTGGCAGGGCAGGTGCTGTAGCGCGGGCGGGCGAGCAGACGAAAAGGAACCCCGCGTGGGTCGGCTGGCTGCGAAGTGCTAGGATGACGACTTTATTTAGGGATGGGGTTGTGGTGGTCTTTAGTGGGTAGGTTGTGTTGGTTGCTGGGTTTTTGGTAGCGGATGGTTGGAAGATTTAGTGTGTTGGAACAGGGAACGAATGCAACTGCCAGATGTTGTAGTGGTAAATTGGCTATTCCTGCTATTGTAGGGGAACCCTGGAATAATTAGGCTAGACTGACTGAATCCCTTGGGATCTTATCGACTTTCCGGCTGCTGGGAACAAACTGGTGCGGTCCGGGGAGAGAAGAAAGCCTGCGCGAATGCCAGTGGCGCGCACTGGGCACTTGTTTCCGACACGCCCTAGGCCCCGGGGTGGACCTTGAAGCATCTGCATAGCGACGATGTTCACTGGAATGGCCAACTGCAGCCTGCATTTCAAAGTTATTCAGACGGTTTGCATTGCAGTGGACCATTTCGCATTACCGTCTCTGCTGCTGGCGGGTCAAATTTTCACAATGGACTATATCTTTCTAGACACTGTGAATGCATAACGACCTCACATACGGCAGCTATTTTTCGGAAGAAAAAAAAAGAGGGAGTAGAATAGAAACTTTACTATGGTGAGGCCGTATCTTTCCCGCGATGCAGGCCCACTACACCGGCTTGGCAGGCCATGAAGCCCGGGTTGGTCGATGGATGTGTAAAGACCAAACAAATGCTGGAAGTGTCAGAAATGTAGTAGATTGTACTTGTCAATAGATAGATATATGTTCAATTCTGTCTGTGTGTGTATGTACCCTGACCTAGCCAATGTTCTGAAGTCGCCCTCTGCACTTGCAGTGGCCTCCATGACCAGGTGCTTACTTGAGTAAGCCAAACACCCAAGAATCACTGCAGCATTGGCATGTCAAAAACTCGCTGGGCTCAATAGGAATGGGTTTCTGTCTTTAATCAACACTCAGCTCTAGCAGAGGCTGGTCTTGGATACATCTACTGAGGACTTCAAGAGACACCCTAGCGATAAGGTACATCTGGAGGTACACTGTACATATGTAAGCACTTATTCAGCTGAAGGAAGGGAATCAATAATATCTATGGAAAGACTGACTGCAAGACGAAGAGCGAGAAGGGAAAATCCAAGACAAGTATGCACCCAAGTCTGGTCTGTAGTATTGGCCTTGCAAGGGCTTAACTCACACTATCATCAAATGGTTGTAGAATGTGCTGCAAGGGAGATGCAACCTACATGCAATGGATGATAGGTGCCATTGGTGCCGACTAAGTTTCTTGATCTCTGTGCACCATGTTCTTGAGGGAGGACTCTCTTGAGAGGGAACAGTGATCCTCCTTTCTCGGATTCCACCTCAATGCACTTCTGTGAATGCATTATGTAAGCAGAACCTTAGTATCCAATGCATCTCGACTTCTACACAGAACAACTCATGCCATCATATCAGCTCAAGTTTTATCAGAGAAATACTCTCATTATCTACCAACTTCAGAAATGAACCAGGCATGGATCACTACTTAGTATATGGACCAAGTTTGAGAAGGTAGACCGAAGCAAGACAAGGTGGTACTTCAACCCGACAGCAAGGAAAGAAGTGGGGAACACAGTAAGCTTGAGGCTTTGGGTAAGTATCCTTACGCACGGATGCTTGCGTCTTGGCTGGGCAGGACACCGATTTCGTCGTCCTCTCTGGCGGGCGACCACGATTAATGCACCAACAAATATTCCCATAAACCCCATCTCATACCAGTCTACGAGCACTCGAAGATATTGAGAATCGACACATGGCCTCGTAGGCCTTCCCCAAAAAACATGACCGAACCGAAAGAATCTCGCATCGCGATTCGCTTTGGTGCCTCGTCGTCCTCCAAGGCACCCATCAGAAATCCAGCACGTCCTGCACCATCCAGCGCGCTGGGCAAGAGACACCGACCTCATTTCGGCCGTGGCCACGACGAGTCTTCTGGCGAGGAAGAGGCTGAGGATGCGCAGCACGAGAGCATCACACACTTTGGCGCAAATGGTGCAGAATTCCTCAACGATGAGCGCTCGCGCCCAGATCAACGCAGATCTGACGACAGGAAGATAGCACGGCGGAGGACAAAATCACCAGAGGCGAAGAGCCAGGGAAAGAACGGCGCATCTGAAAATGGCCAGGGAGGGGAAGAGGAGGAGGCGTCGCTCAAGTACGGGCTGACGATCTCGAGGAAGCCCGCGCAGGACGACGAGACAAAGCTCAAGAAGGAGGAGGATGAGGAGGAGGCACCAAAGGAGCCCAAGACCGCCGACGAAGAGGCCATGGATGCGCTCATGGGAAAGGACACGGGCAGAAAACGCATACTCCACCGAACGGAGGACAACGCCTACCGCGACGCTGCTGCGAACGCGCCGGAGGAAGATGGTCTGGAGACATACGACGCCATCCCAGTAGAGGGCTTCGGTGCATCTCTCCTCATGGGACAAGGCTGGGACGGCAAGATGCGGGGGCCCAAAGTCAAAGAGATCAAGAAGCGCCCAAACGGGATGGGGCTGGGCTCCAAGAAGCTGACGGGCGAGGAGGATCTCGGCGGCTGGGACTCCAAGGGCAAAAGCAAGAGCGACAGACGGCCGAGACTCGACGAGTACCGGAGAGACCGGGACAGGGAGCGTGATCGACGGGAGGACAGGTATCGCGACAGCTACAAGAACGAGCGCGACCGCGAGCGCAACGGCGACCGCAGAGGAGACGGCGGCCGTGAGCGCGATAGGGACCGGGATCGAGACCGCGACCATCACAGCCGTAGCGACAGAAGCTATCGGCGATGAACAACATACACCATATGCAAGGCCTGTTAGACTTGGAAACTAAGCACAGCCGTTCTCTAACGACCAGAACTGCAAATCAAGATCAATAAACCACAGAGTGAACATAGAACAACAGGTAGGTAACCCTCTGCTTGTTCCGTCCCGTACAGTGATGACATCGCGACCTGGCTGAACCCCCTTCCAGCTGATACCCTCAGCATATCGCTGTCTCTTCTTCTCGCCCTTATCTCCCTCAGGTGGTCGTGAGTCTCCTCGTCAGGGCCTCGGGTCGCAGCCCATGTGGCTTCTACTACTAAGACACACCACAAGTCTTGTGTGTCTGTGAGGAAGTCGTTTCTAAGTAAGTTGAATCGCCCAAGTAAGTTGAGTGAGCAAGTCCAACTCTCTCCAACTATCCAAGCTCACTCCACTTTTGGGTCATATATGCCATTCTCGCGTATCCTGTCGCCCCAGGCCAGTCTCATGCTACTGTATTTCTGCCCCCAAGACAGTCATCAATCAGAAGCGATACGCGACGCCCTCTTTCTGTCCAGGCAGAGGCTCAACTCATCAGCGTACTCGCTTTGTGGCCACTTCTCAGCTTCCGGCTCTAATCACAGCAAACTTTCTAGGTGCACGATGGTGCCCGCTCAGCTTCTTGGAGACCACACAATGCTCCAGAGGCATCTCAACAAAGAGACCGACTCAGGTGGCCTGGCAGGCGACTGCGCGAAGGCCCATGAACACTGATTGCACCATATCGACCCCTCGTCATTCGGATCGCCCTCAGCCCCGCAAGGCTTCTTAGACGGCTCTGGTGGCGGCCAATGGAACCTGGTTCTCGTGCACGAGTACTACATATAGTTGGTTAGAGAAGCAAAGACGAAAAGAAAAGAAAAAAGCAATTCGACCCCGCTCCGCGGAACCCGGCCTACGTTCCTACGGCTGACTTGGCTCAGCTCGCCTTCCACTGCGTGTGGGCTCCGGCTCAACTCCTCTCGAAAGAATTGTCTCTGATTCCAAAGAGGTAGACAAACCATCACACCTCGCTTTTGTTTTCGAACACGGAAAAGCTACCCTCTCGGGGATGTAAATCGAACCCATCTGCTCCTTTTTCTTTTCTTTTCTTTCCTTTTTGTCTTGGGAAGCAGGTGAGGTGTGGTTCTCTAGTGAAATTCTATATCAGACCACTCTGCCTCACCGATGGAGAAGGATTGCTCTAGTTTGAACTTACTACTTTTTTTTTATGCGGTTCAGCTGCAATGCACGATAAGAAGCTAGAAGAGAAGAGTGACCGAGGCCAAGACGGTCGCGACTAGATTGCAGTCCATCACCGTCTTGCATCAGTCCGGGCAGCGAATGCCACAGTCGTGCGGAGAGAGGGTATCATTGATGGCGTCTGGTGCATGCCAGCAGATACCAATCAAAAGCTCAGTATATGGTCAGGTCGCCACCACTGTGAGACTCATTGGTTTTTCCTATGTGACGTCTAAGCACAGCGTACCAATGCATGATTGCTGCATATACAACGTCGAACATGTCTTGCTAAGAGAACTTGTCAGCCACTAGCCAAGAACGAAAAGAAAAATCTAAGTGTCACAGCACTTACCAAACTAACACACACATCCACACACACATCAAGATTGCCTTTTCCAACGGATCAGCCGGTCTAACCACCCGAGTACTATAGTACCATAGTATGTATGCAGCAGCTTACTGTGGTACTGTGGCTCGGCGTCTTCTCCGCTGTAATCTCTACCGTACATCCTGCGCAAGCCGCCCTGGATTCTTCTGCTCCTCTTAGAGTTAGTCCACAAGATAGCACTGTATACAAAGCTATCACACATCACGGCAGGAAGGGGGAGAAAGAAAAAAAAAAAAAAGCATTGTCAGTTCTAGAGCATGCGCTCCCCCCGAAGCGGGGCCAAAGGCAGAGTCATTTTAGCAGTGAAACGTCGGCAAGGCCTTCCTCTGCGTCGAGCGGAAGTGAATGCTAGCTGCCGATTCGCTGCATCGCATATATAATCCTGCATGACCAGGGTTGTTGTTGAGAGGGGACTCAAACTGCTCATCTTTTTGAAGGGCGGTGTCGGCAAGAAACTCAGCAAAGGCTTGGAAGGGTCTGAGGTAGGTAAATATTCTCAAACTCTTGTCATTGAAAGCACCAGTGTTTAGATCGGATCGGCCCTGCTGTCCGTCTTGACAGAGGGCCAGGAGAAAACCGCCGAGAAGAAAGGGGCGCGGGAGAGAAGAAGAAAAAAAACATACACAGAAAAAGAAAAGAAAACGGTTCGGCGGCCAAGGTCCAGCTTTCCACAACCAGCAAGGTTGGGCGCAGGTGGGCCGGCCGATGGTGCGCCCGTCATGCAGTCTCCTCTCCCTTGCGCCATGCAGCAAGAGGGCCCATGACCCGGCTTGAACGGTGCAACGTCCGGATATGCACCTCCGATGCGGTGCAGCTTCGCCTGCTGGATGGCAATATCCTGTGACCGGGCCCTGGGAGCTCCGCAAAAAGTAAAAAAAGGAAAAGGAAAAAAAACAATCCATCTTCCCCTGCCTGCCCCCTTCCCCTCCCCTCCTCCACCCGCACCTTCCGTGCCGTCCAATAAATACCCGCGTGGCGATGTGACGGAGGTTACCTGCATTTGAGGGCGCCCGCAGAAGGAGCTATCCAGCCACCCAGTCAAACCTCATTTCTTTTCCTGTCATCACCCCGCCTCCCCGCCCCCTTCCCTCTTCTCTTTCTCTCTCTCTCAAAGAGCGAGATTTGGGGTAGAGAGGCGGGGACCCATGGCCGGAGAGCTCTAAGACGTTTATACTATATGTATGTAGACGCACTCTGCCGTCTCATCAACAATATTCCTCCGCCACTCCGCCCCGGCTACCAGCCCCCTTCCCTCTCCCCCGGCACCGGAAGGTGTGTGTGTGTGTGAGTGTGAGACCCTTGGAGTTATTATGATAGGCGCGCTTGCAGAGGGAGGGAGGGCAAGGAGGTGTGGAAAGGGAGGAGTGCTCCTCCCTCACGGGGTCAGCGCCACCGGCATGTACTGTCAGGCTGTATCTGGAGGAAACGGATGGATGATGATGACGGGGGGAAGACGGTCTGGAAGGTAGGGGTGTCGGGTCCAGAGACGTTTCTCGCCGTACTATGTAGGTAGATCGCGCAGATTACATTCGCACCCACACACTCTCTCTCTCTCAACATATAGTCTTGTCTCTCTTTTTTCTCCTTTTCTTCCTCCTCGACAAGCGTAGTCAAATGTTGTTCAGTACACACGTAACTGGCACGAGCTGAAATCCGTACAGTTAGCTACTATGTACAGGGCCCAGCCCGCAAGCTACACGTCTGAGGGCCCTGAAGAGTGGGGGTCCCGTAGCTTCAGCCGCGACCTGGCGTGTGGCGGACACTGTCGCATTGCGGGACCTGAACCGCCCTCCTACCCCCCAAAAACACGCGCACACGCACATGCACAGCAGTGTGCAGTGCAGTGGCGCGGTGGGGCCCGCCGGATGCGCCCTTGTCCAGGTTTGCTGCCTCTCACCTTGATGTGCTTGTGTGTGTGTATGAACGTACAGAAGTAATGTTATGTGCTATACGGAGTACATAGCGATGTAACTGTGTACACTACATAACTATGTAGCGTAGTAATGGCAGCCTAGGGAGGCCAAGGAGAGCAGAGAGAGATAGAGAGAGAATTGTGGGCTTGGTCCAGTTCGCCAGCGACCCTCCTTCGTGTCGTTTTGTTGTTTAGCAGAGCATCTGTGGAGCCGGCCTCATTGGCAAAGACAGGGACATTGAATGCTTTGCCAGCGGAGATGATTATTTTTGCCTCGTCTTCTCAACACTGCCCACGGCGGCTATACCTCTTGGTTGTTCTTTTTTTGGAGGGGGAGTACAGTAATGAATACGACACGCCACCCTTGTTTTCCCCCGCCCTCTCATTTTCACTGAAGACCCTCCTTCTCCCTCTCTCTCGACAACACGCACCACAACATTTCCACCCTAGGCCCGCGGGTGCGAGGTCCCAGAATTTCCAAGCTACGCGACGGGGCAACTACGACCCTTGGTCCCCGCAGGTGGACGTACTATGTACTTAGTACAGTACTAAATAGTGCGTATGTGCTTATGTACAACCTACATGCTAGCATTGTCCTTGCTAGGTGCTACGCCCTTTCTATGGCACATCGTACCTTCTCTTGCCCTCAAAAGCAAAAAGAGAGAAGAGAGAGGGGGGAAAAAGAGGAAAATTAGAAACAAAAAGAAACATCAAGAATCTTAGACGTCTTTCGGTGTGGCTATCCCCGTTTAGGCCTGCTGCATGTGCTCTACCTGCAGCTGCTACGACTTAGCACGTAGCAATGTGTGTGTGCGTGTGTGGCCTGCCGTGCTGATCAAAATACGATTTTGGCAAGCTATTCGCAGGTGTTGCGTAATAACCCTGCGGATCTTTAATTTTTTTCTTTTCTTCTCTCCCTTTCTTTTTTCTTTTTGGATTAAGTAGGATTGGTGTGACATTGCTAAACAGGACTGGATCGTCGGCGGGCGCGAGATGAAAAGAGAAAGAGAGAGAGAGAGAGAGAGAGAGAGAGAGAGAGAGTGTGTGTGTGTGTGTGTGTGTGTGTGTGTGAAACAAAGGTAGGGAGGGTGATATGCAGCGTGCCGCTGCTGCTGCTGCTGCTGCATCACCATGCATGGCTGGCCCGCCTCCAGTCTTGTGATGGCGGAGGTGACGGCGGCGGCGGTGGTGGTGGTGGTGGGAATGGTACATCCTGAATACAACCCGCTTTTGTATCTGTCATGTACATGATCCAGCGGTGGACTTTGGTTTCTTTTTCTGTTGTGTAAGACGGAAAAAAAAGAAAGAAAAAAGAAACAACACGAGAGGTCCTCTCTGGAACCTTTCCCCTCCCTCCTTCCCTATCCCCTTCTTCCCTGTCTGCGGCCCCAGAAAAAGACGGCAACAGGTGCCATGTACCCGGTTGACGGGATTATAGACAGCGTGCCGCACTACACGTCACCCCTTCTCTCTCTCTCTTTCTCTCGGCGGTGTTGACGGGTAGGAGAGTAATGACACGTGTGGGCGTCTCTAAGGAGTAGTAGGTAGATATTCCTTCTGTTTCATCGACCCTCACCCCCTTGGACGGTGATGCCGTAGGGTAGATTTTTCTCTGCATGCTCGCTCGATTTTCCTCCGAGGCCGAGGAGAGAAGCAAGGAGGAGCGGAAAGTGGAGGGGGAACGGTCGCTGTGTCTGTCATAGTCCAGCCCCGAGGGGATTAATGGTGGTGTGGAAGCCTTGTTTTTCTCTCTCTCTCTCTCTCTCTCTCTCTCTCTGGATGCATCAGTGGTCTGCTATTGTGTTACAGCAGTCTACCTAAATGGTGGTGGTGGTGGTGATCCTACAGATCAAGGGAAAATAATATTAATAATAATGAGAAACAGTCTGAAGAATCCTTGGCGATATGTGGTGGAAGGGTTTCGATGAGAAGGGGGGGAGGGGGACGCCACATTTCATCCATATGTGTATCTAGACCTGTTTGAAGACTCTGCAGTTGGTGGCTTTGATTTTTTTCCTGGACACCATCAACGGTCTAAAAATGTGAGTTATCAGCATTTTGCTACTTCGTATTCAGAAACCTGTTGCTGCTTCTGGCATGTGAGATGTCAGCATGGCCATCTCAGAGAGCCAGACCAATATGATGCATCAAATGTGACTGCTCTCAGGGGCACAGAGAGGGCCGGTAATGCCCAACAGAAGGGAGGAGCCCCACAGGCAACTCAGGATGAACAGGATTGCAGAGCACAGTGGCCTGGCAGTGAGGCTGTCTAGTGCGCTCAAAATTGGGTGATGCTGCCAAAGTAAAGGCTGTGATGTCAAGTCAGGCCAGTTCTGCAGAGCTTTAGAATTTTCTGTTTTTCTTTCTGCATTGGGTGGTTCAGAAAACAGGAGAGCCAGGCAGCCTGACAGACCCATAGAAAGCTGCCCCCTGTAATTAGCAGAGACAGGCAAACCTACATGCCATGGGTGGCATCTGCTTACTCTGGCAATATACTCTCTCTGTCTCTCTCTCATATGAGAGCACCCACCAAGGCACAGCTGCACCTGTGACCATCTCGTGAGCAAATATCATGTAACAAATAACTTGCTCACAGGCTGTTTGTTCTATGTCCTGTTACCTCGTAATCTTTTAGTAGTAGTAGTGCAATGACAAGTGGCCCAGGGCGACTGGCTGGCCTGCTCTTTGAGCCGGTCAGGCCCCCTCCCCCTCCCAAAAGGATTTTTTTAAAAAAAAAATAGACACGCAATCACCTCTCTTCCTGCAAGGCCTAAAATGATGATGGTGACTTCATGAGGTACTACTTGAGGTCTCACATTTCTGTCATGTCACCTAAATCAGCCATCCGGATGGGTGGTCAGGGAACCTTCTGGCAGCCCCAGACAAGCCAGCCACAGCAGACACACACCTTGTATACAATAATTGGGCAGGCTCCTGGTTACTGCACGTCTACCCAAGACACACACCTTGCCCCTCTCCTTTGTCGCAGGTTATTGCCTGTTCATCAAGAAGGGCAAGAGAGGGGGGGAAGAAGAAAAGGAACAAAAAACAGGAATTTTGGACACATGCAGGCCTTTTGAGGATGTTACCCTCCAAGAACTTCTTCCCTCATTCCCCTCTCTGCTACCACAAGCAGCCACACTGCATTAGCATCAAGGCAATCAGCAAAGCATATTCAGTCCCCATCCCTCCTCCGGTGCAGACCTCTCGCAGGCTTCCGTCTGTCAGAGGCGAACACGTCTCGACCGGTCAAGAGCCAGGCTGGAGCTAGAACCATCTGTCAACCACGTTTTTTTTTTTATCGGGCACCGACCGCAACGGCGACACAACCTCTCCCCCCTTCCATCCCCACCCTCCTTTCCTTGCATACCATCATCGACATCATCGACACGGAGAAGCCGTGTAGTGGACGCGGTCTGATGCAGGTGCAGGTGTGTAGCTGCAGCTGCAGCCATGGTCGGCTCGAGTACCACCGCCAAAAGTTGCTTGCAGGCGAGACAAGACTGCGATAGGACGCCGGTCGACTGCATCCATCGATCCCACCAAGGCCAGCAGCCCGCTGCGTCAACGTGTCATCGGTGGATTAGAGGAGACGGCTCACCTCGCCCTGGGATCAGCTGGTCGGTCGATCATTAGAAAGAGAAGGGGAGGGGAAAAAAAGTCTTGCCTGACGGGTTGGTTTTGATTGCTGACGTTTTAGGCTCCATCCTAGGAATAACGATCGTGGTTGGGCTCTCGTTCGACAAAAAAATTGTTGACAGCATGTCGGCGGAGTCTTGGTCTAATGCAACCCTTATGTTCCGCTTGACGGGACTCGACTCGACAAAGGCGTCATCCGGTCGATGGTCGAAGCACATGTCGAAACTCGGCAACGGGCAGGCAAAGACCAGAAACAAGACAGGGCCTGGGCCAGAACACCGTCGCCACAGGAGGAGGAGGAAAAAGAAGAAGAAGAAGAAGAGAAGCGGCTCGAGAACAAGGAGCTCATATCGCCTCCGGCATGGGGATCTTCATGGCCAGGCTTTCCACGCAGATCACTGTGCGATAGATCTTGCCCCCCCACAAAATTTTCCCGGGGTCGAATCTCAAACCGCGTTCCGTCTATGCAACCTGTAAGACATCGGCATTGGCAAGGTGGCACACCCAAAAAGTGAAGAAGCTCAGTTGTCCACCCTTCTTCGCTCGGTCCGGGTGGGGTTCGCCCACGGCTGGCAAGCTCTGGTCCAGATAGACGGTGAAGGGCTAGAACAACAAACAACCACAGCATTGTGTTGTGGCCAGGGCGAGACGCTGTCAAGAAAGGAAAAAAAAAATGAAGGAGAAGTGGTCGCTGTGGGGTCTCTGCAGCTGAGACGCCGCAACAGCCGCCCTTCCCATGGTCAATTGAGAGCACACAGGAAGGAGAGAGAGAGAAGCTCAGGCTACATCTGCCCAAAATTTTGCCGACGGAACACAGCTGTCTTTCTTCCGATGTGGAAAAGGGGTGTTGTCGTGTCGAGAGCTACCCGATGATCCGAAGAAGCCTGAGAGGGAGGGTCTCATCAGTACAGCCTGTGAAGGGTGTTCTGTCTCTCTCTCGCTCTCTTTCTCTCTCTCTCTCTCTCTCTCTCTCTCTCTCTCTCTCTCTCTCTCTCACACACACACACACACACACACTCTGTCTCTCAGTGTGCCGTGAGCCTCGTGGCATTCCTCAAAGGGACGCGAGATAGTCTGGGCCGGCCTACAGAGAGAGATACAGCATGGCCCGAGAAACACACCCAGAATGGATTTTCTGGGGAAGTTTTGTTTTGTTGCTTACCGACATGGTAGCTTATAGGCCGGCTGATAATTATGGGCATTTCTCCCTGGTCACCTGCACTGGTATCTCTTGCCCACCTGGGGCCTCCGATTGACGAACGCAGATCCTCACAGTCTTCACCGGTCCTTTGAGCTGCGACCAGTGCCGTGCATTATCACGGGGCAGTTACCTGTGACGGGAAGTGCAGGCCAGGATCAAGTTTCAGTACGACGAACGCCAGCTTGGCCCCTCCCCTCCTCTGAGGCCGAGAGGGGGTGGATGACAGCGAAGGTTTTTTGGTTTTTGGTTTTTTTTTGGTTTTTTATTTCACGTGTTGAATGAGGGCCTGTCGACCACAGAAACACACACACACACACACACACACCCCTCAGCAGGACCCGCCCCAGGAGGGGGAATTGGGCAGCGATGCTGTCACGTCGACCTCCGCAGCTGCTGACAGATGTATCTGGCTTCTGCCATACGGAGCACAATCGGCCTGTCCATGATCACCGATGTATACATGTGTGTGCGTGTGCGTGTGCGGGTGGGTGTGTTGGTGGCTCGATGACGATAATGAGCGGGTGCTCAGTGCTGACATGCGCCGACCTTTATGTGAAATATGTCTTGGAACTGACAGAATAGCTCGAGGGAGGGACGGCTGAGAATGACCAGCAGGAGGAGGACATGGTTTGGTGTGTAAGGCGCACATCTCCTTCCTGAGGCCCAATACTACCGGGCTGGGCTTGGGGGCCGAGGAGGCGTGGACCACTCAGGCAGCGGGGCTCCATCGCCCGCTGGGATGGCTTCGAGCTGACCTGGGGAATTGGCTTCGATCAGGTGCCCAAGAAGGGGAGGGGGTGGCCTCGTGTATGCCGATTGTTTCCGGGGAAGGGTTTCCGGGCCAGAACACCAGGAAAAACGACTTGTTGCTTTTTTTCCCCTTTACTTTTTCTTTTTATTGTTAGCTCTCCCTACCGCCGCTGCTGCACAGGAGGGGGAGGGGTGGTCATAAGTGTCGTCCCACTTGCGGGAGCACGAGACTTGTCGAATTCCGCGCCCCAGGGGCGTGTTTTTTTTTTTTTTTTTTTTGTTCTGCCGCATGGATACGCAAATGAAGGTCAGCACAAGCTCTCGTCACGAAAAGACTGGGCGGCCGCAGCAAGAGTACGGATGTGTGCCAAGGAGATTGAGTGGGAGGGGAGGGGAGACTATACTTTTGGGATGACGTTCCAGGAGCTCATTCCCGGGGGTCCAAGCCCACGCCGCCACGGGTGCAACAACAACAACAGGCCAGGAGATGGAGAGGGGAAAAAAAAAAAGAAAGAAATATTGTGTGGAGTTGAGTGTGAGGTTGCGTGGCCCCGGCTGTCGACAGGCCAAAGAAGAAGAGAGAGAGAAAAAAAGGGCTCTTTGATGATTCTTTCGACGAGCCTGGCGCTCCTGGGTATCTCGCAACCCTCCTCTCTCAGTCATCCCACCACCCACCAATCCGGAGTCCTTCCGGCCAAAGACTGGGGTCTTCTTCCGCCTCGAGAGAGGTTTCCCCTACCGTCCATAGTAGTACATTGGCCCTTGGCGTCTGGCCAGCCTGAGCTGGTGTGGGCATGCTGCTTTGCTGGTTCGCTCTGATCGACTGTGGGTGGGTGCGACGATCAACAGGAAACACGCACACACACGAGCCCCGGGAGAGGCGATGGCCGGAGCGCAAGGGCTGACCAAGACGTGTGGAAGAGGCGGGAGGAGGAGAGGAGCTTGTCACAGCAGAGGACACCTGGGATGGCATCTGATGTCGTCGTGACCGCGGCGGTGTCGGTACCTCCGTCTGAGTGCAAGGCCGGGACTGCGGGCGCCCAAAGCAGCTCGCCTCTGCAGCGGCCCTTTAACCGGAACTGGGGCCCAGCAAGCAGAACCCTGGCATTGTGTCTTGTCCGGGAGGGAGGGGAAGAAGGGCTGGCTGGCTGCTGCTGCTGCTGCTGCTGCTGCTGCGATGCTTGCTTGCCTGGTGCTGGTGCTGCTAAAGGGCGGAGGAACCCAGGACCAAAGTGCTAGGGCGCCCCAGGATTCCCAGTGGACTGCAGCCAGTGGTTGCAGGTTCCCAGGCGTGCCAGGGCTTGCAGGTGGCACACCTACTTAGTACTTACAGTAGTACCTGGTAATAGTACTCCCCCTCCCCCCCCCCGCAACCACAAATCCACCACACATGTGGCTTCATGTGTCTCCAACCCTTTCTGGACTTCTGGACCAACGCAAAGTCCATGATCCGTCGCGGAGCCCCTCCCCACCATCAGCTGCCTCGGAAGCTGCGCCATCCTTTGGTGTCCCACCACCGAGTCCACGGCTCCATTGTACTTTTTACAATACATACCTGTAGTACTGTACAGAGGTACATAGTACACCGGCGGCCCCTCCCCTTGACGCCCTACCCCACTCACCTGCATCCGGGTTTCTGTCTGGCACACCACTGCTGCAGCATTGACACCTTCCCACCGACTGGGCCCCAAACACGAAGCAGAGCCAGAGCGGTAGCTACGAGGTTGCCAAGTCTTGACTGACGCATCCACAACGCCTTGCAGTCATACGCTCTTACACTCTCTCTCTCTCACACACGCACACTCACGTCCACACACAAGCACACATACGTACGACAAGTGTCCTTGCCAATAGGGACCCCAGACAAGGGCCCAGGACGACCAGGAGGAGGAGCAGTGGGAAGAGGAGGGACTACCCAGCGAACAGCACACCTGCAGTAGTGTCGAATACGAGACGGCCTGTGTGGGCTAGGGACAGCAGCCGCCCGCCTGGACTGCTTGCTCCCCTCCCTTAGCCTCGGGCGGTCCTACCACAGTTAGTACCATAGTACTGTACGGTAAAACAGCGGCCTCCTAGGAGCAGGACTACTAATGCTGAGTATGGTGCTACCACTACTCACTTGGCCACCACTGAAATGGTACCACTATGGTACCATAGTAGGTACACTATAGTGGACAGACTACCAACTGACAAGTACTTTGGTGATGGTACCTCTCAGCTAGTGACTACAGTATACATTGTACATGCTCCGCAGTGTTACCGTTACAAGTCAGCGCCAGCCACGATCGACACACAAGTTCGGACGCTGGCGTCCAGCCCCGTTCTTGAGCACGCGCACCTCACGTGTATCACCTCGACCGACCCATAGTATCAAAGCTTGAGAGAGAAGGGGGGGAGGGAGAGGAGAGAGAACGAAAGGGGAGAGGGGATAGAGAGAAGAAGAAAAAAAAAAAAAGAGGGCACATGCACACTACCCTCGATCTCGATACGTTGGTTGGAGGGACAGGTAGGCGAGTCATTACCGCACTGCACAGTACAGAACTACACCACCGGCCGGGCGCGGCACGGCTACGCGGGAAAGTTTCGTCCTCGTCTCGATCAACCCTCCTCCCCAAAAGTTCAGTTCAGGGTCCGATCGGAACAGATATTCTTCTTTTCCATGCACACACAGGCAGGCAGGCAGGCAGGCAAACAGAGACATGCAGGCTGACAGGCAGGCAAACAGAGACATGCAGGCTGACAGGCAAGGCAAGGCACTGACGTGCTGCAGCTGCTAAACAATAGGCATGACAAGCAAGACAAGCAATCGCGGGGACGATAGCCGAGCAAGAGAGCGATAGAGAGAGAGAAAGAAAGAGAGAGGACGAGAGAAAAAGTCCGACCGACTTACCAGGACGGGACCAGGTTGAGACACCGAGGCCTTCCCTTTCCCCGGTGCCAGACAGAATAGAGTTAAGAAAACGTTGGAAAGAGTCAAGTGCTTCCTGCACGCACTCTGTAGAAAGGCCAAGCGGTGAGGGCAAGCAAGGCTGCGAGCTCTGTTTGGCTGCATCGCCATCCTCGCCGGCAGGGCCCACCGCGTCCCCCGCGCCCCCTCCCCCCAATGCAAAGCCCGCCGTGGGACGGCTCCGACTTGAGGACCAATATCCAGATCATTGAACCTAAAGGCTAAACCCCTAAGGAGAGAGAGTTTGTGGTCTTTCGTCTCATCTCGTCGTCTCAACTTCACTTTTTTCCTTCTTTAGCCCCCCTTCTTTCTCATCACCAAGAAAGAGGGGGGAGCTCGATCAGATCCTCGCGGAGATCTGACGTCCTGCACAAGCCCTTGGTAGATTTCAGATTTCCTGCCCAGGGAGGAAAAGGAAATAAGAGCCTATTATTCCGCCTAATCTGCGTATCTTCGGCTCGCTTCAAACGCATACATACATACAAACTACATCACAGAAGGGCTTGCGAGCCGACAGATCCCTGCCCTGGACTATTACTTCGTAAAAAAAAAAAAAAAAAATAATAATAAAAAAAACACAAGGAGAACAAGGGGAGGGAATGAAGAGGAGGACGAGAAGAAGCAAGAAAGAAGACAAATTGCATTGTGCTACGTACCTCACCGACACCCCTGACCCCCTTCGAACCGTCCCCCAGGTCTGCTTGGTCCTCGTGTGAGGAGAGAACGCACACAGAGAGATGGAGAGAGAGAAAAAAGCTGGGGCGGCTGGAGCCTCTCTCTCCAGGACAGGCCAGGCAAGACATAGGCAAAAAAACAAGGTATTCCCGACACCATTATTCGAGAGGGAAAAAAAAAGCAACTCTCAGTCAATCAATCAACAACGCTTAATGGACCGGAATGCGACCCGGCCAGTCGACAACCCCACCACACCTTTTCTCTTTTTTTTTTTTTTTTTTTTTTTTGTTGAACCTGTCTGCAACTATCTCCAGATGCCATCCACTGGTCCAGCCTGTCCACCTTGAATACTCGAGAGAGACCAGGAAGCCACACACGAGACTACTTTACCTGTGTACTTTGTACAAGTACCTCTCGGTCCTCTGGACATACATAGTACATGTACATACCTTGCCTCTCTACTTGTCTCTCTCTGTCTAGAAATCCTGGCAGCCGGGTGCCCCACCACAGTTCTAGACTTCGAATCTGGCAGCTACTATCCGCTGGCTATCCTGGTACGACTGTACATTTCATCATTCGGTTTGGGCAAATCCTATCCATAATCCCCTTGGTTCCCCCATCAAAATTCACGGAGGTCGGTCAGTCAAGGGTTCGTGTTTTTTTATTTTTGGTTTTTTATTAGACGTCTTCATCTTTCCATACCCCCTCCACCTTATTTTGTTGTTGTTGCCGTCGTCACGATCCCTTCTCTCTCTCTCTCTCTCTCTTTTTTGTTAAGAGACTCCCCCCTCTCTCTTTCCCTCTCTTCCTTCCCTCCCCAAGACCTTTCTTCCTACCTCCGCCCCTCCCACCGGCGATCTCGACCAGGCCGGTCTCAGCCCTGATCGTCGTCTTGTCCCTCGTTGACTTAACTACCTCCTCCTCCTCCTCCTCCTACTACTACCACCACCACCACCACCACTACTACCTCTCTTCTTTCTTGTTATTGTAACCGACGGTGGTTTCGCCACCGGCTGTCGTGAGTACTACTTAACCCAGCCCAGCCTGAACCGTACCCCACCGTCCGGTGCCCATTTTACTTCTACTCTCCTTGCAGTCGCCGCTTTTAGTATATACAGTACTGGCCATGAGACCAACCTATTTTACTGACACGAGATCAGGGTCTGCACGACGGCATCGCCACAAGAGAGAAGGGGACCCATGTCTTAGTGCTCCCGAATACTCGTAAGCTTGCAAACCAAAAAAAAAAACCCAAAAAACCCCTCCCCAGAAAAGAAAACCCCCTTTGTCCTCCTCGCCAGAGACGCGCTGCCAAGATTGGCTTCCCGAGGGGGTCAAAAACCCAAAAAACCAAAAAAGATAATGATCTTCAAATACTCACGTCTTTTCTCTCTCCTTCTTGGGACAGGACACGATGGCTCGAGAGGTCGGCTGGGGCCGCTCGGGCTTTGCCATTGCACAAGCTCTTCTCCTGCAGGCCCAGGTGTTATACCCCTTCTTCCTCCTCCTGGCCTTTGGAGTCATTTTTGCGGTTCATAGTGTGATCGCATCACGACGACAGGAAGACATCGAGCCCCCAAGCGCCACAGGCCCGGGCGGCAAGCCCCTGCCCGTCACCAGGATAAAGGTCGAGAAGCCCCAGGCCCGCGACGCCGCAGCTACAGACTTCTCACCGCGCGCCTCCCTCTGCTTCAAGGCCGGCACCGCTGTGGTCGTGCTCACCTTTGTCGCACATGTGGCACATATTGTCCTCCAGTGTGTCCAGGCAGGCTGGTCCAGGACTGACCGGTTCTCCAACGACGAGCTGCTCGTGAGTTTCTTTGTTTTGTCCCTCCTCTCCCGTTTTCCACCTCCTGTGTCTGTCTGGGATGGGCTGCAGAGGGAGGAGTGGCGGCGGCGGCGGCGGTGGTGGTGGTGGTGGGTAGTAGGTGTGGTTCGTAGGAGGCTGATTTACTTTTTCTCTCATATCTTCAGGTATACAACCTGGGCGGCATCTTCTTCTGGCAGTACATCGAGTTCTCGCTGTTCGGAAAGAAGCTGAACAGGCCGAACCCCATCCACTTCACCGTCTGGTGCATCGGGCTTGCATACGAATTGATCCTCCTCCTCGCCTTCCTTGTGGTCTCGAGCGGCGGCAGGCTTCACAAGTTGGCCCCCAACAGCACCAGCAGCGGCACAACCAGCGGCACCAGCAGCCCTCTGGAGCTGCGCAACATCTCGAACCGGAAACCAATCCCGGCCGACGCGACATTTCTCTCCGTCTTAGTCATCCGCACCTGCATCCTGACCGGATTGGTCGTCCTCTACGTTTGCCTCCGCGGCGTCACAAGAACATTTCATTGGTCTGCCTCGACGGACGCCGCGGCTAGTAGTGCTGACGAGGCCACGCCGCTGCTGAATGGTGGTGGAGGTGTTGGTGGTGGTGGTGGTCATGCGACGGGCCACGAGGCTAACGGCCACACGCTGGCTAACGGTCATGCGAACGGCGGCGGTGGCGGCGCTGGCGCTGCTGGTGGTGGTGCGGTCAGCTACAGGCCTCGAGGGAGGAGAACAAGCGATGCTCGCCGCGGCAGCGGGATCACTAAGTGTGCTCGCCCTAAGCAGGCCGAGTTCGCCTTCTACCGCCCAGAGAAGCTGCCGCACCGCTCCTGGTGGGAGTACCTGCGCGGCTACCGCGTCTTCTTCCCCTACCTGTGGCCCGCCAGCGAGCCCAGGCTCCAGCTGCTGGTGCTGGTCTGCTTCATCCTCGTGGTCCTGCAGCGCGCCGTCAACGTCCTGGTGCCCATAAGGCTGGGCATCCTGGTCAACGCCCTGGCTGAGGCCTCTAGGACGACGGGCGCCGCGGCCATGCCGTGGCGGGAGCTCGTCATCTTCCTGAGCCTCAAGCTGATGCAGGGGCCCTCGGCCATCCTGGGCTCCCTGCGGTCCATGCTGTGGATCCCCGTCACTCAGCACTCGTACATCTCGCTGCAGACGGCCGCCTTCGAGCACGTCCACTCGCTGTCGCTCGACTTCCACCTCGGGAAGCGCACCGGCGAGCTGCTGTCGGCGCTCAACAAGGGCGGCTCCGTCAACCAGTTCCTCGAGCAGACGACCTTCCAGGTGGCCCCGACCCTGCTGGACCTCTTCGTCGCCATCGGCTTCTTCTGGATCGAGTTCGGCCCCATCTACGCCCTCTGCGCCACCATCATCACCTTCTCTTACCTCGTCCTGACCATCAACATGGCGTCCACCCGCGCCGACCAGAGGCGCGACATGGTCAACGCCGACAGGGGAGGAGGAGGCGGTCAAGAACGACTCCATCACCGCCTACGAGACCGTCAAGTACTTCAACGCCGAGCCCTTTGAGTTCATGCGCTACCGGGGTGCTATCAAGACCTTCCAGAACGCCGAGGCGAGGGTCACGGCCGGCATGAACATGATGAACATGTGCCAGACCGTCGTCTTCATCAGCGGCATGCTGATCGTCATGACCATCGCGGCGTACGAGGTGGTCATCGGGCGCCGCGACATGGCCCAGTTCATCATGGTCATGACCTACCTGAGCCAGCTGCAGGGCCCGCTTAACTTCTTCGGGTCCTTCTACCGCACCGTCCAGCAGGCCATGATCTCGGGCGAGCGCCTGCTCGAGCTCTTCAAGATCCAGCCCAACATGAACGACAAGCCCGGCGCCCCGCCCCTCCAGGACTGCCAGGGCCACATCCGCTGGAAGAAGGTCGACTTCGACTACGCCAACAGCCCGGCCCTGAGGGACCTGTCCTTTGAGTGTCGGCCAGGGACCACCACCGCCTTTGTCGGCGAGTCTGGCGGCGGCAAGTCGACCATCTTCCGCCTCATGTTCCGCTACTATAACACGAAAGAGGGCAACATCGAGATCGACGGCCGAGATGTTAAGGACCTGACCATCGACTCGGTGCGCAAGGCCATCGGCGTCGTGCCCCAGGAGACGATCCTGTTCAACGAGACCATCAGGTACAACCTCAAGTACGCCAACCAGGACTGCACCGACGACGAGATCTTTGAGGCCTGCCGGGCGGCGAGCATCCACGACCGCATCATGTCGTTCCCAGACGGCTACGAGACCAAGGTCGGCGAGCGCGGCATGCGCCTCAGCGGCGGTGAGAAGCAGCGCATCTCGATCGCACGCACCATCCTGAAGAAGCCCAAGATCATCCTGCTCGACGAGGCCACGTCGGCCCTCGACTCTGAGACCGAGCAGCAGATCCAGGGAAAGCTCTTCCAAAACAAGGAGCTGGGCGAGGGCAAGACCATGCTGATCATCGCGTAAGTTTTGAGACCACAACAATGTCCAGTCTCGCTGCAGTCATACCAATCTCTTAACGTTTTCCTCTTTCTAGACACCGGCTCTCCACCATCACTCATGCGGAGCAGATTCTTGTTCTCCACCGGGGCCGCATCGTCGAGCGCGGAACCCACGATGAGCTGATCACGAAAGAAGGCAGGTACTTCGCCATGTGGCAGAAACAGGCAAAGGCAGAAGAGGCCGCCGAGGCTGCGCTGGCAGCCAAGCAGCAGGCCCGGAGGGCCCTGCGGGAGGCCCGTCTGTCCGCCGGCAAGGACAGCAGCGACGAGCACTCGGACGATGGCGGCGATAGCATCGGCAGCATGTCGACCCACCAGCTCCCGTCGGCGCCACCCACCCCAGCTGTCGAGCTGTCTGGCCTCAGCATGATCACTCGCGAGCCATGATTCCGTTCTTTTTGTTACCTCTAAAAACCCAAGCGACCAACCAACCACGCAACAAAACTCTACCGACAATTTCCCACTTGTACAAATGCGCCTTGTTGCATATTCATAGACGAGTCCACCCCCATAATACCCTTGTGTCGACGACCACGACTCAAATTTGCGATCCGATCTCACCACCCTCCCGTCATCCGAAACTCAAGCCATCTTTCTCTCTTATGCATCAGCGGCGTTGGCGGCATTTACCATCAAAGGGGGTTCAGACACCCATTAGAGGCTCCAGGAGTTTAGGGGTGTCTTGCCAAGAGCAAAGAAGACTGGACCAGCCGATGGCTTGCTTTTTTGTTTTTGTTTTGTTGTCTTTTTCCCTTCCCTCCTTTTTCGAAACAACCAGACGGACCACAAACACACCACAACGCATACACACACAGAGAGACAGGACACACAACAAAGAAGGTGCTCGAGAATTTCACACGGTCGCGCTTTCATAAGAATGGCGTTTCCCCGGGACGAGACCGGTTCACACGCCTGTGAAAGGGAGGAGGAGGGGGAGGGGGCGGGCAAGGAAATTATTAATGCCTCTTTCGAGATACCCACACCGATCGGACTTGCTCTGTCCATTTCTACTCCTCTCTCCCCTTTGGGATGACCAGCGATTGTGTTTTCTTTTTCCTTTCCCTTTAACTTTGGGTCTGCCTCGGGTTTGCCAGAGGGCTTAATTACCTCATTTATCATGTTTCTTTTCCCCACACGCCCTGACCTGAATCTTTGGTTTTTTTTTTATGATATTGGTCTTGTATCTTTGTTTTTCTTGTTTTGTCTTGGTTGTTTTCTTTTTTTTTTTTCCTCCTCCTCTTCCTTTCTCCTTCCTTGCCTCCTTATTATGTACGGGTCGTGGTTTATGCTATGAGGAAGGGCACAAGGAGAATGATTCCAGCAGCACTTTTGATATGATCATTAATGGCTTGACGAAAGTTATGCTGCTTTTCCTTTTTCCTCTTTCTTTTTTGTCTTTCTTATTATCTGTTAACGAGGCATCAGCATTTCCAGAGGGGTTCCCGAAAAACAAGGCAAGGTGTGTATTGTGTGTTATTGTATTGTTTTTTTCTTGGTTTTTTGGGCTTTTTTCCCCACTGAATGATGATGATTGGTTGTTGCTACGGCTCAAGCACATACATCATGGCATTCCCCAGTACTATTGGTTTCTTGTAGAACCCCCTCGGTAGTAGTCCAGGCTTGGATGGGACTCCTCCGTCCTGCAAACGACAGACAGCAGGCAGGCAGACAGGCAAATGAAAAGTATGTTTTATACGTCGGAATCTTGAGTACACACACACATGCACCGTGCGTACAACCACACACAGCCACACGAATCTCTCCATGTTTCTGGCCTTGTGTGTCTTGACTCTCTTCTTGTATGTGTGCGCTTCGGTAAAGGGTCTACCTCCATGTCTGCCTAGGTCCGAACTCAAACAAACGTGGATAACATGAATTTTTAACCCAAGACAGCAAGAGAAGGATGCAGCCTCCTTTCATCACGCACATTCACAGACAAGAAGGACATCAGGCATTTTGTGTTTCTCAAGGTTGGGTTTCTTATTTTTTTTCTCTCTCTTTCTCGTGGAAGGGGCCTGTCTTGCTCACGTCAAACTGAGCCCTCTTCTCCTCCAACCTCCCTCCCCGCTCACCACCCCATTCATTAACCTCCGCGGCCGAATTCCCCATCTGGGAATTGATCAAGTCCTTGAAACTTGCTTGTTCGTCCCTCTTTCTGACTTTACTGCACCGAGTCCACCCGCCTCGTGGAGGCAGAAGAGTATATATTTTTGAGTTCGTAGCGAGCGTGAAATAAAACGAACGAGGTTCAGGTCTTTTGTGTATAGCAAAACGCCGATTCTCCGCCTCAATGCTTTTTTTCCCTTCTTTCTCTCCTTGTGCTGGATATCGGCGTTTTTTACTTCTTTTTTTTTTTCTTGTTGGGTTGTTTTCTTCGGTTTCTCCAGCCTTGGACCTTGGTGTGTCTCTGCCTTCCTCTCCCAATTCCTTTCCATTTTCACATCAGATTCGCCCTGACCTCACCACCAGAGAAGAGCCCCATGCCCTTCTTTCCCCCCAAAAGTCGTTCATATCATCGTCATTATGGAGAATAGATGTATGGGAACCCCTTCTTCTTCTTCCTCCTCCTCTTCCTCCTCCTCCTTGTGTGTTGGGTGTCGCAGCGAATAGAGGAGAGAGTATTCTAGTTCATATCCGGGGACACCAGGTCATCATTGATTAATATCGAGTACAGCTCTTTGACCCTTCTACATGAGGGGAAGGGATGGAAAAAGAGCCGGCAAAAAGGGTTGGAGAAAAGAAGAAATCGTTTGAAGATAAAAGCGAGTGGATGGTGGTATTACAATCCGGTGTCCATGAAGAAGATAATATTCAAAACTTGTCTGGCCTCAGGAAAGAACAAGGAGGGCAGAACGACGGAAGATTGAGAACAGTCCTCTCTCTCTCTCTCTTAGTCCTTCTTGGTGGCGGAGCCGTTGGCGGCATGACCATTGGCAGCGGCACCATCGTCCTCGCTCTCCTCGCCGTCTTCGCGGTCGTCCTTGATTATGTTGAAGAAGAGGAAGCGGTAGGCGATGCGGATGATGAAGAAGAGCCAGAAGAGGTTGAGGGCCTGCAGGGCGGACAGCAGGGCGATGGTGATGTACTGGGAGATCCAGCACTTGTACTGCTGGGTCTCCCAGTTGAGCTCGAAGGGGCCGACGGTCCTGAACTCGGTGAAGAGGGAGTAGATGATGCCAAGGTTGAGGTAGTGGCGCATGTAGATCCACACGCCCATGAAGAAGGCGAAGTAGGGGCCCTGGAGAGGGCTGTCGATGTAGTTGAGAGACTTGGAGGTCTATAGTATTCATGATGATGAAATTAAGAGATCAGTGAATGTTGGTCCTAGCAATGAATGTGTAAGGAAGAGAGAAAAAGGAAAAAGAAGACAAACTCACCGCGAGGAAAAAGTCACTAATGTCGTGGGTGATGTAGACAGCCAGCCCGATGTAGGTGAAGTGGAAGCGGTAGCTGAGGCCGATGAGGGCCAGGCTGACGAGGTGGTGGCCGACGAGCTCGTTGTAGTCCTTGCGCGGGGCCTCGAGGCCGAGGACCATGACCATAAGCTGCTGGAGCCAGTAGGCGGCCTGGAACAGGTAGTAGAACTTGAACATGGCCTCGTGGGTCATGTGGGGGAAGCCGGCGTACATGCCGGTGGTGTTGAAGTACCAGACGGGGGTGTGGCTCATGATGTACATGCCCCAGGGTCCCGTGGAGCCAAAGTAGACGGCGGTGTACATCTGCTCCATGAAGCGCATCTGCTTGCCCTTGGAGCGGAGGCCGGCGAAGCGGGCCAGGGGCCGCAGCAGCTCCTGCATGATGAACTCGCGGGTGAAGGACAGGACGATTGCGTAGAAGACGACGAAGGCGATGTCCCACAAGCCCTTGCCGTACTGCGCCGGGGCGTCCGGGGCGGCACCGTCGGCCGTGGAGGGGGTAGCTTGTAGCTGAGGAAGATGAAGTGGGAGATGGGGTTGGACTCGGTGGGGTGTATGGCGTAGAGGCTGGCAAAGACGAAGAGCAGCAGGGCGGGGAGGGCCCAGGTGTGCTTGACGACATAGTTGGTCGCCCTCTGCGCCAGGCCTCGTGCCTTGCGCCGCTTGGACTGGCGTTTCGAGGCCGCGGGGCCGTCTTTCGAGTCGGATCGCTAAAAGGAGGGGGAAAAGAGAGAGGAGTAAATCGATTAGCAATTCGTGACCACCAAAAAAAAAAAAAGGGGGGCGTGGGGGGAAGAGGGAGAGAGAGGAAGAGAGTATCAGGTCAACAATGGGCTAGAGAGAGGGAGAGAGAGAGAGACAAGACAACATACTCTTCCACTGGCAGCGTTCAGATGGGCAAATGAGGTCGCCAGCGACGGGGCGCCGGTGTCACCCCTGAGCAGCTCCGCCTGTATGGCGCTCGACTTCCTCCTGCGCTTGGCCGAGCTGCCGGTGGCATCTTGTGAAGAGGAGAAGTGATCGGTTGTGTTGAGAAGCGGGAAGGGTTCTGAGTCCGCCATGATGGGCTTTTGCTCTCTCTCTCAGAAGGACGTCGAGAACCGAGACACCGGGACGGGAGAGGTGTGTTGCGTGGTTGGGGGAGGAGGAGGACGAGGAAGATGGATGTTTCACTCCTTGGAATGCTGTTTCGTTTGGGAGCTGGGTTGTCTCTCTTTCCTGTCGCCGCCGCGGTTGTCGACGTGTAGGATAGCACACGAGCAGTGATGGTTAGAAAGATACAGAGAGGGAGAGGGGGGAGAAATGGTTGTTGATTGGGTGGGATGAGTGCAGAGGAAGAGGTGGTGGTGGTGGTCTCTGGTTGGTGGTGCACCATCAAATGATAAAATTTGCGGACATTAGAATGGGGACCGGGGTTACATGGCATAGTGTACGGACGTACTACTACTGTACTACTGTACTTGGAACGGCAGGGGGCCCAGGGGTTTTGCGGCCGCGGGCTAGCAAGACCACTTACCGCACTACACAGTACGTACCACGTGCCTTGATAATTAGTAGTGCATTTTTACCACATAGTACTCACGTCAAATGCATGATACTATGTGGCATTATGTACTACTAGTGTGTGCATATGTATATATGAACTATGGAGACGTGTGTGGAGGTAGTGCGATGGAGTTGGGTGAGGAAGAAGAAGCAGCAGAGATGGATTCATTTTGGCGTTGGTGCTTGTGGTGAGAACGGAAAAGGAAAGTCAAGAACTGAACATGAGAAAGGACATACAGAGAGGGTACAGTAACCCTTCAGAAGAAGAAGATAAAGTTGTTGTGGTAGTAGTGGCAAACCACAATGAATTGATTGATATCTCATGCCTAACAAGTATTCTAGCAAGTCTTTGGTCTGTCAACGCCCCCTCCGCTCTCCCATCCACCATCAACTTGAGATGGCATTGACATTTCGATATCTAAAATTGTATCTGCATCTGACATCTGTATGGACATTTGTATCTACAGAATACATGACCATAACAGGCTGGACATTCCCTAACCCGCAAAACTGGGGAGCGAGACAGATGAGGCAGCTACTGTGTTGTCACATGCTGAGAATTGCGGTCGCCGTTCCCCCTATTCCCTCCCCAACTTATCCTCTTATCGATAACATTTTGACAGATTGTATGTACGGAATACAGTCATAGTACCCTTTGCAGTACCTGTGTACCACAATAGTAGTCCATACAGACTTCTTAGTATCTCTACCTTCAAGCGCCCGCATGACGCCATCTCCCCCTCGACCCACTCCCACCTTCACTCTCCAGCGGGGATCCCCGGCTCCAGACAATTGTCCTCAAAAAAGAAGAAAAAGCACACAGGCCATCTGGCAGGATTTTGAAAGAACCACCACGCCACAGGAAAAAAAAGAAGAGACGCCCCAAGAAAGAAAGAAAAAAATTCCATGCGCACGCCCCCAGACCCGGTGACGTCTCGGCATGCCCGGGCTCTCTCTCCTCTTGAGTACCATCGGGCCCATGCTAAATTCCGCCCCGTCCGCCGCCGCCGCCGCCCCCTGAACTGAACTGAACAGGAACAAAGCTTTCTCCTCCTCTTCTTACACAACCCTCCATTCTTCGTCTCGTCCGTCTTAAAATCCCGTATATTCCGAATCTCCGTCTGCAATGGTCAGGGCCAGGGCCAGTGCGGTCCAGTGTACGGACGTACACCAAATAGGGCGGGGGTTCCACCGGTTCGCCTCGGACGGCCCCGAGGAAAAAAAAAAAAAAAAAAAAAAAAACAAGGAAAACAAACAGGGATTGATTCCTGACTTTTGAATGACAAGTTGACCCCCTCTGAAGAATATCCATCCTGGCGCATGCCTTGTAGTGCTCAGGATGACAAAGTAAATTATTTACACCCGTGTCAATGCATTGCCAGTCCCGGCCCTACAGGACAAGGCAGGGGAGTTCTCGGAGGTTGCAAGAAGTTCCAATTGAGAGCGAATTCCCATAGGACATCGACCTGTCATCACTTTGTAATGGAGCTGTAGGGAGGCATGTCGTTCAAGCTTTGGTAAATGGAAACTATTTCTGCGCATTCCATTTTAGGACATTCTATGTATGCCCATGTGCAATTTGCTATGTATCGTAGCCCCGTCTCTCGCCCTGTCCCTCATCGGTGCGGCGCTCCTGGGTATTCAAGTACCACATATATAAATATAATATAGGAGACCTCGGTGATCGTAGCCAAGTAAAAAGGATGAAAAGAAAAGGTAAGGAAATGGTATAAATATAAAGACCTCTCCTCAGCTGAGGATTTTTCACTTTTGTCCACCACCATACCGAAAAGGGACCGCAGCCGTTCCAAATGCACCGTGTGAGAGAAAATGGAAGAAAGACAAGCCGGTAAAACAGGGGAAAAAAGAAAGGATCATCAAGAGACGCCCCCAACACCATGCGCTATAGTAGTAGAGCCCCAAAAAAAACGGTGAAAACCATAAGCTAACCATCCCACATGCCGAAACAAGTTCAAAAATCCTAGGTCCTAGGTTGGAGGAGGCCTCGTACCCGGGGTTGGGCCCTGAAAGGACCTGGCCGGCGCCGTCTCGGGCTCGAGCTCAGGCACTGACACGGGCCGGGCCACGTTTGGCATCTCTAGGCTGTTGGCGCCGGATGAGTTTTGTGATGACGATGTGACAGGTGCGCCATCCGACGACCTCTCTTGGCTGTGGCTCCGCCACAACCGCGGAGACACAAGTGCCGAACTGGCTGCCGGCGCCCTCACCACGGTGTTGCTGCTAGAAGATACCTGGGTGTGTAGCAGCGGTGGGAAGGCCAGCGTCGTAGCTTCATTGGCCTGTTGTAGTTGTAGTAGTAGTAGTTGTTGTTGCTGTTGTTGTTCTGCTTCCTGCTCCTGCCGGAGCTGCTGTAGCGCAGCACCCCTTCGCGGTGGTGCTGGAATCACTCTCACGGGGAGGGCTTTCGTGTCGACCTCGGGCCTCATCCGCTCCCGCAGCCTCTCTGCTCGGGTCACGGCAAAATCCTCAAGGCGTGACTTGAGATTGCGGCGGCTGCTGTCCTGTGAGCTCGGCTCGCTCGCCTTGTGGGATGCGTCCGTCGAGGTCATGTTGCCCTTGGACGGCATGCGGAACAGCTGTGTGGCCTGGCTCAGGCCGCGCAGCCTGCTGCCGCCTAGGGTCGAGGTGTTGGTGGTGTTGTGCGCTGCGGTCTGCCCGGCGGCCTGGCCAGCAGCGACCTGGCTAGCAGACTGGCTGGGCGTAACTGAGGGCTCTGGGGTGATGGCCAGGGCCCTGTCGGCCGTCTCCATACGCTCTTCGGTGCTGTTCCGCCTCGACGGGGGGGCTTCATCCGCCTCGGGAACGGCGGCTGGTAGGGGTCCTATGGTTGAGTCTGGGCGAGCATCGGATGGAACCGTTCCAACGTTTGTGTCGGTCATTGGTTGGTAGTGCACCGCATAAACAGTGCTGGCCGCACTTGCCGTGTCGGTCCTGGACACCGGTGTAACAGCCGGCGGCGGTCTTGTTGGCCACAGCGGCGGCTGCAGGAAGCGAATGGCGCCCCTCTCGCCCCTGGCAGGCCCTCGTGTCCCAGGCTCTGCACCCGCCCCATCATTAGGAGGCCTGGACCTCGACCTCTGTCGGTATCGAGAGGCTATCGAGGACATCAGCGGCCAGGGGCCGCTCTTCCCATCCGAGGTCGTCGGGCCGCTCCTTGCCCTGGTGGTGGTAGCAGCGGCATGACCGCTCTCCCCCGCCGTCGTCGTCCTCGTCGTCTCGCTTCGTATTCCTCCTCTTTCGCGGCCACGAGTATTCCGACACCGACATGCCTACCATCTCGTCGCCGTCAAACACCTCTCGGCCCAGGATGCCGTCCTTCTTTTCTTCTCTCTCTAGTGCCTCGATCCGTTCCACCCACTCCCACACTATGGTGCTTGCTGCCGCACCACCAACCCAGCGCACATAGTCGCCCCAGCTGGTAAAGTCCGGCTTGCATATATCCAGGATGAAGAATACAATCGGGACCAGGACTGCCGTGACCGAGAGCAGGGCCACCAGCGCGATGTTGCGCATCTGCGGGTGAAAATACGCGTAGTGTTTCTTCATGAAGGAGTAGTAGACAACCCAGGCGGCGTAGAGAACCCCAAGCGACAGCTGGAAGAGATAACTGAGCGCGGGGATGGCGTCGGTAAAGGAGCGAGGGCGTGTGGCACCCGCGGACGTGTACATGAAGCTGTTGAGGGAGTCGAAGAGGACACCAAACGCGATCAGCGCGAAAGCAGTCCACTTGATGATGATCTTCTCCCGCTGCCGGGGAAAGAGCCTGATGAGGGTCTGGGCCTGGGCGAGCCACAGGAAGGCCTCGGATATGATCTTGATGACCTTGAGCTCCGTGCTCCCCAGCACGTCGGCCTGCATCACCGAGGCGTTCTGGTATCCACCAGCGTACTGCTCCTCGGCGACCCGAAAAGTGTCGACCGTCGCGATCGTCATAGACACGGCAACAAAGGTGGCGGCCATCTTCTGCAGCCACGGACGGCCTCCGATGTTCTGGCCGCCTGTGCCGCCGCTGGTGAAGCCTCCCTCCCGAGCACGACCACGCCGCCGTCTAGAAACGACCTCGGCGTGATGAGCAGCATGATGACCAGCGTGTACGCGATGACGGTGGTTGCGGCGAGGGCATAGCACTGGGGAAAGGTCGAGGCGTAGAACGGGTCTCGGACTTCGAAGGCCGCGGTGCTGTCGCTAGCCTTCTGCTGGAGCCCTGATACGCCGGCGGTGTTGGCAATGGTGATTGGTATTGTTGATTGGGTGCATTCCGGCGTGAAGACGGCGGCCTGGGTGAGGGTGATGGTGCCCCTCCCCGCGATGTCGAGGACACCTCCTGCTGGCAGGCTGACGGCCGGACAATCGGATGCCAGCGATGCTGTTTCTGCCGCCGCCGCCCCCGCCGCCGTCAACATGGCAGACGCCAGGATCAACAGACGCAGGTCCATGGCTGGCAACGAGTGTCCCGGGCGGGTCGCGGCCAGCCGATGGCAAAATCTCTAATGGACGATCGCCTCCGGCAAAAACCAAAAATGTTCCCTATCGCGGACACGCCATCCGTGAGGGCTTCCCAGCTGATAATACGGCCAATCGCGGCCGATTTCGAAAGTGTCTTCTGAACGGAAGTGTTGTTCGGGTTCTTCGTGGTGTTCGTCTCGGTGGTCGTCGTATAGGTCGCAGGATCGTCGGGTCGTCACTGCGCCACGTCGCCTATGCAGCAAAAGCGCTCGTAATCCTCTGGCGCTGACCCTTTGTTCTTTTCTTCTTCTTATTTCTTCTTAAATCCCGTCTCTTGTTCCACGAAAAAGTTGTCGTCTCCAATCACACGAGAGTTTTCGCGCGTGATGTCGGTGCGTCGGATGTATTGTCAATTGTCCAAGGAGGAGATTGAGGAGGATGCAGTGTAACGCGGGAGGGATGTGTGAGGGAAAAAGCTGGGCGCCGAGAAATCCGGGGGATGATGGGTGGTCTGGCGGGAAACAGACAGAATCGAGAAAACTCAGTAGGTAAGAAGAAGTAGAGGTCACACACTCGAGACAAGGGACGAGGGACGAGGGACGAGTCAAGGGAACTGGGTATATCTGGAAAAGTGCATGACCGGATCTGTATCTGTCTCGAAAGCGTTTTACCCTTGGGGGCTATTTGGATCGAGGCTCAGACCGGGGCAGCCAGCCCAAAAGAGAGAGTGAGGGACAGTGGGAGAGATATGGAGACTTTTGGGCGGACTCGGCCTGGAGATGACAAGAGCGGCGGCAGTGGGGCTTGCAAGAAACTGGGCTGGGGACCTGGAGGGAAGGAATCATACATGGTGTACTATGGACGGCAGGAAGGGACGATTAAGGGATGAGGCAAAAGACAGGCACTGTGCCCATCGTCCACTAAGCCCTCTTCAACTCACAGTACTACTCAGTATCGTGTGTACCTCCTGCCATTGACAAGCCGCCCACCCCCCTCCTGCCCTCCTGCCTCCCAGCGAGAACCCTCTCCTCCCCCTTACCCACCTGGAGACGTATGCGCCCCACCACACCGGCCAGAAGTAGAATTGGCGCCTGAATTGCTGCCATGTAGCGTCGTCGTCCCACCATTGTTCAGAGCGTCTGAGGAGCAGGGGCCGCTGCTCCTACTACAGAGTAAGATTCTCCCCAGAGCGGAGTTTGGTTTTGGGGGCAAAGCAGACTGGTGCACACCGTGACACTGTCGTACAGAATTTCCAGTTTGCACACAAATGAACAAGTAGTCGCCGAATAGGTGAACGTATTTGGGACCGTCGCACGAATTGAGACACTAGACTGTAGGCTGTAACGGCTTCTGCGTGGGGGCTACCACAGAGTTGGGATGGGCCCGGCGCTCAGGCTTGTAAGGGAGCTAGGGCACAATCTGGAAGAGCCCAACTCCGTGGTCTGTACCTAACCAAAACAAGTACATCAAACCGCTGTGGAAGCGCTGGCGCCCGGTCGGAGCACAGTTAGCGTATGAAACGGCTCACACGGCTCACATGGCTCCTGTTGCTGCTGCTCCTGCTGCGTGTGCATGTGTTCGTTCTTCCCGTTCTTCCCTGTTCTCTAACCTCGGCCAGCTCTTCTCCTGCTTCCAAATAAGGTTCATCTCGCTGCGAACAACACATCTCTGCGCATGTTGTGTGGGTGTCAGTCGGGTGCAGAGCCAGCCCGCCGTCATGTACGGCAAAGGTTTCAGAACAAAAAGATTCTACTCTAGTAATGATATCTGCGAGGTAGTACTACGTATCTGAGATAACAAGCCACCCGAATACGGAGATTAAACAGCGGACAAATCAAGAAAAGGGAAGAAAGGGAAAGAGAAGCAAAAAGGACTGTTGTGCCGTGTGGACCGCATGTACACAGCACTATGTACTACACAAATAGTAGTGTGTGCGCTCGATGACCAGTCAAGTCAAGATTTCCCCGTGGGGCGATGTTTCTAGAGATTGCCAACTTTCTACGGAGTAGTCAATATTCCTTCCTACTTTGGTATGGACGATCCACGAAGCCTGGTGGCGCGTGTTGTTCCTGACCATCCTCTTCATCTTGGCAAGCGCGGAGGAGGGCATGCCGACCCGACACCTCGCAGCCCATCCGAGGAGGCTCTCCCCAAGCTGATGGGGAGGGGTGATGTTGTCCTTCGTGTCGAAAGTGACCTGGCGAGAGATTGCATTTTCCCTGCTGCTGCTGCCAGGCATCTCGAGCATTGTTCAGAGCCTAAATCGCCGCCATCTTCACAGCCACAGCCACGGACCATTAGGCTAGCTTCTGCAGGCTTGTGGCCTGTAACCCCAGCGCTCAAATCACGAGTCACGCGGCTGTCCCAAAAATTCGACCAGCTCGCTCAGGGCCTGCCCGCCTCCCCGGAAGCCCAAGGGCCCTGTGGGTTGCAGCCAGAACAGCCCGTTGATGCAAGATCGGCCCACTAGATAAAACCTTAATCGTCCTCCCGGGGTCGACAAAAATCCGGAATCTGGGCCCTAATCTGTACTTCGTATGCATCAACGTGGTGTGTGGTACGTAAGTACATGCTGTAGCACTACTAATGGTATTACAGTATCAAGTGCCACAGTGGACATTTGCTACGGTACGGAAGACAATCATCCCCTTTCAGCTCCCCGGCTCTCGACGCTCCACCTCCGCGATGAGCATTTGTGTGCATTAACTCGCACATCTCTATGCATGAATGCTTCATCCCTTTCCTCCTGGTCGCCGAAGGGAAGAAGAGGCTTATTGCGGCGATTTGCCCCTGTGCCCGTCGTTGTCGATGGCAACTGTTGTTACTCGGCCAAATGCTGACGGTTGTGAACTCAGGAGAAAGAAGAGAGAAGAAAGAACCAATAAAAATAAAGCAAAAGAGCAAAGGAGAAGGATTTGGCCAAGCACCATTTACCAACCTGACAGCGCACATCTCCCGCTTCTGCATCGTGTCACATTCTATCCTCGTCACCTTGGCAAGCGCTTGCTGCTAGAGGACACGCCAGCCTGCAGGGTCTCTTCATCACATCTTGGCAGCCCACAGAACAAGCTTCTCTCTCTCAAGCCGTGGGCGGCGGGAGCGCGGGCCTTTAAGCAGAGACATTCAGTCGCGTGCTCAACCAGAAAGAAAGAAAAAAATTCAAGAGCAGCCAGCATATTGCAGCGCCCAAAGAAAATGGATCCACGTCAGAGACCAGGACACATGGATTCCGTGACCTCCGAGACCCTCTCGATTTAGATGTCATCCTCATCAGCCGCCCTGACCCGACTTGGGGAACTCCACTGTCGAAGGAAGGCTACCAACTCGGGTGAAGTCAGTAGGCGCTGCTGCCGCATGAAGAGCACACCCTCCTGCTGTCTGAAAGCCACACCGTCGAGTAGGAGATCCAGCAAGCCTTGTCTGCTGCCCTGTCGTGAATGCGGATTGGACCTCTTACGGACGTTTGGCGGGTCATTCCGTATTTAGTACCGAACGTGTGTACCTTGGATCCATGTGGCTGAAGTCGCCCGAGCACAGTGGTCTAATCCCCTCTTCTTGTGCTTTGACAAGGGGGCAATGCTTCTGGGGATACCACTATCGACGAAAGGGGCGTCCAGACTCCGAATAAGTGATCTCGAAAACCTAAATTTAATGCTGTTGCTCAGATGGCACTGACGAGGCCGCAGGAACAGCCAGAGGGCTCTTCTCATCTGGCTGTCATCCGAACCTTCCGAGATCGTGGTCAAGCTATCAGCGACAGATCCCTCGGCATCATTCAAAGACATGGAAGACGAGATCAAATTGTATGAGGATATTGGGCGTCTAAAGACATCTTTCTTTCCCACCCTATCTTCAACCGAACAACGGCACCAGGGAAGGCCAATTACCACGAAAGAGCCTGATGATCGGCATAGTGTAAGCTCAGGAAACCCGGAAAGGCTCAGTCCCGCGCCTGGGTCAGGGCGAGCAGCCTTGCAGTCACCATCTGGCCGAGGTCCATTCACTAGAAGAGGCCAGAGCGACACATCATCGGACAGGACGGTACTAAAGGCCTTTGCGGCTTACTACCTAACGCCAGGAATTCACGGGGTATGCAGCTAGGAGGCACCGTCACGCAGAGAGGCGAGAATAAGGAGAGCTAGGCTCTTGAAGATGCCTCTCGGGGGGGGAGAAAAGGGTGTGGCCTTCTATTCCATTCAGCATAATCACCGTGCCGTTGTCAGCAACTTCGGTTCCTAAACCCGCGGTAAGGACTGTAGGTTAGTCGCACACAGACGATGCACCTACAGCGCGAAGGGAGTTCTTATGAGATCACAGAACAAGTCACACCGAGGCTATGGGTGCTGGGAGGGGCACACTGTTTGTTCCGAGGGAAGAGCTGAGCTCCTCCTGCAGCTGTACACAGGAGAGGATGGATATTGAGGTCCGAGGAAGCATGCTCCGAAAGCCAATTTCATTTGCAGATTGGAAGCGGCACTTGGAAATTCTTGAAGCACTGAAGGCGCCGCTCAAATATTCGTCGACGGTCAAGAAAGTCATACCTAGCCGAGCAGGTTTCCACTATGGTTCACACTCAAGACATGTGTGGAACAAACGTCCTTGCATCGCACAGCGGTCTGGTGGTACATGACCAACCGTCATGCTCGTGCTGGAGCAAGCATGCCATTGTTGAGAGGGAGGGGGGAAACCACAAAATATAATAGGGTGAGTCACCGCCTTCTACGTACGACCGGCGGCTGGGACACTCGGTTTCGGATGTTGGCATTCTCATCTCTCTGTAGCAAGCATCTGGCCTACAGCGCGTTAGTACTCAAAAAGTCTCGGTGCCCGGTGTCTCTGTCCCATCTGATCACGACATGAGCGCCATGGAATGGATATGAAAGACGGTGACTCGTTCATGACTAGTCGACAGCCTCAGGGTCCTGTTGTTGTAGACAAATTGTCAGGCCCTAATTAATCCCATAGAGAATGATGTGCTGCTTAAGAACGTCTTGGAAGACAAAAAGACTTAGATCTCCGTCGTTAGAGATTGACTTCACATATTTTTTTTTCTTCTTCTTCTTCTTCTTGCTCCGTGTAGCTTGGTGGGACGTGGTGGGACCTTTATTGGATGGCGGTGACTGCCCTGATCAGATCAAGCTGCTTCCTCTGAAGTCATACACACTGCATAGTACAGTACTAATTCAAAGGTATGCCCAGCCTGCAACACGTGAGAGCCGATTGCAGATTGACGTTGGCCCCGCTGCCAATATAAGGCCAGTTGCACAGCGAATTCCCATGCCCTAAAACGAAACCTTTATTAGGCAGAGAGCGGGGTTACCTGGAGCGATCTTCACTCCTGACAACAAGCAGCACCTGCACCTGCAGTGCAGCCCTGTGGACTCTCCCGCGTGTCTCGACGCACCCGGAGGTGGGCTCACATGCCTTTCCCCCTCCCCAAGATGATCGTCTGTACTCTGTACTTAGTAGTGCCGTTGCCATGTCACCGCCCAGGGGGCCAGCAGGAAAAAGGGAAAGGCAAGGCCCAGAAAGAAAAGATAATCTGCGCGGGCCAGGGCAGATCTGGTGGCGGGCCCCACCCAATTAAGCAGAGCTTGGACGTATTGATTGTTTCAAGACGGAGCAGCCCAGGCATCTTAGGGGAGGACGAAAAAAGGGGAGCCCCGGAAGCCAGTGGACGACGTGCCGGTCGGACCCCACCTGCCCCCCTCCCAAGGCCCGGCGTGAAGTTGAGGGGCCAATTCTCCTAGGATTGCATGCAGGTGCTGTAAATTGGCAATCTGTTCCTGATCGATAGGACACACTGCTTTTTCTTCTTCTTTTTTTCTTCTCCGCCCTCACCTGGAGGGCGTTCATGGTCTCCTTGTGCGTGGTGGGACCAGCGCCCGCAGCTTTGTCGGAACTGACAGATCAATATGTGGCACGCGCACCTTCTGGACCGGCTCATGGGGGCAACGGGAGGCCGTTGTGTGTACTCATGTGCTATAGCAAGTACGACGAAGCCATTGACTGGTCCTGCTCTGGCCTGGTGGAGTTTCATAGGCTCTCTTTCTTTCTCTCTGTCTCTATGTCCTGCTCAGAGGCCCTGTTGATCACTTGCCTGTGTATGAGGAAAAACTGTGTCTCTGTGTCCCTAGGCTCTGCGTACACGGCAGATGCAGGCTCGCTGCTGTGCAACCAGGAGAGGTCAAGAATAAGGCCGAGGGTGTTCTCTTTCTTTTTCTGTTGTCGTGGTTGATGATTCAAGTCCCTGGCCGCTGGTGCTGGTAAGGGTGAACAAAAAAATAAAATACAAAACAGGCAGATGGGTTAAGTGGGCAGCAGCCCTGGCAGGCAGGGTTAGTACAGCAGAGAGTGTTTTTCCCCTGCAGAAACTCCCCATCTGCTCCACTCCCACCTGGGCATGCACCCTGTCCCGAGCTGCAGCCCCCAAAAAGGAACAGGGTCAGTGGTCAGTGGAGGTGTCCCGTCATTTGGTCATTTTCAGCTTTCGTCGAATCACCAAGGACTGTCCAAAAGAAAAGTCCACCACTACAGCCTCCAGTCTTCTTCCTCTTCAACATTCATCTTCATCACCTTCATCATCACAACACAGCTGGTCGATCACGATATATTTCGGTGCAGAACACGGGGGCTGAATCATTCATGCAGGTCGGTTGCGTGTCTCTGCTTGGACTGGTTGATTAGCTAGTGGACCAAATTAGACCTGTCCCCCAAGGCGGGCTGGATTGGATCTCTCTGGGTCTGACTGAACCCACACGGCAGCGTGGGAGGCCTGGGCACTACCACTCTGGGGTCGCCCTGTCTTTTTGAATTCCCGAAACTACCTTTTCCAGCTTTCCTGTCATGAGGAACACAAGACAGACGCACGACATACCACCTTCCCGACAAAACAATTCTAGCTCCTCTCTCTTTTCTTTCTTTCCTTCCTTTTCTGTCTCCCTGGAGGCCTGAGGCTGCGCATCCACTACCTTGTTTCTCATCCCAACGCGAGCAAAACATACTCGAGATCTGCGCCAGCGGCTGTGGGCTTGTGGTCTCGTGTGGTGTGCAGGGCCTCTCTCGCTCTCGCTCTCTCTCCCCCTCTTACCATTCTCGTGCCCGAGATCCCCTGGCACTGACGATACGGACAACGAACATCAGCGAACATCATCATAACGCCCACCCCCGTCGCCATCGAAACTCCACCCCTTTTCTTTACTGGCGCATTGCTGATATTCAATTGATGCTGTCGCTGGCTCTGGGCTGGCATCCCCTCACTTCACCATGACGAGACCCGGAATAGTTCGCGCTGGTATGTACAATCCTACCCTGCCCATCCTGTTCATGCCATGCCCGCCCTTCCTGATCCTCTCAAATCCCACTGTGCATAACTTTGCATGGGCCCCCCTCCCTCTTCCGCGGCCTCGTGTTTGTGCATTGCAAAGCTCTCTCTTTCTCGTTTCCCAACTCTACTTCTAAGCTCTGCTTCGGAACGGCCCACGCGGTGGCCCTGATGCCTTGCTATCCTCTCGACGTTCTCGTCCCACCCTTCCCCTGACAGTTGCTGACTGGTTCTTTTCGTCTCCTGTCGATCAGATACGATCGATCTGCAAGATCACGACTCTCCTTCGGCACAGAATCACACTACTCGACCCGGTCCCTTACAGACGAAACAGTCTGCCAACAGCGCGAACACCGGTGCCTTTGCGCCCCACCAGGCCGAGACCCTACGAGAAGTCGCCGCTGAGACAGCAGAGGAGGAGGCCAAAAGCCCACGGATCTCCTGGGCCAACGGTGGTGGCGGCGAGGCTGGCGACCTACAGCAATACGCCGAAGACCTTGCGGCAGGCGTCACTGGCTCTCTGGCCGCTGGCGGGCATCTGAACGGCGGCAGCGACAGCGACATGGCGGCACAGGATGACCTGGCTGTCGCCCAGAACGGGGGCCTGGTGTCCCAAGACAACACGGAGGATGGCGACATGGACGGAGACGAGGGCGATCTGGACGACGACATGATGGACAAGATATCGAGCTCGCCCTCGATCGACGATGGTGGGTCCATTATTTGTCAACAACTCCCAACACTCCGCGATACTCAGAGGGATGCTTCGCCGTGTAGTTCTCCGGCGTCAACGTGCTTCAGCGAGCCGAGGTCTTCTTCTCCATACCTCGATCCTCCTGACTACTTACCCCTACAGCAGGTCTCTCAACAGCATGTGATCAAGGCTCCAGCTGCGAGCCCTCCTTCTTGTGATCATCCTCTTCATCATCATCATCTTCTTCTTTCCCTCGGAGCAGTGCCCGAGCGTCTCGACGAAGAGCCCAGCGGCGACTTGGGTGGAGCTTTGCCAGATGTCGCGACGGGGGAGGAACAGGCCGTTGTGCCTAGGGGACGCCAGCAAAGCGTCAGTCAAGACTCAGTGGAACAGGATGGTGTGGCCATGAGACCAAGATCATCGGTCAGCGGCATTCTGGATGAGGAGGGCAGGCTTGACAAGCGATGCGAGGTAGAAACGGCAGGGGGTCAAAGACGAGGCTATAGGTGGTATCGACGACGAAGGATTCGATGTCGATGGCTTGATCATTCCGTACGAGGAGTTCTCCGACGAAGAAGATGATGATTATGGCGACGATCTTTTCCTTCAGTCCACAGACCCCAGATTTGTCGACTCCGGGTGGGGAGGTGAAAGCTTACATGACACAGAGGATATCGATTTCGAGCTCGTCTACGCCCTGCACACCTTCATAGCGACCGTCGAGGGCCAAGCCAACGCGACAAAGGGCGATGCCATGGTTCTGTTGGACGACAGCAACAGCTACTGGTGGCTTGTTCGGGTCGTCAAGGATAGTAGTATAGGTGAGAAACTGGCCTCAACAACGGCATGAGATCCCCCAAGAACGATTTGCTGATGTGGTTTATTTTTCTTCGTCCTCTCAAGGTTATTTGCCGGCTGAGCACATCGAAACACCGACTGAAAGACTTGCTCGTCTGAACAAGCACCGGAACATTGACGTATGCTTATATCCCAGAGTGGCCACCCCTTTTGGGCTGGGAGACTGACTTGTGTGTATGTGTGTGTGCAGCTATCGGCGACGATGCTGGGCGACCAAGCCGAGAAGGCCAAGAACCCGATCAAGACAGCAATGCGCAGGAGGAAAGCCAAGAATGTCACATTTGCAGCCCCCACCTTCGTGGATTACTCCGACTATGACTACGACACCGAAGACGAAGAGGAAGAGAACCAGCTGATGGCGCAGCAACAACAGCAGCAAACGCAGCAGTCCCAGCAGCAAGCTTCGGCGGCCAAGCAGGCCAACGGCGATGACGGCGAAAAGGACGACGACTCAGCAAAGGTTGCGCCGCTGCGTCCACGAGGGCAGCAGATGGACGGGCAAGCTGTCGATCCTGCCAAATCAAACCTTGGCGAGGACTCTCCCAATGGCTCCTCCAAGTCCACCAGCCGGACGAGCGAAGAGATCTTCGAAACGAACGGGGTGGAGGGACCGAAGAAGAGGGCGGACGGCACTGTCCGCGACTCTTTCTTCAAGGATGACACTGTCGAGACCAAGAAGATCACCCTCACGCCAGGTCTGCTCCGCGATGACGGCGTGGCGAGGGCGTCCTCCGATTCTATCGAGAAGGGGATCAAGCAGCGGCCGAGTTTCGACAAGCTGCTCGAGAAGGACTCCAAGGAGGACAAGCGGAAGGCCAAGGACAAGAAGGAGAAGGAGAAGAAGGGTGGCTTCAGGAGCCTCTTCTCGCGCAAGGATAAGAGGAGAGGCGACGAGGATGAGGAATCCTTCGGCAAGCGTTCGATGGACATTGCAACCGAGTCGGTAGACAGACCATCGGAGGACATCATCGTCGACGACATGGCTTCGGACAAGGCCGGTATGAGCCCGCAGCGGAACCCGAGCAAGCTGCAGAAGCAGCAACCACGGGTCGAGCCATCTCTTGCGAGAAAGCCCGGAGGCGCCCCGCAGGACGCTGGATCTGGTATGGATCTCTCGACCTTCTTGAACGAAAGCAGCCTGAAGAGCGTCGCGAGCGTTCCACCTGCTTCGATGCGCATCGTCGACCCGGACGCCGACCTCTTCGAGGATGATGATGAGGAGGACGAGCCGACGTCTCAGCCGTCTGCGACTGCTGCCCGATCAGCGTCCATGGATGACTATAAGCAGGACACCCCCAGACAGGCACCCTCCCGCTCGCAGAGTGCCGACGACCAGAAGCCGGCCAAGACCACTGCGGTCAAGTCACGGATGCAGATTGAGGACTCGGACTCTGATGAGGAAGTGCAAGAGACTGCTGCACAGACGACGGCGACCAAGGACGACGACAATAACAAGTCTTTGGACCAGCCACAGCCGGAGCCGGAGCCGCAGCTGGGTCAGGTAGAGAGGCCGAAGCCCCAGAGGCCGGTGCTGCCGGGTTCATTCCCTGACAGCTATATCAGTGTGGTATCCACAGAGTCTACATCGACTGTCACCCCAGAAAAGTCTGGAGCTGCCAGCCAGCAGAGAGAGCGGCTGTCCGAGTCGCCCATTGAGGTCTCGCCCATCACACCCACGGAGCATCAGCCCCCACCACTCACAGGCGACACTTCAAGCCAGGAGCATTCGTCGCCCGTGTCGTCGCCCTCGCCCGAACTGATCGACCGAGAAGAAGCCGTGGGGGTCCACCGCAACCAAGACTCAATCACCACCTCGACATCTACGACAACCGTCTCGGCGTGGAACGACACGAGCCTGCGGGCCTTTTTCGACTCAGGCGCCGACATCCGAGACCTTCTCGTCGTTGTCTATGATAAGAATGATGTCGAGCCTGTCGGATCTGATCATCCTGTTGCTGGTGCCCTTTTCAAGGAGCAGAATGCCAAGTTGGCAGAGATCACAACTGTAAGTCACAAGCCCAGCACAACCGATAGTGAAAAGAATGACACAAAGGCAAAGGCTAATTCACATGCTATAGCAACTTGATCATATGCTTGGTGACTGGCTTGCCCGCAAGCAGCGGTTACGAGGCACTGTCTAGGGGCGTTTCGCGTCCTAGACAACTGTAGCAAAGATACCCCCTTTTCACATATTTCTCGACATTTCAGAACCCTTCAACACTCGACAATTTTGTTTCTTCTTCTTCCTTTTCTTTCTTGGTTAGGAAAGACATTCGCTATCTTGAAATTTCCCCGATCGAGTGTCGATGAGACATCTACGACTTTCTCGACACGATCGCACGTTTACGCTTGCACATGGATCAATATAATAATGGGCTCGGCGTTTTCTGGGATAGGAGATAGGACAGGTCAAAATGACGGTCAAAAATGGGATTTGACGAAAACTAAGAACCAAACAGCAGCACAGGCACATATACCTCTTCTTTCCATTTGTTCGGGTTTTTTCTTTCTCCCCCCTTTCGACACGACTACGCGTCTTCGCACACTTGGGCTTTTCCTTTTACCCCTCTGGGCAGTAAATACATAGAAAAGTGAGCGGGTAGAGACGGAGCGGAATGCCAGCGAGCGAGTGGTGGAGCGGGTGGTGGGAGATGATGTGAACTCTTCGGCATGCAATGTACTTTTGCTTTGTTGTGCAAGCTGGAGAGTCCGTCTTTTTTCTCTTCGTGTTTTTCTCGGCGCCATTCAAAAATGAGACAGGCTGCTCAATCAGGGGGCTCTGGACCCCGTTGAAACTTTTTAAACCCCCAAAAATAATATCATTCACCCTGCTTCGCAGGTCATGATCACTCACCAGTTTCTGATTGTTGTTGCTTCTGATATTGTTGCCTGCCCTTGTCGAGAGCCTTTGTGGAGCGACTACCCCCTTTCGAGTTCAGCCTTGTTTTGACTTGACAAGAGGTAATAAGTAGGTTGACTTTGAAATTGGAACCTACATATTTAAGTATTTATTCATGACGCCATCGCACTTTTTTCACCCTCTAATAAATGCCACACAGGCCCAGCCAGAAGCAATAAGTGGCCGCTTTCTTTTTTTTTTTTTTTTTGACAAAGAACGGTCGGTCTACCGCCCTTGCCTAAGGATTTGTACTCGCAAAACCCCAAACTTCCACTTGTATTCTTTCTCTCTCTTTCTCTCTTTCTCCTTCTCTCTCTCTGTCTTTCTGTCTGTGACTGACGCATTCTTTGTTTGCTCATTACCACTCAGTGGTAAATTCTGCCTGCGTTCTTCAGCACGCCCTCCTTCCCCTCACCGACCAACCATTTTCGTGAGGAGAGAGATACCTGGTCTGGGCGTCAAGGGAGTCCGTCCTACAACAACGACGACAACATCAACACCTTACAAAGTCCGATCCTGGGGTCTTACAGGATATTTGGACCAGAACTTTTACACCTTGAATCAACAATTCAAATTCGTCAAGGCTGCGTGCGGAATTACACAGCATCACCACACCACAGGGGGAAGCACCGCACCAGCAAGCAACAGCGTAGTGTTGTAGCCTGTCATCAGCTAGGGCCTGTTCTTCAGAGGGTGGTTACTCCCGGTTGCCCGCTGAACCACAGAGCTTCCCCTGCCGAGCCCGTGCCGGGATAGCTCCTCCAGCGCCCGCTTCCCTCCAAACCAACACCAACCGCAAACGCCTAAAATCCTCGTCCCTCTCCTCCGGCAAAGCCTAAAAAAATAATAACAAAACACACAGCAGCCGCTGCCCCCCCTCCTTGTGTGTATGTGTGCGCGTGTGCATGTGTGTGTGTGTGTGTGTGTGTGCCCGACCTACCAGCACACCACAACACAACAACACAAAAACCACACATCCGCTATGTCACAGCACCCGACGAGCGGGCTTCATCACCTACAACCTGTACCGCACAAGATCAAGATCCCAAAGAGGGCTGCTAGCTACACGCCCGCGACCATGGACAACGACCTGCGGTCCCAGCTGAACGTCCAGCTCGTCGCTGGCGGCCACGACAAGAAGTAAGCACTGCCGTATCTGCCCTTTCTTTTTCCTTTCTTTTGCCGGCCCTTGTTTGCTCTTTTGCCCTTGTCCATTCCCGGGTCAGACTGTGAGCCTGTAGGTCAAAGGGGGAGAAAAAGAGGAAGAAGGTCAAGCTTGTATCCCATCACATGAAGAGGAGGAGAGGGGCTGGACTTGACTTGTATAACGTGCCAAACACCCTGCTAACCCATCCTCCCTGTCCCCCTTCGCAGGATCCAGGAGCACCTTCTCTACGCCCTCAACGCCCATCCCACCAACTGGCCCACACAGATCCAATCCCGCGCCCTCGCCCTCCTGCGGTCCGGCGAGGCGACGACATTTCCACAGCTCCTCAAGCAGATCCTCGAGGAGGTCCGCAAGGAGACAACGCTCTCCGACTCTAAACCCAAGCCAGCCAACGGCAACGGCAGCGACTCGTCGATGCAGGTGAACGGAGGAGGATCGTCATCGAGCAAGAAGAAGGAAAAGGAGAAGGACATCAACAACAAGGATAACAACGGCGGCGGCAGCAGCACCAGCAGCAACAATGACAGCAACAACGACAATGACTCGGCGCTGGGCTTAAACCCTGGCCCGGGCGAGGCGGGCAACCTACATACGGACGAGATGCAGAGCCTCGCCGTGCCCAAGGCGGTGGTGGAAGATGCGCTCAAGGTGACGAGGGACGCCCTGGTGTCTGTTGCCGAGTTTGACCAGGCGGACAGCGGATCGTGAGCAAGAAAAGATGGAGGGTGCCGGGCTGGCGGTAGGAGGCGGGCATGTTTTCGTGATGGCCCGCGTGCCTTGGGAACCAGCGCCTGTGGTTGGGGTGTGTGACCCTTTTCGCAGATGCATAGTCTCATCGAGGAGAGATCACGCGGCGTATTGGGGAGTCAAAGAAAACAACAACAACAACAACAACACACACTGGACTGTTTCGAGAACGAGACCAGATGGTTAACCAGCGTGAGAGCACCCGTGGGGTCGTCATGGCAAGTCCGGACGTGTGGCTAGCACCGCACTTCGTCGGCCTGTCAAGCCGCACACCCACGCAGCACAACACATCGGCCTGGCTAGACCTGGGGGAGGCAAAGAGCTGCTCTACGAAGACTGCTCATCATCGACAAACGGATAGATGGGTCGCCTTGTATAAAGTGGGACGACTTTTACGGCATGATACAAACCTGCTTTTCATCAATATAAGCACAGGACCGGCGGCGCATTTAAAAAGGCAGGAGGGATACGGCGTTGGTAGCTGATTGGTGTCTCTCTTTTTCCAGTTTCAATACATCTATCTTATCCTTTCCAAGTCGGAGCTTTTGTTGTTCCCAGTTCACCCGACTCTCTCTTTCATCCCCCCGGTGCTTGTTGTCCTTGTTCTCCCTCTACTGCTTGCAATACACTCCTGATGGTGACGTGTAAGACGTACGTACAACAGGGCTTGTGCATACTGCCTTTTCCAAGTTGGTCTAGCATTGTCGTTGGAGCAACCATGTGACACCACCTTTGGCGCAGAAGGTAGTGAGTGATCTCTCCTCAGAAGCCACATGTCAAAACCTCGTAGAGCTAGGTCAGCTGCTAGCATCCAGCTGTTGTAGTGGGAGGAGGTTCCTAACGTAGTGCAACAGCCCGTATGCCCTCCCCCTACCCTACAGAGGACTTCAGCTCAGACCTAGGTACGCCTTCTGTACGGGGCGGGGATTCAGACGGTTCGTCCTTCCCTCCCTCCCCTCCACCAAAGCAGTAGCAGAGCTACCTCTCCTCTAAGACAAGTATTGCTCTTACAGTAACACAACGCTCACTGTTGTCTCCTGTGCGTACGCTCTCGCGGACAGTCACTCTTTCAGCAAGGAAGGTGGTGTGTCTTCGATCCATGGTGTAGACGTGATCACTGCTTATAACCACGACGGCATGTACATAATATATACCTGACCTAAGCATCGAAATGCTGTATTCTCTTAAGTCACAGCAGCTGATCACAAAGTATGGGGTGTTTTCTTCCTTTTTATCGTCTCTTCTGCCTATGTGAAACGGTTCTTCGTGTTGATCAACTTCGAGACATTATTACTTATTCTCTTTACCTATTTCACTGTACTGATCTTCTTGCTGGAGCCCGTTATACTTTTTGAGATTTTCAACCGAGTCCTGCCATCTATTTACCAAGATGCCAAGTTGGAAGGGCTGTGGCAGCTAGCAGATATTCAAGATCAACGGAATAGTACAAGGCAGCCAGCTGGTCGGACCTCTCACAAAACCTTGCAGTCAATCAATAAGCACTGCAGAGAAGGACGATGAATTTAAAATCAATCAACTGTCCATTAAGGAAATCTATCGTGATCCAGATCGCCTGTGCCAAAGTAGCCGGCAGACTCCAAGATCTCAGTCTCTATGTTTGGAGAAGTTGGCCTGGGGCGAGAACTCCTGTCTCCATGAAGATTTTGGAAGAACTTCCTAGCATGTCCGCTCAACAACGTCCAGAAAAACCTGTCCGATGGTCGCCTGATTCCGAAACTTCCTGAACACGAGCGTCTCCTGTGCCGTCAGCCAAGGCTGCTCGTGCCGCCAACTACCGTACTGTTCACGTGTGCAGCATTCTCGACCGCAACCCTTCCCACCAAAAAAAGGGAAAAAAGGAAAAAGGGACGAAAGACGTAGAATACATGGATCAATGATGTCGTGCAGGCTTTGAAAAGACCTATGCTTTAGTTGTACAGATCATCATCGTTGCCCGCATCACCAAAGTTGTCGGCGGCGTTGTTGGCGGCGGAATCAGCCTCGGGGAACTTGAAGTAGGCTCCCGGACCAGCATTCTTCATCTGTTGGGCAAAGGCCTCGTATCGGCGGATCTCAACATCGGTGACGGAGCGACGGGCCATCTGCATGGCCTCCTCGAAGTGACGCTTTGCAAGCTCGGGGACTGGGTCCTCGGCGTCGTCCTCCATATCGACATCCTCGCCGGCGGCCTCACGTGCCTTGGTCCGCTCAATATCGAGAGCGATGGACTCCTTGATGGCCAGCTTGACCGCACGCTGGGTAATGAAGCCCAGATCAGCACCAGAGAAGCCGTGAGTCTTGGAGGCGATGAAGGACAGGTCGATATCGCCGGCCACAGGGGTCTTGCGGAGCTGGGCCTGGAGGATGCCGAGACGACCGGCCTCATCAGGCAGGGGCACGTAGATGAGGGAGTCGAGACGGCCAGGACGGCACAGGGCGGGATCAAGCTGCTCAGGTCGGTTGGTGGCACCGATGACGAAGACGTTCTTCTTGGAGGTCATGCCGTCCATCTCGGTCAGCAGCTGGTTGACAACACGGTCTGAGGCACCGCCGGCGTCGCCCACGGAGCCGCCACGAGCCTTGGCGATGGAGTCCAGCTCGTCCAGGAAGACAATGCAGGGCGCAGCAGCGCGGGCCTTGTCGAAGATGTCGCGGATGTTACTCTCGGACTCGCCGAACCACATGCTCAGCAGCTCAGGACCCTTGACGGAGATGAAGTTGGCAGAGCACTCGTTGGCGACAGCCTTGGCCAACATCGTTTTACCCGTACCGGGGGGCCGTAGAAGAGGACACCACGGGAGGGCGACATGCCGAACTTGAGGAACTTCTCGGGGTGGTCGACAGGGTACTGGACCTGCTCCTTGAGCTCCTGCTTGACCCCCTCCAGACCACCAATGTCCTCCCAGCGGACGTTGGGCACCTCGACAACGGCGACCTCGCGGAGAGCAGACGGGTTGGAGACGCCCAGTGCAAATCGGAAGTTCTCCATGGTGACACCAAGAGAGTCGAGGACCTCGGCGTCAATGGTGTCCTCGTCGAGATCGATCAGATCCATCTTCTCGCGAATCTGCTGCATGGCAGCCTCGGAGCAGAGGGCGGCGACATCGGAACCGACGTAACCGTGGGTCTCGGCGGCAATCTGCTCCAGGTCGACGTCATCGCCGAGCTTCATGTTCTTGGTGTGGATCTGCAGGATCTCAAGACGGCCGGTCGGGTCAGGGATGCCAATGTCGACCTCGCGATCGAAACGGCCGAAGCGACGCAGGGCGGGATCGATGGAGTTGGGACGGTTGGTGGCAGCCATAACGACAACGTTGGAGCGGGCCTTCATGCCGTCCATGAGGGTCAGGAGCTGAGAAACGACACGACGCTCGACCTCACCGTTGGTCTTCTCACGCTTGGGAGCGATGGAGTCGATCTCGTCGATGAAGATGATGGCCGGGGAGTTCTTCTCGGCCTCCTCAAAGGCCTTTCGGAGGTTGGACTCGGATTCACCGGCCATCTTGGACATGATCTCAGGGCCATTGATCAGGAAGAAAAAGGCACCCGTCTCGTTGGCGACGGCTCGAGCCATCAGAGTCTTACCGGTACCAGGGGGACCAAACAGCAGCACACCGCGTGGGGGCTTGATACCGATGGACTTGAAGAGCTGGGGGTGACGCAGGGGAAGCTCGACCATCTCACGGATCTGGGCCATCTGCTTCCTGCACCCGCCAATGTCGTCGTAGCCAACCTCGTTCAGGTTGTTCTCCTCCTCATCACGCTGGATGGGCTCGCCCTCGCAGTGGATGACTGTGTCTTGTGCAACGATACCGTACTCTGGGGGTCGACCTCGACGATCTTGAATTCAACTTGTCTCATGCCGCCGCGAGCGATGAACAGATCACCCTGGCGGACGGGACGGTAGGCCTCGCGGAAGTAGGGGGCGAGGAAGACGTCGAACAACGAGCCAGTCAGGCCCTCGACGGTATCGGCGATGGGTAGGACGGCAATGCGCTTGGCCTTTGGGAGAGGTCAGCTTCTGTGATGACCAAAACAGATGGATGCTGGGGGGGGGGTGGAAAAACAACTTACATATTTGATATCGGGACAAGGGTGGATGGTGACGACATCACCGTGCTTCACACGCAAGTTGTGTCGTACAACACGGTTCATGCGGCAGCTGCCATCGTCGAGCTCATCGTCGCCAAGGACAACCAGTACGGTGTCCTTCCTCTTCTTGCCGCGGACGAGAACGGTGTCGCCGCGGAACAGCTGGAGGGCGTCCATGGTGGCGTTGGACAGCGCAATAATGGAGTTGTCATCGTTGACGGCGTCGGTAACCCTGAATCTGAGGTCAGGTTCCGTTTGCCCTGGAGAGAAAGGCGTTGTGTTGGGGAGGGGGTTCAGGGTTAGGACGGGGTTCACAGGAGCACACGTACATCAGCTGGTTAGGCTTCTTCTTCTTCTTGAGGATGGCGGTCGCGGTGTCATCTTCATCCTTGCGCTCGGCACCAGAGGCATCCCTAGGGTAGATGGTCAGTCGCCTGTTCTCTCGGGTCGAGAGCCAAAGCATGTTAAGGCGGCGGAGGGGATGGGTGGATGTGACATACATCAAGTGAGCCTTTTTCTTGTCAGTGTTCTCGGGGGAAGTTGCGGGAGCCATCTTGACTACTTGTTCTGAGGACGATGTCGAAGACGGCGGGAGGGAAGTGGATGGGTTTGCACGTCTGCTCGGCCTGGGGACAGACAAGCTCGTAGAGGAGACGTGGCTCGCGAGACCGGTGCTCGCGGGGTAATGGGGTATTGAGACGAGGGCGTGGGGATCAAGAACCAAGACGCTGGTTGATGATCGAACAGAAAGGAGATGGAAGGAGGAAGAAAATGGGAAAAGGAAAAAATAGTTGTTGTGGGAGAGTTTGTTGGTGTTGAGGTTGAAGGGTTGGAGGAGGGAAGCAAGCTGTCGGCGGCGAACTAAACGACCAGCGAAGGTGGCACCAAAGGCTGAGCCAGCTCCAGGCACTCGACGGATGACGAACTGGACCAAAGGCGAGCTTCAGATGAGAGGCGCTAGCGGCTGGAACAACTGCCCGGGGCGAATCAGATCCACCGGTGGGCGGCCCCTCTTAGCTCCAGCCTGCCACGCCTGCCCCGTCGTCGGCCAGCGAGCAAGACGGCGGCAGGCGATGGCCCGAGCTTCTTTTGTCTTGATAATCGGCCTGGCACGCTTACCACGCCAAGCAAGCCTGACATGGAATCTTCCAGCGTTTTCATAGTTCCGGCGTAGTATTTTGAGTGAATCATGAGCATGACCTCTACACCACAGACCACAAAAGTTCTCCCCAGCCGGTCATGGACATATCAGTGACATAGTATGTTCGAGCTTCAGGCGTGTCCCATCAGTAGCCCCGCGTCTAGAGGCAGACCGTTCCAAAACTTCGTCTTCCTCAACTAAAAACTATACCTTTGAGGGCCTTGAGAGGGGTCACCTTTTCGAGGATTATATTTTAGTTTGTGTGAATCTGCACGTGGGCATTCTACAACCCGTTCACCGATTGGGCCACCACTCGCTTGACATTCAGTCTCTCAGCAAACTTGTACAAATCAAGCTCGGAAACCACCAACCCCCAATGCTGTAGAGCAAGATTGCAGCGCCCAGATCACAGGGCATTCGTGACCACATACTGGGTTGGTGGCATGACCGCTGTGTGGTTCATGCTGCTCAAGCACACTCAAGGTAAGCTCCTGCAGAGCACTACATAATGTGTCCACAGAATTGTATTTATCCACCAATGCTGCAGCCGTAGGGCTCCTCGTCCGGGTGTCCTGGGTGTGCGCAGCTGCTGTAACGGGGCGGTCGTGGCAGAAGCAACAGCGGGATGCCAGGTCGAAGTGATTGGCCCGACTCTGAGACAAGAGCTGCGATTTCAAATTTCGGGGGCTGGCGAGGGCACACAAGAATGACTCTGGGTGAGCCCTAAGCATGTGGCAGATTTACCTGCTACATACTTATGCGTGTCTGACGATCCCGTTTCTCCCGTTGGTATGTATATACGGCTCTGCGGAACTCAAACTCGTACAAATGGGCCTTTTTAAGACCATGGTTGAGCTGTTCATCAACAAAGAGAGGATGCATTTGTGATGCTCCTCAAAGTCACTAGTACTGTACCAGTAGGTGCCAAGTCCAGCAGTGAGTCGATGGTGCCATGGCAGCGTGGGTGCGCGGGTCCACACGCCTGCAAGAAGAGCCCGGACCTCAGCTTTTTCAGTGGGCAGGGCCCTCGAGGCTGGCCCTATAGTACTCTACTGCATAAAGTACACAGCACTACAGTGGTACAGACCGTATTTGTAGGACCCTTAGCACCAAGAATTGAGTAAGTACGGACGTACATGGTACTAAGTAAGCAAGAATGCAGTGGGGTTAGGCGCCCCCAGCCCTTAACTTGCAACTGCACCCCAGCATCAGCAGGGGCTGCCCTGCAAATCAGGCAGATCCTAAGCAATTCCCAGCCAACCTCAACCGGTCGGTCCCTCCTTTTCCATGGCAACGACAACGAGAACCTGCTTGTGACTAACAACCCGTCCTTCTCTCTCCCATTTCCAGCCACCACCAACGTCAGGCGTCGAGGAGCAGACGTTGGAAGGGAAGCAGAAATTACGCTTGCTTACTCTACTCATTTACATCAACAACCACTGCGGTATCTGTCACGGTTGGAGCCCCCTTCGTTGCATTGTATCCTTTCATGTCCATCGCTTGCTTGCTATAACAACCGAGGAAGTGGACAAGAAGAGCCTAGACTGCTAGCCCTCGTGTTCGGTACAACGCAGTTTCAGCCTCGTATTTTTTTTTTTCTCTCTCTCCCTCTCTCCTGCCCTTCGCCGTCGTCGATGGACTTCTGAGCTGCGCCCAACCGCTTCTGCTCTCCTAGACAGTCTGCTTAGCCCTCGCCCTGCCCGCCACCGCCTGCCGCCCACTGTCCTGTGCAACACCCACGTTGGTTGGTGACAGCCCGAAGCGGAGGATTCACGGATCTGGGTGCCCTCTTCTCGCACCCTGCGAGGGGCTGATCTGCAGCCGCAACCGCCGGGTCCACAGCGCGCCCACGCCCGACCCGACAGCCTTGCGAGCATCCTCATTTACCCCCTCCGTCCTCGATCGAAGGAGGGTGACTGCGAACAGTCACAACGAGCGTCTAGGCTGCCCACTACCGGCCGACGACAGACAAGATGGCCTTTGGCGACTTCACGTCTTTCTGCCAGACGGCGCCGCTGCCTCTGTGCGCGTCCATCGGGGCGATCACGTCCATCACTAATGGCGTTGGCATCGAGGCGAATTGCTACGCCCGGAACATTGAGCTCGCCAACACCATCATCTTCCAGATGGCGGCGAGCGCGATACATATCGCGTCGCTGATCATGACAGTCGTCATGATCTTGCACGTCCGGGGAAAGTTTACTGCTGTTGGTATGTGGTTTCCCCCAGCCGCGACGACGAGACACATTCAACCTGCACCGCGGTGGTGGGCGGCAGGATTTTGCGCGGACGAGCATCTGCTAATGACAAAGTTGTCTAGGTCGGAAGGAGATCATCAACTTTTTCTACATCTACATGCTCCTCACCTTCTTCTCCCTGATCGTCGACGCAGGAGTGTCACCTCCCGGCTCGACTGCGTACCCGTACTTCGTCGCCCTCCAGGCTGGTCTCGCATCAGCCCTCATTACCTGCCTCTTGATCAACGGCTTCGTTGGTTTCCAGCTATACGAGGACGGCACACCGCTGTCGCTGTGGATGATGAGGCTGTGCTCGCTCGCCGCCTTTGCCATCTCCTTCCTTGTCTCCCTGGCCACGTTCAAGAGCTGGGCGGGGCTGGGCCCGACCAACACCGTGGGCCTCTTTGTCGTGCTGTACCTGCTGAACGGCATACAGCTGGTGGTGTATCTGGTCATGCAGGTGATCCTGGTGACGCAGACCCTTCAGGATCGCTGGCCGCTGGGTGAGCTTGTCTTTGGCGTCCTCTTCTTCGTCGCTGGCCAGGTGATCATGTACGGCTTCAGCGACAAGATCTGCAACGCAGTGAGCCACTATATCGACGGACTCTTCCTGGCTTCCATCTGCAACCTGTTGGCGGTCATGATGGTCTACAAGGTAGGTTCTTCCTCTTTCTTTCTCTGCGCCTGTACGTGCTACTCGTAAACAAACACATGCTGACATGGGACTTCAGTTCTGGGACTCCATCACGAAGGAGGATCTCGAATTCTCCGTTGGAACTAGGATGAACAACTGGGAGGTCAAAGAACTGCTGCCTGAGGAGGATCGTCGAGCAACCATGTACCAGGACGAGCAGTACACACACTCGAGCGCATACGACACTACATACTCGCCGTCACCCAACGCGAATCGACACTCGAAATACTAGATACTTCTTTTATTGCACATTTTAATATTTGGATTTTTTTTCTTTCAAAGCCAGCATGCTCGAGACAGCACACACACACACACACACACACACGACAGAGGCATGCCAGTGAAGGACTTGACACGAGCTTTGGGGACATCGGCTGTGCAGATGGATGGGTGTCGCCACAGCACAGCGAAGACACAACTTTGTGTCATGATATATGATTTAGCTGCCGCATCTCGTACTCTTGAGGAGATTGGGTTTGGGGGGTCTGACTGAACTGGTCGCTAGGGAAGCAGCCCACTAGAGCTGGCTGCTGACGGGTAAAATCGCAGAGGATAGGGGCCAAGGGGGTACAAGAGCCGTCCAGCGGATGAGAAATCCCTTGGTCGGCTTGGCTCTCTTCTTGTCCGGTAGTAACTAGTTTACTACTAAGTACTTAGTAAGTAGTTAATAGAAAGCGACTAATCATCAGATCGCAAAATATCAAGCACTAATGCATCTCACACCAAAAGATCCCCGTGATTACGCGGCGGGCTTGCGCCTGGGCGTATGGGAGTGGTGCTATTGATTCGGCCTGGGAACAAGACAGCTGGCTAATGGCAAAAGAAGAAGGGGGGGAGGAGAAAAAAAGAGGGAAAATAGGGGGCGCAGAAAAGGATGGTGGGGTCATCTCATTAATTCAATCAGCTGTTATTAATACGGCTACGGCTGTAACGACGGATTTTGCCTCCGCGATTAGTGAGTGACACATCGAAAAGCGAAAAAGGGCCCGAAAGACTGGGCAGTGATAGCGAAGGCTTGCACGGGGAGGATTTATTTGTTGGTGGGAATGGAGGGCACACACCTCGATTGTTCCTATAATTTCCGAGGCGGGAGGTAGTTGCTTGCGGTGGGAATCTTTCGAAGAGATCTAAATCAAGAGACGGACTGACACATGCAGGTGGAGAGTATTTATCCGCCTTTGCATACAAACCCCCCTTCCCTCTCTCTTCTCTCCCCAAGAGCATGCACAAGTCTGGATGCACATTGTGACAATATGGCTGGGGAAGACAAAAAAAAAAAGCAGGCAGGGAACAACTTAAACAGAAAAACGCTACCGCCGCCGTAGCAGCAACATCCGACAGGCAGGCAAAGGACGGAAAGCAGCACGCAGACAAAAATACAAGAAGAGCGAAGAAGGAGGAAGCCTAGTGCCCCCATCCACGGATTACATACCTAGTAGGCTGTAGGATCGGGTTCCCAGCAAAAAGTCCCAGAAAGAGAAAAAAACCGACCAGGAGGGTGGGTGGACACGGCTGGTGGCCGGACCAGGCTATCTATTCCCATGCTAGACCCGACATGTGAAGCGAAGTCGTCAAACAGCGCCGAAAACTGACGAGAGGGGAGCGAAGGGGGAGATAGAAGAATGAGAGAGAGAGAGAAAGGGTGTTGGGGGGGACAGTGATGAGTCATTATGTAAAGAGAGAGAGAACACGATTTCAAGTATAATGCTATTTAAAACAAAGTACATAACATCTTGATTCCCAATCTAGTCCATCGGCTGACCCGAAAGTCACGATAATGCTGCCGGCTAGTCCTGGACCGGATGGAGCTGACAAAAAAACACACCAAAAACCTGGATACGCCTTCGCGATTACCCGATCAGGAACACGGCCAGAGCGACACAGTAATAATAACTTGCCTGGTAGATGCCGTTATCTCTTTCTCTCTCTTTCGTGGCAAGAAGGCGATTATGTACTTAGCACTTATATATCTCGCCCATCGCGTATTATGTGGAGTCTTTTTTTTTTTTTTTCCTTTTTTTGTCATGTCTGACCGCGCCTCGGCTCCTTTCATGGTGGTGACCCTTTGACGAAACTCCTTGGGATTGCTTAGTACTTTCTCATCTTTATTGGGCTCCGGGTCCTCCTGTGTGCATAGTACTTACAGTACACAGTACATAGTAGGTGTCATTGTTAATTGCCGACCCACCCCCTTCCCCGATCCACATTATGGGGGCCTTGGTGACCGGTTACCTTATAAGTTATGCCCAAATACTACGCATAATTTCCCAGATAGAATAAATACCTTTTAAACCACCTGGATCACAGTATGATCGGCCAAATATGAATTAACAATGGTGCCACCACTGCTCCTTCATGTTTCTCTTGTTTTATGGGAATGGAGTCCTCTGTCCAGAATCCCCAGACTCCAGCTGCTGAGATCCTCAGCCTCATGTTCATGTAAGAAGAGTAATCCAGAACACCGTCCAGTCACTGTTGTAGACAGATATGTGTGTATTTCTAGCGATGAGAGGCTGCAATTTCTTTTGCCACTTCTCAAAACACAGTCACTTGTCTGAAATCTGGATCCAAAGTCTCATCTTGTTGTCAGAGAAGGGCTGCTAAGGTGTTTGTTCCTCAGGCGAGGGCCCACTGAAAAGTCGATAGTGCCCAGTCCTGGAGGAGTACCATACACGTATAGCATGACCTCAGACAGGGGGAGGAGGGGACATGCTTATTACTGAAGCCCCTCCATCCCCCAAACAATCTGATGAGGTCGTGACTTGCCTGCTTGGGTAGAATCAAGTTCCAAAGATGCATATACTACTATGTTTGTTTTTTGTATTCATACCAGTGGAGAAGTGACTAGTTGGATTATTTTTGGCCTCTCAGCAAGATCCATGGATCCAAGCCCAAGTGGTGTTCAGGAATCTTGCTCATGGCCAGTGTGGTAAAAACGCCAAGTCTTGGAAATGGAGGTGGTCACCCCAAATACCTGAACTGAGAGTTGATAGGGACTGCTTGGTAGTATCTCGGCTTTTTGACCCATACGCATATATGCACAGAGACCACCACAGGCCAAGCCCATCTTCGATACTTTAAAGTACTGAATAAATCACCCAGCCATGCGATGGGGGCAGGCGGGGGGAGCCAGCCCGCGACCATCCTCAAAGGTCTCTGCAATGCTGCTATGTGAGGATGCACTACATTAGCTCAAAGCACTGTGTGTACATTTTTAGAATTCATTGCCAAAAAACCCAAATCCCCACTTAAACCAGTTTTGATTTCTTGGATCCTTTTAATCTGGCCTTTTTCTTTCAGGCGATAGTAAAAGCTACTTGGCAAATCGCATACCCAACACTCTCTGCAACTTCTGGACAGCAAGCTTCATGAGAGAGCTGGATCTGTCACACCACAGGAGCTGACACAACCTTCTGGTCCCAAGCAGAACCCAACTTGGTTGTCGGATGCATCGAGGAGGGTGGAAGCACCAAACAACCAAACCACCCCCACCTCGGCAAGTGCGGAGATCTCTCCCCTGGCCAATCCATATACAAGAAGGACATCCTGTCGATAAGACTAGGCTCAGGGTGTTGGAGAAATTATGACAGTAATCCAGCTCACTGGCAGAGGAATAAGATGTGCAGCAAATGACGTGCAGTGCCTCTTATCGCCTGGCAGGAGTGAGCTGTCACTGCAGAAGATCAAAGGTGGTGCACAGTATAGATGTCTGTTAGTCAGCTGACAGTATTGGGTGCCTTGATTGGCTCTGACCCCCATTAGTTCTGTAAGCACCCTGGTACCTTCTACTATAGTATGTAGTACAGTACTTTGTGCCGCCCTTGCTGATGTTGCTTCACAGGCCATGTTTCTCTGACATATATCGACTGCTACTATATGTACAACACAATGTTACCATGGTAGATTGGGCTCTGCCGGTGATTATTCGCAATCTGCACTGGGAGACATCCCCTGGTGCTCTTCTGCCAGATCACAAAACGTGGTCTCATCTTCAGCTCCAGAGACATGGCAGAGTCTCGAGTGCCCTGGCCTTGATGGTTAAGAAGTAAGTACTCAGCACACTGAAAGTCCATGTTCTCCTCTTCAATAATCCTGATTTCCTTCCAAGGACATTATTCATAAGTACTTTGGCTGGCTTTTTGGGGCCATGAGGGATGACCCGTTCTCCCTCCTCTGTCCCCCTCACACCTGATGTGGTGGAGCTCTAAGTATAGATTAGAGGGCCCTTTATTGTCACGAAAGTGGGGTTGCCCTACTGCATGTGTTTCTCTTCCGGTAGTAGGAGTAGTAAGAACATGGGGGCGCAGATGCAAGAACCCCTTTTGGGGCTTATGCTAAAGTACATTAAGTACATAGTAGCCTCGAGAAGGAGTGGAGATGATTATTTTTTTTTTTTTTTCTACAATGGTACATGCTATGTGTGGGTTGTGGCTACTACCCTACCTAAGTGCGTCCAGACTTAGTACTAGGTCGAGGATTTTATCTGCAGCCTGGCCCAGCCATCCTCATCCAGGGCTTGCCTGCTCACATAGTACATAGTACTTTGGTACCTACTTGCTTCTTTACTAAGTACTTCCAGTCCAGATCGAATCCAGATCGCAGATCCACAAATGCCCAAGGCACCTGCATGGCTTAGTATCGCTAGACCCTCTCTCTAAAACTCTGTGCCCAAGCCCCGAGATTAGACATGCTGCTATGTACTTAAGTATGTACATAGTACACTGGGAGGGACGGGGAGCCCATAACAAGAATATTTTTACTTACTACTCTGCCACCGCCAGCCCTTCGCTGCCCCGAGATAAACGCAGAACTTGGTCCCCCTCGTGGTTTTCTGCTCGGCGCAAGGCCCCCGTTCTGTGTTGGAAAGAAACACAGCATTCACATACACACACGACGGCCCCTTCCCCACGAGCCAACAGCAACCGTGTCCGATCGAATGCAACATCTGAGATGCAGCTTACGACATAGTAAAGAGACAGACTACTGGACTGCTAAAAAAGCCCTTGGTCACTACTTGTGCCCGGAAATACGGCTACGGCCCCATAATACTACCTTACTCATCTGCACATGCAAGTCGCTTGCCCAGCCAGAACGCTCCTGGTAGCGCCGACCTCGACCTTTCCAACTCTCGCTTGCCTGTTCAACCCTGCGAGCACTTTTAATCAGACATCCAGAGAAACAAGCAAAGACTTTGTGCGGCCTGACTCGTGTGTGTGCGCACCGAGCGAGGCATCTCCCAACTAGGTCGCTTTCTTAGTATTGCCATTCACTGCCCGGAGCAGACTTTTGCCCTAGTGCGTACTATGCATACTTCTTCATATCCCGAGTATAGGCCCTTGCCGCGCTCCCTCCCCTATATGCGAGCACCATGCCACACTCACTACATATATTGTTGCCTTTACTATTATCATTACCTTTTTTTTCGTACCCATCCTCACCTTCCCGACCAACTCACCCACCCCCCATACTCCCTGCACCTTCCTCAATCAAAACTCCATCCTGGGTTACTCTGCTCTATACGCGCCTCACAAACTCCCCCTTAAACCAGTCCACGTTCTACTTTTTTACTTTTGGTACTTACTGAACACTCTCAGCGCGGACACGATAGCTCGTCGCTGACGACAGAACGCATTCCTTTACAACAGACCTGACAAGAAGAAGGGCCCACCCGTAGGCGAGAGTCGAAGGCAAATTATTCCTCCAACCGGTGCGACCGCAGCGTATCTACGAAGCCGATAAAAAAAGTTTTTTCTTTTTTTCCCTCTCTACATGGACGAGTACACTGCTCGTTCACACTTCCAGATCAGACTAGGTAAGAAAATGCACGCCGCCCCACAGCCCTCTCCCTAATCTGAACCTTGAGCCAACTGCCCACCGGACATTTCATTACCTTTTGCGAAATTTCCACGGCGGCGCGCGCTGTGCCTATTTTTCACTTTTGTTCCCTGCTCAATGCACACACTACTACTGCCTTTGCCCGTCGCGCCCGGCTGCAGCCGAGGTCGTCTTGGTGTATTTCCGCCTGTCATTTGGGGTGGCTTCATATTTATTATTAGCACCCCTCCTCCATCCACCCTTTCTTTCTTCACACGGAGCGACCACCTCCCTAGTTTCCTCTCCTGATCCATCTCTCTCTCCCTCTCCCTCTCTTGCTAGGTCCATTTTGCCTTTTTTTTTTCGGCTTGGAAAGTTCTACTCCTAATTCAAAAAAAAAAAAAAAAATCTGTCTCCTTCACCATCGTCACATCTACCCAAGCAGCCCCCCACTCCGCCTCCTCCTCCTCCTCTTCCTCTTCTTCTTCCTACTCCTTGTCTCCCTTCTCTTTGTTTTTTCTTCTTCTTCCTTCCCTCCCTCATTAAATAAACACTCTATTTCTCCCTCCCGCCAGCGCTTCGTCGGCTCTCAGGTCCCGACGGTTTTGTGCTCCACACTCTTTAATTCACGTCATCTTCACACACATTATTTGTCCAACTAGTCGGCGCAAGTTAGCATTGACTCTTCTCGTCCTATCCGATCCACCCCCTGTCTCATCGCAATACAGTGCAGTACCGCACTATTATTCTCTTTGCTTTACTACCTAGAAACACCCAGGCTAACATAGGCTGCGCGCACAAAAGCCTCTGGTTGATACATCAAGTACATACACAACACTTTTTTTTTTTTTTTTTTTTTGCTCGGTGAGCAGCAAACGGCTTGCTCAGTTCGTCTTCGCGCTTTCACTTTACAAGAAAAGAAAAAAAAAAAAAAGGCTCGCATGTCGACAACACCCTTGCAAAACGGCGGCGGCCGTAGGGACGACCCTAAGTCGCCGCCTGCTGCATCGTCCCTTCCTTACCACACCCGGGGGATGTCGAGTGCCGCCCTGCCGCCGCCGCCATCAACACCGCCACCAGCAGCTGCTGCAGCAGCTGCCGCTGAACACGACACCGAAATACAGGCATCTCCAGGCGCAGAAGATATCCCCCCGCCGGATGGGTCACTATCGAGGAACAGTACTGGAGAGATGCTCGGGCAGCACGGGCCTTGGAGGACCAGTCCATGGATGAGAAGTACCAGACGAAGACGGCAGAGCTGAAGGCGAAGCATGCCGAGCTCCTGGAGGAACGCGCCCGCCTGAACGAGAGGCTCCAGCAGCTCAAGAAAGAGAGCGACAAGGTGGACGAGGACCTGATGCGGATGGACGTGCAGTTCGAGGAGGCCAAGGTGATCGTCACAGGGCGGAGGGCCGACCAGGACGCCAACGCCAAGAGGTTCTTCAAGGCCCAGTATGAGAAGGCAGTAAAGCGCATCTCCGCCCTCGAGGGAGGCGAGGCTGGCCCCGCGCCACAACTACCGCATCCCTCGCAGGCCACCGACGACCGAGCCCAGCAGACCCCCTCCTCGCATGCGCCTGCTCAGCCCGCTGGCGCAGCAGACAGGGACGTGAAAGCGTCCAGTGAGCCCAGTCCGATCCGCAATGGTCGTGCAACCAGGCACGCCCACGCGCGGGCTCCCACAGAGGACGAGTCCTTGCTGTCGCAGACACTAGACGACACGGCAGGCCCGACCGGCGTAGAGGTCTGGGACAACGACGGCAACTTTGTCGACCACGTCAAGCGGATCAAGCTGAGCAACAAGTTCATCCGCTACGTCCTTCAGCTGCCCGTCAGGCGAAAGGTGATCGTCCGCCCCGGCCGCAAGTTCAACATGGAGACGATGCAGAGCATCTACGAGCCCAGCGACAACAAGGGTGCCAAGTGGCTGAGCTGCATGATCCAGGCCACGGGCGCGGAGCAGAAGGAACCGTGCACATCCTGTAGCAACCGCGCGGGCACCTGGCTCGGGTGCGTGATCATCGGCGGCTCCGACTTCCCTCGCTGCGCCAACTGCGAGTGGAACCGCCAGGGCTGTGTCGGCTCTTCGTACCACGCAGAGCACAGCATACAACAGCCTGGCTCGGCCCTTGCTGGCGGGCCCGCTCCTGCGAACAGCACCCAGGGAAGGGATCCCGCCGCCCCCGCCAGCGCCCCTCACAAGCGCACCTCTCTTCCCAACAAAAGGCCGTCAGGAGGTCTCTCCCCCGCTGGCCATGGCAGAGAACAGGGGGCCATATGGGTTACGGAGGGGACGAGTTCGGCGGCTTTGAGGAGGATGTCGGCCCGGACATCACCAAAGCGCGCCTACACCTTCGCCACAACGGCAGTGTCTTTACGGAGCCTGAGATCATGCGCGGGGTGCCTGTCGAGAAGATCAGCTCCCATCATCCGTACTGGGAGCCGCGGTGGGAAGAGCCCATCATCCAGCTGCAGGCCCGGTTTGACGAGTGGCAGGCAAAGCTGGAGGAGTGCCTCGCGACGGGCAAGAACCGCTTCCTGGCCGGGCGCCAGGTCAACCGGGGCAAGGCGATCATGGAGTTCCTCCGCAACGGCGAGGTCCATCCCTTCCAGCTGGTCGCCAAGGAGTTCATCACGAGGAATCTCGTCAACTACGACACCATCTTCCGGCTTGCCCAGGTCATGGAGGAGCTCCCCAGGCTGGGCATCGACGTCAAGCCCGTCGAGTGGGTCCGCGAGCGCATGCACGAGATCTACCTGGAGCAGGGCGAGGCCTTCAGCCTGGCCAAGACGGTGCACGAGCTCTACCACGATGTGAAGATCCGGGCCCTCCGCTCCAGGGCTGGCGTTGGCAACATCGGCAGGCCATCTGGTATCAAGAAGGGCATGTCGTCCAAGCCCGGTGGCCCACGGCGCAGAGACAACAGCGACACGCCACAGAAGCGCAGGCACGGCTCTCTCGACGACCCCCGGAGCACCGATCTAGCATACCACCCAGGTAGCACACCAGGCTCGCCCTCGGTCCGCGACACGAAGAAGCAGCGCCTAGACATGGACAAATACCCCACGCCCAACCGCGAGGAGATGAGCGAGACCGCGTCGCCCGACCTCGGGAGTGTCCCCGCGCCGCAGCAGGGCGACGAGTTCGAATATGACGGTTACACCTCGAACGATACCATCAGCCGCAGCAGGATGACGACCACCGACTGGCGCGTGCTCCAGATACGAGCGCCCGAGTACACGACCAGCCTGAACTACTCCCAGTACCTGCACTGGGTCGTCGACGGCAACAGCCCTTACTTCGAGCACCAGGTCCTCCTGGGCGTCAACCCGTCCAGCTGGGGCGTGTACCAGGACCCGTTCGACTTCCATGTGCGGCTGGCCGAGCTCGACAAGATCGAGTACACAAAGGACGAGGACTGCGGCAAGATTGTCATCCACACGACCCCGCCGTCCAGGTTCAGAACAAAGCGCAAGCTCCTCGTGCAGTTCAAGAGGGGCCGCACCCAGGATCGATTCTTGCACTTTGTGAAGCACAAGCTCAAGGGGCTCCGGCCGTTCGAGCTACAGGAAACCTCCAGGTTCGTCTTTCATTCCTGTTGGGAGTAGGAAGATGGTGAAGTGATGCTGACTTTTTGGCCTGCACAGGGAGCTCATCGAGGCCGAGTGGAACAGCATGGACTCCCAGGTCCTGCCTGTGGAGGAGTAGGCAGGGGGAGCGATACGCAAACAAGTGCCCCCTCTTGCTATACAGCGTTACTGAAGTGGGGAGAAATTACAGTGTGCCGGACAGCATCTTGCTCAACAAGAGACAAAGATAAAACTCTCTATAATGGCATGAAAGGTTGGAGGCGCATGGGATACCGGCAGGAAGGAACATGGCATGGCGTTCTAGGACCGCGACAGGGCGTTTTGGAGATTGATGGGTTCTTTTTGCTTTCCCTGGCAATTTGCTTGAGGACTCCCACCCATGTGAGTGGCGCTGCTTTCCGAGTTCTCATATTGGTTTTTTTGTGGTGGTATTTTCTTGCAGCGGGGAAAAAAAAAAAAAAAAGGATGGGGGAAATTGTGAGATTAGGGAGGGCGTTTAGGTCGAGCGGCACCTTGAACATCTTTTTGGGAGGGAAGGACTTACAATTCCTACAATGGGTCTCACAGGCAAGGGGAGTTCACGGTCTTACTCACAGCGCCAGTAGGGTGCATGAAGCACTCGACTAATACCAAAATTAAGCAATGGTTTCCCTTGGCACCAAGACGGACCGGACCCATTTGTGAAGCTCACATTGTCCTCGCTTACATCCTCATAGACACGATCTCACCCAGACTTTGCGCAGGTACCACTCCATCGTTGTTACCGTCAGCATGGCTTCGTGATAGCCGTTCCCTTCCTTCCTGTCTCCTATCTCGCCTGCACCGCCCCTATCCCTTCTCCTTTCCACTTCTTCCCCCTTCCACTCCTCACCAGCTAGCTTTCTTGTTCTGTAACTCCCCGTCGCAGTCCAGATCAGTCACCTGTTGCTATGACGCGAATCTCGCCTGTCTCAACACGTCTCTGGAGACGCATGGCCTCAATCTCGTCAGCACAGTTCTTCATATTGGGACCCACCATGGGCTATAGAAGAGGGAGTCTTCTCTCTCACCACAGACACTATCGAGACGTTCCTGAGCGCCAGACACGGCCTGCCTGGAAGCGCCCTGGACAGGAGGTCCTCGTCGCTGCGAGATGGAGCGAGGAGCGAACCGGGCGCGCTATGCCAGTCGAGGGTGCCGTTGTCGTGCAGGGGCAGAAGGGCGCCTTGCCGGCGTGGCCTGGCGCGGTGCGTCCTGTAGAGGCGGGCTATGAACCAGATGCCGGGGACGCAGGCGATGAAGATGGAGACGAGGGCTATGATGGCGTTTGTGTCTAGGGCCATGGTGGGGATGTTGGTCGATTAGCGACTTATTGGGAAGGGGGAAGAGGCATCGAAGCATGGAAGAGTCCATTCAAAGGAGGGGGTTCAGCAGAACGGAATGAAGGCATGTTTAATTTATCCTGCGTGAGTATTCCCGCTACGGTTCAGCCATGCCAGATTTTGGACAAGACACTACAGGATGGTCTCTCATCATGTTTTCGGCTTGGCGTCATGGCTGTCCGTCGTCTTGTCCAAAATCTGGCCTATCACCCGTTTCCCTTGGGAGTCAACCTACAGGTGGGGCTCGCCAGTGTTGGTGGTGGGCATTGCCTGCATCGCCCGCTTTACCACTGCGGAGTACAGCTGTGCCATTCCCAAACGAGAATGAATGTTGCCTGGGGGCGGGTGCCAGAAGCGAATCACGTTCTTTAGATTTTGGACAAATTGTTGCAGGGTGTGCGTGCATCTTACTGCATGAAGCCACACGCGAAGGCGTCAGCCAGGTACTGTACATAGTAGCTGGCCATCATGTGCGGGGCGGTGGTCTGCATGAGACTTATGATTGTCTGCGAGCCTTATTTCACATATAAAAGGCCGCCATTTCCCCCTCTTCTCTTGAGCCTGGGCTCGACATTTGATTCACTTCTACTTCGACCTGCACAGCCGAGCCCGAAATTTACAGCCTGCTCCTCTTACGAACTCTCACTCCTTGGTCTAAACCATACACCTCTTCCCATACACCTCTTCCCATATACCTCTTCCCATATACCTCTTCCCATATACCTCTCCTCGGTTTTGTTAGCTCTTGTCATACAGACTGTCTCCAGGCTTGAGATAGTCACCCCAATATTCTCTCTCCGGTCCTGGGGTTTTACTTCAACACTGCTTTGCCACTATCACGCTCGAAAGCCTCTCTGAACAAAGTCCTCTGCACCTGCTGAGAGGTTATCATTCCGAAATGCAAGCCACTCAATGTACCCTTTCCCGAGGAGATGGCACCGATGCCATATGGCACAAACATGCCGCACGTATCCGGGAGCTCTATTTCGATCGGACAAAGCCAAAGAAAGACTGCTCTCTGCTGGCTGTAAAGGCAGCCATGGAGAAGGAACATGGCTTTCCAGACTTCCCGTAAGTTCTCGGTCATGCTTACGGGCTGTGATTCCATAGGTCTTGTTGATTTGGAGAGGCTAACAATAATGCAATAAATATCTTTAAACAGGAAGCATGTATGGGAGGTCAAACTGAAGGACACTCTCGGCTTTCGCAAGAAAGTGCAGAAGAGTGACTGGTCCCGAATCTACCGGCACTACGAGCAGCGCAAGATGCAAGGGAAAGACTCCAAGGTCTTCCTCAACCAAGAGATGATCGAGTGGAGAAGGGCATGGAAGGAGATGAGACGAAACAGATGCGTGAAGCAACCTACATCGCAAGGTGAGTAATAGTCTGCCTCTCTCAGAACAGTGCCCCGACCGCCGTCCGGAGCTGATGCTGACCTCAAACAAATGCAGGGCCATTGAGTCCTCTTCCTATCCACATCAAGCTTCGCACCCCCTCTCCCGACCTCGCTGTCGCATCACAGAACACAGGCGCTGGTTTTCGTGTTGTTCCTGCGGAACAAGTGCAAACCCAGAGCATCAGCCCGTTTGGCAGCACCCCGATGATATGGATGGGTCGGAGTTGTCTATACTCCCATCGAGTCTACCGAGAGCATTGATGAATTTAATTGCTCTAAAGGGTCTAAATCTAGATCTAGGCCCGGACACTCCAATACAGACCCGCGCCTTTTACACATACGCTTTGGCACTCCAAGGCACCCCGGTTATGACACTCGTCAAAGAAATGTCTGGTACGTATCTATAACTGGTCCATGATATATTCCCAGTGGCTGATCGTCTTTAGACCTGACTCAGATGTTCAGCCTCACAAGCATCTCACCAACGGCGGCTTCCAAGAGCCCCTCTAGCATGTGCGACGGATCAGATGCTGCAGGACATGGCGCATCATCCCCACCGAGACCAGGAATCACAACATATCCCGCGATTGCATCGCCGTGGGCCTTCACCGGAAATGATCGACGTCTCTTCCAGCCAATCTCTAAACCGGTCACCCAGGAACTCCAGGCAATCCGCGATTTGGCAGAGGCTATATTCATATGTTCGAACAACTTGCTTCCTTGGGATGACCATGAAGAGCTGAATCGTTTGTCGAATCTTCTCTTGAGTGTTCTCCAGGCTCGTGGAAAATTCTTGCCGTCCCGCATTTGGAACACACTATCATACAGCCT